>OY970790.1:6524704-7828145 GCA_963853775.1 Xanthia togata
TTTATTATTTTTTGGAAATAAGTATTTATTTTACATTTTTAGGTTTTCATAAAGCACCAATCCTGCTGGATACGCTTTTTATTTAATTGGTAGATAGTGAATATCTGGGCTATCTAATATAGAAATGGCTATATGGTTACAAAACATAAACTGCAGTAACAGTAGTGAAAAACAATCCTTTGTATAAATCATATAGACCGTTGCAGTAGTTTCCAGTACTTTTCTCTATGTTATAGGAAAGTTTTAGTATATGAAGTTAATAGGTAGAACTTCCGAAGTAATGCACTGTTTATAAAATGATAAACGCAGTACTTGAAATGGTATTTTACATGTATCAGTACATAAACAAGATAGTTTATGAAGTATGTATTTTATCTATGATAAGTATTGATATTCAAATTGTATTTTTTCATTATGAGATTAGTGTAGTCTGTTTATAGATAATTAATCTTGCCTAGATCAAACAAATAAACTAAGATAGATTTGCACAACAATGATATCCATGATATCTCACAAGCATGAATTGTTCTTTACAATGTTTATATTTTCTATTAACTTAGTTATCTTCTAAACAATAATTAATAATCGCTGAACATAATATTCAGTGGTGTTTTGGAAACTTGTGAGAGGCTTCTAAAAAGTATTTTGGGCCACGGTCCAGGCTTCTTTGTATAACTTTGTTCGGGTCCTAAGCGTAGTAGCATGAGCCTTCCTCAAAAATTTAGCTATCAAATGCAAAAAGAATTTGTTAAACCCAACTGTTAGTTCCACAGGTTAGGAAATTCAAACATACAAATAAGCTCTTCATCACAACTTTTAACACTTACTTTTTTAAATAATAAAGTTGCAAATGTGACTGGGCAATTAACAAGAATACATAGTATAGTAACAGGGTACGACCTGTTGCTTGTTTTAGCTAACGGCTAAGAAGAAGAGAAGAGTGGTATGGTGTGTTATATTTCCCACACTACCTTCATTGTTCTCAACTATCTTGACAATACAGTTAAGGTATAGGTGATTTAAAAGGGTTACTATAATGTTTTCAGGTTTATTATAACCTTAAACATGTAAAACAAAACAAAATGAGAAGATCATGTTTTTGTAAAGTTATTTCAGTACAATAATAACTTTTAGTTAACACTTAGAAGGATACTTAACGAGACACAATAGTAGTTTTATTGTTATACATTAAGTTTAAATATCTGATACCTAAGTTCTATGCTAATCACTACCCTAGGTCCATAATCAAAATAATGATTATTATTATTGTGTCAGAATAAGGTCAAACCACGAAACACAGAATATCTTTGCAGGATGAGGCTTCACAAACTAAAAGGTACTTTTGATAGTGGATATTATATTAGTACACATACAGTTTAATTTAGATACTAAACAAGTAAATGCCACAAACGAACCTAACCTGACCTAGGTACTCATTCATTTTTTACAATGACAGAGCAATATTTCACCCACAAAATGTGCCTTTGGTCTTTAGATAATTGTGGTAAGTGTTTTGTTGAACATGTCTCTGTTCTGATAAAAAAAATAGATGAAGATTTGTGAAACAGTACATAAGTATTTTTTTTTTGTAGGTTACATTAGCTACTTTCAATATAATTTGAAGAGAAATACAACAAGCTTAGTTTTATCTTAAACGTCATCCGTAAAAAAATGTTTGTATCTTCCAGTCATACATTATTATTAAATTAAATTATATGCAAAGATACACCTTGTAGAGACATCAAATAAATTAATTATTTTTCTAAGAAAACAATAGACAGCAATGTTTTGTACCTACTAAAAAACAATGACAGAAACTTTTGTAGTTTTGTCTTGTAAACAATTGAACATCGCAGTACGGAAAGTAACAACCTACTTTTAGGATTTAATTTTATGCTCACCTATCCTCTTCTTTATCCTGAGAGTTCAAAGTTCTATCACGGCTAACAACACGTATTTAGTTCTTTATTTTAATTATTGTAAACCTAAACACCGCCAGTGAAGCACTGTTGGCCACTATAAATAAGTTAACGAATAACAAGACAACAAGACAATGACTTTTAGGTAGTTTTGCGGCATTTCGTATTTGACGTAACGTAATTCAAAGAACAGTGTTGTCAGTTTATGAGTTTACCATAAACAGATTAAAATATTTGTCTGTATGGCAAAATATGGCGTTCGAGAATAAAATCTCTCTCATCAGCTCTATTACATAAAAAGAATGACTGCTTTGTAATTAAGATACATGAAAAATAATAATTAAGTATTATTTGTAATATTTCGTAGCAAATCTTTCAAAAGACCCGAGTTTAAAATTTTACATAGTGATATGCCTGCAATTTTTTTTTTTGCAGAACATCCTCATGTTAGCCCGCGAAAGTTAAATTTTCTTACGTTTTTTGCAACAGGTTGTGTGATACGGTCACGTATCATATAGATCAACTATATGATTCGTGACCGTATCAAATGTTTATTTATAGAATTATAATAATCATGGAAACTATCAATACAAATCTTTAAATTCATAGAGTAATCCTATTGAATGCTTATTTCATGAAATAAGAATGATTAAACTAATATTAAGAACACGGATATCGAGGGATAAGCCTTAGAGGCGTGGCACGTGGCGCCTCGATATTGCTAAATTGGGCTTATGTTCGAACGGTCGGTGGCTGTACGCTTCATTCAGTCGCTTTCTTGAGTATTAATGTTCTGTGTTCACTTTGCAATTGTGTACAGTGTACTATTGATGCATAACAAAATGCCGAGATAAGCAGTAATAATTTGTAAAAATAGGTCTAGTACCATCAACCTGAAGACAACTGGCGTGTCCTACCACCGGTAAGTAAACATTTAACTCACTGTTCAATATTTTAAATCAATTTTTAAATCATTTACTAACATACGTCCGGAGCGATACGAACTAGCCCGAACTAGACCAAATCTTCCCGAACGGAACGAACGTTTTGGATTTAGAGAGGTGCAATCGAGTGCGTGCGGCTGATTTTATCGACATGCGTATTATTGCAGTCGAATATTTTTCATTTTTTTACAGAACTCGACGGATATTCTCGTATAATAATATAAAAGAGTTAAATTAGTTATTAATTTAATGTTGTTTGAAGCAAATAAAGACATTGTTATTTCAATACAGTTACTCGTGCATAGCATAATATTTAACAGAGAGGGTTCCCTATAACCGGTAAACAATATTTAAAAAAATATTCCCATTTTAATTTAGAAAAAATAACCCATATTTTCGGATAATATATAAAAACAAAATAAATTATATATAGAAAATTAAACGAATTTATAATAATACAAGAATGTGCTAAAATTAAATATCGATAAAAATTATCGACTATCTTTTTCGACTCCCTAATTGCATGCGTGTGCATTGAATGTTCGCAAATAGCAAGGGTTGACAAGTGAATGCCCCATCCATTCTATATAAGTGTGCTATTAGAAATTGATTTAGTGTAGCTGCTTTCTTCTTAGTGTGCGTGTTCAAATTTTAAGTGTGTGTCGTAAGAACACTATTTGTTAATGTTGTAATTATTTTGGTGGAAGATAAGCGGTGGCACTAGGATTCCTTACCTACTATTCCGCAATGAAGGCATATCTCTGGATATCTATGATTAAGAAGTTGTATTTCTGATTCTAATGATTATAATTCTGTAGAGCCATTTATGTATAAATAAATATACAATGTGGATCTGTACTTACGACATTAAATTAAAACAAGCACAGTACTAGTCCATAGAAACATTTTAAAAGACGAAGATTAGTAGTTAATGGAAAATTGAAAAATTGCAATTTTCAAACAAAATAAATAGCAGAATCAACTGCATAAAAAGTAAACACGCTTTATCTACGAAAAGTCACTAACCTGTTGCGCGGCCCGATGCGGGTCGCGGCGGGGGGCGGCGCCTGCGCTGCGGTGCGGGGCGTAGGTGGACGTGGGTAGGTAGTTTAGTCGGAGAACAACAAATTAGCGGCTTAAACTCACTAAGTTGCGCGTTGTTAATTAAAAGATCACTGATTGAATAATTAATCACATAATATCACATCACAATAAGAATTTACATCAATAGTCAAATTTTTAAATTTCCAAGGTCTCCACCGTTGTTCATTATGCACAAGCGACATCGATACCTAATTAACTAACTAATATTAAACTAACACTGAACAATAAGTCACACTAAATCGTCTAATCACAAATAACAACTATTTTTTATTCCTCCATGGAATTCGGAGCATCCGCCTCCAGCACCAGATTTCGAATGAAAAATACACATAATTTCGAATGAGAAATACACATTGAAGAGCAGAGGTGAGAGGATGCATCCCTACCTAACGCCTTTCTTGATGGAGAACAAATTTGAACTGTCGGTGTCTATTTTGTCGAAAAAGATGTTGAGGCGTACCCATGTCTTTTAGAACCTCCCACAGCTTGTCCCACTCTACATAATCAAAGGCTTTGGTGTAAGTAATCAATAAAACACAACAAAGCAGGGCTGTTAAATTTTATTTTATTTTCAGATTCTTAGAATCTGCTTCACACCTTTGGAATCGTAATTCGGCGGGAATCCCATCTTTACCTGGAGATTTTGTAACCTTGAGACATCCATGTTCATGAGTGTCCTCTGACTCGACTGCAGAATTTTGGGTTCTTGCGGCGATAAATCTGTCTGCACGCCGCTTTTGATAAGTTGACCGGTGTAAAGTGAGTATTTTACCTCCATCGTCGGCGATCGTGCAGGAAATGATATGAAATGATTTTTTTTATTCTGTAAATAGGATATTGGAATCACTTTTACACGTCATCTTAAAAAAAAAAAAAAAAAACACCTAGATGAGTTCGGCGTGGCTTATCTGACTACTCTGAGAAGAAAGGCCGAAACAAACTCAGAGGTCACAGTCTCTTTTAAAGTCCAGACATAATCCTGGTCAGGCCATATGAGGACCATGTAGATTAGTCTGAAATGGTCTTTTGAGAAAAGAACCACACAGATTTGAGTGGACCTGTCCTGTCAGTGCAAGCATTTGTGTGATCTGTAATCGTGAAGCTCAACTCAGAACTTAAGGAGCCAACTTGACGATCAATACCAAAGAAAGAACATTTGGGTAGGCCGTATAAACTACTCAAACTGCCAGACCATCATTAAAATTAACGAAGAAAGAAAAAAAATATGCACATATTCCTCACATTCACAAAAATTTAAATATTATAATACTTTACAAAGTAATCATGTCATTTTGTAATCATATAATACAGGGTGATTGGAAGCTGGGTGCAAAGCTTTAAGGTGAAGATAGTACAGACAATTTAGAACCATATAAGCCATGGTTGTCTTAGACGAAGTCTTACCATTTTTTTTAACCTAATTTTTATGTTATTTTTCGAATATTCCCAAAATTTTAACTAAACTGCTTGTTAATGGCCAAATTAAATGTTATAGAATTAATTTTTATTTTATTCAATTAAAGTAATGAATAAGCAATCTAGCAAAACAAGTTTTAGGCTTCTTTGTTGTTAGAAATTTTGTTTACAGACATTTTAAGTTCACAAAAAAAAAAAAAAAAACTTTTTGGATGAGATGTTGAAATAGTTATTTGTGCAACAAGAGAGCAAAGTCGTTTTTTGCTGCGAGTGTTGATTTTGAATCCCGAGTAAGCGAAGGATTCTATAATTGAATCACGAGCGTAGCGAGTGATTCTAGGTTAGAATCCTGAGCGCTGCGAGGGATTCAAAGACACGAGATGCAAATAACTTTGCTCTCGTGTAACACATACAACTTTTCACCTCAGCAGCGAGAACATACAATATGTAAAAAAAACCCTGTCCGATCCGTGAGGGTGTTGTTAGGTATCGTACTGTTAGCATATTTATGTGGAAATTTTCAGAAAAAAAGAAAAAATAATCCCTAAATTTTTTTTCAATGGTGATTTTGACCGAATTTTACATTTGGTGCGGGCGGCGGCCGTCGTTTAGCGGGTGTCTAAAAGTCATAAGTTATGAATTTTGCAATTTTTTATGGATTTGGGGTAATTTTGGAACTAAAAATGTGAATTTTAAATACCAATAACTTTTTTACTATAAATAATATTCAAAAAAATACTGTTTTATAATGTTACTGCAGTACCATATGCCCTTTTTCCCGAGATTTTCGGATCGGACAAGGTTTTTTTTTACATAATCTTCATCACCTCGTATTTTGCAGCCACCATCTTGGATTTATATTTTGACCTCACTATCGACTTTAGCACCCTCGAAAACTATGAAAACGACACCTATGACGAAAAATGTGAAAATTTTCGCAGCCGCCATCTTGGATTTTTATTTTGACTTCACTATCGGCTTAAGCAACCTTGAAAACCATAGAAACGATACCCATGAAGAAAAATTTGAAAATTTTCGCAGCGGCCATCTTGGATTTACATTTTGACTTCACTATCGGCTTTAGCAACTTTGAAAACCATAGAAACGATACCCATTAAGAAAAATTTGAAAATTTTCGTAGCCGCCATCTTGGATTTACATTTTGACCTCACGGTCGGCTTTGGCACCCTTGAAAACTATGAAAAGACACCCATTATGAAAAATGTGAAAATTTTCGCAACCGCCATCTTGGATATTCATTTCGACCAAATTCACACTTACTATCTCTCTCTTTCTCTTTGAGTTAGAAGAAGACAGTCGCAAGCGCCTTTTCGCGTGACGATATCTGCCACTGCACTCTTACCGCAAGCCGCTTAAGAACTTCGTTCCAAAAATTTAATAAAACAGAATTTAAATAAAACCACAGATGATTTGCAATTTTAATGTTTTAAGTACACACATCAACACGGTCTAGGGATATTTCATACTCAATTAAATAACTCGAAAAGTACTGGCCCGCATTGGAATCTTTTATACACCGATTTGTTTGTAATTTATCTCAGACTAATTCCAAATTAAAATTTTTGAAAATTCTTTTGTTTCGGTGGCATAAAAATGTCTTGATGTATAGGAGAGGGAATTTTCATTTGTGCGAAATTTAGAAAACTATACGAATTACGTTTAGTTACAGTTTTTTTTCATTTTTAAACGAAAGATAAAGTTAAAATTGAGGTATTGTAGCCATGCAACGCCGACATTTGACGAGGGCGGAGATGTTACGAGCTGTGGGAATGCTGGAAGCTGGATCTGTTCAGCGTAATGTTGCTGAGGCCATAGGGACCCATCAAAATGTAATTTCAAGATTGTGGACACGCTATCGTGCCACAGGTGAAGTAGCGGAGAGGCACCGGGGGCCAAGTCGCATCACTACCCCCAGACAAGACCGATTTTTGCAAATTACTGCGCGAGCTCAACCAAATGCAACGGCGACTCAATTGGTCCAAAGGCTGCGAGTGGAACACCAAGTGCTTGTGAGTGACCAAACTGTAAGAAGGCGACTGCATGAAAGCAATCTATTGAATCTACGCTCTCGTAGACCACTCCGGGTCCCACCTTTACGGAGAGGCAATCGTGGACGACGATTAGAATGGGTTCGGAACCACGTGGACTGGGGCCGTGAGCAATGGTCCAATGTGCTGTTCACGGATGAATCCAGGTTCGGCTTCCATCCAGATTCACGAAGGACGCGTGTTTGGCGAGTTCCTGGACGATGGAGCCGTCTCCAGAACCCTCAGGAAGTTCACCCATACCAAGGAGGAACAATTATGGTTTGGGCAGGAATTCGTCTTGGAGGACGGACGGATCTCGTTTGGGTGCGGGGCAATATGACGGCAGAACGATACGTCCAACAGGTGCTGGGGCCCGTAATCTTGCCCCACAGAACACAAATGGGGCAAGATTTCCTGCTCATGCACGACAATGCCCGGGCACACACGGCGAGAACGGTAGCAGCTTGGTTACATACACATAATGTTAGGGCCTTAGACTGGCCTGCTCAATCGCCAGATCTAAATCCCATTGAGCATGCGTGGGATATGCTGCAAAGAAGAGCTCTGAAGGAAGTTCCTGAAAATCTGGTTACAGAAGATCAACTTTTTGTGCACCTCAGAAGGACATGGGACAATATTCCGCAGCAAGACATTGACAACCTTGTTCTGAGCATGCCGAATCGTTGCCGATGTGTTATGAACATCATGGGCGCTTTCTCAGACTACTAAATTCAAGTTTATAAACACAAATTAAATGATTTTTCTATTTTTTTCAGTTTTTACTCACAAATTAAAAGTTAATTCATATACGGTTTCCGTCTATGCTTCATTTTTTTCCATAAAATCCTGAAATTTTAATCTAAGTACCTTAACCATTATTAAAAAATGGTAGAATATTAAATAACGTATCTTTTAAATATATACATGTCATATAAATAATTAACACATTGATAGTAATTCGCTTTTTAAAAAATATCCCTAGACCGTGTTGATGTGTGTATATCCGAACGTTTTATTGTTTGTTTCTTTTTTGGGCCTATAGGTATTTTAATTCGAATCGATTTGTTTCTATCTCTCGCTTTTTTCGTATCGAAGTGAAAGTGACAAAACTAATTGAAGTTCAAATCTTTAGAGTTTTGTGAGTAGACCAAACACTGCTCTCGGCATTTAAAAAAAATAATTAAAAAGTTACTTTGTCTCACGCTCGCAGCAAAATCGAATTTTGCTCACTGTTTTTTGACAGCAAAACCTGCTTGTTTGAGGTGCTGAGGTGAAAATAACAACAACAGAAGTGAGAAGACGGAGCCGTGCTTGTACTCGTATTAGGAATCACGGCAGACATTTTGAACATGAAAAATAAATAATTTAAATTAAAATGTTGTTTTAATTAGTCTGCCTATGGGTTTAATTGTTTTTTGTTTAATTGCATTTAAGTCAATTTTTACCAAAATTATAAACTAACTTAACTAAAACGATTGAAAAATTAAAATATAGCCTCGAAAATATCATCCGCAATGCTGTCGACTGGTAATGTACCCAAGAGACTGGCCGCATTGCCACGTTGTATGGCAATGCTTAGCCTCTGCCCAAGGTAAAAATCAGCCCTTGGGTCACGGGAAGTGTCAAATAGCCGTTTTGAAATATCATTGAAGAGGCCGTGAGCACTCGGACCCCACGGCCCGAGGGTTTCAACCCCAAACGGCTCGAAAATATAATTACCTGTAAGGTTATACTTACGCCGCTTGAGGTTTTCTGCAGCCGCAGCAGCAGCACCAGCACAGCACGCCGAGCCAGGAAGATGGGATGGCGCAAGAGTGTCGACACAGGTTGCATCCCACACTAAAGGCCTACCCACCTTCCATGGAGATAAAGACATGCCGTCCGGTCTCTTGTCATCGTCACGTGCCAAGCCATTGGGTTCTAATAAAGCTGGAACGCCGGCGGTGACAAGAGCTCGTCGGATGATGTCGTTAATGTTCGCGTGCCGTAAGACAGGCCATGATGTCCGAGACTGTTGACAACTTCGCCACAGTGACAGCGATGAGGAGAACAACAAGGAGCTCCTAATCGTAGGGAAGCAGCGAGGCGGAAGGTAGTGTCGTCGAGCAAAGTGCCTATGTTCGACGACGGTAGTGCATGAAGCCACAGACCCGATTCCCACTTACCCACAGCCAGCTGGCGCGCACGCTCCGCAGTGGTAGCAGACGTGTTAAGTAAATTGTTCTGTACTACTCTGCAGAGCGGCTCATCCCACCGTCTTTGGGAAGATGGATAATCGGGTAGATCTGAGTTCGGGCAAGCGAGTCTCCAGGCGTCCATAGCCTCAGTGAAGCACGGCACATCAGTCTGCCTAAAATTAAAAAAAAAAAACCTTAAATTGGTTTGTAGGTCCTAATTTCAATCATTTGTAAGATATCCGCGTAAATGATACCTCAAAAGAAAGAGCGATTATCAAGCATGTTTTCAAAAAGGTTTGAACAAAAATAGCACCCTCCGTTTTTTTACATAAGGTTTACAAACAGTATTTATGAATTTTTTTAAATTTTTTGTGAAGTTTAAATGTCTGTAAACAAAATTTCTAACAACAAAGAAGCCTAAAACTTGTTTTGCTAGATTGCTTACTCATTACTTTAATTAAATAAAATAAAAATTAATTAATTTATCATTCAATTTGGCCATAAACAAGCAGTTTAGTTAAAATCTCGGGAATACTCGAAAAAAAAAACATAAAAATAAGGTTAAAAAAAATAGTAAGACTTCGTCTAAGATAACCATGGCTTAAATGGTTCTAAATTGTCTGTACTATCTTCGCCTTAAAGCTTTGCACCCAGCTTCCAATCACCCATATTCAAGAATGTCAAAGTTTATATAATATTGGTTTAATTTGATGATTTTACTGAATAATTAGGTATATTGTTAATTTTTATGATTTTATCACAAGGCTTAGCAGAGCGAGCAGCTCAATCCCAAGCTTTTTTATCTTCTAAATAATCTTAAATTTTATAGTAAGCCTAAGTTTAACCGGTAACCCTTTTTTACAAAGTTTGGTTTTAATACAGCTTTTATATCGTCATCAAGACAATGTTTAAATGTTCTTTCTCCAGAATTAGCTTAGGTACCTACAGACAGATTTTATGAGTTTATTTATTAGTTTATAATTTTACTTTTTATGTCAATTTATATTAGTTTATTGTTGACATAATCTACTCATTAGTAATACAATATTTTTTATAAGTTTATTGTGTTGTATATGTATTGCAATAGGTGGTTAGCTAGCGACCTCGACAATTATTTATTTTACCTCGATGGTCCTAGTTTATCAATTATTACTTCTAGTTACAGCTATAAGTATGTAAGCGGGCACGCCCTTTATGCCTGGAAGCTTTTTTTTATCTTTTTTAGATACTCTTATTGTTTTACGTTCAGTTATTTTTATTTCTGCCTGAGTATAGTTCTCGATGTTTTTGGTTGCTATATATTGGCGTGTGCTAGCTGTCTTATGGCTATTAATTTAAATTGCGTAATGTAAATTGTCTTGCATACTATTGTATTATAGAATCATTTTTTTCTAACTGAACAGACTGCTGTGCTGCTGGGGAGTTTGTTGCGCCACTTCTTCTTCCCAGGTAAAGCACTAGAAACTGGTGAAGGGTGGGCGTTTTGGGGGACTGTCTTATAGGTATAATTTTGACGTTCGAAAAGTGCTGATTCTCAGCCTAGTTTGAATAAATGATTTGAATTTTGAATTTTTTGCGGATAAAACATAAGTCACATTGATCGCATAATTTAAAATTGTGCGCTCTACGCCTCTACCTACTGCCTGGTTGGAAGGAAAGCTAACAACCAGTTTTACCAAGGGGTATCGTGTTACAGTTAGATTTTTGCTTAGTGGCGGCTCGGAAGTGCGCTACTCGCTGCGCAGTACCCTACTCCTCTCACCCCCTCTGACATATGAATTCGTTACTACGCTTACGCAGCGACTTGCCTCATGTTCCGAGCCGCCATATATTAAGTTTGAATCGGGGTGTAGGTACCCAGTAACTGGGCATTGGCGGTCAGATAGGCAGCCACTTCATGCAAAATACTAGTATTCAGCTGCATCCGATTAGACTGGAAGCGGAACATAGTTGGGAAATGGCTATGCAGATGATATACCAACATTGGTGCCGATTCTCTTGTACACCGAACTAAACTAACTAAACTATCACTAAAATTCCTTACTTTTGGCTATGAGAATCTTAAAGCTATTCTGTAGTAAAAAGTCTCTAAATTTAAAAAATATTTTGACACAACTAAATCGAATTTGACAATTGCGACTCCACGTGGTACATACTAGTTTGCCCTACCCCGTGATTTTTTTTAGAGTTGGAGGCGCGCCGAGGGGGATCCTCGACGTGTTTTATATGGAATTTTTCACTTTTAGCATGGAAATAAAAAATATTACTTACGTGTTGAGTATTAGGGGTATAAGGGTTTCATAAAGGGGGTCGAAATTTTCATTATTTTTGCGATAAGACACACCATTTTCGATATAAGCAAAAGAAAAGAAAAAAATTCAATACAGTAGGTAGGACTGTTTTTGCACCCGAAGTCGAGATGTTCGTGTGAATTTTAGTTCATGACAGCTAATAATATTCCACACCATTTTCAGTGGCGATTAAAAATGGTCAGAATTAGTTAGACAATTAAAATTTTAGGTGAAAAACGTCAAATTCAGAATAGCAAAATTGTCATTTTCACTCATTTAAAATCTCAGTACAATCTTAGTGCTGTCAAACTAAAATATAGTTGTGCCACTTTAGTCTATTTCAGAATGGGAAATCATCGAACAAAATCAAACAAAATTTTAGTGATTTTTAGTCTAGTATAAACGCATTTGTGACAAGAGAATCGGCACTGTGTGGATTCAACTGAAAAAAAAGGTGTTCTTATAAGACGTAAATATTCATATTATTATCGAAAAAAATAATTAAAATAAGTAGGTACCTAACCTATCTATCTAGTTGCCTGCAACTAAATTGGCCTAGTTTTGCAGATTGACCAGCTCAGCTGGTATTGAAGTCATGAGCATCCTTCTAGGAGGTATGGAGTACTGTAGTAAATGTGACAGGAAACAACAAAAGTTAACAATTCCAAATCATTCTACTAGATACCTACGCAATAAGGAAAATTGATTTGGTCAAAAGTCACTTTAAGCGCCTCAACAACGAATTACTACGATACGCGAAAGTGCACTTAATCCTATTACTGATAAATATAATAAAGGTAATCTAAGTTAAAACACTAGATTTGAATTTCGCGAGCTACAAAAGCTGTACATTACAAAGACTGTTTGGCGCGTGCTCAAAATCGGAACTAACGTCGTCATCTGGTTTTTTCAAAACATTTCACAAAACCAACAAACCAAATGTTTACCAACAGCGCCCCCTGGCAACGACTTCTATCTATGCTATCCTTCCAGGATCTACCAAATTACCAAACCAGTAATAAGGCAATGGTAGCTTTGGTAGATTTTCATTTTGGTAGGCCCACTGCGCAAAATATATTTTTTGTACTGATGAAATAGATCAACAACACAAACACATCTTTGAATACATACATGAAAGAAAATAAATTATGTAGGCAGGTTACATTTCTCTCGTGAAAATAAAGTCGAGCTATTTTCGGTACTTTTGTCGATTCCATGCAGCATTACTCGCAGGAAAGCCACGTGACATTTCTAAGTTATAAGTGACGTGCGGTTGTGAACGGATCTGTGGGTCGACACATGGACGACACGTTCAAATATCAACCGTCGGACCATGGTCAAATAGGTATCTGATGTTGTGTCAACTGTGTCATTCGTTATTGTTGTCAGCCTACCACTGCTTCTACTGTGACTGCTGCGAAGATTACTAAGACACAGAAGCGGAGACAAGGATATTCGGCCTGCAGTGCCCACTATGATCCTAGTTATATCTCTCCTAAGTCTCCTACATGGGCCAAGAGGAAGTGGCACAAAGTTAACTTCAATTAATCATCACTATAACATTTTTGGAATCAAGTTTCTTATGCACACACTTAGCTGTCACGTAACAAAAGTGTCGTGCGTGACGGTCTAGCTTTCATTCACCAGGTGTTAAATGAGGACCCGATTGCAGGCTTGAGTCGAGCGTGATCCCCAGGAAAATAGTTTTATCAACGAACTCTAGTTTCTCCTTATTCAATACTATATCACAATCACTACTTTTAACATTCGGTAAAGCAAATCTTATGCATTTAGTTTTTTTTTTCTCCATTTTATACTAAATTATTAGCAGTAAACCAATTTTGGACCTTCAGTAGGGCGTTATACATCGTCAAGATTTGATGCACGTCTATTTATCTTAAAAATTAGGGAAGTATCGTCAGCAAATAACACCATTTGTCGTTGGTTTTTTTAAATAAATGGGGTAGATCATTAATATTACTTACTAAAAAGAGGAAAGTACCTAATATCGAGCCTTCTGGAACACCCATTTTTACTTTTAGACCGAGTGAATTGACACCGTTAATTTGAACTTTAGTTCAAAATTCAAAAATTCCAAATTCAAGTCATTTATTCAAACTAAGCTGAGAATCAGCACTTTTCTGCTGAGAATCGAACGTCAAAATTACATAAGACAGTCCCCCAAAACGCCCACCCTTCACTACTTCCTAGTGCTTTTGCTGGGAAGAAGAAGTGGCGCAACAAACTCCCCAGCAGCACAGTTGTCTGTTCAGTTAGAAAAAAAAAAAGATTCTATATAATAGTATGCAAGATAATTTACATTACGCAAAACATAATTTATATTATAAATTAATAGCCCTAGCACACGCCAATATACCAACCAAAAACATCGAGAACTATACTCAAGCAGAAATAAAAATAACTAAACTTAAACAATATCTAAAAAAGAAAATAAAGCCTCCAGGCATAAAGGGCGTGCCCGAATAGAAGTAATAATTGATAAACTAGGACCATCGAGGTAAAATAAATAATTGTCGAGGTCGATAGCTAATCACATAATGCAATACAACTCATAAAAAATATTGTAATGAGTAGATTATGTCAACAATAAACTAATATAAATTGACTTTTAAAGTAAAATTATAAATGATTTTATAAACTCATAAAATCTGTCAGTAGGTAAGCTAATTCTGGAGAAAGAACGTTTAAACAATGAGTTAATCACAGCGACCAGAATAGTATGCCTTTGAACAAGGTTGGATTTTACTTTAGTTGAAACGCGTAAAAAGGCAAATCTAGCAGAGAAGAGGGTAGCTTGTTGTAAAAGGCTAGGTATACCAAGCCCAACAAATGAGTTATGAACCTTATGAAGGCGGTGAAAGGGAGCACGTAGTTTAGGTATCCTTATTTCTAGTGTTAATATTGTGATTATCGCTGTTTCCAGTATATATGTATGTGTATATTTTGCATAATATATTAGATGTAGGCGAAGATGAATTGATGATGAATGTGAGGATACAGATATCTATGAAAAAAATTCTCAGAGAAACTCTGGCACCTAGCTGGTAAATTGCACGAACAGCTTGTTTTTGGAGGACAAATATTAGGGGTTAAAGTATGAAATGGCTAGTTTTTTTTTAAGTTCAATCATATTTATTTAATCAAAATAATGACCATTATTATTATTGCTGCCATCTAATAGGAAGGTTATTTATGCAATAGAACTCTCATGATCTAGATTCAACTAACTCTGTGAAAGCATTTTGTACTGCCTCCTGAGAAGAAAACCATTTTTATCACGTAGAAAATTGTCCAAATCACGAAAAAAATGGTAGTCCGTTGGAGCAAGGTCTGGCGAATACGGAGGGTGATGAATGGTTTCTAATTGCAGTTCCTGTAGTGTTAAAACGGTTTCTCGTGCTGTATGAGGTCTCGCGTTATCATGGAGCAATAACCGTGTAGATCGATTCATGAGTCGGGGCTTTTTCACTGCTAGTTTTAGAAGCAGTAGACATCTGCCGTTATTGCTTGACCAGATCGGAGAAAGCTATAGTGAATAACACTATGCTGAGACCACCAAACAGTTACCATTACCTTTTTATTGGTAAGCTTTGCTTTAGGACACTGTTGCGGCGTTTGACCATTGCATTTTTCGCTTACGGTTATCGTAAGTAATCCACTTTTCATCACATGTCACAATTCGATCCAATATTCCTTAATTTCTGTATCGATTCAACAAGGCAACAGAAGTTTCAAAACGCGTTTCTTTCTGCAGATCAGTCAAATCATGAGACACCCATTTCTCATATTTTTTATTTGATTGATTTAACGCAAATGAGTCAATATTGTTGGTAAGGTAACGTTAAACCATGCCGCTAATTCCTGGGTAGTTTGCCTCGGATCGGCTTCCACCATCTCTTTCAATTCATTGTTATTCACCTGTGTGGTCTTCCACGTGGTTCGTTCTTCAAATCAAAGTTTCTATCACGAAAGCGTTTAAACCAAAATCGCACGGTGCGTTCATTAGCAGTCCCCTCTCCAAACGCAACATTGATATTGCGAGCTGTTTCTGCCGCGTTAGTACCGCGTCGGAACCAGGCCCGCCGCTAGCTGTTTGTTCGCCCGCGTGCATAACCGATTATGCCGCCCTACGACTACATAATTATTATGCTGGGTTTTGTGAAAAAAAAAGGCTTTTTCATCATGGAAAGTAAAAGAAAAATTCGTAATGATTATAAAATATTTATTTTAATTAAGTACATTAATTATATTTGTTTACTGAAGTGTAAAACTAAGCCATACAATCATTATAAAAACTTAACTCTTTTTGCCTTTATATTTGCGAAATCTTCTATCAACTTTCTTGTATCCAAGCTGTCTAAAATTTCATGAGACAGACAGACAGCGGCTTAGTAATAGGGTCTCGTTTTACCCTTTGGGTACGGAACCCTAAAAAAGAATAGAAAAGTTCAGTCAAATTGGATTTGAACACACTTAACATTTTCTACACTAAGTTACTGCCTAATCCGGTAGTTTAAGTATGAAACTTAACAATATAAAAAAATGGCTAACTGCGAGTCCGACTCGTGCACGAAGGGTTCCATACCATTATCTATAAAAACGGCAAAAAAATAATGTCTATTGTATGGGAGCATTGGGAGTCCCCCTTAAATATTTGTTACATTTTAATTTAATTAATAGGTAATGGATATGTAATATTTACAATTTATTTAAAAGTACTTAAGTATAACAGAAACTTTCATAGTAGGTACTTAAAATAATAATAAATGGGTAGTTACTTAGCATCATCAGTCAATGAAAACCACATATTTTTTTCAATTCACTCTACTGTAAAATATAAAATACTGAGTTACGCCCCTTCGTGATTTGACCGACGAATATTATTAAAATATGTACTTTGCGGCAAAGTCTTTGCGCACATATCTTGTTAGTAATAGTACTTATTGAGATTAGTCAATAAATAAACGTAAAAAAGTACTTACCATAATGACAATTCCTTTGCACGTCTGTTTTGCGCTGACAGGTGATACTTTTTATTATTCTCACACTTAAAAAGTTTAATTATCATTAATTATTCCTAGACACACCTCAGAAGGACTATTAACAACTTAATTGCAATTTAATTTGCGATCGTGACTGTTTATCCAGCATGCGAATTACGTACTAGTACCTTACTAACCTACCAACTGAGAAATAAGTTTTCAGGGGATTCCCCTAACTTTACCAGTCCTGTCTTTCATAGAGTTAAGTGACACCACTATGAATGGATACTTCTATCGAATTTGGGGCGCCACCAAGCGGCGATGGGCGGTTGCATCTTCTAAGAGACGACGGCTATGGCTATTGCATCTTAGTCTTAACGGTTGCCAATAGATGGCGATGTTAACGTAAAGATTGCGCCACGCGCCAGTCGGTTCTTTTGTTGTTTTTTTTTTAAATATTACGTGATAAGTCGCTCGATTTGCCGCCCCCTAGGTCGTGCCGCCCGCGTGCGGTGCACGCCTTGCACGCCCGCTTACGGCGGGCCTGGTCGGAACTCGTATTAAAAATAACTCGAATTTTCGAAGTATCCATCTTTATTGTCTAAGCTGAATAAAAAAAACAACTGAAAGTCGATAATCAAATGTTGCACATATTTTAAAAGAAGAACTTCGTAGTTACCATGTGAAAAAAGTTTCAGTCAAAAATCTCAAACCATGAAGGTTCTATGTCAATTCGAAGTACCTATTACAATAAAACGGCAATTTCATACTTTAACCCCTATTATATTTTGAATAACTGCTGATTTTCTGCTTTGCCCCACAGCAGAACACCGTAGGACATAACGCTATGAAAATAACTAAAATAGGCTAACCGAGCTGTATCAACGTCAGTGTATTGTCTTACTCTCCTGACGGCGTAGGCGGCCGAACAGAGCCTTCCTGCTAGGCTCGATATATGTTGGCCCCACTGAAGTTTGGCATCTACTATTATGCCCAGAAAAACTGCAGAGTTTACAGTTTCAAGCACCTCTCTAGACGATGTTGGGTCCTAGATTTCTAGCATTTGGTAGGACAAACTTTACACATTTCGTTTTCTTGGCATTGAGAACTAGGTTATTTGTCGTAAACCAATCCGTAACCATTGACAGTGCACTGTTTACATCGTCAAATCTTGTCTATTCTTGTCTACTTTAAAAATAAGAGAAGTATTATCTGCAAACAGTACAACTTCACAGATACCCTTTAAATAGAATGATAAGTCATTGATATACACTAACAACAAGAATGGACCCAGTATGAGTTATGAGGTACACCTAACTGAACTGGTTGCCCGGAAGATTTCACACCATCAACATCTACACATTGCGACCTATTATGTAAATACGAATTTAAAACGTTGAAAGCTTCGTTTACGACACCGTAATGACGCAGTTTACCCTAAAGCGTGTCATGGTGCACGCAATCAAAGGCTTTGGAGATATCACAGAAAACTCCAATAGCATTTTGAGAGTTCTCCCATACGTTAAATATGTGTTCCAGCAGAGCAACACCCGCATCTGTAGTCAAACGACCCTTTGTAAAAGCATATTGTTCATTAAGAAGGAGGCTATTTAAATTAAAATGTTTTAGCAACTGCTTGAGTAATAATTTTTCAAATATTTTACTGATTGCTGGTAAGATAGAAATAGGCCTAAAATTGCCAACATCTTTTTTGTTACCTGATTTAAATAATGGTATGACTTTACTACTCTTCATGAGGTCAGGAAAAGTTCCTAAATCAACACATTTATTAAAAGTAACAGCTAGACAGGGGGCTACGATGTCTATTATATTATATTATAGATATTATTTAAAAGTTTAATGGAGATACCCCAGTAATCACCAGTATTTTTAGACTTGAGTGTATTAAAAACATCAACTACATCACGAGGCGTTACATGCTCGATAGCTTCGAGCATGTAACGCCTCGTGATGTAGTTGTAGATAAGCGACTAGTTTTAGACACACTACTAAGCAAAAGGTTTTCATCTTTAGATGGGGACAAATTTAAGGAGCGAGTCGTAGTTATAGGTATGTTGGCAAAAAATTGATTAAACGCCTCAGCTACGTCAGCTGATTTAGTAACTAATTTACTGTCGACCATAATCTCAAGTTGTTTAACCGATTTACCCGTTTTATTGTTAATAATTTTACAAGTGGTTTTACTTTATTATTGGAAGTTTTAATTGTTTCGCTTAACAATTTAGATTAAGCAAAAACACTAACCTTTTTAAATCATTTTGAATAATTTTTGACGTACTCTAGGAAAGGAGTATCAAACCTATATTTTTTCAAACCATATAACTCGTACAGTCTCGCTCTACTTTTATAAATACCCGGAGTAGCTCATTGGTTAAAGCCAACGGAGGTGGCATTAATTTTATTAGTTTTAGTCTTGAAAGTAGATAAAAAAGGCAGGGTGAAAAGTATACAATAATATAATTTTAATAAAATGTTTATTTTTTCTGAATAAATTGCTCTGATAAAATATTGGTTTCACTTATTTAGAATATAATTATATCAACTGTAGGTAAATAAAGCTAAGCGTTAGGCTTTGAGGTGACTACTTAAATATGAGTGTTTCTTATCTTCTCTTCAAATGACGATGCACTCGTGAGGGAAGACCATGCCGCGTACTGGCAGGGAGGGACATGCTGGAAACAAAATAATGTCAGTTGCATAGGTGGACGGATAGGAGCTGGGCGGCGCCGCACCATCTCGTGCCCCGTGGACATTGACTTTCACACTGTACCTTGGACATTGAACTACAGGATCATTGACCTTGACCTCGAGGTCCAATGCCTTTGAGGTTTCCTGTTCCTCCACCCTACTACTACCACATCCCACCGGGTCTAGAGTAGTCGAGGGGAGTAGCAGACTTGATTAGGCGATGGTTTTTAGTGAAATGTTTCTTCAAAAGTTCTTTTTATTAAAAGAGTAGGTCAGTGCCCCAGCAGTGGACATTAGGCTGAGTATGTTATTGCGATCACCCGGGCGCAAACCAAACTCCGGGCTTCTATTGATAAATTACTGATGAAAAACCCAATAACACTTTGCCCGACCTGGGATTCGAACCCAGGATCTCATGCTCAGGAGTAGTGATTGCCACCGCTAGACCAACGAGAAAGTCCATTTGTAAACGTTATTTTTTAATTTCGTTTTTCTGCGAAAATGCGGTAATGTGTTAAGGCTGGCTCTAGCGACTTGGGGCATTATGGTATTTTAAACGTAGTTTAAAGGGCTTCATATGGGCCGCAAGGATTGTGCCCGATACGTTTTTGGATTACGAGCATTTTCTCAGGACTTATTATTTGAGCGAGTTGAGTATGAAGCTGTGAGCTCGATTCCCTGGCAAAGTGGAATTTCTCAGTAGCAGCCCGGAGTCTGGTTTTGTACCCGGTTGATGGCAATAGGCTCGCCCCCTATTATATGGTAACTAAACATAACTGGCGAAATGTGCGTGTACTGTGTACATCTCTGCTAAACCCTTCGGGGAAAACATACTTGAAGTTATTCTGGTGTTCATTTGTAATGTAATGGAAGTATCGTGGTTCAGATTGTAGTATTGAAAAAATAAAATTAATGGCAATACCTTTCTCGCAGCGCTGGCCATAAAATCCGGTTCCTTCACATTTGCAAGTAAAGCCTGGATCTTGCGTCGTTTGTATACAAATGCCTCCCATACATGGCAAACGGCTGCAAACATTTGAACTCCTATCTGAAAAAATAAATAGAAATTTGGTGAGAAGAATTTTGAAATCAGAATATATTTAAGTACGTATTCAATATAGACTAAGTCAATCTGCGTAGCCTTTTCCCAACAATATTGTCGTCGGCATCCAGTTTAACCGGATGCAGCTGAATACCAGTATTTTACATGGAGCAACCAGACCTCGAGAGCCCAGATACTGGGTAACATGATACCCGTTGGTAAGACTGGTTGTCAAACTTTTGGCTTTTTGACTGCTAGTAGCAACTGTCTCTATGAATGACAGAGACCATCGGCGTAGCGTGCTTTCCGAAGGTCTCAACATGCTGACGGGCGTCCACATCCCTTCTAGCCTGCACCACGCAGCTCCCCCAGACAGCGTCTCAGTTAAACAGTAGGCATTTACAAAACATGGGCAGATCTACCTAATCAGCTGGTCTGATCTGATCTAACCGAGATCCGAACCGTGTGTGGGTTTACAGGTTATTACGAAATTGATTGCCTATGCCCAACGATATCCAGAATGATTAATTCGAAGCAAATCGTTGAACTCGTTGTTTAGTGTAAATGTGCACAGCGTAAGTTCTTTACTTCAGACCTGCGTATGAGCCTGAGCTAGTGGCCTATATGGTTAAACTACCGCTGAAGGGTTCTTTTGTTCAGATCGATCTTTCCACTTATGGTAGCCTGATTTTTAGGAGCTCAGGCAGCTTGACTATAATATAGTAGCTTTTACAGATGTAGACTGACGTTGTCGCCTTTTTATTTGTCGTTTATTGTCCTCTCTTCGAGAGGGACTAGGCTATAATCTACCACGCTGGCACAGTGCGTGTTGGTAGATGTCACATGTCTTCGAATTTTTGGTTCTAGGACATGTCGGTTTCCTCACGATGTTTTTTTCGCCGTTTTAAGAGTAGTGGTGATGAAATTATGTCACAAAGTTAAGCGCATACTTGGGTTTGAACTCACGACCTACAACTCGTAAGTCTAAGTCGCGGCCCACTGGGCCACCACTTGTCTCTTTTAATAATGATACTGTTCAACTTTCCAACATACGTATCGATATACAGGGTGTTTGGCAGAACGTTGAACATACGGAAATGGTGTATAGGTGGGGTCATCTGCTACTTACTCAGCCCTAATTAAATTGGCCCTGCCCCCTGGATATCTAAAAAATTTTTTTTTTGCTTTCTTCTAGTTTCACCACTTTCTTAACTTTAAAGTGTAATTTTTATTGAAAATGGGTAAAACAGGCAATATTTTTTTTTTTTTTAATCTTTAATTTTGGTAGATTCTTATAAAACTATTGATTTATTCAGATGTTAGCTAGAAAAAAAGTTATGAGTCCTCAAACTTACAGAAAGATGTAAAAAATACTTAAACCTTAATTTCAACATGCATTAACAAACATAAATAAAATTAAATAAATTATGGCTGAGTAAGTAGCAGTTGACCCCACCTATCCACCATTTTCGTATGTTCAACGTTCTGCCAAACACCCTGTATATCGAGAAGACAATGGATTTTATTATATAATCCATTGTCTTCTCGATATAAATATCCTCTCACCAGTAGTAAATTGATAACCAAGCTTACCAATTGGCTGCAGGAGTTGTCTTACGATAGCACCGAACGTGTCCTTATAGTTAACTCGTAGTCCTTCAAGTTATAGCATACCTTCTATAATCTATTCCCTAAAAATCACCATTTACGCATGCACCTATCTAACACCACACAGACACAAGCATACATACACTATTACACACTCATACCGCACATACACTCCCTCATTTTACTTACTTTCCATAACAAACTTCTCCTTCTTTCTTCTTCTTCTTGTTTTTACTTGCCGCAACTAACAGTGTATTGCTTTAGTACGTCCTGACATTGTTACTCGGGGTGGGGACCTGGTGTCCTATAACACAGGTTATTAGCCTAGCTTAGGCACCAGTCTCCGACAATATTGTAGTTATTATCTTTACTAAACAATATCTTCTTGTTATCTTTCAATATTGCGGTGAGAAAATAATTGATTTTTTTTATACCTCCTCTCAAGTCATTGAGACAGGCCCGTCGATTCCTGAAGGGGAATTCGGTCCTGCAGCCGTAACCACAGGTGCACGAAGCTCCGTAGATCTTGCAGCCATTGCGAGCCTGGTCTGGTTCGCAGGCCCAAGCTGTCACTGGAAATTATAACAACAGTACAGTTAGCAGCGTAGAAAATTGAGGAAAACATCGATGATTATTGAATAAACGTTTAAAGTTTAAAGAGATAAAGAAACGTTTAAAGAGAGCAAGACCAAAGAAATATCGAGTAGTTTTTAATGAAACACTAGATAAATGTATTACGCGCCAGCTCGCAAAAAAGTTTGAAAAGTTTCCCTCCGGCCCCGTCCAGCGGACCAAGTCTGCTATTTTTATAAATTCGTCATTCCAACACGATCCCATTGTCATTTTGCTAAAAGTTCGTAATCTGCTAAATTCATAATGGTCGATCATTGGTCGAATTAAAAGAAATTACTGCACAGTGACGTTCTTATGGTAGGTCAGTGATCAATGGAACTGTCAAAATTTTAGCAGATTACCGCCTAAGTCAGTCATTCATTTGTCATTATGTACGAGATTACCAATAGATGCCATTTCCTTCAATGGAGTGTCAGTGGCTGACCATTGGAAAGTCATAATGACGCCAATATGTTAGTAGATTACCAAACTTGTCAAAATCAACAATTATGAAATCAATGATAGACCATGCTGACACTATTGTAATAGCAGACTTGAGGCCCTGGGGCCATCCCCCAAGTCTAAAGAAATAATTTTTAATCTAATTTCAAACAAGGCCAAAATATATTCAGTAACAAAGAGGCAGTTTGTAATAGGGATGATGTTTGGGTAAAAAAAAGCTATCCTATTTAGTCCGTCAGTCAGATAAAAAAACCATTAGACACTTTTAGACACGTATTTTTTGCTTTATCATATTAATAAGCCGGCCAAGTGCGAGTCGGACTCGCACACGGTTCCGTACAATTATCTATAAAAACCGCAAAAAAATCATGTCTGTTGTAGGTAAGTATATAAGTATTTGTTGTTATAGCGGCAACGGAAATACATCATCTGTGAAAATTTCAACTGTCTAACTATCCAAGGTTCATGAGATACAGTCTGGTGACAGACGGACGGATGGACAGCGAAGTCTTAGGAATACGGTCCCGTTTTTGGGTACGGAACCCTAAAAAAATGACAGTTACAACGCATTAAAGTTGGGGAGTGGGGGTTGCTACGTCACAAGTAAGTATAAAATCTACGTATCGTACTCGTGACGTCATGGCACATTTTAAAGCAATATATCGCTGTAATATTTTGACACTTAGTAAAAAAAGAAAAAAATACTTGTCCAATATTTTTTAATAATACAAATGACGGACAAAAAAAAATTTTGTCAATTTCAAATTTATATAGAAAACTTATTTTTCTCATAGCTCGCCTTTAAATCAGTGTCCATTCAAAATATATATTTGGGAACCTAGATATTCTGTAATCTAATCGGAATAAATACACACTAGCTTAAGAATATGTTTGATTTACAAATTATTTTGGGTATTACGTTTGTATGAACTACGCATGCTCCGCCGGCCCCTTAATACATATTTAACTTAGATACAGCACAGAAGTTTTGATGTTTCGACATGTCGCCACATCAGTAAATTACACCCGTGCGAAGCATGGGCAGGTTGTTAGTAAATAAATAAATAATAATATTATTTTGAGGCCTTTGCTCAGCATTGCGACAGCAACAGTTTTGTTTAAAAACAAACCGACACCTGTGGAACAACCTCGAGCGGACCTAGCTTATACAGAGTTTCAATAGAATGCGAGGCCAGCTTATACTTGTTTTGTTACCACTGAAATGCGGCCTACTGTACCTCCCATTTCGCAGGAATATCAGACAATTTGGTATCCAGGTTGGTACTCGTAGAACTTGTATAACGCTTGAACCTACTACGGGATGTTTTATCTGCAGTTTCCGTTCATTCTGATTTAATACATCCATAATTGCAATATTTAAATCGTATCACTGTTTTAACGAAACTTACTGTTTCGTTCGTTTAATTACTTATAGTATATTATATATTGTGTTGTTGTTGTTTGTCTTATTGTATATTCAAATTCTTGTTTCCAATTGATATGTAAACTATAGGTACGCAAATCTCGAGTGATTAGTGTAGTAATATTGAAAAAGTTGCTAAGCTGCTGTGGTATGCTGGAAGAGATTGATTATTTCTAAACAAATCTCTACGTACTTTTCTGCTCTTATTTCTACTTATTTATCTGTTTCGTTCGTCTTGACATGTGCATAAATGGTTAAATTAAAAAAAGTCATAAAAGTGCATAAATACATTATTGTAAAAGGTTAGATAGAAAATTGCATCCTATAATGTTACAGACTGGTTATTTTCCTTGATGCTAATTTGACAGCTTCTTATTATTTAATTATTTTTTATATTAGGAAGATTAGTTCAACTGCCTAACAAAGAACAAACCACGGTTAAGTTGTTTCGCTCTTCCATAAAAGTGGACTGTTTTAAACAGACAATCGCTAACTGAAAGCTTTCCTTGCTGGTAAACTTTAAAAGATTTTACAATAGTCAGCAGGTAGTATAAATAATTTAATTTGTAATTAGGAGATATTTTTGTAACTAATCATCTGTAGATTATAGTTTTTACCATATAGACCGGGGAAATTAAGTTTGAACCCTGCACTAAATTCTAAGAAAATTAAACATTTTCCGAGACCGCATAAAAGCAACAAAATACAGAAACGCGTTTATGTGAATAGCATATTTAAAAAAATCTTATATTTTTACAGAATCATACATTTTCGTCAACGGGAAATTCGATAAAAATTAAATGTCATTTTTTTTTATTGTACTTCAAGCAAAAATATCAGCAGCCCTTTTTTATATTAAGTTACCTAATTAATATATGATACGCCAACCAACAAAATTTAACAAATTGTACTAGCGCAAGATATCAACGGTGTTTTGCAATACCTTCAGATTCGGTTCAGACAAAAATGTAACAGAGTAAAATTTCGTTTAACTTTTATTTATAGGCTTTAACACACTTTATTAAAAGAAGATCAAACACAATAAAGCAAACCGTAATATAAAAAAAATATAAAAATATGGCCTATGTCCAGAAAGAGACAGTGAACATTCTTTCGGCTAAAATGATGATGATGATACTTGAATATTGCATCCTAGAGATTTATAATACGTTGTAGTCCGTCTTTATATTGTACTGCACGGCCACACTGTTCAAAGATTGTCAGTGAATAATAGAGTTCGCCTTTGAAAGAGCATGCACATAGCCAATAGTTTTTTCTCGAAGAAACCACAACGACGATGGACTTGGATGTCACCAACTTCACGCGTAATGATATCGACTACGTTTTATCACCTAAATATTAGTGTCATTATACAATATATATATCTCATATAGCTCAGACCATATAACAATCCGTGCAAAAAATAAATTAGACTTTAAAATTCACCAAGCCAAAATTGTTTACGAATCAAACCAAAAGACTTTCTAAAGAAACGCTTATTTGCAATTCCGAACATTACAACCTATAATTATCAAATTATTATGAAGAACTGAAAGTTGATGAAACAGACGTCGAAGAACAATACAGTGCAATAGTGACCGGAACAACCAATACAATAAAAAACAAACCCAGAAATAAAAATAACCAACACCTCATAGTATTTATGAAAGAAGTTAAAAAGAAGAAAGATTTGAGAAATCATAATAGACATTTGGATAAAATAGCATTAAATAATTTAATTATAACATTTTACATAGTAATAAAAGAAGTGTGTACTTTAGACAATTTGAAACGTGGTTGATCTAATTTGTTCCTAATTCTTGTGTTAAAATTATGCCTGTCACCAGTCTCTAGTAATAGTAGTCTATACGTTGAAGACAAGGAAGTTTGGCAATAATTCCTTCGGCACATGTAGCTTCCTTGGTACCTCAATAACGGCATTACTATGTAATTATGTCTATTAACTGCTCCCAAATTAAGATGATTATTTGATTTTACCTATTTTTCTTTTTTTCATTTACGTACTTTTTTGACATAATCTTTTCATTATTTGACATTAAATAACTTCACTATACTATATTTTTTATAGATTTGTTACAGCTTTAGTGGCAGTCATGCCATTTGGTTTAAATTGTTTTTTTTTTTATATATAGATTCTCTTTTATATTTTGTGAATGTGAGAACGTTGTAGGCATAACCGACTTTTATCTTGTTTTTGTGTTTATTCTCGTTTTCTATCTTGCTAAGTACCTGATACTTGTTGATAGGCCTACAGTGTCCTCTCATACCTATAAACACTGTAACTTGAAAAGATTGTAAATACCATTTATTTTTAAAAGAGTAACCGTGGAGTTTCTTGCCGGCTCTTCTCCATAGGAAACGACCAATTGGAACCGTGCACCTAGCTTCTGACGTTTCATAAGTGCCCTTGTAGGTTTATGTGAAATAAAATATTTTGAATTTGAATTTGAATTTATGCCTGTCGCTTATCTTACTAAAAAGATGTAGATTTTTTCGAACATATATGTTTTCATATATATACTGACAAGGTACCGTCATGATGTTTACTTTCTTAAACAGTTCCCTCAGAGATTCGCGTCTGCGGAGGTTGTAGATGGCTCTGACAGCCCTCTCATGCAGAATAAAGATAGAATCAATATCTGCGGCCCGTCTCCACAGCAAAACACCGTAAGACATAATGCTATGAAAGTAACTAAAATAGACCAGTCTCGCGGTATCCACGTCTGTTAGTTGGCGGATTTTTCAAACAGCGTAAGCGGCCCTGCAAGTGATGTTAAGTGAGGACCCCACTGTAGTTTTGAGTCTAGCGTGATTCCCAGGAAAACCGTTTTTTCGACGAATTCTAGTGTCTCCTTATTCAATACAACGTGACATTCACTACTTCTAACATTTGGTAACGCTAATCTTATGCATTTAGTGTAGCAATATATACCACAACAGCACTGCAGATATCAGACTGAGTACTTCAGGACCTTCATTTAGGATACATAAGGGTGTTAAAGCAGGGTCACCCGCTCCCTCCGAAATTATTTAGAAGCACTCTCGAGGAGATATTTAGTTATCTGGCAGCCTCATGAATGACCAAGGGCGTTGATGCAGCAGAAGGTTGAAAAACCTCCGATTTGCCGACGACATAGTTTTTTTGCCCCCACAGCTCTGGACCTACAGAATATGCTTCAAGATCTAAGCACGGCAAGCCTCTAGGTTGGACTAGCGATGATTCAGTCTAAAAACAAAAGCCATGACCAACAGCACTAAGCGTAGGGTCGAGGAAGACGGGCAGGAAATACATTATGTAGATGAGTACATCTACTTGTGACAGTTAGTTTATTTCGAAAACAGGCAAGAAAAGGAAATTAATCGCCCCACATCGAAAATGCCTGGAAAAGCTTCTGGTCCATGAATGATGAATACGCTAATGAAGGGCGATCTACCGATCTCCCTGAAGCGAAAACTCAGCGATATGTGTATTCTGCCCGTCCTAACCTACGGTGCTCAGACCTGGTCGCTCGCCGAGACGCAAAAGTTCCGCCTTGAAGTTTGCCAAAGAGCAATGGAGAGCAGCATTCTGGGCGTAAAACGAACTGACAGAATACAAAACACTACGCTACGCTACGCTCCAAAACGGGGATCTTAGACGTAGGCAAAAAGGCTGCCAAGCTAAAATGGGATTTTACAGGTCATGTCAGCCGCATGCATCGTGAGTGTTGGGTAACAATCTGCACACAGTGGGTGCCTGAAGATGGACGGCGCCGCCGAGGCCAGCCTAGGAAGAGGTGGCAAGACGACCTAGACGCGTACCGCAAAGGTTGGATGGAGTTGGCGCTGGAAAAGGATTTGGAGGAGGCCTTTGCTCAGCAGTGGGACAGAGCAGGCTAAAAAAAAAGGAAATAAAAACCTAAAACCAATCATTGCTGGTTAGCAAAAAAAGGTAATCGTGGTAAATGAGATGGGATGAGCTGAATTTCTACTAAAATAAGAAAAGATTCGAAAGATTCAAAACTATAAGTTTCAGTTCATCTTTATTGTCGATTGAGATACTTGTCTTTAAACTAAGGCATCTGGATTGCTTGATATAATTTTCCCACCTAAAATAAGTCCTATTATAGTCAAATGTTTTAATTATATACCAAATCTAACCTAGTTAACGAAAACAAACTACATTATGCAATTTTCAACGCGCTTCCATCCTTGCTCTCGTTGTGTGCATACAATATCAATTGTCTATTAGTTGCTAGTGCATCGTCTAACACTGACCTATATTGCTGTGATTGATCCAATTTGCGCGAGATTAGCATCATGCAATGTAGGTAGTAGGTACAGATTGCCCAGCCCATCCATGCGTGCGGAGACTCGCGTCCTAAATTGTAAAATTGCTGAATTTGCATTTTATAGTGCAAGCGACTGTGCCAAGGACAACTGATGTGTCCTGGGGAAAATAATGGCGTCGACGTCGCGATCCTAGTCTAGCATCTGGAAAATAATTGGTCAAGGAGGTGAATTTGATGGTAGAAGATGAAGACGACTATTTTCCCAGACCCAGAAACGCGCTATTACGATGGCATGAAGCATTCACGATAGATTGATTAGAAAAAGCCACACACAGAGAAGTGTGGAAGTTTATGAGGGACCTTCACCAGTGGGATAGTACAGGGTAAAAAAAAAGCGTGGTCGAGGGACCCCCCTAAAGAACGAAGTTCCGCATACTCACACACACTCCTATAATCATAAGAGAAAGAGACAGAGAGAGAGAAAGTCGCATGGAGGGGCATAATGCTTTTTCCTTACGTGACGGTGACAATTTAAACCAGTCAACTCCTACCGCAAAAAGTTTCGTTCCTGTTCATATCTTCCTATTTTTTTTTATGTTGACTTTAGCCTTTGTTTTATCATTATCATTCTGAAGGTCAGTAGAGTCTTTACCTATTACCAGACCAAGCTAACCGCTAGACTACAGTAAACCATCTTGCTGACCATGGTTTTGTCATTGTTATATGTAATTAACTGTTTATGGTTTTTAGTCGATGGTCCTAGTTTATCATTTTGTTTCTTCTTGGTTTCTTCGTGTTACAACATAATATGAATATAATCTAGCATTAAACACATAAAGCGAGCGTGAAAACTGATAACTTTAAAATAAACACGTTTACTCGTAATAATAAAAATGTAAAAAAAAAACTTTCTAATTTAAGAATAGAAAAGTAACATAATATTATTCATTGATTAAATGTAATTGATAAATAAAAATTTGTGAGATTGTTTATGAAATGTAATATTTATGAATTAGGAATATTATATATTATGAATTGTGATTGCATGCACGGTATAAATCATTTATGTAATTTAAAAAGCAAGAAATAAAATGCTATTTTATTTCATTTTTATTTATTTATAGGGAGCGCGCGGTGTTTGCCTTTTATTTTCTATGTTTTTTTGTTGGTACCTATATATTGAGGTGTGCTAGCTGAAATATGATTGTATAGAATCAAGTTCTTCTAACTTAAACAGACAGCTGTACTGGGGGAGTTTGTTGCACCACTTCTTTTTCCCAGCTAAAGCACTAGGAAGTGGTGAAGCCACTTCCAAGTGAATCCCTCAATGCCTGGTTACGGCCAACTCGAAGCAAAAAGTTCGTTCTATTTTTAAATTACACGACAGATATGTGTTTTCATATTAAGATTGCCGGCCGCGTGCTCGCATTTGACCAGTACAACATTTTCGATTTACCTCGAAGAAGGTTGACAAAATAAAGCTGGAATTACCAAGCATGTTTGAGTAAATGACTTTCGATTTGAATTTGAAAGCTAAGCGTACACAACCGTATAGGCCCGCGGCGCATAGTACATTACTGTCGCGGCCTGCAACAAAGGAATTGAGGGACGATCGTGAAAATGTGGGCCGAGGCGAAACCGAGGCACACATACGTAAGTCCATCAATGCCTGGTTACGGCCAAGGCTTGTATAGTACTTTTCTCAATTAAAAATTGAAATTTAAATCTAAGTACTTAAATTAATTATAAATTCCAGAATCAATGACGAACAACGATAATTTTTCACGCGCCAATATGTTAATTTAATATTACTTCTTTACATACAGCTCTATTTGCAAACCAAATCAAAATATTAATAAAATCTTTGTTAGGTATGTTACCTGCTTGGTTGCAATGTGTTGAAGTAAAAAGTTCGTTCCACTTTTAAATAACACTACAGATATGAGTTTTCATAGTGATTTATTCGGCCGCTAAATACGACTGATAAATATTTTCATACAAACATTTCCGGCCGGGCGCTCGCATATAAACGGCCAGTTCAGCATTTTCGATTTATCTCGAAGAAGGTTGTCAAAATAAAGGAGAGAGCCTACAACGTCCAACGCGTTCAGTATAATAATGGGTTTAGGACGTTGATGGGGCTTCCGCGCTTCTGCAGCGCTTCGCAGATGTTCGCGGAAGCCCGTGTTGATGATTTTCATGCCATAATGAGAAATTGAGAAAGCGGGCGGAGTCTATAATGGGTAGGTTGCGCGGAAGACCCAACAGCATCCTAAAAACACTGTACGACAAGGTGGACATCCCCTTTATTAGGCACTGGATGTGGAGACACGTGCCACCATGTGTTGAGCCGCGTAGGTATTAGTTGTAGTTATACTTATACCTAGTAGTAAGACCTAGAGAAATATGACGGAGATCTTAGCCCAACAGAGGAACAGCAGAATTGAGAAATAAAATTAACCTACATAGAAAAAAAATCCAAATAAGAGGAACACAACCCAGGTTCGTATGACCCTCTGCGAAACAGATTATTTCTAAATCAGAACCTTGAGGTGGATTTAGAAACTTATAAGGTACTTTTTACTAAAACGTGCAAGTAACCTGAATCAAGATCACATTAAAACACACAGTAAAATGATCCATAAAATACTCCTCGTTTTACCCGAATGAACCCATGACCTCTCCATATCTAACTACCAAACAAGAGACTTGAGTATGCGTAGCGATAATACATTTATTACGACATGATATAATAAAACACTATAAATATTAATAGAACATTTGTTTCAATTTAAATACAAATCTTTAAAAAAAAAACGAATTCCCGAAAAAAAAAATAATTCGCTGTTGACAGACATAAAATGCGATGCCGATTGCGAAGCGTACACGCAAGTTACTTACATTGGATGCAAGAGAAGATGGCAATCAGGAGCACAGTACTGGGACGCATGGTAGCTGGTCTGCACACAGTGACGTTCCGAACTGTACTGGTGCACCGCTACGCACTTCCTCCGACCAGTGTGAACGGCCGTCATATCTATCCTATTTTACTAACACCCCTAAATTTGAGTGCGGACTGTCTGATATCGCGCTACAATATTATTTGTTTTAATTACGGTTGAGTAATATACGCACTTGATTGACTATTATGACTGTCTGACTAAGTAGGTATAGATAATTTAATTATCAAGGTAATAAATCAAGCGCTTTATCGTTACACAAAAAGTTTCCTAAATAAACAAAAACAATCTTTCAATGCGCCAAATTCTGATCGGTTTCAGAATATTTTGTGCCTGTAGCTTATTTGCACATCTTTGAACATTACCTTGTGGAGTAGGTCCATAGGAGACTTCAGCCATCAAGATTACTACTCAGGCTGTTATTCTTGGATGATTTCCCTATTCCTTTGACCTCTATTGCGATATTCTTATTTTTGTTACAGTACCTACATATTATTCCTGAAAAACAAGGAAATAAAGACATTTCTTACATAAACATATAAAGCGCCGTCTGTTATTTCGTTAATGATAAAGAAATAATTAGATCATCGTCGGGAATAATAAAAGTAGGTACCTACTGTCTACACAATCGGTAGCGAAGTTTATGAACGTTAAAAATTATTGTTTTTATCTCTGTTTGTGTGGCAATGAAAATATTGTCGAAATCGCAGGTCATTGTCCTCACAAATAACTTGTGGATAATGCAATTTATTTATCAATTTTATGAAATGTTTATACATACTGGCTTGCTTATCTTTTACGGCTCCATATTAGACATGTAGCTGACCCAGAGAAATCGAAACTCTTGTAATTATTTTATTCATTTAATTCAGACTAATTGTTTTGTCCATAAATTGTTAGTTACAAAGGTCTTAAAACTATGTTAGTCATCATTTATAAAATTCAAAATACAATAATAATAAAATCACTCATGTCAAAATCATACTATCATCTCACGTGAAGCTGGATGAACCTACCCAGCACTGCAGACTCTGGCCTCTCCGAGATCATCCTTAGGATTCTGTTGGCGCTCCCCCGAATCCGGCGCATCAGAGAAGCTGTTTTCTTACGCATAATGGCGTAAAAGTCATCGACTCTTGCGTCAGCAAACATGCCCGATGCACTGCAGAATCGAGGGAGCCTCACCAGAATCCTAAAGGCGTTATTTTATTGTATGCGAAGAGCGTTGTAGGCTCGCTGCGTGTAGGTGAACCATAAAGCGCTGGCGTAAAAGTTTTGGCAGTAGGCCCTTAACAGTGTTAATTTTACGTCTACTGTACACCTTGCGAATCTATGAACCAACATATTAGCACGCACTGACAACGTTCTTCGTTCCCGCTCGATATCCGCATAATCATTCAGGGTCTCTGTCACAATTTGCCCTAGTTACATAAACTGAGCGCCACGTTCTAAAGGCACTCCATTCAGATAGACAGGTGGTATATGCTCCGGTTGCTTATTCCTACCTCTAATGACCATACGCACACTCTTCTTCTCGATGTACCTCAGCCCGTGCGCCACTGCATATGACTCACAGATATCGAGCAGTTTTCTTAAACCACTGAGCGATGGGCTTAGTAACACCATGTCGTCTGCGTAGCTGATGTTATTAACACAGACGTTATCTATATGTCAACCGACATGACTGTTACTGAGCCCATCTATCATTTGATCAACGTACAAGTTGAAAAGTCTTGGAGAGAACAGGCCGGGAGGCCTGTCCTCTCCAACACCACACTCAAGTACACTCAAGTCTCACACCACACTCAAGCACATACTCATCCGACAAAACATTGCCCACTTTACGAAGATCTTCTGGTTTTTGTACCAGAAGGACAAGATGTCAATGAGTTCAGTGGGAGCTCCTACCTCTCCAAGCTTATCCCAGAGCCTGTTGTAGTCCACTAAGTCAAAGTAGTAATGAACCCATCATGATAATAATGTTTCATGGATTTTATTTGAATGAATGAATGATTTATTGACTTAAATTTCTTAACGCTTAGTACATGCCCCACAAAACTGCTTACGCAGTTTAACTGTGAGATCGTGGAGTCTCTGTTACAGCAAACTTATTATCAGGTACATCTTTAACCTATTTAAACTCAACTCATTTTTTATTTGTCCGTCTTTATTTTTGTTGTTCCACAAACATTTTTTAATGCCACGTTCAAATATAGCTAAAGTACAGGTGAGAAAGGAAATTTATAATCCCAAACTATTTATTCTTCATCATTAATTACCTATTTAATTTTAATTTTGCGAAGATCAGATGAGGACCTAATATCAAACCCTGTGGTAACCCATTACTACTAACGCCCAATCCTTGAGTATGTAACTACTACGAGTACCACTAAATTACACGGGCAGAAGATGTAGGTAATCTTTTTTGTTCTTCCTTGGACAATACAAGCAGCTCTAGAAATGGTTGGCGTGGTTTCTGCAATTTTATTTATAATAATAGGTAAATAGTGTTAGTCAAAAGCCTTCGGAAGATCATTGTTCAAATTCTTGGCAAGCCTTTACATTAAATCAAATCATTAATAATCACATTTTGAAGTTTTGAATGATAATACATAAGGTCTTATTTTATAAGTGTACCTACATACTATACTGTTCAGCCATCAATGTTTTATGGAATGGTGAAACGAATTTATATTAGACAGCAACATAAAAATATCTTGTCTTGAATAGTGTTCTTCTCAGAATATTCCGTGATATACAATGATGTCTTTGTGCAGCGCACCGATATCTCTTCTGTTATTCAATGCGGAAATTTAATAAAAAAGAGCATTGTCTAGAATGTTTCAGAATAAAGCTCAATTAGCATGCTTGTTAACCAGGAGCAGAGTGCCCTACTGTTGTGAAGTACCCGGCTTTATATTAAGTATATTTTATATCTAAAATTTCGTAAACATTATCATTGTTATCATCTCTCATCCATGCCTTGATCCTATCTACTATAAACACATAGTTTTACATTGGCGCTTCTATAGTACCTGCTAAGTTCTTGTTCGCTTATCAAACTGCTTAGTAAATCCCCCTTTTCATGAATAACTGGCTAAATAGCAAAGAATCTTTTTGAACCTGTGGTTTCCGGTTATACTTATAAGACAACACAAAGGATAGTTTCATTTTCCCTTTTAAGATAATGGTTCTTTAAAATAATCTTACCTATATTAATAACGATTGTATAGCGGACCCCACAGCACGTCGAAAATAATCCACAGCATTTTAATTTTCATCGATCGGTCGACGTGGTGCCGCTTGGTCCCGGGCAGGTCCCGGAATATACGTTTTCAGGCTGAAACGATGATGACGAACATAATCAGTAAAAATAGATGCTAAGTATAACGTATGAAGACAAAACGGAGTAGTTACCTAAGAAAATTAAGTTCCTGGGGCGACATTCTTGCAAATATTAATTAATTCTTCACAATACTTATTTTATTATTTATGAAATAATCTTTTTATATACCTAAATAAACACTTGTTGTTTGTTCTAATTTGAATCCTTTGATCAACAAAATCAAAAGACTTCCACCCTTCCACCCACTGCAACCTGGAATATACACAAAGCGACATTTGCGCCATCTAGAATGTACAATGGGCCGAGAGTTCGGTACTAAATTTTACAGTGTTAATGTTTATTCTAGTCATAATAATAAAAATAGGAGTTTATTTTCGGCCGACATTGTTGTTTTTGAATTTGATTACATCTTATTATGCTAAATACGAAAACTTACTTAATTAGGATTGGTTAAACTTATAGTCTATCCTAGCAACACCAGAATATCAACGCCATCTATAACACATCACAGATACTGTTGAAGCTTTTAGATAAGCCTGTAGTCTACACAGGAACAGTGTAAAGTACATATTGATGTGTAGACAGATGGCATTATTTAAAAAAAAATAAGAAATCGTCAAGAGTTCTGTTATCCTCGTACCCGTTGACGAGTCAGAGTTGGTTCAAATATCATCTTCCTGCCCTTGTCCCATGACTCATGTTTGAACCAACCATTGAGCCAACACACAAGACAACAAGAATCAAGCACAAGAATCGTTACAGAGTTTGAGAGAAAAGATTTTTTTTATTTTTTATTTAAAACGATTTACTATTAATTATTACTTTTTATGTAAAACGATTTTAATTTTTGTGTGATGTTGGCCCCTATTCCCGCAAAACTGGACTTATCGTGTTTTATTTTGACATTACGTAATTCAATTTAATTACTAACAATAACTTGACATTACGCGATTGTTCATATTTTTTGACTACCTACTAATACCACCAGACTTAAATATTTTTAACCAACTTTCAAAAAGGAGGGGGTTCTATGTTCGTCTGTATGTTTAATTTTTTATGTATGTCCATCCATAATTTCTTCAATTGTGGACCGATTTTGAAAATTCTTTGGTAGAGGAAGCTTGCGCGGTGGTCTCATATAAATATTAACTTTGCTGGGGTAGTTTTCGAGTTATCTCTAATAATACGTATTTTTCGCACATCCACACGTTTATGTGGATGATGTTATAATAAATTCCTATCACCGTTATTTACATAGCAGGTAGTGGTATTAGAATTTGTGTGAGGTAGGTACCACAACTAAAAAGTGAATAAGTAATAAGTAACAACTTTTTACAAAAAAAAAAAAACAAGTTTTCCAAGAAAACACTACAAAGTGAACAATAACTTTAGTTTTGGGTGTTTGGTTTAGAATTTTCGTTTTATGCCACCGATTTCCGAAATTAAAGTTATTTTTTACTTCATAAAGTGTTTTTTTCGGAAGTGGGTTGTTTTTAGGGTTCCGTACCCAAAGGGTGAAACGAGACCCTATTACTAAGACTCCGCTGTCCATCTGTCTGTCCGTCTGCCACTAGGCTGTATCTCATGAACCGTGATAATTAGACAGTTGAAATTTTCACAGATGATGTAACTATTTCTGTTGCCGCTATAACAACAAATACCAGTAAACCGGGGTTACTTTGATCAATATTGAACTTTGAAGGTAGTGGGTGTAAAAAAATACAAAAAAAACTAGTACTTATTCAGTCGTTTTTTTATTACTCTCGATTCCTGTAATAATAACTGAAAAAATTTGGCTTGATTTTGAGAAAAAAAATGTAACTGCCTGATCAAAGTTATACGTAGGATGGGTTACGTAGGATAGTTATACTTTGATACCAATTATAATGCCAATACAATTTAAAAAATAAAAATCTATCAACGAGAAAAATAAATATTGTCATTTTTGTCGCATGGGGTAACTTTGATCTAGTAAAATTAGCTATAAATAGAGAATAACAATATATTTACCTTTTTCAATTAAAATCATTGGTGGATTCCCAGCGTGTCCTCAGGAAAGGATTAAAAAGTTGTTCAGTGTTCGTAACTTAGAAAAAAAAACTACCAAATTGCGTTTCGTTTTACGTAATTCGCGATTTTATATGAAATGGAAGTTTCTATCAAAGTCATCCCGTGAATCAAAGTAACCCCGGTTTACGGTACTAAAACGGAATAAAATAAATATTTAAGGGGGGCTCCCATACAACAGACGTGATTTTTTTGCCGTTTTTATAGATAATGGTACGGAACCCTTCGTGCGCGAGTCTGACTCACAAATTGGCCGGATTTTTTAAATTACTCATCTTAACGAAATATAATTAGTACACATATATTAATTTTACTGTTTTATTTTTTTGTGCTGGTAGACAAGACTCCTACTGCCTACCTACAGCCACCCATGCTGTGTTTTACAAGTTTAAATTTGAATTATGTTAATGTTCACTAAGTCAGCAGCAAACCAACTTTGTGTTTTGCAGTGACCTGACAGGGTTGATGTACTATCTAAGAACTTCATATCTAAGCAGTTTGAAAACAACATCCTGTGAACACGATGACCACATTGTTACCGCCCTAGTTCTATAGCGGCCGACCGCTGCATGCAGAAATGTCCTTATGGTGTATAGATATGAACTTCTTCGATAGTACAAAAACCTTCAATTAATCTATTGTAAAATTTGTGATGTGCAACAAATCAAATAAATAATGAGATACAATTGAGTGTATCTCCGACCAAATAACAAACCGACGTGATTCCGGTTTCGTAGACATGTGTGCACTTTAGTAGGGTGCAGTTTGATTATATATGGTTGTACATGTGTGCGGGAGAGCGCGTATGCACAGAGCGGAGGTGTAGTTTTGGCATGCCTCACTGTATCGTTCTCAGCACTATGTCTTGGTTTTTTATTTGGTCTGAGATACACTCAATTATATTTATTAGATACACCCGCCTTGAACCGATCTAAGGAAACTATCCAAGACGGAGGTTCTTGGATAGTTTTCTGCATTCAAATACTAGGAAGGCAGAGTTGTGCAGGAGGTTGTTCTACAGAAAACCTACTAAAAGTAGTCCCACCCAGCACGAATGCGATAGAGGGAGGGAAAGAATACCTATTTATTATTGAACACACTAACATAACTGCAGAGCTTTTGTCGTGAAATGCAGTCGTCTATCAATCAATACACTTGTGTACGGTAGCAGACGGTAGCGCATACAGGGGAATAGAGAAATAAAGATGGTGCTTGTGTGAAATGGAAAGAGACAGAGATACGACACAAACTCTGCCTTCCCCTCATTGTATGATATCAGAATACCCGCGTTTCGCGGATTTATATTTATAATTCATATTCTGTCTAAATCTCTTTAGGTGTAGTCATGAGCTATCCGACTATAAAAAAATATTTGGCCTCGGTCATAAAGGGGAGGCCTGAAAATTGATTCACTGTTACAATGTGTCTTAAACTATTAAATGAGCAATGTATGTATGTTTTCAATCACGTTCTTGAAAACGGCTCTTACGATTTCGATGAAAGTTGCATTATTAGGGTTTACGGGGGCGCAAAATTGCTCTCGCTAGGTCTCATATCTGGGAAAAATCATTTTATTTATTTTCACCTGAGCAGAGTTCGGTCGCCCAAAGTTTGGAACAAGATGGCTACCTTGGAATAATGACAGCATGGCAGCATGTAATTAATATGTACTATACATGGAATTAGTATGAACTATCCTATAATATTAAATGAGCATTCTCTATTTTAACCAGGTCGCCCAGGCCCTGCAGTCTCGACATAGATAGCGATTGCTATACGACCGAATTCGGTCGCAATTTCCTAAAAGCGACCAGACGTAGCGCGCGGCGTGCTTGACAAGCAAAAAAAACCCGGACTACCCGGACACCATTACGACTTTGCGACCGAATTCGGTACACTCCCCGAGTACTAAATTTTAAACAAGCATATTACAAATTAGAGGATTATATCCAAGATAAAAATGCTTGGAAACATGCTGGTCCTGCTCCATAGGACAATTTAGAATCTAGACAAAATCTAACTGGTTGCCAATATAATTGTATATTATTTTTTTTTATAACATTGATTTTATATTCTGTGATTACCTACTTGAACACACACACTGACTTATTATTAGTAGTACTTGTTTAAAATGTTAGGAATATCGTATAATTTTACAATGTATGTAAATATGTGAGCACCATGCATCTATCACATAATTAATTTATGTCATTCCTTCATTTTTCATTCTTTTTACCTATCGTGGTACAGTAATCTTATTCTAGGTGCATCGTCTTCACATATAATTAATGTATGCAAGATATTGTGACAATATTTTAAAAGAGTAACGGTGGAGTTTCTTGCCCATTCTTCTCCATACGAAAACTATCTTTTGGAATGGGCGACTAGAATCTTTTTTTTTTTTTTTGTAAATTTTGGTGTTCAAAAGTGCCTTTTTTGTGCCTAATTGAAATAAATTATTTGACTTTGACTTTTTTTACTTTAATAAATTATTTGTAGAACTACTTATAGATACTATTATGAATTATAATGATTTAGAACTTTAACTGTTGCATGTGGCTGGAGATGGATATAATGAAAGACGACATCTATACAACCCCCACGAATACTACTTACGCAGCCAGCCGGCAACCTAAGAACGGAAAAACGGACTACGCTACGTTACTACGATTTCGATAAAAGTGACATCTAGTTTGTGGCTGACGAGGTCAGACTGGCTAGTGGAGGTCAGTTAGGCTGCCGACAGCGGCAGTCCATGTAAAATACTGGTATTCAGCTGCATTTGGTTAGACTGGAAGCCGACCCCAACAAAGTTTGGGAAAAACTTGGCAGATTGATTCGTCTTAATAATCGTTAGATCGTTATGTAGGTAAGAACTTTCGTTATGTAGTGCTTTCATTCATCCATAAAGTCCGATTTTTAGGGTTCCGTTCCTCAAAAGGGAAAACGGAACCCATAAAGGATCACTCGTGTGACTGTTTGTCTGTCTGTCTGTCCGTCTGTCACAGCCAATTTGTTCCAAATCTAATGGACTGATTAATTCCGTGTGGTTGTTGGTACACGTACCTACGTATTTCTGTGACCCAAACACGGTGGTGTAACGTAAATAAATGAATTTTGAATACATAGGTCACTTGTGGAGGCAAATGAGGAAATTGAAAAAAAAATGTTTTTGGGAATTGTACTGTATGGAATAAAAAGGCTCGTTGTGATTTTTTTTTAATAATTTTAAAATAAATACATTTAAGAAAATATAAAAATAAATTGACCTCTAAAGAAGTCTATTTTCTAAAAATAACATAGTAAATCTCTGAATATTTTGCGTAAAAACTTACATTAATTGCAGGTGGAATGTATGGGAGAACATGTTAATCAACTACAATGTTAAGTTTGTATTTGGGATAAATTCATCCCAACTACGGAACCCTTCTTTGTGCGTGGTCCGACACGCACTTGGCCGGTTTTTTGTAATACACAACTCATATTCTGCTATTTGCCCAGGTTACGCCACTACCTTATTTTGCGCTGTATTTTCGACTTTCTGTGTTAAGCCCAGCATTGGGAATCGAACAGTGTGCATTGCAGCACGTGAAAAAAACACTGCTGGATTTTAAACTCTCGGCGCTAGACAGTGCGTTCAAAATTCGCAAATCATTTGATAATTATCGATCACTGGATTTTGAACGCACTGTCTAGCGCCATGAGTTTAAAATCCAGTGATCGATAATTCAAACTTTTGGAAATATGTTAGTTAGAAAAACGTAAATGTTCATGCTTTATTTAGTATCTAAGAACAAATCGATGCTGTTTCCTCTATGGGCTCTTCTAAACCAACTGATGTTAGAGTACTAGAAAGATTACGAATCGCTTTGTAAATCTTACTGTTTTTTTGTAGCTGCAACGGTTACGTTAGGCACCTGCCCTAATTGCCCCGTGTCAAAATATCTACCAACAATGCGATAACACAGAGCACTAACTACCTAATATCCAATAACATAATATGATGTATTGTTGTATCAAAGCGCACATCAAAGACGGATAGTAGGTATCAGTTGTGTGCTTGATACACGATTGTTATCTGAACCACAGTAGAATAAAGTAACAGTATTATGTCTCGGCAGAGAGCTTGAAATAATTACTTAATAAGTGCCGCGCACTCGATACTGTTGCGTATTGGTTTACACTGAGATTTCGAAGGGCGTCATTTCGGCCGTTTTCTATGAAAACATAATACTGTTACTTGTATAAACTGTGTCCGAATACAAAGGGGTGCATGACGGATCGTCTAAGGCTCTTCATTAACAAGATATTTCAGGTGATGGCTTAACATAATTCCTTGTAGGTGGCATTAAAGATGCGAACTGCCTCGTTGGTGTAGTGGTCGCAAGCGTTACTGCTGAGCATGGGGTCCTGGGTTCGATTCCTATGTGGGGAAAAGGATTATGGGGTTTTTTCATCAGGGATTTATCATTAGCAGCCCGGAGTTTGGATTTGTGCTCGGTTGATGGTAAAGGCTCGCCCTCTATACATTACAATATGGGACTTAAACATAACTGGCGAAATGTGGGTGTTATAGGTGTCCCTCTGCCCATCGCTTCGGCGATTATAGGCATGATGTTGTGATGTTATGTAGTATTAGGGTCCTTTGTGAAGAAGTATAGAAGTACCTGATCCCTCTCGGGTCCTGTCGGATTGCCGCACTATCGGATTATGAGGAACAGACAGTGCCTCTGTGTTTGCGCACACGCTTGACCACTATATTATCTCCTACGTACCTACTTGGCTAATGTCGTAGCAAATGGACTAATGGATTGGCTAGTGTGCAAGTAATTGGCAAAATCTTAATGTCTGGTATCCCGAAACAGATAGCCACGTATCTTAATTTACCAAATCCAACCTTATATTCTGGTCACTGCTTCCGCAGAACTTCAGCTACTTTGTTAGCTGATTCAGGCGCAAATTTGACTACAGTTAAAAGACACGGAGGATAGAAGTCGAGTAAAGTAGCCGAGGGATAGGTACATAGAAGAATCAATGGAAAATAAGACTAAAATATCAAGTAAAGTAACAAAAACGATAAATCTACATTCCTCGGAATTCTATACAAAACCTAGTACTTCCAAAGACTATTGAAGGAGTGAAGTAAAAACCTTTTCACCACTCCCGCACGAAAGAAGTGTCTTTCCTCTACGAAAACAGTGAGGAAAGTTGGTTTTTCCTCACTGCTTGAACAGTGAGGAAAGTTGGTTTTTCCTCACTGTTTGAACAGTGAGGAAAGTAATGATCCCGTTCAGAAACTAACCTTGCCTGATTTTTTTATGTTAAGTTTTACAGATATTTTAAAAAATAAAGAATTATTTTGATTTGCTTTGTGTCTATTTAATTTATTTACCTATGATGACTGAATACTTTCTTGCTGGTCGTGGTGAAAAGTTTTGTATGCAACATGTGAGCAAGTTCATTTGCTATTCGTTTTGTTGAGTCTTGAGCGAACGAAGGATTGAAAAATAGAATCACGAGCGCAGCGAGTGATTATAAATTTCAATCCTGAGTACAAAATCAAAACTCATAGGAAAAACGAACTTTCCTCACATGTTGGATAAATAACTATTCTATTCCAGCTGAAGAAAATAAAATATTGCTTTCTTCAACATTTGTAACGTCCCGTTCTATTATACTGTAGCTTGTCTTGTTTGCTACGGAGAGTCACTGACTCCTAAGACACAGGCACATACACCTAGTTTAGGAGTCAGGGAATTAAAATTATTGTGACCTAGTTATAAGCCTTATATGCTCTTAGTTTTTAGTTCTTGTTCTGTGATTGCTTTTGGTGAAATAAAGAATTTATTTATTTATTATTTACAGAAACAGAAGAAACTCAAGTTTTGCAAAAAACATCCAACATTAATATACTTACCAGGAACGTTCCCATACGATTAATAATTGCTCTAATATTAATATTAATTTTAAATAGATATACGAGTATCTCACCACTATTGTATTTATGATTTAATAAAATAATTATTGTTTGTTTATCTAATCAGGTTTTTATTTACATTCCTCATATTTGAAATGAAAAGCAGAGTGCTATAGGGGTGAAAGTCCCTTTCATCCTTTATTTTTGTCCGTTTGTCTGTTTGTAGATGTTCCGGATTGACGTAAAAACGACTGAATAGATTCTGTTCTGCAACTTTAAAGGTCATCAAATAGGCTATAATATTACCACGTTATTTCCTATGGGGAATTAGCAATATTGCATTAAGTCCGTATTCCTCAACAGTTATTGCGAGATTTAATTAGACGAGATAAAATTTCAATAGAACCCACAGTCATGTGAGCGATGACGCGGGCAGATAGTAATATTAATAAAACAGAAGAGTAAAAATATATATATCCTCCTGCAAATGAGGTGGGTTTCTCACCAACATTCGACTGAGGTGTAGTATGTCAGGCGTCACTATATACAGCATGATTCGTTTATAACTTTTAGAAATAATAGAGCTCTAGTTTTATGTTACGATTAATGGGTTTATGTATAATGAAATAAAAATGAATAAGCATTCTCAAAAAAAAAAAACGAGTTTATTATGAAATCATTTATTGAGATCGGTATTTTCATTATTTTTACGCTTAAACATATCAAACTATTAAAAAAAACGAAATAATTAACATCTATAAAACTGTTAATATTAATCTTTTAAACATTATCTTATAGCTCTAAAACCAAAAACACAACGTGATATTACTGTTCGATTAGGCACAAATCAGTCTTAAAGTTAACACTAAATCAAATGACATAGTGGAGAAGGAAATTGTAGACAAATTGGCTTTTTGTATGCGCAACAGTGGTACCTTGTCTGCCTCTTCCATTTACGTGGGCATATGCTACATAGCTTCATTCCAGCAGGACCTAGAAGCTGAGCCATGGGTGGAGGGGGAGGCCAATCATTGCTTAAAACTCGCGTTATAGTTCCAATAGTCTAACTCTATCCTGAAGACCATAGCGGGGAGGTACGATACCCCTTTGTTACGTGATGTGGTTCAAAGATGCCTTCTGAACAACAGCCTGGTTTAAAATAGATAGTACATAAGCTTACTAACATAGATATAAGTTATCCTTTTTGTTTACTAACCCATATGGATGTTGCTTATCCGAAATAAAGTTTTTTTTTTTTTTAGTAAGACGGAGTTCTCTGGGCAGTCTGCCATTCAGAAAGTCTCTAACATTTCACGGTCGAAAATTTTAGACCAAAGTTCTTGAAAACTTCTAAAGACAAGCTCTTCTGTTGGCCGAGATACTTGAATGATTAATATTATGTGCTCATCATCGTTTGTATATCTTCCACTGCTGTCTCGTTTTTGTGGCCTAATATGTGTAATTTGTAATTTTTAACTTTTTTTTAATAAGTTTAGCTAATTAAAAGTCTGACAGACACTAGTAGTATTAATTTGTAATATAAATTATGTTACTGATGAAACGACTAACAGACACTATGAATCTAAAAAGATATTGGTGAGGTGATGTCTATCAGAATCAACGTTTATTTCGGTTCTTACGTGTGTGGGACACCGGCAGTCAAAACTCTAAACGTACACACGTCTGAGCCACCCGCACCTCACTGACCGTTAGCGTGAGGTGAGCAGTTACAGGAAGGTACTGAGCGAGACAGAGCCTACATAACGCCATGTTACGATCAGCCAACGTTTTTTGTGTTTGGTGGTGTCCGATAGACTACCATCTCAGTCGCAGAAGGATATACATTTGGTTGGAAGTTGGAAAAAGGCTTGGAAAATGTTTTGCCAAGCCTTTTACTGTCCTTGTACTTACTGATTAATAAACTCTTTTATAAAAAGGAGCCTAAAACAAATTATACAATTAACAGTACGTACTACCCCAATAGGGATGTCGACTGGGGAAAATAAAAAACTATTTAGTCCGTTAGTCAGATAATAAAAAAAATATTAGACACATATTTTTTGCTTTATCATATTAATAAAAAATGGTTTAGATTAAACGCATTAAAGTTTGGGAGTAGGGCTCCAAATCTACCAGGGTGTGACGTCATGCCAAATTTTAACGTATTGCCTACTCAATGTAATGTATTGTCGTAATCTTTTGATTACAGGAAAAATTACGTGTTCAATATTTTTTTAATAATTTACCTGCCGGACAAAACAAATATTTAGTCAACATCCCTATTACCTATTCCCTTATTCCACACACTCACTAGGTATATTATTTCTCATAATTGGTCAATTAACTTGCCAGCATTGTAGTGGCACCCCTTTACGGTGTAACCGAGTACCTGAGCGAAACACGAAACACCACATGTTTGTAATATAAAATATTAATAATTATGTATACATACGATTCGATCTTTATCTAAAGTATACCAAGTGGGTAATAATACGTTTATGAAAAGCAGGGTTCGCGAAAGTGATAAATCCAACTTTGTCCTTATCCTTACAAAATTAATTTTGCTTAATATTTTAAAGAATCTTTTTTTTTCTAATTGAACAGAAGCTAGGCTGCTGGGGAGTTTGTCGCGCCACTTCTTCTTCCCAGCTAAAGCACTAGGATGTGGTGAAGGGTGGGCGTTTTGTGGGACTGTCTTATGTAACTTTGACGTTCAAAAAGTGCTGATTCTCAGCCTAGTTTGAACAAATTACTTTTGAATTTTGAGCTCCAATAAAAAAAATACAATTTCTATACTCAAAAGTCCACTTGAAGTATGCAAAAGGGAGATTTTGCCACGATACGCTCTAGAATAAATAATAGGAATTACCGATGCGGGCAATAAGTCTGCTAGCTCGACTGAAGTGCGATTAGCCAGAAGACGGCTTTGTCGCCGAGGAACAATGAAACAAAGAACAATACCGAGGTTAGTGCTGCAACCGCAAGCTTACCACGCGGGCCCAGTTCAGTGTAGACATAAACTAAAGCATTTATTTCAATTAAACCATTTACAGGAACTTTTGAATGGTCGCGGGGTCAGTCAGTCAGAAATATGAAGCTAGTTGCCCATTCCAAAGCGTAGGTTCCTATGGAGAAGAACGGGCAAGAAACTCCACGGACACTCTTTTAAATCATAATATTGTTAAAAAATATTGGTTACCTCATTCATGTTGAAATTATACATGTGAGAACAATGTAGAAACGTGCACGTAAAAAGCGTCCGTAATAAAAAGATAAAAACAATTCAAAAATTAAAATAAGCCGTGGCAGACAAGAGATGACCAACCCCTACTGACGGCGCCCGTTCACGAACATGACGCATGGATCAGCACCGTTTAGCTCAACCATTTTGAATCCAACACACACGCCAACACCGGCGAGACATTTGAGTGTGCATGACATATCAGCCGCCAGGGCACATTCAAGTCAATGAAAGACGTACCCAGCAAATGGAAGCTCTATAGAAGGTACATGGTCACAGTGCTCACAGTCATGTGATAACTAAACTAAAGACGAGAAGAAGATAACTATAGATTTAAAGAGTAAACGTAGAGGTTCTTGCCGACTTTTCTCCACGGGAAACGACCTATTGGAACCGTGCACCTAGCTTCTGACGTTTCATAAGTGTCCATGTAGGTTTATGTGAAATAAAATATTTTTAATTTGAATTTGAATTATAAAAGTCAAAGTCAAATAATTTATTTCAATTAGACACAAAAAAGGCACTTTTTAATGTCAAAATGTACAAGAAAATAATAATAACTGATTCTAGTCGCCCATTCCAAAAGGTAGTTTTCGTATAGACAAGAATGGGCAAGAAACTCCACTCTTTAAAAAAATCATTATATCTTGATACACTAATTATATAATTATATGTGAAGACAATGCACCTAGAATAAGATTACTATACGACGATAGGTAAAAATAATGAAAAATGAAGGAATAACATAAATTAATTATGTGATAGATGATCAAAAAATGGTGCAAAGTGACAATGCCTGTCACGGCAGCGGCACCGTCACCAGATGGGTTTGTGGGACTATGTAGTACAGCCGAGAGCATAAGCTCATGTGATATTCATTTTGAACCCAAAACACACGATAGCATTGTCACTAATACTCTTTCGAAGGACGGCGCTGTAAAACTAGTATTTACTATGTGTCGTTGCGTGAGTGGTTCACTCGATAAACAACGGCAAAACAGTATGTTACTCTGCGTGCCCACAGTTTTGTGTATACAGCAGTTCTCCGCTATATTTCACTACCATCACGGAAATCGTGACAATTGTTCCGTATTGAGTATTAAATGACTGTCGCAAATGCAGGTACTATTTTGTGCAACCATATTGAGGAGTTTGTGGCTAAATGATAAGAGCCGCACGGATTAATCATAGGTTAAGCTACGCTTGTCGCGGTCAGTGCGTGCATGGGTGACCATCCATTACATCGAGACCCCCTCGTGCCTCGGAAGCACGTTGGTCCCGGCTCTCATTCGTAGATCTTTGACAGTAGTTACGGGTAGTCAGAGGCCCAAAAGTCTGACAACCAGTCTTACCAAGGCGTATCGTTGTTACCCAGTAACTGGTTTGTGGAGGTCAGCTAAGCAGTTGCTCCATGTAAAATACTGGTATTCAGCTGCATGCGGTTAGACTGTAGAATGTAGATTGATTGAATACGGACCATGATGTGGCGTTGTTTCTGCATGCAAAATTACTGAACAAAGCAGGTAGGTAATTAAAACAAAGATAAATAAAATAAAACAACCGATTACAAAAAAATAAAATATTTTTATTTCTGATAATAAGAGTTTACCTATAATTAGGTACATATATGAGACAATAGGGATGATGCCTTAAAAAAAAAGAAATTCTATTTAGTCCGTCAGTTAGATAATAAAAAAAAAATGACTCGCATATTTTGCTCATATTAATAAATACATCGCATTCAAGTTGGGGAGTGGGGGTTGATACGTCACAAGTAAGTATAAAATCTACATACTAGTGACATCATGGCACCTTGTCTGATGAAGCGCCAGCCCGCGCCGCAGCTGAGCGCGTAGCTTTAAATTCCCCGCATAATAATCATGAAATATCCTTGATCCAGCCTGTCCCATCTTGCTGTCCTCCCCTCAGCGACGCCCTAAGCCGAGGTTCGTACCCCACAGGGGGTGCCCTTAGCGAGCGTTCGCCTAATTTTAATGTAGAATAGTTGCTCCTGGCTGGAGGCTTTGAGTGTAGTGCTTAAGGCAGCCACAGGATTGTTCGGTTGAGCAGTAAATAAAAAAAAAAAAAAAAAAACATCATGGCACACTTTAACTCAAAGTATCGCCGTAATCTTTTGGTAACGTAAAAAAAGAAAAAATACGTGTAGGTACGTAATTTTTTTATAATCTACAAGACGGACAGCAAACATTTTTTAAGTCATCATCCCTACTGTGTTTATAAAAAAAAAAATTCGTCATTGGTCTAAAATATTTAATAGCATAACTAAATCATCTGAGGTGTTTCATACATGTTGGAGAAAGGTGCTTTCTCTCCTTCTTGCAGCCAGTTATCTTCTGAGTATGAGTTGTCGTGCTTCTCCACCACGTGGAAGGTATACGCCTGACGACTCTTGTCTGACTTGTTGGGAGCACTTTTGTGGACGACATTACCGTGGAGAATGATGCAAGTACCTAGAAAAACAAATGACGGTGTTACTTGCGTACTTGTACAGTAAAGTGGTATTTAGCAGAAGGTATGTTGAGTCCGCGCCACCACACAAGTCTGATAGACGTGGCGCTAGTAAGTAAGCAATGTCATAGACACTAGTCTATGACATTGCTTATAACAGCATTTAAAAATGTAGTTCCACTATTTTCGGCCGGACTTCAGTGGTGGCGCTGACTCTAGGTTAAAACCACTGAAAGCTAATCGAAAAGAGAAAAATACATTATAAATAGAATGCATAATTCCCACTGCTTCCCCGCGTTTCCTGAAATCCCGACAGGCCTCCTCCCTGTGAGAGGGAGTGGTCACGTGGGCAGTTCGGTTTAGTTATAACTTTGCAATTTATTTCTAATTTAACTTCAATGTCATGCTGTAACTTTTTCCGAGCTCTAGGAAAAATGACACGGCAAACCACCGGTTGTATGGCATACGACTCCGGCGCCGTAGTGCTACCGTGTCTGTCAATAAAGTTCCATAGTGATCCATAGAACACTGAGGACTGGGCCTACACACGGCAAATCAACCGTAATTTTTCAAGGCAAAAAACATGTGTGTACAAGTCTAAGGGCCTAGACAAAGTGACATTGTGATAACCACTGACAGCAATAACGATGACGAAAATGACAAAAATGTATGGGAGTGACATAACCTACCGGAAAGCTCATGTCAAACCCGTTGAAAGTCTTTGAAGAACATTTGAAGAAATACAAAATGTCTAGGCCTTCTGGACTAATGGTAATCCTCACCTTTGCTTACAGGAACTGGTGTAAAACTAGACTGTGGGTAGATGGGAGCTGGTTTGTCGTATATCAATGTTTCTTTGCTGCTCTTGTCTGGGTTCCGTATCAGTCGCCTATGTACCCCAGACTTGTGGGACCCTGGGATTACCCAGAGGCAGCCATTTTGTATCGTGGCGTGTTCTAAAGCTATCCAGAATCCGATTGGAGGTACTGGATCTGTGTGCAGGTATGTTATGTCTTGGTGTGGCGTTACTGTGAAATGGAAAGGTGGGTTATATAATTATTGAAATAATAATAAGGCAATGCCGCTAGCGGCATAATAGTGGCGCTGCCACGGCTCAGCTAAAGTGCCGGAATCATTGCATTGTCATTGTCGATACGTCACAGTCACTTGTTATTTTTTTTTTCTTTTAATTTCAACGCAGTTGGTTCAGAATCAATTACTGAATCCATGGTAACAGTTTTCGCGTCGATGCCCCCTGCCACCCTGTATATAATTATATTCGAGAAAGTCTTACATGTCTTACAGGTTACAAACGGGTATTAAGTAGCAAAATTATTTAATATTTTATTTTATTGAGCATTTTAACAAATTAATGCTTAGTAATAATACGGTATCCTATCATTCAATTAAAAGCTTTCCAGTAAATTCATTTAAATGGTAAGCTCTGAGCTTACTTCTTCGAAGGAAAGATGTGTAAAGGAATCTACCCAAATAGTATTTACTAAGAAAAGATGGCATAAGGCCTTCTGCAGATTCCGCGAAAAAAAGCATGTCTTCTTCCTACCTTTGCCCTTAGTTTGGCACGTGGCATCATCGGTTAAATAGAATATAGTCCTTCAGAAACCATAAAATTTTCATGACGCAAAAGTAAATTCAGGCGAAACGTTCTCGGGGAGGAAAAAATTTAATAAGAAAAAAAGATGAAAAGCCCATATAAAAGATTCAGATTTTATCAACCCTGTTATAAAGCAGGATCTTGGGAACTCCGGAAATAAATATTTTTGTAATTGGTTCTGGTTCTGGTTAAAAGTCTTATTACACTACACGATATTCAGGGACCATTTCGCTAAATCGGGATGGTGAAATAAGAGAAAGGGAGGAAGTGTCTCTATTAAAAGAACACATCACAAAAATATCGGACCCTGAATATTGTGCAGTGTAATAGAGGTTTCAGGCTTACCATCACGTTAGACAAGAGGTCAAACGCGAACATAAATCGAAATAAATAAAATTGACAGATTATGTCCTAGTAACATACCTTCGCCACCAACGCCAGGGTTCTTATAAATGTACATGGACTGCACCACGGCTGGCTCCCTGAAGGCCAGTTTTTGGCAAACATTCTTCACGCGATCGCAGAACGTGTAACACCTAAAGATGGGGTGCTGAATATGCAAGGCGTGTCCAACCTGAAACAGAAAAAATGGATTTACTTAAGTGGGTATAACAAAAGGCTGAGAGGAGAATTCTAAGAGGGATGTGTGGTGCTACGCCAATGGATAGAATAAGAAATGAGTATATGTAAGAGGAAGTTTGAAAGTGGCTCCGGTGACTGAAAAAGTTGAGTGGAAATCGATTATTAAATATGTGAGCGTATGAGTATGTAATGCAGTGGAGCCAGGAAAATGTCTTGATGAAAGTTTTGACTAAGGGAAGATCAAAGAAACGATGGATGGACTGTTTGAAAGATGATATGAAAGAAGAAAGAAAGACATTTTTTTTAAATTTTATCTACTTATATTTAGTACGGACTTATAGGCACTCAAAATAAAAAGCAGGCTTAAAAAAAAAACCTGGTGTCACTGCCGTGATGACAACTAAGAGGATTATTGAAGAAAGATACATGTTGCGTCGACCCCTAATTTAAATTAAACGAGCAATACTCGTATTTGTATATATTTGTAATGACGTTCTCGAAAACGGCTCTAGAGATTTCGATGAAAGTTGCAATATAAGGGTTTACAGGGGCGAAAAATCGATCAAGCTAGGTCTCATATTTGGGAAAAATCGTTTTCTCCGTATTTTCACCCGACCAGAGCTCGGTCGCCCAAAGTTTAGAACAAAATGGGAACCTTAGAATAATGACATGGCAGCATGGGATTAGGCTTCTTCTTCTTCGTGTGGTTACTTTAGTGATGTTAGTCTCTAAAGTAACCACACGAAGAAGTTATCTAATTACGCAACACATTTTCGTAAACGATTACGACAAATTTGTTTCATTTTGACAGTTCAACAACACTCATTGCGTTATTTACGTTGTTGAGCAGATTTTTTTTTAGGACTTATGAAGCAATTAATTAGCAATTTGTTTCAAAACGATTCAAATTCCGATTGATCGTGTATTACGTAATTAGGGTACTGGTACTAAATTGGAATACAGGCAAGATAATTATGGAGGTGAACAAAAGGCTACTAATTAAATATTATGATAATAGTCGTACTTTATGGGCTTCGGAAAATTATCTCGCGATTTCCTATAGGTTATGATGAAGTAATATGGGGTTATGTTTGTATTCTTCTATATTTTAGCGAAAATTGTAAAACGAGCCAAAAGGTCAGAATATTACCTACAGACAGTTACAGATTTCCTTTTGCATGATTATCATACCTTTGTGGAGCTAAGCAGTTACCCTGAATTAGGATATACTTCAAACTTACTTTATTTAGTGATATGCTTGGGTCTACTGTAAGTTCGCCATCAGGTCCAACTGCAGCGTCCTCAAAGAAATAGCTAATCTTGTCGTTGCTCTTCAGAAAGTAGTCGTCTTTTAGTTGCTGTAAATTAATCGTGGCATTTAATAAACGTTGAAGCAGTTTGTTTTGAATAAATTCAAAATTCAAAATTCAAAATATTTTATTTCACATAAACCTACATGGGCACTTATGAAACGTCAGAAGCTAGGTGCACGGTTCCAATTGGTCGTTTCCTATGGAGAAGAGCCGGCAAGAAACTCCACGGTTACTCTTTTAAAAATAATTGGTTTTTACAATATTTTCAAATAACAGTGTTATTAGGTATGGGAGGACAGTGTAGGTCTTTCAACAGGTACCAGGTACTTAACAAAATAATTATGGTCAGCAAATCCACTAAGCCTACAGCGTTCTCACATTCACAAAATAGAAAATAATCTATATAAAAATAAATAAATTATTAAAAATAAAAAAGTATTATAAACGAAATGACGTGATTGATATTACAATTCTGAATAATTATCATGATCACAAAAGCCACTAATAAAGATTTAAAGTTAAATTGTAGGTATATTATAATGTCAAATAATAGCGTGATTTAAATGTCAAGGAAGAATGTAAAAATAAAAATGTAAAAATATATATATATATAAACATGGTAATTTGGGAGCAGTTAATAGACTTATACAATTTGCCGTTAATGAGCTACCAGGGAAGCCACATGTGCAGAAGGAATTATTGCCAAACTTCCTTGTCTTCAACGTAGTCTTTAATTTTATAATATGCATTCTTGATAAGAACGCGTTTAATGTGGGTTTTGAACTTCCCATCGCTAAGTTCTGTAACCGACTTAGGCAACTTGTTATAAAAGCGGATACTGTTTATAAGAAATGACTTGCTTGTTTTAGTTAATCTAAATTTGGGTATCAATAAAAACAAATATTTTACCATCGTCACAGATTATTAAAAAGTTTTGCCATTTAATTATGGTCCTCCACGAATAACTAATTCATGTCACTGATTATATTAGAATAATAATAAATAAATAAAAAACAAATATTTGTTGGCTTTAGAGTATTTGTTGCTTGTGATTTGTGCCTAAGATCATTAAGCGGTAATGAGAAGAAATCATTGTATCCAGCGAGAAAAAAAAAGCCTCTGCGGTCGGGGGACCCCATCTTGAAGGAAGTTCTTTGTAACATATGATTTAAAACAAAAACAAAATTTGCTCAGCCGCCATCTTGAATTTAAATTTTGACCACATTATTGGCTTTTAAATATTTTAAAATTTTCGCAGCCGCCATCTTGAATTTACATTATAATCACATTCACACTTTCTCACTCTCTCTATCGTATTAGAACTCAAACTCAAACTCAAAGCATTTATTTCAATTAAACCAATTTACAGGCACTTTTGAATTGTCAAGGGGTGTCAGTCAGTCAGAAATATGAAGCTAGTTGCCCATTCCAAAGCGTAGGTTTCTATGGAACGGGCAAGAAACCCCACGGAAACTCTTTTAAATCATAATATTGTTACAAAATATTGGTTACATCATTCATGTTGAAATTATACATATGAGAACAATGTAGAATGACGTGCACGTAAAAAGCGTCCTTAATAAAAAGATAAAAACATTCAATAATTAAAATAAATTAAAATAAGCCGCGGCAGAAGATGACAGTCGAAGTATGAACGCTTTTTCAAGTGACGTTTTCTGTCAATTTACTCCAACCGCAAGCCGCGTTAAAGAACGTCTTAAAGATTTTTTTTTTCTGTAAATATCATTTAATTAATTTCATGAATGAAAACGTATTTACCGATTTTTCAGCATTAACAGTAGAGAATATGATCCTTTCTTCTTTGCTAGGTATGTTTTTGGTGAATTCCAGACCAGCCTCCAGCATTTCGTCACATTCTGATGGAGCCAGGAAGCAGTCTAGAACCACGTAGCCGTCTTGTTCTATCTGAAACGTAACAAAGTATATTTGATTTATTTAAGAGAATCATTTGACGGTTACGGCGGACCGAGAACCTGGTGGACGTCGTACAAATCTGTTGGATGCAAGAAGTACAGGACTGGGCGTTGTGGTAACGTGGGTAGGTCATTGTCTAGCCGTGTACGCCTTTCGGCTAAATTCATGATGATGATCATTTGACAGTCTCGTAGTTTGACAGTCTAGTGGTCGAAAGAGTGATTGTTGAGCGTGTTGTCCTGGGTTCGATTGAGCATCGCGATGAGTCTATCGCTAGCTTATTTTAAGGGTTAGTGGAATGTAATTTTTACCAAGTCTTTTTAACATCTTGGGTTAGAATGATTGTGCTAATTATTGATTTGACACTGCATGAATCTGAATGCCGTCACATATGATCGAGGTTTATAGTACTCAGTAGGTAGGGTGTCCCTTCAGCGAGGAGCGCTGTGAAGGGACACCCTATGGATCTCCTCGTAAAGACAGTGTTCAATATACTAAGTATAGTCCAGCTCGTAGTTGCGTTACCACTTTTGACAACAATTCCCATTTAAGGAAAATTTACATTGGTTGAAACTATCTCACTGACACAGACTAATAGACCTTGTCGTTTTTTGGCGTGCGAGTGGCATTGTGCCTAACTGCCTTTTCATACCTCCCGGTTGCCAGGTAGCCTTTTCCGGGTACCCGCTGCTAATTGTATGGGCAATTAGGCATGTACGTTATCCTTCGCCTGTATGTGTAAAATATAACGAACATATATTTAGAAACCGGGTACCCGGCACCGGCTACCCGGGAATCGGGACGTATGAAAAGGCTCAATGTCACTTAGGGTGGTTATGCAATTACCGTCTAAAAAACAACAGTGAAACATTTACAGCCTTATTATCAGGTTTCTATTAAATCGATTTTTACGAAGAAAACGGAAAATTCTTAGATATTACACCTATGTAAAATCTTTTACATGGAATCAAAGACTATATTCTCTTTGCATGGAATATACCCATAAATTAAATATCATCGTTCTCCACCGCGTCTTGTGTCCATGAATCACAGTCTAGCTCATTTTAGCCTGCTATTCTAGGCAGAAACTCAGGTACATCCGGACCAATCGTAATAGGCTATAAATTAGACAAACATACTGATTCAGACTGAAATATATAGTCTGGCTACCGTTAGTATTTGTGACGAAATAGTACAGGTAAATAATATAATAATAACGAATTTCTATAGTTTTTTATGTTTAAGTTTAGTAAATAGGTACTGATTACAGAACTTCTGTTTTAATGGTATATTAATGATTGCCTGGTTGGTCTAGTGGTCGCAAGCGCTATTGCTGAGCATGAGGTCCTGGGTTTGATTCCCGGGTCGCGCATAGTGTTATTGGGTTTTTCTATCTGGAATTTCTCAGAAGCAGCCCGGAGTTTGGATTTGTGCCCGGTTGATGGCAATAGGCTCACCCCCTACTGGCAAAATGTGGGTGTACGTACTACAGGTACACCTCTGCTCAACCGTTCGGGGAAACAAGGTCTGATGTTATGTTACGTTGTAAAAAAAAAAAAAAACTTTGTCGCCGATTTATTGGAGTAGTTATCAAAGGCTGACCTTTGTACGAGTAGTCTAAAATAAAAATATACATTAATTTTGAACTACAATTGGTGGTGATTCTGACCCAAATTATTTATTATGATAGGTATCATCAGGTACATCGCTCAGCTGAATTATGTCAAATAGCTAACAATTCTACAAATAATAAAAAACCTAACCAGAGACGTTATGACAAGACGAGTTATCGACAAGAATTCATTTGATTGTCTTTATTATACAATGAGGACTGGGTAAAACAGACATTCTGACGAAGCATAAAAAAATATTAGACACGTATTTTATACTACATATATATTTTGGCATCCCACAGGGCAGCATTTTAGGCCCTACTCTCTTTCTAATTTATATTAATGATCTTACTAGTATCAACATTCTCAGAGGCGATATCATGTCATACGCTGATGACACAGCTCTTCTTTTCTCTACCAATACCTGGGATGAGCCCTTTAATGCTGCACAAAATGGATTTAATATTACCAATGGCTCAGACTTCATCTTTTAACTTTAAATACTGATAAAACGAAATACTTGACTTTCAGCATTCGTCATTCAACGCAAGCAGGGAGCAATCACAACACAGTCCCTCACCAATGTTCCCTAGATATACACTGCACTTGTAAGCCAATAGAACGTGTGAATACAATAAAATACTTAGGGATTCTCTTCGACGGCAACCTCAGCTTCAAAGACCATATAAAATGACTCAGCGCGCGAGTCAGAAAGCTTATTTATGTGTTTAAGAAGCTGCGTTACGTGGTTGATTCTTGGTTATTGAAACAAATCTACTTTGCCTTGTGCCGGTCAGTATAACAATTTCATCCTGGGATGGAGCTCAAAAAACGCACAATTCTAAAGATTTGCACTTATAAGCCTCGACTATTTTCCACTACATTGCTATATTAATATTTCGAAGTACTTACTGTTAGACAGCTCTACCTACTAACTATAATTCTGAAGCAACATCAAGACTTAGCATATGACCCCAACCTTAACCATAGGCGTAGGAAACGATTCGTGAACATAAACCTAAAACTTATTTTATTAGAAGGTTTTATAATTTTTTGGTTCAATATTTGTCTATAATAAAAATTACTCTATTCTAGATGTTTACCCTCTTAATAGGGTTCGTTACAAAGACAAGGAAAAAAAGTACTTATTGACCCTAACTTATGATGATACAGAAAGACTAATAATCGTTCCAGAGTCCTTTGTGCAAATTTTAAGGTATTTTACTCTTCATCTTCCTATCACTCAAACACACACATTTGATTACACACAACATTCCATACATCACCACACGTACACACACATCATATCACTCACCGCCCCTTACACGATCACTTTCCCCTCTCTATACATACACATCAACTCACTTAGTTTTTAGCTTAGTTTAATTTATTTTTACTTGTTTTTCTTTAATCTACATAAAGCTGTACTTGTTAGCTTAACTTCTTACGCAAATAACATACTGAGAGGTTTGGCGCTGCATGCCGAGATATACAGGTTTCACCTAGGTCTGTTGCAGATGCTCCTATTTCGTATTGGAAAATAATAAAGCTTCCGAAAAACAAATTAACTACCAACGATCTGTGGTTGACTGTAATACTCCTACAATACGTTTTTAACGAATATTGTTTGTTCGGTGTATTTTTCCATGGTATTTTATTTCAACGGAAATGTAAAAATAGAAGTCAGAAACGATCTGCTACCAGAAAAATAGGTTAGTTTTTGTTAGAATTGCCCCGTCCAAAATTAGTGATTGAACCTGACCCGAGAAACCTAACCCTCTAACCCTAGTCGGTCGACATCAGGGGCACCCCGAGGTTCGGTTTGGAGCCCCGTGTAGCGAGGCTCCGTCGACATAGGATGCAAGAGCGAGCGAATGAGAGTACCTAATATTACGTTTACCTAATATTACGACAGCAAATGCTGTATTGATTTTTCGGAATTTACAGTATTTAATTCGAACGTTTCTTTATTTGTATTCGCGTATAAGCTGTCGGAAAATTACTATATAAAACAGTAACATATTATGAGTATGCTCATTTTTTTTTTTTTCGGAACTTTTGTTACTACCCTTTTGTATTGTATTTATAATAGCTTACTAGTTTTTATGTTGATTTTGTACAATATTTTTTGGTAAAATAAGTAAATTTCATATTTTGATTAATCTAATTTTTTTTTTCGGAACTTTTATTACTACCCTTTGTATTTATAAAAGCTTACTAGTTTTTAAGTTGATTTTGTACAATCTTTTTTGGTAAAATAAAATAATTATATTATTATATAATTTTAATAAAAATGGCTTAGTTATAACGGATTAAAGTTGGGGAGTGGGGCTTGCTACGTCACAACTAAGTATATAATGTACTACATAGATGTGACAATCTATTGATTACGTAAAAAAAGAAAATATACATGTCCAATTTTTTTTAAATATTTATATAACTGACGGACAAAATTTTTTTTTCTCGCCAACACCATTTATTGGTGTTCCACAATACTGTATCAATGTACACATTAATACAATATTATGGAACAAATATTGTAGGAAATTAAATGAATTCTTGTCGATGTACAAGGTACAATATTTTTGAGGATAACATTAATTATGTTTAACGAGGTTTTCTGCCCACCCCGCCAGCCACAGAAATCGTGTTGTTTATGTTTGTGTTAGAGATGCGTGCGCGCACGTTCTATTGCCGCCGCCCCCACGTGGTGGAGCTATTTTTGTCGGCTTATTTCAATATAGCGACGCGGAGGGCCTTGGGTACCGATAGCAAATAAATATATAGGTATAATATATACTTTTACACATTCACAATTAAAAAGTAGGAAAGTTCAGCTGTTATACTGAACATGTAATTTTATGTTTAATTGTTTTATGATTACTTAACTGGTAGTTAGTAAAGTAATTATTTTCTTCAGTCGGTATTATATACTTGATAAACTTTTCTGCATGTTTTGTTTGACAGGAAACACTTTATTTTACGCTATAATTAAATTCCCATAAACATTTACATAGTACGTTTTTTTTAGCTTTTATAATAACTATAAACAGGTTTACAGTTTTGACTACACAATTGTACTCGTTTTCTTTTGTCTAAAAAAGAAACCAACTGTTTTATGGGAATAACATTTTTAAACATCTCGAATAGAATTTGGCAAAACAAACAAAAAAGTACCTATATAATGTTATACTAACGATGTAATTTTGTAAACAGTCCAAGCTTTTTTTTGATAGGTACACATTGGCATAATAAATAATAATAGTCACGCAAAGCAAACGTTTGGGGCTATTTTAGTTCATTCGCTAATCAATCGCATAGAATTGTAATTAAGAGCAAATCGCGGAGCGTCTCGCCAGCACTGAAGTGATAATGATACATGACGATTCACTATGTGGTTGTGACCATCGGACTGTCAAGTCATAGGCTCGAGTTCTAACCCAAGGTACGCACTACTGATTTTTTGGATTCATGTGCGTATTATATACCTAATTATCACTTGCTTCAAAAACGGTGAAGGAAAACATCGTGTGGAAACCGGCATGCCTCAGAGATATTTATCGACGGCATGTGAAGCCAAGTCAGAGGCCCAAAGGTGGCATTGAAACTCTGACACCATGTTAGTCACTAACAACACGAAAATGACGAAATGAGACAATATGCTTTTGTATACATACTGCTTACCTATTTATAGATAAAAAATACAGAAATACGACATAAAATCAATCAACTCAGCTTGTTTTAGCCGACTGCTGGACATAGCCCTCAATATAATATTAAAAGTAAAATAATGGGAAAGCTGTTGATGGTTGGAGAAGGAGACGAAGGCCAAAGCCGAATTGTGTAAGGAATGATATGAAAGAGAAGGGAGTGAATGACAACGTGACGGTTGACAGGAGATAATGGAAAAGAAAACGTGCTGCGCCAACCCCACGTAACATGGGACGAGGGTAGGAAGATAATGAATAATGGGGAAGGCTCGCCTCGTTGGTTTCGAAACATGGTGATTTATAATATAGACACATTGTTTAGGGATATTCTTATACTTTCAGTATAGAACTGTAGATCTTACCTAGACATACGTAGTTACGTAGTTGGATTCGTACACAACAGACAGACAGACAGGCAGGCGGCACAATTTGCAGGGACTTACCAGATGAAGACTGTCAAAGATGATTTGGATGTGAATTTATTCTTACCCGACTGTGATGGAGTCCAAAAGTAAGAAATAAGTAATGTTTATCACCGTGTGGCAACACAAAACTGAAGACAAGACCCTGTCCTCGAGTGGGAATTATCTTTGATTCACGATCAACAAAATTGGATACAATTTAGTAATTTATTAACTTATGGTTAAAACTGTTACTTGGCTGACTATGAACTAATCAGTTTAGAGAGTCAGCCAAGTATCAGTTCAGAACGCGACGAGCACATCTTAATCACGTTCAAGAACAAGAAGTCATTATTGTTCTGAAATGTTGACACAGACAGTTTAGATGTGCTCAGTTTCATTGGTGAAATTTGCCCTTAGTCACTGCAATAGAGTAACTTATGGTTGGTGGGATACGCTCAGCTGGGATCAGTGACGACCTTCGCTTCGGGTAGTTGGTAGCAACTGAATCGGGCTAAGATAATGGCGTGAGATTGGAGAGGCCTACGTCAAATCTGAGACTGAATACGTAATATACAATATACGCTACAAAAAAAGAACTGCTAATGTGGTCAACAAGTCTGCTGGGCTGAAGTGGGATTGGACGGGCCATGTATTAAGGATGGGACAGATTGGGACAGATAGGCTAGAGAAGTCACGCAGTGGGAGTCAGAAGACGGGCGTCGTCACCGAGGGAAGCCTAGGAAATTCTGGCGTGAAGACTTAGAAGTGTTTATGGGCGGTTGGCCGGAGAAGGCAGCACATTTAAGATTAAAAAAAACCGGTTGAAAAAAAAAAGTCAAGCCTGACTGCTATTGCTGATGATGCGATGTCCCTACCGTAAATAAATAACTGCGATCAGATTGGAATAGTCTAATTTGGTTACCAAAGCTACCATTCATAAGTTTTAAAACGCCTGCCAATTAAAACTTAGTTTGTTAAAAACTTTAGAGTCAGACTGGAGTTAGTATTGACAGAATTATAAGTACGTCACATGGTTAATATTGTTATTTTAGTGAGCGGCGTCAGTTTCGTATCGGTGGTGATTCACAGTATAAATAATTATATTCACTTAAATGTGTTTAGCGATAATACAATAGGTCCTATACATTGTGCGATTGGGGACATTATACCCTCGTGCTTATGAAAACGAGGATTCAATTCTCAATTCTCAATTCTTTATTGCATTCCATATGTAAGTATTACATAGATGGTATAAAAAAGTTAAAGATCAATATGGACCCTGTCGGGCACAGCAACATTAGGAGAGAGGAAGAGGGCTAAGTAACAATTTAAGCAATTAATATTTTTATAAATTTATTATTAGATGTGTTCAATTCATAAAGTCTCATCTTCCTGTTGCCACTGTTGATACTTTGAAGAGCGATTTATTAAACTGAGTTCAATTACCCCAAAAAAACGCATTGCGCGTTTGTATTCAACAAAAACTACTGTCGGAAACATTTCTTAAAATTTCGAAAGACACGGAATTTTTCTTACAATTGCTTCTTCATTTTCCTGTGAAACCTTTGCAAAGCTGTCCTTACAGTGAGGACGAGTAATTAAGACCAATCATAGTAATTAGTGGCACTCCGGGAAAAGCTCTTTAAACCACGTTGGCAGTCGCAATATTATTAAATGCTTCTGTTTGAGGACAAAGTCCACAAGAAATGTCGTAATGACAACAAATTTAATAATCGTTTATTCCGAATTTACATTACGAAACTAGTTCCGTAAACTTAGTTCTTCATTGATAGTTTCACGCGTAAATATATAATTATTTACATGGGAAACTATCAATGAGCTGCACAACACTATTGCCATTCTTTTTGAGAAATGTTTTTCATTGTCACAGTGTTGTCAAAATTCTCAAGTAGCTTGTTTACACAGAAAATGAGACACGTTTTGAGGGTTTATGCGACCACTACATCCTGTTTCGTCAGTACTTAGGTACACTTATTCTATCTATACATATTATAAACGAAAGTCGCCTTTCGTGTCTGTATGTGTGACCGCGTTGTTCTTCTAAACTACGCAACGGATTTTGATACGGTTCTAACTATAATTTATAAAATTGACTCCCGAAGGATGATGTGTATTAAACATAATCCTTCATGTACCTACCTATATATAATACAGAAATCACGATGTTTTGTCAAGTCATAAAGATCGTGCGAACAGGAGCGATTCGCTCCGATCCGGGATCGCATCTTCCATTTTGGGCTACGGACAAAGAAGTTGGAGGCCTCGAGTCTTGACAAACCTTCTACGTCTCATGGGTGACCTAATATCACTGGCAGGATACAGGACTGGGGGCAGAAGGAGCGGACCGCCCCGGTTCTGGGCGGCTTCCAAATGTTTAGAAATAATTTTAAATCAAATCCCCAACAAGGCTAGGCCAGCCAAAGTTCGTTCAGTAAGTAAAAATCAGTCTTTATTGGTAAGTTTTTCTGTAACTAGTATTTATGTATTGCATAATCAAAAGAAAATCTTACCTTATCTGGGGCGGGATGCAAAAAAGTTCGAGCTCAATTCGCTCGCTCTTGCATTCTACGTTCTCAAACTATTCTGAATAGGTGGACAAAGTAATTCCTATTTCTATATAAATAATCAAACAACTTTTCCGTATCAGTTGGCAAAATATCTGTTACTTCTGTCATAATGGTCAAAAGAAAACCTAACCTTTTTGAGGTAGTGTGCCAAAATTTGGAGCTCGCTCTTATTCTATGTTCTTCTAGTTCTCAAAGCTTTCTGCATACCTGGGCGGGGGCCCCATATTTAGTTTGCCACCGGGCCCCTGATCAGTATGTTCGCCACTGCCTAATGTCCAATTCCTGAGGTCCTCAAATGAAGCCCACAGCATTTTAATACAACAGTTATAGAAATAAACATAATATTTTTATAACTGTTTGGTAAGCAACACAATGTGTCAAGATCTTGAACCAATAGCAATATTGAAACGGATAAAATCGCATAATAAAATCTCAGAAACCGTGCATTAGTACCTAATTTATGATGCAAAGAGGATGGGCAAAGCTTTCTGCTCAATAAATCATTCATGTGATCAACAAACCGTCTGCGGCCCGCGGTGGTTGTGCTAATATCCTATTTGGCCAAGGCAACATTATAATTAGGACACTTATGTTTGCTCAGCATTGGTCGTTCGAATTATAGATACTCTATAGAGTACAGATAGTGCAATTCACGACGACGCGCCCCACTCCCCGATTACTGTACTGTAAGCTGTAGTTTTTACGGAGCGGAGCGGAGTGGGACGCGTCGTCGTGGATTGCACTATCTATAATGACTTTAACCTGACATCGTTTTAGCATGCATCCTCCGCGGGTCTGTCATAACTTGACGGCAGAATTACGAGACAAACATTGATTTGTATTTAGAAATGAATTAGAGGACATGGATGTCATGGTTGATAATATAAAATCTTTGATTAAAGTAAGGCTATTTTAATAGGTAACATTTGACAATTCATCAAAATTCAACAACGTAACCTTGTAACGGCGAGCATAAAATAATATTTTTCGTTTTGTTAGAACTGCACAATTGCTTAACTTTTTTCAATTACTATTACATATTTATTGTAATAATGACCGATACGAGTAATTTTACGATTTGCTTTCAGTAATAAACTGACAGATGTTACCTATTAAAATGGCCTGACTTTAGTTATTTATATGTCTAGATAGAGTGTCGCGCTGCAAAAGAACTAAAACAAACAGGCCAACTTTGTTAAGCTAGTGTGCGTGACATCTTCAGCCGCGCAACGTCATTGTGCTGTCATTGTACTTTTCTAGTGTACCCACGCGGTCAAAATGTATAGAACTGTCAGAATCACGTACCTACTGAATAACTGTCCCTGTAACCTTGTACAGTCGCGTTAAATAACTTTGCCACTCTGAAGTTAGGTTGCGCATGCGCGCTGGCATGCGCTCTACTGTATTATAAGTAAGATTGACTACTGCGCAGTCATTTGTAGCCTACTTCAGAGCGGCAAAGTTATTTGACGCCAACTGTATAGGTATAATGTCAAAATTAATTTAAAAAATCAAAATAATTACGCTGTGAAAGTAAATAGTCTTTTATGGAATAACGTCCCGGTGATATAACGTTGAGTTATTATAGTACCCACTGGAAGGTACCCTATCAAAAACAGCTTGTATCATAAAGGTTTGGTCAAATGTGAGGATGTGGTGGATGTGATACAGACCAACAAACTGAACACCGTTCTCCAACTGAGACCAATAGATATCATAATCGCGACAAAATAATCAACTGTTTCATACAAACCTACTCGACTCAAGTATGGGATGGCTGATTAGATGGATGTTCCATGATTTTTGTTCACCCAAAGAGTACACATATTACAGTATACATATAGCTTATGGAAAGCGTTCGGTGACGATGACGCGAGTTCCAAGATTTTTGTTCACCCAAAAAGTGCTCAACGCTCCTATAGAAATTTTCACTTCAAAAAATATGTAGGTACAATACCAAACCTCACAAAAGATTCATCTGCATTATGTACATTGTCATAGTATATGATATTGTAATATATGGCTGGTTGTCGTCATACGATGACTAATCACAACAAACCCATGAGATTACTAGGTTTGATCACTGGAACGGTGTTTTAGTACAGTTCCTTCCATCACTGGGATTAGAATTAATGATTAGAAAGAAAAGGTTTGCACTTTGCAACTGGCGTTAAATCCAATAAACTGAGTTTAGTTCTACGTTTTTTCTAGAAGTTATAGCTGAGACCGTTTGTAATGAGTCAAATGATTTGATTTTTTGTATGTTTGTTTGATTGCAATGAATAAACTCAAAAACTAATAGACCGATTAAAAAAAAATCTTTCACCATTTGAATGCTATATTATCAATTTATCACTGAGTAACATAGGTTATACCAGTATAATTTATAAAGATATTATGCGGGCGAAGCTGCTGGCGGAAGCTAGATAACTATAAAAGGAACAATTCGACATTTGGAATTAATTATCAGTCTCAGACATGTGATTGATATTCTTTGCGTTTTGGATGTCAAAGAAAAAACCTTAATTGACAGATCAAATTTTAACAGTCCTCTGCGGTCTATCTGACCACACGCTGACCGCGACCGACGATGTGTAGCCGTCCGTCACCGACAACGGCCAAATGCTATGTTCGAAATACAGGGCAAACATCCACGACGACAAATTGTGATGACCTACGGGACCCGGTCGTCCGTCGTGACGTCACCGCATGGTAGCGTCAGACGTTCTAAAGACACCGTATCCTTAGGAATGTACTACCGCGGTCACGCAAATCTAACCACTTTGAAAACAAAATCCTGTGGATACGATGACTACATCAGTTTACCAATCCTTTTTTTACTTTAGCGGCCGAGCGCTGCAAGCAGGAATAGTCCTTACGGTGTTCAGATATGGGGGTCCGCGATAGTACATACCTGCATTCCTAATATAAAAGTATTATTTTTGCCACCAATTGCGCACTTAATACACTTTTAATCACACTCCGAAAGATTTTGAAGTAAATTGGCAGGTAATTCATTTGCTTCGTAGGATTCAAAAGTTCCTGTGCTCAACAATGTAAATAACGCTATGAATTTAGTTGAACTGTCAGAACATTACATTCTGAAAAAAGTATCTAAGTTCAAAAACCGACTACTGAAAAATCACGCTCTAAAAAGTATGAAACATGAAAATAACTATTTCAAACAGAAATCAAGACAGGTACAAAAATGGTCAAGGTAAAGCCGTCGTCGCATGCGCACACTTGTCACTGGCGTACTTTTAACAGCATGATTTTTCAGTAGTCGGGTTTTAATTACTTTTTGAACTTACTTTTTTCAGAATGTAATGTAGCAAAGCAAAAAAAAATGTAAAAAAGCGTCTTATGCCCGTTTTCACCTTCACTAAGTGACACTTAAATGAATCCCTAAATAAAATTGCACCGTTGGATTTTCAACGCTAGACTCAGCGCTGAGAGTTGAAAATCCAACAGTGTACTTTTATTTTGGGATTCATTTAAGTGTCACTTAGTTGTCCGTGAAAACGGGCATTAGGAACTGGCCTATTTAGTAACTCCTGACAGCTGTAATAGTACTGTCAGCACTATTATTAGTTCGCGAACGAATGCATGTTCCAAGCAATTATTGTCCCCTGTGTACTTTGAATGTCAGACATGTCACATTAACCCACATGATCAAGTTTTGTTAAACACTTGCATCTGCTTGCAAAAAGTCTTTAACCGCAGAGTAATTATTTTATCAACAATCAACGTGCAATATGGCTATCTAGATAAGATTATCTGGTAAAATAAGGAGTTAACTACACGAGCCTTTTCTTTTACCAGGTGCCGCAGAACTAAGAGTGAAACGTGATGTCTGTCTTAAGGGTACGCTAGTCGGTCATTCTTCCATACAAACGTAGTATGGTGATTACCCGTCTGTTTGACGTTTAGACTAAAAATTAAATATCTTGCCCTGTATAGAAGCAGAATAATTGGAAAAAATATTGGTTGGAAGTTATGAGCGTCGAAACAACCATATTTCAACACAAATTTTAACATGTCTTATCATTATTAAATTGTAATTAAAAATCATCGACCATTTGGGTTATAAAATTAACCTTAATTTTCAAATGAAAAACATCGTTATGGTGATATAAAATTAGAATTTAGGTTAAATAATCAATTCAAAGCGCCCAATTTGTAAGTGGCACTACAAATTGGTATCCACAGGTACACGTTTTCTGATCCATTTCTGTACATTTCCTTTGGAGTGCATTTAAAAGCTTTCATATTGTTTTATTAATTTATTTCCTCTGTTCAGAACGTTCTTGGTTTCAAAGTAATTTCAAACTTGCCCTACAAATGCAGCAACTTGTTTATTTTATGATGGAATATTCTTTACCTCCTTTACCATTTTCCTTGCTTTGATGTAAAAGAATGTATTTATGTTAGAAAATAAGCTTTAAATATGTGCATAACAGCGGCCCGTGGCTTTATTCAATAAAAGGGAGGACCCTCCGACAAGATGGGTGTCGTGTCGGATGCGCAACTGGCTAATGATTGTTTTTTTTTATTTATTTTTTTTATTTAGGTTGGGTATCTCGTAGTTCACCTCTGAGGTGATGACTACTTAACCGGACAATCCTGCGGCTGCCTTAAGCTACTAAACTCAAAGCCTCCAGCCAGGGGCAAAACTATTCTAATTAAAACTAGGCGAGCGCTCGCTAAGGGCACCCCCTGTGGGGTACGGACCTCGGCTTAGGGCGTCGCTGGGGGGAGGACAGCAAGTTGGGACAGGCTGGATGAAAGATAATTCATTATTATTAATCGGGGAATTTAAATCTACATTTCTCAGCATAACGCGGGCTGGCGCTTCTGCGAGCAAGGGTCGGGGGGTAATGATTGATGCCGGGGAGTTATATATATTCTGATTGAGCGGTAAACTCTGCTTGCGCGATGCAGGATTTCGCGTGACGTCAGTCTGATGCATAGTTCGTTGACGCCAGTGTGATGCGTATTGTGGCGATGTACATGCCTTATGGTGGCTTCTAGATCGCTCGTTTGATTAATTATGGAAACAAAATTAACCATAATCCTACTAACAATTAACTAGCACAGTTTTAGTTTTAAAACAAAGTTATAAGGACTATCTAATGAATAATAATTGACAGTTGGATAAAAAGTGATCTTATAAAGTTCGTTTTTCAATTTCAGGTCAGAACCTTAAAAAGTATCGAGGGGCACAAAGCTAAGTGATAACCACCCGCACGGGACGATTCGTGGATGGATAACCATCCATTACATAGAGACCACTCTGTGTCTCGGGAAGCACGTTACGCCGTTGGTACCGGCTGTCATTCGTAGATCTTTGATAGTTATGTACTCGTAACAGATAGACAGAATTCAAAAGTCTGGCAATCATTCATATCAAGTGGTATTGTGGTACCCAGGCTCTGGGTTGTGGAGGTCAGTTGGGCATCCGACCTCAATAGTTGGAAAAAGGTTTGGCATATTGATTGAACTTTAAAAATGATCTATTTGATTGACGAACCGTGTTTGAACAGCAAGCGGTTGAAACCATATTCCATAAAAAGACAAAAACAGAGTATTGAGGGTCATGTCCATTTATGTTCTTACAAGGTACACTAGGAATTACTGGAAGTGATCGGCGCCGCAAAATATGACGTCATATCAGAAAAATCTAGACCGTTTCGGCGCGTGAGTCACTTGGAAACTTGCATGCATTTGTTGTGATAACAAAAGCTGGTGACTGAACTCTTGTGTTTTACACTACTGTTTATAGCTTGTCGACATTTTTAGAGTTGTATTCTCATTAAAAGTTTCTTGTTATGCGCACGATTGTTTTATGCGTCCGACTTTAGTTGAGGAAAAACATTGGGTAGGTTAAGTAGCTTTTCCGCGATTTCCTATAATAGGTACCTATCGCTTTTAAAATTGTATAAAACATCTTCAAATGTAAGTTAAACAAATACCGTTACGCAGGTACAATTATCCGCCCCCTATCCTATATCATTAGTCTCCTGCCCTTATTCCAATTTATTTGCGGTCGGCGCAATGTCTTTTTCATATATTTGACTATTACTCGTCATCTCGGCAGTCCCTTTCTAGCCATATCATCTTTCTCACAGTCCATCCATCGTTAAGCCACCTACATAACCTCCATTAAATAGTGGTTGGTCGATCAATGTACAGTTACGTGCACGCCCGATACAACTTGGCAGTTCCGAACTTCGTGCAGAAGGCTGCGCAATAACATTTTTTAGGAACCAAATGATGACATGAGACGAGTGTGAGTGAGAGAACATGCGCGAAAGTTCATAGTGCCTATGTTCAGACCTGTCAAGTTATATCCACCGTATTGTAGTTATACTCGTAGAATCAGGAGTAATAATCGAGTGAGTTCACAATTCATTTCGCATTCCATTGGTTATCAATTAGCACAATGGTCTTTAAACGTATAGAACTATTTGATAGTCATAACGACGTCGTTAGGCCAAGAACTAATTAATATGAATCAATAGATCGAGTACCTAGGTCATCATCATCATCATTTCAGCCGAAAGACGACTGCTGCTGGTCATATACCTTCCCCCAAGCATACGCCACTTCGACCGGTTCTGTGCTTCTCTTATCCAGCGGATTCCTGCGCCTGTTCCTGTACCTAGGTACTATTCATCAATAAAGATTTATCCAGTTTTTAAATTCGTTAACGTTCAATAATATTAAAAACGCGAAATTTTGTGTTTGTTACTCTTTCACGCAAAAACGACTGAATGGATTTGGATGAAATTTGGCACACAGATAGTTTATAACCTAGATGAACACTTAGGATGATATTTTTTACCCAGATATTCCCACGGGGTCGAGATTTATGCGGGTGAAACCGCGGGGCAATGCTAGTGTTTTGATATTTTAAAGTGGTGCAATTTTCTTTTGAAGTTTCATTTCAGCGTTCAAGAGTTTCATCATATTTCATATTATCACCTTGATTATTGGAATGACGTGTGCAACATATACAGGATGATTTATTATTAGCGTAATGCTCAACTCTGCCCACGGAAACACTACGTATATTGGCTTGGCTAGCTCTGCGAGTTAGGGATTACTCACATATATAAACACAGCTAAACAAAGTTTCTCATAATTCATGAGGAAAGTTCCTAAAATACTGAAAGCTTTAGTTCGAATGATGACACTCTGTGACCAAACCGTTGGCGTGACGAAGTTTGTATCCGCGTCACGTAAAAACTGAATTCAGCTGAAGTTTCAAGAACCAGGACTGACCCATCTTTTATATCGGATACGTCACTTCTCGGTTTCCAATTGAGAAAATAGAAACGTACTGTCGGCCTAACACGAACACGCGGATAAACGTAACGTAATTTCGAACGATTTTTGAATCGAACATAAGTACATTTATCCAATAGTATTTTCGTTTACAATTTTGTGAGAAGCAATGTTGTGCTTATTACTTTTTTCCTGTAGTCTGGGTGAAACCAAAATTAGTATTACTCCTAGATAGAAGTCTGCAACTAAGTAGGTGCTCCAATTAAACTATAATTTATTAATCATACAAGTATGATTTCATATCAGTCAAAATCTATGAGAGATGCTGTTCTTCATTTTTATAATATAATTATTACACTTATGATCTGATGATCACTCAAATCGTTATCCATCTTGATTTAGCCGTATTTTACTTACAGAAAATAAAATCATTTCATTTTATTTCGTGGTTACAATATTATAGACATTATGAAGTTAAAAATATGAGGAAACATGTTTATTAAACCGTCATAGGTTCTTCATTTAAATTTACTCATATAGGATCTCTGATCACATTTATATGAGAGTCAATATTTTATGTGTGTAACGAGTATTTTGAATTTTAAAATCTTTTGAATTTACGTTACGTGCAGGTGCGTCGCGCGTTTTTGCTAGAGCCTATATTGGTGTTCTTACAAAATATATGAATGAAAGGTGTAAATAACATTCCCGGAGTCCTAAATTGAGCCACCGTGCAGTTTTATATTTAGAGACCTAAAACATTAAAATAATGATTAGCCAGAGAAAAAGTTTTAATGCAGTTTTCAAGTTAACAAACTGGCCATTATTTCTTTATCACCATTGTTCCAAATTTGAATTCACGAACTAGAAAAAGAGAAGAAAGCCGGAGTTTGGTCGCTCTATTATAAAAAAGTACTCTGTGGTCGCTCTTAAAGAAGCAACAAGCTTTGATTAGAGCATCTCTACTTATGTCAATAATTATTTCGATATTTTAATTTATTTTGTTTTACTTAAAAAGTGTATGGTCTTATATTGTTTTTCCTTAGCTTTTAGTCCATTCCGACGTTCAGTATGGATACTGCACTTTAAGTAGCCGCGCAAGCTGTGGAACTTCCTCACCCTGGACCTGTCAGCGAAACGTAAATGCATAACTTGATGTAACCCGTTCTGCCGTTCAAAGAATTTATCATTGATACCTGGAGACTAGCGGCTTCGTGCACCGTCGGTCTGGACCTCGAAACCGGGTCACTACAGCTCGACAAGATCGGTTTATCTTTAGCACTAGCCTGCGTAGTCGTCACCTGATCTCAGTGCAGGTCTAAGAACAGCTTCAAGACCTTCATGGACTGACTGTTTCCTCTCGAACTGTTAGAAGGAGACTCAAAGATCGTGGCCTGAAACCTAATAAGCCAGCTAATGGTCCCAAACTGACACGAGCTCACACAATGGCGGGCTTATATGAGGCCTTAAAGTTTTCACGCGAACAGATGCATTGGACTCAACGTCAATGAAGCCAGGTTCTTTTTACGGATGAAAGGTCTACCTAAGACAGGCAGAACGTTTTCAGCATTGTTGCATTCAAGTGAAGGTAAGTTATGGCAGTGAGTCATGAACAGTCTCGCGCGGAATTTCCACCGAAGGAAAAACTGGCCATGAGTTTGTGTTGTCAATACCTAGAGGCTCATGTGATGCCATATGCTGAGTTTTTGGGCCAGGATTTAACTTTTATGCATGATAACGCAAGGACGTACACTGCAAGAATTGTTCAAGAATACCTGCATGATTTTAGTATCGCTGTAATGGAATGACCTGATATAAATTCAATAGATCACTTATGGGATGAGCTGAAGAGGCGTATTTGAGCTAACCGGCTTCAGACACTTCGCAGGAGCTAAAACTGCCATTTTGGAAGCATGGGAGAACATTCCACAGCACGTCTTATTGTCATAATTAATTCCATGTCGAACGCTACATTACGAATAAACGTTTTCTCTTTGTAAATCATTGTTTTATTCTAAAATTCAGCGCAAAATTTTGCCCCTGAGAAACGCAAAAAGACGACATGCAATTGAAACTGTTTTTTGTATGTAGTATTCCGATTTCAAGTTTGGAACAATAACAAACGGGAATGATAGTGCGTGACTGACTTCAAAAATACATTTGTTTTTCTTTCTTTCTAATTGAAAAGATAGAAACCTTTTAAACAAAAATATGCAGGGTGGCTCGATTCAAGTGGCCGGGAGGACATGGTATACCTATGGATGAATACTTAGATGCCAAGAGGGAAATAGTTTATCATCCGAACATTCGAACTCAACGACCTCGACATTAGAACACTCATTTTGAATTATTTGTGCTTGTTTTGTTGTATTAATAGAACATTGTGGTTGTTGACATAATCTACTCTTTACAATGTTTTTTCATGAGTTGTATTGCAATGCAATATGTGGTTAGCTAGCGACCTCAACAATTATTTATTTTACCTCGATGGTCCTAGTTTATCAATTATAACTTCTAGTTGCAGCTATATGTAAGCGGGCACGCCCTTTATGCCTGGAGACTTTATTTTCTTTTTTAGATATTGTTTACGTTTAGTTATTTTTATTTCTGCTTGAGTATAGTTCTCGATGTTTTTGGTTGGTATATTGGCGTGTGCTAGCTGTCATAATTATGGCTATTAATTTATAATTACAATTATGTTTTGCGTAATGTAAATTATCTTGCTTAAATATAATATTTTTTTTCTAACTGAACAGACCTGTGCTGCTGGGGAGTTTGTTGCTCCACTTCTTCTTCCCAGCAAAAGCACTAGGAAGTGGTGAAGGGTGGGCGTTTTGGGGGACTGTCTTATGTAATTTTGACGTTCGAAAAGTGCTGATTCTCAGCCTAGTTTGAATAAATGGGATTATGGGTTGTTTCTCTAAGTAAGACAACTGTAATTGGGGTGTACGAATAATAATTTCTAGGCATACTTGAGTCTGTGCCCGTTTGAAGGCAATTGGTTCGCCTACTATTAAGCCTCGTGCAGACTTGAGCGACGCGACAGCGCGACGCAACTCTAACAAAACAATTTCTAAGCGTCGCGCCGTCGCGTCACGCCAGTTTGCACGAGGTTTTATGCGGAATTGAAATACATAACTGACGAAATAAGAGTTTACCTACCTCATTACAATTAATTGTTATAGATGACTACTGCATCATGAAAATACATAAATAATGATATTATGGCGTTATGCTTTTAATTAAATCCATGATGAATTAGTAAGTATGAAAGCTGTATCTACATTATTATTACATACAATAAAATAGTACCGAAGTCAAAACTGTACATTAATTATTTTTGAAAAAGTGATTGACTACGAGGTGTGGGAACGAATCTGATGCCGAAAATATAGTTTGTAGAATTTTTGTTGTTTTGTCTGTTTTTCTGGGTGTATGTTCCGGATTGGCGCAAAAACAGCTGAACGGATTTAGATAAAATTTGGCATACTTACATATTAAAATTACCTGCATTGACACATAGGCTACTTTTAATTCCGGTAGAACGTTCCCGTGGGATATTTTCACGACACCCAAGCGGACGAAGCCGCGGGCAAACAAGCAACAAATAGGTACTAATTAGGTGTAAGTATAAATTTCCAGAATCCTTATTATGTTCATTCGAGTATGTTGTGTCTATTTCTCGATGAAGTAGACACAACATACTCGAATGAACTGAATGGTACCTACATGTTAGCTTTACGTTACCTAAGTACTGAGTATTCTCCAGTTAGGTATACGATAATTAATGCCTAATATACGAATGCGAATATACATATATTTATAATATGCACTTTCTGAGTTAATCGCAGATATAACCGCGCGACAGCGAGGCACTCTTACAAGGGTTATCACTTTCTAAATCACGATTGTTCTAGATATCTACCGAATTCTATAAATTAACGTAGAAAGATTTATCTTTCCACTGTCAGACCTTAGATAAACTAAATCTCCTTATTATACACCTCCTATTATCCTGATTGTTATTTATTTCTATACAATAAAGTATAACAAAGTCGTTTATCGTGTATTTCGCTCCTTAGTCTACAATTTTATTCAAACGCAATTTAACCTCTTTAAGGCCCAGGTTCCGGGTTATCCTAAATAACTCGGAGTTAACCGTTAACCCAGGTTTTAATCAAATGATTCGTCTTGCGCCACCAATAGTTAGCCGTAAACCTAGGGTTAACATTTAAATAACCCACCGATGTGGGAGGGTTAAGTCGCTAAACTTTGGGTTAGTGTTAGTAATGTCAAAATAAATTGACGTGATGAGCTGATAATCTATTTTGTATTTGATACTGTCCGACGTTATAGTAAGTGAAAATTCGGTACTATAACTGCAGACAATATATTCATGAACTCATGTAAAAATAAATACAAATTTGCAAACTCTACATTTATTCATTTAACCCGACTAAACGTGCAAATGGGCCTAATATTATAGAGTTTGTATGTAGGGGGTAATCTATGGAAATTCTGTTCCGATTCCGAATATTCTTTCACTAATGGGAAGCCACAGTATGGCCAAGTGTCATAAGACACATTGTACGTTAAAACAAAACAAAAAAACACGCGGATGAACTCGAGGTCATTTACTATTAAGCATAAAAACACTTGTTAAAAACGATGGATGCACATCAGACACCGTGTTTAAAATGTTTGTCACATTTGAAAGAGACTCATTATATTGTTTTTGATATTGATATTCTGTAGGTGAACAAATGAACTTAATCTTAAACATTTGTGTAAACATTGGAAATAAAAGATGTAGGTTAGTCACAGTGTGAACGTATGGCCTTTGACCTCGTTATCATCCAAGTATTGTATTAAAATGAGGCAATTTGAATTTAATATGTTGGAAACATCTGACTTTTTATCTATGTTGTAACATAAGCTGGGTGTAATGTTCTTCGACGTTTTATGATATTGTTATTGTATAGTTGACCTCGTAATTGGTTTCTTACTGTTTGTTGAACTGAATTGTTGGCAAAAGAGGTAAGGGAATTACTAGTTTGACGATACATCGACCGGTACTATATGTAGAACCGGGAATCAATAATGCTAAAACAAAATAGGTGTTAGCCTCATTGGTTGATGAACCACCATTTTAATTTTAATTATATATAAAACAACCGCATGGGATCAGTATATACTTTTCACTTGATGCGAGTAGAAATAACATAACATCACGCCAGAGGTGTACCTATAGTACACCAACATGTTTAAGTTCCATGTAATAGGGGGCGAGCCTATTGCCATCACCCAGGCACAAATTCTGACTCCAGGCTGCTACTGAGAAATTCCTGACGGACACACCCAATAACATTTTGCCCGACTCGGGAATCGAAAACATGACTTCGTGCTCAGCAGTAGCGCTTGCGACCACTAGACCAACGAGGTAGTAGGTACCAGCGAGTACCAATAAACAAATCGAAATTCAAACAAACAATAATAACATTAGAAAATAATACAAAAAACAAGTTCATATAATCTCGAAAAAAGAAAATATTATTTTTAGGGTTTGGTGCCAAGTTTCTCTACTAAGGAATCTTTGATGCGCGAGTTCGACTCTCTGGTTCTTTAAGATTCCATCTAATTAATTGTATGTAGGTATATTATGGTATTGTGTGTATTGTATAATAATGATAATATTATCAATGTGTCACCATTTACGGAACTGATAGACCTTGGCCTTCTATGGCACTGCGCAACAAAGTGTTGCAAATTACCTACGCTTTGTTTCATACAAATATTGAAAATGTTTCTAATCGATAAATCAAATAGTAGGTAAGTGTGAGTACCTTTAGTTTGCTAGGTACAAATATTTAATAGAATTAAACAGTTGATTTCTGTTTCGTTTTTTGTAAAGGTAGTAGAGGTATCAGTTCTTTAATATACGTCGTCTTATAGGATATAATATATAGATATTTTTCAATACAAATAAATGCATGGTACACATTTCAAACAACGCAATGAAAATAATGTTCAGCGCTTTGACTACAGATCATAAATTATTGAACGAATAAACACCATCATGTAAAATTTCGGCACAAAAACATAGCAATGCAGAGTAAAGAATAAAACAACAAAAAAAAAAACATACGCTTCGCCATTGACACAGGTTTGAAAACAAGAGGAATAAATACCTGATTCCAAATAGTATCGTGCATGGTTGTAGCGTGTTCTTCAATGTAGTAGAAAAGTATAGGACCCAACGAGCGGCTACAACGAGAAACCAGTCACAACTGAGCCAGCCTGACTCGCCTGCGCGGTGATACAGACGAACTGCAACTCCCACACGTCGACTACGTCACAACACTCCAAAATACCGCATACACCGTCCGTCTCATGCCCCAGCGATGACTAAACAATCATTTAAAGCCAGCGGTGTACGTTACTCAGCAAGAAACAATATATCAACAGCTCGGATGCGCCCGCGCCGAAGGGAGTGCGGGGCGCACGATGCCATCTGTGAACGATTGACGTTTTTTGCGACTTGCCAGTTATTTGAAGAAGTTGTTACATTCCTTTTAGGGAGTGTGCATAATTAGATCATGACTCACATAACGCACTTTGGTTATGATTATGACTTCGCGACATATGACAGATGCACTATTGCTATTGCCAATCACTGTAATTTATTGGCAACATATATTGTAATCCCATATGCCACCGATAAACTAGGTTTCTATTTCGTTATTTGTCACCAGAAACGATTAGGTACATCAAATTAGTCAAAATGCATGTATGTGCGGGAACATATGGATGTCGTTAAATCTGGAATTAATTTATATCGATATAATAATGACGCGGTGTAATACTTATAACTGATTGGGATGATAAATATATCAGCTAACACACAACAAAAACTTATGGCAGCCCAAAGAGATTAATACAGTCCACATGTGAGAATACCAATTAATATTTGAAAAGTTTCAAATAGAAGCCCCGTGCTCTAACGCTTTCAGATTTACAAAAAGACAAAAAATAACGTAATACAGCGACGATGATTTTTGTATCATGGTATGGGGCCTGACGCATAATGACTATTAATGCCATAATATATTATGTACCTTGTTGACTGCTAAATATATGGGTCAGTCTCAAATTATATTATCTACCTGTGACACCATTATGTAAATACTGGGAATATGAAATAAATCTAGTTTCATATTCTAAGTATAATAATCTATTCTATTTAGTTACGCTGATACTCGTAGTATGAATTGGGTGATTTCTTAACTTTAAATCACACTAAATAAATTCACAGTCAAACTTAGTCCGCTTTAAGTAACATAACGTAACATAACATCACGCCTTGTTTCCCCGAAGGCAGAGGGCAGAGGTGTACCTGTAGTAGGTACACCCACATTTCGCCAGTTATGTTTTAAGTCCCATGTAATAGGGGGCGGGCCTATTGCCATCAACCGGGCACACATCCAGACTCCGGGCTACTACTGAGAAATTCCAGATAGAAAAACCCAATAACACTTTGCCCGACCCGGGAATCGAACCCAGGACCTCATGCTCAGCAGTCGCGCTTGCAACCACTAGACCAACGAGGCAGTCATAATAATAGGCTGGGGAAAAAGCTGCTTCGCATTTTTTAAGAAAATTCCAAACAATTTTTATTATAGTTTATTTACATTTAACTAAAGTATGTAGGTACCATTTTGTTCGATAACTTTTTGCCATCTTGTAGGTGGTACATGATCCCATTGCTATAGAAATTTTGGGACTTTTGATCAAAATACCGCGACAAGTGGTTTTGGCAGTCCTCTCGTGATGTTAACCTGACACTGCCTAAGGAATTCTGAAAAAACCGAAACAGGTGGAAATCTGAAGGTATCTGCCGTCGGTCAGGACTATACGGCGGATGCATTAACACCTCCCAGCGAAACTCTCTTAATTTTTGCTGAGTGGCTAAAGATGTGTGAGGTCTAGCGTTAACATGATGAAAAACCACACCCCTTCTGTTGATTAATTCCGGCCGCTTTCTCTCAACTTCTTGCTTTAATCTCATCAGTTGTTCGCAGTAGAGTTCAGAATCGATGGTCCTGCCTGGTGGTAACAGCTCATATTGAATAATGCCCTTCCAATCCCACCACACACACAGCATCACCTTGTTGCGAGTTAACCTGGGTTTCGCCACAGTCTGTGAAGCCTGACCGGAATTTGACTACGACCTTTTTCACACGTTCTTATCGTACGTGATCCACTTTTCATCACCAGTTATCAGCTTCTTCAAAAATGGTTCAGTTTCATTACGTCGTAATAAAGAATCACAAATGAGTACACGGTTCATTAGGTTTCTTTCAGTGAGCTCGTGAGGTACCCAAATATCGAGCTTTTTTGTGTACCCAGTTTTTTTCAAATGCGACAAAACTGTTTTGTGGTCAATTCCCAGTTCTTCAGCTACGTCGTAACTACCGATATCAGATAGCCGATCTTGCTCCACTTTTTCAAAAATGGCATCTATTTTATCCGTAATAGGGCGACCAGAGCGACGTGCATCTTTGACATAAAAATTTCCGGATTGATAACGCTTAAACCAAATTTGTAGACACTGCACTAGGTCCATAAACATCGCAAATTTTTTTCGCGGCTTGTTTTGCATTTTTACCTTTTTTGTAGTAAAATTTTAAAATGTATCGAATTTCTTCATTAGATTCACTCATCTTGACGGTACGAAAAACAAATGAAAATCACACATTTTCCTAATATGAATTTGGATTTATGTTCTTTAAAATTTAAACTTTCAATGATACCAAAACCAGCCAGATACAAATAGTATAGCGAAAAAGATTTTATTACAAGTTCATACATACTATAATGCGAAAAGACTTTTTCCCCAACCTAATATGTAGTATGTACACACATCAACACGGTCTAGGGATATTTTTAAAAAAGCGAATTACTATCAATGTGTTAATTATTTATATGACATGTATATATTTAAAAGATACGTTATTTAATATTCTACCATTTTTTAATAATGGTTAAGGTACTTAGATTAAAATTTCAGGATTTTATGGAAAAAAAATGAAGCATAGACGGAAACCGTATATGAATTAACTTTTAATTTGTGAGTAAAAACTGAAAAAAATAGAAAAATCATTTAATTTGTGTTTATAAACTTGAATTTAGTAGTCTGAGAAAGCGCCCATGATGTTCATAACACATCGGCAACGATTCGGCATGCTCAGAACAAGGTTGTCAATGTCTTGCTGCGGAATATTGTCCCATGTCCTTCTGAGGTGCGCAAAAAGTTGATCTTCTGTAGCCAGATTTTCAGGAACTTCCTTCAGAGCTCTTCTTTGCAGCATATCCCACGCATGCTCAATGGGATTTAGATCTGGCGATTGAGCAGGCCAGTCTAAGGCCCTAACATTATGTGTATGTAACCAAGCTGCTACCGTTCTCGCCGTGTGTGCCCGGGCATTGTCGTGCATGAGCAGGAAATCTTGCCCCATTTGTGTTCTGTGGGGCAAGATTACGGGCCCCAGCACCTGTTGGACCTATCGTTCTGCCGTCATATTGCCCCGCACCCAAACGAGATCCGTCCGTCCTCCAAGACGAATTCCTGCCCAAACCATAATTGTTCCTCCTTGGTATGGGTGAACTTCCTGAGGGTTCTGGAGACGGCTCCATTATCCAGGAACTCGCCAAACACGCGTCCTTCGTGAATCTGGATGGAAGCCGAACCTGGATTCATCCGTGAACAGCACATTGGACCATTGCTCACGGCCCCAGTCCACGTGGTTCCGAACCCATTCTAATCGTCGTCCACGATTGCCTCTTCGTAAAGGTGGGACCCGGAGTGGTCTACGAGAGCGTAGATTGCTTTCATGCAGTCGCCTTCTTACAGTTTGGTCACTCACAAGCACTTGGTGTTCCACTCGCAGCCTTTGGACCAATTGAGTCGCCGTTGCATTTGGTTGAGCTCGCGCAGTAATTTGCAAAAATCGGTCTTGTCTGGGGGTAGTGATGCGACTTGGCCCCCGGTGCCTCTCCGCTACTTCACCTGTGGCACGATAGCGTGTCCACAATCTTGAAATTACATTTTGATGGGTCCCTATGGCCTCAGCAACATTACGCTGAACAGATCCAGCTTCCAGCATTCCCACAGCTCGTAACATCTCCGCCCTCGTCAAATGTCGGCGTTGCATGGCTACAATACCTCAATTTTAACTTTATCTTTCGTTTAAAAATGAAAAAAAACTGTAACTAAACGTAATTCGTATTGTTTTCTAAATTTCGCACAAATGAAAATTCCCTCTCCTATACATCAAGACATTTTTATGCCACCGAAACAAAAGAATTTTCAAAAATTTTAATTTGGAATTAGTCTGAGATAAATTACAAACAAATCGGTGTATAAAAGATTCCAATGCGGCCAGTACTTTTCGAGTTATTTAATTGAGTATGAAATATCCCTAGACCGTGTTGATGTGTGTATATAAGTTTTAAGTAACCTTTTATATTTTGTATCTTCCAGCTGTCGAGAGTGGCTAAAAGCAGTTGGTCATTAAGAACTACTGCATCTACCAATAGAAAAAATGCATGAGCAGTGAAATGTATGTGCTAACAACTTTGGAAAAAAGCATTTCAACAAAAAGGGAAATCGTCTACAGAAGTGAAGTAGTTTCATTATAATCCATTATCCTTTTCTTATGTGACGATATTACAAACATTTGTGCTCTATTGCTCATTTCAAATAGAAACGATCCCTGCGTTTTATAGGGAGAGAAATGTTTACAAGTCTCATCGAAAATTTTGCTTGTATTTAATTATCTATACAGATCTAACACCAAGGGAAAATCAGTTGATGGAACAATTGCATAAAACTAAATGCAGCCTAGCATCACTAAGACGCAGTGCGAATCTCTTGGAAAAAATTGAGTAGAAAATTTTGACATATTGGCCTGATACTGATATTGCTTGCTCATTTATATAAATTAATAAATACTGAAATCATATTAATCTGTTTATTTTTCCGATTTTTAAAAATAATTTAATTTTGGAGCCTCACTATTATCTGAATAGAATGCATTTCATCGATATCGATAAGTTTATTGATTTCTATACGTTGCTCATCCCTATTTATGACAGTTCTTCCCTTCAAGGACAGCTATGTTTTTTTTATGTGGTTGGTTTGCTAAAGACGGTAATGAATTCTCAAAAACTGAATGTTCTAAGTTCCGCCTCTTATTTGTATGCTCTGAGGCGTTCGCCGCTTCACTCGTTCGGGTCACAGTTCTAACCTAACCTTACCACTTTCTTGTTTACATCATCAGATCATTATCACTCTGTCTACGAACTACTCATCTAGACCAATGCAATGGCGCCAGACTCAGTTGGTCTACGATTTATAAGGTGTAGTTCTTGTGACCATCTTCCTGCTCAATCATCAGAATATATTAACTTGTTCAAACTCAAAGCATTTATTTCAATTAAGCCATTTACAGGCACTTTTGAATTGTCAAAGAGTCAGTCAGTTAGTCAGAAAGTTGAAGCTAGTTGCCCATTCCAAAACGTAGATCTCTATGGAGAAGAACGGGCCAGAAACTCCGTTCACCATCTCTAAGTAATAAAGACCATTTGAATGAGCCCAAAAACGATATGTCTGCTGTAAGTTATTAAGGAGTTGGTTATTCCGCAAAATTTCCAAGCCTCAGCATCAGGTCAAGGTTACCACATAAATAGATTGTAGTGTTAACACAATATTATAGTCTACCAAATTTGAAGTCGTTCGGACAAATTAAGGCAAAATAAATCACCATTGTGTGGCTGAGACCTCTACACTAATCAGAAGAGACCTGATTATCTTCAAAATTGCTGAACGGCTTTTCATGAAATATTAGGTAAGAAATTCTAAATTCAAATTCAAATGTCATTTATTTAAACTAGGCTGAGAGTCAGCACTTTTCGAACGTCACAATTACATACGACAGTCACCAAAAACGCCCACCCTTCACAACTTCCTAGTACTTTAGCTAGGAAGAAGAAGTGGCGCAACAAACTCCCCAGCAGCACAGCTGTCTGTTCAGTTAGAAAAAAATAATTGTATATAATAGTAAGCAAAATCATTTACATTACGCAACACCAAACATAATTTAAATTATAAATTAATAGCCATATGATAGCTAGCACACGCTAATATACCAACCAAAAACATCAAGAAGGCAGAAATATAAAAATAAAAACTAAATGTAAACAATATCTAAATAAAAGCCTCCAGTCGTCTTTAAGGGCGTGCTCGCTTACATATAGCTATATATATAGCTGTAACTGGAAGTTATAGGTGATAAACTAGGACCGTGGAGGTAAAATAAATAAACAGTTAATTACTAATAACAATAACAAAACCATGATCAGCAAGACGCAGCACGAGCATAACGCAAATATCAGCCCCATTACCCCCCTTGCGATATTTGAGGGAAGGAGGCAAACTGACCTCCAACGCTACCACAAGCAGTGACATCTAAGCGAGCATGACGAACTTGCTGCTGGTTTTCAACAAGAAACACCACGAATAAACCAGCCCGCTAAGAACACCCAAAAACGCATTGAAATCAAACCACACGGTTGGGAGGAACGATGTCACAGACAGACACACAGAACGACAGCTGTCAAACTTGTAAGACCCTTCTTTATACATCGGAGGCAAAAAAAGGCAAAATTAGAACATCAATCGTTTCAGTACACTTTGAAGACGGTTGATTATTTTAAAAAAATATGACACTAAACAAAGAAACAAACTGTTTGAAAAACATCCTCATTTTATGAGCTATCATCCAACATGCCATTAATATTTTTTTTAATATTCACAGGAAAATTGCACACACTAACATGAACGCAAACAAATAATTGACAACTTGTTTACGTCTTTTCTAAAGAAACACACAACATCACTCTCACCTCACTCACGCCTTTTTCTCATGGGGATGTGAGAAATAAAGCGTCATAATAATAAAATTGAGAAAATTCTGTACGAAACCTCTACTATCCGTACATACTAAGGAGTATGCGAGTATGTATGTTTCATTGTTAACGTTCATACATATGTAGGTATATGGTCACACGCACACCGTTTACGAGTAGGTAAGGCACCTGACCTTTCAGAAGAACAACACCATCCACTCACATCTGCCTCCTCTGCCTCAACATGATCAAATCATCTGAGCATACTCTTATATATTTTTGTCAATACATCTTCTTTTAAACTGCAACGTTGTCGTTTCCATTTCTATTCTTTCTGAGTACTGATCCATATTAAATAGAGAAAAACTGGAATTTATTAATCAAACGAGACAAGAAATTACAATGGGGACCCCATATAACATCTCTTGCGGGGCGGCTAAGCTCGGCCGCTTATACTGTTAGAAAGATAAGACAGTTAACAGAAGTAGAAACCGCGCGTTTGTTCTATTTTAGCTAAATCCATAGTATTATGTCGTATGACATTTTACTGTAGGGTCGGGCTGCTGACATTGAATCCATCTTTATTTTACAAAAGAGAACTGTCAGAGCCATTTATTATCTACGTCGTCGCGAATCTCTCAGGGAACTATTTAAAAAGATTATTATGACGGTACCTTGTCAATTCATTTATGAAAATATTATGTATGTGAGAAAAAATCTACATCTTTTTAATAAAATAAATGATTATACATAACTTTAATACAAGAATTAGGTAAAGATAAAATAGATCAACAATTTTCAGATTATCTAAAGTACCAACATACATCATAAATGGGGTACTACTACAGTAGTAGTACCCCATTTATGATGTATGTTGGTAGTCACTCAGTCTTGGTCTTGGTCTTGCAGCAAGAGTCTTGCAAGTCTTGCAATTATCTATAGCCTATTGCTATTTATTATAGAATTAGGTAAAGATAAAATAGATCAACAATTTTTCAGATTATCTAAAGTACCAACATACATCACACATACATAAATGGGGTACTACTACATTAGTAGTACCCCATTTATGATGTATGTTGGTTTATGATATATAGCAATAGGCTATAGATAATTGCAAGACTTGCAAGACTCTTGCTGCAAGACCAAGACCAAGACTGAGTGACTGTGTTAAATGTTACAACAGAATACTTTGTAATATATTACAATTAAATGAAAGAAAATTTAAAACTCATATAAAAAGTACACTTTCTAAACAAGCATATTACAAATTAGAGGATTATATCCAAGATAAAAATGCTTGGAAACATGCTAGTCCTGCTCCATAGGACAATTAGAATCTAGACAAAATCGAAATGGTTGCTAATTTAATTGTATAATATTATTTTACATTGATTTTACATTCCGTGATTACTTAAACTCACCATACTGACTTATTAGTATTACTTGTTAAAATGTTAGGAATATCGTAGAATTTTACAATGTTTATAAATATGTGAGCACCATGCATCTATCACATAATCGAATTTATCTGTCATTGCTTCATTTTTCATTATTTTTACCTATCGTGGTATAGTAATCTTATTCTAGGTGCATCGTCTTCACATATAATTATAGAATTTTAAAAGAGTAACGGTGGAGTTTCTTGCCCATTCTTTTCCATACGAAAACTACCTTTTGGTAGGGGCGACTAGAATCAATTCTGTTTTTTGTAAATTTTGACGTTCGAAAGTGACTTTTACGTGCCTAATTGAAATACATTATTTGACTGACTTTGATCATACAGTGCGGCAGCGATACCAAAATCGAAATGTTGGAAATCACGGCTTTTGACCAAATTCCTAAATCCAAACCCACTATGGAAGTATTTCGTCAAATTATTACCACTGATCTGCGTTTGACTGTACCTGCATCTCAATATTGTAACTAATATTATAAATGCGAAAGTGAGTTTGTCTGTTTGTTTGACGCTTTCACGCCAAAACGGCTGAACGGATTTGGATGAAATTTGGCACAATGGAGGTCGCGGGCAACAGCTCATGCAACATGCTTCAACAGCATGTAATAGGGAGCGAGCCTATTGCACACAAATCCAGACTCCGGGCTGCTACTGAGAAATTCCAGAAAGAAAAACCCAATGACACTTTGTACGACCTGGGAATCGAACCCAGGACCTCAAGTTCAGCAGTAGCGCTTGAGACCACTAGACCAACAAGGCAGTCTTAGGATTTCTTAACATTATTTCTGATATCTTCTCAGACCATTGACGCATGGTACCTTACCTACAGAGGCATCAGGTTTATGTTTACTAGTCACTCTCCCCTGCTTTGCATGGATTTTACGACATGGAAAATCATCGAAATTGGTTTTTTTATGTAAGTATATAAATGTATTACCCATACACAAACTTTCTGGAATAATTTCTCTAAATTATGGTGCAAACCGCATCAAAATCGGTTGCGAAGTTTAGAAAGAACACGCGGTTACACAGACAGATATGGAAAGCAACTTTAATTTATAATACTTACTAGCGACCTGCTCCTGCTTTTCACGGTTTTTACGACCAGACAAAACACGTATTCAAGTTACGTTTACCTACCTAAGAAATCTCGATGTTTTGTCTACGTATTTTAGAGGTATGAGGAACAGGGTGTAAAGTTCACTCATCCACCAAAGAAAAGGGAGGATCCTCCAACCAGACGGGTGTGTCTGGCGGGCAGACTGCCCGACTGTTGATTTCGGATAGTCTTATCTATGTCGTTCGCGCGGTAAACTCTAATTGCGCGATGCAGGATTTGTGTGACGTCATGTCTTTGATGCGTAATTAGTATGTGGCGGTGTAACCGTTACAGTATAAGTTAGTATTATGTTTCGGATTACATTATTTATGAGTATATACGATGCATGGTGAAAACCTCATCAAAATCTGTTGCGTGGTTTAGAAGAACAACGTGGACATACAGACAAACGCGAGAAGCGACTTTGTAAAAGTCGCTTTGCATACCACTTTTACTGGAGGAGCTTTCAGTTTTAAAGTTTCAGTTGGAGTTTCCAAAATTAGGTGCGATACGAGTAGGCATGTTGAGAAAGTCGTGGGTTTAGGAATCCGTAATTTAAACCAACCATGGAGATCATCAGTGACGTGACATCTCGAACTGGGCCTCAAGTCTGCTATTACAATAGTGTCAGAATGGTCTATCATTGATTTCATAATTGTTGATTTTGACAAGTTTGGTAATCTACTAACATATTGGCGTCATTATGACTTTCCAATGGTCAGCCACTGACACTCCATTGAAAGAAAGGGCATTTATTGGTAATCTCGTACATAATGAAAAATGAATGACCGACTTAGGCGGTAATCTGCTAAAATTTTGACAGTTCCTTTGATCAGTGACCTACCATGAGAATGTCATTGTTACGAGTATCGTGTTCAACAATGATCAACCAATGATCGACCATTATGGATTTAGCAGATTACGAACTTTTTGCAAAATGACAATGAGATCGTGTTGGAATGACGAATTTATAAAAATAGCAGACTTGGGCCCCTGGGCACGCGTAGTGGATACAGCTCACTCCCTCTCACAGAGGCCTTAGTTCCAGCAGTGGGGTCGTTATAGGCTGATTAGGTATGCTATATAGAACGTACTAGTATTCCTTTACACTTAATTAACTACATAATATATTATATCATAAACAACTCAAATGCGTTTTAAGTATTAACTAAAGCGTCTCATCAATTTTGCACGGCCGGATGTCTGCTTTAGAAAAGGATATTTTATTTTTGAGTGTATATTATTACCTACATATTATTTTTATGCGCATTTTATTTAGAAACACGTACACATTTTCCATAAACCTTATACCTACTTTGCAGCACAATACGGACAATTTATTACAACTTAAAATGCCATTGTTATTCATGTCACCTATTCACAAAACAAATATGTACCTATCTTGTAGAGGACATGCCACGCTTATAAATATTAATCATTTATGCTGTAAAAGCATATCGGATACAGCACCTGGCGGCTGGAGCTTATTGAAATACGCTACAGGCTGTAGAGGAGCGAGCATTGAGGCCTGGGGCGGGCGGTGGCTGGGGGGAGGTACTGCCCAGAGCCGCCCTCCCTTCGGCAACCCTGCCACTGTATCGGCGACAAGGGCCCGAGTCGGTCGTCCGCTAGCACATCTAGCCATCGCGCGAAAGTTCAACCGGCCTTGATTGGCCACTCTCCTGTTCCCGCCAACCGGGCCATTCTAAGTGAGTGGCCCAAGAAAATATTTTTTTCCTGGGTCGCAGTGAGGTTTACCGTACCGTGATTTATTACAATTTGCAATCATGTCGCTCGTCATGAAATTAAACCGTTTTAAAGTACTGAAGTGTAAGAGCGAGAAGTTCGCACGTATCGAATTCCGAGGTAAGTTCTGTTTTGGCGGCAAGATGCTGTTTTTTAAATTAATAATTGTATAGTTTCTTTTAGTTTATATATATCTTGATTATTTTTTATGTGGGTCGTATTTTTATTTTTGTTATTAATATTGTTTTTATTGCTGTAAAATATTTAATTTTATTCATTATGTTGGATAGTTTTATATTCTTTGTATTTAGTTACGTTAAATAAATTATGTTTTATCGTCTGACTCGTTTTAATTACGCTAATGCAATCAGATACCAAAGGAAAATTATTTACACCACATTATTAACATGAAACGGTGAAGGTCGGAGCTTTTGTTAAAACGCCATGGAAATTGCAGAATTTCTTTGTTTTCTATTTAAAGTTGCGTATTGTCGTACCAATGAATTGAATCGTGTATCTATTTTTTGTTATATAAAAATCAATTGCCGAGCGTAAAAACTCGAAAATGGCCCGACTGGTTTTTTTTTTTACTTTTTCCTAAAAACCCAAAAGTTACAGCCGAAAAATATAAATTTTGTGTCATTGTTGGTACGAAGTTCACGGGGTCATCTAGTAAAACAATAAAATTAACACGCTCGTGGATACAAACTCTGTATTGGACTTGTTTGCTTTCTAATGGAAGACGATAATGTTTGCACTTCTGTGGAGCCTGTGTGGAGGATAGGAGATTACCTTGGCTAATTTGCCGCACTAAATATAAAACATTATTTAATAATACAACAGTAAAAATGCGAGGATGGTTTCCTGATAAAACTTATGAAAACTTAGGAAAACAAGTACCACCGAGATACACCTTAAACGCTAAGAACCTCACAATTAACTAAGACAAACTACCAGAGGCACTTCTTGAATAATTACGGAAAGTCGTTATTTTTGAGGTCAAGACAGTTCTTAGATAAAATGTCTCTTACAACGCCTTTCTGACATTATGTTTTTACAAAAATACATTGTTTTTTTTCATAAGATATTGATGGTTTTATTAGGGTATTCAGCAGCATCCGGTTAGACTGGAAGCCGACCCCAATCGATATCGTCAATGAACTGTTTATAGATCCAAGATAATTATGGTTAAACCTGAATGTTTTTTTTTTACCTTTTTTTGCGCAGTTTTTAAAATAAGAATATTTAAAGATGATTGCGTTTTTTGAAGTTTTTAATACCTCGGGTTTGATCGTAATAAGAAATGCTATTAATTGGCATTTTATTTAATTATTATGTTGATTGTTGAGCCTACATTATTTTCAAAAACCCTTACATCAAATTATTGTAGATTCCGTTTGGAAAATCACTAGAGAAATGTTCTTACTATCACGTGAAACAACTATACCTAAAAACGTAGATACGTATTTATTAAAATATAACAGCATAACACCACGCCTTGTTTCCCTTCATGTAATTATTAAAATATGTACTCCGAAAATAATGTACATAATGTAAATTACCTACACTTTTGATAAGAAAATTTTCATCGCTTACAAAAGACTTATATTTTTACAAGTCCTAGTTACGAAAATAAATTAACAAAAGTAAAATTTAACTTCTCGTCGGGTGAATAATGATTAACTATGCCTTTAAAAACATGAAAAGTAAACAGATCCTCTCCTAAATTGAAAGAAACAGAATAAGTTTCATTTCGTAAAAATTTTAATATTATTATTGAAACGTAAAATATATCTTTCGTTATTTCGGCCTTGGTAGGTCTTGGTATTTTAATATGAACAGAACAAAGAATGATCGGACAAAACGATTTCCTCGGAAAACAAATATATGTTACTGTTTGGATCATTTTGGCATTCCACGACGTAGTAAGCTTAAAAAGTAGGTCATAACTTAGTTTAATATTAGTACTAAGGCAATAATGGATATGTACCTATATCGAATTAATTAGGTAAACAGTCACTCCACGTAAAATACTGGTACCTATTCAGTTGCGTCCGGTAGATTGGAAGCTGATCCAAAACATAGTTTGGAATAGGCTTGGCAGAGAACGAGATACAAACTGCGCTAAGATAGCACGGGAAATTCAATTGACTTTGGGAAGAAACGTTTCACCCTCCAACTAGTTTGAAACAAGTGTCTTTGTCAACAAGTTTGAAACAAGCGTCTGGTGGGTTAGATACTTTTTTACTATGGCGACATTCTGTGGGGTTTACCTGTACTATTACTTTCTTTATTCAATATTGGCATTATTTTACAATTAGTGTGCCATAAGAGGAACAATATAACTATGGTTCCCATTTATGATAGATAACCATTCTTTTTTTTTCTCTGATGTCTTGGTTAGGTTAGGTGAGCCTAACCAAACTGGCTGTTTTGTTTTCTGTGATCTTTTGCACAATTTACACAATCACAAGAATACGTTAATGCCGCTCATCATTGAGGAGTTCCCTGTGACCTTCAAAATCCAAGATCAGTTTATCACTGTTCGTTTAGGTTAGGTTATGTTAGCATAATCGAAAAGCTTGTTTTTTTAGAAAGAAATCCCATCTATTAAGCAGTTGAAATCGACAGTCATGCCCGTTTTCACCATCACCAAGTGACACTTAAATGAATCCCTAAATAAAAGTGCACTGTTGCAATTTCAACTCTCAGCGCTGAGCCTAGCGTTGAAAATACAACAGTGCAATTTGTGAAGGTGAAAACGGGCATAGATCTTTTTCTGTATTCTTATAATAGATATTGACATGTATCCTATGACTGTTGGAGTGTGGGGACGGGGTCCATATAAAATCCCCCATGATCCTTTTATTAAGTATTAGGTTGTATGTTTATCAAAATATGATTCGCAACCGTAACAAATATGTATTTACAGGATTATAATCATTAGAATCAAGTAAGTACCTGGTCGACCGAGCCCTGCTCGGGTGAAAATACGGAGAAAAAGAATTTTCCCAGAAATGAGACCTAACCAGATCGTGATTACAAAATATATATATAGGTATATATAAATCTTACTCGTTTATAATAGTATTGGATTTATTAAAGTGGTCCAACGACGCGACGTCGCACGTCAGCGTTTGCAGGGTAAAATAAAAAAAAATAAAAAAATGAGACCTAACCAGATCGTGATATAGGTTTATATAAATCTTACTCGTATAGAATAGTATAGGATTTATTAAAGTGGTGCAACGACGTCACACGTCAGCGTTTGCAGGGTAACATAAAAAAGGCATAACCGATGCAGATGAGAATTTTATCGCCCTTCGGAGGTTTTAAAAGTTTAATATTTAATAATCTTCCTACTTTAAGAATATTAAGCAGAAAACGTAAATTTTCAGTTGGATGGTTTTACTGAGTAGGCTCACATATCTTATTGTGTTAAATTGTAATCAATAAATAATGCCTACCGTCTTGCCATAAATATTGTCACGAGGTTTTTTTTTTAATTGCAAATAATATTTATTACTTTTACAGTGTGTTAGTTTAATACATAAATATAAAACAATTTAAAATATTAAAAGCTTATTCGAAGTGATCTCCATTGGCTGCAATACAGTCCTTTAAACGTTGAGGCCAGTTATCAATAGAAGCACGCACTCTTTCCATGGGAAAATTCTTCACTGCCAATCGTATGGATTGTTTTAGGGACTCCAAATTATTATGACGTTTAGAACAAGCCGTACTCTCTAAAACTGACCATAAATCATAATCCAGCGGATTAAGATCGGAACTAGACGACGACGGCCAGTCTTCAGTTCTGATGAAGTCCGAAACGTTCACTTCCAACCAAGACTGCGTAGACCGAGCTTTATGACCCGGCGCCGAGTCTTGTTGGAAGTACCATACATGGTTATTGAATATGGTGTTGTTAAGGGGCTTAACTACCTTCTCAAGAATGGTATCTTGATACACTTGTGCCGATGTTTTGATACCTTTTTCACAAAAATATGGCTCTGTCACTCCTTCATAGCTAACACCCCACCAAACCATCACTGAAGTCGGATAATGCCCACGTTGCACTCTGTCGACTAATTGGGAAGCTTCCTTAGAGCTTTGAGCATAAATACGGTCATTTTGTTTGTTAAAATGTTGCTCAATTGTAAAGATTTTCTCATACGAAAACAAAAAAAATCTGTGACCTCCCTTTGCGTACCGCTTCAGTAGTTGTTTCGATTTTACCACCCTACTCTTTTTTAAATTATCAGTTTATAAATTACCAGTGCGTCTCTTATAGGCTGCAAGTCCTAAGTCATCTTTGAAAATACGCGACATGGTTCTGGGTGCTATCTTCATCTCCCGAGATAAAATCTTTTGCTTTCGGACAGAATTTCTTCGAATTCTTTCCCTTCCTGCTTTGACAACCTTTTTCGTACGAACACTGCGTTAACGGTCAGATCTTTTTCTGTCACAAACAGAGGAGGTCTGATTGTACCTATTAATAGCCCGGTACACAAACATTTGACTAATCCCAAGCGGGAGAGTTTTAAAAATTGCATTTGGCTCCATACCAACTTTGTGTAATGCAATCACAGCGATTCGGTTCTCTTTATCACCCCACTCCATTTTAATATCGTAAAATATTGTACAATGTATTGGCGCCTAAATTAGAAACCCCAATGAACAATCGTATAAAAATGACAGATTCCAAATTCAAATGTAATAATATCCTTCTTATTTTTAATTGTAACAGTATGGCCAGACTAAGTCTTAGTATATTTTCATCCGTTTTTGTGGATGGTTTAAATTTTACGACTGCATATTGATCTCGTCAAAGTCCTAACTAGTATTTAATTAAAGAAAGTTGATGGCGTAATAATTAAATTAAAAAGTTAAATTAAAGGTCGAAATTTTACCCGAAAACACTCGGCGGTTTACATTCAGCTAACATTTATATAATTAAAATATAATTTCACTATTTATTTTCGTTTAACTTTCGTGTTGAAACTTAATATTAGAATCTACAAGTCTGAAGACTTGTAGATTCTAATATTAAGTTATAGGCATAATGTTAAGTTTTGAAGTAGGAAACTAATTGAATTCTTTATGTTACTAAAATAATGTAAAAGAAATACAAAAAGCACGAAACTCGGTGCGTTGAAGCGGAGCTTACAGATTAGGTGCACTTCAATAGAATACCTACCTACTTAAGAAACAAAAACAGGAATAAAACAGAGCAGCAAATGTTAACACAGTACAGTTTAAACATTCTCCTGCGTTTGCATTCAACCCTAAAAAAGTTTTAGGGTTCCATAGTAAACAAGGAAACCTTATAGTTTTGCCATGTCCGTCTGTCTGTCTGTCCACGGCTTAGTTCAAAGACTCTTTGTACTAGAAAGCTGTAATTTTCCATGGGTAGGTATTATTAATCACGCCGACAAAGTGGTAAAATAAAATCCTTAAAAACATTTTTTTTAGAGTAACCCCTACTTTACGTGTGTACGTAAAGTAGGGGTTACGCAAAAACATTGTTTTTGAGATTGATGAAAAAAAAACCCTTCTTTACGTGTGTAAAGTACGGTTTTTTTTTTCATCAATCCCATGGTGGGGTGTTGTTGGAAAGGTTGTTCAAAAATAGTTTATTAAAACCATTTTAGGATACAGGGACAGGTTAGCGACTTTAAGCTTTTAAATGCATTTGTTAGTCTAGTGTCCCAGCTAAATGGTGGGTTTTGGATATGTCAAAAAATTTACGGCAGTAGTTGTAACGAAATTAAAAGAAAATCTATCACAGGTAAGTAGGTTTTACATCGACCAACTTACGAGTACATTTGCGGTTGCAAAAACATGTTCTCCCATGCAAGAACATGATTTCCAACTACAAAGTTAAGTTTGTTCTTGCGATCAATTCATCCCAACTACGGAACCCTTCATTGTGCGTGGTCCGATACGTACTTGGCCGGTTTTTCCATAATGGGTTAAAATAAATTTTAGTATATACATACATACATAAACTCACGCCTTCTTCCCATGGGGGTAGGCAGAAACTACAGAATGCCACCTGCTACGATCCTTACATACTCCTTTTGCCTCGTTTACGTTCATACATCTGGTCATACACGCACGCCGGTTGCGAGTACTACGCACCTGTCCTTTCTGAAGAACATCACCAATAAGGTCAGTATATGTCCTCCTAGGGCCTCCCCTCCCGGCGTTTCCATTCACATCTGCCTTGTAAATACATTTTGTTAGTCGCCTTTCATTCATCCTCTCAACATGACCAAACCATCTCAGCATACCCTTTTCAATTTTTGTCACTACATCTTCTTTTAACTCACATCGTTGTCTTATCACATCATTTCTCAGCCTATCCTATTCATAGTTAGACCACACATGCTTCGCAAGGAACGCATTTCCACAGCATTTATCCTACTTTCATGCTTCTTTTGCCACACCCAGCATTCACTTCCATACATAAGCGTGGGCACCAGCACACCACTGTGAACAGCCAGTCGAGCCTTTTTGGACATCAACTGGTTGGTCACAATCGCATGTATAGCACCATTCACTTTATTTCCCGCATTTACTCTCCTTTCCACATCTTCATCAATCTTCCCATCCCTTGTAAACAGACTCCCCAAGTATACAAACTCACTTACTTGCTCCACATTCTTATTATTTATTTTCATATCACACACCGATACATCCTCTCCTCTTTCAAAGACCATGACCTTCGTCTTATTCACATTTATATTCATCCCTTTCCTCTTACATGCTTCATCCATCACAGTCACCATGTCTTGTAACTGTTCTGCTGACGATGCAAGTAGAACTTGATCATCTGCGTAGAGAAGGCATTTGACAGGCAACTCATTCATCCACAATCCGCACTCACCCTCTTTCAAATCTGTCAGACAACTATCCATGTACAAGTTGAAGAGCCACGGTGACGCTACACAACCCTGTCTAACACCCCTCGAGATGCAGAACCATTTCGTGTAAGCCCCATTTATCCTAACACAGGCACTGGAATCCTTGTATAAAGATTTCAGGGCCCGTACCAAGTGCCAGTCCACCCCGTACATGGATAGTGTTGACCACAGTTCTTCCCTCCACACACTGTCGTAGGCCTTCTCCAAATCAACGAAAGCACAATAGAATTTCTTGTGCTTTGCCAGATTATTTTCGGCTGTGCACCTTAAGGAGAAGATCTGATCCATACAGCCCATTCCCTCTCTAAATCCTGCCTGCACATCCCATATTTTCTCATCTGTCACTCTTATCACTCTATTTATTAATACCTTTGCATACATTTTAGTATAGGTTCGGTAAATACATTTCGTTACTCAAAATCAAAACAAATAATTAAATAAACGTGAAATCCTACATGCACAACCTCACCACTGACCCTGGAGCTTTGAATTTTTTTTTTTATCGTTTTTGATTTGTGTTTTCTTTTATAACCAAAAATACACGGGAAATTTCACAACATCTCACTGCATGATTTTGTCTATACATGAGGGCGTTTCTTGCAAAAGCCATTCAAAACAAACTGTTTTATACACCTTTGCGGTTTCAAATGGTAGTAACCTTGCCGCGTCATTTGCGTGTTATATTATAACATATCACATAGGTACTTGGTGAATGCATGCCTTAAATGCATAAATTAAAAAACATAATTAAATAAAAATATGTCTTTGACAAACTGGGCAACTTTTTATCCTTGTACAAGCAATAAAATATTGGGGCACAAATGTGAGATTATCATGACTTCACATTGTCTAACAACTGAGAACAAGGACTATTTGGAGAAGCAAGTTAACCCGCAGATACAGCCCTGAGGTTGTCAGTTTCCTTCACAAAACTTGCTTTAACTTGTCTAACTTCTGTTTCGGAAGCCGTCTTGTTGCAGAGTAGACAATAGCTACTCGTACATCCTAGGAAAACTGTAAATGATTTACATGCTAGGAAAAAGCAAACTGTAACAGATTTACATTTTAGGAAAATTAAACTTTGTCTGATTTGCAAATACAAACTCTATAAATTCTTATTTATTGGAAAATTAAAAAGCAACTCAAAAACACATACTCAAACTGAAAATTTCAGTAATTTAATTATTATTCAGGATTTTGGCAAAATCGATTTTGGTTACTTATAGAAATAAAATTGGTTTACGTACTCGTCGAATTGAGAAGTTTCCTCAATTTTCGGGACTTTCCTAATAAAAGAGAAAGAAGTGGACTTCGTTAGTGTGGAGGATTCTCTAGAGACTCGGCCGGCTTGTGATACGACCATATAATATTATGTGTTTATGACCTTTTGAAAAACCTACTTCTATGTCTACATTATTATAAAACAAAGTTAATTTTATTGTCAATATGTGTGACCGGTTAGTTTTTCTAAGAATTTGATGCTGTTTTCCTCTTTTATATTTGACTAAATACACATAAAGCTTTGTGCAGACTAGCGCGACGTGACAGCGCGACGCTATAGTACGAAGCGACAGCGCGTCGCAACAGCGCGACGTGACACCACTTATTGTTATACCGTGAAGTTTTCTTAGTAATTGTATTGTTCGAGTCGCGTCGCGCTAGTCTGCACGAGGCAAAAGGTGTAAATAAAATAAAAGCTTGACTGTCTAGTGCTGCGATTCATTACTAACTTATTTGAACTTTATGTGCGAGGCTATTCAAACTACGATTGATGAAGACAAGTGAGCTCTAGGAAATGGTTTTCAAGAGGTGAAATGAGTTGGGAAAGTAATTATACATAAACTAGTAACTGCCCGCGGTGTCGTCCACGAGGACACCAATTCTTTTTCTAAAATAAAAGTAGCATAAGTTAGGAGTAACTTCAGCTACACCGTCAGAAACGGGTTCGGAGATTAGTTGGAATTTTTCGGAACCGTATTTACTTTCTTACGCATTTAGTAAAAAGCTGTTATTTTAGACATTACAAACAGACAATTCAATTTTAATGATTTATTTATTTATTTTAAAAGTCGCTTTTTATGTCTGTCCGTGTGACCGCGTTGTTCTTCTAAACTACGCTACGGATTTTGATGCAGTTTAGAGAACTTAATATTAAACATACATAAAATAAAATAAAATCCCGATGTTCAGTCTAGGCGTTAAAAACCGTGCGAGGCTGGGGCGGATCGCGCGTTACCTTTAAAATGCATCCTTTTCTTCTTTTTAAAAGTTTTATCACAATTTGTTGGGTTGGTACTCTAGCTTGGAAATGGTTATGCTGTCTTTCAAACCTATATAGGTAATGAGGAATAGGGTGTAAAGTTCATTCATCCTCTATAGAAAAGAGAGGATCCTACTACCCGACGATTTATACCTTCTCCCATCACACATAAAGGCAATGCTTGTACAGTCCCTAATCTTTCCCATAATAGACTATGGTGATGTGTGTTACTATGACCTGAATGCAGATCTCCTCAATAAACTTGACCGCCTTCTAAATAACTGCATTCGATTCGTTTTCAATCACCGTAAGTATGATCATGTGTCTGCGCATCGATTGCTTTTAAAATGGTTACCCATACGTCAGCGCAGAGAGTTGAGGGCTCTGTTAATGTTGTATTCTATACTCGACAAACCCACTTCTCCTTCTTACCTGACTTCCCATGTTCAATACCTTTGCTCTGCCCATAGCAAAAATCTTCGTTCTACCAACAATCGTCTTCTACGATGTCCTTCTCACCGCTCTGGTTTTATTCACTCTTCCTTCTTTGTCCAGGCGGTATTTCTTTGGAATGCGCTTCCTCTGAATATCAGGATGGCAACCAGTCGGTTATCTTTCAAGTTGAAGGCACGTAAACATATTCGTGAAAAGTTGGCAGAATCTTTGCAGCGCTGATTTGCTGGATTTGTTTTCTCCTCTACCTATCGTTATTTCTCCTGACAAAGTTTATTCGGTTTATATGTATGTATCTATGTATGTTGTATGTATAGGTATTCATTATCAAGTTATCTATCACTTATATTGCACCTGCCATGTTTTGTCTCTGCACCACCCTAAGGTTGACTGGTAGAAAATGCCTCAGGCATTAAGTCTGCCTTTGTACAGTATTTTTTTACGTGTGCATAAAGTTTTAATAAATAAAGAGAAGTTATAATATATGCCGATCGCGCGGTAAACTCTGTTGCGCGTTGCCACTGCCTTTAGATAAAGAAATAATATTATTGGGGAATGGTTTGCTCCCACTACATAAATAGCCAATTATATAAAGACAGCGCTGCATCCCTTGAACATTAAAAAAAACAAAACAAATATGGATATATTATACTTTGTTCAATAAAATAGCGGTTTCACGACATAAGTTCGAACTGTTTGCTTCATAAAATCATATAATAGCCCTACTCCGAGCGCGCGCGCTAAATGGATATAAACACTTTCATTTTACACCCTTTACATAAAGGTTGGGACATATTGTCGAAACCCGCTTGAGTTTATCTTAAAAAGTTTAAAGGAGTTTGCACACTATACCTTACCATACCAAGACCGTGCTATGAGGCACGGAAAGAAACGTGTCACGGACTAATGTCAAATATAACGTTTCAAAAGCGTATCATACCCGCCCGCTATAAATATTCTCGTCGGCAATTTGTTGACGCTGCGTGCATGGCATGCGACTGGGTTGGTCGGTGGCGAAACGGTCTAGTGGCTAGAATATTTTTTTGCCTGACAAATTCCTAGCACGGTCACGGTATGATACGAATGTCGTGGGTAGAGTCCTTTAAGGGCAAGAACTTCCGTAAATAACTAAAATATAAAATAATGTATTTCGATACCTATAAAAAATCACGACAACCTTTTATACATTTATCTGAACGTCAGCCTCTGTTATTGTAGCGTCTTCATTTTACGATATCATTCTAGACATACCTTTATGGTTTTTTTTTATGTAAGCTGTAAATTAAATTACTCGTTTCTCCGCCATATTTCAGGTTGTCAAACATAGGTCGTGACGTAGGTAGAGTAACGCGTTTTTTTCTTAGCATAGCTTCTAAGGAATGTCCTTTTTGTATTCAGTCCAGTTCTAAATGAATCCCCAGTTTATAGCATTATGATACTTATTGACTTGATAATTCAGGATACGACCGCAGCCGTATGTATTCTGATCTGTACCTAATGTTTGTAAGTGCACTATTCAACCAAAGTGCACAATACTGTGGCGCTTTTTGAGGGCAAATTGCGACTGACGCATGCTTCCAAACTCGACTCGTTTCGTTGTCAAAGGCTCTGCGACTTTGACAACGCAACGATCTGAGTTTGACGATAGGCTGTCAATGCTCTTATGCATGTCACGTGTCCGCAACTAAAACCACAATATTGATTAAAACGGGTGTTGATTTGACGGAAACGGTAAGTATATCAAATGATTGTACACAGGACACGTTGCGTCGTTAAACTATGCAATACGTTTCAATAATGCGCGCTGAACGGGGGACATATAGGGGGGGCTCTGAATATCTTTGTAAATAGATTTTAGTTTGATTTGAATAAAGAAAAATGTTACAAGAAACCTAAAAAAATACACGAAAACGTAAAATGCTGAGTAACAAATATCAAAAAGGAGTTCAAAAAAAGAGTAATGATAATGTATTAGCTAAATCGAAATTAAAAGCATTCAACAATAGCTCAAGGAATAAAACGAGATAAACCATTGCCATTTACTTCGACCAACTATAGACAGAACTCATTCCTTGTGCGTGCAAGCAGAAGCTATAATAAGTTGTGTGTACAGCATGACTTCGATCCTTTTACAACAAGCGTGTCCGCGGCCAGAAAGTGCTTGAGTCTTAACTTTTTCACGTGATGCTTAATACTGCCCAAGTTATGTTAGCCTGAGTAGCTTTTTAACCACTCTTATTGTATTCATCTATGTGCATAATAATTTATTACTACTGTATAATTTTGGCTTTGGCGAATTATTGTTTTTGTCGGCAGTACTGTGTTGTTCACAGATTTCTTAAATTATTATTATGTTACCTGTATGTGAAGACTTGTAATTGGCTGTCAATCACATTTTCAATGTCCTATTCTGGTTTGTTTAGCTGTAAGTCTTCCAAAGGAAATAAATAAATTAATAAATAATTCAGACACAGACGGTTAACCATAGCAGTGAGTTAACTGCGTGCTACACAAGACAAACAGCGTGGTACACAAGACAAACAGCGTGCTACACAAGACAAACAGCGTGGTACACAAGACAAACAGCGTGGTACACAAGACAAACAGCGTGGTACACAAGTCAAACAGCGTGTTACACAAGACAAACAGCGTGTTACACAAGATAAACAGCGTGGTACACAAGACAAACAGCGTGGTACACAAGACAAACAGCGTGGTACACAAGACAAACAGCGTGTTACACAAGACAAACAGCGTGATACACAAGACAAACAGCGTTTTACACAAGACAAACAGCGTTTTACACAAGACAAACAGCGAGTTACACAAGACAAACAGCGTGGTACACAAGACAAACAGCGTGGTACACAAGACAAACAGCGTGTTACACAAGACAAACAGCGTGGTACACAAGACAAACAGCGTGGTACACAAGACAAACAGCGTGGTACACAAGACAAACAGCGTGTTACACAAGACAAACAGCGTGGTACACAAGACAAACAGCGTGGTACACAAGACAAACAGCGTGGTACACAAGACAAACAGCGTGGTACACAAGACAAACAGCGTTTTACACAAGACAAACAGCGTTTTACACAAGGCAAACAGCGTGTTACACAATACAAACAGCGTGTTACACAAGACAAACAGCGTGGTACACAAGACAAACAGCGTTTTACACAAGACAAACAGCGTTTTACGCAAGACAAACAGCGTGTTACACAAGACAAGCAGCGTGGTACACAAGACAAACAGCGTTTTACACAAGACAAACAGCGTTTTACACAAGACAAACAGCGTGTTACACAAGACAAACAGCGTGGTACACAAGACAAACGGCGTGTTACACAAGACAAACAGCGTGTTACACAAGACAAACAGCGTTTTACACAAGACAAACAGCTTGTTACACATGACAAACAGCGTGTTACACAAGACAAATAGCGTTTGACACAAGACAAATAGCGTGGTACACAAGACAAACAGCGTGCTACACAAGACAAACAGCGTTTTACACAAGACAAACAGCGTTTTACACAAGACAAACAGCGTGTTACACAAGACAAACAGCGTGGTACACAAGACAAACAGCGTGGTACACAAGACAAACAGCGTGGTACACAAGACAAACAGCGTTTTACACAAGACAAACAGCGTGCTACACATGACAAACAGCGTGTTACACAAGACAAACAGCGTTTTACACAAGACAAAAAGCGTTTTACACAAGACAAACAGCGTGGTACACAAGACAAACAGCGTGTTACACAAGACAAACGAACGAAAAATCTGGGGACTGCTAGTAGTTTTTTGTTTTGTCGTGTTAAGATATCGTCCCGGCTGTCATTCGTGGATCTTTCACAGTGTTTACAGGTCGTCAGAAGCCCGAAAGTCTGAAAACCAGTCTTACCATGTGGTATCGTATTACCCAGTTACTGGGTTGTGGAGGTCAGATAGGCAGTTGCTCCATGTAAAATACTGGTATTCAGCTGCGTCCGGTTAGACTGGAACCCGACTCTAACATAGTTGGCAAAAGGCTAGGCAGATTGATTGTGTTAAAATATCGATAGCCATTACGTCTGTGAAATTTACATAAAAAAAAGTAATATTCCAAGTACCTACTAAAACTATTCACTTACCTACGGTCGTTAATAAAATAAAAACATTTTTTTTATTTTGTCATGTTTCCATTACGGATCTGAGGAGTTCCGCTGGATAATTTTACTTGGCCCTGTATACACTGCACTGCACTGTTTGTGCTGTTTGTGTGAGTTGGTGTACATACTCACAAATTGACCTCTGCCCGTCCCCTAAGGGAATACACGCATGATGTGTACAAAAAATTTACATGTATATATATTTTCATACAACTTGCCAATCAATCTCATGTCATGCATAAAATTGCCAAAATATACACTCCATCGATAGTTGTCATCAAAACGTACATACATATGTGTGTAGGTACCTATAAAGCTCAGGGACACTGAGTCGAATCCCGCGCGGGACACGGGACGCGACTGTGCCCGCCAATTGTTTTAAGGTCTCATTTACGGAGACGCGGGGCGTCGCGCGTCACGGAGCGACGGCGCATCAAGCGGCATCATCACACGCCTGAACACAAACGTATGGCAATATAAGACGTTGTTCATAGAGATGCGGGGTGGGAAGCGTGGCGGTGCCCGTCGCTGCGCCCGCGGCAGATCCTCAAGCGTGTAGCAAAGCACTGCACGTGTAGATACTCAATCAAACTGACCAGTTTTAGATTAGCGGAAGATGGGAGCGCACGTGTCGCAACTTGCAACCAGTGTTGAAGACCAGTAAAAAACCCTTTTTATACTTATATTTATTTGCTAAAAATCGGTCATATCGTACTCCAATGTGACGGTGACTACGTCTGCGTTCTGCAATTTCCAAATATGACTGGCAGAAGATTCCGCCGCGAGCATCGCTTCATCGAGAATTGCCGCTGCGTGCGCCGCTGCCGCCGCGATAAACGTCGCGTGAGACGCGGCGGTGGCAGCCACGGGCCCGGCCGCATAAAACGCTCCATTTCAAGTAAACGCGTCTGAAATCACTTCTCCGTAAACACACTCATACAACGCCATACGTTTGAATTCAGTGCGGGCCGGTAAATGAGGCCTAATGATTAGGAAGTCACGCGAACAGAACACCATACAAATTAGTTGAATCAATCGGCGCGGAACGAATTTTATCCCGCATCCCGCGGGGATTCGTCTCAGTATGGCCACAGCTTAAAAATATGTTGAACTAGCTTTTGCCCGCAGCTTCGTCTGCGTGGAGGTCGGAAATTATCCCACGGAAACGTACTGCCGGGATAAAAATGAACGAATTTACTTTCGCAATTATAATACGAGTATTAGGTAGTTAGGATTTCAGTTTGACAGCCTTCAGTAAGCTCGTGAATGTCGCTTGTAAATCTTATAAGTACCATAAAATTTGCAATATTGTACAATATTGTGGTGACTGGTAATTAGTCTGACCGATACATAAAAATACGTGACTTTACTCATCATTATGAACAACTTTTACTATGGCACCAAAACTGGAATCGCGAAATAAACCTTACATTTTGACGAGTTCATGAACTCGTCAAAATGTAGGCGCACGCGCGTAAAAAATCCCTACCCGCGTACCCTCCTACGCGCGTACATAAATTGAAAAACAGCAGATTTCATTTTTCGCGTATATAGGTATTTGTATCATGATCTTAGTTAATTTGTAGAATGTATGTAGAATGACATGGCAGCATGGAATTATTCACCGTAGGCGCGGGCTTGCGGACGGTGAACAATGGATAGCTCGCCGTCCGATTAGGACCAGCCCGGGTCGACGGCGCGTTGTGTTCCACGCTCGCCTCAAAGAGATGTCAGCAACTGAAGGGTCCGATGGGACCGACGCCTGGAAAGTCCGAAAGGGATACCGTGGCCCCTGGCAACGTACAGGCAACTGAAGGAACACGGGTGGGTTTTAGTCAGTAAGAGTCTGACACGCGCTCCCGCCCCGCCCAGAGCGGGAGAAGTCATTAAATAATTTCCCATCCAAAAAAAAAAGCATGGAATTAGTAAGTACCTTCTATCATGGCAGCATGGAATTAGTATACATGGAACAACATAACTGGCGAAATGTGGGTGTACCTACTACAGATACACCTCTGCCCAACCCTCCGGGGAAATAAGGCGTGATGTTATGTTATGTTATACATGGAATTAGTATGAAATATCCTATACTATTAAATGAGTATTCCCTATTTTCAAACGAGCAGAGGTCGGTCGACCAGGTACTTTTAATTTATGAGAGGTGAAAACAACACGCATGTCAAAGTGGGCGGTTGAACCGTGCATTTAATTAGAACCGCCAGCCTGCCAGTGCAATGATATGTTTCGAATACGTAATAATACGAGTATTCTCAACAGATTTTTGGTTTCATTTGCATTTGACGGGTTATTATCTAGACATCCACTACCCAACATGTTATCAGGCGAGGTTATGGTTAGAGGTTATGGCCAGCAGTGTATCGCTACAGCGATACACTGCTGGCCATAACCTCTACAATTACACACCACTAAGTTAACTCCTCGGCCTCTCAAAGGCCAATCAAAGACTGGTAAATGAACTCATTTGCTCTACTAATGATATCAAAATTCTGTTGCCCAAAAGACAGTCATTATTTACTACCTTCAACCTCTTTGTTTTGCTCTTATACCCATTTATTTAGAGTCAGTGCATCGTGTCTTCTTCCATACTTCTCTAAATTGTCATCACAGTAGTCACCCGTTTCTAGCCAACCTCTTCCACACAGTCCATCCATCGTTTCTTTGATCTTCCCCTACTGTTATAGCGATCCTTATTCATGTTCAAAATTTCGATAATATCCTCATTCCTTCGCATCATATGCTCTAATGCTAATATTGTCAGTATAGAGAGGCAAGGCGAACTTTAAGCATCAAAATTCGTTCAAGACCAAACTTAATTTATCTCAAAGGTAGTTGCTACAACAGCAAAGTGCCGCGCAATGTGCAAAGTGAATTCACAAATGTTTTAGTTTGTGGTTTGTCGGAAAATTTAGCCACCCTCAATGTGCGGAGAGGTACTATTTAAATAAACACGGAGTTCAGCTTTTTATTTTTTAAGGAGTGTCAGCACTAGAAGAGATCATACTGTGGCAAATAGATGACGCAGTCAGTAAGATTAGTAGCAGTACTGAGTTCAGGTTGTTGTTATCTGGTTCAGCTGATAATCTCTAGAAACGCTAACGGCCCGTGAGCTTGCAAAATGCACCCTATTTAATTTTTTGTTCTAAATCAAAATAATATTTAGGTTAAAACTGTTTCTCTTGTATTGTCCTTTGACCCTTACTCAAATCATTCAGAGTCACTCACTGGTCGAATAAGGAATTCGTATAAAAATTGAAAATTAAATATTGAGATCCAAAACTCAAATTGCAGATGTAGGTCCAACGGCACACGGAGTCACTGCCAAGCTAAAATGGAACTGTTCTGGCCACATTTTTGTCCAATGCCCGAGGGTCAGCGCAGTACAATAATGAAAGCCAGCTGCTTAAATTAAGGTTTTCTTTAGTTTCTCATTTGTCATAGACTTGCAAGCTTACTTTGGACAATCTCCTTCTCACCTACCAAGTTGAATATTTCGAGCCTTGACCGCCGACTTATCGTAAGCGACATTTTTATTCATTTATAGTTTGGCAATTTAAACTATGATATTAATTTCGTAGTAAGTAAAGTCAGGGAAAAAACAAGGAAATTGAAAACCAAACAATCAAACTACTTCTGTAATTCTTTGAATTTTGTGAAATTCCTTCCAAAATACGCGCCCTTCACCAGTTCCTAGTGCTTTAGCTGGAAGAAGAAGTGGTGCAACAAACTCCCTAACAGCACAGCTGATTTGATTCTATTATTATTATTATTTGTATGTGTTGACATTTCTCGGGGCCATGGGACCCCGGTCCTTTGGAAGGCGTACGGGGGCCAAAGCCAACTCGCAGAGGCCCCTTAGACAATTTTAAATGGAATGTTCACCAACCGACGATTATCCCTGTATGCATTATGCAAGTGTACCAAAGGACAACCCCCGGTCGGTGCAGGACTATTGCAAGATATGGAAACAAAGATATTGGATTATGGGTTTGGGTGGCAATAGTGGATTGGTTACCTAGAACTATGGAAGGCCTTATGTCCTCTGCCTAATCAAAGTTATGGTATACACGGATAAAATGGCAGGGGTGACTTGCATACTCAATAATGGACCCCCGAAAACTGTCGCTAGCACGTATTAACGTAGCGACAAGAGGCCAACATGGCCTGAGGTGCTTGAGGAGTGGAGAGGTATTATTATTATTCATTTGTTCAGACTACAAATGAGGTCCATTGTGTACAATCAGATCTTACTTAGGCTATGATGGTACCTAATAACTAAAACAGATCTTGTTCGATCGGCTAACACCCACACAAGCGGACTATCTGTCCGGGCGGCTATCAAGTGCAGAATGATGTTGGGACTGTCACGCAACCAGCGGTGTAACGAGGCAGAATTCTTGCGCCATAATGCGTCAAGACTGTCAGTGCGAGCGTCGGCAAACATCGCCGACGCCTTGCAGAAGCGGCAGTCGCAACAAGCAAGCAAGCAATCAGCAAGTGGTTTGGGTATATCTGAAGCACAGGGCCCCCGAATACAGTGATAAAAAGGGCTATTTTAACTGCGACTGTACATCGAGAGAACCTGCGGGCCAGCACGTTCTCCCGGACTGACAACGCTCTGCGCTCCCTCTCTAAATCTGAATCGTCTTTCAGGGAATCTGTAAGCATTGATTGAGGGAGCCAGCAGCACCATGTCATCCGCGTAGCTCACATTATTAAAACAAACACCATCCACATAGCAGCCGATCCGCATGCTGCTGAGTCGCTCGACCAAGGTATTCACATAGAGACCGAAGAGCAAGGGCGAGGAGAGTCTCCTCTGTCTCACCCCACACTACGGCCTGCATGGCTCCAAAAGCTCCCCTACCCATCTCACCCGAGTTTTTTGGTGTAGGTATTTAAGGAGAGATGCAATCTCTGGCAGCAGTGTTGTGTCTCCTAGCTTCTGCCAGAGTAAATCATAAGAGACTATAGGTCAAAGGCCTTGGATAGGCCCAGGAGATTCGCGTAGACTGGTGTCTGTCTGTTTTTCTATCTGGAATTTTTCTGTAGCAGTCCGGAGTCTGGATTTCTGCCCGGTTGATGGCAATAGGCTCGCAGCCTATTACATAGGACTTAATCATATCTGGCGAAATGTGGGTGTACCTACTTCAGATACACTTCAGCCCAATAAAAACTAAAATAAATTTTATATGGTTTTATCGTATGTTCAAACAAGTGTACAAGTGTAGTGTCATCTATAGGCAAACACCGCTCTTTCCATATACCAGAAGCCCAGAAGTGGTTGTAGGGCTTCTGTTAGTAAATGGCTAAAAAGTATGGACTACGAAGCAACTGAAAAATTATTGATTCCCTTAACTTGACACCTCTTACTTACATGAATTATCTCATACAAAACTACTTATTACACTTACACAATTCAACTTCTTACACATGCACACAACACACATTCTAATTCACGCTTTAAAGCTTCGTACTTATATTGTTATGTTATTCTAATTACGTTACGTTATTTTTTTATCTTTTTTTTTTTCCTTCATTAAATAATGATACTTCTCTTCAGTCTCATAAAAGCACCCAATGTAAGCTTATACATATGAAGCGTTGTCGTGGGGTCCTGGTGACTTGTACTACAGGCGTTGCTTGCAATGCCTATCTCAAGCACCAGCCTCTCTCAAATGTAAAGATATCCTTAAGCTAGTTATAAGCACTACTAATGTATATTTGTGAAGAGAAAAAATAAATAAACTTATTATTATTATTATAAGCAGATCTATAACAAAACCCTTATTTAATTACCTAAACCAATGGAGTATAGACATAAAAAAATCAGCTCCTCTACACCTATTTAACGTTTACGTAATGTAAATTCAGATAAATTACTTCTATTTCTGGTATTCTCAGTTGAATGTAAGATCATCGGGTAAATATTGTGTAACCATTTCCCTGGCCTCTTAAAACTTTAATTACGTAGCGTAATTGGCTGTATCCACTTCGGCTTGTTAAAGATAATTTGTCTTTTTTGTTTCCTCATTAATTTATTTTTAACTAGCAATGTATATATAAATATATATTATATATGTATACTAACAGACTGGACAGACGTTGTCCTGTTTTCTAGTACTCCATCTACTAGGTCAAGTTGTGAATATAAACCAACCAGGGACTAAGTACTCAAACATAAAAAAATTCAACGAAAACGTACTTCGACGCCTAAGTGTCGTTTTCTTTTTAAATAATTATTTGTATAATTACTCGTAGTTAGTTAGTCATTTAGTATCTAGTGTTTAGTTGTGTTAAATATTGTAAAAGAAATAGACATGGATATCAGGATACAATGGTTGCCTCATTCAAATTGAATGATATAGGTAAGTGAACCGTGTTATGTACCATAACCAGCTATCTAATTACGCAACACATTTTCGTAAACGATTACGACAAATTTGTTTCATTTTAACATTTCAACAACATTTTTTGCGTTATCTACGTTGTTGAGCAGACATTTTTTTCGAAGTTATGAAGCAATGGATTAGCAATTTGTTTTAAAACGTTTCAAATTCCGAGTGTATTACGTAATTAGGGTACAGAGTCTCATCAGTATGGGACTCGTTTGGTTAGGGTATGCCAGTGTATTATACCCTAACCAAAACGATCATGAACGAAAGCTATACACGGTGCATTACCTAGATTTTGAACAAATTACCCTTCTTTTAATTTAGACAGCAGTTTTTAGTATATTTATTATCAAAGAAACTGTCCAATTCTGTATTGGATCACGTACCTACATTGATAACTCCACGCATGAGAAAAAGGGTATTTATATTTGATTGTATAAGGGTTCCGTTTTTACTTATAAGGTACCAAACCCTAAAAATACTTTTTCTAGGACACAGGTCATTCATTCCACGTCAAAAAACTCTGTTGCCAATCATATTCTGTCAGGCGTTTTCATACACAACTAGGTCACTATTGAATTTTGATGTAAATAGTAATTAGCGTAACCTAGTTGGGCTTGACTAGATTTTGCAACATAAATAATTAAATAATACTGGGGCACAACTCGCCACTAGGTCTGGCAGCGGCTGGAACCAACTTCAAATGCACTAAGACTGTGGTGAGAACAGTGTAATAATATATAAATATTTTTTAAACCTGAGAATTAGGCTGTCATCAGAGATGTGACATGTGTGTGTGGAGCTCATTCTACAGAAAATAATTAAGAATGACTTCGGATTATCACGTCTATGGGCACAAAAAAGAGTTTGTAATCGTCAATTATTACAAATTCGATTCCAAATGTTGAGAAACGATGCCTACTTCGTTTCGTTTTCCTTATGGGAGAATTCCACGTACTATTATAGGGATTAGAACAGTTTAAAGGTAAATAAAACAAATATCTCAAAAACAACGCACCCGTTTTTGATTCTAACAAGCATCAACACCTAAATAAATACAAAGCCACGGTGCGGCGGCGGTGGCACTCTCCGTCATTTATTTATATCGAAAGTTAATCGATACCGCGTCAATTTTATTCATTATTGATGATCACGTTTGTGCGTAAATTGTCATCTGACCCTCATCTGTTTTTTTTCCTCAACACTCGATACGATATCGTTCTTTGTCATGGGGACGTAGTTTTAGCCAGACAGACAGACACGAGTGATCCTTCATGTACATTTTTAGGGTTCCGTACCTCGAAAGGAAAAAAACAGAACCCTAAAAATGTATATGAAATGTACAAATGAGTAACATGAAAAGTCAATTAAATACCCATTAACTTCATTAGATTTTTTTGTATTATTGGTACATTTCTTGAAGGCCCAAGAGACCCATTTTTTACAGCTGTTTGTGTTAAACAAAGAAGTATCTCCGATGTGTCACACGAACTGTTTTTGAATGATCGAATGAATCTCAATTGAAAAATGCTCGCGTGACGTAGTTATGTTGAGGGCTAATCTTTGATTTACATCTCTGGTAAATATGTGAGCACCATGCATCTATCACATAATTAATTTTTATTTATTTGTCATTATTGAATTTTTCATTCTTTTTACCTATCGTGGTATAGTAATCTTATTGTAGGTGCATCGTCTTCACATATAAATATGTAATTAATGTATAGAAGATATTGTAAAAACATTTTAGAAGAGTAGCGGTGGAGTTTCTTGCCCATTCTTCTCCATACGAAAACTACCTTTTGGAAGGGGTGACTAGATTTTTTTTTTTTTTTTTGTAAATTTTTACGTTCAAAAGTGCCTTTTTGTGCCTAATTGAAATCAATTATTTGACTTTGACTGGGATCAGCGCCATTTAATTTAACCATTTTGAAGGGATGCCACAGGTCATGTTGTTTGGTTCTCCATCAAGATGCTTTGCAGTTTCATGGATAATTCACTGACTGCACGTCTCTAAATACGTTGTCACGCAAAACACATAATATGATGAACCGCAACATTGATGAAAGATTTCAATTGTCTAAGCACCGCAATATCGTCTTCATTTACATTTCACCGATAAACTGACAAACTCAAACTCAAAGCAATTATTTCAAATAGGTAAACCAATTACAGGCACTTTTGAATTGTCAAGGGGTCGGTCAGTCAGAAAGATGAAGCTAGTTGCCCATTCCATAGCGTAGTAGGTACCTATCTATGAAGAAGAACGGGCAAGAAACTCCACTGACACTCTTTTAAATCAAAATAAGGTTACATCATTCATGTTGAAGTTATACATGTGAGAACGATGCAAAACATTAAAAGCGTCCGAAATAGAAAAAAAAAAAAAAAACAATTCAAATTTAATTAAATTAAAATATGCCGTGGCAGCTAAGAGATGACCAGTCCCTTCTGACGGCGACCGTTCACGAACATGACGCATGGATTAGCACCATTCAGCTCAACCATTTTGAAGGGAGCTAAATGATCCAACACACGCGCCACCGTCAGCGAGACATTAGAGTGAGCAGACATACTCTCAGCCGCCAAGGCACATTCAACTAATCGAGTCAGTGAAAGACATACCCAGTACCTTAATGGTAGCTTTATAGTCGGTACATAGTTACTCACACATGTGCTATGTCATTATAAAATGCTAAGAGATTGAATTTATACAATGCAACGATAGTCTTTTAAAATCTTCAGCAGCTTTAACAGTATTTTCAAATTCTAATCAATTAATAGACACATATTTGATGGAAAACCAAAATCGTTAATGAGATATCGATTTATATGTACAGATTTTTGCAAGAAAAGAAATTTTTCCTATGTATCGAAGCAAAAGTAAAAAATAGGTACAGTTTTTTGCAGTTTTGGCTTGATACATAGGTTTTCTGGAAAGCGAAAGAAATTTAACTAGGTACAAACAATCAACACACGCACAGACCACAACGTTGGGACGTAACAGTAGGTTTTTACGGCCACGAGTGACAAGTGCGTGAATGAGCGAGTAACAAATACAATCAGTGTTTGTCGATGGTTGTATTTTTTACCCACAACATTTTCAAGAATGTGCTATGGGAAAAATGTTTAAATTACAAAAGGCATTCAAGTACTTATTATCTGAGATATAATTCAATGCTTTTCATAGACTGTTTTATTCACACGTAATAATTGTTTATTAAACCTCGGTAATATGGTGGCCTCTGTGGCTATCCTACATCAAAAATAAGGTATATCACTAATCAGATATGTCTTTAATCGTTCTTATACAAAAGCTTTGATTAACTCTAAAATATTATCTTAAATCTAGTTTGAATTAATAAAGTCTTGGCCCGGGTGGCGCCTCCGGGCGCCAGCGCGCTACGGCCGGAGGCGTCACCTGACGGTTGGCGCGCGATTTCGCCTGCATCATATTACAAACATCACTAATGTAATGTATGTGAATGTAAAAATAAAATCTTGGATAAGTTACCTCCAGTAAAAAGTTCGTTCCATTTCTAAATAATACGGCAGATCTGAGTTTTCATAGTAATCTATTTGGCCGTTAATACACGACATACGAGTAGGTATATGAATTTTCATACAAACATTGCCGGCCGGGCTCGCATGTAGGTATTCGACCGCAATTTCAATTTATCTCAAAGAACTTTGTCAAAATAGTGCTCGAATTTCTAAGCATGTTTGAAAAAAAGTATATTTAATAAATAAATAACAAGCTATTTGGTATACAGACAAACTTAGGTATTTATCTCCCCACAACACTGTCAATGAGAAAACATTTTTATTTTGAGCGTAGGTACTTTTTAAACATATGGAGAGATTATGTGACTACTCAGCATACTCACAAACTAAAAACATTGTTTAAAGTAGTTTCAAGACGGCTGCCTGCACACCATATAGCATGTTCAACTGAGGTATGATTCCGAATCCCGCAGCACTCGGCAGTGCTGTCGCAGCAGAGCTGCCGCGTCACTACTGGTCCCCATAGAATTTCTATAGGTTGTTGCTGAGCTCGGAATGTAAAAATAAAAATTATATTTGTTCTCTACTCGATGAGTTCCAGTCAACGACACCCCAACATGCAAGGGTTCGAATGATATTTCCGGAATCAAAAGTTTGTTGTATGGAGACCCCGTTTAATTTTATAAAAAAAAAAATCTCAACTACTTCTAGTACCTACATTACCAGTGGTCATTGACCCCAAAAAAAGAACAAAAAAGCATTTTTCATTTGTTTTGTCATTTTTCTCATTCAAATTTGACCCTGAAGAAAAAAAAATATAAAACATTTTATTTTTCATATTATTTTTTAAATTTTATTTAGCCATAGGTACGCATGCTACAGACATTTTGTAATAATAGTGTAATTGTGTATTATATTATATGGCTTTTAATTTATTGTAAAACAACAGCCGTTTGATCTATATTTGTTTGTTAATTAGGTACTCAACATATCCATTGCATCACAGGTAAGTTTAGACTAAGCGAACATAAATCCAGAACAAGAGTAGGATCATTCTCTTCTTGATATTAGTGAGGGGTTTACGGCTATCTGTGACCAACAAAAGAATCCTCTTTGTCTTGCCATTCATCTGATACCTACCCTAGTGCAATTGCTACTCAGCCAACTATTCTTCTCTTCTTCTTGGGGTCAGAGTTTTAAAGCCGCCCATGGGCGTCTGACTTGGCTTAACAAGCCGTCGAGAAATATTTCTGAGGCATGGCCGGTGTCCGCACGATGTTTTCCTTCACCGTTTTTGAAGCAAGTGATAATTATATAATACGCACATGAATCCAAAAAAACAGAGGTGGGTGACTTGGCAGTCCGATGGTCACAATACTAGGCTATCACTGCTGAAGCATATTGTGAACCTATTAAGATTTATACAGTAGGTACAAGCTTTTGTCCGCGGCTTCGCTCGCGTAAAGATCGGTAAATACCCCACAGGAATGTACTACCGGGATTCAGAGTATCTTTGTCCTAACCCAGGTCATGGCCTATGCATTAGTAATGGCATTAGCCAATTCATCTAAATCGGCACGGCGTTCACGGCATGAAAAGGTAAGAGGCAGATAATAAATCTGTTTTAGGGTTCCGTACTTCGAAATGAAAAACCCTTCATACTCATACTCATATTCATTTATTTGCTCAGAATGTAGGTATTTACAATAGGGTGGTTACAATATGAAGAATCCTTGTACATTCTACCATTTTGGCATGCAAACATTGATGCAGTTCATCATCAAACATTGAACATTTAAACAATAATACATTGGATACAACTAAAATTTATCAGCTAGAAAATCCGATACGGAGTAATAACATTTACCTAATAGAAGGATAGTTAATTTCTTTTTGAAAATTGTTACTGGTTCCTCTTTTATGGAATTAGGAATGTGGTTAAAAATAGCCGTTGCCATACCAAAAACACTTTTCCTCAACAAAGCAGTATTGAGATCGCAAAGCTACATCTCGGTATCTGCTTTCCGATAAAGTTAAAAATAGATGTTTATTACATTTAACAAAAAGACCAATTTCTAAAATGTAAAGGCACGGAAATGTCAACAAATTATGACTTTTGAAAATTGGAACACAGCTGTCGGTAACTTTCAAACCAAATAATGCTCGTAGACAGCGTTTTTGGGCCTTAAAAATACTCTCTCTTTCGGTACAATTGCCCCAATATATAATACCAAACCTTAAAATAGAAACGACCAGACCATGATATGCTAGTAATACTGTTTTGATATTAACTTTTTTTTAAAGATTATAATGACTTCGTTGTCTGTCAAGCCTTTTTCTCGAGAACGCGTGGAAGCATCAAGTTTTAAATAGATATTAAAAACTTAGATCTACCTACGGTCCCTTGGATCTGTAATGAAAATAAAACTTCCGAGTCAACGCAATAAAAAAATACGGTCATTTATGCCGCATATTTTGACACTCGCAAATAAACCAAAGCCTATTTGGTACTTCCCGTTGGCCCAGCATGAAGTTTGGCGAGTAGCAAGGTCAAGTAAACATGAAAATCCGAAAATTGGTAATTTATTGTGAAATTGCCGATTTGTACTGAAAAATTGAAATTCGTTTTTTTTTTTAATTTAACATATTTATTTAACCAAAATAATTTCCATTATTATCTATACATTGCTGCCATCTAATAGGAAGGTCATTTATGCCTTTGCGATAGAGCTCTCGTGATCTAGATTCGACAAACTGTGTGAAAGCACTTTGTACTGCCTCCTGAGAAGAAAACTTTTTATCACGTAGTAGAAAATTGTCCAAATCACGAAAAAAATGGTAGTCCGTTGGAGCAAGGTCCACCTAGTTATCATTACCTTTTTATTGGTAAGCTTTGATTTAGGACACTGTTGCGGCATTTGACCTTTTTTTTTCTTTTTTTTTTGGCTGGGAAATCATCAAATGACATCTCCCGCTCTAGGTGGAGCGGGAGGGCGTGTCAGACTCTTACTGACTAAAACCCACCCGTGTTCCTTCTCTTGCCTGTGCAATGCCAGGGGGCCACGGTATCCCTTTCGGACTTTCCCGCAACCCCGGCAGGCAATGGTCTCATCGGACCCCTTCACTCGCTGACACTCTTTGAGGCGCGCGTGGAACACAACGCGCCGTCGACCCGGGCTTGGTCCTTACCGGACGGCGAGCTACCCATTGCTCACCGTCCGCAAGCCCGCGCCTACGGTGGCCGGGAATCCGCGATCGATTCCCGACGCCCGGGGCGTCTCCTCCTGCGGCGGCTAGGGGCATGAGGGCGCGAAATTTGCCTCTCCCTCACGCGCTCCGCCTCCTCCTTCGCGAGCATTACTGCTTCGCAGAAGGAGGTGGCGGCCTCCCATGCCCTCTCGCTCCGTACCATGGCTTGGACCAGGGCCGGACGCGAGAGATCCCCGCCACCGATCGCCTCCACGAGGACACGGCGGTGCTCTGCCCAAGCCGGGCATACCTCCACCGTATGCTCCACCGTGTCCTCCGGGCGATCCACGCAGTGATGACGCCCGGGCGTTTTCTCCCGACTTATCCGAAACAGGTACCTCCCGAAACAGCCGTGCCCGGTGAGGACCTGCGTCAGGCGGAAGGTGAGGACGCCGTGGCGCCTCTCCAGCCACTCCTCAAAGAGGGGACTTATCGCCGCAATAGTGGCGTGCCCAGCACTGGGTTGCGACAATCGCACTCTGCATGACGCCATGAGATCCCGTCGGAGCTCTGTCCGCTGTGCCGCGATTTCTCGCGGCATCGGAGTCAAGCCCCGGCGTTTCGCCTCCCCGCGCCACTCGTGGCGTTTGACCTGGGGTCAGCCATTGCATTTTTCGCTTACGGTTATCGTAAAGAATCCACTTTTCATCTCATGTCACAATTCGATCCAATATTCCTTCATTTCTGTTTCGATTCAACAAGGCAACACAAGTTTCAACACGCGTTTCTTTCTGCAGATCAGTCAAATAATGAGGCCCCCATTTCTCATATTTTTTTATTTCATTGATTTGACGCAAATGAGTCAATATTGTTAGTAAGGTAAGGTAACGTTAAACCATGCCGCTAATTCCTGGGTAGTTTGGCTCGGACCGGTTTCCACTAACTCTTTCAATTCATTGTTATTCACCTGTGTTCCGCGTGGTTCGTTCTTCAAATCAAAGTTTCCATCACGAAATAAAAAATAACTCGTTTTTTCGAAGTATCCATCTTTCTTGTCTAAGCTGAATAAAAAAACAACTGAAAGTCGATAATCGAATGTAGCATATTTTTTTAAAGAAGAACATCATAGGTTCCATATGAAAATTTTTCACTCAAAAATCTCAAACCATGAAGGTCGTATGTCAATACGAAGTACCTATTACAATAAAACGACCATTTCATACTTGAACCCCTATTATTAGTATAGTATGTATTTAATAGACGTCAATATGTTATAGAATTTAAATCTATCTATAGACAACCGAAAATTAAATTTGAGTATAATAACTGCTGTTGATAAACGATTGTAAAACATCTAAAAATCGTTAAGATCCCTAAAATAAACAGAAAACATTATGATCACGATAAGCTAATATACTGGATACCCACATCGAGAGCTGATAGATCAATGTTTTATTTTATTATTCTGTATAGCCTCTATTTACTTATTAGCCTCACTTACGGGAAGATTGAGACAGCAATTACAGTTTGTAAACTTTCTGGAGCTGCCACAATTTATGTATGACACAATGTTTAAAATGAAATAAATATTTGTGTATATTGTAGTAAACGACCGCAATCAGGTAAACTATATATAGAGTCCGATACGAATCGCGTAATTGGTCGCAACGGCCAACTAGCCGCAAACCATACAATACCACTAGACGGCCACGACTGGCCGGAGTCGTGGCCGTCTAGTGCGCGATATCCCTTAATACCCCGTTGCCAGCCTATCTAGCAGAATCCGGCTAAGCGTGAAAGATGCAATAAAACAATTTCACCGCAACCTCGTTCCAATTTACATTAAATTAAAGTTTAGCCACAGTTCCGCGCCAAAGTAAGCCAAAGTCTATTTACCGAAACAAATATAAATTAATTGAGAATTGTAACATTTAAATGATCTTACATATTTAAATCTTCTCCAAGGCCATATCTTACATGTATAGTTAAATGTAGCTTAGTAAATAAATTAATAATAATCATCATAATATCACGCCTGTAGTCCTTGTAGGGTTAGGCAGAAGTGTACACCCACATTTAGCCAGTTATGTTTAATTCTCATGTAATAGGGGGCGAACCCCGAGCCTACTGCCATTAACCGGACACGAATCCTGACTCCGGGCTGCTACTGAGAAATTCCAGATGGAATAACCCAATAACACTTTGCCCGACCTAGGAATCGAACCCAGGACCTCATGCTCAGCAGTAGTGCTTGCGACCACTAGACCAATGAGGCATCCATAAAATAAATGAATAGATATAAAAATAATAAGTGCAATTTGTATGCGTTATGCTATTTAGCTCCAGATAAGCATTGCACAAATAGAATTGACAAGTTTTTTTTTTAAACTTACTAATTTGTCAACAATTTCTTTCTATTTAGGTACCCTCTACACTTCTACAGCTCTCTATCATTCCTTCATTTTGTATCTCATGTATCCTAAGTTAAATATTTATGAGAACAGTGACCTTTAGGACATATCGCACCTTCGGACTTTCTAAAATATTGTTACCATTTTCTTGTCCCTCTTCCCAAATAGAAACATGTAAACAGGACCAGATTTTTTGCCAATTTACTTGGCCCAGTGATATAGTTGGCTAGACTTTGTTGAGTAGTGTTTAACTGTATACATTTCAGTGATTAATTAAAAGGTTCCACTCCCCTAAGTGCAGAAATTAGAAAAACTTTATAACACTGAGCTAAATTACAATTACTTTAAAATAAACAATTCACAAAAGGCACAATTTTAGTATGGATAGTGCAGCACATCCAGTTTGAATCTGAAAGCGCCTTTATTTCGTAGCAGTGAGCGTAGCGTTTCGTAGCAGTTTTCGTAGTATTTCGTAGCGGTTTTCGAAGTTCATGTAATCATGACTGTGTTACTACTGAACTGTGAGTTAATCGTACGAGTATAATATACTCGTTCTAGTGATGTCCAGATCGATGGATGAATTGTGGGACGGAAGATTAAGTTGATGATGTCTTCCTTCAAATCAGTAATTTGTTTACTTGTAGGTAAACCTGCAATAAAACTTGTAAACAAATAAAAAAAGTGGGTAAAGTTTACAAGGATCGTGTGAAGAGATGATCGAGTCTACAGCTATGCCATGGGTTTATAGTTACTGCTAGCATGTGTGATGAGCACCGACGACGATAGCATGACGTCCTAGCCGCCAGCTCAGTTATCTGAAGAAGTTCTTCTAAGATAGAATCATCATCATTCTGCTCCAGCCATAATATCCTTATTCTCCTCCAGACATATCATCTTTTACAAAGTCCATACATCGTTTCTTTTTCTTCTTCCCCTAATCTTATAGCCGTCTACACTCATACTCAAAACTATCCTCACGATATTTTCCTCATTCCTCCGCATCACTTGTCCATACCATGACATACCGATTTACAACTTTTCAATTACCGGTGCCACTATCAGATTTCCTCTTATCTACTCATTTCTTATTCTATCCATTCGCGTAACACCACACATCCCTCTTAGTATTCTCACCTCAACTGCATGATGCCTTTCATTCATCATACAATATGCCAAATAAATACTTCAGTGTTGCTTAATCCATAGTAGGTAGAATAAGCCAACCATGATAATAAGATAACGAGATGGGATACTCAACTGCCCAGCTTGAATCCTTCTCAAGTCTAAAATTGTCCATTCGTCTTAGTACCTTACTTAAAACAAAAAGTTAGGTATTTGTAATATTGCAAATATTTGTAAATAATATCACGAATCTCTCATCTCATCTCGCTCTCGCTCTCATTAAGCTCAACTGACAAGTATTGTCAGAGATAAAGTCTGGTAGTCATAGTTCCGCGAAAAGTGTCTCTAAGAGATGTCGATCGAAGTTGGGCAATGTCAGGCGATGTTGATCGACGTCGCGAGATATCTTACCTCACGAAATTTTTATATTTTTCTGTTTTGCCAGACAAATCCTACGATATTCCCGCAAAGCGATATCGCGTGGGTTTGCAGTTACAGGGCAACTAATCATCGTTTCGTTTGCCTTTCTTTACGTGGTGTACGCATAAGATCATAATTAACAAAAGACATTTTATCAATCATCAAGAAATACGTCAATTATGTCTGCTTTGCAAAGAAGTGAATGGAGTTCGATAGGACACGACGGCCAATGTGCAGAGGGCTTAATAGTCAATTAATAGTGCCAGTTTGCCCTTCAGTAGCAATTGATTTCCGTCAACTTTTAATGCTAGACCAGATGTTGTCACATTTTATTTCAAATGAGATTTTACTTAATCAAAAGTTTGGTTTCACGAAAGGTAGGTCGAACGACTGACGCAGGAGTAAAACTAATCAGTCAAATTTTGGAATCCTGGGAGATGTCCCAGGATGCAATTTACATTTTCTGTGATTTCTCAAAAAAATCACCATTCCGGTTAACATTGAACGCCTCTACACGACAAATTTACCTGATGCAGTCACTGTCTACCTCATCTTCCCATGCCTAAATATGTGCACCACTTTATTTTGGGACATATTATTTACTTTCAATGGCTAACCATATTAATGCCTTTGAGTTAGAATTAGATGCCTACCAAGTATCAAAATCTTATAAATTACCGTTAGGTGAATGTATATCTAAAATACCGAAGACACAAAAAAACTTATCCATACTACAACTCAACATTCGCAGTCTAAACAAGAACTTTGATAGTTTTATAGCGTTCTTACATCTCCTTAAAATTGATTGTGATATAATTATATTGACAGAGTGCTGGCTAAAATCTGCTGTAATTCCTAATATGAATGGTTACAATGTCCACTTCACAAAGAATACAAAAAACCAGAATGATGGGGTGGTTATGTATATTAAGTCTTCACTGCACTGCTCAGTTTCTGAACCTGATATAACTGACGCAAACTGTCTGCTTTGCAAAATTGACAATGATGTTGGCATCTTAGCCCTATATAGATCACCTTCCTTCATCCATGTTGATAATTTTTTAAACAGCTTGGATTCCATTTTAAAACCCCTAATAAAATTTCAACACGTTGCCTTAGTAGGCGATATCAACATTGATATCAAGCCCAACAACACTGATAGACACTCATACGAATACCTCACCTTCACTGCCTCCCATGGTTTATTACCAGCGCACTTATATCCTACACGAGTAAATAACTGTTTAGATCACATTCTTTTAAAAACTAAACAACCAGGAACATCCATTGTCATAGACTCACCGATTACCGATCATTTACCTGTATTCCTGAGTGTCAACCTTGATGTTCCTAAGCCCAAGCTCACCTACACTGCCAAAGTTGTCGATATTTCAAACATCCAAAAAGATATTGAGGGTACTGATTTCTCCCCAATCCTTTTTTCTAATGACGCTAATGAAGCAGCGGACACCTTAACAACTCTATTGACTCAAATCATTGACAAACACACTCGCTTCTCCAACATCTCACGAAAGAACCGTAATATCAAGCCCTGGATCACTCCTGGCTTACTTCGCTGTATTAGAAACAGGGATAAAATGCACCTTACTTTAAAAACACAATCAGAAAACCCTATCCTTAAAATAACGTATTCTCGCTATCGAAATTACTGTAATTCTTTGCTCCGGAAATTGAAAATTAACTACGAGAAAACTGAATTTATGAAAAGAAAAAACAACTCCAAAGCAACATGGGATTTAATTAAATCCATAACGCACTCAAAATCCACACCCTTACCTTTGAAAGAACTGCAACAACTCGAGCCTAACAAACTAGCATCAGCAAACAGAGTCAACAATTACTTTGTTAATGTAGGCAAAGACCTAGCTACAAATATAATACGGCAGTGTCCGAATATGCCAGTTCACCCATCAAGTTTAGCTTCAACGTGTAACTCAATGTGTGTCCTGGAAACCGACGATTCCGAAGTAGAGCGAATTATAATCAACTTGAAATCTAGTTCTGTAGCTGGAATTGACGGTATTTCTGGACATATATTGAAGTTAACGCGCAATATTTTAATCCCCTACATCACACATATCTGCAATCTTGCGATATCTACCGGTGTTTTCCCAGACGGTTTCAAAACAGCTCTAGTCCACCCTATTTATAAGGGAGGGGACAGAGGCAGTGTCAAGAATTATAGACCTATATCTATTCTACCAACCGTTTCAAAGATTCTGGAGAAGATACTGAACAACCGTTTGCTTAATTACATTAATACTCATAAACTTCTATCCGAAAACCAATATGGCTTCAGAGCCGGAATTGCAACCGAGGATGCAGTCATTGCACTCTCTGAAAAAGCGACTCACCTCATGGATAAGAATCAGCGGTGTATTGGTTTATTTCTAGATATCTCGAAAGCTTTTGACACTGTCTCTGCGCCCATACTTCTGTCGAAACTGGAACGCATGGGAATTCGTGGTCCTGCACTTGACATTTTTTCAAGTTATCTGGAGAATCGTTTCCAACATGTTCAATTAGATGAGGCAATAAGCGATAAAGCTAGAATAGAATACGGCGTTCCACAAGGCAGCATTCTAGGTCCAACCTTGTTCCTCATTTACATTAATGATCTGTGTTCACTTCCATTAACTAACTGCTTCATATTTACCTATGCTGATGATACAGCCCTACTTGTTCATGGGAATGATTGGAGTGAAACAGAAAAATATGCTCAGATGTTGTTGGACATTGTCATGAACTGGTTTAACAATAATTTGTTGACCCTGAATGCAGAAAAAACGAAGCTTGTTTCTTTTTCTTTAAGTAATAAGTCTCAACCCATCATAACGCCTATTGTTAAAGCACATAGTTGTTCTCAAGACTCCTGCTGTACCTGTCCCACTCTGGCAACCACATCTTGTATAAAATACTTGGGCGTGCAAATTGACAAACACGTGAACTGGTATAGTCATATTGATAATCTAGTCATCCGAACGCGTAAACTCATTTCCATCTTTAAGAAACTCCGTTGTTCGGCTGACTCGGAAACCCTTATGATGGTCTATTTTTCACTCTGTCAGTCTCTTCTCCTATATTGTTTGCCGGCTTGGGGTGGCGCTTGCAAGACGTACTTTCTGAAATTAGAGAGAGCTCAGAGAGCAGTTCTGAAAGTTATGTTCTGCAAGCCCTATAGATACCCTACTTTGGAGCTTTTTAGGGAAAGCAGGGTTCTGACAGTGAGAGGCTTATATGTGCTACAATGTGTATTAAGGAAACATCGGCTGCCGTTCACAGCAAGTACTAAACGTCGCGCCGACATTGCCTTACCACCAGTTAGACACAAAACCACCTTTGCACAACACCAATTCACCTACCTCAGCTATATTTTATATAATAAAATCAATAAATTTCTCCATATCCACAGTTTAAATTATCACCAATGCAAAAGAGCAGTTAAAGAATGGCTAATTGAGAAATCATATGAAGAGACCGAAAAACTTCTCTTCCCAAATGCTTAAGACAGATCTCCCTTTATTCAAGTATTTTCACACACAAACACTCCTATACTCCCCCCACTTTCACACTTACTCATACATCCACCACTACTACACCTACTAGGACACATTCACACCTTACATAAACCGCACTTCCACATTACCACAACATACCTACTGCACCTACCACGACCAACTCACCCTAACTCAAACACTCACAAACAGTTTTATTATTAATTATTTTTACTTTTTATTTTTTCTATACTCTTAAATAATAATTATATTGTTATGTCAACCATGTTACTGGTGAAAACAGTTTTACTAAATCATTTTGATCATCTACCCTTATGGAATCACTGGTCCCCAAGTCACAGGCTATAAACCTAGTTTGGGTGCCAGGAGATAATACTCAATGCACTTTATGTTGTACCATATTACTGTACTTGTAACCTTTGTAAACAATTTACTGGAAATAAAGATTATGATTATGATATGATTATGATGATAAGATAACGAGATGGGATACTCAACTGCCCAGCTTGAATCCTTCTCAAGTCTAAAATTGTCCATTCGTCTTAGTACCTTACTTAAAACAAAAAGTTAGGTATTTGTAATATTGCAAATATTTGTAAATAATATCACGAATCTCTCATCTCATCTCGCTCTCGCTCTCATTAAGCTCAACTGACAAGTATTGTCAGAGATAAAGTCTGGTAGTCATAGTTCCGCGAAAAGTGTCTCTAAGAGATGTCGATCGAAGTTGGGCAATGTCAGGCGATGTTGATCGACGTCGCGAGATATCTTACCTCACGAAATTTTTATATTTTTCTGTTTTGCCAGACAAATCCTACGATATTCCCGCAAACCGATATCGCGTGGGTTTGCAGTTACAGGGCAACTAATCATCGTTTCGTTTGCCTTTCTTTACGTGGTGTACGCATAAGATCATAATTAACAAAAGACATTTTATCAATCATCAAGAAATACGTCAATTATGTCTGCTTTGCAAAGAAGTGAATGGAGTTCGATAGGACACGACTAGTGATGCGCCGTTCCCAAATTCCCTTTCCCGGAAATATTTCGAGTGGAAAAGTTCCAGGGAATATTCCAGCATTCCCGGGAACGTTCCCACATAGTGGGAAATGGACATTTAAATTGTTTAATTTGTAATACAATATTTTTCGTTGTTATATTTTTTTTTTAGTTATTTTGTTTAAATTAAAATAATGAATAAATACTTTGTTTTAATTCAAATAATTTCTTACTAAAAACCTTGGAACGTGCCCATCGATCCCGGGAGCAAAGGAATATTCCCAGGGAATATAGGGATATTCCCAGGGAATATGGGAATATTCCCAGAGATTATCGGGAAAGTTCTCAAAGCAACGACTTAATTGAATTATGCCTATGTATAAAGGTGTACTTGCTTTTGCACATAGCGCAAAAGTTATTTACAAAAATATATACAACTATTTAAGTCAATATTCCCAGTCGTTCCCGACGTGCCCGGGAGCGTTCCTGGGAATTAGGGAACGTAGGAAACGATCCCGGGAACGGCGCAGCACTAGACACGACGGCCAATGTGCAGAGGGCTTAATAGTCAATTAATAGTGCCAGTTTGCCCTTCAGTAGCAATTGATTTCCGTCAACTTTTAATGCTAGACCAGATGTTGTCACATTTTATTTCAAATGAGATTTTACTTAATCAAAAGTTTGGTTTCACGAAAGGTAGGTCGAACGACTGACGCAGGAGTAAAACTAATCAGTCAAATTTTGGAATCCTGGGAGATGTCCCAGGATGCAATTTACATTTTCTGTGATTTCTCAAAAGTATTTGACTGCGTTGACCACTATTGACACACTGATGTGTAAATTACACCACTACGCAATTCTTGGACCAGTTGCTGATCTTGTTCTTTCCTATTTATCAAACAGGCAGCAAAAAATAAACGGTAACGGGGGTTTTGGGGTCTCTAGTTAAAATGGGCGTGCCTCAAAGTTCAATTCTCAGCCCTTTGTTATTTCTAGTTTATGAAATGAAATGAAATTGTTTATTCTTTAAATAGGATATTGGAATCACTTTTATACGTCATCTTTTAAAAAAATAAAAAATAAAATTAGCTAGATGAGTTCGGCGTTTCTTATCTGACTACTCTGAGAAGAAAGACCGAAACAAACTCAGAGTATCTTTTAAAGTCCAGACATAATCTTGGTCAGGCCATATGAGGCCCATGTAGATTAGTCTGAAATGGTCTTTTGAGAAAAGAACCACACAGATTTGAGTGGACCTGTCCTGTCAGTGCAAGCATTTGTCAGTAATCGTGGAGCTCAACTCAGAACTTAAGGAGCTCAACTCGACGAACAATACCAAAGAAAGGACATTTGGGTAGACCGCATAAACTACTCAAACTACCAGACAATCATTAAAACTAACTGAGAAAGAAAAAAATAATAATAATAAAAATATCCACTTAGTCCTCACATTCACAAAAAATAAAATAATATAATACTTTAGAAAGTAATCTTGTAATTTTGTATAATATATTCAACAATGTCAATGTTTATATAATACTGGTATATTTTAAATGATTTTACTGAATAATTAGGTATAATGTTAATTTTTACCATTTTATCACAATGCTTAGCAGAGCGAGCAGCTCAATCCCAAGCTTTTTTATCTTCTAAATAATTTTATGGTACCCTTTTTTACAAAGTTTGATTTTTAATAAAGTTTAAAAAATCGTTTAATGGGTAAGTTTCGAATGTCTATGGGAAGTTTGTTGTAAAAGCGTATACATTGACCCATGAAAGAGTTGCCTACTCTGTGGAGACGAGTGCGATGTACAGCAAGGTTGTGTTTATTCCTGGTATTTAAATTATGAATATCGGAAATCTTCTTAAAATTTGATATATTTTTGTGTACATACAATAGGTTTTCAAAAATATATTGTGAGGCTACAGTCAGAATATCTATTTCTTTGACTTTTTCTCGAAGGGAATCTCTCGGACCTAGGTTGTAAATGGTTATACAATGCGGATCTGGACTTACGACATTAAATTAAAACGAGCACAGTACTAGTCCATAGAAACATTTTAAAATACGAAGATTAGTAGTTAATGGAAAATTGAAAAATTGCAATTTTCAAACAAAATAAATAGCAGAATCGACTGCATAAAAAGTAAACACGCTTTATCTACGAAAAGTCACTAACCTGTTGCGCGGCCCGATGCGGGTCTGGGGGCGGTCAGTTAAACCTCTCGCTCTCTCTGTGATATGTTGACTTGAAAGAGCATGGCAGTTGAGAAACTGTCATACTCTTTCAGGTCAACATACAACATAATAAACGGCTCCATGGTACTCACATATACAAAAATTGCAAAAAAAATGCTTCTAAATTATACAAAAATAAAAATATAAAAATAATCTAAACTAAATATAAAAATTTGAACTAGTGAGCCCACGTGGCTGTGGAGCAGGACCAGCATTAAGCCAAGCATTTTATCTACGATTTAATAATTATCCTACTTATAATAATATGTTTGTCCAAATAGTGTGCGTTTAATGCATGTTTTAAATTTCTTCTCATTTAGTTGAAGAATATCGAGTGGTATTTTATTGTAACATTTTACACATTACCCCATAAAAGAAGTGTGTACTTTTGACAATCTGAAACGTTGTTGATCTAATTTGTTCCTATTTCTAGTGTTAAAATTATACCTGTCACTTATCTTACTAAAAAGATTTGAGTTTTTTCTCAAACTCAGATTGCACATTAATTGCTAATATGTTTTGTTGTAAAAATGGTAAGTATACTTACATAGTTTTTGTTAACTTGGAAAATAATTTTCAAGAATACATTTGATTAAAAAAATCTACTAAATCAATGTGAAATCATTGCAGTAAGAATTAAAACTAAAACAGGGACACACGTGTTTCTCAATATTATTTACGAGCAACCAACCACTGCTTTACACGTATTGACAAAACATCGAGATTCTTTATTTTAAGTAAGTGTAAATTTTATAAATGATGGAAAAACCGCATCTAAATCCGTGGCGTGGTTTAGAAGAACAACGCGGTCACACAAACAGAAACGAAAAGCGATTTCAATTTATAACATTTAAATAGTATCTATTTAATCTAATAATTTAACACCCATGAACAATTCAAAATGGTGCCTCCAGCCGTAACATTTTCCCTAAGAAGGAAGAAAGAAGTATTGTATACGTATGTATTGTTTCAGTCGTATCCAATTTCTTTTGTTATCCTTTTGTAAGTAGGTACTTACACAATTAAATAGCGGTAACTGTGGCTCCGGCCGCATCTTTTGTACTTCAGAATGGATGAACATTAAATCACTGTCCTTTCCAAGGTTGCCTGGAAGAGATCGTGGAAAGCGATAAGGCCGCCCATTGTATATTTTGTAGCGTTTTTTTTTTTTTGTTATATGTTTTGTGGTGTACAATAAAGTATATTATATAAATAAATAAACATTAATATTGTGTAATAAATGTCAATGGGCCAAAGAAATACCGATTATCTGGCTCATTCCAAAGTCTGAATTCAATTGCGCATTTCATTTTGTGCAAGTGCGCCATTGCTAGTATAGCATTATGCTGAGTGATCGGCGATTTTCGCTTCTAGAGACGAAAGTAAGCCTTAAATACACCATTAGTATATACTTGAAAAATGTATGGTAAGCTAATACTTGTTGTAACCCTATACGTCTACACACTTTTTTTTTGTTGCCGTGATAAACTACGGTTTGTTCGCTGTGTGTAGTCACGGGCGTCAGTGTTGTATGGATCAGTATGGAAGCTTGTTGACTGACACGTTTTTTCTACGGCACAGTTTATACGCGGTACCTTAAAAAACCGTGCCTTGTACAAAGGCCCTAAGTGGAGTAGAGGATTATGCTCTTTCGCATCTCATAAACAAAAAAGCTTGAGGTCAGAAAAGATCCCTGACGAACTCGTACCACAGATTAGTACACGTTCTTAATATTTTAAAGCGCTTGGTACGGACGTTCACCTTGACGTGCAACTCCCATTCATATTGCATGGAACTGCAACAGCAGCAGCTGTAGCATGGCTCCTGTTACGAAGCATAGTTTCACTTTTATTTGACACTTCAATTAACCGTAGATATGTGGTATGTTTTTTGTTTTCTCACGAAATGTTTATTATAAGTTTATGTTTTAGGATTATTTATTTATTTACTATTACCCCTTACATTTGTTTTTACAGGTCGAAACCCAATACAACAATGTAGTCACAGTTTCCACACTCAGAGACGTCACCCAAAAACCGATTAGACACCACCACCAACAAAATGAAGATTATGGTACTCGTACTATAGTTATCAGTTCCATTATACCAGAGATTGTTCTGGTCAAAATGTTTATCATTTGAGGAGCTAACAGCATTATGTGCTAAAAAGTCAGCCATTTTTTGGTTTCGGAGCTTGCACAAGAGGTGCAAGCTCCGATTTTTATTATATTAATCAAATTATTTAAAAAAAATGAAGTCAATTACAGCATTGCTTACTAAGAAATGAATACCTATGTATTTATGTATATATAATTTATAAGTAAACAGGGGTAGTATCTTGTTTATTCAGAATTAAATGAACTGTACATTATAACAACTAAGTAACAACTAATAAGTAAATTAAATAAAGTAATAATAATAAAGTAAATTAGATACTTTATTAGAAAGAAGAACGAGTCCGAAAATGTAATCATCCGTCAATATAGTTATACCGTGTTTACACCCGAAAAAAATTCTGAGACAACCACTGCCATACCTGTGGCCATAGATACTACAACACAGAACTACAACATAATATATTACATTTAAGAGAAAAACGGAAAATCGCAATTCAGGTTACCTAGTGCCATGACGCAAAATCTAGATTGCTTTCAAATACACGGGAGACTAAAATAGATTTAATTATACCAAGCTAGAGTTTTCCCCTCTTGCGGCAAAATGTGTCTGACAGGTTTTATGCAATTTGACGTCATTCGTCCGCGCCATCTTGTTTTCAAATGTCATTAGTTTGATAGCGTTCGAATCATAAACATAGTTAATAATTAATTCAACTGCTTCGAAATTAATGTGTCCAAAGTCTACTCTGCGTTGAGCCCAGAGTTATTGCCACAACACGTTGCCGAGAACTAGCTTCCCACATTCCCACGGCTCATCATTTCTTCTTGGCTCAAAATAACGTCTTCTCTCCATAACACTGACGAAACATTCACAACAAAATATGTTGAAATCTTTAGTTTATGTCAAAGTTCTGTTGAGAACTAAAGATTTCAACATGTTTTGTTGTGAATGTTTTGCCAGTGCAAACGCACAGTAAGAGCTTAACCGTCACTAATGTGACAAAAAAAAAGCTAGCTAGCTCTTGGACTATACCTTAAACATTAAACTCATAATATGTTCTAAACTAAAGCCTGTATGTACAGAACCTCGCTCAACCTCAAGCATTACTTAAAATTCGTTTAAAGCCTTTTGATTGGTTGAAACTAGTTTTAATTAATGCTTGAGTCTTGAGTGTGGTTCTGTAACCAGATGGCCTAAGACCCATATAAAACTGTGACTTAGCGAAAAATTACGACTTATTAGTGACAAAATTTAGCTAGGTGCTCTAGCTTTTAATATTGAAGTTGGACCAAACTGAGGAGTTGCTCCCCAGATCGGCCACCTATAAACCTTAATAACTTTTGAACCAGTGACCGAAAAATTGTGATATTTGGCGACAAATTTCGACTAACTCCCTGATGATGGCCATACCAGTGTCGGTCACACCCGCACTATTACTTTGTTTTCGCTTAGCGTTATTTCTGTTTTTTTTTTTCTTTTTGCTCGACTCCTGAGTTACATAGCCTATAACCTTCCTCAAGAATTCGGCTATCCAACGCAAATAGATTTTTTCAAATCCCACTGGTAGTTCCGGAGATTACCCCCTACATAAAAACTACCAAAAAGATAAATTTTACCTATTTATAATATTATTTTTATTATAGACTCCCTACACCGGACCTATCTATTATTCTATAGAAGTATGGATAAGTCCGAAATACTATATCAATGTTATCTTCCTAAGGTATGATTTTCGTTTCCAAAGGCCATTTTTTTGTGTACGGAAATAGCCCTGTCTCGGGGAAATTGAATCGTCGTCGGTCCGTCGTCCGTTCATCAATACAGCCACGTGCTCCACGTACGTGACCCGCATTTATTTTATTGAGTTTTTGTTACTAATTTGATGATTTAGGAGTATTACTAGGTTTTTTTTTTTTGTTTTTGTTAATTACTTGTATTCAGCTGCATCCGGTTAAATTGGAAGTCAATCACAATATATTTGGGGAAAAGCTATTTGATAATGGAATTTAAGTATTTAAAAAATAATTAGTCAATCCAAAAAAGATAAGTTCACGACGCCTGGAAGAGAAAATACGACGACGAATTTTCTTTTTTCTTTTTTTTTTTATAAGTATTCTAATTAATTATGTATTGCAAGAAGACACAGCGCGGACGCCGTAATTATTTCGACATCTGCCATTGCCGAAAGTCGAAAACGATGTGAGTGGTAGGGCAGAATGTAAACACACACTTCCCTCGATCCTGTTACGGCAGTATTTAGGGAATTGTTGCCTGCAGCGCGAAGAGAAACGGCAGGGGCTAGATGTAAATGAGGCAATATATAAAATTCGGTCTATTTAATACACTGATTTAATATGACGGTCGTTAGAAAGCCCTTGTCACTTTTTCCAACAGTCTTATAAGAACATAATGTCGGAAGTACGTATTCGGAAAATGAAGTCTCGATGAAGACTCGAACCAGGAAAAAGAAGCTCGGAGAACGATTCTAAGAACTATTGGTCGATGAAGTATATCATGAAAGGACCACTCCCGCTTTCAATAAAACGAAAGCTCATGGATATGTGCATTGTTCCCACTCTCACCTACGGAGCGCAAGCATGGTCTCTAACAAAGCGACAAAAGTCTACACTTGGAGTCTGCCAGCAAATTTCCTACGTGTCAAACTCACAGACCGCATTAGGGACTGTACTTCGTTCCAAAACACATATAGTGAACACTGGCCGTCAGCTGCTGGACTAAAGCAGAACTGGGCTAGCCACATCTGTAGCATTTCAGAACATCAAAAACTTCCACTCAATGGATCTCTAATAGCAGGAAACGACTATGAAGCAGAACCAGAAAGAGATGGCGAGATGAGTTGAAAAGCTGAAAAGTATAGTATAGGTAGCGGACCTTTGCCCTGCAGAGGGACAATATACGCTTATAATAATATTAATACTGAAGTCTTAGCTCACGAGGTTGTCGACGTGTGGGAAGTGGACTCTGCAATCATTGTACCAATAAATAACGGAGAACCTCGAACAACACCTCTGGAAGCTCTCATTACGTGGCTGGGTCAAGGGTTTGATTCAGAAAGCAGTACTCGTGGACACGGCACGATTAGTGAGAAGGTTCCTCTTTCTAAAGTCTTGACCACCGCCACCTTGGACCCTGTTCCTGATGGCGATGGGCTACTATTTTTTATATCAGTTGTTTATTTTTTATTTTTAAACGTAAACGATATGACCTGTATTAATGAAATAATAAGTCTCATGTTCAGTTTACCTAAATGTGCTTAACCTTTTCATTCTCTTAATATACAATGAACTTTCTCGCCTTCACGGTAGATAAGCCAATTGGAGGGCTTTCACGTAAAGTACATTGCTCTCAACATATTCTACCATCCATCTTAATACACAAAAGGGGCGAAAATTTTCCCGTTTTATACTACATATATGCATCTTTTCACATTGCAAATCCGTTCTTATACCTACTTATCTCTCCCTTTGGTATCGGTAAAAAAATTCCTTTCACAAGAACCTCGTTGCTTACAGTGGATGCCTTTACAAAGAATAACAAAGAGAGAGAATTCGAGGAACGGGACGAAGTACTACTAGGAACTTACATATCTAATTTTATATTAGGAAATATCCAGAAAAGTTAATTTTCCTGCGTTCACAATTTAGTTTCCAAACCTATAAACAAATATGTGTTTTGTGAAAATAATTTTAACACTCACTATAATCATTAAAACGCAGTTTGCGCTACCACCTCAAAAAAAAAGGTACAGCCGGTACAGCAAAATTTACGAACTTCCAAACAAATTTTCATCCCCTTTTAGACCGCTTTAGGGGTCAAATTTTCGAAAATCCTTCCATACTGCTTACTCACTATAATAATTTTAGGAACTCTTGTTGCAAAGTTGTATGATTCTAGACCCTACGGTTTAATCTGTGCGTTGTCTGTCAGTGAATTTAAGATTTTTTAAGTAGAAGAAGATGGAATAAACCAGGACCCGGGTGGGTTACAAAAAAACTGGCCAACTGCGTATCGGACCACGTACAATTAAGGGTTCCGTAGTTGGGATGAATTTATCCCAAGAAAAAACGAACATTGTACTTGAAAAACGTGTTCTCCCATACATTTCAACTGCAATCATGTAAGTGTGTGCGCACTGTTCTAGGAGAGACGGGTGTTGTGTCTGGCGGGCAATTGCCCAACGATTGATGTCGCATAGTCTTTTATATGTCGTTCGCGCGGTAAACTCTAATTGCACGATGCAGGATTTGTGTGACGTCAGGTTTTTGTGTGACGTCAGGTCATTGATGCGTAGTTCGCATGGCGATCGAGACGATGAAGATGCCACAAGACCAAGACCCTCACAATGTGCCTTTTTATTAGATATTTCACACAGTTCAGTGTAATTTCATTTTTTAAATTTATTATTTGTCACTTTTATGTCACCCCCATATTCAAAATTGCAACGCGTCCATGTTTGAGTCACAGATATTGATAGATAGATATTTTAAGTGAACTAAATTTCAACCTAATCGATCCCTTATACACACATCAAAAGTGTCTAGGGATCAAGTACATTTACTATAAAAAAATCAAATTAATATTTACCAAATCTATTCTTCCAGACTAGCTTCTTACTTTTATTTATAGGTTTAATTTAACAACTTATTCCTATATTTTGTAAAAATTAAGAAAAATTGCAATTTTTGCAAATTGTGGGAATTTAACATAAGATGTCGTCAATTAAATGGCAAAAAAGGCGTTTGGATTTTTATATTTCAATTGTAAAAAAAAAAAAAAAAAAAACTGATAAATGATAAATGATAAATGATTTATTTCTGCAAGTAGGTTTGTACAAACACTTTTACACGTCAATCATATTTTAAAAACTAGATGAGGTCGGCATTTCCTATCTGACTACTCTGAGAAGAAAGGCCGAAACAAACTCAGAGGTCACAGTCTCTTTTAAAGTCCAGACATAATCTTGGTCAGATAAAACTCTCATACTGTGTTTCCACCACTGACACAAATCACACAATCACAGCGATTTGGCATACCTAAAATCAGTTCATCAAAATCATTTTCAGGAATGACCGCCCAAGTTCCTTGTCAATAAGTTGTTTTTGGGGTATGCACGGCATCCATACTCGGCAGAGTTCTTCTTTGGAGCAAATCCCATGCGTGCTCAATTGGGTTGAGGTCTGGCGATTGAGCAGGCCACGGCAGAACGTTGATGCGAGCATCGGCTAGAGTTCGTGTGTGGACGTGCGTTGTCGGGCATTAGTCGAAACGAATCACCCAACCGGTTTCGCAAAGGGATGATCACGTCTGGAACAATCCTCTCCGCATGAATCTGAGCATTGAGGTTGCCCCTGATCCAAATGTGATCGGATCTTCCACCGATCCAAATACCGGCCCAAGCCATTATTGTTTCCCCTACATATGAATGAACTACCTGCCAAACGTACTTGACGTCCAGAGGTCATCCATACTCCATTACGTCTTGTATCCGGCCTCATACCGAAATCAGAATTATTGGAAAACCAAACGTCTACTTCCTCTCAATTTCTGTGTTCGCGAGCCCATTGTAAACGGGACCTACGATTACGGGGTGCTATAGGTGGAACTCTCAGCGGCCTTCGGGAACGCAGACCAACTTCACGTAAACGATTTCGAATAGTTTGGTCGCTTATTAGCAAGTCTGAAGAGCTGTGAGCTGTGCCTCGTAGCTAACACCATGGCGGTCATGGTACGATTCCGTTGAGCAGTATTTTGGATGTACCAGTCCTGTCTGCGAGTGGTGATGCGAGATCGTCCTCCATATCGCTCGGCCACACTGCCTGTGATACGTTAGCGTGTCCAGAGGCGGCTCATGAAGCTCTGTGTAGTGCCAAGAGCGACAGCCACAGTACGTTGCCTGGAACTAGCTTGCAACATTCTGACGGCTATCATCATCTCTTCTCGTGTCAAATGATGTCGTAGCTCCATATCGATGCAATTTTTTTCAGTTCCGGTGCAGGAATTGGAATGGTTTTGTAAAAACGCTATTACACTTTTATAGAAATCCTGATTTTGATTAAAATAGAAAATCAACTGTGCAATCCACGACGAAGCGCCCCACTCCGCTCCGCTCCGTACTAAAGTACAGCTTACAGTACAGTAATCGCGGAGTGGGGCGCGTCGTCGTGGATTGCACTATCTATACTTAATTTTCTATTTTTAATCAAAGTTTAAAGAAAAATCAATCAAATTCAAATAGCGTAATGCACTAAAAACGATCTCGATACTCTAAAACGTACTTGAACCCTAGACACTTTTGATGTGAGTGTGCCATCCACGAAGACAGTGGGAAAAGTGGGACGCGTCCTTGTCAATGACACTATATAAAGAATCGAAGAAAATTGGCTGTGACAGACAGACAGACAAATGGAACCCTTATAAGATCCGTGTCTTTAATGAGTGATCATATATAGGATCACCTTTCTTAGGAAAACAAAGCTTTACCTAATTATTTGCTTTGTTTTCCTAAGAAAGGTTCGGTCACAAAATAACGGCTCATCAATCAGCGTGTATTTTACACCTTTAATTCTATTACAATTACACATTTTCATGACGGCCATTATATTAAGAGGGAACCGCTTTCTTATGAAAGCGGTTTAGTACTCACTCGTGATTATTATTGTGATGTAATGTCATCAAAATAATCATTAAATACAATTTTTGACTTTTTTAGACGCGTACTTTTATTCGTTAAAATATTCTCAAAAGATAGATCTCGGTCATATTACATAAGTTAAAAGGTTATCATTGCATATCTTTTTTAATATTGAGTTTCGCCAGATAAACGTCGTTTAAACAGCATGGGTGACTGCGGTTATACAGACCCCATGGCAGTCCAAAGAGTATAATGAGCTATAAACAGTAGTAAGACGTTCAACATAAAAAAAACTAAATATTTTATTTCTCATAATCCTACATGGGCACTTATAAAACGTCAGAAGCTAGGTGCACGGTTCCAATGGGTCGATTCTTAAGGAGAAGAGCCGGCAAGAAACATGGCATTTACAATATTTTCGAATAACAGTGTTAATAGGTATGGAAGGACAGTGTAAGTCTTTCTACAAGTACCAGGTACTTAACAAATCTACAGCCTGCAGCGTTCTCAGATTGACAAAATAGAAAATAATCTAATATAAGATAAATTAATTAATAAAAATTAAAACCTATTTTAAATGAAATGACATGATTGGTATTGTAACTGTAACAAATCTGAATAATTATCATGTCCACAAAAGCCACTAATAAAGAGTTGTAATTAAATTGTAGGTAGGTATATAATGTCAAATAATAGGATGATTATGTCAGGGAAGAATATAAAAATATAAACATGGTAATTTGGGAGCAGTCTGTTAATAGACTCTTACATAATTTGCCGTTAATGAGGTACCAGGGAAGCCACATGAGCCGAAGGAATTATTGCCAAACTTCCTATCTTCACGTAGTCTTTAATTTTATAAATTCCTTTTTGATATGGACAAGTTTGATGTGGGTTTTGAACTTCCCATCGCTAAGTTCTGTAACCGACTTTGGCAATTTGTTATAAAAGCGGATACTGTTTATATGAAACTTGCTTATTTTAGTTAATCTAAATTTGGTTGTCACAATTTCAGGTCTACTACGTGTTTTTATGTTATGGAAATCGCTTCTTATTTTGAAACATTCAAAGTTTTTGCGAACATATAAAATACTTTCTAAGATATCTTGAATTTTTTTATCACGCGGATTGCCCTCTTTTGTAAAATGAAAATTGAATCTACGTCAGCTGCCAATCGGTTTATTGCCAAATAGTATTTTTGTTTTTGTGTATATTCGGGCATATCTCCGTCATATTTAGACGGATTTGCAAAATTGTTTTTTGTTTGAAAGGGTATACTTCCGAGGTGGTCCCATTGTTAAGTCAGGATCTAATGATGGGATCCTGGAGTAATCGAGGGAACTCTTCAAATATTATAGGCACACCTATAGCGATTCGGGTAGATTTTATAGTAAGTCGTGCACTTGCTTTCAAAAAGCACCATTTGGTGAAGTGTAACTGATGATGAAGACCATAGATGGTCACCGGAACTACTCAATAATAAGTATTATACAGGTTGCGATTTGATTACTTTAATATGGTTGCCAAGCAAGTTATGCTCATCACAAGGCATATGGAGAAGTGGAGCTGATGGTGAAGTACGAGGAGAACTCCTCAATGATTAACGTCCCTGCATCGGGAAAAGCAATATTTTGTAAAAGGTGATGAGCAGTTGACTTTTGGCTCTTGTAACTTAGATAAATTACAAACTGCCCACTAAAACGTTTTTATAGTAGTTTTTATTCTTACCGCTTAAGCAGCTGAACTTAATCTACGTGAAAGAGTTCTAATGTCGCCCCATTGCAATCTTGAATCTAAAGTAATGCCTAAAATTTTGTTTCCGTTAATGTATCTAGTTGTTTACCATCAAGTTTTAGATTTAGACCCACTTGAGGTGCATTTGGTAATGAGAACCTAATACATTTAGTTTGGTTCGCATTAAGTAAAAGATTATTATCTGTGAACCATTTTGAAAGAACAGTCATACTATCATTGACAGGTAAGACATCTGTATCTTTTCTATCTATTTAAAAATAAGAGAAGTTTCGTCAGCAAATATAATTATATCCAATAAATTAGCCATTATGTAAGAAAGGTCATTTATACAATGTGGAGCAGGACGCTTGACATTCCTCAAAACCACATAAAGAGTGTCATGTTCTTTACCCGTATACAAAAAATCAATCAAATCCAATGAATACTTTAGCCACAGGAAATTATTTTTCATTTTCTTATTTTTCAAAATGATGTAGATCTGAGTCCGTAATAATAGGTAAACATTGTAAGGTAAAGAACCTGTGCAAAACGTACGATTCTATCCTCTACGTCTCAATATGCTTGAGAGAAGTCGCGGTACCGGAGCGAGGGGGCGGCGCCTGCGCTGCGGTGCGGGGCGTAGGTGGACGTGGGTAGGTAGTTTAGTCGGAGAACAACAAATTAGCGGCATAAACTCACTAAGTTGCGCGTTGTTAATTAAAAGATCACTGGTTGAATAATTAATCACATAATATCACATCACAATCAGGATTTACATCAATAGTCAAATTTATAAATTTTCAAGGTTTCCACCGATGTTCATTATGCACAAGCGACATCGATACATAATTAACTAACTAATATTAAACTAACACTGAACAATAAGTCACACTAAATCGTCTTTAATCACAAATAACAACTAATTTTTTTCGCAAAATCACAACAATGCGCGCGCGGCTCGTCTCGTGATAAATCGTCTGGTATAAAGTAGCCGTGTGCGCTCCTCAAAGGGCGCCGCTGCACTGACTGTGACCGAGTCCCGAGACTGCCGAAAAAATTCCGCTCACACACACACTCGCAATTGTCTATGCACCACTAATGCATAATTTGCGTAAGTAATATTTCTTTTTCTTTATAATTGTAGTATTATTTTGTGGGACTGGGCGGGGCGCGTCAGAGTGGAATCGTATGACACCTTTCTCTGTCTCTCAAGCATATTGAGACGTAGAGGATAGAATCGTACGTTTTGCACAGGTTCTTTACCTTACAATGTTTACCTATTATTACGGACTCAGATCTACATCATTTTGAAAAATAAGAAAATGAAAAATAATTTCCTGTGGCTAAAGTATTCATTGGATTTGATTGATTTTTTGTATACGGGTAAAGAACATGACACTCTTTATGTGGTTTTGAGGAATGTCAAGCGTCCTGCTCCACATTGTATAAATGACCTTTCTTACATAATGGCTAATTTATTGGATATAATTATATTTGCTGACGAAACTTCTCTTATTTTTAAATAGATAGAAAAGATACAGATGTCTTACCTGTCAATGATAGTATGACTGTTCTTTCAAAATGGTTCACAGATAATAATCTTTTACTTAATGCGAACCAAACTAAATGTATTAGGTTCTCATTACCAAATGCACCTCAAGTGGGTCTAAATCTAAAACTTGATGGTAAACAACTAGATATATTAACGGAAACAAAATTTTAGGCATTACTTTAGATTCAAGATTGCAATGGGGCGACATTAGAACTCTTTCACGTAGATTAAGTTCAGCTGCTTAAGCGGTAAGAATAAAAACTACTATAAAAACGTTTTAGTGGGCAGTTTGTAATTTATCTAAGTTACAAGAGCCAAAAGTCAACTGCTCATCACCTTTTACAAAATATTGCTTTTCCCGATGCAGGGACGTTAATCATTGAGGAGTTCTCCTCGTACTTCACCATCAGCTCCACTTCTCCATATGCCTTGTGATGAGCATAACTTGCTTGGCAACCATATTAAAGTAATCAAATCGCAACCTGTATAATACTTATTATTGAGTAGTTCCGGTGACCATCTATGGTCTTCATCATCAGTTACACTTCACCAAATGGTGCTTTTTGAAAGCAAGTGCACGACTTACTATAAAATCTACCCGAATCGCTATAGGTGTGCCTATAATATTTGAAGAGTTCCCTCGATTACTCCAGGATCCCATCATTAGATCCTGACTTAACAATGGGACCACCTCGGAAGTATACCCTTTCAAACAAAAAACAATTTTGCAAATCCGTCTAAATATGACGGAGATATGCCCGAATATACACAAAAACAAAAATCCGAAATAAACATCCGAATTGTTAACCTCCTTATTTTAGAAGTTGGTTAAAACATAAAGCAGTTGTCTGATATAGCCACAGCTAGATTAGTATACTATGCTTATTTCCACAGTATTATGTCTTATGGCGTACTACTATTTGGCAATAAACCGATTGGCAGCTGACGTAGATTCAATTTTCATTTTACAAAAGAGGGCAATCCGCGTGATAAAAAAATTCAAGATATCTTAGAAAGTATTTTATATGTTCGCAAAAACTTTGAATGTTTCAAAATAAGAAGCGATTTCCATAACATAAAAACACGTAGTAGACCTGAAATTGTGACAACCAAATTTAGATTAACTAAAATAAGCAAGTTTCATATAAACAGTATCCGCTTTTATAACAAATTGCCAAAGTCGGTTACAGAACTTAGCGATGGGAAGTTCAAAACCCACATCAAACTTGTCCATATCAAAAAGGAATTTATAAAATTAAAGACTACGTGAAGATAGGAAGTTTGGCAATAATTCCTTCGGCTCATGTGGCTTCCCTGGTACCTCATTAACGGCAAATTATGTAAGAGTCTATTAACAGACTGCTCCCAAATTACCATGTTTATATTTTTATATTCTTCCCTGACATAATCATCCTATTATTTGACATTATATACCTACCTACAATTTAATTACAACTCTTTATTAGTGGCTTTTGTGGACATGATAATTATTCAGATTTGTTACAGTTACAATACCAATCATGTCATTTCATTTAAAATAGGTTTTAATTTTTATTAATTAATTTATCTTATATTAGATTATTTTCTATTTTGTCAATCTGAGAACGCTGCAGGCTGTAGATTTGTTAAGTACCTGGTACTTGTAGAAAGACTTACACTGTCCTTCCATACCTATTAACACTGTTATTCGAAAATATTGTAAATGCCATGTTTCTTGCCGGCTCTTCTCCTTAAGAAACGACCCATTGGAACCGTGCACCTAGCTTCTGACGTTTTATAAGTGCCCATGTAGGATTATGAGAAATAAAATATTTAGTTTTTTTTATGTTGAACGTCTTACTACTGTTTATAGCTCATTATACTCTTTGGACTGCCATGGGGTCTGTATAACCGCAGTCACCCATGCTGTTTAAACGACGTTTATCTGGCGAAACTCAATATTAAAAAAGATATGCAATGATAACCTTTTAACTTATGTAATATGACCGAGATCTATCTTTTGAGAATATTTTAACGAATAAAAGTACGCGTCTAAAAAAGTCAAAAATTGTATTTAATGATTATTTTGATGACATTACATCACAATAATAATCACGAGTGAGTACTAAACCGCTTTCATAAGAAAGCGGTTCCCTCTTAATATAATGGCCGTCATGAAAATGTGTAATTGTAATAGAATTAAAGGTGTAAAATACACGCTGATTGATGAGCCGTTATTTTGTGACCGAACCTTTCTTAGGAAAACAAAGCAAATAATTAGGTAAAGCTTTGTTTTCCTAAGAAAGGTGATCCTATATAGGATCACTCATTAAAGACACGGATCTTATAAGGGTTCCATTTGTCTGTCTGTCTGTCACAGCCAATTTTCTTCGATTCTTTATATAGTGTCATTGACAAGGACGCGTCCCACTTTTCCCACTGTCTTCGTGGATGGCACACTCACATCAAAAGTGTCTAGGGTTCAAGTACGTTTTAGAGTATCGAGATCGTTTTTAGTGCATTACGCTATTTGAATTTGATTGATTTTTCTTTAAACTTTGATTAAAAATAGAAAATTAAGTATAGATAGTGCAATCCACGACGACGCGCCCCACTCCGCGATTACTGTACTGTAAGCTGTACTTTAGTACGGAGCGGAGCGGAGTGGGGCGCTTCGTCGTGGATTGCACAGTTGATTTTCTATTTTAATCAAAATCAGGATTTCTATAAAAGTGTAATAGCGTTTTTACAAAACCATTCCAATTCCTGCACCGGAACTGAAAAAAATTGCATCGATATGGAGCGACGACATCATTTGACACGAGAAGAGATGATGATAGCCGTCAGAATGTTGCAAGCTAGTTCCAGGCAACGTACTGTGGCTGTCGCTCTTGGCACTACACAGAGCTTCATGAGCCGCCTCTGGACACGCTAACGTATCACAGGCAGTGTGGCCGAGCGATATGGAGGATGATCTCGCATCACCACTCGCAGACAGGACTGGTACATCCAAAATACTGCTCAACGGAATCGTACCATGACCGCCATGGTGTTAGCTACGAGGCACAGCTCACAGCTCTTCAGACTTGCTAATAAGCGACCAAACTATTCGAAATCGTTTACGTGAAGTTGGTCTGCGTTCCCGAAGGCCGCTGAGAGTTCCACCTATAGCACCCCGCAATCGTAGGTCCCGTTTACAATGGGCTCGCGAACACAGAAATTGAGAGGAAGTAGACGTTTGGTTTTCCAATAATTCTGATTTCGGTATGAGGCCGGATACAAGACGTAATGGAGTATGGATGACCTCTGGACGTCAAGTACGTTTGGCAGGTAGTTCATTCATATGTAGGGGAAACAATAATGGCTTGGGCCGGTATTTGGATCGGTGGAAGATCCGATCACATTTGGATCAGGGGCAACCTCAATGCTCAGATTCATGCGGAGAGGATTGTTCCAGACGTGATCATCCCTTTGCGAAACCGGTTGGGTGATTCGTTTCGACTAATGCCCGACAACGCACGTCCACACACGAACTCTAGCCGATGCTCGCATCAACGTTCTGCCGTGGCCTGCTCAATCGCCAGACCTCAACCCAATTGAGCACGCATGGGATTTGCTCCAAAGAAGAACTCTGCCGAGTATGGATGCCGTGCATACCCCAAAAACAACTTATTGACAAGGAACTTGGGCGGTCATTCCTGAAAATGATTTTGATGAACTGATTTTAGGTATGCCAAATCGCTGTGATTGTGTGATTTGTGTCAGTGGTGGAAACACAGTATGAGAGTTTTATCTGACCAAGATTATGTCTGGACTTTAAAAGAGACTGTGACCTCTGAGTTTGTTTCGGCCTTTCTTCTCAGAGTAGTCAGATAGGAAATGCCGACCTCATCTAGTTTTTAAAATATGATTGACGTGTAAAAGTGTTTGTACAAACCTACTTGCAGAAATAAATCATTTATCATTTATCATTTATCAGTTTTTTTTTTTTTTTTTTTTACAATTGCAATATAAAAATCCAAACGCCTTTTTTGCCATTTAATTGACGACATCTTATGTTAAATTCCCACAATTTGCAAAAATTGCAATTTTTCTTAATTTTTACAAAATATAGGAATAAGTTGTTAAATTAAACCTATAAATAAAAGTAAGAAGCTAGTCTGGAAGAATAGATTTGGTAAATATTAATTTGATTTTTTTATAGTAAATGTACTTGATCCCTAGACACTTTTGATGTGTGTATAAGGGATCGATTAGGTTGAAATTTAGTTCACTTAAAATATCTATCTATCAATATCTGTGACTCAAACATGGACGCGTTGCAATTTTGAATATGGGGGTGACATAAAAGTGACAAATAATAAATTTAAAAAATGAAATTACACTGAACTGTGTGAAATATCTAATAAAAAGGCACATTGTGAGGGTCTTGGTCTTGTGGCATCTTCATCGTCTCGATCGCCATGCGAACTACGCATCAATGACCTGACGTCACACAAAAACCTGACGTCACACAAATCCTGCATCGTGCAATTAGAGTTTACCGCGCGAACGACATATAAAAGACTATGCGACATCAATCGTTGGGCAATTGCCCGCCAGACACAACACCCGTCTCTCCTAGAACAGTGCGCACACACTTACATGATTGCAGTTGAAATGTATGGGAGAACACGTTTTTCAAGTACAATGTTCGTTTTTTCTTGGGATAAATTCATCCCAACTACGGAACCCTTAATTGTACGTGGTCCGATACGCAGTTGGCCAGTTTTTTTGTAACCCACCCGGGTCCTGGTTTATTCCATCTTCTTCTACTTAAAAAATCTTAAATTCACTGACAGACAACGCACAGATTAAACCGTAGGGTCTAGAATCATACAACTTTGCAACAAGAGTTCCTAAAATTATTATAGTGAGTAAGCAGTATGGAAGGATTTTCGAAAATTTGACCCCTAAAGCGGTCTAAAAGGGGATGAAAATTTGTTTGGAAGTTCGTAAATTTTGCTGTACCGGCTGTACCTTTTTTTTTGAGGTGGTAGCGCAAACTGCGTTTTAATGATTATAGTGAGTGTTAAAATTATTTTCACAAAACACATATTTGTTTATAGGTTTGGAAACTAAATTGTGAACGCAGGAAAATTAACTTTTCTGGATATTTCCTAATATAAAATTAGATATGTAAGTTCCTAGTAGTACTTCGTCCCGTTCCTCGAATTCTCTCTCTTTGTTATTCTTTGTAAAGGCATCCACTGTAAGCAACGAGGTTCTTGTGAAAGGATTTTTTTTACCGATACCAAAGGGAGAGATAAGTAGGTATAAGAACGGATTTGCAATGTGAAAAGATGCATATATGTAGTATAAAACGGGAAAATTTTCGCCCCTTTTGTGTATTAAGATGGATGGTAGAATATGTTGAGAGCAATGTACTTTACGTGAAAGCCCTCCAATTGGCTTATCTACCGTGAAGGCGAGAAAGTTCATTGTATATTAAGAGAATGAAAAGGTTAAGCACATTTAGGTAAACTGAACATGAGACTTATTATTTCATTAATACAGGTCATATCGTTTACGTTTAAAAATAAAAAATAAACAACTGATATAAAAAATAGTAGCCCATCGCCATCAGGAACAGGGTCCAAGGTGGCGGTGGTCAAGACTTTAGAAAGAGGAACCTTCTCACTAATCGTGCCGTGTCCACGAGTACTGCTTTCTGAATCAAACCCTTGACCCAGCCACGTAATGAGAGCTTCCAGAGGTGTTGTTCGAGGTTCTCCGTTATTTATTGGTACAATGATTGCAGAGTCCACTTCCCACACGTCGACAACCTCGTGAGCTAAGACTTCAGTATTAATATTATTATAAGCGTATATTGTCCCTCTGCAGGGCAAAGGTCCGCTACCTATACTATACTTTTCAGCTTTTCAACTCATCTCGCCATCTCTTTCTGGTTCTGCTTCATAGTCGTTTCCTGCTATTAGAGATCCATTGAGTGGAAGTTTTTGATGTTCTGAAATGCTACAGATGTGGCTAGCCCAGTTCTGCTTTAGTCCAGCAGCTGACGGCCAGTGTTCACTATATGTGTTTTGGAACGAAGTACAGTCCCTAATGCGGTCTGTGAGTTTGACACGTAGGAAATTTGCTGGCAGACTCCAAGTGTAGACTTTTGTCGCTTTGTTAGAGACCATGCTTGCGCTCCGTAGGTGAGAGTGGGAACAATGCACATATCCATGAGCTTTCGTTTTATTGAAAGCGGGAGTGGTCCTTTCATGATATACTTCATCGACCAATAGTTCTTAGAATCGTTCTCCGAGCTTCTTTTTCCTGGTTCGAGTCTTCATCGAGACTTCATTTTCCGAATACGTACTTCCGACATTATGTTCTTATAAGACTGTTGGAAAAAGTGACAAGGGCTTTCTAACGACCGTCATATTAAATCAGTGTATTAAATAGACCGAATTTTATATATTGCCTCATTTACATCTAGCCCCTGCCGTTTCTCTTCGCGCTGCAGGCAACAATTCCCTAAATACTGCCGTAACAGGATCGAGGGAAGTGTGTGTTTACATTCTGCCCTACCACTCACATCGTTTTCGACTTTCGGCAATGGCAGATGTCGAAATAATTACGGCGTCCGCGCTGTGTCTTCTTGCAATACATAATTAATTAGAATACTTATAAAAAAAAAAAGAAAAAAGAAAATTCGTCGTCGTATTTTCTCTTCCAGGCGTCGTGAACTTATCTTTTTTGGGTTGACTAATTATTTTTTAAATACTTAAATTCCATTATCAAATAGCTTTTCCCCAAATATATTGTGATTGACTTCCAATTTAACCGGATGCAGCTGAATACAAGTAATTAACAAAAACAAAAAAAAAAAACCTAGTAATACTCCTAAATCATCAAATTAGTAACAAAAACTCAATAAAATAAATGCGGGTCACGTACGTGGAGCACGTGGCTGTATTGATGAACGGACGACGGACCGACGACGATTCAATTTCCCCGAGACAGGGCTATTTCCGTACACAAAAAAATGGCCTTTGGAAACGAAAATCATACCTTAGGAAGATAACATTGATATAGTATTTCGGACTTATCCATACTTCTATAGAATAATAGATAGGTCCGGTGTAGGGAGTCTATAATAAAAATAATATTATAAATAGGTAAAATTTATCTTTTTGGTAGTTTTTATGTAGGGGGTAATCTCCGGAACTACCAGTGGGATTTGAAAAAATCTATTTGCGTTGGATAGCCGAATTCTTGAGGAAGGTTATAGGCTATGTAACTCAGGAGTCGAGCAAAAAGAAAAAAAAAAACAGAAATAACGCTAAGCGAAAACAAAGTAATAGTGCGGGTGTGACCGACACTGGTATGGCCATCATCAGGGAGTTAGTCGAAATTTGTCGCCAAATATCACAATTTTTCGGTCACTGGTTCAAAAGTTATTAAGGTTTATAGGTGGCCGATCTGGGGAGCAACTCCTCAGTTTGGTCCAACTTCAATATTAAAAGCTAGAGCACCTAGCTAAATTTTGTCACTAATAAGTCGTAATTTTTCGCTAAGTCACAGTTTTATATGGGTCTTAGGCCATCTGGTTACAGAACCACACTCAAGACTCAAGCATTAATTAAAACTAGTTTCAACCAATCAAAAGGCTTTAAACGAATTTTAAGTAATGCTTGAGGTTGAGCGAGGTTCTGTACATACAGGCTTTAGTTTAGAACATATTATGAGTTTAATGTTTAAGGTATAGTCCAAGAGCTAGCTAGCTTTTTTTTTGTCACATTAGTGACGGTTAAGCTCTTACTGTGCGTTTGCACTGGCAAAACATTCACAACAAAACATGTTGAAATCTTTAGTTCTCAACAGAACTTTGACATAAACTAAAGATTTCAACATATTTTGTTGTGAATGTTTCGTCAGTGTTATGGAGAGAAGACGTTATTTTGAGCCAAGAAGAAATGATGAGCCGTGGGAATGTGGGAAGATAGTTCTCGGCAACGTGTTGTGGCAATAACTCTGGGCTCAACGCAGAGTAGACTTTGGACACATTAATTTCGAAGCAGTTGAATTAATTATTAACTATGTTTATGATTCGAACGCTATCAAACTAATGACATTTGAAAACAAGATGGCGCGGACGAATGACGTCAAATTGCATAAAACCTGTCAGACACATTTTGCCGCAAGAGGGGAAAACTCTAGCTTGGTATAATTAAATCTATTTTAGTCTCCCGTGTATTTGAAAGCAATCTAGATTTTGCGTCATGGCACTAGGTAACCTGAATTGCGATTTTCCGTTTTTCTCTTAAATGTAATATATTATGTTGTAGTTCTGTGTTGTAGTATCTATGGCCACAGGTATGGCAGTGGTTGTCTCAGAATTTTTTTCGGGTGTAAACACGGTATAACTATATTGACGGATGATTACATTTTCGGACTCGTTCTTCTTTCTAATAAAGTATCTAATTTACTTTATTATTATTACTTTATTTAATTTACTTATTAGTTGTTACTTAGTTGTTATAATGTACAGTTCATTTAATTCTGAATAAACAAGATACTACCCCTGTTTACTTATAAATTATATATACATAAATACATAGGTATTCATTTCTTAGTAAGCAATGCTGTAATTGACTTCATTTTTTTTAAATAATTTGATTAATATAATAAAAATCGGAGCTTGCACCTCTTGTGCAAGCTCCGAAACCAAAAAATGGCTGACTTTTTAGCACATAATGCTGTTAGCTCCTCAAATGATAAACATTTTGACCAGAACAATCTCTGGTATAATGGAACTGATAACTATAGTACGAGTACCATAATCTTCATTTTGTTGGTGGTGGTGTCTAATCGGTTTTTGGGTGACGTCTCTGAGTGTGGAAACTGTGACTACATTGTTGTATTGGGTTTCGACCTGTAAAAACAAATGTAAGGGGTAATAGTAAATAAATAAATAATCCTAAAACATAAACTTATAATAAACATTTCGTGAGAAAACAAAAAACATACCACATATCTACGGTTAATTGAAGTGTCAAATAAAAGTGAAACTATGCTTCGTAACAGGAGCCATGCTACAGCTGCTGCTGTTGCAGTTCCATGCAATATGAATGGGAGTTGCACGTCAAGGTGAACGTCCGTACCAAGCGCTTTAAAATATTAAGAACGTGTACTAATCTGTGGTACGAGTTCGTCAGGGATCTTTTCTGACCTCAAGCTTTTTTGTTTATGAGATGCGAAAGAGCATAATCCTCTACTCCACTTAGGGCCTTTGTACAAGGCACGGTTTTTTAAGGTACCGCGTATAAACTGTGCCGTAGAAAAAACGTGTCAGTCAACAAGCTTCCATACTGATCCATACAACACTGACGCCCGTGACTACACACAGCGAACAAACCGTAGTTTATCACGGCAACAAAAAAAAAGTGTGTAGACGTATAGGGTTACAACAAGTATTAGCTTACCATACATTTTTCAAGTATATACTAATGGTGTATTTAAGGCTTACTTTCGTCTCTAGAAGCGAAAATCGCCGATCACTCAGCATAATGCTATACTAGCAATGGCGCACTTGCACAAAATGAAATGCGCAATTGAATTCAGACTTTGGAATGAGCCAGATAATCGGTATTTCTTTGGCCCATTGACATTTATTACACAATATTAATGTTTATTTATTTATATAATATACTTTATTGTACACCACAAAACATATAACAAAAAAAAAAAAACGCTACAAAATATACAATGGGCGGCCTTATCGCTTTCCACGATCTCTTCCAGGCAACCTTGGAAAGGACAGTGATTTAATGTTCATCCATTCTGAAGTACAAAAGATGCGGCCGGAGCCACAGTTACCGCTATTTAATTGTGTAAGTACCTACTTACAAAAGGATAACAAAAGAAATTGGATACGACTGAAACAATACATACGTATACAATACTTCTTTCTTCCTTCTTAGGGAAAATGTTACGGCTGGAGGCACCATTTTGAATTGTTCATGGGTGTTAAATTATTAGATTAAATAGATACTATTTAAATGTTATAAATTGAAATCGCTTTTCGTTTCTGTTTGTGTGACCGCGTTGTTCTTCTAAACCACGCCACGGATTTAGATGCGGTTTTTCCATCATTTATAAAATTTACACTTACTTAAAATAAAGAATCTCGATGTTTTGTCAATACGTGTAAAGCAGTGGTTGGTTGCTCGTAAATAATATTGAGAAACACGTGTGTCCCTGTTTTAGTTTTAATTCTTACTGCAATGATTTCACATTGATTTAGTAGATTTTTTTAATCAAATGTATTCTTGAAAATTATTTTCCAAGTTAACAAAAACTATGTAAGTATACTTACCATTTTTACAACAAAACATATTAGCAATTAATGTGCAATCTGAGTTTGAGAAAAAACTCAAATCTTTTTAGTAAGATAAGTGACAGGTATAATTTTAACACTAGAAATAGGAACAAATTAGATCAACAACGTTTCAGATTGTCAAAAGTACACACTTCTTTTATGGGGTAATGTGTAAAATGTTACAATAAAATACCACTCGATATTCTTCAACTAAATGAGAAGAAATTTAAAACATGCATTAAACGCACACTATTTGGACAAACATATTATTATAAGTAGGATAATTATTAAATCGTAGATAAAATGCTTGGCTTAATGCTGGTCCTGCTCCACAGCCACGTGGGCTCACTAGTTCAAATTTTTATATTTAGTTTAGATTATTTTTATATTTTTATTTTTGTATAATTTAGAAGCATTTTTTTTGCAATTTTTGTATATGTGAGTACCATGGAGCCGTTTATTATGTTGTATGTTGACCTGAAAGAGTATGACAGTTTCTCAACTGCCATGCTCTTTCAAGTCAACATATCACAGAGAGAGCGAGAGGTTTAACTGACCGTGACATACTCTCGTATGTCATGCTCAGTTAAACCTCTCGCTGATGGTGGCGAGTGTGTTGGATCATTCGATTCTCTACAAAATGATTGAGCTGGATGGTGCTGATCCACGCGTCATGTTCGTGAACATCGGTTGAGACTGGTCATCTCTTATCTGCCAGGGCTTATTTTTAATCTTATATTTTTAATCGTTTTTGACATTATAATGTCAACAAACAAAAATTGCTCTTGTAGTGGCTTATATTGCCAAAAATAATATTCTTATAGGAGCCACATTATCGCTAATAAGGGTGCATTTGGGCACAAATTATAAAGACAATAACCTTATACCCCCCTTATAGTTGCTTTATTGTCCGCTTTTTTTCCATATACGTGTTATATTATGACAAGGAACAAGGAAGTTAAACTTATAATGGCAAGAAAAAAGCTCATAAAAAGCCAATACACTTGTAAGAAACATATAGAAATCGTTAATACGGGCGATCACCCTTATTCGTGTTTTATTATGGTCCGATATAAGGGAGTTTAACTCATTGCGGCAAATCAAAGGCTCTTAAAAAGCCGTAGGCCCTTATAACCGTCTATTTATGATCCTGCAATAAGTTTTTTTCTTAGTAATTTACATTATTTCGCAACAGTTTGGCGAATAAAGAGAAACGTCAACCATTTTACTGAAAATTGAACGGTAAGTTATTATTTTATGTAGTTTATTTACCTAATTTATGTGCTCGTTTATAGTGAAAAGTGTATGGGAATTCAAATTCATGATAAAATGTGGTACGCTGTGTGTGGTAGTATCATTCCGCCCTTGATTTTAAGCTGTTTTTGTGCTTTAAACGTTATTAATTATTTATTTATGTTATAACCAGTGCTATTATGAGAGCAAAACGATTCGCACATCGTCTACAAGAAGCCTATGAGAGTGAAGACTTTATAATGGCAACATTTCTTGCTTATGCTATCGCCATTTTACATATCATTAGGGTTCCTTTCTCACGAACAAAATCCTTTACCTAGCTAGTCTTGTTCCCATTTGTATAAAATTTATGTTTCACTATGGATGGGTTGGTTGGAAGAGATCTCTTTATAGGAATAAACTTGCTTTTGTGCACTAATTTTAAGTTTGAAATATAATTATAATTGTAAGTACACAATAAAGAATATAATTATATATTTAATATGTTTTTCCGCAGATATTGCAATGGTAGTATACATATTGGCAGATGTTGACAAATTTCTACAAAGTAAAGATAGAAGACATAATATGCGATGGCCATGGAAGTGGACACATTTTATTTTAAGAAAGGAATGCTTTAATTGTACATATCCGACCCTTTCTAGTTTCCTTTACACTTTGTGATAGGTCGTGAAGACATAAACACAAATTATGACTTTAATAAAAATATGTGATTTTCAAATTAGTTAGTTGTTTTATTTTACAAAGTATGGATTAATGGTGTAAAATACAATACCGAATTATATTCTACATTTAATCATTTACATTTAATGTCAGCGCATGAAAAGTCATATACAATTATAAATATAAATTAATGAAGACTTTCAGGGGTAGTTAAAAGCGTCAACTAAATTATCCATGCGGTATCCTTCTAGTCGTATTTTTTCAGTTTCATTAATGTGTATTGCTCTTATTTCTATAATTTTTTCGTCCGTTGTTAAAAACCATGTATCATGTTTCCCACTACGATAGGTGATATATTTTTAATTTCAATAATTTTGCACTATACTGGCCAGAGTTGATGATTCGAGCTTTTATGTATCGGTAAACCATCGATATTTAAATTCAAGGTTATTTTCTAGGGCACTTCATAGTTTTGGAAGGATTTTTGCGATTGTGTATGAAATCCATTATGCCAATATTGCCCAGTACCAATTTCAGTAATGCATATTTCTACTTTATTTGTTTTGAGCAATGTAGGTGCATCCAATGGCATTTTGTTTGGAATTACATGATTTAATATTTTTAATAAGTCACTTAAAGTGACATGGGAAATGTTGAATGTCACTGCCCATTCTCTACGAATATCAATATTCTTCAACTCTTCATTTAAAAATATGTTTATATCACTATCGCTACAGATATATTCTTCCTCACTGGTTTCCTTTTCATTCTCATTTTCTATTAAATAACCCTCTGCGGAACCATTGGCTGATTCGTTGGTATCGGCTTGGTCATTTTGTAGCATCATAGGGAGTAGAGGTGGTGGGTTTAATGCTCACAACCATGTTTTCGTAGACTTTTTTTTACTTTTCTTCTGTAACCACCGCTCCTTTTAAACTTCTTCCAGTCTTTTGAATCTATTTTTTAAATGTGAATTCCACTCCGTAATAAATTCACACAATCTGCTGTACTTTCAAAATGGCGAATCTAGTTATGTAAAACATTGTAATGTAACTATATAGAGAATAATATCTTTGTAATTACTGTATAAGGGAATACGATTGCTTTCATCCTTGTAAAGATCATATAAAATGTTAGAATTCGTTTGTTGGATAGACGTCATATCAAATGCTCCTATAAGTTAAAAAGCATCATAGTTACCTTGTGCATTACTTTTCTAAGAAGAATTGACCATATTAAAAGCCTTTATATGACTTTGAATATTATATGGCTAAGAAGCAATGTAACTAGCCTCTATAAGAAGAACATATTTCGAACCCTTATTGTAGCCGTATTAATTAAATTTATTAACGTTTACCCAGCCAAATTATAAGAATAAAGGTAATATTAGCCAAATCTTCTAATAATGTGCCACTATAAGGAACACTGACATAATAAATGCTCTTTTATAACAAATATAAGCGTTTAGACCTTATAAACTTAATTTTATAAGTTTAATTTGTTTGTTGTGTCCTCACATATAGAAGAAGCAACAAGAGTAATGTACCCAGGATTTTGTAATATCTATATTTAAAAGAGTGTCCTTGCAGTTTCTTGTCCGTTCTTCTCCAAAGAGATCTACGTTTTGGAATGGGCAACTAGCTTCAACTTTCTGACTAACTGACCGACTCTTTGACAAAATAAAAAAAATGCCTGTAAATGGTTTAATTGAAATAAATGCTTTGAGTTTGTACTGAAACAACAAATAAATTTAACTTTTTTTTTGCTCTGTTGAAAGGTTCAAGATCTAATGCTTGAGTTAAATACAACTTAAGTAACGTGAGAACTCAAAGGCGGTATTGTGCTAATTATATATTTGGCACGTAAGAGACCTAGGGTGCAGGGGGTCACTCATTCATCAACTTTATTGTGAAAGAAAAAGTATATAAAACTGACAGGATTTTTACAAAACGACCTGGCTACGCTAAAATCTTTAACGAATTCAATCTATGTACGTCCTTAGAACGCTGTCACATCAACAGGCTTTGACCTCCTATATCAGCAACTTGCTCAAAGCCGACATCACAGAGGTGCAAGAAATGAGGTGGACAGGACGGGGAATACTCGAGAAACCGAACTATACAGCTTAATATAGCTGCCATGAGAAGTAGGTACACCTTTAGGACAGGTTTCGTCGTGAGTAGTATAACTGTGTTAATAAAATTGAAACACAACGCCTTGTCCGATGAAGCGCCAGCCCGCGCCGCAGCTGAGCGCGTAGCTTTAAATTCCCCGTATAATAATAATATATCCTTGATCCAGCCTGTCCCATCTTGCTGTCCTCCCCTCAGCGACGCCCTAAGCCGAGGTTCGTACCCCACAGGGGGTGCCCTTAGCGAGCGTTCGCCTAATTTTAATTTAGAATAGTTGCTCCTGGCTGGATGCTTTGAGTGTAGTGCTAAAGGCAGCCACAGGATTGTTCGGTTGAGCAGTAAATACCTTAGTGGTAAACCTGCGAGATGCCATAGTTAAAACAAAAAAAAAAAAAAAAAAAACACAACGCCAATTTGCCGTGTTATTTCAAACAATCTAATAAACATTGTAATAGCGAATCAATTTTCACGTCTAGGGCAAATATTTTGATATTAGATAGCTAATGAAGTCATGACCTAGAGATGTGCCTTAGAATATGAATATGAAAAAAAAAACATATTTAAATCCGCGATATTTTGCGTGTATTCTGGGCCTCAAGTCTGCTATTCCAATAGTGTCAGAATGGCCTATTGATTTCATAATTATTGATTTTGACAAGTTTGGTAATCTACTAATATATTGGCGTCAATGGTCAGCCACTGACACTCCATTGAAAGAAATGGCATCTATTGGTAATCTCGTACATAATGAAAGGAACTGTCAAAATTTTAGCAGTTGTTTTTGGCGGTAAACTGCTAAAATTTTGACAGTTCCTTTGATCAGTGACCTATCATGAGAACGTCATTGTGCAGTCATTTCTTGACGGTTGACTTGACGATTATCATTTTTGTGGAATACAATGATCAACCAATGATCGACCATTATGAATTTAGCAGATTACGAACTTTTAGCAAAATGACAGTGGGATCGTGTTGGAATGACGAATTTATAAAAATAGCAGACTTGGGCCCCGTTTCATACAACCGTCATAGAATGACAGCTGTGATTTGTTTATGCGGACGATTTAAGTTGGAAGTCATTTCCTTGGTAGGTAAATAATTAAATTCCCCGAGTTTATCTACCTATAACATACATAATCAGCCTATAATGTTCCCACTGCTGGGACACAAGTCTACTCTCAGTGAGAGGGAGTAGGCTGTAACCTACCACGCGAGCCCAGTGCGGGTTGGTAGATGTCACATGTCTTCGAATTTTTGGTTCTAGGATAAATCGGTTTCCCTTCACCGATTTTAGAGCAGTGGTAATGAAATAATATATACATATAATGTACACAAAGTAAACCGTCTGTCTGGGTTCGAACCTACGATCTACAACTCGTAAGTTACCACTGGGCCACCACTACTCACTGGGCCACCACTACTCACTGAGCCACCACTGTTCACTGGGCCACCACTACTCACTAGTCCACCACTACTCACTGGGCCACCACTGTTCTCTGGGCCACCACTACTCACTAGGCCACCACTGCTCACTGGACCTCCACTGCTCACTGGGCCACCACTACTCACTAGGCCACTCCTGTTCATTGGGCCACCACTGCTCACTGGGCCACCACTGCTCACTGGGCCACCACTGTTCACTGGGCCACCACTGTTCACTGGGCTACCACTACTCACAGGACCACCACTACTCACTGGGCCACCACTGTTCACTGGGCTACCACTACTTACAGGGCCACCACTACTCACTGGGCCACCACTGTTCATTGGGCCACCACTACTCACTAGGCCACCACTGCTCACTGGGCCACCACTGCTCACTGGGTCTCCACTGCTCACTGGGCCACCACTACTCACTAGGCCACCACTGCTCACTGGCCCACCACTACTCACTGGGCCACCACTGTTCACTGGGCCACCACTACTCACTAGGCCACCACTGCTCATTGGGCCTCCACTGCTCACTGGGCCACCACTACTCACTAGTCCACCACTACTCACTGGGCCACCACTACTCACTAGGCCACCACTGCTCACTGGGCCTCCACTGCTCACTGGGCCACCACTACTCACTAGGCCACTCCTGTTCATTGGGCCACCACTGCTCACTGGGCCACCACTGCTCACTGGGCCACCACTGTTCACTGGGCCACCACTGTTCACTGGGCTACCACTGCTCGTTCCATAATATATCTTCTACGGTTTGAATTAATGAGTCGAGTCCTAATTGACGGGTTTATAATATTTATTTATATGTTTTTTTTCTTTCTTGTTTCAGGCTCCAACAAGTTCACTCCCGTGCTCGTTAACGGAGATGAGATCTTATTTGTCAGCCAGGTATGTTAACTTAGAATATAATTAGCTTGGACGGTTACTTGTGGGGCTGCCAACTCTTTTTTCAGAGAGAGTAAATAAAGAGTACAGACTTATAAAAGGGTAGAATTTATTGTTATTTAAAAAACAAACATTTATTTTTACTTTTTGCAGAACATAATTTGACTTCCTTCTTTTTTTGATAACTGTACCTACGACTCAATTTCTTTTTTGCACCCAGCTTGGTAGTTTTTAGATTTCTTGAAGATCATACATAAGAAAGTACTTTGTCAATTTGACTTAAGCGGAAAAGTTAGAGTCAAAAAGTACGACCCTGCTGACCGAAAAGACTTTCTCAGTGAATTCTGGAGTGTCAGGAATTCATTCAAATTAATTCCCAGTTGGTCAATATAAACATAGTATTTTAGTACTTTTGTGGATTATATAACAATTACGCCTACGCGAAAGAATACATAACTCCATAATTTATTAAAGTCCTTAAAATTATGTCCCAAATTGCCCTATTTCAGTTTTGGACATAAGCTCTGACCATTAGATATGATTCCTTTGCGAAAATGCTTGCGTTGACTGACATTGCGCGTGCGCTGCGTTGCGAGGTTGGCTGAGCTAAAACCTGCTGACGTCTAACGTTTAAATGAATATTTATATCTGTATTATAATCTATACATAATATTGTAAATTAAAATCGCTTTCCGTGTCTGTCTGTGTGACTGCCGATTTGAATTTCCATTTAGAGAATCTATTCCTTATGTTTAATTGTACTTATATTATATTATTATTTAACTAAAATATAGGTAATAATGAAGTCGTAGAAATGGTACTAAGTACTAGGTAGGTACTACTTATTAGTTCAAATTAAGAACAATGCCGCAGTTTCATGTGTCAAAAGCTCATTTCGATCCATTGATTCTAGATAGGCTGATAGCTATTTTTTGAGACAGTTTCGCTGCGTTCTTGTTGCATGGATTACTAATATGCGTTCAAATTTCCAACACGGTACGCCCTTCAGCTTGCGAAAGTCCTCGACTACGGCAAAGCCACAGGAGGGTTATGCTTAAAAAAAGACTATTATATCCAGTTTTGTATCCAATGAAATGTCTTAACCCGCATTCGGTTACACTTACACAACAGTCTATACCAACTTTTTGCTGAAGAAATATCTGTACTTAATAGTACTCGTAACAAGTGATAGTAAATCAGTAACCAGTCACGAAATATACTATAACGAAATAGTAAACCAAGTGTTAAAATGTCTCGAAAACAATTATCTCTGTGTAAATCTTAATAAAACCAGTTTCAACATTTTCGAAATTACAATTGAAAACGAAAATCACTTAAAGTTAAGTGACAACAAATTAACGAATTTAAATTTCTAGGATTTATTTTAGACCAGCATTTTAACTGGAATTTACATATAGAGCAAGTCTGCAAGAAATTAAACCAGTTTGTAATTGTTCTTAAACGTTGATGTACCGCGAGTGAAGCAGGTGCATTTACTGCTTACCACGGATATGTTTCAGCTTGACGCCCCTTTCACACAGCAACATCCCGTTTTGGGCAGGTACGGTTTTTAGCAGGATCCCGTTTTAGTAGTGTGCGGGTTTCAATACTAGCAGTCATACGGGTATCCTGTTTACAGTAAACTGCAAAAAACCAATCCGTTCGAATTTGACATTCGGTTTTGCCACTACAAACTGGATCCAGTTGTCCAGTAAAAAACAGGACCCTCCTGTGGCTTTGCCGCAGTCGAGGACTTTATGCTTTATGCTATGCTTAAAAAAAGAGTTTTATATCCTATTATTCAGTGTCTTTGGTTATTTAATTTGAGACAACTTTTCAATCATGTTTAAACACTTCAGCTATATCTGATGTCTCGGATACATAATGCATACAAAGAAAAAAATTAAGTAAAATCACTATCTACGAAAGTATTACACTTTATAAAGGCGTATTTAGTAGCCTCACCGACCGGCACTGTTACCCCGTGCTGAGCTATCAAGCTTGCCTTCACGACTGCGTGAGCAGCTCTTTAAATAGCTTGATACATTACTAGTGGGAAAGAAGATAGCATAAGGTGTTAAAAAATAACTTTTCACACCACCTGCTCGAAAATGTCAAATTATATGTCAAGCAACATTAACTTAAAGTGAGTCATTAGTGGCCGGGGGCACAGCCGGTCAATAATGTTGTACTGGATTTCATTATGACCCGCTGATCAATAATGTGATTTGAATTTGGAATCTCACATGCTCAGCTAAATTGGCAGTATAGTACTAACAAACACGCTCTGGTGCCAGAAAGAGGAAAGCTATTCTCGATACCCTTACTACGCGTGGATGATATTCTCGTTTTCCTACAAAATTATAACGACTGCTTCTTCATATCGTTGCCATGTTTTCGAAGACATAATATTGTAAGAATAATTAGATAACTACGAAACATTTTTTTAAAGGAATGTGCCCAAAATGCTCCTCTGCAAATACAAGATTCTGAAGCATTGACGAGCATTATACTCAAATAAATTCCACATCAACATCTATAAACGTACCAAATAAAAACTTAACTTTATCTTTGCACAACTGGACTAATATCTCAAATGTTACCATTAACTTCAATTAATATGTAAGTGCATATAACTACTAGTTCTAAATATGTTATTCTTACTGTTTGTTTATATAATAAATACTTTGTTTTTCGTACTATGGCTATTATTTTCTCACAGTAGGTGTAAAAAGTAGAGTATCCTCCTCTGGGCTAAAGGTGTCTTTGCCTTGGGCTAGCTTGAATCCCTCGCTGCATTCAGGATTCTTGTATTAACTCCCTCGCTTCGAAATCCCGAATCCTTCATTGCGCTCGTGATTCAATATGACGCCCGTGACTTAAGACACAACTTTAGCCCCTCGGTGCATAATCTACTATTAGATACTTTAAGAGGTGCTTTACCATCGAGCTGAAAAACTTTTACTATGAAATAAAATCAACTGTCCCATACAGTTGAACAGCTGCTTTTTTGTGCATTGTTGTGCAATAGATCGACTGTTTTAATCACGTTATAGATATTTTTATTTCAATTACTAAGATAATATTTACATAATAAACTAGCTGACCCGCGCAACTTCGTCTGCGTCACAGAGTGGTTTAAGTAATGAATTTTCCCAGTTTTTTCGCAACATTTTTCATTGATGTGCCGCTCCTATATCATCATAATAGTCATAGCGTTGCCCACGACTTCGTCCGCGTAAATATCACTATCGTGGTTGGATAAATAATATTACTATGTCCTTCGATCTTCGTCAAAATCGGTTCAGTAGTTTAGCCGTGAAAACGTTACAGAGAGACAGACAGACAGAGTTACTTCAAAAACTGTTATGACATAGCTGTACCAGCGTTTTGATGAAAAACCTAAAAAGATGGAACTATAGTAAAAAATGGCACGGGAACAGGAATAATAAAGGAACTTTGGGTAAAAAAAGTACTGGGGGTCTTATAAAAATGTGGATAAATAAATTAACGATTATATAATTAGTAGTATTTTTTTAAGGTATTTTAAAGTACTTCAGAGTAAATGATATTTTTTAGTTTTATTTTCTTGTGGTAGAAGAACATGAACAAACTGATTTTCTCCGCAACCTGATCTTGATAACGCGACATATAGTTTGTCTATGTGAAAAGCAGTCTTAACGTAAATCGATTCCTACGTGTTTAAATGTTTGCCCCTGTGCTTTATTTATTGTTACGACAAAAGATACCATAACGGGAAATTGAATTATTTTAAAAATTAAAAGGTAAATCATTGGGATGCGAGGTATTAGCACTGTTTGACCAACTGCTGGACCAGTCAAAACTAATGCAACTCGCAGAACTACCGAGCGGCGGCAGGCCAGCGCCCCTTCCCCTCACCCGCCGGCCAGCGTCCCTCCCCCTCACCCGCCGCGTCTTGCACGTCATGCGCACGTGAACCCGCACATATCTATTTATTTTGTTGCGGAGTTCTTTTAAAATTATTATATCTCCTAAGATGTTCATTGAAATCAAGTGATGTCAAGGACAATTTTGTTTACATTTAAATACTTGTGATTAATAACATATTTATTTGGCTATGGATTAATATTATGTTGATAAAACTCCTTCGCAAATAATGCATTAATTTCGAACAAATTTGATTACGATAAAAAAGGTTATAGTGAGTCAATCTTAAAAGATAGACATATACCGTTGCGGACTTTTTTTTAGAACTTTTAAAGAGAAACAATTCCGTCATACATGATATTTGCGTAACTTAAACCGTTTACGCAGCGCACGCAACGGAAGCTCTCAAAAAGGAATATTTTTTCCCGTTTTTGTAACATTTTTCATTTATGCTCCGCTCCTATTGGTCGTAGCGTGATGTTATATAGCCTATAACCTTCCTCGATAAATGGACTATCTAACACAAAAAGAATTTTTCAATTGCAACCAGTAGTTCCCGAGATTAGTGCGTTCAAACAAACAAACAAACTCTTCAGCTTTATAATATTAGTATAGTTAAGCAAGCTAAAATAACAACAATAACAAGCAAAAAAAAAAATCAAAAAAAAATTCAATAGCAAGCTGAAGTGGCAGTGGGCGGGGCACATAGCGCGCAGAACTGACGGCCGATGGGGCAGAAAGGTTCTGGAATGGAGGCCGCGTACCGGCAAGCGCAGCGTAGGACGTCCACCCACAAGGTGGACAGACGACCTAATAAAGGTCGCAGGAAGCTGCTGGATGCAGGTCGCTTCCAATCGGCCAAATTGGAAATCATTGGGGGAGGCCTATGTTCAGCAGTGGACGTCCCATGGCTGAAATGATGATGATGATGATGAATAAATAAGCTAACAGTCTTAAAATAATAAATCCTGTTTTGCAGAATATTAATACAGCTTCTTATAATTTAAGTTATGTAACACTGCTTTTAAGGTTCATAAAAATCATATATTTTTTCAGGTTTCCTACAAATTACCTAATTGCTTCGCTATGTTAAAAATAAAAACAGAAATATTTTTATTTCTGTTTGTATCTTTAGTAATTTTTTCGACCTACACAATGTCAAAAAGCTTTTTGCGACAAAATCTCTGAATTAAATACAATATGTGACTGACCTACTTTCAAATGTTTTACCATTTTACGGTAGACTTTTGGAATAGAAGGAATTCTGTGTACCTAATCGTCAAGTGCTAAAAGATTCAAAGAAAAGTTGGTATAAATATAAATAAATTAGAGTAGCTTTTCGTGTATGTCTCTGTAACTCCATCATGTAGAGAATTTATTCCGGAAATTGTATGTAAATAATACATAAGTATCAAACTTGCTTCTAATAAAGAAATCTCGACTTTTCGTCAAGTCGTAAAAACCGTGCGGAGTACGGGCGAGCGGGTTGCTAGTTTTTCTAAAGTACAAAATAAATCTTAGCTGTATATATTTATTATTTTATACACAATGTACAAGTACCTAACTCATAAAGGTAGCCCTACCTGTCGAGTCTTTGTCGGTAGCCGCACTCAATAAATCGAAACCTAGCAACAAAGATAAAAAGACACTTGCTCCGGATAAAAACATTCAGGAATCACTGCTAGATAGTGCATTATTATGCAGTACGCTTATAGTTCGTTTTTCTGTTTTCACTTGTGTAATTTTTTATTTTTTATTGTACCTATATTATTGTGCGAATACAGGGTGGATTTTCAAGACTGGCAGTAAGGGCAGGTGCCTGAACCGTTGTAGCTACAGAAAAATAGTGTTAGAAGAATGTCCTTAATTTTTTGAGACAATTTGATCATAGATCATAAAAAAAAAATACGGCCAGCTAGAAAATGGAAATTTTTCACAAAAAAAATTTGGATACCCATCGATCCTGTTTCTTATAAGGATCAAAAAGTCTAGTGAACCGACAGAGGTTTGAGTACTAGAAAAGTCAGAAGTCGCAAAAAACTATTTGCATACATTTGGTAGGAAAGAAACTCCAACTTACTTTTTTTATGATGGACAGCAGACTAGTCGAAAATAATCAAACATTTTAACTTCGAATGAATACGCGTTATAATTTTATTTGATTTGATTTTTTGAAAGAACAAGATAGTATGTTGCTTGTGATTTCCGAAATTAAGAGAATAATAATACTTCAAATAATTTAGAACTGCCCATTTCACCTTCACTAAGTGACACTTAAATGAATCCCTCTAAAGAAAACCACTGTTGGATTTTCAACGCTGAGATTTTGAACGCTAAAATCCAACAGTGCACTTTTATTTAGGGATTCATTTAAGTTTCACTTAGTTGTCGGTGAAAACGGGCACTAGTCTTGTACCAGAAACGTTAAACAAAAAGACGGTCCGCTACAAAAGTCAGAAAACCTTTTTATAAGTCGTTTCCCAGCAATAATTTTCATTAAAATATGTTTGATGTAGTAAGAATGCGTAGATAACGGCTGTGATGGGTTGGTTTACACCTTGTATAATATGCAAAGGAGTACTCACTGGAAGGGGTGTACTGTGTCAGCAGCAGGTTGGCAGGTTGTCTTGCTTCGTGGCATTGTTGTTATATTTTCAGTATCAAGCAAAGATCTGTAATAAGGAATTTCAATCGTAACGATATTCGGTACTCATAAGAAATTATATAATTGAAGAACTGGGAGCAACAAGGGCGATCGGCACCCTAGTACACTTATTAGTTCAAATTAAGTAAGATTCAAAATAATTTTGAAAATCTTCAAGGCGTTTGTAACCGTCAAGTTCAGGAGAACAAACAAAGTGCTTCCATTAGATCTTTACTGAATGTTAGATGAGTTTACTCAGCTGGTTGAGTAATTAAGAAGTTAATAAACAATTAACATTTCGGTTTGAGCGTATGCATTTCTTCTTGTGTCACAAAATGTTATCTTCTTACGATACAAAACACGAGTGTGTTTCACAAAACGTGCTTGCTCTCAATCAAATTCTATAATAATTAAGAAATCAGAGAGACTAAGCAACAAAATTCGATCGAAAGAAAAGCGGTCACATTCCTCTAAATCGTATTTTTTTGCTTCGTATCTCAATATGTAAATTCTCAATAAGAGTCTGGATTTGTGCCCGGTTGATGGCAATAGGCTCGCTCCCTATTACATGGGATTTAAACATAACTGGCGAAATTTGGGTGCACTATAGGTACACCTCTGCCCAACCCTTCGGGGAAACAAGGCGTGGCGATATATATTAGAAAATTCTAGATACACTTACCGAGAGTCCTTATTAGCCGTTATTCATAATTCCTTCTCAGTCACAAGATATTTTTTTTTAAAGGAGTGGTACTAGTGTATGGGTGCCCTCTTGAGAGGACGCCCACAAATTCTGTTTGTAATTTTATGAACGGCTCTCACTAAAAACAAGTTTACTTGGCAATATGCGCGAATACGAAAATCATGAAAAATAAAATTCAAATAATACACATTTTACATTTACTAATTGTAAAACCAGAAATATTGAACACAACTAGACCATTCAAGTGCTAATAATATGTATGTGCTTATTCTTACTATAGTTACAGAATAATTTGTGCCCTCGGGTGTTACGTTAAAGTTCTTGGTTACTTACCAATTCTCATCCAGGTCATCCCCGCCACCTTCTAGGTCTTCCACCCACCTGGCGGTTGTTCTGCCAACGCTCCTTCTACCGTTTCTCGGCAGCCATAACGTTAGGGTCCTGCTCCACCTGCCATCACCACATCTAGCCAAATGTGCTGCCCACCTCCATTTCAGAGCCACTACCCGTAGTCCTACCTCTTGAACCTTAGTCCTATGATGGATCTCTGAGTTACGGACTCGATCTAGAAAGATATGCCTAACATGGCGCGCTCCATAGCCCTTTGTGCAATTTGGACTTTGTACCTACACAGTCTCTTTAGTGAGCGTCCATGTTTCGGCCTCATAATGTAATCAAAACAAATTCTATTGTATGAACAAATCACTTTGTTCATAGAATTTGTTTGACAGGCATCATTATATCATCCCGCTTGCCAATGCCCAGTCATATGCATTACTTAGTCTTTTCCAAAAGATAAACTATGTCCCAGATATGTTTATCTTTTGGATTTACGTAATGATCCATCCACCACCTCCAGCGGGTTGCCACCAATTGTCACAGTTGGTAGCACTCCACTGGTGATGTTGGTCATCATCTTGGTTTAGTATAAAGTCGCTTTTCGTGTCTGTGTTCAAGAAAAACAAAAAATACGAGTTAGAATCTTGATCTTCAATATCTCATGGCATCTCGCAGGTCAACCTAGGAGGTTGTAGGCCTTAATAAATTAAGGTCTCCAGGCAGGGCATCAAGGATAGGCTGGGTCGGATAAAAATGATTTATCGGGGACGTAGTGTTGGGCCTCGGCGGCGAGCCGGCGGACAGGTCGGTGGTCTGTTTATGTACTTGCAAAGTGTACTAGTAGGGCCCTACGACCCTCCTGCTGCTGCTGCTGCTGGTGCTGCCTCCTGGAGGAGGGTTGTGGCATCGTCGGGAATGGTGAGAGTATGCCTCGGTCGGCGAATCTTACTTACGCGGGAGGGATGTAACGGGTGGTCGCCGCAATCAAGGGATTGGGGAGCTTTAAAGAAGAATCGAATAAGAAACGCTTTGAGAGCCATTTCATGAACTGCTGGAAGGTGGGCATTCTGAGATCTAGATGAAGATTCTCATTGCGAACATAAGACCTTTCTTAAGAAAAGATTCTGGAGGGTCTGCATCTTATGGAGATGGCGTGAATTAACCTGTGCGAAGACACATGGTCATGATGGGACGGATGACCGCGGTATAGATATGCAATTTGCACTTGAGTGACAATTGCTGCTAGCGGTCAATATGAAGCCAATATGAAACATTTATAAACAACATGCGTAATACTTAGAGATAAAGAAGTTCAAAATTATAATGGAATAGACCTTCATAAAAAAGTGAGCTACCCTTCCGTGCCTAAAAAAAAACTCCCAGTAACTACGTCTTTGTACCACCAAAACAGCTTCGCACAGCCCTGGTGGCGGAATGGCGGGACAGGCTTTCACGCCCAGCCATTGCACTTGTCTCGGTTGTTATGTTTTTGTGGTTCTGCTTTATTATTTAAGAAGAAAGAAATAAAATACATTAAAGATACCATTCCGTACCCTACCGCAGGCGGTCACTGCAGGCGACATGTCACCGCGTCATGTCGCTGCAGTCATGATTCCAAACCCGGCGCAGGCGGCAGCAGCCCGTATTCCAGTCGGTAGATAGAAGACAGAAAAACGTGTTATCGAGTTGCCGATTTCGGAGCATGGTCGTAACAATAAATCGATCCTCTCGAGCCGTAGTACATCTCGGTCTGCAGCAGTGTGATTCTGTAAGATCTTCTTATGTTCTGCCCAGTTTCTTGGAAACGATGGACGACTCGCTGCACTGTAGAAAGTAACACGCCTATTGTTCTTGCTGTACTTCACTGACTTCTGACTTCTTCTAACATAGTGACGATATACGTGTACATTCTTCTGATGTTAGCGACATGATAGTAATATTCAATAATGATGGTGACAGACGACAATGACCGCCTTTTAAATATAATAAACATCTAATACTAAATAGATAAATTATGTACAAATATACAAAAACGTAAAAAGAAATAAAGCAAGAGCTCATTGGGCATCAAAAAATTCGTCAGCATCGCTGTCAGCGGGAAAAGTGCCCAAAAGGCTGGCAGCATTGCCACGTGGGATGGCAATGCTGATTCTTTGACCTAAAAATAGATATAACAGATGGAAAACAAAATTGAGAAAACAAGCACAATCAAAACACCCGCGAATTGAATTTATTTCCAAATTCGACGTTATTAATATAATATATATTTTTTTAAATTATGTTGTAGATCATTTAAGCTTTTATTTCATACAATATTAGAATTCTCTCTAATATAACGTTAGTTTCATGCTTGTACCATTATGAATTTGCAGGTTACAGGGATTTTCGTCATCGACCCGTATTATTTGACCGCTAGTGTATTGTATGTATGGTTCCGAGTTCTTTTTGCATGAATACATTTTGTTTAACAAGCATAAAATTTCCTTGGTAAACTGAGCATTACAGTGATAGATAAGGTACAATGAAAGATAATTAAAGGAAAAAAAGAAATCGTGTAAATAAAAAGTAAAACAGAGAGACGTAATTCTCCTTTAATCATTTTATATGAACAAACGGGTGTTAATTTTGAAAAAATGAAGACTCCATTTGTAGAATTCATTAATGTTAAAAGCACAGTTCATAACAAAAGGCATGGAGATTTTGAAACCAGTAAAATATTCTCATTAAGTTCTGATAGAAAATTATAACCTCTCGGAAAATGGGTTGATACGGCCAGTACAAGCACCGCGCGCGCACATTGGTCAAATCAAATAGCGCGCGCTTCCGTCCCTTTTCGTAAAATTTCTCGCACAATTTGATCATTTTGATTTTGATTGCTGGTAAGCGAGATGAAAGATGTTACAAACAAAAAAATATTGACTTCCAAAGTCAAAGTCAAAGTCAAATAATTTATTTCAATTAGGCACAAAAAAGGCACTTATAAACGTCAACATTTACAACAACAAAAAATATAATAATTGATTCTAGTCGCCCATTCCAAAAGGTCGTTTTCGTATGGAGAAGAATGGGCAAGAAACTCCACCGTTACTCTTTTAAAATATTTTCACAATATCTTGTATACATTAATTATATGTGAAGACGATGCACCTAGAATAAGATTACTATACCACGATAGGTAAAAAGAATGAAAAATGAAGGAATGACATAAATTAATTATGTGATAGATGCATGGTGCTCACATATTTACAAACATTGTAAAATTATACGATATTCTTAACATTTTAACAAGTACTACTAATAATAAGTCAGTGTGTGAGTTCAAGTAATCACAGAATATAAAAATTAATTAAAGTGTGAAAATCCCTGCCAGCTGGTTTTTTTACCTATTGTCTGTTAACCAGTTATCCTTAAGAGTAAATAAATATGCTTCTCCAGCCAGGGTGTGCTCGTTCCATCGTAGTTAAATCTAATCCATCGCTTTCCAACATTCATATTCAAGGTCAATAGTAGAGTCACATAAAAAAGAAACCATTACATTATATAAAATAAAAAAATGATTATTTTCAGACAACTACAGTCCATAGAAGAGGTTAGTAACATACCATGAAATTGGTTTTAATGAGATAAGTAGGTACCGGTCAACTGCCTTAACTTTGCCTGGCGTTCTATTCTTGCATATAATGAAAAAGTTGTAATATCTTTTTAATTTTACTTGTATGGCAATCGAAACTTAAAGTTTTCATAGAGAGCTTCAAGCAAATTATAAAATGCCAGGCGAATTTAGGTCTTATCAGTTGACGGTACGTATAGTTTTTGAGATTTACACATGTTTGAGTTTAACAACGTCAAAATAACTTTGTTTATCATAGTTTCTCTGAGAAATACTATATAATACAAAGTAATTTTTGCCGCCGATTAAATCAATATTGTGAATGCGAGATTACTCATCCCAACGACGGAACCCTTCACTGTGTGTGCACGCACGTGGCCGTTTTTTTTTCAATTTAAATATATACAGCGGTTATACTCAGGGTCTCTGCGTGGGTAAAATAAGCGGACATAAAAACCTTACTGTGTTATTTTGTAGGGGCACGCACAGTGACTGAGAAGACAAAAATTAAATAATAAAATAAACACTTTCGACTCCACCCACTTTTCATAGAGCTCATAACGCCATGCCGCCATACATATTACCGTCGGGAGGGTCACCGGCATTACGTTTGAAATTATGTCTGAGATTCCGAGCTGAAGGGATTAAGTTTTAAACGATATGACTTTAGACATTCAAACCTTTGATATACAGTCCAATCTTAAAATGTTTTGAGGCATAACCCCTAAAGTCGTACCTAGGTAAAATATTTCAGCGAAAGTTTTTCATAAGTTTGTGTTTACTCATGAAAAACTTTCGCAAAAATATTTTTGTGAAAAGCTGTATAAATATTTCACCAAAACTTCAAAATTCCTAAATGTTATTCGTAGGTAATTTATTTCAATTCAATTTATTTACTTCGGAAAACATCCATATTGTATTAGTATTAGAACTTAGAAACTATGTTAGTAACATTAAAATTACAACCAATGTACTATCAAAAGCAATTATTAAATTAAAATCAATATTAATTCAGAATTAAACTACAATTACATCTAAATTAAATTAAATTACAATAAAAACAAAATTAAATCAAAACAAAATTTGAATTAAATTAAATCAAAATAAAATTAAATCAAAATTTAACTAAAACATAACCATAACTTATCTTCTATGTACAGCAAAATCAATTTAAAAATCTCTCCTCAGCACCGGGCCCGCAAGTATGTCTACGGGACCAGTGCATCAGAAAAGGGCAGTCTGGCCTCTCCATAATAACCTTCAGTATGCTATTGGAACTTCCACGTATCCTACGTATTAGGGATGCCGTTCTTTTGCGCATGATAGTCTCAAAACTATCTACATATGCCTGCCTCGACAAACATTCCCGACGCACTACAGAACCGCGGAAGCCCCAGCAACACCCAAAAGCATTATTATACTGTATTCGGAAGGCGTTGTAGGCTCTCTGCGTATACCTAACCCACAGGCTGCAGGTGTAAAACGTCTGGCAGTAAGCTTTAAACAGCGTAATTCTCACGTCTTTAGTACACCTAGCGAACCTGCGGGCCAGCATATTACATCGAACCGACAACGCCCTTCGCTCTCTCTCTATTTCCTCGTTATCAAAAAGATTTTCAGTTAAAATGAGCTCTAAGTATTTAAACCGAGACACTCTCTGAAGTCCCACCCCATACAAGTAAACAGGAGGAACTACCGTCAGTTTTCTGGAACCCACACGAAACACCATAAACTCACTTTTCCTGACATTATATAGGAGTCCATGAGCCATGGCGTAACGCTCACACACTCCAAGTAACTGTCTGAGTGCATCAATCGAGGGACTCAGCAGCACCATGTCATCAGCATAGCATAAACTATTGATAGTCTTACCATCAATAGAGCATCCGACACCAGTGCAACCAAGCTCCTCAACTAGCTGATTGATGTATAAACTGAAGAGCGCCGGGGAAGTCAAACCTCCCTGCCTCACACCACACTCCAGCCCATACTCACCAGATAATGCACCCGACCATCTGACCTAGTTTAACTGATGGTCGTACCAATACTCGAGGAGGTTAACTAGCTCCTGAGGAACGGCTTTCTCCCGCAATTTTGACCATAGGATCTTGTAGTCAACCAGATCAAACGCCTTGGAGAAGTCCAGAAAAGCAGCATACACCGGTGTCCTCCTGACGGTATAGTACCTAACGGTATGCTTGAGCACCAGAACAGCAGTTTCCGTGGACAACCCAGCTCTAAAACCAAAATGCGAATCATGTGGATTGAGCTGTCCAACCATTCTACACTCAAACACACCGTCAAGAACCTTAGCCGTTATGGTGGCCAAAGAGATAGGCCTATAGTTATCCCCATCCGATGCATCCCCAGTCTTGTTCTTGGCAATAGGCACCACTACCGTCCTCATCAGCTCTGCAGGTAGATAAGAGTGTCTCACACAAAAATTTGAACAGCATGGATAAGACCCTAGGATGTGCGGACCAGCATACTGAAAATGCTCAATGCTTAGGCCATCATGTCCTGGAGATTTTCCCCTGGTCATACCTATAATAATGTTTCTTATCTCTGTGGTATCTGCATATTAATTATAAGTTGCGGGTAGACCGCTAATAAACAGTTGGTTTGTTGACTTGGTGTTTCATTGAGTGCGCTCCCGAAAATATCCATTAAACACTACTATCTCCTTAGTTATATATGAGATCAAAGCCTATACTATCACCCCCTATAATATTTTTTAAGATGTTTGGGCCACTTTTGTCGCGTTCAGAGGTCATAAATAAAACCGGCCAAGTGCGTGTTGGACCACGCACATTCAAGGGTTGGGATGAATTTATCCCAATAACAAACTTATAACATTGTAGTTGAAATACATGTTCTCCCATACGGTATGTTTTTGGGAGAACATGTTTTACAAACTGCAAATTTAAGTTAGGCATTTATTCAAACTTCAAACTAGGCTGAGAAATCAGCACTTTTCTAACGTCAAAATTACATAAAACAGTCCCCCAAAAACGCCCGCCCTTCACCACTTCCTAGTGCTTTAGCTGGGAAGAAGAAGTGGCGCAACAAACTCCCCAGCTGCACAGCGGTCTGAATAGTTAGAAAAACTTGATTCTATACAATAGCACTTTTGGTAGATTATTACTCGTTAACTTGTGAAGCCTACTTAGCTGTGATAGTTTTATTTTTTACTTCGTTATATATACTACTGCACTACTGCTGTGATATTTTTCACATATCCAAATACAACCATTTAGCTGGTAGGGGGACACACACTTGACTCTAACAAAAACTAGCAGTTAAAAGTTTAATATTTCGCAAAATGATTTTGACACACCCACAATATTTTTGAACGACCTTTCCAACGACACCCCACACCATGGGATAGACGTGAAAAAAAAACATCCCCACTTTACGTTTAGGGGAGGTAGCCCTCAACATTTATTTTCTTGATTTTTTTACCACTTTGTCGGCGTTATTAATATGTATGTATACCCATCCAAATTACAGCTTTCTAATTCTCTCTGGGCTAAGCCGCGGACCGACAGACAGACAGACGGACATGGCGAAACTATAAGGGTTCCTTGTTTACTACGGAACCCTAAAAAGGAGCAACAATACTAAGAGCCGCCGGAGCAAATCTATCCATGTACGTAACATGGATAGATTAGCTCGGGTTACAGGCAATCAAAGAAGCTCGCTGAGATAAAAGACACGAGACAATGGCTATAACAAGCGCAAAGTGGCCATAACGACTCCCGGATGGCTAGGGATCCGTGTATTTAAGTTTTAACAACCATTGTAACATTTATAGTGGGCTACCTATGTGTGTATTCCTCCTAATCTTAGGTAGGTATGTACTTTGTTAGATTTACTAGGATTATCACTGACTTCGATGAAACCTGGAGTTAAATAAATAAGGTTGAAATCGCCAAACCGCCTTGAGCAAGATTGGTGATCAATGCTCGTGCCTTTTCTGTATGAGCTGTATTTGCACTGCAGTGGGACAAAAATAGGTTGGTATTATTGGTTGCTGTAGTAGTCGCAATTTCTCGGTAGCAGCCCAGAGATTGCATTTGTGCCCAATTTATTGCAATATTGTCGCTCCTCGAAATGTTTATATCTGCCTCATTTTGGGGAATACTGGCACGATTTTATGCAAGTACTGTAGAGTCCCGAAGCTCTACGGTAACGAAACGAATGGGACGCAGCTGCAAATAAAAGGCAATGCTTTTCATTTGAACAATACGCACACTCACTCACTTCCCTTCGGTGCGACCAAAACCAAATAAATAACCTCATTCTACAATTTTAAGATTCTAAATTCGCTTGAGTGGTTGAGCTTGTGGGTTGGTGCTTGAGTGGTTTAATCTAGCCCGAATAATTTTTCTGCCAGCCTGCTTAAGACGCCGATATATTATACCAGTGGCCTTGAGTGGTCAGCTTGCGTGTTCTGTGCTGAACTTACGCAACGCGTCGTAATAGGACTTGCTCATCAAGGAGCGAAGGTGCCCAAATTAGGCATTATTAATTGATTATAAATAAATTAAAAGGTATTTTAATAAAACACGTATACTAAAGAAGAAGAACGAATAAGAACAGCATGGCACTTCATCCATATCGGATTAAGTACTGCAACTTGCGGCATACTAGAAGCACTGCCTCGGCCCGGCTACTAGTCTGCACGAAGCTTTACAGTGAACTAACCTCAACAATCAAACAAAATAACAAGTGACAGTGACAATGACAATGGAATTCTTACGGCACTTTAGCCGGGCCGAGGTAGCGCCACTATTATGCCGCTAACGGCACTTTATCCGATAGGGATAGAGTGCCGCTAACGGCACTCTATACACTGCCTCTAATTTTAATGTACTAAAAATAACAGCCCCAACATTCCGAATTATGAAAAGCAATTGAAGTAACCGCCTGTTAATTATGAATGGAGGTCAGTGTTGGACATTAGGTATTATTGCGAACTCCTTCATATACAATGCAGTGGCTTGAAATGAGATCTCTGAATAAGTTAGCGGCAGCCGACCAAACAAACCAACAGTTGCTGTGGAACTCTGTAGAAAGTAATACCCACATACCTAAGGCGCTAGGCAATGCAAATGACTAGCTAAAGTCTCGTGCAGAATGGCGCGACTTGTCACGCGACGGTACTGCATGTCGATTCCCGTAACCACTTCACCGTGAAAACATGTGAAGTGAGCGTGGAGTGAGCTGTCAGTGTCATCTCACCCTGTTGGAAGGACAACTCACTTCACCTAAGTTTTCACGGTGAGATGGTTACAGAATAGCACTGCTGGTAATTGTTCTACCGTGAAGTTCTCTTAGAAATTGTCTTATAAGAGTCGGGCAGGTAGATTTTGGGCAGTTTCTGGGCTAGCGGCAAGCTTCTAGAAAAAATTACATTAATGAGTTTAAAAAATATATAATTTAAAAAATCTTTTTCACAAAAAATAAACCGACTTCCAAAAAAAAAACACTACAAAGTGAAACATAACTTTGATTTCGGAAGTCGGTGTCTTTGGTTTTTTGCCACCACTTGCTCAAGGCGGTTTGGCGATTTCAACCTTATTTATTTAATTCCAGTTTTCATCGATGTCAGTGATAATCCTAGTTAATCTAACAAAGTACATACCTACCTAAAACTAGGAGGTATACACACATAGGTAACCCACTATAAATGTTACAATGGTTGTTTAAACTTAAATACACGGATCCCTAACCTTCCGCGTGTCGTTATGACCACTTTGCGCTTGTTAAAGCCATTGTCTCGTGTCTTTTATCTCAGCGAGCTTCTTTGATTGCCCGTAACCCGAGCTAATCTATCCATGTTAGGTACATGGATAGATTTGCTCAAGCGGCTCTTAGTATTGTTGCTCCTTTTTAGGGTTCCGTAGTAAACAAGGAACCCTCATAGTTTCGCCATGTCCGTCTGTCTGTCTGTCGGTCCGCGGCTTAGCCCAGAGACGGTTAGAATTAGAAAGCTGTAATTTGGATGGGCAAACATACATAATAATAACGCCGACAAAGTGGTAAAATAAAATAAAGAAAAATATTTAATTTAAAAAAACTTTTTCACAAAAAATAAACCGACTTCCAAAAAAAAAAAAAACACTACAAAGTGAAACATAACTTTGATTTCGGAAGTCGGTCTTTGGTTTTTTGCCACCGACTTCCGAAATCAAAGTTATGTTTCACTTTGTAGTGTTTTTTTTTTTAGTTTTGGGAAAAAGTTTTTATTTTTAACTTTTTAGTTGTGGTATCTCAACAAAACCACAAAAAATTTAATACCACTACCATTGTAAATTACAGTGACAGGAACTATTAGAACATCGTCCACATATACTAGGTGGGAAAAATACGTATTACTGAAACTAACTCAAAAACCCCTAATCAGATCTTGACCAAATTTATATGGGACCACATCTGAAGTATGCCCTACCAAAAAAAAAAGAATCATCAAAATCAATTCATAATTGGCGGAGAAATCGCGTAACAAACACACAAAAAAAAAAACATACCACCGAATTGAGAACCTCCTCCTTTTTGAAGTCGGTTGAAAAGAACAATTATTTTACAATGCTCATTAACTCTTTGACAATATCAAAAGTAATATAATGCATATATGTTTCTACAAACTACTATATTAAAAACTAACAGACTTAAAATAATAATATTAATAATATGTAATAGTATATATTACATAAAAAGTGGGGGGGGGATAATTATAGGGCATCAAAAAATCTTCCGCATCGCTGTCAACAGGTAAAGTGCCCAAAAAAAAGGCTGGCAGCATTGCCACGTTGAATGGCAATGCTGATTCTTTGGCCAAACTACTTTTAAAGTTTTATGTCTTCCTACGCGTAGAAATGAAAGAATCTCAAATCAAAACCAAAGGAAAAGCCAAGTAGGTTTTTGTGGGTGGTCTTTGTATTTTTATGAGTATACGGAAAGCAACATTACGTGTTCACTCAGTTTTTTTCTTTTTCATTAATTTCATAAGAAACACTTCGAACTAATGACAAAGGAAATGGCGCGTATGTCTCATACTAAGCCATTTTTTTACAGGGAATACAAAAAAGAACTGAATTTTATAGTTAGATTCTCTAATCAAAGTTAATATGACCGTAGCTTCAAAAGGTATAAAGTGTCCAGAAAGAATTTGAAAACAGACGAAGGTTTCAAAAACTTGACTGAATCTAAGAACCTAATCTAGGAGTATTGTATATACTTTTGATTTTTGCAATATGTACCAAAGATTCGATTCTTGTCTCTACCTTTTTAAACTTCTACCTATAGCTAAGTAGGTACTAACCTGTACCAAAATTCAAAACGGTATCTTGGACGTAGTTCCGGTAAGCCCGGATCGATCCTGCTAACTCTAACTGCCTGAGGCATGCAATTATAGGATTGAATACGATCAAAGAAGTAATTTCTCGGAGACATTGGAAGACTCCCTTTAGCCAATGACTATCAGGGTTATCAATTATAATAGGAAGTATTCTGGCAAAATTTCAATTGAAAGCTGTACAAAGTAGCAACAAAGGAAGATTGGGGCGTGGGAAACGCCCAGTTTTACTTCGTATGTAGTAGGATATCCGTGGCATTAACCATTTCTTTTTTAGTGATATATATCCGATATCTATCATCATCACTATCATCAATTCATCATTCTACTAACCTTATCTCAATATATTTGGGGTCGGCGCAACATGTCTTAGGTATTGTTCCATACCTACGTCTTCTCTAACAATCATCATCTCGGTAGTCACTCCCTTTCTAGCCATATCATCTTTCACACAGTCCATCCATCGTTTCTTTAGTCCCCCTCTACTCGTATAGCCATCTACAGGGTAGAAGAGACATGATAACTTTTACCATGGATTCAGTACATGATTCTGAAACCCCCTGCGTTAAAATGAATAGACAATCATCAAAAAAAATCTGCTGTTTCATAGCAATAAAAAAAATGTATGGAACGGCTGATTTGTACAGTTTTCGCGTCAATGTCCCTGCAAGTAGAAGCAGGTCGCTAATTAAAAAGTAAAATTATACAGTTTTTTTACAATTCAAGACCTTGTTATTAACACTGTTACTTGTTTACGCCTTTTCATCTACGCTACAACTTTTTTGTATACAAATCACGTTCTATCCGTGATGGACTTTAAGAATAATTACGGTTGTTATTAGCTTTCCCGCGGCATTGTCTGTGCAAACAAAATTTGTTTTGAGTCCCTTAAAAGGACGAATTCAAAGAGAAAAGTCTTCTAAATTAAAATACTTATAAAAGAAAAGTTGTTTATCTAATGAATGGTTGTAAAGGCGGTAATATTTCTTTTGGGCAGGAGGAGTTAATTTGCGTGGGACCCGGTGAGCGGCCAACAATCGGCTCGTCTGTCAAAAATTATTTATTGCTATAATTGGTCGTTCAATAATCACATGACTGCCACGATGGTGCAACGCGTCTACTATGTTTGCGCATAACCAAACTGATGGCTTCCACGCCGTCATTCACAAGAAAACCGCGTCGCTGTTGACAAGGTTGCGGGCGAGTGGCAACAGCATTCTAAAAACTATGGCGAAGAGTATCGGTTCTCCGATTACTAAAAGTTTTTTTAGGAGGGTAACCACTAAACGTATTGAGTTGGGGATGTCCTTTTCACAAATGAATGAATGAAATGCATCGATCCCAGCGTGGTTTAATCAGACTCGATAAATTGAATGAACCCCAAGATTTGCACTAGCCCATGAAGCCTCATGTTTCATGGGACTACAAAGGCCATTGCATATCAAGGAATACACCGGGGGGTGCGGTAATGGTAAGGAAGACGTGCCCTTAGGATAGGGAAAGATTTGCGAGCCGTACCGGATATGCATCCTAGAGTAGGCATTGGAATAGTGGAGTGACGGGTGTTATTTATCTATGGATGGGCATCTTTTTGAGACGTCTTCGTTATGTTATTTCACGTCGATCTTCACCGGTGGATCTTGAGACGAGGTTACGTTGCGTTCTCGTCTCTTTTCTATATCGCTGCTGTGCTGTGCTACATTTAGCCGTTTCTATGTTTTTGTCAGAAGCCTGATATCCGTTTCTGGTATCTTGTATATCTCGCTGGCTGCCTACATGATCCTCAATCAGTCTGTAGCCGTGTTCGTCCAAATGTTGAATTCCTTGTCGAAGTAGGTCGAGTCCTGTTTAAGGTTGTCGATCCATGTGTAAATAGGACGGCCTACTTTCTTGGATTTGGTCTTGTGCATTGCTGCGTGTAACAGGTGCGGTTTGCCGTGCCGTGTGAACGTGTGCGAGATAGCACATCCTGTGGTCCTTGGGATGGGGGATGTCCTTTTCACAATGCTATTTATTCTGTCTTCTTCTCTACTTATTGTATTTCAACTACTAACACTAGTAATAAGTTATATTATTGTTTTACTAACACGCTGGATTATTGTTGTCCGAAAATAAAGAATATAATAATAAAAAATGTATTCCAACAAATAAAACAAAAAGTGTGTGTGTGTGTCAAACGCATGGTAGTGTGTATAATGTTTTTTTTTTAAATTAATGTAATTTATTTCTAATGCATATTATATAAAAAATATTAGCTTTCTGCATTCCTTCTCCATATAAACTTTAACTTTGCCAAAATTTCGTACTCCTCCGTAATTTTCGTAAAAAGGGGTAGGTACGAGTACAAAGTTTTGCTTCACGTATTATTAAATAGATTTACATACAACAGCTCTTTTATTCATCATCATTTTCCTGTGCTTGCCCTATGTTACTTGCGGTCGGTTCAACATATTTCTTGTTCCATTCTCGCCTGTTAGCCGTCACGCTATCATTCATTCCATTTTCTTTCATATTTATCACACAATCTTTTAATTTTTTCTTTGGTCTTCCTCTTCCTCTCCATCCACCTACACACACCCACAGATATTCTCATCACTCTCATTGTCACATCGTTAAACAGCTGGTTTGTTGATGTTATTCAAATTGTGTCGAGGTATCGATGAATAGAAAAAAAATAAGAAATAGTAGGTTGTTTGTCTAGAGAGCAAACAAATATTTTTAGGGCGAGAGTGTATGGTAGTATTATCGAATTACGCATCAAAGATATGACGTCACACAAATCCTGCATCGCGCAATTAGAGTTTACCGCGTGAACGAGAGTATCCGACATCAACAAATGGGCAGTTGCCCGCCAGACAACACCCGTCTGGTTGGAGGATCCACCCTTTTCTATGGTGGATGAGTGAACTTTATACCCTGTTCCTCATGCCTCTAAAACATCATCAAAAGCTTTTTACTTTATTAATTTACTAGCTGTGCCCACGGCTCCATTGGCGTGTAATATATAATCGTCTAAGCACACCTAGTAGTATTATAGTAATATCATCAAAGTACGTCAGTCGAGCTTAAAATCATGTTGCTCCTTTTGTAAACATTCTACTTTTTATCACCCTTTATGAGAAAAACAACATGTGCGGTCCGACCCCCATCTCTCACGTATGATTTAAAACTAAAACAAAATTTTCGCAGCCGCCATCTTGGATTAACGTTTTGACCTCTTTATCGACTTTAGCACCCTCGAAAACTATAAAAACAACACACGGAAAAAAAAAAAATCTCAGCCGCCATCTTGGATTTTCTTTTTGACCTTACTATCGGCTTTAGCACCCTAGAAAATCACGAAAACGGTACCCATGATGATAAATTCGACAATTTTCAGAGCTGCCATCTGGATTTACATTTTGACCTCACTATCGACTTTAGCGGCCTCGAAAACCATGAAAACGACACCAATGACAAAAATTTGAAAATGTTCGCAGCCGCCATCTTGGAATTTCATTTTGACCAAATTCTCACTTTCTCTCTCTCTTGCCAGCCTATTACTTGTTCATAAAATGTTCGTGATCGATCTCTTTGGTGATTGGAACTCTTACTAACAATATCCACATTCCAAATTCAAATCACTTTTAGTCCCTAGGGGTTAAAAAGCTCTTTGAATCCCTCTTTACGAAGAATAAACTAGCTCTTTTTGAATAGATGTGATAAAAATAAGTTTAATTGTCACAGAAACACGAGCAAATAAAAATGATAAGTAAGATTTCTCGTCTATGAAAACCAAACAGATGTATTTAATTTATAAAATAACATAACATGAGGCCTGTATTCCCCGAAGGGTTAGGCAGAGGTGTACCTAGGTTGTTGGTTGAAAATAGAAATACCGGACACAGATTCATATTTTTATTCTTCTTAGCGTGTCGATAGCAATCTAAATATACTCGGCCCAGAATTCGGCGACTTGTTTGGCGCCATCACCAACGTCCATTAGTACCTGTAACGTGCAACTGACAGGACATGCAGGACACGATATTAAGTGTCCCATCGTTTGTGGAACTGCACCACATTTACATTCCAAGGCGGAGTCATCTATGAATCTCCACCTGAACAGGTTTTCCTTGCTTCGGCCGACCTGGGTCCGGAGTCTGTTTAAAGACTTCCAGGTTACCCAAGGTAACTCATACCCAGGCGGGAGGTCTTCAGCGGGTGTAACAAATGGGTTTGGTAAGGAAGCACCGGCTCGCCACAGTTTCAGTCTTTCTTCGGATCGTTCGCCTGTGAGCGGGACAACACACTTTAAAAAACTGTTTCGGCTTTTCAGCCTTTGTGGCGCAAGGATGTTGTCGTGCATAGGGTGTCGTGAGTCGGAGACCATTTTGGCTCTTTCACTGGAGGCTGCCACCGCTCTGCGAACCACTGGTGGCGCTATTCCTGCTAGTGGATACAGCATTTGTACCGGGGTCGGTTTTAGGCAACCAGTGATGGTCATGTTTCATTCAAAGCTGTATCCACCAGTTTTGCATGGGCCGAACGACTCCACACGGGACACGCGAATTCTCCTGCAGAAAAAGATAGAGCCAGCCAGATTCATATTTAGCCGAACATTTTGCCCTGAAAGTAACAGCAAAAGAAAAAAAAAACTTGTTTGTATTTATGTATTTATTAGGTACTGTTATTGATTTGAGACTTAGGTACTCTACTCTTAATTATTATGAATCACATTCTGTTCTTACTAACTAATTTGTAAATTCTTTACATGGAAAGGGGCACGTATTTGAATATCGAAGATTAAAATACCCACTGTTAAAAAATCGATGTTCAAAACATCGAAAATGGAAATATCGAACGACCACAAAACCGAAAATTAAAATAACGAAAGTTTATATTATCGAATAGTTAAATCCTACGTCCAATATAATTATCTAAAATCTAAATATCTACAAAAGTTACATCGAAAGATGCAAATATCGAAATCGAACAAATTTTTATATAAGTAGTATGAGTGGAAAAAGGTTGCTTCTGCAACGTCTCCGGCGCTACGGGAAGTGCAACACCTTCGCCCTTGCATAACAAAGGATAGGCACCCATGTTCACCTCCGCAGCTTAGGCTTGCTGGTCGCCTCCGGCGACCAGCCTCAGCCGCTACGGCTCCCACGGGTGCCTATGCTTTGTTACAGCGGGCGGGGGTTGCCCTCCCTTCGCGCCTCCGGATTTTTATATACACTCTAACAATTTCGACCTATTTTATTTATCCATGAAAATCAGTGTCCAGTGTACAAGCATAGGTCAATCGTGAAGGTATTATTTAGGTCTTTAAATTAAAATATTTTCTTGAAAGTCAATATGTTGTGCTACTAAAGTTAGTGACAGAAACGTATCGCTGCAAAACCGACTCCACGTAGATAGTCTTGTCTGCCCTACCCCTAGAGTGTAATTTAGAATCGCGTGGGACTGCCGGAGCCCTGCAGCGCCGGAGCCGTGACAGAAACCATGCTTGCTTGCATGTTGCATGATTGCTGCATGCTTGTTTGCTAGATGGTAATCAGTTACTAGGTGGGTTACCAAACAAAAACAAGGAAAACCTCATGTAATTACTTTAATTATTTTTACATAATAAAAACCCAAAATAAAACACACTTGTACGCAAATGTATGAAATGTTGATATTTTGAACTTAGGAATGTCATTCGATATTTTGAATCATTCGAAATTTTAATCACTCGGCATTTCAATCTTCGACGTTTTAAGCGTAGGTAGAACAATTTTCGACATTTTGATATAATCGATATTTAAATTTTCGATGTTTTGAACATTGGTATTTTAAGCGTAGGTGTTTTAATCTTCGATATTCAAATACGTACCCATTGAAAGTTATTTAAAAATCAATAACCAGGCATCTTTTGCCGGGGCGGGGTTGACCAAAAGCCTAACAAAAGCCGGACAGGCCCTTGTGTATATTTGAGTGGACACGATTGTAAAAAGCCAGTGCCAGAGCCATGTTCGGATAAAGCCGGACACCTGGCAACCCTAGGTGTACCTGCAGTACACCCACCATTGAGGTATCTACTTTATTCATTAAGTAAATTCAGTACATCATAACTATCACAAACTTATGTAAACGAAGACATCACGAAATCATTATTTTCAGTCAAAAATTTACCTATTTTGATGATGAGATTAATTTGGCAATACTACTTACTGTATGGGTATAAGAAATGTAGCTAACTAGTGAACTAGGATATTAAATAATGATTTGCAATTATAGCACTAAATTTGATGCTGTACCCGTTTTAGGTGTAAAAATTTGTAAATTTTCCAAATACTTTTTTTGCATCATAAACAAAATTTATACAGGGTGGAAGGGACATCGAGGCGAAAACTGATACCATGGATTCAGTACATGATTCTGAACCGCCGTGCGTTGAAATTTTTCGTCGGACATTAAAAAAAAACAGCTGTTTCATAGAAAAGTTCAATACCTACGAGGTCAAAATGTATGAAACAGCAGATTTATGTTACAATGTAATTATTGCATTTCATAATCAATATTCTAATTCGCTATTTACCCAAATTTCTTATTTCCATGCAGTAATATTGCCAAATTAATCGAAACAGCAACAAATATTTGACATCTATTTGCGATGTTGCCCACTTTCAAAATAAACTATCGCGTGCAGGGAACGTTAATAACAGTAGAATTATTAAGGTATATAACGGTTCAACCAAATTGAATTGTATTGTTAATTGAAATAATTTATTTACATAAATATTTACAATATAGGACATTAAACTAGAGGTATATAATAATTGGATTATACCCTGAACTAGGAATAAACCTGTATCACAGGTATCTAACTCAAGTGCTTATACATAAATAATATCCAAGATACTTTAAACAAATAGTAAATAACTTATCTGACTACAAATTAAGGTTTTATTAAAACAAAGAGAAATACTTTGCTACTTTTTGCGTCATTGTAAGACATTATTGCAACCATGTTCTATTTTAAATATTTTTTGCAATTTAGGCATTGTCGCGTTACGAACGTATTGGTCGCGTTTACATTTTTATACAGAAAAAAAGTCAATAAAATGCATGTTTGTTTATAATGCAAATTGTAAAAACTAAACATATTTTTATCTATACTAATATTATAAAGAGGAAAGATTTGATTGTTTGTTTGTATTGATTAGGCTCCGAAAATACTGGACCGATTTGAAAAATTCTTTTACCATTAGAAAGCTTAGTTTTCAGGGAGTAACTTAAGCTACTTTTTATCCCGGGAAAAATAACGGGTCCCGCGGGAAAAACCACGGGAGCGAAGCCGCGGGAAAAGTGCTATGTGTTATAAACTTATAACTAGGAAAGGACATAATAGGTAAGAGTAGCAGTGGAATAGTTCAGGTTAAAAAAAATACAATACTCAACAGTCTAGGGAACAAGGGATTACGGTTTCAAGGGTCAACAACACTTTTTATGCAACATATTTTATATCAAAAGAAGCTTAATATAATACGAATTTTAAGTGTTTGTTTAAATAAAAGGGTTGTTAGGGAAAAAAATAAAAAATATTATGAAAACCTAAAATAGTAGACGAAAAAACACTTTTTTGTAGATCAAAATCGAATGCCCAGATACCATTAAATAAAAATAACATTCCCATCGGCGTGGCATGCTGAGTATCATACTGTCTAATTCTTACTTGTGGAATATTGCTTTATACATATAGAAAGATGTGCGAAAAGTTCTTCTTCCTTGTTAAAATTTTGGAGATGGTCACTGAACGCTCTTCTCCCGATCAAATCCCACGCATGCTCTATGGGATTGAGATCAGTGGACTGAACAGGCCACTATAATATCATGATATGGTTCTTGCAGAGCACATTCATCACCAGCCTGGCTGAGTGTGCACGGCATTATCTTGCATGAACATGAAATCTTGGCCATACTGCAGTCGTTGAGGGATGACCATAGCTTTCACAATCTCGACAGTGTAGTATTGTTTCGCAGTTAAATTGCGTATAAAATCGAAATCCCTTCTTGCACCCAGGCGAATTCCAGCTCACACCATAATCATACCGCCCTGGTACGGATGAACTTCCTGAGGGTACTGGAGCTGAGGACTTTGGCGACTAGAAACTCGTCACACGCACCCTTCTGGAATCGGGATGAAATCCAAATCACGACTGATCAGAAAAAGAACACGTGCCCAGCGAGGGTCGGTAACAGTATAAATGTGTGTATAATCGTCGCCCTCGATTTCCGCGAACTGGAACTAGTGGAACTGGTTTAAGCGATCTGAGAGCATGCTGAGCGTGAAGATTAACTTCATGAAATCTTCTCCTGGTGGTTTGAGGCTGCCTCCTCGCAGCATTTTGCAGAAAGCGGTTCTCTGAGTAGTGACCCTGTATGTTCCTCGGTAATGTTCAGTAACATCTCCGGTAGCCCTGTAACGCGTCCACAATAGGCGAATTACGCGGCTGTGTTGACACCGTCAGCAGTTTCACGTTGTTTGCACCCTGCTTCCAGCATACCCACAGCCCTAATCATCTCTTCCCGGGTTGAATAACGCCCGGGTACCAGAAAGCAGCGAAAATGATGAAGAATTCAAGAATAAAACCGTAAGATCTCTCGGATCTCTAAAGTTATAAAGTTTCAAAACGCCGTACGCTGCTTTTCCCTCCTTATCTACTCGAAAATGTTTCTGATTTTAGGATTTCATTTTTTTAATTTAATGTAGTTTCAACCAACATTTAATTTTTTTGTGGCCAGTACTTCTTGTATAGAGTTTTCTTGATATAGTTGGCTTGTTCCCTAGATTTTGTTGTATCTGTATTGATCTGAAATGGATACCCATTTCAGTGACAAAAAGCTAAGCAAAAAGGCTCCACTCGCTGAGTGTAGAAATTAGAAACATTAAACTCTTTAGAAGAAGTCTAAAGAGTTTTCGTAACATAACATCACGCCTTGTTTCCCCGAAGAGTTGGGCAGAGGTGTACCTATAGTACACCCACATTTCGCCAGTTATGTTTAAGTTCCATGTTATAGGGGGCGAGCCTTTTGCCATTAACCGGGCACAAATCCAGACACCGAGCTGCTACTGAGAAATTCCAGAAAGCAAAACCCAATGACACTTTGCCCGACCTGGGAATCGAACCCAGGACCTCATGTTCAGCAGTAGCGCTTGCAACCACTGTACCAACGAGGCAGTCAATCAGAGTCAGTTTTCTTAAATAAACTAAAATATGGATAACATGCCATAAGGGAATACATGCTACTTAACTATATCAACTTTGTTGAGTAGTGTATCATGGATACATAGTCAATATACAGAGCACTTAGTATTCGTAATTTAGTTTGAAGTAAATATGGATTTTGCTTTGGTTTCAAAACAACACTTGAGCGTGGGAATAGGTAATATGGGCCATCTTTAAGCATCTTTAAGTGCGTTAGTCCACCGCCACCATCAACGGGGCGTCAACGAGAATGAGACGAGGATGTCGAAGTAACGATACCTCAGATTAATGACAGACACTCCGTAGTTTAGGTATGAAGCTACAAGTACGGGCAGGCTCGACTTGCTAGGCCAATTCAGTGAGTGTAACGTAGTCAAAAGATACGTATATGGAGTTACGCGATAGAAGCCAGAGTCGCTTTTTATTTAAATGATTTTGCGGAGTGCCCGTCTGTATTAATCTGTGGCGATACATACATTTACTATGGCCGCGTGTCCACCGCATGTCCGTAACCCGAGTGCCGAGATCTTGACCCCCGAACGGGCGCGACCGCTTGAACTCGGCCCTAGATTGTCACAGGCCGATGTGCCGGCAATACAAAACACGTTTGGTGTTGTCAACAGTCCACACACTGCCGTCGCACCCGCACCGTTCGAATAAGAAAACGTTTGAAAGCCTGGGACTGTAATATCAGAACGATGTTGTTAGTAGAACTGGCCCCAAGGCCCAGTCTCGACATATATAGCGATCGCTATACGACCGAATTCGGTCGCTACGTCCTAATACATATAACGTCTCTAGACACGCGCTCTGCCGGGCCAGGCGGTAATTATGACGCCTGTTTCTTTTCCTCGGGTAAACAGGGGTGAACAGCAGGGAAGGTAGCTACCACTTTTCACCTTTTCTCCACGTCTTTTCATTTTTTGTTTCGCTTAGTAGGTACGCGGTGTGAACCGAAGTATGAAAAGACGGAGAAGAAAGCTAAACGAAATTAGCTTCGTTCCCATTGTGGCTTGCGCTTAATCCTCTTTCGTCCGAACTCACAAGTCAAATCGTCTTTTGTTGGGAAAAATCCAGTGTCAACACCATTGTTTGAACTCGTTGTTTTCTTTAATTAAACATCCAAAATTCCTAAAAATTTCATAAATATTTTGTTTCTGTTGTCAAGAATGCTGTAGTTTTCTTTGTTTATTTTAAACATCCGTTTAATAATACGTTAAAAAACTCATTTTTAAGTCAATTTGACTAGACGAGGCAGGCGCCAAAAGCATTTTCTCGTCAAGGTCATCAGCAACACGTAGCCCCTTAAACATAATAAACATTTGCTGCAGGTTACACGGGCTATACCATTACTTTAACCACACGTCAACAATCCCACGATACCTAATCATAATGTAATTTCCTTTGTATTTAATTCACAGGTGGCCCAGTTCCACATCGATTGGGTCCCGCGCTATAATGTTACCTAACCCAGAAACGTTTCTTTGTTTAAATACAAAGTCCGAAACCCTTTGTTTCTGTCGAAACGAATTCCGCTTCAGTAGGAATAAAATTAGTTTAATAGTTTTAATTAGTGTGAGTTAGAATTTACCGTGGCAAAACCTGGCAGTGATAATTTGAGGATGTTTTCCATATTTTTATGGTTTAAGGCGCAGGGTTCCGATTTGCCTTTGTCTCTGTCTTTTTCTTTACGTGTAAAGAGTAAAGAAAATAACCACACTTTTGTACTTTTTTAATGCTTTTCGTTGTTTTTTTCATCATATTGCTCATATTACTCATCATAATCCATCACTGAATACAGGTTGACATTAGACATTTTATGGTATATTTTTAATTATTATTATAATTGTTAGTGAAGGTATAAACTGCTTTTAAAGGCAATTAAGAGGTGTGTTTGAAGCATTAATGTATGTTTAATTATGATTTGAGTTCCATCACTGTATTAAAATAAGACTTATCATTAATTCATAAAAATATCATTCTTTTTTTTTTGGTCAAAATTATTTACGGCTTAAGAGATACAACTGCTTTAAAAAACCCCGTTTTCGGAATGCTGCGCCTTAAGAACTTTATTTTTCCACGTTAAAGTGGATTCGCAGTGGTAGCCTGCAATGTGCAGGTCAGTGTCCGGTTGTACCTTGACCAAAATATTGATTCGAGACCATAACAAATATTATTATGTACCTATTTACAGAATATAATCATTAGAATCATTAATAAATACAAGTTAGATTTGCAAATGAATGAATTTTTCATGAAATCATGACGGACGTTAGATTTGTTCTATAATAGAACAAATCTAACGTCCGTTCATAAGGTGACCCACCTTATTTCAGAGGTAGGATAACAACAGAGGTCTCCATAATACAGAGAAGTTTAATAGACAATGCTTTTGAATAAAACAGGATGAATTAATATTTTAACTAAGATATTAAGTAAATGCCTTATGTAACTTTAATGATTATTCCCAAAGCAGATTCTATGAAAGGTTTTGGTTAAATTATACAACCTTCTGGAAATACTGATTGTTTGTAGCTGTCACACCCTCATTTACGCACTTGTCACTCGTCGCCATAAAAAAATACGAATGTTGTATTTTGTGCGTGTGATTTTTTGTTTGTTGATTTATTATTTCCTAGCGAGCCGGTCCTGCTTTGCACGGTTTTTAGGACTTGACAAAACATCCAGATTTCTTAGTTATATGTAACTTTAATAGTAACGTATTATACACACAAACTTTCTGGCATAAATTCTCTAAACGATGGTGAAAACCTCATCAAAATCTGTTGCGTGGTTTAGAAGAACAACGCGGTCATACAGACAAACACGAAAAGCGACTTAATTCATAATATAATAGAGAACCCGTACCATTTTTGCAGTTTTTAGTTCCTTTTTAACCCTTTAGTTCGCAGAAAAAGTTATGATCAAAAATGGTTATTTTTTTTAGTAATTCTGTTTAATAATATTGCTATTTACCTAAAAAAAATAGAAAAAAAAATCTGTAAAAAACAGATTTTTGGAAATTGTATGTTAAAAATACGTAACATTGCGAAGTAGACAGTGTTCAAGTGTACAAAAGACATGTTATGTATTTTTAACGTTGCGAAATGTACAGGGAATTAAAAATAAAACTTAATGCTGTTTAATTATAATATTAATTTATTAAAATAAAAGCAAATGTTTAAGGAAATTACAGACAAGATATTACAACGTTCAATGATCATGAAATTGTTTAAAACAATTACGTTTTTTCACAAAACATAATCTTAAATTACACTTGCAACAAATTACGTTAGTCATCCCTTTCTTACAGAACTTACATCTACCCGGCGCTGTTGTGTAGTCAGGCATATGACCTATATTATCACAGCGGATAGCGTCAGTAGGCCTTGGCCCAGAGGGCTTTTGAATTTTTTCAAATTTAGCCTGTTGAGTTTTTTCTAAAGACGTACTCGTACCAGCAGACGTTCGTTGTTTCGAGAGAAGTTCATCGTAAATCATAATTCTAAATATTTTTAGTGAGTTAGGAACTTTATTATACTGAGCACAATCTTTTCTATACATAATCCATGCATCATTTACGCAAATATCTAATATTTGAGAGAATAACGCCATGTACCATCTCTTCGTTTTATAATTAGTGCGGTAAAGGGAGATCAGCATGTCACACAAATCCACACCGCCCATATGGGAGTTATAATGTTTCACTATTTGAGGACATGGAACATCAATCTTGGACTTGGTTTCTTTAGAAAATCGCTTTATATTCTCCATAGGAAACGAATCTACATAAGAGCTTGCTAATATAACAAATTTGTTATCATGCCATTTTACAACACTTAGTTTATTTTCATTGCAAACTACTTGTTTACTGGAACCTCTACCTTTTTTTAACAAGTCTTTATCGTTAGGTAGTTTTTCCTGGCACCCTCTTAAACGATTAGCTCTGATCGTGCCCAGGGAAAAGATACCATACTCATTGCGTAGCACATGAATCAATTCTAGAGATGAAAAGAAGTTATCGAAGTACACAATCGCCGGTTTATGTCTAATACTCTGGCAGAGAGCTATTACAACTTTGGCGCCAACCCCTAATGAGTTTTCATATTCCGTGAAAGAATGGTATCTAAATGTATCTTCTCCAGCATAAGGAACAAAATCGTAGACACAACCAGATACCCCAGCCCTAACAAACATTTTAAAACCCCACTTCTTTGGTTTCTTTGCCAAATATTGGCGCCTGTTGCCAGCTCTTGTACCCCTAGAGGGCACCATCATTTCGTCGATACTATAGCGATGTTCCTCTTCTATTTTAAGGCAGTTCCTACGTACTGCTTCTAAAATCGGCCGGACTTTGAAGTAACGATCACTATTTTGTTGAGAATTATCAACGAAATGCAAAAACTGGCGTATTTGTTCGTAACGCTTTATGCTCATAATATCCGCAATAAGATTATACCTAAGGTCCTTCTTCCAGTAGTCGCGATAGGACGGCATCTTAACAACACCCATTAACAGATTGATAGCAATAAAATCCAATAACGCGTCATGAGTAACATTTACAGATTTGAGATTTCGTTGCACTGCGTATAAATTTGTATTTTGAATAATTATTTCAATAACATCTTCACTAAAAAAATCGGCAAAATAATCTGATGGAGACTTTGATTCCGAACCAAATTGAGTAAAGGTTATTTCCTCCAACGTTGCACTATGTTTAAATTTACCGCCTTCCCATTTAAATTCAAGTGGCTTTCTTACAAATGCTTTCTTTTTTTTTGTCAGTAGATGAGGTAAATTAGTCTTTTTTTTTGAACGAGTATGTTTGACTATTGTAGAAGCAACAGGGCATGGCGATGGCGACATGGATAAAACTGAAGAAATGGATTGCAGTGCAGGCAAATGTTGTGGTGGGTTGTGTGTGGCGAGTACTTCGCTTATAGCGGGTGTGGATGGTATCACATCTTCTGGCAAAAAATCATCATTCTCTAATATATTAAGTCGCTCAAACGAGGAATCGAATGAGCGGGGTTCGGAACTGTATTCGGTATCGTCAGCTAGTACATCAACCTCATTATCCTCTTCTAATGTGCTACTAACGCTGGAAGAAGCATCTTGTGTTGGGACAAGTGCTAGTATTCTCCTCACTCGCTCTAATCGCGGGTTACGCTAAAAAAAATAAAGCAAATGTATGCATGCGAACACCCTCAAACACCAATAAAAGCAATTATGTACATCCTCGACCATTTCGCAATGTTAGCTATTTTTTACACTCTTAAATCTATGGCAATCACCGGTATCTTCGCAATGTTAACCATAGCTAACATTCAACTTGAACAAGTTATTGCGCATACTCACTTGCATTATTTGTAACAAGGCTATTGTAAAGTCGTAGAATGCAATCTTATAAACATAAATAATATATTATTTTTACATGAAATACGAAATTTAATAAAAAAAAACAATATTTCTTACCTTTTGCGCGGGAGCAGCTCGTGATCGGAACGCCATTTTGCACAACACAATACTGTCAAAATTGACATTAGAATGACGTATTTTATTTTGCTAGGGACGCATAGTGATGTCCTTTACTTACTAATTAGAAAAAATCGTAAGATAAACCGATAATATTGTCAGTGGATTTTTCGAATTGTGAATGTTAAGTATAGCTAACGTTACGAATTAAAGGGTTTATTCTTAAAAGCGATATCTTATTGTCGATTTTGATTTTACTACTGGACTTACGGTACCTACCTACGTGTGAATTTATCAGTGAAATGATGTGGATAAGATGCGGTGTTGAGATGATTGAAATCGTACATCAATGTTGCGGTTCATCAAATGTGTTTTACGCGTACAACGTAGTTACGTAGAGACATGCAGTCAGCGAACTATCATTGCAACTGCAAATTATCTTCATGGAGAACAAAACAATATGACGTATTGGATCATTCGGTTCCCTTCAAAATGGTGCTGATCCACTCATCTTGTTGAGACTTGTCTCTTCACTGCCATGGCTTATATTTATTTTAGTCTTTTAAAATTGTTTTGAACCAAATGCTTTGAGTTTGAAAAAATAAAACAAAATGAGGTGCGTGTTGAGATTTATTTTATTTTCTTTTTTGTTTGGATTTTATAGCCTTAGGGCCCATACACACTTAAGTACCACAACCAAACCACATCGCAGCAACAAAATGTGGGCAAGCAGTGGTTACGTGTGAATAGTGTCACTGCAACTTCTTGGAGTTGCGAAGTGGTTACGTTGTGGCTAGTGTTTGCAGATAGACAGACAGACCTTTGTGGCTGCAACGTGGCCTTGATGTGGTTGGTATCGCCCACATGGTTGATTTTTGTAAAATGTAGTGCGTGTGAATAAACTATTAATTATGATACAAATAAGCGCCTGTCCACGTGTCGTCATTGTGGTGTGGTTGTGGTAAGTGTGATCGGGCTCTCCCATAACGCAACCTTTCCACCAGAGCTAAGCTAATCTGCATAGTGATCGATTGATACCAATAGGATCGTTTTATTTTCATTGCATACTTTGTATTAATTCTACTCGAAGAGGATTAAACGAAGCAAATGAAGTTTTTAACACACGCGGAAAGAGTATCTTCATAGCACGTCTTACTCATATCTACGAGTACCAAGCCCTACTAGGTCACGTTAATTGTTATTTAAGTCGTAATCGTGAACTTATTATAATTCAAACCCCTGATATTGTACCTACTACTGAGTTTGACGTGTAAAAAGTGAATTTTGTGCTAGGAGTTTTGTTATCAAATACCTACTCGTACACAAAAACTGCTTTAATGTAAAACAGGAAGTTAATTCAAAATCTAGGTCAAATGTGTTCTAAAATGTACCATTGCATTGTGCAGATTTTATACATGATCATATTTGGTTAAGGTATGCCAATATAAACGACTGGTTTTCGCGTCTAACGATACCTTTTAGTTGCTTCGAGTATGTCAGTCATAAATATTCATAGTTAAAGCCAAATTTCGATTGCCAGCTTCCAATCCTATTTGTGTGGCGAACACACGCGTAAAAACTGTCAGTGTGAACCCTAACTTGATTTATATCGCATTATTTTCTGTAGCCATAAAAATCTAAGTTAAAGTAAAATAACGTGCATTTGAAAGTGGACAACGTCGCAAATAGATGTAATTTGGCAATATTACTGTATGGAAATATGAATTAAGGCTAACTAGTGAACTGAATATTGATTATTATGAAATGTAATCAACGTAACACCGAATATTTAGCTTTAGATGTAAAAAAGTATTTGGAAACTTTCCAAATGCCTTTTTTACCTAACCTAAAACGGTTACAACATCAAATTCAGTGTTATCAATATCATCATCAATTGCAATTCATTATAATTTTTCTAGTTCACTAGTTAAAAGATAATATTTTCATGACCTTATAATCGTCATTCTTTTGCCCGTAACCTAATTGTTCCGTGATATTTTAACAACTTAGGGCGACTAAATATTTGCAACCTACTAAAAAAATTACTTGGCAGCGATTTTAATATTTTAGCAATAATTATATTAGATGAGCTTCAAAATGCAAGGAATTATAAAAACTAAATAATGGTAGCGAACATATTAAACAGGGCCAATTGAAATCATAGGCGAGGTACTTACTATACATAATGACATGGCTACTAATATTAAGAGTGGGATAACAAACATTGTATTATAGGCAACTATAGGCTTCCGCTTCCATATAAAAAACACTTATGAGGAAAGTCTAATGTTAATTTCTTTCATCATGAGCCGGCCTTGGCTAAAAATGAAACAGTAAATGAAAAGGGCTGAAAAGTAGGTTAGGTTAGGTTAGAACTGTGACCACACAACGCCAGCCAGTGTCAAGTTTTCGCTTAACAATAAATTCAGTTACCGAAACTAGATGCCAGTTTAAATTAAAACAAAGCTAACAACTGATTATTACGCTGCTAATTTCTACTTAAAATTATCTTTCGCTGTAGCTGCCAACCTAAGTATATTTGCTACCAGCTTTAATTATTTTTTAATCTCAAATTCAGATTAATTATTCGCCGCGTTAAATACATGCCTACTTTACTGAAATTAGGTTCTAAGTATTTCGGCAAAATTACCGCCATGACTGGGGAGTAACGTAAAAGATCTCATTTCTTCAATAATTGAATCACAAGGAAAAATATCCCGTTAGTGAAAATATAACTGTAAAATAATAGGTAAGTAGGTACAAGACTTGACAAATCTGTTCAGGTATTTAAAAGTTATAGTGGAACAAAGAAACTCACATACACATACATGAACCCTGAAAGCTTTAAACTCCTTTTTGGGCTTTTTAGTCGTGTAAAAACTGTGAAATAACTACCTACTACATCGTTTTTTTTTTGTCATCACCTTACCTGATGGTAAGTGATGATCAGGCTGAAGGTGGAAGCGTGAATCCTGGAATCTCAACGACAAAGGAACTGGCTATCATAGCTCTAACTGCCGAAACACAACAATGTTAACATTGTTATTATGGCGACAGACTTAGGTATGATGGTGGTAGCTAGCCAAGCGGACTTAGATCAAGCCCTACCATCAACCAAACCGACCAAAAATTTTTGCCCCCTCTGGGAATCAAACTACAAATCTCTGGGTTTGAGACAGGTGGTTTAACCACTAGACCACAGAGGCGGTTAAAATAACAAAATCTAACGCTTCGTAAGTTCAAACCATCGTTAATTTAAGAATATCTGTGTAATTTATCTATTTCTTTTGTCCCCAGCGCTTTGAATGGTTGGTGAGTCGCCCCATAGACCCTGGCGAGGTGGTTACCCTGCACTTGATGGGCCGCGGACGCTTTGCCGCCCCCAAAGTCATCGGGGTGTACCGCCTCGGCCTAGAGATCGTTGTCAACGACGGACAAATTTCTATTACTGACTCACTCGTCGATGACCGGAATAAACCAGTTCCGGTGAGTAAATGAACCTTTTATTTTTTTGTAAATCGGGAATGAAAATGGTTGTGTGGATGGTTTTCCCAACACGTTAGTGGCGTTGGCGATGTGAATCAAATCGATGGTGCGGATTCAGCTACCTAGGCCATCCGCAAGACACGCTCATGCATTTTGAAAACTAATAAATAAAAGAAAACTAACTAATTAACTTTGAATAATAATATTGCGCTAGCAGAACACCTTAAATTGTTACATATGAGTGGTGTTTGGGTCACGTCCATGATACAGGCTGTGCCTAGTTTGGGACCCACTGTCTCGTATTCTACGTCTTCTGTTAGTGAGAATTTCATACCATGCTAAATTGTATATTTAAGAACTTTGTGTAAGCTAAAATAAATAAATAAAAAGTATTTATTGGGACAAGCACAGGATAAAAAAAACTATACAAATAAAAACAAAGTAAAATTAAAATATAGCAGGAAGTCCTGGGCGAGGCCAAAAGGCTCCTATCTCAGCATGATGCTGCGACATTTACTAATAAATGCCGCAGCGCTGGTATTCTGATAGGGCTAAATACGGAGTTCGGTACTACGCCATCGGTTTTGAACGCTACCACTCGCACGCGGCTCGTGCTGACCAAGGCGAGTGTGAGATGTACGTCGGACGTCAATGGTACCGAGGATGACCATATGTAGGATTCCGTACCCGAAAAATTGGGTGCCACGGAACCCAATTATTAAGCCTCTATTGTCCATCCGGCCGTCCGTCTGTCTGTCAACGACCTGTATCTCATGAACCGTAATATGTAGACAGTTGAAGTTTTCAGATTGTGTATTTATATTGCCGCTATAACAACAAATAATAAAAAAATAATTTTTTAAAACGGTTTTTCTAACAACTTACCTGTACGTACCTTCGACATTCTGGAAGAATATGACAGTTTGAAACAGGATAATATTGAAAATATCTTAGGGAACGTTTTTGTTTCTATACTGTATAATCCGCATATTAAGTTATAATATATGATATTATATGTTAGTATAATGCCGTATTCGTGCGTGCTAATGTCGCAGGCAGATTGTATGATTTGTCATTATACAAACGGCGCCGTCCGTTTACAAACGCTCGCAGTGATATAAAATTCCGAAGGCAAAATGTAAATTGCCTAGTCACTATACAATATGCCACAACATTTGATGGACAAACACCGTTTACAAAATGCCGCGATAAATTGAAGTATTTAGTTTTATTTCTTACCACGCGCGTCACTGCTAATCAAAACAAGAAAATTCACTCGTCCAGTGTTGTCTCACAAAGAGATTCAAGATACTATAGAGAGGCAATGTCATAGAAAAACTGTGATACGATTAGTTCATTCTCTATCTACGGATACGATGTTTCAGTGACGCCATCTAGAAAAATTACTTATTAGCTAAGTTTTACACGATATACTTTTACCGACGCCAACATTTGATTACCGACCGTCAGAGTAATCTAAATAGTTTTTAAATGATAAAATAGGTTGGTAATAAACGAAAATAATCCGTGGTTACGTCTAGTAGTTTTTTCAATATCAGATTAGAAATACCATTATGCACAATAAATATTTTCGATGATAGATGTTCGAAAATTAATATTTTCTTTTGGTGCACACGAAGGCAACTTGATGGAGGCGTACCACACCTGACTGAGCGACTTTTGCCCACTGAGACAAATGTATCAGAGTACGATTTTGTTCGCTATATCCCGTCTATTGTTATGTAATGACTTAAGAGGGAACAGGGCCTCCGAATCTCCATACTTTTTTTCTTCCTGATTACTGCCTCTACAGCAATAGTTTTTTTTTTTTTTTCATAAAATTTAGGTCTGATGTAGACACGTCCCTATTATTTCCTTTTTCTCAGAAACATATTGGTAAAGAAAATATGATCCTCCAAAAATTACAAAAATGCCCTATTTTTACCGCAGTGATTAGAGGACTACCAGACAAATTCCAAAAGTTTTTAATATAAAATAACATGATAAAAACCTACACATATTCATTCTTAAATTTTTATAGTAAAAATTAATTTAATCGGCTCAGTTTTCGATGAGAAAAAAGGGGAATACGAAACGTCGATCTCGTCAATTTATTTCTTGTGATATAATTGGTCTGAGCAGTAGCTGTCTCTATCGCACGCTACGGATGCAGATTTGAGGTAAGACGACGGCAATAGTTTCTTCAAATACCTATTCTTCAAATTCCTCGCAGGCCCTGTTCTGTCTTAATGTCTTTGTTATTTCACTTGTTTCGCCACAAAAATGTAAACCCTATGTTTCGTTAAGGGGCTGTTGGAACATGCTTATTATTTATTTATTTAAAAAAAAAACATAATTATAAGGTCGTAAAGGACTTTGTTTCTCGCTGCAGCAATCTAGCATGAAACTCAAAAGAGTTTCATGCTAGATGTTTATTCATGAAATTCATGAAAGGCTGCAGAAATGTGACTAACAAACCAAGGTTTTACATTAAATTAAACCAATCAGCAACGTTGTGACGACAAACGAACTGTCCATTGAAAATTGGTAAACTTATATCAATAAAATTAATCAACTAAGTATGACAGGTTTTGAGGTCAGGTAATTGTTGAAAACCACATTTCGGGGCATACTTACAAAGCGACGTCGTAACATTTTCTAACAGGAACAGCTGCAATATTAATTTAAAAGGTTTCCATTCAATGGACGTAAAAATAAACTAACTCTCCTTCAATGTTTTGAAATAACAGTAAATGGATTACATTTACAATATCTTTTATTCATATGCCGGGAGGAACGCCACAATTGTACATTCACTGCATAGCTTCCGTGAACCCTCGTCTTTGAAACAGGAGCGGTTTGAAAAATAAACGTTTAAAACGAAATAAACTCATTTACCGTGAAATAAATCCTTCTGTCACTGCCAGTAAACCCATCTGTCACTAAAATTATATTCAGAAACACGCATTAATATGTTTCTAATAGTAAGTAGGTATGTAACAGTTAATCGAATGAAACTGCTGTTTTTTTCCAACAGATTTATACAAAATAATGGAACAAAACTTACAAAAACAATTAGAAAAGCTTTTAGTTTCCTCATAGGGACGATCTTTCAAATGATACCTAACACATATTTATAAATTTTACTAAACTTTATGTCAACCATATTTCGGTCACCTCATGGACTAACTGCATGGTATGACGTAAATATCATCTATTCATATTTTAAATAGTCGTGTTTTGTGTCTGTCTCTGTGACCGCGTTGTTCTTCCATACTTCGCCACGGATTTTGATACGGTTTGCACCATAATTTAGAAAAGTTATTCTGGAAGGTTTGTATGTAGGTATATAATACATTAGGTACATTAACTGACCCATGACAAAGAAATCTCGATGTTTTATCAAGTCGTAAAAACTGTTCGAGAAGGAGCAGGAGAAGTTCGAGTCGTAATATTTAGTGTCATAAAATGTTCCGAGCGGCCCAAACTTGTACTCTGGGTCTCTTCGTCATCATTTCAGTTTTAGACGTTCATTGCTGGACATAGGCCTTCCCTCAAGCGCGCATCTACCGAACCTATGCTTCACGCATCGAGCGGATTATCTCGCCAACTATAACGTCACCAGTTCATCGGTCCTTCCTTGTTAACCATGCTATTTACATTGGTAAACAATTAAAAAGAAGAGGGCCTACACCATTGAGGTAGGTACATCCTACACAAATGGTAATCGCTTTCAAAGCGCTTCGCATAACGCCTTTTCTACATCAACATTCAAAATTATTGACATTGACAGTGACACCCACATTGACAGCTTTTTAGTAGCTTAAGTCAGTCACTTACAATTTTAACATATTCATCATCGTTAACGCTGACAGAATGTGACTTTGTCTTGTCCTGTAGGGCGTTTGTGCACTACCTCGTATTAGGTTCGTATTCGTGATTCGTGAAAATACGATTTGAAATAGCCTTCATAATAAATGTGTGGTTGTTTGTACACTATTTATTTTTCATGTTTATATTCACATCGTGTCAGTTATTACGGATCGAAGTAGCCGTCATACTTAATAAAGGGCGGTTTGTGCACTTATGCGATTCGGATTCGTGTTTTACACGAATACGAATATTGAATACTAGTGAGTGTGCGTTCGTGAATTTCCTCTGCCTACGAAATGTTGTTAGTGAATACTCGAATCTTGGATCGGTGCACGTGGACTCTCTATTCGTGTTTTTTAAAACGGATCATGAAAAATTCCCCAAAATGAATCACGAATACGAATCGAATACGAGTGAGTGCACAGCGCTCGTTTGTGAATTTGAGGGCCTGACGTTATTAAAATGAGCTTTAAGTAGTACACGAAGACTCACTTTCAGGCTTCTAAATGTTAAAAGCTCTCGTTTACTGAAAGTCTGTGACTGAAAGCCTACTTATTTATTTAATTTGGTTGTTGTAAATGTCGCCAACAATAAGGGCAAGTATACGAGTAGTTAGCATAGTTTTCAAGCTTTAGTTAACTTTTACCTGTAGAATATAATTATGGCAGTTTGACATACCTAATTTCTAAACAAAAACTGTCACACCTCAAATTATACTCCTCAGAAAATTGAAAAATGAGAAAAAAAAAGATATTAGAAAAAAAATATATTTATATATATAATTATACTTTTTTTATATATATAATTTATTCTTAAGAAATTGAAAAATGTCCACCGCACCATGAACAAGACGTTAACGAGAGTGAGATGACGACACCGAAGAATCAACAGTACATTTACTATGGCCGCATAATCTTGTTTCTCGTTGACTTCCATCCCGTTCACGGTGCGGTGGACAAACAGTGTTAGTGATTTGCTATAGTTATTTCGGTAACAATACTTATACACACGGAGTAACGAAAATAATTTTATTCTCTTTGATTAATAACTATAAGGTATGACCGACATTTATAAATGGTTAATTTTTACGTTGACACGGTTTATTTTAGCTGCTTCATCCAAATTATAAGACTACTGTGACTTGAGAGTTGACAGCTACTCAAGACTTCTTGATCTGAGGGTCTAAACAATTGACAATCAGTTCCAAAGCGTTTCGTATTATTCGTATTTCTTCAACGACTTTCAAAAATATTGACATTGACAGTGACACTCACATTGACAGCTTATGTCAGTCACTTTTGACATTTTTAACATTTCCATCATCGATATTGCTGGTAGAATGTAACTTGACTAGTCTTATATATATTTATAGTCTATGGTCGCGCTTTGGTTAAAAAAATGTGAAAGGTGCCACTGGATCGCGTGTGACGAACTGTCTGTCCTGCACCTGCAGTCATCATGGGTTATTACAAAATTATCAAAGCAATTCGCATAGTGTAATATATTCATGAAATGAAATACTTTATTCTGTAAATAGGACATCGCAATCACTTATAAAAGTCATCTTAAAAAAATATAAAAAATTGCTAGATGAGTTCGGCGTTTCCTATCTGACTACTCTGAGAAGAACGGCCGAAACAAACTCAGAGGTCAGAGGTCTCTTTTAAAGTCCAGACATAATCTTGGTTAGGCCATATGAGGACCATGTAGATTAGTGTCTGAAATGGTCTTTTCGGAATGAACCACACAAAAATTTATGTGGGCCTATCCAGTCAGTGCAAGCATCTGTCAGTAATCGTGGAGCTCAACTCAAAACTTAAGAGCGAACAGGGCCTGCGAGGAATTTGAATAATTGTTAATTGAAGAAACGATTGCCGTCGTCTAACCTTAAGTCTGCCTCCGTAGAGTGCGATAGGGAAAGCTGCAGCTCAGACCGATTATATGACAAAAAAATAATGAGATTTGACATTTCGTATTCCCCTTTTTTCTCCTTGAAAACTGAGCCGATTCAATTATTTTTAAATATTTTTTTAAGAAATGGTATGTCTAGGTTCCTATCATTTTATTTTATGTTAAAAACTTTTCGTATTAGTCTGGTAGTCCTCCAATCACGACGGTAAAAATGAGGCATTTTTGTAATTTTTGGAGTTGCTGAAAAAAAAGGAAATAACAGGGGCGTATCCTCAGCAGACATTGATTTTATGAAGAAAAAAAAAAATGATTGCTTTAGAGGCATCATTCAGGAAGAAAAAAGGGGAATACAAATGTATGAAGAATCGCAGGCCCTGATCCCTCTTAAGGAGCTCATCTCGACGAACCATACCAAATAAAGGACATTTGGGCCTACCCAAATATCCTTTATTTGGTATGTACTGCCAGACCATTATTAAAACTAACTGAGAAAAAAAATATGACAGAGAAAAAAAATGTCCACATAGTCCTCACATTCACAATAATTAAAATAATATAATACTTTACAAAGTAATCATGTCATTTTGTGTATAATTTTCAACAATGTCAGTGTTTATATAAAAGTGGTATAATTTAATGATTTTACATAATAATTTAAATGTCAAATTTTATGGTTATATCACAAGGCTTTGCAGAGCGAGCAGCTCAATCCCAAGCTTTTTTATCTTCTAAATAATCTGAAGTTTTATAGAACCTTTTTTTACAAAGTTTAGTTTTAATACAGCTGTTAAATCGTTAAATGGGCAAGTTTCGAATGTCAATGAGAAGTTTGTTGTAAAAGCGTACCTGTACATTGAACGAGGTGCCTACTCTGTGGAGACGTATGCGATGTACAGAAAAGTTCTGTTTATTCCTGGTTATTTAAACTATGAATATCGGACATTTTCTTGAAATTTGATATATTTTTGTGTACATAATGCGTTCTATACAATAAGTGAGTTCTTAAATTATAAGCAAAGTTCAAAATACGATCTCACTAGTAAGTAGTAATATAATTAAATAACGTAATTTTTAGGATTTTTATTAATTATTCCTCACTTCTTCCCTCATGATCTCAATAGCAACAATTGAAGTGGTTTTGTATATAACTTTAATATAAGGTATTTTTTTATTTGCATGCTGAATTATGTAAGTAAGTAAAATAAAATAAATAAAATAAAATAAAATAAAATAAAATAAAATAAAATAAAATAAAATAAAATAAAATAAAATAAAATAAATAAAAAAATAAATAAAATAAATAAAATAAATAAAATAAATAAATAAAATAAATAAAATGTGTGGAATTTTTTATATTTAAGACCTTTTATGTACCTACCATATTTTATGCAAAATAAAGAAATACTAAATTCAAAAAAAAAAAACTAAGTAAGTTAAACTAAACTAAAACCTATATAGGTTTTTTTTTAATATATCTATTGTGAGGCTACAGTCAGAATATTTATTTCTTTGAATTTTTGTCGAAGAGATAATTTATCTCTTTCCTAAGTTCTAAATGGCACGAACAGCCCTTTTCTGTAGAACAAAGATAAATTAATGTCCGCACAGGTTCCCCAAAAAAGAATCCCATAATTAAGACTTAAGACAATGAAAATTATCAAAATAAACAATTCTGGCAGTGCTGCAGTGTCTACGTCAGTTATCTGTAATTTTTTGAACAGCATTGGCGGCCGATCTAAGCCTTCCTGACAATATTTCCATGTGTTGGCCCCATTGTAATTTACCGTCAATAGTTATTCCAAGAAAAACTGTTGAATCAACAGGGTCCAATGCTATTTCATTAACCTGAACATTGGTAGTTAGCTGCCTGACATTTGACGTTGAAAATTATGTAATTTTGTTCATTCAGGAGAAGATTATTTATATTAAACCAATGCACAACGTCGTCGGAAAGTCCAGTGTCAATTCGAAGTACCTATTACAATAAAACGGCAATTTCATACTTCCTACTAATATTAATCTTGTCTTTAATATAGTAATATGTCTTGCGTTTGTGACGGGCTTAATCGAAGCGCAAATGCAGTTTGAGGAGCAATTTAGTTTCTACCTAATGAATTTAAAACTGCCTTAAATATTAATCCGCACTTTAAGTGAAGATACCAGCAGAATTTGATGAAATTGCCGATATTACTAGAAATGCGACATGTCACAATATCGCTGTAAAGAAAATGCAACATTCTTGTATAAACAAAACTGCCTCGTTGGTCTAGTGTTCGCAAGCACTATTGCTGAGCATGAGGTTTTTAGGTTCGATTCCCGGGTCGAGCAGTGTTATTGGGATTTACATCTAGAATTTCTCGCAGCCCGTAGTCTAGGTTTGTGCCAGGTTGATGGCAATAGGCGCGCCCCCTATTAAATGGGACGAAAACATAATTAAGAGCTCGGAAACTTTATTTAAAATAACATTTTTAAAACGTTTCTAACAACTGTTTGTACCTACAACATTTTTTTTTGGAACGAAACCGAAATTATAACGTTTATTCCGCTAAAAAGAAACCGGTTTATTCCGCTAAACAAAAAACCGGTTTATTCCGCGCCGACGCGCCGTGCTCCGACAAGCATGGACTTGTTTAGTTAAATTGTACCTTAACTTCATTTCATTACATCATTGATTCCAATGCGTGTGTTACATTGCAAGTTTCCTATCGATCAACCCAAAAATGGGGAAAAAAACGGTTAAAACGTTTTATTTTTGGATTTTGATCTTCAAAAATGTTTCTATAACGTTCCGTTCGAACGTAACCGAAACCAATCGTTTCGTAGGTTTTTAAGACGAAACCGTTTCGAAATCCAAGCCCTGATAATTGCACCTCTGCCTAACCCTTCAGGAAATCAGGCGTAATGTTATGTTGATTTACAAATCATTATTTAATGGAGCTTTCAGTAAATTCAATTTGGTTTAGTAGGGTATCTACGCGAGTTACCAACTTATTTTTATTTTATTCAATAGTAGCAAGATCAAAGGGCAAGTTTTCACTAGGTAAGTACTTAATATTTTACGCGAGTAGGTAGGTAGGTACCGAAATAGGTCTGTGCTCTTATAATAATTAAGGACCCAAGGTTGCCCGAAAGAGATCGTAGAAAGCTATTCCGCCCATTGTATATTTTATAGTGTTTGATCTATTTTTGGTTTATGTATTTTTGTGGTGTACAATAAAGTAGGTGACACAAGGTAGGTAGGGTGGTTAGGTAGGTGTAAGTAGGTGGTGATACAGGGTGACTTGTAATTTGACGTATTCCTTCCAGTACGTGAAAGTGTGACCTATGTGCAACAATCAAGCACCCCATAAAGCCTTGGCGAAAATACATAGAATTAGAGAAAATACAACTTTTAAGAATTTTTGAAAATTTCCCAGAATTTGACACTAAATATCACTTTCCTCCAAACCCTCAAATTGAATGGACTCTATTGAATTGGATACCTAACACTTTAACAAACATTTAGATGTTTTTTATAATTTAAATTTTATAAAACATTAAACACTTAACACACTTAACTTAAAGGAAGAAGTTTATAAAAAATGTAAATGTAAAATAAAATATGTGTATGAACTTTGACTTTGAATCTTAAAATTTTACTAAGGCACTAAGCGTATAATTCATGAGGAAGACATTTTCATTTAATCAGCTACGAGTATCTATCGAGTTACAAAAGTTCAAAAAAATACATAGAGGTGCCGATGAAACAGCCGATAGTGCTGGCGAAGTTCAAAATTGCAAAATGTAGAAATATTAAAAACAGGCTTTACACGGGTAGCACTAAATACTTATCTACGGCGTACCTACCTATCTACCTACCCTACCTATCCTACTTATCTACCCTACCTATCCTACCCTACCTACCTACCCTACCCTACCTACCTACTTTACCCTACCTACCCTACCTACCTACCTACCTACCCTACCTACCCTACCTACCCTACCCTACCTACCCTACCTACCCTACCTACCCTACCTACCCTACCCTACCTTACCTACCCTACCCTGCCTACCCTAACCTACCTACCCTACCTACCCTGCCTACCCTGCCTACCCTACCTACCCTACCTACCCTGCCTACCCTACCTACCCTGCCTACCCTACCTACCCTACCTACCCTACCTACCCTACCTACCCTACGTACCCTACCTACCCTACCTACCCTACCTACCCTACCTACCCTACCTACCCTACCTACCCTACCTACCCTACCTACCCTACCTACGCTACCTACCCTACCTACGCTACCTACCCTACCTACCCTACCTACCCTACCTACCCTACCTACCCTACCTACCTAAAACCTTTTCCTGACAATAAAAAACACAACAAAAAAGAATTTGCGAAATCGGTCCAGCCGTTAACGCGTGATGCCGTGACCAAGGGAAATAGGGACTCATTTTTATGTATATGTATATATCTGTATGTATATAGATTGTGTGATAATCAAATTAATTAACTGGTTTATGCCATTTCTCAACTTTCTAACCTCCAGCAATCCATTGCACGTTAGGCATCCAGGTCGACATGACCAGGAAACAAGTCACAAAGGGGCTTTTGAGTTTTTAACACTATTCACGGTCTCGGGTCTATTCGCTGGTCACGGTTCACTTGTTTCTTAGTTCACGTGTGTTTAGATATACTTATTAAACTATATAAATATTATAAATATACCTAATTATATATACTCGTAAATATAAGCACAAATAAGACAAACAATGGGAAAACATTACCGTTGAGATGATACTGCCAGCTTCTTGCGAATGTGCTCGCGAACTTTAATTTTAAAAGATAATCGGTTGGTCGCCATCCTGATTTCCAGGGGGAGCGCATTCCACAGAGAGATAGACTGAATGAAGAAAGAAGAGTGAATGAAGACTGTGCGGTGAGTGGGACATTGAAGAAGACGATTGTGAGATGAACGTAGATTTCTATTGTGGTTGGCGCAAATGTACTGAAAGTTTTTTTTTCTCAATTATCTGCAATCGGCTTTCTTGCCATAATCAGATGGGGTCTTTGTGTGGGTTTTTTTTTTGCGGTGTTCCACTGAGCATTCACATTATGAGTTCCTTACTACGTTTTAAATTTTCACTGTCTCCGATCCAAGTCCAGGATTTGCCATCTCTTTAGGCGGATTTTATCCCCTTGTCTGTTTAGAAGGTTCTTAGCTAAGATATTGCTGTGCTTGCTCAATTTTTGCTTGTATTTTTTGCATTTTTCGCATAGTTCTTCTTTGACTGTTGGAATCTTTAGGTGCTCTTGTATTTCAGGCTGTACTAAAAGTGGGGGGCCAAATAACTAGGGGAAGAGGGAGAGTCAAGAAATGAAAACAAGGTGGTCAGCGCCCTTTGCTCTCTGCGCTGGCGTATGGGCAACCACTTTAGAAGCGACCGATGCGCAGAGACATGATCATATTTACGCAAATTGAAAACGAATCGAATGCAGTTATTGAGAAGACGGTCAAGTTTGTCGAGGAGATTTGCATTCAGGTCATAGTAGCACACATCACTATAATTGATGATAGGGAACATTAAGGACTGCACAAGCAGTCTTCGTACTCGATGGTAATACATTTTTCAATCGGTACAGAGCTCGCAGCGTTCCAGTAACCTTCTGGCTTACCCTAGCGACTTGAGTACGCCAGTTCAGGGTACTATCAATGTGCAAGCTTAAGTCCTTCACGGCATTTTATTAATATATATATATATAATTGGTTGGTTGGTTGGTTTGGTATAATTGGTTTTGAGGTTTAATTGTACTTGATATTATTCTAATTAAACTTTAAAGTTCACTTTAAGATTTGTCACAGAAGAACTCAGATGCTTTTGGGGGGAGACTTGAGCCCCATTCCGTAAGCTACGAAAGCGCGGGGTGTGAACAAGAAATTCAAATTTTCTTAATTTATTTTCAATTTGCAAGTCAGTACTTTGCACTTCCTACATTAGATACAACTTCGCTCTTCTTCGCTTATTCGTTCCGCTCAACTGCACCGGACACCTATGTCTCGAGTGTTACGGTTATTGCAACTCAGTGTCTGTTACTTAAAAAGGCTTAGCTCTTGTATCAGGCTCAAGCAGTGGAGTTAAAAGCAAACACTTGTGTGTCCGACATACCAGTCTCATGTTTAACCTAGAATTCAGAACCTTATCCTTACCGACTTGGTACCTACGGTTAGCAACAAGTCGACCAACACTGCTACTTTTCCACATCATTTAAATTCAGAAGTTATTCGATAAACTATATTTCAGCATTTCATATAACTATAACATTTCATATTTAAATTCAGTAACTGTATTAAGTTGAATAAACTTTTATTTATTATTTATATAATATTATAAAAGGGTTTAGGGGCATGAGGAACAGGGTGTAAAGTTCACTCATCCACCATAGAAAAGGGAGGATCCTCCAACCAGACGGGTGTTGTGTCTGGCGGGCCGACTGCCCGACTGTTGATGTCGGATAATCTTATACATGTCGTTCGCGCGGTAAACTCTAATTGCGCGATGCAGGATTTGTGTGACGTCATGTCTTTGATGCGTAGTTTGTATGTGGCGGTGTAACCGCTACAAATATGCAACCCTTTCAGCACTTTACATACTTAACACTGTTCTTATTCCGAGGAAAAGTCATCTGCCGTCGTATGTTGCAGGAACTTTATAAGCATATTTTTATCTCACAAATCGGGCGTGTGAAAGGGTGTGCCAATGAGATTTTTTTCTAACTTATTAGCATAGCACCCTTAAGGCTCGTGCAGACTAGCGCGACTTGTTGCGCGACGCGACACCGGTAATTGTTCTACCGTGAAGTTTTCTTAAAAATTGTTTTGTTTGAGTCGCTGACTGTATATGCGTCCCGATTTTTCAACGCACAAAATAACGTCTAGTTAAATACCAAACAATAAACACAGATATGCCGTTCGTCGGATAAAGGAACTGCTCTCATTAACGTACATAAGTACAATATATACGCACATAGCACACTCTTTCATAGGAAGCGAACTTTAAAAAGCGGTACAGGGAACATTAAGGACTCCAACATGTAGACAAAAGGGCTTTATTCCGGTACTTAGACAGAGTACCTTGTCTATCTATATTACCCAGATCTGGTCTCAAAAAAGCCTCGTAACATCTAAGAATCTCAACCTCGTTATTGCTTTAATTCTTTTGACAACGATTAAATTCCTAGGAACTTGAAACTCATATACTTAGTGGAGATGCGCTATGGTAGTCCGAAATGATTTCTTTTTCTTAAGTATTTGAAATTTCAGGTCAGACGAAAAAGTTAGACGCACCCGTAACAAATATGTTTATCCCAAGTATAATCATTAAATCCTGAATTCAACTCGCTAAGTTCAAATTTTTCGATTGTGTGCATATTTCATGTTTCTTCGATTTGTCTTGTATAATTATCACTTGCTTCAAAAACGATGGAGGAAAACATCGTGAGAACAGCCTGAGAGATTTTTCTTGGCCCATGGGCGGCATAAAAAACTCTGACACCAGTTTAGTCATTAACCACAATAAAAAGAAGAATATTTCATGAAAATATGACTTTTGCGACCATTTCTAAGGGTTCCCTCTATCTGGCAGAATCTTGATACTCCGAAATTTATTTGGCATAACACACTTGGCATAATCTTCTTTAAACGAATATTTTAAAGGCATAAAAAATATTTATAATAATTATTGTTTGGCCGAATGTTTATATGTCCGAATTTACAATGGCATACTTTTAAGATGGCAGAATTTTATTTGGAATAATTTTATTGCCATTTCTATAAAATATCATTTCAAATCTTAAATTAAACTAAAATATTGTCTTAAAAGTCAATACGTTGTGCTATATAAGTTAGTGACAGAAACGAATCTCTGTAAAACCGACTCCACGTAGTCTTGTCTGCCCTACCCCTAGAGTGTAATTTAAAATCGCGTAGGCGCAGAGGGGCGAGGCGGCGCGCAAGCTGAGGAGCAGGTGGTGGTGAGCGTTAAACACATCTGCGACGATAAGCTCGCGTGGGACCGCCGGAGCCGTGACAGAAACCATGCATGCTGCATGTTGCATGCTCACTTGCATGCCTCATGCTTGCTGCATGCATGGTATATGCTTGCTTGCTTGTTTGCATGTTTGTGTAAACTTTCTGTGATATGATGGTTCTGCTTTTTAATTATTTTGAATATGAAATTTATGCCGAAAGATGATTGTATAACAGAACATTGGTTAAAAGATCATCAAGTAATGTCAATTAACTATGAAAATTATTGCGTAGTTAGCCATTTCAGCCGAAAACGTTTGATACATGGAGGATCATTAATATTAGTAAAAAATTCTATTAAATCGAAAGAACGAAAAGACATAATCGGACTGTCTGTTGAACACACCATTGAATTGTCCTGTGTTGAGCTTGATAAGCATGTTATAGTATGTGTATACAGACCTCCAAGTTACCAGAATCTTTCAATGTTTGATTCTGTAATGGAAGATGTGCTAAAGAAACTAAATGCTAGTAGTAAGTCAATAATCATATGTGGTGATTTTAATATTAATCTATTAGAAAATAACTCTAATACTATCAGACTATTAAGTCTTTTCAGGTCATTTGACTTGTCAAATGTTTTTATTGAACCAACCCGAGTGACAGCTTCTTCTGCCACTTGTATAGATAATATTTTCTGTAACTGTGATTACTTACATAAACAAATTATAAATAAGTTGCCATCTGATCACAGTGGACAAACAGTTACATTTTGCTCCTACCTACCTTTACAAAAAATTCAAATAAGGTTTAGGCCAATTACATGTAAAAATCTAGATAAATTAAATAATGCTTTGGCAAGTAAATTATGTATTCAGAGTTTTAATAATATATGTGACCCAAATGAGTTCTACGCCGAGTTCTTTTCACTATTAAACAAACAATTTACTGACACTTTTCCACTAAAGACCAAAACAATTTACACAAAGTTCTTATTTAGTGATTGGGCGACTCCAGGTATTCGCAAAAGTAGGGAAAAACTTTTTGAACTTTATGGCCTAAAGCAACACATGAATAATACAAGCTTTCATCAGTATGTTGCAAAATATTCTAAAACTTTTAAAAGTGTGTGCAAAATAGCTAAAGCTCTTCACATTAGCAATAAAATAAAATCAGCTGATGATAAAATAAAAACTACCTGGCAAATAATAAATAATGAAACCGGTAGGAAAAAACAACGTAATACTGAATTTAATCTAGAGACTGCTCATGGTCCCATCAACTCAGATGTAGAAATAGCTCAGGAATTTGAAAACTTTTTTGTTAATATTCCCCACAAAACCACTGAAGCTTTAAATTCCTCACCCGCGCTTTCTGCTGCCTTACTTAGAAATAATGTAAAGCCATGCCCTTTGGAGTTTAGGTTTCAGCATACAAACCCCCAGGCTGTTATAAAAGCTTTTAAAGATCTTAAAATTAAATCAACAGAGGATCTGTGGGGAATGTCTGTAAAAGTCTGTAGATCTGTCATCGAAACCATTGCGCCTTATTTAGCTTTCATATTTAACACTAGTGTAGACCAAGGCGTCTTTCCGGATCTCATGAAACATAGTAAAGTAGTTCCTTTGTTCAAATCCGGTGATAGTAAGGAACCCAACAATTATAGGCCTGTGTCAATTCTGCCAGTTCTCAGTAAGGTGTTTGAAAAGTTGATTCTCAACCAAATGTTACGGCACTTTAATAAAAATTCCATCTTTCATGATCAACAGTACGGTTTCACCAAAGGGCGTTGTACCACTGACGCCGGTGTCGCCCTAATAAAGAACATTTTTAACGCCTGGGAAGAAGCACAAGATGCCATTGGAATTTTTTGCGACCTCTCGAAGGCTTTCGATTGCGTAGACCATGAGACACTTCTGCTGAAACTGGAGCACTATGGGATTAGGAATACAGCTCTTGATTTACTAAGATCATACCTGAAAGATAGAAAGGCTAAAGTTCAAGTCAACGGCACAAACTCATTAGGGTCTGAAATGGTAATGGGCGTTCCTCAAGGTTCGATATTGGGTCCATTCCTCTTTTTAGCTTATATAAATGATTTACCCCAATTATTTCAAAATCAACCAAAGATGGTGTTATTTGCAGATGACACATCATTGATATTTAAAATAAACCGACGGTCACAAAATCTCGACGACGTGAATAGCTGTATTGTTCAGGTCCAAGATTGGTTTACGGTAAATAATTTGGTACTAAATAATAAAAAAACAAAATGCATTAGATTTAAATTACCAAATGTTAGAAGCAGCGAATGTGACATCATATTGAATGGAGAAAAACTGGAATTTATTAATCAAACAGTTTTCCTAGGAATCACGCTAGACGAGAAATTACAATGGGGACCCCATATAACATCTCTCGCGGGGCGGCTAAGCTCGGCCGCTTATGCTGTTAGAAAGATAAGACAGTTAACAGATGTAGAAACCGCGCGTTTGGTCTATTTTAGTTACTTCCACAGTATTATGTCGTATGGCATTTTACTATGGGGTCGGGCTGCTGACATTGAATCCATTTTTATTTTACAAAAGAGAGCTGTCAGAGCCATTTATAATCTAAGTCGTCGCGAATCTCTCAGGGAACTATTTAAAAAGATTAATATTATGACGGTACCTTGCCAATTCATTTATGAAAATATTATGTATGTGAGAAAAAATCTACATCTTTTTAATAAAATAAGTGATAGACATAATTTTAATACTAGAAATAAAGATAAAATAGATCAACCATTTTTCAGACTATCTAAAGTAAATACATCTTTTATGGGGTACTGTGTTAAATGTTACAACAGAATACCTTGTGATATATTAGAATTAAATGAAAGAAAATTTAAAACTCATATAAAAAGTACACTTTGTAAACAAGCATATTACAAATTAGAGGATTATATCCAAGATAAAAATGCTTGGAAACATGCTGGTCCTGCTCCATAGGACAATTTAGAATCTAGACAAAATCAAACTGGTTGCCAATTTAATTGTATAATATTATTTTTTTTAAACATTAATTTTATATTCTGTGATTACTTGAACTCACACACTGACTTATTATTAGTAGTACGTGTTAAAATGTTAAGAATATCGTATAATTTTACAATGTTTGTAAATATGTGAGCACCATGCATCTATCACATAATTAATTTATGTCATTCCTTCATTTTTCATTCTTTTTACCTATCGTGGTATAGTAATCTTATTCTAGGTGCATCGTCTTCACATATAATTAATGTATACAGAATATTGTGAAAATATTTTAAAAGAGTAACGGTGGAGTTTCTTGCCCATTCTTCTCCATACGAAAACGACCTTTTGGAATGGGCGACTAGAATCAATTATTATATTTTTTTTTTCTGTAAATGTTGACGTTCATAAGTGCCTTTTTTGTGCCTAAATGAAATAAATTATTTGACTTTGACTTTGACTTTGACTTTGACTTTGACTTTGATTCCGACTTACAAAATTATGAGTTTAGAATTATGATAAATGAGTGTATGCCAAACGATTTTCTGTGAAATGAAGTTTATGCTATCCGCTGTTATACAAAATAATATTTTGACATAAAAAGTTCTGCTATAAAGGGTAGACCCCATTTCTAATAGTTTGGCTTCGTAGTTTCGTTTCGGTAGCTCATCCCTGTGTGAGTCTGTGTCTGAAGATGGATGTATCATATTTAGTTCGAAGTCAAAACGTTCATTGCAAACTTAGAGTACAAATATTGGTCATGTTGGTACTGTTAGCATCGGAGGTATGCTAACGGTACCCGGATAAATAAAACGCCTGTTTATAGTATAACGCGTAATTCTCATCCGTGCTGACAAGAGCGTCGCTTTCGACAACCCTGACAAGACTGAATGTCTAGCCGCCAGACTAGAGTCCCAATGTTATTCAAGCTCTCAACCAAGTTCACCTTGCCAAGGTCGTTGCTAAAAAGTCGAACGTAGAGCTTCCCTCCCTCTCAATATTCCCGACGACACCACAACCCTCCTCCAGTAGTATGGCCATCTGTACTCTCCAGAAGTACTTACAAAATCAGACTGCCGTTCTTTCGTCCTCACCGCCGAGACCCGCCGCGACGCCCCAGTCCATGCCCCTTCCCTTGCTCAAGCCAGCCCGTGCCTCTGAGCCTGTAGCTTAAAATTCGTCCCGAATTAATCCGATCAAGCCTGTCCCTTGCTGTCCTCCCCCAGTGACGCCCTAAGCCAAGGTCCGTACCCTACAGGGGGTGCCCGATTGCCAGCGTGTAGTCGCTTAGTTTTAAGTTTTTAAGCTCTGGCTGATGGCCTTTATTTATTGAGGCACCCGCAGGCAAGTCCGGTTAAGCAACCTCTTTTGTTGGCTTGCGAGGTTGACCTGTGAGATGACAATTATAAAAAAAACGCCTTAGTCATAACAAGCTCCCGAGGCGCGCGTCTTTCACGCTTTTTGGGCGCTCAATATAATTGTATGAATTTCTATGTAACGAATTATAATCAGCGTTTTCTCTGCATCAGTAATAAACTTAAACACAACATGAGCATGTTGAGGGTTCAAATTTACAACAAAATGTAGAAATCTTGTTGCGTTTGACGAGCGTCCAACGCGCGCCCAAAACGCTACTGTGCGCGTGCCTAGTGCGCTTGTTATAACTAGTTCATTCCTAATTGTCAGCTAAACTGATTCCACCTTTTCTTTTCTATTCTCAGTACAAATCAATATTGATCTCGTAATTACGCCATCAGCTTTTATCAGACTCGCGGAGGTTGCATGCTAAAACCAAACGCGCAAACTTAGTAGCCTTTTGTAATATCAGCACAACATCTTTGCATGCATCATAGGCACATTAGGTAATTATTCAGTTTATTTATGGTTAGGCTCACTACAAAATAGTGCAATAATCCGCTCCACTACTGAAGTCTGGCGGAAAATGGTGGAACTATTTTTTTTTAATGCAATATTTTGTAACGACATAGACACTAGCGCCACGTCTATTGGACTTGAGTGGCGGCGTGGAGTCTAGCATTTTAAACCCCGCGTACGACGTGCTAAGCGTTCTATTACCTGTCAATGTTTGAGACAACCAAGCCAGCTGTACGCTAATTGGTTTGTATGACGATTTTAGAGCCTATTTGCAGTACGATTTCGATTGCAGAGCCCTAGTGGAAGGCTTGCACACTGATACTGTTGTCGTTGCGTTAATATAGGTACACTCAACTGCCTAGCCTAGTGCGCAATCGTTGCGTCATTTATAATCTAGTTTAGTAGACATAACATAAGATCTCGCCTGTTTTCTCCGAATGTGTTCCTTTAGTACACCCACATTTTGTCAGATATGTTTAAATCTTATGTAACCACTCAGGGGCGAGCCTATTGCGATTAATCAGGCATAAATCCAGACTTTGAACTGTCACTGTAAAATTCCTTTAGAAAAATTTATAAAAAAAAAATATAGAACCTGTACTACACCCTAATTATGTAATACACGATCAATCTGAATTTGAATCGTTTCGAAACAAATTGCTAATCCATTGGTTTAGTTAAGTTCGAAAAAAAAATCTGCGCAACAACAAAATGAAACAAATTTGTCGTAATCGTTTACAAAAATTCGTTGCGTAATTAGCGTAATAGCTATAGCATCTATGAACGATGCATTCGTGCATGCTAGGTGGGGACATTCAGAATTTGCACACTCCCTAGAATTATAGAGTGTGTGCAAATAGGGCTTAACCTGATCCATAATTTACACGATTATAGCACTTCCGTTTGCTCTCTGAAATGCAATCTTCATAGATGCGTCACAAAGCCGAGCGTACATAATTTATTAATGGGTGATCCAGTCTGAGTAGTGTATGTCAAGCTCAGGGATACCACACATTTCAAGAATCAAGGATGACTGCGATTAGAAGTGCGTTACTTAGCACTTACTTTGACTTAGACATGTTCCCGTCTCTATCTTACACGTGTAGTTTGTCAATTGTACGACTATGTCAGGAATAATAAAAATAGTGCGCTTACCCAAATAAGTAAGTGCTAAATAACGAATTGATCTCGCCCTAAGCCCTCTTTACAAACGCTCGCCACAGGCCGCTCAATAGAATAAGTCATCGGGGTAAATTGCGTTGTTACGTTAGAGTTCATTCAAAAAGCATAGCTTTTAAAGCATAATCAGCGTATAATATTCCCACTGCTGGGAAACAAGGGGTGCGATCTATGAGATTTGAGTGGGCCGTAATTCACCACGCGGCCCAGTGCGGGTTGGTGGATGTCACATGTTTTCGTATTTTTCGCTCTAGGACAGGCCGGTTTACTCAAAATGTTTTACCGTTTTGAAAGCGTACTGGTGAAATAAATTACACAAAGAAAAGGGCATAAACCTAAAAGGGTTCGATACCACGACTGTTTATACAGTACTCGCATCGTCTTCAGCTGTATATCTCCAGATTTACATTGAAATTAGTGTCACGGGAACAGTTTATCCGGTAAATCTTGAAGCTCTTTCACTTTCATAGGTATGAGAAACAGGGAGCTCTTCTGAGCAGATTTTATTTAAAATTCAATTTGCCACTTTGCCATCCTCAACGGTGTCGACCTTTTCCGGTAGCTGTAGCAATTGGATACGTAGGTACTTCCGATCGTTTTATTGTAACGCTTCATACCTAAGGAGCTTCAAGATTTCCCGGATGTACTGATCCCGTCATACTAATTTCCATGTAAATCTGGACACACACACTAGCCTAATCGATGTGTCATGTAGCCTGTACGAACTTTCCGTACCTAACTAGTTTCATCTACATATATAATACATTATGTAGCTTTCATACCAGGATTAAATAATTCCCTTTGATCTCGGGATCTCAAGCAGGATTGACCACATCATACGCGGTCGGAAACCAAATTTGCTTTGTCATATAAATTTACCTTTGGAAACATGTTTCGAGGTCAGCAGTGTACAGGTATGAGGAACAGGGTCTAAAGTTCGCTCATCATCCATAGAAAAGGGAGGATCGTCCGACAAGACAGGTGTCGTGTCTGGTGGGCAACCGCCCGACGATTGATGTTGAGACGTTGTATATAGGTATACTCGTCGTGTGGAAAACTGTGCTTGCGCGATGCAAGATTTTACGTGACGTCAGTGTGATTCGAAACTCGCATGTGGTGTTGTAGATGACGCCACAATCCCTTATCACAAGAAGTGAAGATAAACGGGCTGAATTTTTTGTCACCGTCCAAATTTTGATATATTAATCTTTGGCGAAAATCATTGAATACGTGTTTTTTCTTTTAGTATCACTCAATACAAAAATTTTGAGATATCACATCACAAAGTTATTATATACCACGCACAGCGGATGATTCTTTCGAGAAAAAAATGTAGTTAGTGAATCATACCTAATGCGTAGAAAAAATGTGGACGGTGACTAAAAATTCAGCCTGTTTATTGACATAACTTCACTTCACGTGATCAAGGACTTCGAAAAGTTTATGGTTTTGGACTGGATGTAACTAACTCCGCATTTATTCATAAGGGAGATGGGGTTTCGAGCTTTTATCACCTTACCTCATTATGGTATATACACCGTTCAAACAGGCGATGGTATGGTTTGTTATGATAACATAACATACCTGTACCTGTGTGTATCACGCCTGTTTATCCCCGAAGGGTTAGGCAGTGGTGTACCTACATAGTACACCCACATTTCGCCAGTAATGTTTGTATTGTATCGGCATAAGGTACGGTGTCCTAAGGCATATTATATATACTTTTCTATTATGTAGCAATATTTTAGAAACATAATTATGGTATTCAGCTGCATCCTGTTAGACTGGAAGCAGACCGAAAAATACGAAAACATGTGACATCCACCAACCCGCACTGGACCCGCGTGGTGGATTACGGCCCTCTCCCATCTCATAGATGCTTGTGTCCCAGCAGTGGGGACGTTATAGGCTGAAAATACTATGCTTTATGAATGAACGCAGACGTAACGTCCTAATTTACCCCGCTTGAAAGAAAAGAAATAAAGAAAATACGTTTATTTACGGTACACATGACGGTATACAAAGAACAAAACACGAAAATAACAATTTGGGGGAAAATATGCGTCACATCCACGCAAAAAGGCCATCGCTCAGCATAATGCTGGGACCCTATGCGAGACAGAGCCCCAGCGCTGGTTTTCAGCGCCAGCCGAGCTGGCCTATGACATATGCTATTGGACGGCCTGTGGCGAACGCTTGAAACGGCTTAGGCCGAGATCTATAAAACGTTAATTAGCTCTTACTTGGATAAGCGTTATTCCTGACATAATCATGCAACTGTTAAACTACAAATGTAAGATAGAGACGGGAACATCTAAGTCAAAGCAAGTGTTAATTAACGTTTATAGATCGCGGATTCTTCCTTTGGCACGTCTTATCGCAGCCTATCCTAGATTTCTGAGTTGTGTGGTATCCCTAAGCATGGCATACACAGACTGGGTCCGGCCATAAATAAATTAGTTACACTCGGGTTTGTGACGCATCTATATGGCATACGAGAGAGCAGGGACATAATGCTACAATCGTATAAATTATGGATCAGGTTAAGTCCTATTTGCACACTCTGTATTCAAGGGAATCATGATTGATAGTAATGGATTAGTTGCCTGTGCCAGTGTCTACTAATTGACTATCAAAAATGATTCTAATTGTCACGTTGAAGCCAATCGTGACTCTAAAAGAACGATAAAGGTTTAAATGAGGGACAAAAACGTATCTCATGAACGTTCTACTTCTTCACCATAGTCTGTACCTATCATAAAAATATTTTTGGTTCCCTTAGTTAGATAACGGCCCAATCCTACGGTACGTATCTACGTTTGTAGTGTTCGCCCAGTGGTCGAAATACGACTATAATTCATTTTAAGTTTGATAGGATAGTTAAGAATAGTTTATACTAATTCAATGTATAGTACATACTAATTCCATGATGTCATGTCATTATTCTAAGGTCAGTCATCTTTAACCATTATTATTATTTATGTACACACTGAAAAATAGCTTCAGATATGACATAATCATAATTATGAGTTCAAAGGTACTGCTTATTTCTTACAGCAGACCTGCAACAGGAGAAATGAGAAATAAATGTAGACAATAGTGTGTGAGAACCAGAAGAGAAAAATATAAATATACGAAGTCTTACACTAAAATATTGAAATAAACCTACACGTATAACGTAATAAATTAACATGTACTTAAATAAATACATAGAGCTAATGAATGTAATGTTTTTGCTAATTTAATTTATTAATAATGCATATTATATTTTTTTAAATGCTTTCTGTACTCTTTCTCCAAATATACTTTAACTGTGCCCATTCCTTTGAATGGGAAATGGTGGGCCCAAATGTAATAAGTTGAAATATGATCTAAAAAGTTGTCCTATTTTTTATCTTAGAATGTCAAAAATCAGCACAATTCTCAATCTGGAAGCTGAGAAATAAGAGAAAGATAGTTTTCGTGAGATTATCGATTAATTGAGTAATCGATTACACAATTACAAAAAACTTTGGCACTAGGTAAATAGCTCAAAGTAATTAAATGCACTATAATTATCATACAATTTAGAGCATTTCATTACAGTCATATTAATAAATAAAAAATTATTTAATTACTGAAAAACCAACAGAATAATTATCAATTTCATAACGATAAATCAGTCTTATATTTTTAGTCTATTGCACAGGCATGAAAGCTGACTGACATTGACACTAGACAGTTGCCGACTGCTTCTTGGTTGCTCACTCGATAAAAAAGTACTCTGTGCTCGTATATAAAAAAGTTATCTGTGCTCACTCGTTTCATGTTTTCCGATGCGTTTTGAGTACTTTCCCGATTATTTTTCACTTTCAACGACCACTGCTTTGTATTTTACGGATTCGGACCTACCTTGTACGACCCTTGCTTTCACACTGGGTACCGAAGATCGTTCACACGTTTGACTTGGAATTGTTACTTTAGATTTGACCGCTGCCTGAATTTGGATTGGATATTGTTGAAACTATGGATCGCGAGAGACTCATAAGTTTAAATTTATTCATTCACACCATTTTCATCTCGTTACATTCAGGCCCAAGATTGTATGTTTCTAATCGTTTCCGTCTCCTTTCATACTCCTCGGTCCGCGTAATTTTCGTAAAAAGGGGTACAAAGTTTTGCTTCACGTTATTATTATTATACTTAGTCTGGCCATAAATACTGTTACAATTAAAAATAAGAAAGATATTACATTTGAATTTGGAATCTGTCATTTTTATAGGATTGTTAATTGAGTTTCTAATTTTGGCGCGAATACATTGTACAATAATTTCCGATATTAAAATGGAGTGGGGTGATTAGGAGAACCGAATCGCTGTGGTTGCATTACACAAAGTTGCTATGGAGCCAAATGCAATTTTTAAAACTCTCCATACGCTTGGTAATAGTCAAATGTTTGTGTACCGGGCTATTAATAGGTACAATGAGACCTCCTCTGTTTGTGACAGAAAAAGATCTGGCCATCCACGTAGCGTTCCTACAAAAAAGGTGGTCAAAGCAGTAAGGGAAATAATTCGAAGAAATCCTGTCCGAAAGCAAAAGATTTTATCTCGGGAGATGAAGATAGCACCCAGAACCATGTCGCGTATTTTAAAAGATGACTTAGGACTTGCAGCCTATAAGAGACGCACTGGTCATTTTTTAACTAATAATTTAAAAAGAATAGGGTGTTAAAATCTAAACAACTACTGTAGCTGTACGCAAAGGGAGGTCACAGATTTTTTTTTGTTTACGGATGAGAAAATCTTTACAATTGAGCAACATTTTAACAAACAAAATGACCGTATTTATGCTCAAAGCTGTAAGGAAGCTTCCCAATTAGTCAACAGAGTGCAACGTGGGCATTATCCGACTTTAGTGATGGTTTGGTGGGCTGTTAGCTATGAAGGAGTGACAGAGCCATAGTTTTGTGAAAAAGGTATCAAAACATCGGCACAAGTGTATCAAGATACCATTCTTGAGAAGGTAGTTAAGCCCCTTAACAACACCATATTCAATAACCAAGTATGGTCCTTCCAACAAGACTCGGCGCCGGGTCATAAAGCTCGGTCCACGCAGTCATGGTTGGAAGTGAACGTTTCGGACTTCATCAGAGCTGAAGACTGGCCGTCATCGTCTAGTCCCGATCTTAATCCGCTGGATTATGATTTATGGTCAGTTTTAGAGAGTACGGCTTGCTCTAAACGCTATGATAATTTGGAGTCCCAGAGTCCCCGTGAAGAATTTTCTCATGGAAAGAGAGCGTGCTTCTATTGATAACTGGACTCAACGTTTAAAGGACTGTATTGCAGCCAATGGAGACCACTTCGAATAAGCTTTTTATATTTTAAATTGTTTTATATTTATGTATTAAACTAACACACTGTAATAGTAATAAATATTATTTGCAATAAAAAATAAAAAAATCTTCGTGACAATATTTATGGCAAGACTAGGTATATAGATTTTATGACGAGCTGTGGTGCTATTCTGTAAAGATCTCACCGTTAAAGGTTAGATGAAGTGAGTTTGAAGTAAGCTGTCAATTCCTAGTAGAGTCAGGTGTGGGATGACAGCTTACTTCACCTAAATTTTATGAGATTTTTTACAGAAGAGCACCACAGCTCGTCATTAAATAAAAGTATATACCTACCGTAGGATTGCCTTGTATTGCAATTCTTCTGGGACCCATCTTGTCATGCCATGGCCATTGCATCGCTATGCAACGTCCGTGCAACGTTGGTAAACGACTGTGCTGGGACGACGCAGCTTACAATTCCCTATGCCATTTATTCATTATTAATTAAATGCTTGCTTATGTGTATGAGGTCAGCTATTTCTAACTTTGTAAGCCAATTGTGCTGCTTTGTCCACTCATGTGTATGCTTTTAACCGAATTATGCTTCGGTTCCAAATAACGATTTTAGTTAATTTCGGTGAATAAATTCTTCTATGTTACCTGAATTTCCGTATATTTTGGGCTATAAAATTTGTGATACGTGGTGAACCACACATCACATCGCACACCAAATACGCCTGAAAAGTACGTGCAGCAATGCAATAGGTGCTACAAATGTATCAGCCATTTCATGTATTTTCCACCCTTGTACGGTAAAATGTTTACGAGAGGTTTACCTGTATATCTATACAAGAACATCCATGTACTTAAGATCACGAATCTAATTAATAGTACATTACTGTCGCGGCCTGCAGCAAGGGCATTGATGGATCGTGAAAATGTTGGATACATACGTGAGCCCATCAATGCCTAGTTGCAGCCAAGGCTTGTTTAGGGGCATGAGGAACAGGGTGTAAAGTTCACTCATCCAACATAGAAAAGGGAGGATCCTCCGACCAGACGGGTGTTGTGTCTGGCGGGCCGACTGCCCGATTGTTGATGTCGGATAGTCTTATATATGTCGTTCGCACGGTAAACTCTAATTGCGCGATGCAGGATTTGTGTGACGTCATGTCTTTGATGCGTAGTTCGTATGTGGCGGTGTAACCGCTACACTTGTATAGTATTTTTCTCAAATAATGCGCGAAAATTCAAACTAAGCAAATTAAATAAAAAATATAAAATAAATAATAATAAATAGTTGTATTCACGCGCCAATATGTTCATTTGTTTCTACTTTACTTTAAACAGCTCTATTTGGAAGCCGAATCGAAAATTAAATAAAATCTTTGATTAGTTACTTCCCTGATTGCCATGTGTTGAAGAAAAAAAAATTTTTAAATAACAAGACAGCTATGGGTTTTCATTCGACAGATATGTTAATACACCTGGATTTGCCGAAGGGGCAGGCAAAGGTGTTTAATGAGCTTTAGGGATAGTTTATTTATCCAAAGTAATACATAAACACAGGTTGAGTACAGTGGTAGATATACTAAAATTATACGTAATTTTATTCATTTATTCAAACTAGGCTCAGAATCAGGAATTTTCGAACGTCAGAATTACGCAAGACAGTCCCCCAAAACGCCCACCCTTTACCACTTCCTAGTGCTTTAGCTGGGAAGAAGAAGTGGCGCAACAAACTCCCCATGAGCACAGCTGTCTGTTCAGTTAGAATAAAATGATTCTATAATAGTATGCAAGATAATTTATATTACGCAACACAAAACATAATTTAAATTATAAATTAATAGCCATATGACACTAGGCTAGCACTCTATTGATTGTACAGTTAAGAGGCCTCAAAAATATCTACAGGGTGGCGATTTAGTCACCTACACTGCATCCGTCAAGGGGGTGATTTTACCTGTCATACTAAACAACTTTCGCTAAGAGACTCAACTTTCGCTGCACAGGACCAGCAGCGCATCAACTTCCCTTCTGAGTTCTGCCTATGAAACTCCATACTGCAACATATGCTTATAAGAGAACTTTAATAACAACTACAGCAACACACGACCATTAGTATTTCATATCGTGCATGAAAATTAGTAAAGCAATCGTGCCGGAACATCATTACCGCGCAGTATCGCTAATGAGCTCGGGTCCAGCTGGATCTAGTCCTGACAAGGTTAATTAATTCCCTTTGTAGCATTCAAAGGTTTATACTTTGAACAAATTAAAGGAATTTCACTAGAATTAGACTGCAATACCATTCTAATTAGAATGAACTCGAAGAAATACTATTTGACAACTTACGGGTCACTAGAATATTGGTGACAACAACTCAGCGGTATTTTTGCATAATAATTTGAAGCGATGGACGCCAGTAATATTGTTGATAACATATCGAATTTTAAAGCCATAATTATCGCACCACACTCTATAAATAAATTGGATGTCAGTGGAGATTAACAAATTGGCTTTTCGGACCTAGGTACCTACTATTTATAAGCCAAAAAGCCTGGCTGATTGAATGATTACTAAATGCGATACTTTCACAGACCATTGTATATTATATACAGTGACAACAAGACAAATAGGATAATGGATTCAAATGGCCATAGGGACTCTTATTACCACCGTCTCGAGAATTTCATTACTTACGTTAAAGTAGTACGTGAAGACTGAACGACACGTGCCCTTTGCAGAAAGTAAACTTTTATAGTTAACGTATGACAAATATTAGTGATTTAACTACGACCACATAAAAAACCGGCCAATTGCGAGTCGGGCCACGCACAATGAAGGGTTCCGTAGTTGAGATGAATTTATCCCAAGAACAAACTTAACATTGTAGTTGAAAAACATGTTACACACTTCCCTTAAGGAATGTATGGGAGAACATGTTATTCAAACTGCAAAATTAAGTTGGTCGATGATTAATCGTTAACCTGTAAAGCCTAATCACGTGTGATAGTTTTTCTTTAATCTTCGTTTTAAAAACTACTGCTGTGAATTTTTTCATAAATCCAAGTATGACCGTTTAGATGGCGGGGGGGACACATGAAATTAACACTTTAAAGCTTAATATTTCGCAAACGGATCCCTGAATTGAAAAATAGTTTTCATACACCCACAATATTTTTTGAACGACATTTCTAATGACACCCACCATTGGAAAGACGAGAAAAAAAAACATCCCCGCTTTATGTGTAGGGGCGGTATCATGAATTTTTTTTAAAATTATTGACAGATGGTCATGGCGAAACTATAAGGGTTCCTTGTTTACTACGGAACCCTAAAAACAATCTGCCTAGCCTTTTCCCAACTATGTTGGGGTCGGCATACAGTCGCACAAGTATTTTACATGAAGCCTATCCGACCCCCACAAGTCACAACCCAGTTACTGGGTAACACAATGCCCCTTGGTAACTCTAACTACTTGGTCCACGTTATTCGTATATCTTTTGCAAACGTTACGGGCGTAACAACTGCCAAATATCTATTAATGACAGCCGAGATCGATGGCTTAACCTGCCTTAGCGTGCTTAAAACTACGACCACAACTTACAATTTGCCTCAGAAATTAGCTGGAATGAAGAAACGACGATTAAAATCAACGTCTTTTATGAAGCAAGTTCTCATGAATATGAAAGGAAGAATGAACAAGTCAGAAGTATGAGAAGGACAAAGTAGGAGAAGATTGTTAGAAGAACGCAGATTCTTAGTGTGTGAATAACTTATTGGAAGTGAGACATAAGATAAGAAGGAGGAGTGGGAGAGTTGAGAAGGGAGGAAAGCGTGGTCGAAGCGCGCAATCTTCTTCTTTGGCGAATGGACATCCATTTGAGCTGAGACCTATAGCTCGATACGTGATCATATTTCCTGAGGTTGAATATGAACCGGATACAATTGTTGAGCAGTGTATCGAGCTTACTTTTTATTTATTAGCTTGTTTCGTTCGTATCCATTTTGAAGCACTTCGGCCATTTTGAGGCGTGCACGAATGTTAAAATATTAAAGTTCTATGCTTACGTAAGTTTTATTTAGTACTTTTTAGTTCATTAAAAGCTTGTTTTTGAGACGGTTTTTACTTATATTTTCACTTGAAAGCAAACAAAACAATGTTTGAAACACAATGTGCGTAGCTGAAATTCGAATATGAACCGCTTCGGAATGAGATCGGGAGAGATCGTTTTTTTCGTCGGTACTTGTTGCGCTCAAACGCTGACGATGTTAATTTGTATACTTGGAAAATGGCACGTTTGGCTGGCAGCCAAGTTTTCAGTTTATTGTTTTAGCAACGATGCTACAAGTTACTGTAGTCACAGCGTTGAAATAATTTCAAAAGCTTCAGAGAATTTAAAGAGTAGGCTGTAGGTTGAAATCAGTTACGAATCACGGCTTTTGAATGGGAACAGCAGAGACCAAATGTTATCAATATTATGCCTATACCCTATTACCGCAAATGGCCTTCTAGCCAAGAGCCTCATTAAACGAAAAGATAAAAAGAAAAAAAGAAAAAGAGTAGGCTGTAGGTTGAAATCAGTTACGAATCACGGCTTTTGAATGGGAACAGCAGAGACCAAATGTTATCAATATTATGCCTATACCCTATTACCGCAAATGGCCTTCTAGCCAAGAGCCTCATTAAACGAAAAGATCTTTTGTTTGATGCAGAAAGCGGTAATTACACAGCAATGGGGCACACCATAATGTGACAGCTTTGAATTGAACCCTGCACCATTTATATCAGTGGGTAGTGAATGTGGGCATTAACCGTTAATGGAATTCGGTTGTTAGTTTTTATAGTCTCCACGTACCTAATTATTTTAGTTCTCTTCCTGCAAATTATTTTAGTGAGTAATTTTGGTGCATCGTATTATACAGCGTGTAACAAAAACCCTGTCTGATCCGTGAGGCTGCGAGTCCTATTTATGTGGTAAATTACTGGAAAAAAGAAAAAAAATCGTTGCAGTTTTTTTCAATGGAGTTACGAGTAAGTATTTACCGGGTTATTTACACGGGGCGCGGCGGCTGTCATTTACCGGGTGTCTACAAGTCATAACTTACGAGCTCTGTTGAAAATTTACCAATTTTTAATGGAATTGAGATAATGTTGGTACTTAAAACATGAATTTAAAATAGCAATAACTTTTTTATTACTTTTTGGTAATGTTGTTACAGGGTTTTTGTAGCACAATGTGTAATATAATCTATTATACATTGCAACAGCGATTCAATCTTCACGCCTCCCCTGAATCTGACTTAGGTCAAATATTTTTTGATATTCGTATAGCTAATGACCTAAAGAGGTGCTATAAAGAATATCATCATCTGCCTAGCCTTTTCCCAACTAAGTTGGGGTCGGTTTCCAGTCTAACCGGATGCAGCTGAATACCAGTATTTTATATGGAGTGACTGCCTATCTGACCTCCACAACCCAGTAATTGGGTGATACGATACCCCTTGGTAAGACTGGTTGTCAGACTTTCGGGCTTTTGACGACCCGTAACGACTGTCAAAGATCCACGAATAACAGCCTGGCCCAACGGCTTAACGTGCTTTCCGAGGCACGGAGGAGTCTCGGTAGGTAAAGATGGTCACCCATCCACAGACCAACCCCGGCAAGCGTAGCTTAACCTGACGGATCGACCCGTGCGGCAGTTATTACTTAGCCACGAGCTCCTCGTGCTATAAAGAATATGAATTTAAAAAAAAGCATATGCTTAAATCCGCGAAATTTCTCAATTATCAGGTTTTTTTTTCGATCTGTTTTATGTGACTAAAAACAGATCGAAAGTTAGAAGCATTTATCTATGGCCGAAACGACCTGATATCAGAACTTTCAGCCAACCTGACCCTCCATAACTGAGGACCTTAGAGAAAGAGCTTGAAAGAGAAGGGTAGTTGAGAGTATGTCATGCTCAATTAATGTCTCGCTGATGGTGGCGAGTGTGTTGGATCATTCGGTTCCCTAGAAAATGGTTGAGCTGGATGGTGCTGATCCACGCGTCATGTTCGTGAACGGGCGCCGTCAGTTGAGACTGGTCATCTCTTATCTGCCAGGGCTTATTTTTAATCTTATATTTTTAATCGTTTTTGATTTTTATATTTTTTTTACATTGTTCTCATATATAGAATCAACAAGAGTAATGTACAGTATGCGCAAAACTTTTTGAGATCTCGGAAGTTGCACGCGAGTGGCTGCGCAGTAAGTTAAAAATGTTTCACAGCTTACAATAAATGAATTTGCACTCATCTGTGCCCTGCGCGGTTTAGTACTCGGGCCTACGTTCAGAGGGCTCATAAAGTTTTGCGAGAACTGTACCCAGGATTTTGTAATTTCTATATTTAAAAGAGTGTCCTTGGAGTTTCTTGCCCGTTCTTCTCCATAGAGATCTACGTTTTGGAATGGGCAACTAGCTTCAACTTTCTGACTAACTGACTGACTCTTTGACAATTCAAAAGTGCCTGTAAAGGGTTTAATTGAAATAAATGCTTTGAGTTTGAGTTTGAAACTGTTACTGAATAAAGATTTAGTGACGATTTGGTGACAAACAACTAATGCTTTACTTTTACTCGTATTGCCACCGATTAAAAGTAAAATGAATTTTGGTTCCTGGAACATCAGGACGTTCGGCCAACGTAATCTCCATAACTGAAGACCTGAGAGAAACCGTTAATGAATAAAGATTTAGTGTCAAGACTGAAACGATTTTATATTGTTTTTTTTTTTTTTTTTAGGTTTACATTCGGGTATTTTGGTTCTGGTACAAGCTAGGTGCACACTTGCTCAGTCTACGTAGGTATATAGTGCAATAATTTAAAGTTAACCTTGAGGTTCGACTACATCAGTGATTCCCAAAGCGGTCTATATTGACTCCAGGGTTCGTCAACGACCAGCAAGGGGTCCATGTCAGCGGGAAAAAAAATGGAGGTCCATGAGATGTAAATGGGGGTTCACGACAATGGATTTCATTTAAGCAGGTCATGACTTTAATTTTGGCTTTCCATTAATGGCATAATCCATAATTATTACTTTTTTTATAAATGAATATATAAATAAACACGTTACGTTTTATTTTCTCTGCGTCTAAGTCATTAGTAAATTGAAGCCTGTGACAACTTTTTGGTTGGCTAGACCTCCAACTTTATCTGTACAGAAGATCACGGAGATTTTTTGATTAGTTTTTACGTGAAAACGTAGTAAACAGACCTACCTTACTACTACGGTTTTGTACACAAACTTATTTTCGCAATTATGACAAGTACCTAGCGAAGTGGGAATATTATAGTGAACCGAAAAAATGGAAATCTAAGCTGGTATAATTATTTTTACACTACACTTTACTACAGTTATAAATTTAATAAATCTTTTAAAGTGAGTAGCACTATACGAGGACTAGCTGTCAACAACATATTAGAAGCTGATGAATTTGCAAGAATTCTATATAGCAGGACAGGTACGCAGGTAGGGGGTCTACACAGAACCGAAAAACATGCCAAGTGGTCGACAACATGGGGACAAAGTTTGGAGATCTCTGGACTACATCATAGTTATGGTCACTTGTTACATACTTATGTCCACTAGTGACCTATATAGAAGTATATACTAAGATCATTCACAAATAAGTATTTGAAGGCTATTTATAAAGGCATATTGTAAAGTCCGAGAGAGTCTCTGATGCAGCCTGCTATTTAATTACGCAACACATTTTCATAAACGATTACGACAAATTTGTTTCATTTTGACAGTTCAACAACATTCATTGCGTTATTTACGTTGTTGACCAGATTTTATTTTCGATCATATGATCGAAAATAAAATGAAGCAATGGATTAGCAATTTGTTTCAAAATGATTCAAATTACGATTGATCGTGTATTACGTAAGGGAAGGGTACTGATTACGAATTTAAAATATACACATAATATTCCATTGCTATATACTTTTTAGCTCTTCGTTTTAAGTTTCGAACTTAGCATTTTGCCTGCAAGACGTAGACGTATGACTCGACTGCAGAAGTTAAGCTCAGGCCACACTAAGGCGAATCCCGTTCGGAACGCGGGAGTGAGAGTACAGACTAAGGCCGAACTGAAGCAAACAAAGCAAACAGAACAATGTTTGAAACACAATGTGTGAACTGTGTACACACACGTTTTTTTTGCCGTGAAAGCTACGGTTTATTCGCTGTGTGTAGGCACGGTCGTCAGTGTTGTATGGATCACTATGGAAGCTTGTTGACTGATACGTTTTTTCTACGTTGAGTTTTATACGCCGTGTCTATGCTCAGTAGAAAGTGTTAAAAAAAAATGGCTTCCATAGAGATCCATATCACTATGGAAGCTTATTGACAGACATGTTTTTTCGGCGCGGTTTATACCGTAAAGAAACCATGATGTACAAAGGGCCTAAGGCTAGTCTTAACTAATGAGTACATGATGAGGGCGCAGCAGTTAGGAAGTCACGCGACTATTAGCGTTAGTTTGAATAGTTATTGTCATCGTGAGTGATTTTCATCCCGCTTCCCGAGCGGGATTTGCATCAGTTTTAGCCAGAGCTTAAATGAGGCCACGTTGCCACGCCACACCTTTAGTTAAGAGCATTACCATGCACCGAAGTCTTCGAAATGAAAACAAGTGGAAAGTTAATTATAATAAAGTATAAGTGTTAGGCGTTTTCAACTGAAGTTAAGCGCTAGTTTTATGGGGCTACACCTTAGTGTAGGAACTTGGGTCTATACCCAAGTTCCTACACTAATGTAATGTAAAAGAAAAATGTAGGTAGGTAATTTAATTTCTTATTACTAAAAATCAATCTGCCTAGCCTTTTCCCAACTTCATAATTATGTTGGGGTCGGTTTCCAGTCTAACCGGATGCAGCTGAATACCAGTATTTTTTATGGAGTGACTGCCTATCTGATCTCCACAACCGAGTAAATGGGTAATACGATACCCCTTGGGAAAACTGGTTGTCAGACAAAGTGAAAAATAACTTTATTTCGGAAGTTCGTGTCTGGTTTTGAGTTTTCGTTTTTTTCCACCGACTTCGAAGCTAACTCAAAAAGTTCCTCAGCAAAGTAAATAAAATAAAAGGTGAGAGCATACCCTTTCAAACAAACAATAAAGAATTTCGTAAATCCGTCTATACTGACGGAGTTATGGCTGAACACATAAAAAATAAACATCAGAATTGACAACATCCTCCTTTTTAGAAGTCGGTTAAAAATTAACCGCATTACGTAATGTCTTATTTAATTCCGCGCGTTAGTTTCCGCGTAATGTCGCAGGTGTGGCAGAAGCATCAAGGTGACAATATCACCGCAATTTTCTCTCCAGTGGCGATGCTGCAAAACGTACGGAAAAGTAATGAAAATGAATTCTCTTGCTTGACACTTTGGTTCAATATTTAAGCTTCGTTTTTTTTTCATGTTTTGTTATTTTAAAGGCTAGCACCGACCTCATTTCCAACGAGCTCTCGTTCCTCCATGTTACAACACTCCCAATAACTCAATGTCAATACTAAACTCGTTCCTACATTGTAGACAAATATATTTTTTATTCTTATTAGTAGTTCGTGCTAATACTTGAGAGAAGAGCATTCTCACGCCATTTCACGGTACTACGACGCTTAAAAAGAAAATAAATTGTAAAAACAAAATATACAAAAGCGTACTTACGTTATTACCTACTTAATTGTTGGAATGCCTATGGACGTTAAAATACTGTAGTTACTTTTTCCCCCTAAACCTAATGGTGCCTAGACAATTATTTTTCAGTAATTATGCATGGGTAATCGCTACGTTTCTCTCTGTGGCTAGACTGGATGGAATCCTGTCTAGTTATGACAATAGACGAGTTATATTAGGGGTTTAATGTATGAAATTGCCGATTTGTATTCGTTTTTTTCTAATTTAAATATTTAATCAAAATAATTACCATTATTATCTATTGCTGCGATCTAATAGGAAGGTCATTTATGCCTTTGCGATATAAATCTCGTGATCTAGATTCGACAAGTTAAGCATTTTGTACTGCTTCCTGAGAAGAAAACTTTTTATTACGTAGAAAATTGTCCAAATCACGAAAAAAATGGTAGTCCGTTGGAGCAAGATCTGGCGAATACAGAGGGTGACGAATGGTTTCTAATTGCAGTTCCTGTAGAGTTAAAACAGTTTCTCGTGCTTTCTCGCGTTATCATGGAGCAATAATGGTGAAGATCGATTCATGAGTCGGGGCTGTTTTACTGCTAGTTTTGCTATCATTGTTCGAAGTTCGGCACAGTAGACATTTGCCGTTATTGCTTGACCAGATCGGAGAAAACTATAGTGAATAACACCATGCTGAGACCACCAAACAGTTACCATTACCTTTTTATTGGTAAGCTTTGCTGGACACTGTTGCGGCGTTTGACCTGGGGTCAGCCATTGCATTTTTCGCTTACGGTTAGCGTAAAGAATCCACTTTTCATCACATGTCACAATTCGATCCAATATTCCTTCATTTCTGTATCGATTCAACAAGGCAACACAAGTTTCAACACGCTTTTCTTTCTGCAGATCAGTCAAATCATGAGGCACCCATTTCTCATTTTATTTTATTTTATTGATTTGACGCAAATGAGTCAATATTGTTGGTAAGGTAATGTTAAACCATGCCACTAATTCCTGGGTAGTTTGTCTCGGATCGGCTTCCGCCATCTCTTTCAATTCATTGTTATTCACCTGTGTGGGCGGTCTTCCACGTGGTTCGTTCTTTTAATCAAAGTTTCCATCACGAAAGCGTTTAAACCAAAATTGCACGGTGCGTTCATTAGCAGTCCCCTCTTCAAACGCAACATTGATATTGCGACCTGTTTCTGCCGCGTTAGTTCCGCGTCGGAACTCGTATTAAAAAATAACTCGAATTTTCGAAGAAAAAGAGTCCCTATTACATTTTTTACGCAAATGAATGATTTTTGACGTTGAAATTTTCAGCAGCAGAAAAAATATTTTAAATATTTGATTATGAATAACGATAGTGTCATTATCTTTCTTGTAAGTTGGGGTTACAGATTTTAAGTTTTATTTTTGTGTAATTTACTATAAATATTTTACGAACTTAGTTTACAAGAAACAACGTCGGCGGTGGAACTTTGACGCTCAAATTCACATCGTTCAGTTCTAATAAAAGCCAAAAATTCAAAAGATACGTTGATTGTTTTACTTGTTTATTGGAGTTCTATAAATTCCTTGAGTTTTCGGGGAAAAAATCGTAAAGAAAAGCAATGAATATCTTGATTCAGCGTCCATTATATTCCAAATAAACACAATTTTATCAAATAAACTAATGTGATATAAAACTTCTATCTAAAAATGACAGCTCGGACCAACCTCTCAATTTACGCCGTCGTCGTCTTAAGGTACTATTTATTTATTTGCTGTCATGTACATCACACATTTTACAATTTTACCGTCAGTTTTGTACATGAACCCTGTCAGGGCACTGCAAAGCACAATCCTGGTTTGCTGTTGAGTTTTTGACCATTATATTAATATAATAGATAAATTGAGTCAAATCTTATCACTAACACAAAATAATACATTTCACTTAAAAATATGTCTAAAAGTCGTTATGATATCCAGTTAACAGTAATAAACACGATACAATAATACACATAAGGTCATTTAAATAAGTTAGATTGAATAGGTTAAAATATTAACAATAATAAAGGTAATTTAAGGTAAATTATCTAACTATCCGAAGCTCAGTTCCCAATAAATTTTGATACACACGATTACATAATTACTAATTACTTACATAATTACGATTACTTATGTAATAAATCGTGATGTAAACGATTTATAACACATATCTCACATAACTGTGTAACCAAAAATGTTTACAACCTTTATTAGTTTAACGTCACGTTCACGGATATATTATTTTATACGTTTTTTTTCTGAACACACAACCAGCCAATTAGAGAAATAAATGAGTATCTCGGGAAAAAGCCGTAATAGCTTGTTTAATAATATACCATACCGTTCCGGACATGACGTATACCCGACATTTAGTACTGCTGATAACCTCCATTAATCATACAACTCGGCCCTTTTTTAAGCTCTACAAATATGCTAAATTAATTTCGGAAAGATTTTTCAAATCCAAGCTCTTCAAACTGAAACACAAGGTATCATTGTGTATAAGATTAGTCGTAATTTTTATACACAGTGTTCTAGTTGAAATACGTGGATGTGCGTGTTGGACTATAGTTTATTAGAATAATGGTCATTACACGTGAACACGTAACTAAGTGTTGCTAGAAAGATAACATACATAACAAAGTTTCAAGCCTGTTTTTCCTCGAATGGTTAGGTAGCCCGAAAAGGGAATCGAACTCAAGAACTCATGTTCAGCATTAGCGTATATATGATCGATAGACCAACGAGACACTCTAGAAATTTTACAACAGCCGTACGAGTCGGCCTTCAAGCTTAAGTTAACGCTTGCCGAGCTCGATTCATGGATGGGTGACCATCCATTACCTACATACCGAGAGCCCTTAACATTTTCGCTCTATGATCATACTCGTAACTACGATATTGTGCTACCAGCAAACAGGCAAATAACTCGATATTCTGGGATTTTTATTTTATTATTAAGTACAGTTTCGTTGGGCCGGCTGATGAACATAACATACTCGTAATGTTATAAGCTCGTCTTGTATTTTTTTTCGCAAATATTGCATTGCGTCTTAAAACAATGGAATTAAATTAATTTCGTCTTACGCCCAGTCAAGGAAATACATTGTTAAGAAAATTGACAAACTGAAAAAATAATTAGAGTGCTTAGATGGTTTGGCCATGTTGAAAAGATGAATCAAAGGCGACTAACAAAAGGTTTATAAGGCAGAAACGTGTGGAAACGCCGCGCCGGGAGGAGACGCCCTAGGAGGACATTTATTTCATAGTGATCTTATTGCTGAATGTTCTTCATAACTGCCACTTGCGTAAGTACTCGCAAACGGGGCGGCGTGCGTGTATGACCAGCTGTCTAATTACACAACATATTTTCGTAAACAATTACGACTAATCTGTTTCATTTTGACAGTTCAACAACATTCATTGCGTTATTTACGTTGTTGAGCAGATTTTTTTTCTAACTTATGAAGCAATGGATTAGCAATTTGTTTCAAAACGATTCAGATTCCTATTGATCGTGTATTATGTCTTTAGGGTACAGAGGCCCTAGTGTGAGTTTCTTTTAACCATCTCGATTTTACGCATCGACAACGTTCGGCGCTCCGATTTGCCCTTCACTGGCCTCCACCAGTCACCCAAAGGTCAATGGAGAGGGCTATGCTTGGAGTCTCCCAACGTGATCGAATCAGAAATGAAGAGATCCGTATGAGAACCAAAATAACCAACATAGCCCGAAGAATTGCTAAACTTAAGTGGCAATGGGCAGGGCACATTGCTCCCAGAACAGATGACTGATGGGGTCGAAAGGCGACCGCGTACTGAAAGACGTAGCGTTGGAAGGCGTCCCACAAGATGGACCGATGAGCTTGTGAAGGCCGCAGAAATCCGCTGGGTGCGGGAAGCACAGAATCGGTCGAAGTGGCGGTGCTTGGAAGAGGCCTTTGTCCAGCAGTGGACGTATTTCGGCTGAAATTATGAAAAATCATGACTTAGCCCAAACACAATAATTCATAGCCAATTTAATATTCCTGACTAAACCGTAAATTAACAGCAATATGAATCCGTTTTAAAAGGCTTTGTTAAAACGGGTGAGTAAAATCCGTTCATTGAAACAAATGGTTTAATTAATCTAATGTTAATGGTTCGTTTATGGTATGTTTCAGGGTTGTGGTTATTATAGTAATAGTAAGTATACACACGGCTACACATCAAGCTATACATTTCCAGTTTATCCTGATCTCGCATTGTATAGGATTTCCGTACAATGCGAGGTCAGCTTACTCATTAACTGGGTTGTGGAGGTCAGATATCCAGTCACTACATATGAAATACCTATTGATATTCAGCTGCATCAGGTTGGACTGAAGCTGGCCCCAAAATAGTTGGGAAAAGGCTAGGCAGAATACAAATAACATAAACAGTTTAATAGTGTAGTGTATAATAGTGTGGTTTGAACAAATCTGCTGTTTCGCAAATTTTGATGGTGCAGGTTTTGAAGTCTTGAATTGAACTGTAGATTTTTTTTTTAAATCAACTGTCAGTTTCAACATATATTCTGAATCATGTAATGAATCCATGACAAAAGTTTTCGTTACGTTCCCTTCGGTGTACTTAGACCATGTCCCACTTGTTAGAGTATCCTAATTGCCCATTCACTTGCACCTTTGTTGATCTTTAGGAAAAAGTAAGAAATTCTTTAGGTCAACAAAGGTGCAAGTGAACGGGTAATTAGGATACTCTAACAAGTCAAGCGCATCATTGCATAGCGTATTTATTGCGGCATCAGTGATATTCACCACTGATGCCGCAATCAACGTGGCCACCTACTGGGCTACAGTAAAAAAGCAACGAAGTACAGTCTTGACTAACCTGTAGCTTTTTTAATTACCCACTTCAGCTATACCCTGATAGTTTCCTTTGTGCTGCTGTAATAAGAAGAATCCTATTAACATACCTTTCCAGAAATTACCTTTCTCATGTGTGCATAGAATCGATTTCACCGGTTCTCAGCACTTTGTACTCCAAAACATTAAATAATTAGGTACTGAACTTGTCTGTTATTCTGCATTGATCAAATGAGCAGTCAACTGCATAATCATTATAGAAAGCTTTCATTTTAACCCATTCTTGACCACAGCTGTATCAATTTTTAACGGAGGGACATATTGTTCCGTGACGTTCATTTACTTAAGGCATTCACTTACTTAAGGCGACGCGACTCTGGTGGATCAATTTCTATGAAAACTTCATGGAAATTGTTCTACCGGTATTGCGACGCACCGTCGCGCCGCGCTTGTTGCGGGGGGGGACTTTATTCCAAAACATTTTTTGAATTCATTTTTTATCGGAACAATCCTTATTCGCTTCGTACTCACTACAGGTTGTATTATTTAGGCACACTACATCGTACGTATCGTTGACATAATCTACTCATTACAATGATTTTCATGAGTTGTATTGCAATATATGGTTAGCTAGCGACCTCGACAATTGATCATAATAGAAAATTGATTGGTTAAAGTATGAAATTGCCGTTTTATTGTAATAGGTACTTCGAATTGACATAGAACCTTCATGGTTTGAGATTTTTGAGTGAAACTTTTTTCACGTGGTACCTACCTATGAAGTTCTTCTTTTTAAAAATGTGCAACATTCGATTATCGACTTTCAGTTGTTTTTTTTTTATTCAGCTTAGACAAAAAAGATGGATACTTCGAAAATTCGACTTATTTTTTAATACGAGTTCCGACGCGGAACTAACTCGGCAGAAGCAGCTCACAATAACAATGTTGCGTTTGGAGAGGGGACTACTAATGAACGCACCGTGCAATTTTGGTTTAAACGCTTTCGTGATGGAAACTTGGACTTGAAGAACGAACCACGTGAAAGACCGCCCACATAGGTGAATAACAATGAATTGAAAGAGATGGTGGTGATAAAATGCTAATAGGGCGTAGGTCTTTTACGTCAATTTGATTTGCAAGGGTAAGGGCCTAACGGAATAAATTTTCCATTGGTCAGGGAAAGTTGATGTCACTATTCAGCAGTTTATAATAAGTTATAGTACTTAATGCTTATGGTACGCTTATATAACTTTGATGTTCGATAAGTGCGAATTCCCAGCCTAGTTTGAATAAATGACTTTTGAATCGTGTATTTTCACAGTCGAATCTCAATTAACTCATGTCCACTACTGAACATTGTAGGCCTCTCCCAGGCTGCGCCACAACACCCTGTCCTCCACCTACCGCATCCAGTCTATCCCAGCCACCTTTTTAATGTCGTTGGTAGTGTGGACACCCCCCTCTAGATGAGAGGGGGGCGTCCACACTACCGCTGCCGATACGAGAGTTGAACCTCATATTTACGAAATCAATCATTCAAGAATCTTTTTTAAAATGATAGAATAGGCACTGTCGTCTTGTAATAGATTCTACTGTTTCCAGTTTTTAGAAGCAGCTAGTAGTATTTGCAAACAAAATATACTAAATAAACTGGTTTGGCTATGTACCTATGCAGTTGCAATGAACATCTAACCTTTAAAGTGCCATGTAGAGATTTAATTACATGTTTGCTCATTCGCATGTCAAACCATTTCAGTAAATAGGAAAACAGGAGAGCTGAAAAACTATTTTTGTATTTCAAATCCCAAAAAGAGACTGCTTCTCAAAAGGTTTTGTTTAGGTATATTTTAAGATACCTTAACAGACTCTGACGATACCTATGGGATATCTCGAATCGAAGATAAGTATAGATACCATATTTAAAAGATACCTCAGTTTATGAATGAAGTTCGGATTATAGGTAGTCGCTTGCATCTTACATCGCTTTGTATTTCAATATTCTTGTATCATGGGTAGACAATAAATCCAGTACCTCAAAGATATTATATTTCAATGGATCGTGTGCGTATTGCATTTTTGCTACTTTTCAGAGAATTGTTTGTCGTCACATTTTTCCATCTCTGGAAAATATAATTATGAAAATTGGTTCGTGTCACGTCCTGGGCAAACAAATTGGTAAAACCCTAAGGTGATGAATGACACGCTGAAATTTTAATCAATTTTTGGCTTAATTAATGTGGACGGATTTTGAAGCTTTATTCAGAATTTGTTTTGACCGCGTCTTCGCTCGCGTTATGTGTGTTCTCATTTTAAGCACAGTATTTTCGTAAGTAATAAGTAATCCACTGACAGTTTTTTTGTCAATTTAAAGTATCTAAAACTTGTTAGTAGTACCTATACATTTTCGATTTAGAATTCAGTAAATTAACGAATGTGAATTAACGAAAATGAATTATAACCTCTCGAGTTAGTTTGAGTAATCCATTTAAATATAATATATTTTTATACATGATTATTTTGTAGTCCAACGCTAATTTTAGGATATTGTAACTAAACTTTTTACAATCTATAACAAGATAATATAAGAACATTACCTTATTATTTCATCTATCGTATTACAAAACTTGAATATGCTATAACGAGGGACTCAAAGCCCGATGGTAGGTAGGTAAGATATTAAATCGAGGACCAATTTGAAACATGTCCGCCTTGGAAATGAGAATGACAAAACCAAGGATGATGTCACAGCTGCTAAGTCATCGACGACAGAGGCGGTGCATCAGAAAAAACGACCGGAAGGTATTGAATTGTCTTGTTTGTCGTTCCACTCTTCGACAATGGCTTGGTAAACCCTGTCTCGTGCAGTCCACAACTGCCATTGTTGGGGCACTCTGTTGATTCTTTTTAACCGACGAGAAAAAGTAATGTTATTAATGTATATTTGAATATATATTTCAGTTTAAAAAATATGTCACTAAAAAGTGATAAGAAGCCTGAATTACCGTCTAGCAGAAAACTTGTATAACCTAGAGCGGGTTTAAAGAATGAAAAATTTCTCACCCGCAAACATTTGGCTATCCCCGATTTGTGTAATAAAAAAAAATTAAAAAATTATGTATTATCTTACCTAATAACAAATTGCGATTCAACTAAACAAAAAACGGAAAATAAACATAATACATACTTCTTATAACATCACCACGCCTGTATACCCCGAAGGGTTAGGGAGTTGGAGTAGATACCTAGGGTAGTTTACGCAGATGTTGGCCAGTTATGTTTAGGTCCCATGTAATAGAAGGCGAACCTATTGCCACCAACCGGGCCCAAATCCAATCTCCGAGCTGAATCTGAAATATTCCTGATGGAAAAACCCAGTAACACTTTGCCAGACATAATAAACCTCCCAATAACAAACAAAGTTAATGAAACTGTGATTAATTTCACAATTTCATTAGGTAAACTTTACTAGAAAAATATTTTACTAGCCAGACGAGTCAGATTTGAGCTAGGGTTAGAAACTAATTTCATTCTGAAGTCAACACAGTTTGTGCGAGTTCAAATTAAAATGTAAATATGTAACCTTTTAAAGCTTAAAATTCAGTTTCAAAAAACTTTTCACTGCAGATGAATCATTGCATTACCTACCTCTCTTTTTAACAGGACTTTAAGAAGACTTAAAAATGTATACTTTAATTGTTTTAAATGGCATATAGAAAAACAATGTTTTGTAATAAGGTTTTTACTCTCTAAACGTTGTCTCAAAGGTCTCATAAAATCTCGTATCTGCGTCTTGAGTTATTCAAGATCAAAGGTCGCACAACTTGGTTTTTCGCAAATATCTAGGTTTCTATAGCTCCAATGATGATAACAGCTATTAAAAAAATCTAGAGCATAAAAGGACATGTCTGGTGTGACAATGGACGATTGCCTGCCTAGGTAGTCAAAAACAATGTTCAGGAATGATTGTTACTCGTATATTATTATAATAGTCGTGATAGCCAATGGCATAATAGCCAAGAGCCTCGACCAATATCTGAGGAGGCTCTCGTCGTCGTCGTCGTCGAGAGTTGGTCACAGCCGTCTCCTCGTTCCGGAGTGGCTCCGCTGGCGGCCTCGACGGCCTGAGTCCTCAGCACCTTAAGGACCTTATTTGTTCAGGCGCCAGGACAGCTGGTGAGTTGCTCTTGAAGGAGCTTACGGCTTTGATTAACCTCATGCTCTCTGGCAAGGTGAACGAGTCCGGCATAGACATTCTGTACGAGGCCAATCTATGCGCCCTGCTTAAGAGGGATGGCGGCATTCGTCCCATTGCCGCGGGCACTACTTACCGCCGTATGGCAGCCAAAATTTGCTGTAAATTTTATAGTGAGGCTGTTTCGGAAAAGTTTCAGCCCCTGCAGCTAGGTTACGGCTCCAAAGGGGGCTGTGAGGCTGCCGTACACGCCTTGTCGACCTACCTAAATTCTGACAAAGGAGAGGTCATCCTGAAGGTTGACATAAAGAATGCCTTCAATTCTGTTAATAGGGACACCTTGCTGGCAGAATCTAAAAAAGAAATACCCCAAATCTATAGTTTCCTTTGGCAATGTTACAGACACCCCTCTAAATTACTGTTTCGAGACAACCTTCTGGAATCTGCTGTTGGTTGTCAACAAGGTGACCCCCTCGGGCCAGTGATTTTCAGTTTAGCCATTCACCCAATTATTCGTCAGCTAAATTCCAAATTTAACGTTTGGTACCTCGATGATGGAACCTTGCGAGGCGATATAGATACTGTTTTAAATGACCTTAAATTCCTTAAAAATGAACTACATTCCATTGGCCTTGAACTCAACCTTTCGAAATGTGAACTATATTTAGCGGACAGTACTGACAGACATCACACACTTTCCAAATTTAGGTAACGCTGTAGCCCCAGAAATTAAAATTATTGAAAAAAGCTCTCCGACTGCTTGGGTCACCTATCTTCGAGGATTCCTTTCCCGTTTTTATTGAGGAAAAAATTAAAAATTTCAATGACGTTTCGGAAAGATTGCTCCAAATTAACATGCATTAGGCCATAACCTTAATTCGATACTGCTGTTTCGGCCCTAAATTAATATATTTCCTTCGCGCTTCTCATTTATGGAAACACACTCATATTTTAGACAAAATGGACCAAATTATCCAGCATACATTAACTTCAATCTCAAATGTGGCCATGGACGACCGAGCTTGCACAAGCTACTCTTCCTATCCGTATGGGAGGCCTCGGCGTCCGCAAAATTTCCAGTATTAGTTTACTGGCTTTCATATCCTCGGTCCACGGTACTGAGAAATTAATCAGGAAAATCCTAGCCCCCACACTGATTAATTTTGATGTGCCGTGCCTCACCGAGGCTATGAATGCCTGGAGAATCGCTTGCCCGAATTCAGATCCACCTGATAACCCATTGTCCCAGAGACGGTGGGATGAGCCGCTCTGCAGAGTAGTACAAAATAATTTACTTGACACGTCTGCTATTGCTGCGGAGCGTGCGCGCCTATTGGCTGTGGGTAAATGGGAGTCGGGTCTGTGGCCTCATGCACTACCGTCATCGAACTTAGTCACTTTGTTCGACGACACAACCTTCCGCATCGCTGCTTCCCTGTGACTAGGAGCCCCTTGTTGTTCTCCTCATCGCTGTCACTGTGGCGAAGTTGTCAACAGAAAAGTCAACAGCCTTGGACACTACGGCTTATCTTGCAGCCGAAGTGCTGGTCGCTTAGCGCGGCACGCGAACATTAATGACATCATCCGCCGAGCTCTTGTCACCGTCGGCGTTCCAGCGGTGCTAGAGCCTAATGGTTTGGCACGCGATGATGGCAAGAGACCGGACGGCATGTCTTTATTTCCATGGAAGGTGGGTAGGCCTTTAGTGTGGGACGCAACGTGTGTCGATACTCTTGCGCCATCCCATCTTCCTGGCTAAGCGTGCTGTGCTGGCGCTGCCGCTGCGGCTGCAGAAACCTCAAGCGGCGACAGTTTAATAACCTTATAGGCAACTATATTTTCGAGCCGTTTGGGATTGAAACCCTAGGGCCGTGGGGTCCGAGTGCTCATGGTCTATTCACTGAAATCTCTAAACGACTGGTTGACACTTCCCGTGACCAAAGGGCTGGTTTTTACCTTGGCCAGAGGCTAAGCATTGCCATACAACGTGGCAATGCGGCCAGTCACTTGGGTACACTACCATTCGACAGCGATGCGGATGAATTTTTCGACGCTAATTTTAGTTTGTATAATAATATATTACTTTTAATTTTTTATATATATGAAACATACATGTGGAAATTAAATTAATAAATACCTTATTTAATTGAAAAAAAAAATTGTTGTATTTTAACTAGAGTTTATCAATTAATAAGTTTCAGGAGTCAGGAACTTGCGAAGACTGGTCAAAATAAGGTTTATACACCGGGGATTTTTCTTAGTTTTTAGGGTTCCGTAGTAAACAAGGAACCCTTATAGTTTCGTCATGTCCGTCTGTCTTTCTGTCTGTTTGTCCGTCTGTCTGTCCGCGGCTTAGCTTATAGACTCTTTGTACCTACTAGAAAACTGTAATTTGGCATGGCTATACATATTAGCTTGTATTACAAAATTATAATTATGAGCTAATGCTATAATAGTAATATATCAGCTAATGTAACAATAAGGCGTAAAACTTCGTTACTCAGTCAAGTACTTATTACTCAAGTGCACACGGCTCAACGCTAAATGCACTCTTGAAACTAAATCCTGATGGAGCTGCAAGAGTTCCGCGAAGAAAATGTGACTAGATGCTGTAGAGACTAGCCTGTTTGGCGTTTCCCTGCAACCTCCGCGATTATTTATAAGATAAGGGCGTAAAATTATGAGATAAACATTATTTCGAGTTATAAAATTATAGAGATTCAGCTTGAAGATCTGACACAGCGCGTCACCATCAGATAATACACTATAAATACGGGAGTCACCTAACGGGGTGTTATCCGAATTTGCCTGTATTAGAATCAATTTAAAAATAGCCATATTAGTGTATTTAGATCCTGAAAAAATATATTTGATAGATACATATTTTTTGAGGGAAATGAAAGGTTCAAAACACGATAAATTGTAATTTGCTCGATGAAAAAAGAACAACAAAGTCGATTTCAGAACTATTTTGCGTCTTATTTCACAAAATAATATGAAAATTGCATGTCCGATGTGGTAATCGTATTTTAGAGGGAATTTAATGGTTGGATTATTAAGTTTTTTTTTTTTTTTATAAACAAAAATAGTAAATCGGGCTAAATCGGCTTGCGCTCAGAGTCACAGAGTACATTTTATATAGGAAGAGTCCTATCCCTATGTAGTCTGTGGAGAGTCTGTGGGAGAGTCCTGCGGGACGTCATCGAGGGTGGACCTGTGTCAATTTTTTTTTAATACCTCTCTGCCGTTTAAAAAAAAACAAATAAAAGAAGAACACTTAAGTTATGAAATTGCGACAGCTCAGCAAAAAATATCTCGTAATTATATTATAGTTTTAATTCATAATATTGTTATCGAAAGTCTGATTATTTATATGCGACATGATGACGTTTAATTGTCATTAAACACAATACAAATTATTATCGATAAAATTATAGTCAAGTGCGAGTCGTATATATATTTTTATCGTCGTCGTCGCCGTTATAATAAAACACATTTTTCCAAGATTTTTTATTCAGATTCATCCATGTTACTATATTCACTCTCCATCGAACTATCTTTGCTACTATCATATCATCCTACAATAATAAACACATAATATACAATTTGGTTGTCAGTTGTATGTCTTAATATAAACAACTTTCACTCCGGCAACAACAACGAAAATTAGAAAAAATTGCTGTTTCAAACAAAAGTGGTAGGACTAAATGTATTAGCGGAGCTAACAATTTAAGATGTTTTTCTCGAATCCGTGTTTTTGAATACAGAAAGTCTCTGTCACTAGTACTACTGTATATGATAAAATATCGTTCTAAAATGTCGATGGCCTAAAATAATAGATTCGATCAATTTTAGCTGTAGCAGTAGGTACGTCACTCACTTGACAATAAAGTACGGCAATTGTTACTTCATATGTAGCTGTCAATATTTACGGATCTTCGTGTGGCAAACATCAAAAACAAAAGAATATGGTCACAGTGTAAGCGAAACAGTAACATGTTTTGCCCAAAGTTGTAAAAAAGGCAGCAGAATATACTTCAAAGAAAAATTTAAATCAATGGCAATATAAGAATAGTGTGCCTCAGGGTAACATTGTCGGCCCTTTACTTATCTTGTTTTATATAAACGATCTTCCAGAAGCCACTTTGCAGAATTGTTTTCTTTTAGCAAATGATACTACAGTCAGAATAAAATCGCTTATAAATCTGTTACGGAAAAGGCCCTATCAGATATAGTAAGCTGGAGGGAAAAAAAATATTTGAACATAAACATTAGCAAAACAAAATTAATCGAATTTAACTCCTAAAATAGAAAACCATTTAAAATCCATTTCAAAAGTAGAACATGTAGACGACTTAAAATTTCTAGGACTTAATGTAACTAGATATATATTTTTATTAAAACCATAGATGACAGAAGAGGCCTAAAATTTATGTACTTCTGTGTACGTTCTACGAACTATCCCATAACACTATATTAAAATGTTATAATTTTGTTTCTTTCATTAGTAAAATTAATTGATTGTTACAACACAGCTCATTAGCCGATAACGTCACCGACCGGCGGCGGTGGTCAGATGATCGGATACGTTTAGTGCCTTCCAATCGCTTATACATTGCGTTGTTATTGTCACCTATATCGTTGCAAACAGCGACCGACACCGATATCGGCACGATATCTACCGCTGAAGATACAGCGCGGTGAGAGTAGCTGAATTCTTCCACTTGATCTCACTTTTTCGCACCGTGGTTGTTCGGTGCGTCCGCGTCGCGATTGTCATCGATATTCACCAATATCATCGGGCTGATAATAATGATATCGATATCGAATGGATGTCAGTATAGCTGCCGACATATCGGTATCGGGTTGGTGTCGTTATCTGTTAATGTGAAAACGCCCAATAGTAGGTCCCATAAAATGTAAATCTAAGATCAACTGCAAATATTTTATGCTGTGGCATGGAAATCCCGCGAAATGGTCGGCGGCGCATCGTAAATAAAATCGCTCTGCATTTAGGGGAGGCGGAGGTAGCCTTTCAAAGGCCCACAGGCCCGGATAACCTCACCTTTATTTAAACGACACGGTGTGGTTAGCGTGCCCAGCGTTAACAATACCATACTCAAGAAATCTGTACTTATAAATTAAATGGCTGAAGGTATAAAATAAATAAAATGTTATGTATCTTCATAGTAAATGTAAAATCCTTCGGAAGGACCAAGACAAACTGGTGGTGGTCGAGAACTCAGTTGTCGCTTCTATCGCATAAGCCACACTGCAACTGCAATGCGATGACCCCAGTAGCACACCTCCGCTGCGAAACCGCTGTAGTAAACTTCAATAGACTCGCGTCATGTTCCGCTACTCGAATCGGATGAGTGTATTGCGGCGGAGGTGTGCTACTGGGGTGAAAGTACGAAGTGTATAGCTGACCTGAAATGTATGATTTCGTCTGTGAGATTATGATCAAAAGACAACGTTTTGATGTCACAATAATATAAAAGAAAACAATTGACAATGAAAAATTTTCACACACACAAAAATATCTGCTAATTTATAATAATCACCACTCATCCTTGGATGTACCAGATCCCATAACTTCGTCTCTGCAGATCGTCTGCCTGCAGTGTGTACCGTTGACAGTTCACACAAACATGAACACAAGGTACGAGTATTTATGACGCGAAGCTCAACCGCGCACTCGCCGATCTGTCATACAAGCAACTGGTGCTGCCAATTCTGATTAAAAAAACCCTGGAGCCTCATCAAGTACATTCATTGTGTATCGTGTGTCGTATCTGTGAAGAGCCTTCGTTCTTACCTTCATATAAAACACCCCAACAACGAGACCTTTACCATTAAAAAGCCTGATCCTGAACACTCCAGAAGTCCAGACATATCATCACAATCCATATCTATATACCTACATTATCGGCAAATAAATGATTTCTGTTTCTGTTCCGTTTCTCTGTTTTTCTCTTTTTATATTGGGACATGTTTGACTTCTATGTGTCACCCAAAAAATTACCTACATTACTCCAAGAATTGTTCACTTACCTGTCTGGTAATGTTTTATTTCTTGCCACCGACTTCTGAGTTTACCGAGAGTTAAAGTTCTTTCAGTGTTTTTGGAAGTACTATAATATTTTATTTGAAAAAGTATTTTATTTGTCATTTTTAGTCTTGGGTAGGTACCCCACACAAATTCGTGTACCGCTACTGGTACGTTGGTACGCAGTTATCATTGTGCATACAAGCTAAAGGGTAATAAACAGGATAATTATGAAGCCGAGAGCAAACAAAGCGCTTATTAAAACCATCTTATAGTTTCTCGTTACCGTGTTTGAAGCATTGTGAACTTTGTGTATCATGTTCACAACTTCAGATGGAGAAGGTATTACGGCTAAGGTGGCCCTTATTTACGAAAGTTATGCTTACCATACATGGAGAGGGCAAACAGCTAGCTACACCTATTCCCAATGCTATTCATTTTGAAAGTTCAAAAGTATAATTGCTTTGCTATCGAGCAGATGAATTTTTCAAAAATTTATGAGGCAATTGATTACGATGTTCCTTCGGTTGTGATAGAACGTGTTCTTTTCGTGAATATGTTCTTTCTATGCGTCATATTTACCGCAACTAAACGTATTTTCTTTCTTTTTTATTCCCAAAGTCGGTTCTGAAGAGGCGAACCTGCGTCAGGTTCGGCTAGATTTACTTCAAGTTCCGGCGCGTTGATCTTAGGGCCTAAACAAGTGGCAATCGCTTTCAAAGCGTTTCGTATTTCAATAAAAACTTTCAACAGGATTGTCATTAGCTTTTCGGTAGCTTAAGTCAATCCAAAACGTTCCATCATCGTTCACGTAACTTTAACATTCACTCACCGTTCGGATTTTAAAAGATGAGGTGAACTGAAATTTACAACTGATTTTAAAACGAATCATACGAGAACCCAGCTCAGATGTACCTAGGTATTTACAGAAATTGACGTCTAATAAATCATATCCACTTATAACATAAATCGTTTCCAGAAAACTTTCCAAAAAGAAATCATTTTACATAGGACCCTTTGCTACTTGTGTCTTATGCATTCACTTTGAAAAACAAAAATGGAATAAAAACACAAAGAAAGCTGAATAATGAATACCTTGTGCCACATTGTTCTTTTTAGTCGTTTGATCGTTGTAGGAGCACAGCTGTTCGCGTTTCCGAGTCGATCAAAGGACAATCAAATAACTGGTTAAATAAAAAGAAGTGTTCAATCTGACTGTGTACTGTGGAACTTAAAAAGCGAAGCAGCTTTGCTATACCTACGTCAATCATATGTCTGTCAAGAATTCGAGAAACACAGCTACTACGTGGCCACGCCACGACCACGACTCATACGACCGGCAAGTACAAACTCAAACTCAAAGCATATATTATTTCAATTAAACCATTTACAGGCACTTTTGATTTGTCGGTCATTTAGAAAGTTAAAAACTAGTTACCCGTTGCAAAAGGTAGATCTTTTTGGAGAAAAACGGGCAAGAAACTCCACAAAAAAAAAACAAAAAAAAAATGTGTGTGAGGAGTGAGAAGAAAGTTTAGCCGCAACGGGTAGGAGGACCGGTTATAGTCGTGGCCGTGCTGTGAGCGAGGTTCCTTATCGTGTCCATTCTTCTGAACGACCATTATCGAACATTTTACACTACATTTAACTGTGCCACTTTTTCTCGAAAATATTCTTTTATCCGAATTTGCCGCAACAGTCTGCGTTGAGTAGGCAATAATGTAAATCTCAACGCGAATAAAATTATTACCTTTTTTGGCTTCATAGCCAACGTGATCGAGAAAGCTGCGTGGTCCTATCATCCAACTATGACTAAATTATTTGATTATTGTACGGTTAGGACAAGAGCTAAAGCGCGGTCACTGTCGGACTGCAAAGAAAAGAAATAGAAGCGCGATGACACACTTTTTATTTACTTATTGCAATATATGAAGCAATTATATAATTGCCGTTTTATTGTAATATATATTTCGAATTGCGTTTGGAGAGGGGACTGTTAATGAACGCACCGTGCGATTTTGGTTTAAACAAACCACGTGGAAGACCAATGAATTGAAAGAGATGGTAAGCCGATCCGAGCCAATCTACCCAGGAATTAGCGGCATGGTTTAAAGTTACCTTACCAACAATATTGACTCATTTGCGTCAAATCAATAAAATAAAAAAATATGAGAAATGGATGTCCATGATTTGACTGATCTGCAGAAAAAAAAGCTTGTTGAAACTTGTGTTGCCTTGTTGAATCGATACAGAAATGAAGGAATATTGGATCGAATTGTGACATGTGATGAAAAGTGGATTATTTACGCTAACCGTAGGTAAGCAAAAAATGCAATGGCTGACCCCAGGTCAAACGCCGCAACAGTGTCCTAAAGCAAAGCTTACCATTAAAAAGGTAACGGTAACTGTTTGGTGGTCTCAGCATGGTGTTATTTACTATAGCTTTCTCCGATGTAGTCAAGCAATAACGGAAAATGTCTACTGTGCCGAACTACTCCGAACAATGATAGCAAAACTAGCAGCGAAACAGCCCCGACTCATGAATCGATCTTCACCATTATTGCTCCATGATAACGCGAGACCTCATAGAGCACGAGAAACCGTTTTAACTCTACAGGAACTGCAATTAGAAACCATTCGTCACCCTCCGTAATCGCCAGACCTTGCTCCAATGGACTACCATTTTTTTCGTGATTTGGACAATTTTCTACGTGATAAAAAGTTTACTTCTCCGTACAAAATGCTTTCACACAGTTTGTCGAATCTAGATCACAAGATTTCTATCGCAAAGGCTGAGAGCTCTGAGAACTTTATCGTACTATGCAATATTGTACAACGTCTTGGATTACTTATTTCATTATGTTGTTAATAAAATATCCGCATAATTTATTATATATATGTTATTTTATGTCTTAAATGATTTCAAATGCTTTGATACAATGGTACAACAAAGGAATTGTACAGATTTTTTTTAAACATGGGGGTATGCAGAAATCGCGGACCGCTACCTGAAATGAGGTCGCGCGCACTTTGGATGCGTTTTCGTACGAATTTTACTCGTGCGTGCACGTACGAACACGCACGAACGATCCCGACCTTCCTAGTACAAAGGGAGTGCGCAGACTGGGTGCGATTCAGTCGTACCTACGTACCTATATTCCGACGTCCGAAAACACCGCAACACTACCTATAGGCGGAGAAAAACGTATCCAGTGTGCGCACTCAATTCGTACGACGATGGTCGTGCGTGTACGCCACGAGTTAAATTCGTACGAAAACGCATCCAAAGTGCGAGCAGCCTTACTTACTCCGTAGAAAGAAGGTATTGAAGGTAAATTAGATAACCAATGCACTCAATTTGATATTTTGATGTTGGATTTTAATTTATGCTTCGTTGGTCTTTCGTTCTTCGTTTGCAAGCGCTACTGCTGATCATGAGGCCATAGATTCGATTTCCGGGTCGGGCAGTGTTATTGAATTTTCATTCTGGAATTTCTCAGTAGCAGCCCAGAGGACTCGTCCCGGAGGAATACAGACGTGATATTACCTATGTTATTTTGTTATGTTATACACTCAGCGTCACAAAAATCGCACCTCTCCGAAAATAAGTTTCAAGCAAGTCCCGCCATCAACGTATACATTAAACCCTATTAATATTGGTATCAATTGAAAGTATGTTTAACGACCTTTAAATTAACAACAGTTAGAATTCCTAAACAACAGATCTCATTAGCGCGTAACGTTATAGAAAATGTTGTCAAAATACGCATTACAACGGCCACTAATTGCACCTCCCTACAAGGGTATAAAACGGGCGACCCGGGTCAAATGTGAGTCATTCGCTATCCAACCTTTGAAGTGAACACACGTGAACAGCTGCAGCAAGAAAAATACCCCAGAAGATGGATACCACTGCAGATGAAGCCGCTCAAGTCATTGCACTACTGCAATCAGGGATGCGGCAATGTGATGTTGCTCGGCAACTGAACTTGAGTCGTTTTTCCGTTCGAGGAGTGTTCCAACGCTTCCAAGAGACTGGTGGCTATATCCGAAGACGTGGATCTGGAAGACAACGGTGCACATCCGAAAGAGACGATCGCTTCATTGTTTCAACGTCTTTACGTAATCGGTTCTCCAATGCTGTTGAGCTGCAACAACAACTTCGATCAGCTCGCAGAACTTCTGTCAGCGTCTCCACGATTAGAAGAAGAATGAAGGAGAAGAAAATTGCAGCTCACAGGGCTGCTACAGGGCCAAAATTGACTGCACAGCATAGGAGAGACCGGTTGCAATTTGCCCGTGACCATGTGGATTGGACTATAGACCAATGGAGGGCTGTACTCTTCTCGGATGAGACGAGGGTGTGTCTTTTCTGCAACGACAGGCGTAGAAGAGTGTACAGGAGGCAAGGGGAACGATTCGCACAAGCCTGTATTCAAGAGACAGTGGAATACGGGGGTGGCTCGTGCATGTTCTGGGGTGGCATGTCAATCGAAGGCAAAACGAACCTTGTGTGTGTTTCTCGGACTGGAAGTGCTCGCGGGCAAGGGTCGCTGACTGCTCCTCGGTACATAACAGAGATCCTAGAGGAGCAGGTTGTCCCTTATGCGGGTTTTGTTGGCAGTGGGTTCACGTTAATGCACGATAACGCCCGCTGTCACACCGCATTAATTGTAAGAGACTGCCTGCAAGAAGTTGGGATCCCTGTTATGCGCTGGCCGGCGCGAAGTCCAGACCTGAACCCTATCGAGCACCTTTGGGATGAACTGAAACGGCGAGTACGGGCACGTGATCCTACCCCTACCACTCTCCAAGACCTCCAAGATGCCGTCGTTGCAGAATGGGACAACATGCCTCAAGAGACTGTTGTCACATTAATTAGGTCCATGAGAGAACGCATGGAAGCTGTCAGCAGAGCTAGGGGGGGTAGCACTAGGTTTTAAGTTGATTTTATGGACTTTTTTAAAATTTTCACTGATAAAATAAAATTTAAGTTTTTAAACATTTGCATTAGCGTGTTTTTTTTATTCCCTGGCAAACAAAAAACCAAATTTATTGATTTATTCTGAAATTTAAATAAATTGCCTTTCCAATGATACCTTATAGTCATATGTGTACCATTGATTAATGGGGTTAAAATGACTCTTGAAAGGGAATTCTTAAAGAGGTGCGATTTTTGTGACGCCGAGTGTAGTATGTGGACGGCTTTGTTCGGGATATAGTAAAATAGGTATATCCTCAATATATTACTTTCTGTGGAATATCTTTTAACTTAGTTCAGTACGTTGTCGTCATAGCCCGTGCTTATCAAGCACGAGGAACCTTTTGAAACCGTGACACACTTTTCAAAATCATGTTATTTCTAAGACTATGGAGGAGAAAACCGAAATTATCAAAACACAAAATTAATCAAACTCAAAGCATTCATTTCAATTAAACCATTTACAGGCACTTTTGAATTGTCAAGGGTTCAGTCAGTCAGAAATATGAAGATACTCGTAGATGCCCATTCCAAAGCGTAGGCTCCTATGGAGAACAACGGGCAAGAAACTCCACGGATACTCTTTTAAATCATAATATTCTTACAAAATATTGGTTACATCATTCATGTTGAAATTATATATGTGAGAACAATGTAGAAAGGCGTGCACGTAAAAAGCGTCCGTAATAAAGCAAGCGTTGTGATCATTGCTCGTTTCTTTTTGTATGAGATGAGGCTTTATTGCTGGCTGGTATTATAATTTGAATAACCATTTAATACGAGTATACCATTGTCCCGCCCCTACTCGGCACTGTTTTTACGACTTCACAAAACAACGACATTTCTTTATTACATGTTGTGTCGTAGGATGATTTGATAATTCGAATTTTCGCGAAAACCCTAGGGATATTGCAAAAACACGGATAATTAGAAGATCCTATTATATTATGCAAGTTTAATATTGCCAAGTCTTTGGGATAAATTCTCTACAATGATGGTGAAATTATAATCACATTCTCTTGCGTATTTTATAGAACAACGCGGTCTTACAGACAGACACGAAAATATACTTTAATTTAAAATATGTTTATAGTTATGGATATAGAAATAACTCATGAAGGGCAGTTGTTCTCTTTACATCGAGCTGATTATTTAAAAAAGTTGATGAACTATTCATTCATCACCATCATTGGCAGCCATATTTCACCCTCTGCTGAGTATAAGCTTCCTTTTGTGCCATGCTTCCCTAGTCTGTGCGAGACTCATCTTGGTCTTCCCCTCGATCAGCGGTAGGTCGTCCACCCGGCTGTTGGTCTGCAAGGGTCTACCCTTTATAGCAGAACTTTTAATGTCATAATATTATTTTGCATAACAGCGGACAGTATAAACTTCATTTCGCAGAAAATCGTTTGGCATACACTCATTTATCATAATTTAAAACTCATAATTATGTAAGTCAGAATCATCTTTAGGTTTCTTGGGTTACTGTCTCGGCTCCGGCGCTGCGGGGCTCCGGCGGTCCCACGCTAGCTTATCGTCGCAGATGTGTTTAACGTTAAAACCACCTGCTCCTCAGCTCGCGGGCCGCCTCGCCCCTCCGCGCCTACGCGATTTTAAATTACACTCTAGGGGTAGGGCAGACAAGACTACGTGGAGTCGGTTTTACAGCGATTCGTTTCTGTCACTAACTTATGTAGCACAACATATTGAATTTTTAAGACAATATTTTAGTTTAATTTAAGATTTAAAATTATATTTTATAGAAATGGCAATATACCTAATAAAATTATTCCAAATATAATTCTGCCATCTTAAAAGTATGCCATTGTAAATTCGGACATATAAACATTCGGCCAAACAATCATTATATTAAATATATTTTTATGCCTTTAAAATATTCGTTTAAAGAAGATTATGCCAAGTGTGTTATGCCAAATCACGGAGCATCAAGATTCTGCCAGATAGAGGGAACCCGGTCTGCAAAACTCTTTCTACCGTCTCTCGGCAACCATTCCGTTTGGTCTCTGCTCCATCTGCCCTCACCAAGACTAGCCAACCATTCATTAAAAAGTAAAAATAGGTGCTCAGTACGTATATACACAAAAGGGTAATTATCTATTTCTAACTACAGCTGTATTTTACTTTTAGTAATAACTATTGCATTTCTACGTGACTAATAGAAGAGTTTTACTTGTAGTTTATCGTTTTGTTTTTCCAACACTGTTATTATTTCACAGACACAAACCATTAAGTAATCAAAACAAAACAAAACAAAAGTAGAAAGTCGACAAACTTGTTCTTTGGGGGTGAAAAGTACATTAGTACCTATCTATATGTATGTATTTTACTAAGTACTTTAAATAAATCATACACAAAATAATAATACGGAAAAACAGACAATGTTGTTCGTGGTGTGACAAAGCTGTTTCGTAAACATGTACACAACAAAACAAACAATCTGCAAAGCTTGCTCACGGAGCGTAACCGTTTTATAGTTAGGTATTTATTATTAAAGGCTTGTGGCTAAATAATAACACCCGCACACGTCGTTGAAGGTTAAGTTGCGCTTGGCGAGGTCGGTCCGTAGATGGGTGGCCATCCATTTCATACCGGGGCCCCTCCACACATCGGATAGCAAACCGTTGGTCCCGGCTGTCATACGTAGTTCTTTGACTTTGAAAACCAGTCTAGTAGGTATAGTATTACCCAGTAACTAGTTGTGTAGGTCAGATAGGCAGTCACTCCATGTAAAATACTGGAATTCAGCTGAATCAGGTTAGACTAAATAACTTTGTTGGGAAAAGTCTAGGCACTTGATGATTTATTATTTACTAACGGCATGACCCAGGCTTTGCACGGCTTTCACGACTTGACAAACATTGTGATTATTAGATATTATTTGCCAGGTTAATATTGATGTAATAAACATAAACCTTCCAAAATAAATTCTCGAAATGATGACAAAAACCGCTTCAAATTTTGTTGCGCATTATAGAAGAATAACGCTGACTCACAGATGGACACGTAAAGAAAGAATAGAGAACCTTATTGGGGATGTTCTTCAGAAAGGTCAGTTGCGTAGTACTCGTAAGAGGCGTCGTGCGTGATCGTAAACGAAGCAAGAGGAATAAGTAAGGATCGTAGCCGGTAGCGTTCTGTAGATTCTGCCTCCCCCCATAGAAACACGGCGTGAGTTTATATAGGTATCTAGAAGAAGAGAAGATAAATCTGTGGGAAACAATCTGGAGTTACTGCCGTTCAATTATTACGAACTTCAGAAGCCAGAGGCTCCTGCCACGGGACTCAGTTATGTAGTAAAATGTTCCATAAACAATGGCCGTCGGAACGTAAAGGATTATGTTGGTACAGTTATATCAGAAGTAACAACACACTTACAAACACAGATTTAATTAAATCACAAATGCGGGAAGTGGTTCACATGAAATGTTTAATTTACAAATATTGTTAATCTACCACGGTATTTAAAAATTTCGACACTCTTTCACCCAACATACATCATTGGGCAGAAGCTGCTTATAAACTAAAAGTAAAATTTTAACGTAGTTTTATAATTAATTTACATTCAAACTTTAATCAAATAAAATACAACAGAATACAAATTAATGAAGAGCACGAACTTAACACACATAATTTTACTAAAGGCCCAAGGAACGAGAGCACCTGGCAGGTTGCCCATGCGATGAACCAACCAAATTAAATCCGCAGTGGGCGGCACATTACAAGAATGCAATAAATGATTGAGTATTGAGAATGCACACATATAACAGCTGACAGAGAAGGATGGTGTCGCATCGTGTGGCAAATCACGGCTGTCCGAAATCTCACTGCAACGTGATGACCACGACCGCTCTGTCAAGAAGGCATCGACAAAGAAGAAAGGAGATATTTGTAGCCTTTTAACTTGTGTACAAATATCTACCACTGTACTCAACATGGGTCTATGTTTTAACTCGAAAACTACCGTCACTACACTCGTTAAGGATCTGTGTCTGTAAAGTTACCTATGACTTCGATATGAGCATTTTAATCCATCGACTTGCGTTATTCCGTCGGGGGTTGAATTACAGGAGATAAATTAATGTGTCTCGTAAGCTAAGGTTACTTTGTTTGACCGACTACTTTATTTAAAAAAATAAGGAGATCATGCGTTCAACACATTTATTTTAGGTATGACTGTTTTTCTCCAAGATTCCTGGAATTTCTTTTAATTTTCGATTTAATTATGATAATAGGATCATCAGCATTATACTACAAGGGAAACGTCAACGTTGATAAACATTTGCGTAACAGTTTTGTGAAATTTCTTTAAAAAACCAGAGGGTGACGTTGGGCTGGCTACCTACTATGCGGTACCATAAAAACGAGCCAACTGTTGCGTATCCTGCGGAGTGGCTAATATACATTGAATAGACATACCAGAAGTAACAAGGGAGCTAGTTTATATGTCATTTTCATCTTTTGTACTCGTATATATTTTCGTGGGGGATTTTAGACAGTTCTACATTAAGGAATATTTATCGTAGTTTTCAAAAACAATATGCTTTTAGTCCATTGTTTTATTGTTGACATGACATTTTATACTATCTATTAAACTTCGTAGGGCTTTATACAGCATTTTAGTGCGGTCTTACGGTCTTGGTATGTAGTTCATATTAACTACGACTATAATTATAGATAAAAGTCAGGGCAATAAAATGTTACGCATATTGACACCCTAGGTGAATATGCCGTGTAAATAATGACAGTTGTGATTTGGATAAACGGACAGCTTAAGTTGGTAGTTAGTAGCAATTTGCTTAACAATAAATTTTCCGGAATTTACATAGAAGGAACCGTCTATGAAAGAAAGAAAAGAAAGAAAGAAAATACATTTATTTGGCACAACAAGCAAAGCTATGCAACAACTGTTGCATTTTCTAGTGGGTAGTTAATGTAAAGCGAATAGTTTCAGCATAACATAGGAGCTCATTTGCTTGTTGTAAGATTCTCCTTATTGAGAATATCGCGTTATTTTTTAAACATCGTTGGAAAATGTATTTATAACTAACTTTTGTCCACGGTTTCACCTGCTTGGAGTTTGGAATAAAAAACCTACAAAATATTAAACTTCTCCATGAAGAATTAATACGTACCCATAATATTTGACTATAGTAGCTGTGCCCCGCGATTTCACCCGCATAAGTCTCGATTCCGAGGGAATATCGAGAAAAAAAAAGTATACAATGTCGTAACCTAGGTCATGGTCTTCCCATGTTCGAAATTTCATCCAAATCCGTTCAGCCGTTTTAGCGTAAAAGCGTAACAAACAAACGAACTCACTTTTGAATTTATAATATTAGTTAGAATTAGGATTTGTATTGTATACAAGAAGATGATTATTCAGATTTTACATAAATCGTTTCTATGCAGGTATTCGTCGACATGGAAGTGTATTACAACCCACCAACTGGAGACATACGTGCGGACCCATTTCTCAAATCGGACGTGCGTTCCGTCAAGTCTTCATCATACAACATAGCAAAAGTTCACGGCACTGCTCCTGTGCCAGTCCACGGTCCTCACGCCTACGGCGCTCAAGCATCTGCATCAGGCTTTCCTGCAACACCAGGATCCTCCGGTGGATCCGACGCAGGAGCCTCTCCTAAGGAATCAGGAGGCGTCTTGGACGATGTGGAACGCAACATCGCGAATATTGAGCAGTCGATCCGTGATAGGGAGGTTACTATAGATGTGGAGTTTCCAGAAGCGACCCGAACTCATAAACTGAAGACGGCTGGAAAGCGACTGCTCAGGTAAGAATCTCGAGATTATATTATTTTGTTCTCTCATTATTATGAACGTGAATGACGTCGTCTAGCCTATACCTTTATAAAAAAAGAAAAAGGAAGCGGATGGACAAGCAGACCAACTAAACTTACTTAATTGTGATGAATGGTTGCACACAGGTTAAACAAAATTAGGACACGTCCTATTTAAAAGCGGTCGCGTGCATAAGTCACTCTTTGTTCGGAAAAGCAGAAACCGCCCTCTGTCGGCGCGATCACGCGTTCATGTTCACCGAACAAAAAGTTCGAACGATCGTGCATTCGCGCAACGATCGCTTTTAAATAAGACGCAAGGTTACGCCATTACATGAATATTGAAAGTAAAGAATAATGGTAAACAAAAAGTTGTGTTGTGTACACATTTTAGGCTTTAACAAAATGTAATCACAACACAAAAATACGACTTTTTAACTTTTTACTTATCGTTATTCCTTAAAATTATTTAAAGCCACAACGAATTCTTAAATTCTACCGATGCTAAGGCATACAGTGCACAACAACAGGAGCACGGGACTGAGTCTAATGACCGTTTTCACTAACACTAGAAAACACCTAAATGAACGCCTAAATATTCTTTCAAGTCCCATCGCTGCACTAAGCGTTGAAAATAATAATAATCATTTATTTCATCTATCATTGTTTCTTAATAACATTAATATAATTTGATATAGGTACATATTAAAAGAAAATTAAATTTTATTGGTCGACAAAATTTAAAATTACAATTAAGTTTGCTGTTTCATTCCAAGCGTGCTTGTGTCACTTACAACAGTGGGTCAAAGTCACAAATGGAACAATCAAGTCTTTCCGTGAGCGCAAAATCCAACAGAGCGCTTCCACTTAGACATTAATTTAGATGTATGTTACCTAGTGTAGGTTAAATGGACACTGCAGTCGTGTCAGTTAAGTTTAAAATTAACATAGTAAAGATTAGTTCAATCTGCGTCCGCAAACACATATAGGTAAGTAAATATGCTTGTTAATATCCATGGCTAAAGGACGCCCTGAGGGAACAAAATATTCCGATGTATTCGTGAAATGAGTTGGGAAACGGGCTTTTATTTATGATGGCGATTTTGAAAAGAATAATACGGTTGGGGACTGAATTTATGTGAAACATTAATCAAATTATCAGTTAAATCACTCTATACAAATTTTTCAATACCTGCGCAGACGCTGCGAACGAAAATGTACCTAACCTTACATGCGTAAAGTAAGTTATGCTTTGTAGCTGCGCCCCGCCGCGTGGTTGTTGTGAATTGCCAGGGCTGCCTCTTTGGTAGGAGGGGTTCACATCGGCGTCGAGTCGACGATGAAGTACCTGGGACTCGTCCTCGACAGTCGGTGGAACTTCGTGGAGCATTTCCGACGTATGGCTCCCAGACTGGAGCGGGCCGGGGCTGCCTTGAAGCGGCTCCTGCCCAATCTAGGGGGTCCAAACGCCTCCTGCCGGAGGCTATACGCGGGGATCGTGCGGTCCATGGCCCTGTACGGGGCACCGGTGTGGGCGCGTTCGTTGAGGCGGCGGCCTGCCCGCAGGTTGAACGCGTCCCAGAGGGTCATGGCCACCCGGCTGGTCCAGGGATACCGCACGGTCTCCGGTGAGGCGGCGAGCCTCCTTGCCGGATTGCCGCCATGGGATCTGGAGGCAAAAGTCCTCGCGCATATCTGGGAGTGGCGCGAGGAGGCGAAACGCCGGGGCTTGACTCCGATGCCGCGAGAAATCGCGGCACAGCGGACAGAGCTCCGACGGGATCTCATGGCGTCATGGAGAGTGCGATTGTCGCAACCCAGTGCTGGGCACGCCACTATTGCGGCGATAAGTCCCCTTTTTGAGGAGTGGCTGGAGAGGCGCCACGGCGTCCTCACCTTCCGCCTGACGCAGGTCCTCACCGGACACGGCTGTTTCGGGAGGTACCTGTTTCGGATAAGGCGGGAGGAAACGCCCGGGTGTCATCACTGCGTGGATCGCCCGGAGGACACGGTGGAGCATACGGTGGAGGTATGCCCGGCTTGGGCAGAGCACCGCCGTGTCCTCGTGGAGGCGATCGGTGGCGGGGATCTCTCGCGTCCGGCCCTGGTCCAGGCCATGGTACGGAGCGAGAGGGCATGGGAGGCCGTCACCTCCTTCTGCGAAGCAGTAATGCTCGCGAAGGAGGAGGCGGAGCGCGTGAGGGAGAGGCAAATTTCGCGCCCTCACGCCCCTAGCCGCCGCAGGAGGAGACGCCCTGGGCGTCGGGAATCGATTGCCGATTCCCAATTCACGCGGGCTTGCGGACGGTGAGCAATGGGTAGCTCGCCGTCCGGTAAGGACCAGGCCCGGGTCGACGGCGCGTTGTGTTCCACGCGCGCCTCAAAGAGTGTCAGCGAGTGAAGGGGTCCGATGAGACCATTGCCTGCCGGGGTTGCGGGAAAGTCCGAAAGGGATACCGTGGCCCCCTGGCATTGCACAGGCAAGAGAAGGAACACGGGTGGGTTTTAGTCAGTAAAAGTCTGACACGCCCTCCCGCTCCACCCAGAGCGGGAGACGTCATTTGATGATTTCCCACCCAAAAAAAAAAAAAAAAAAAAAAGGGCTGCCTCTTTCGATAATGATGTCCGTAGGTATATGTGAAAAAAATGAAATAAAAAAAAATGATTTTTAATGTTTTAGCATGTTTAATATTTTTCTAAAAATACGCCTGAAATAAAATAATCAAAAAAATAAAAATAAGTTTCAAATGACAGTTGACAAGTGGAGGTCATTGACCTTTCTATTCTTATCTCAGACGCATAGTAGAAGCACAAATTACGTGGTAGAAGTAATAACATACCTACCAATAAAATACAAAACAAAAACATGCAAGTTTAAACAATTTACCTATTTAAAAAACGACAGTAAAACAAATCAGATACTCCCATTTCTCTATCAGCAGGTAAACTGAAAAACGATAAGATTTTATCTGTTCTTTTATTGGATCTACATCCGTCAAACTGCACATAATACACCAGAACCAGCCATATCATAAGAATTTGAAACTAAGTACTTCAGGTTGACCGAAATACCCTACGATAATACAGCAGCGAGGCGCGTACGTAGGCACGTACGCGGCGGGTCCGCGTACGTGCCTACGTACGCGCCTCGCTGCTGTCGGCAACCCACTGAGAAATGGGTCGCGAGCGAACCGGCAGCCGGTTGGTAGTTAGCGCGCGTAAGTACATGGAGTGATTTATCTGGTAATCTTTGGTATTATCCCCCGCGTTGTAACCAAAGCGATCGGCCGCGCCAATACGCGAGCGCCGCGTTCAACCAGGCGCCGAAAAAATAAATGCGACGGTTTCGTATTCGCTCGACGATCGTTTTCGGTTTGGACAGGACCTGACACGTGACGTTTTTTGACAAGTCCAAGTCGAGCTGAGTGTAGATTAACTTCCTTACCACCATTTCCCACCTAAAATCTATATCAAACAGCTTACAATATCTCCTTATTTTAAGGCGCGGGTTCACCCTGGGAGGAGGAGACAGGTCGGTCGTGTATGATATGCCAGAGCGCAAACGACCATCTACTCTCAAGACAGTCAAGACCTTCATGCGCATTGGCAAAGTCCGTCCTCCTCGTTATAGCAGCGATGAGGAGCAAGGACTGCTGGATCTTGCTGGCCCTTCCACGGACCCTGACCGTCCCGCCAGCCAGACTTCCATATCGTCAGACGAAATACTGGTTGACGTTCATTCACCAACTGATCCGCGCAAGATTAAAAAGACGTAAGTATAACGATTAACGAATTCTAAACCAAATGCCGCACTTCATAATTCTTATTTTTAATTGTATCAAAGAAAAATACATGCTGCGCACAAAATGACGTTCACCTTCTTGATCTTTTCCCATTCTCTTATTAAAGCAGATAATTATCAGAAACTTCACACTTTGTTAATTTTTGTCTTCCATCGGTATCTTACACTCGAAGTGAATGATGTCAGAATGAATCAGATGACACAAAATGAATCAAAAGTGAACTCATTTGTGAACCGATCCAACAATGTTAGTTATCTTTCACTCGGCTACCGAATTATAGAAAAATGAAATTATTGAACGTTCATTTATATGTAGGTAATTTTGACCAAAACAAAAATGAAACAAAAATAATGAACCATTTTCTCGAGTGCAGCGTCTGATAACAGTTTTAGGAAACTAATTTTGTAGGGCGATCCTCTTTTCCCATTTTTATAAGTATGATAGTGAAGTGGATAAATTGATCCAATAGAAATAAACAATTTACCTTTAATCCTAGGCGCACTGTCATCGAGACTGGAATTCCATCTGCGTTGAAGGCAGCCGACTTCCAAGTGTGTGTGACCATCATTGAGGCTCGTCAGTTAGCTGGCCTGAACATGGATCCCGTGGTTTGCGTGCAAATTGGAGATAATCGGAAGTACACCAGCGTCAAGGAGAGCACAAACTGCCCTTATTACAACGAGGTAAGGTTCAAATTTTGTGGCAGTTTCTTTTTAATTAATTCAGGTGGTTTATAGATCTTTTGGTCTTTAGATATAATTCGTAACTGACGACAACTGAGGGGCACGTCTGGTATTTTCAAGAACGTTCGCATTATATTCTCAGAACAAAGATAGTAGGTACAGAAGGCGCACTCCGCATTTTACGTATGAAGCTACAAGTGTGCGGCAATTCAATGAGCGTAACGTTATTAGAAGATATAAGAGTAACGCGATAGAAAGAGAGGCAACTTCTAGCTGAATATGACTGTGGCTAGGTAATTAGCGCTATGCGACCTGAAATGCACTTTATTGTGTCATAACAAGAGTCGCTTCTTATTTAAATTATTTTGCGAAGTGAACCATCTGCACTAACCTGTGATCCCAGTCTCAATCTGAAAAAATACCTCTAATTATCCAACATGTCTGGCAAGTTTGACATAGATTGTTTTTTTTTTTTTAACTATGGCATCTCGCAGGTATACCACTAAGGTATTTACTGCTCAACCGAACAATCCTGTGGCTGCCTTAAGCACTACACTCAAAGCCTCCAGCCAGGAGCAAAACTATTCTAAATTAAAATTAGGCAAACGCTCGCTAAGGGCACCCCCTGTGGGGTACGAACCTCGGCTTAGGGCGTCGCTGAGGGGAGGACAGCAAGATGGGACAGGCTGGATCAAGGATGTATCATTATTATTATACGGGGAATTTAAAGCTACGCGCTCAGCTGCGGCGCGGGCTGGCACTTCATCGGACAAGTACATAGATTGTCGCTGAGATGAGGTAGTTATAGATTCTGTACGTTTTGAATTACGGGAATTGACTATCTATTTTAAAACTTTAATCCATTATTAAATTTTGTTTTTTGAACTTTCTACTGACTTTATTACATTACACTAAACAATATTCAGAATCATGAAAAAAAATCCTACGTGTCAACTAAACATAATAAAAATAAGAAAGAATATTTTCTTTAGATACGCTACAGTATAGCACAGCAGCATTAAAACAATTAACAAAACACAAACTTAAAATTAGATCAATTATTAATTTCACTCGAATCCTGAAAAGAAATGAAGCCTGAGAATAAATAAATCAATTTAATATGAAACAAAAAAACGACCAACACAAAAAGGTACAGTCAGGGACATTAATTATTAAGTTAATTAACTCAACTTGTGTACATTGTCCGTATAATCAAATCACAACTGTGGCTTCCTGTACATGACGCTGGAGCCGCAACGGCGGCGGACTGCAAGATGAAAAAGTTTCAGAATATCTCATACAGAGTGTATACGCGGCGTGGTTGGTGCGGCGGCGGTGTGGTACCTGGGTGATATTCAAATGTTTAAACAAACATGGGGTCCGGCGCCGGTGTGGCTCCGGCGTCATTTTCAGGAAAGCCTAATTCTTTGAAATTAATTGTAAAATGGCTATAAGACGAAGAATAGACGCTTTAATTTCCCTGAACTTGCCTTCCTAGGCAAACAGTAAGGTACTTGCAAGATTGCCTTTGTTGTGGCGAAACAACAGTAGGTAAGTATATGTTTTCCTTAAAAGATTATGATCCAGATCTTGTGGTGAAGACTTGGCACGTTTTAGATTAGCAACATGTAATTTCTGTGACCAAACCGAAATACACTGCTGAGCTCAAATTGAGTTGAGGATTATGGCATAATATTAGTTTAATCCAGTAGTTGAGAACAGAAATTTAGCGTAATTCCAGTGTCGTAACTTTCTGCTACTTGTTCAATAATGTTTTTAAGAATTACTTTAGATTCAAAATTGCACTGTGGCGCCCATATTTGAACTCTTTCAGGTAGATTAAGTTCAGCTGCATATGCAGTAAGAAAAATAAGGCAGTTGACTGACATAGTTGCTTAGTATACTTTACTTATATCCACAGTTTTATGTCTTATAATATGGCGTTCTGCTGTGGGGATCGGCAGCTAACGTAGATTCAATTTTCATGTTACAAAAGAGGGCAATCCGCGCTATCTATAAAATGGGTCCTCGCGAGTCCCTTAGAAACAAATTCAAAGAAATTGATTTACTGACTCTGCCTTCTCTTTATATCTTAGAAAGTATTTTTTATGTTCGCAAAAACATAGGACTTTTCAAAATAAGAAGCGGTTTATATAATATAAATAGTATATATATTATGGAAACCGCTAAACGTAGTAGACATGAAATTGTGATACCCAAATTTAGATTAACTAAAACAAGCAAGTCATTTCTTATAAACAGTATCCGCTTTTATAACATGTTGCCAAAGTCGGTTACTTAGCGATGGGATGTTCAAAATCCACATTAAACGTGTCCTTATCAAGAAAGCATATTATAAAATTAAAGACTACGTTTAAGACAAGGAAGTTTGGCAATAATGCCTTCTGCCCATGTAGCTTCTCTAGTACCTCAAACCGCAAATTATGTAACTAAAATTGTTCTATTAATTGCTCTTAAATTACCATGTTTATATTTTTTACATTTTTTCTTGACATCATCCTAATATTTGACATTGGTACCGATTCTCTTGTAAAAAATGCGTCTAAACTAGACTAAAAATCACCAAAATTTAGTTTAATCCTGTCAAACGATGATTTCTTATTCTGAAATAGACTAAAGTGGCACAACTTAACTATATTTTAGTTTGACGCCACTAAGATTATAATATTGAGATTTTAATTTAGTGAAAATGACTGAGTTTAGTGAATTTGACGTTTTTCACCTAAAATTTTAATTGTCAAACTAATTCTGACCATTTTTAATCGCCACTGAAAATGGTGTGGAATATTATTAGTTGTCATGAACTAAAATTCACACTAACATCTCGACTTCGGGTGCAAAAAGAGTACTGTACTGGATTTTTTCTTTTCTTTTGCTTATATCTCGAAAATGGTGTCCTATCGCAAAAATAATGAAAATTTCGACCCCCTTTATAAAACCCTTATACCCCTAATTATACTCAACACGTAGGTATTTTTTTTCCACACAATAAGTGAAAAATTCGATATAAAACACGTCGAGGCTGCCCCCACTGCGCGCCTTCGGCTCTAAAAAAATTCCCGGGGTAGTGCAAACAAGTATGTACCACGTGGAGTCGCAAATGTCAAATTCGATTTAGTTGTGTCAAAATAATTTTTAAATTTGGAGACTTTTTACTACAGAATAGCTTTAACCTTTATAATACTGGTGTCTCATATTGGAGACAGATAACAATAAAATTCTATTGTGTCTGCTAATTGCGCGCGCGACAGATTAAGATTCTCATAGCCAAAGGCAAGGAATTTTAGTGATAGTTTAGTTAGTTTAGTTCGGTGTACAAGAGAATCGGCACCAATGTTTACCTAAAATTTAATTTCATCTCTTTATTAGCGACTTTTGTGGATGTTACAGTGTTGTAATAGCAATCATGTCATTTCGTTTAAAATAGGGTTTTATTTTTATTTATTTATTTATTTATTTATCTTTAAATAGATTCCCATGTATGTTTATGTGAAATAATATATTTTGAATTTGTTTTTTTTTATATTGAATCTATAGTCGCATCGTAGGAAATATTTAATTTAAACCCTAAGCTACACTTCCGCAAAATGCCAACAATTCAAAACATTTTTTAATATAAACTATTTTGTCCCCAGTACTTCGTGTTCGATTTCCACATGCCGCCTGTAATGCTGTTTGACAAGATTATCACACTTTCGGTAAGTTTTTTTGTTATAAATAAATATTTTGATCATACATGCGACGGAACTATTTTTTGCGACGCGAATTACTCGCAGCTGAAAGAAGTTTTTAAGGCTTGCGTTGTTTGTATAAATAAAAATAACAGCGTGGTATACTAACAAATTTTCCATTTAAAATATGAGCTCGAGAAACGATATTTTGATAGAATACTCTTTATTGTACACCATAAAAATTACAGACATAAATTTAGAAATTTTACATAGGGTGACACAATGGGCGGTTTTATCGCTAAAAGCGATCTTTTACAGACAACCTTTACTTTTTGATGAACATTTTTAAACGGCGTCGGTTAGTGCTACGAATTTGCGTAGCATTGCTACTACGAAGCATCGCGTAGTCTCGTAGCACTTGACTATAGCGTAAGCAGCCGTTCACATGGCGCTGTTCTGTTCAATACTTTACGGTAACAAGAAATACTTGAACAATTAATGACAATGTGAGTAACTGGAAACACAGACGAACGAAGAAAGCTAATAAAAACCTTGTAACAAGTTGGGTTCACACGTCAGCATCCCACTATTCATTCGGTTACAAACAAATTATGCAGTATGTGGCTAACATGTCATTCCAATATTATACAGTTCAATATCGTATTGATCAACGTCGTGCATAAGCAGCCTGACTGTAGATGAGGTAACTTTGATAATGTTCTGATACATAGTAACTTGATCGTAAACGAAGTACATTGTGTTTTAATTAAAATTCCGTTGGTAAGATAAAATTTATTCAAGTTTTGTTTACTTGAGCTCCTGTTTTTAAATGATTAAATTATAAGTGTCGTAAAATATTAATAGCGGACGCCATTAGGCGTTAATCAAAAGGAACGCCTTTCAGTAAGCAGCACTTACATAATAATATTTATTTTAGGCTAATTGAAATGTTACAAAAATGTATTCAAGACATCAGTAGGTAATCTATACGTATACCTACATACTCGTATTATAAATTAAAGTCCGATTTGGATGCGGTTCGTTATGAGAATTAGGAATTGAAATGGAATTGTGAATTTAATAAAATGGAATAAATTCTCTAAATGATAACACAAAGTGTATAATGCATTAATATTTAACTTACATTATTATAAAGAAATCTTGATGATTTTTCAAGTCGTAAAAAACGTGGCAAGCAGGGGTCGCTATTAATATTATAACATAGATAATTATCACAATATCCTATCCTATACTAGTAAATGACCAATATTTTTATATATTGGGTTTTTTTTCTCACAAATAGAGAACCTCGTCACTTCTATGATTTAAAATATTCATCAATTGCATGATATTATATCGAATAATGACCATCATAGACAACTACCAATAGTAAAAAAAACTTTATTACTTAACATAAAAAAAAAAAAAAATCTAAACATCCTCTTTTTGTTAGCATAAATGACCACTATTTGTTTTAAAACTTAGCCAAAACTTATTTTGTCGCTTAATCTAACTAAGTGGCATACGTTATCTTAGTTTTTAAACATTAGTGCATAAAAGTTTTAAAACATTCGTGTATAGGTTGTTAAATAAATTAAGAAAATGTTAGTATAAAAAATCATCATCTGCCTAGCCTTTTCCCAACTACGTTGGGGTCAGCTTCCAGTCTAACCGGATGCAGCTGAATACCAGTATTTTATATGGAGCGACTGCCTATCTGACCTCCACAACCCAGTAATTGGGTGATACGATACCCCTTGTTAAGACTGGTTGTCAGAATTTCGGGCTTCTGACGACCCGTAACGACTGGCAAAGATCCACGAATGACAGCTGGGACCAACGGCTTAACGTGCTTTCCGAGGCACGGAGGAGTCTCGGTACGTAAAGATGGTCACCCATCCACAGACCAACCCCGGCAAGCGTAGCTTAACCTGACGGATCGACACGTACGGCAGTTATTACTTATACGTATGAAAAATGCAAGTTCTTTAAAATTCTCCATACAAAACGCTGATTTCTTAGGTCCCACCTAATATTTTATATACATATTTGTGTTCACGTTCTCGAAAACGGCTCTAAAGATTTCTATGAAAGTTGCAAAGGGGTTTACGGGGGCGAAAAATCGATTTAGCTAGGTCTCATATCTAGAAAAATTTGTTTTCTTCGTATTTTCACCCGAGCAGAGCTCGCTCGCCCAGGTACCTAATTATAACTGAAACAAGCGATCAAAATATCTATTGTGCTAATATGTACATCTAATAGGTTAATAAATATACCGTTTATTTATAAATGTCGGAAATACGTTACTGAATTGACTAATCGGGACGCCAGCGGCGCTCGACAGAGTCTACATCATAATGCTCGGACCGGCCGGAGCTAAGCAGAGTTCTTCGGTGGCGGTCAAGCAGTGAAGACGTTTAGAAACTGTCGCGCATTCTAAATAGTTGTTTCGTGTACCTACAGTGTGTGAATTGCTAGTGTGATTAATTTGATAGTAAATAATAATTATATATGAACTACACACGGTTTTTCTATTGCGCAATAACCAACACTACCCACAGTACGCCCACAGTAGGATAATAACGAAAGAGACACATTCCCTCCTCCATCATCAGAAGTGTGATTCGTGTTGGTTAGGCGCAAAATGAAAACGACACACCCATCTCCGTCATAAATATAACTAATTAACTATCACAGTCATCATCATTATTCTACCCTTATAACAATTTATTTGCGGTCCGTGCAACATGTCCCTTTCTTTCATACTTCTCTATAAAGCTTCGTGCAGACTAGCGCGATGCGACAGCGCCACGCGACACCGGTTATTGTTATACCGTGAAGTTTTTTTAGACATTGTATTGCTCGAGTGGCGTCGCGCCGTTGCGTCGCGCTGGTCTGCACGTGCCTTTAGTCGTCTTCTCGGTAGTCACCCCCTTTCTAGCCATATAATCTTTCGCACAGTCCATCCCTTGTTTCTTTCTTTCTTTAATCAACTATCACAGTACCAAACCCCTCCTAACCAACCTTTGATTTTTACAATGTCTTTTTAATCATGTAAGTACTTACTCGATTCAAATTACTTTGTTTTCTTTTTACGTTTTTTTGGTAAAATTAATGGCTTTTCATTCAATATTATTATTATAAAAAAACGTAAAAAGAAGGCAATTAAAGATTTACCTACTACGTTAAAATTCAATACAAATTAATATTCCCCTGGCGACACTGAGGCGTATCCGACGAGTGATTTAATAATTAGAAAGTCACGCAACTATTCAAGCCGGATTGAACGCCTCCAAACAAGTTAGTTTGTACAATAGGCGTGACCTAAATTAATCTTGCATCGCACCTAAGATTAGGCCCAGAGCTCTAAGCCCTCGTCCCTCCGGGCGATTTTTTATCGCGCACTGGATTTTCATCACGCAGCGTGTAGAAAATTCAACATTGTTTGACGTGCTGGAATGCATTCTGTTGGATTCTCAATGCTCGGCTCAACACCGAGAGTTGAAAATCCAATGCACGATAAAAATCGCCTGTGTGAATGAGGGAAAGCACCTCAGCGGCCGCTGTTGGCGCGGTGATTCCGTGCATTGTGGAATGAACCGTACCGAATTCCCTTACTTGACTAAACTGCTTGTTCGCTAAGCTGGCATAACATAGTTAAACATTCAGTGACCAATTTGTGAGCCAACCTAATCTTATCACGAAACACATTAATAATTCGTCGTACGGTGAAATGAAGCGATTTTGTATTCTAACACAACCATGGAGGGCATAATATTTATGCTTTTTCATTTGTCATTATTTGATTTATTACACTGTCTTGTAAGCCCATGTTCACGTTGAGAATCCAACGCGTTGGGTCGCACTCTCGTCCCGTTGAAAAAACACACTGTTGGATTTTCAACTCTCGGTGCTAGGCAGACCGTTGAAAATCCAGTGCACGAATAAAAATCGCCGAGATTTTATTACGTCCGTGCGAACGTGGGCTAAAAGTACATTTTTCGTTCGAAAACAAAATCACAATGCCACCGGTTTTTGTTTCAATATTCGAGTAAAAGGTGTACTTACTTAGATAATTTGGATAGAACCTATCATCCAGGTAATCCCGTCTTTAAGCCAATTTACACCCAGTTTTGTTTTTAAGAGTTCTAGGGAGAAGTGTTAGGTATACGAGAAGGGTATATAATCTCTATACGAGAAGGGTATATAATCTCTATACGAGAAGGGTATATAATCTCTATATGAGAACGGTATATAATCTCTATACGAGAAAGGTATATAATCGCAATACAGGAAGGGTATATAATTTCTATACGAGAAGGGTATATAATCTCTATGCGAGAAAGGCATATAATCGCTATACGAGAAGGGTATATAATCTCTATACGAGAAAGGTATATAATCACTATACGAGAAGGGTCTATAATCTCTATACGAGAAGGGTATATAATCTCTATACGAGAAGAGTATATAATCTGTATACGAGGAGGGTATACAATCTCTATACGAGAAGGGTATATAATCGCTATACGAGAAGGGTCTATAATTTATATACGAGAAGGGTATACAATCGCTATACGAGAAGGGTAATATTAAGACCATAGCCGATAACCTAACATTTATTTAATATCGGCAATTGCATTGGAAATATCTGATAGTGCCTCCATGTAGCGCACAAGCTAGTGAAATGCCATTGCGCAAATGATTATGAATTCAGACGGAAACACATACGGAATCGCTCCTAAAATTGCATTACAATTAAGTATGTGCCATTTGCGCTCGGCTTTACTATGTAAATTAATTGGATCAACAAAGCAATTTAATGTTATTGTTACTAATGTAACTGTAATTATATTATGTATTGACTTTCGTGCAGACAATCCGTCACACGTCCGTGGGTGCCTTTACGCGACCTTTAGTTTACACACTATTGCATCAAACCCTAACCAAGTTTTTTTAATTGAATGTTATGACAAATAACGTCAGTCATTCGTGTATTTTGTTTGTCATAAAAAATTAAGAAAGAAAAATAGGTTTATATTTGTCACAGAAATACGTGCATACAAAAAAACAGTGATATAAACATAACAGAAATATTCGGGAGCTGCACATCATGACTGTGACAAGAAGGTATCCACTCAGCATAATGCTGTGCTATGGGGAATCTGCGCTATGCTGTCATAGCGCAGATTTTCAGTGGTCACCCCGAAAGTTTGACAACCAGTCTTACAAAGGTAAAACGTATTACCCAGTAACTAGGTTGTGGAGATTAGATAGGCAGTCGCTCTATGTAAAATACTGGTATTCAGCTGCAATCGGTTAGACTGGAAGCTGACCCCAACATAGCAGATGATGATGAATTTAGACAAGTGATGTTTAGATTATTGAGGCCAGCAGGGAAATTGAAACTCATTTTACATTCATTTTCATTTTATCAATTCAACCATAGCCATTATTTACTTAATTCATACAAAGTTTCCATAGAAAATGCACCAATTTGCCCGGCAACTTTTCAAATTATTCTTTCCGTTATAAACCTAACTCGGACTATTATGAACGTTTTAAAACAAAAATAGCCAAATCGGTACGGGCGTTCTCAAATGATGCGCTTACCAACGAACAATTTTTTTATAAAGAAGATGAAGGACATGAAAAATAAGAAAATCCAATAGATCTACCTACCCACACGGGTTTATTCCGTAGGTAATATTCTTCCCATATTTTTTTACGACAGCGAGAATAAAACATTTCCTGTTCTAACATTCATATTTAGAAAAAGGTATGGTTCCGTATGCTCGTATAGTATCTGTTTTTACGAGCATCGATCGATACGAGCGTTTGCGAAAGCCAATTGTCTTGTGGGCAAGGCGAAGCGAATCCCATGCGGGATTCGGGACGAAATTCGCCGCGCCGAATGGGTCAACTAACTTGAATGGAGTGCAAACTGGCGTAAATAGTCGCGTGACTTCCTCAATCATTATGCAACCGAACCGCGTCCCGCATCTCGGAAAGAAAAGAAAAAGAAATAAAGAAAGAAAATACGTTTATTTACGGTACACATGACGCTAGGAAAATAATAATTTGGGGGAAAATATACGTCACATCCACGCAAAATGGTTTTAGCCTCAGTTTGACCAAAGGTTTAACTCTGCAGCTTACTGGATACTGGCAAAACAGCCGAAATCTGTCAGCTAAGAGAATATGTTGTGTTGTGTATGTACAGATAGTTCAACTCATCTGTGCGCGCGGTGCTGTTTGTGGGTAAGCCGATAAGGACACGTGTTGCTCGGACGACGACTGCCGCGTCACTGCCACACAAATTAAAGATGTATAATTACAAGCGCACGCACACATGGCGCCGCGCGCACAGATGAGTTGAATTATCTGTACTAGGAACTGATTCTGAATTCTGGGCATCATCATAAATTTAAACTAATTAGCTGCGCTCCGCGGTTTTACCCGCATAAGTCACGATCCCGTGAAAGAGTATTTTATGTCCTAATGCAGGTCATGGTCTACCCATGAGCCGAATTATATCCAAATCTGTTTAGCCGTTTTAGCGTTAATGCGTAACAAATAAACAAACAAATTCACTTTCGCATTTATAATATTAGTTAGGAAGTTATGATTAGGAAGGCTTGCAAAACCATTTATGATGAATAATTCAAGGTCGTCGTTTTGCTATTCAGCCTCAACGTGCGCACATAAGTTACTTCTTGCTAATATTCGCAAATGCATTATCGTCGGGATGAAACTAAACTGATAGAGAACTATGGTAAAACCCCATAGTTTGTGTACTGAACATTCATGTTTACCGTTTGCGCGTGGTTGTCCCCTACAACCCTGTATATACTTTTGTCGGTTTTGTCAAGTACTTTATACAACATAATGTCGAAAATGTGACATATGTACATCTTGTCGCAACAGAAGGTACTGAAATAACAAGGTAGGTACGAGTCTGACAGTCAACAGTGACATGTAGACACTTAGTACCTACCAAGTTGAATAATGTATGTCTATACATTAAGAACTATATTTCGTGCGCAATAAGGTTTATACTTACTTAGCAGTTTACTATCTAATTAATATAAATTAGCGATGGGAGCTGGTTTCTCGCCCAAAGCATTTACCTACGCGCTTAACTTTACACTGTGTGTAGAGACGAAACTGTAAAAGCGTGTTGATACTAGGACTTGGATTCTAGGATTGACTTAACTTAAATAAACCATGCAATATTATTTGATTCTATCAATCTATTTAAACAGGCTGAAATTGAATTCATGGGCATCCTCTGAGGGGGTCTTTGTTCTCGTTATTATGTACAACTTTCACTATAGGAGCAACGCTGAAGTCGCAAAATAAAATCAGCTGTTTCCTACATTTCTATGATGTTTGCATAGCTCATCTAAATGCAGGGAAGCACTAGTAAAGGAAAAATGTTATTAATTTGTAGATTCATGACATTTTTTTTTTTACAAACTTACTTTTGCTGTTTGAGAATAGACCGTGACGTATATCGATGCATGGGAGAACATTTTTCAACGACAAAGTTAAGTTTGTTCTTAGGATAAATTCATTCCAATTACGTAACCCTTCATTGTGCGTCGTCCGACACGCCTTGGCTGGCTTTTTTATTTTAACGAAGGAACTATAAAAATGATCGATCATCCAGTGTTGCTGTTTTTAAGTAAGAACGCGTAGATCAAGACTAATTCAGGTTGGCAGTTATTGGATACGATCGATACGATTAGACCTTCGCCGACCTTCGTAGATGTTTTGTAACGAAGAAAAGCCCAAGGGTACATTTTAATTTTTGTATTAATTAGGTAATTTATTCCATTACCGCTACTCTATAAAAGGTATAGGAAAATATCTTGAGGAAACTGCCATGTGTTGAGACCAAAACATTGGAAAACATTTGACATCCACCAACTCTCACTGGGCTAGCGTGGTGAATTAAGACCCACTTAGTCTCACAAAGTGGAGGTCGCTGTCTCAGCAGTGGGGATGTTGTAGGCTGATTATGCCTATGCTTATTCAAGAAAGACTCAAAGTCTACTCACGTTTGTATTTCCCGAAGGGTTATGCATACGCGTATACCTATAGCACACTCATGATTCGCCAGTTATGTTTAACTCCCACGTAACACGGACCATGTTATTTGCGGATCATTCGTTTTAATGTGAGTCATAATAAGTTGATTAGTGATCAACGAACTATCTGGCAACCCGTCATCGAAGCCATCATAGTGACTAGACTAGACAGTCTTGTACAATTAAATCATTCTAGTTTCAACAACCTAACTAGAAATGAGGGTTTCAAATCAGAATGGACCTTTTTAGCCACAATAGAAACTTGTCCTCGGAAAAGAGGCCATTATCCTCTAAGTATACTCCGTTCGTTCATCCGATTCTGACTTCTTTTACCCTCAGCATAAGGATGGCATTAAAAGCAAAAAAGTGGTTACAATACCAACTGTTTACTGCAGCTGCCATTTGTCATGCCACCAACGCAATAGAAGTGAAATCGGTTGAACGGAATGTAAAATAGGTTTATTTTAAAGTCTAATCTTATTTCAAATGGAGTATAAGTAGTTCCTGATACTGCGTCGCTTCCCGTATAATATTTCAAAGGTACGGTACGTTTACTAACCTTACTGGTTATAGGAATAACACACTATGTGAACCACACGAACTCTATATTTCACAGGGTTGTAAATTTTAGAAAAGGTAATGAAATCTCATCTAGGATGTTTGTGTACATGATTATGTCAAATATCATCTGGAATGTTTTCGAACGTGATTATGTCAAATATCATCTGGGATGTTTGTGAACGTGATTATGTCAAATATCATCTGGGATGTTTGTGTACGTTATTATGTCAAATGCGAAAAGAGGGCTCATTAACCACAGAAGTCCATGGTCTGACGACGGAGTCTGAAGATTACTATTATGTACTCGTACCGATAGTCTACGGTGAAAAAAAAACGTTGTAGGTAACATAGCATAACATTACGCCTGTTTTTCCCCGATGGAGTAGGCAGGGGTAAGACCTACTAAGAATTTAATAATAGAAAAAGTGCTCTAGCCAGGACCTCTTAGCAGTCGGGCTTTCTAGCACCAGACCAATCAGACAAGGATCTTAACAACATTAAGAACCCTGGGCAGCCATCTACCTCCTGAATAACTCATGTTTACCCCCGGGGTATCTCGAGTTACTAGGGTAAAGATTCTAATAATGGATTACTATTACCGCCACTATTTTCGGTTTGTGGCTACTGAACCATTCCCACAGTGTACCTAAGGGGTAAGCGTCTCTTTGCCCCTTCCCGAAGATATATAATTTTCTTGTTTCCACAAACCACAGCTTACCTAGGTTAAGCGATTTGAAACACTAGGACTTCGTCGAGTAAGTTTTGTGAGTCTATTAGAATTCTAGAGAGTCTAGATACTATAGGTATTTTATCCTGTTCAAGGTGTATTTTCAGAATAAAAACCCGCGCTTAGCCCGTGTGGTAGATTTCAGCGCTCTCCCTCTCAAAGAGAATAGGCCTATGTCCCACCAGTGGGAAATCTATTGGCTGATTGTACAAACGCCAGCACATCAACCTACCCGAAACTGTAAAATTTTCCAATTCAACTTTGAACCTTACGCTTTAGAAGTAAAGTTGAAAATCCATTAAAGAAATTTGACATATTCGTCTGTACTAATACAAAATCTGCACGGTCGTCGCTTGATCTGAACAAGATAATATCTGGTCTTGAAAGATCTGTGTTTGTTCGGTTTTTTTTTAGAGAGTACTTAGTTGGAAAGGAAACACCAAAAAAATCGAGCGTTAAGTCGAAAGCGTCAAGGTAACCCACTAAATTTTTGATACGATCACGAATCATATTTTAATCAACATATAAACTCAAACTCAAAGCATTTATTTCAATTAAACCATTTACAGGCACTTTTGAATTGTCAAGGGGTCGGTCAGTCAAAAATATGAAGCTAGTTGCCCATTCCAAAGCGTAGTAGGTACCTATGGAGAAGAACGGGCAAGAAACTCCACGGACACTCTTTTAAATAAAATATAAAATTGATACAAAATATTGGTTACATCATTCATTTTGAAATTATGCATGTGAGAACAATGTAATAAGACGTGCACGTTCGTAAAAGCGTCCGTAATAAAAAGAAAAAAAGAATCATTCAAAAACTTAAAATAAATTAAAATAAGCCATGGCAGCTAGGAGATGACCAGTCCCAACTGACGGCGCCCGTTCACGAACATGACGCATGGATTAGCACCATTCAGCTCAACCATTTTGAAGGGAGCTAATATAACCTGACCCTGACCTGTAAATTGCAAAAAACTAAACAAAATGTTACCTTAGTGCATCCCCCTTAAGGTTTGAAGTGCAAGGTCAAGAAAGGATTCTTTCCTGTCAAAATACGAAACGATGTTTAAAGACGCCTAATTGGGAAGATGAAGAAGACTTCTGCAATCAATTTTCACCGCATTTACAATCGCCACTTTACTTCCGCAAGGAAGAAATGGCTTGCGGGAGTGAAGTTCTGCAAGTTGTGTAGCTAATCATCAAAACAACGTTTTTGAAAAGGGATAAGCCAATAATTAGACGCGACAGTACACACTCCTTTAATAAATTATTATCTCGAATCAACTATCAGAGTAAAAATAAAATTAGACTTATCACTTCACTTGTTGAATGAACGAGTGTGAAAGTCTCAAGTTGTCTCCAGCGATAACATCACAGTGCGAAGCAGATTTCTTTCAACTTTGTTACTTTTGAAGTAGCAATATAGACAAAAATGTAAGACTTTGCGATTCCTAAACTTTGTTCCATCGTGTTGGGCGGAATCATTTAACATTTACGAAAATTGCACAAAAAATGTAGACATATTTTAAATTTTCAAAAACGCATTAGCTTACATTTTATATTAACTAAGAACCACCGTAATAAAGTTTAGTTTTGATATTAAATCATAGTATATATATTTATAAAATGTACGGATTAGCTATTTACTAAACACATTAACTAAAATTATTCCTAAAGGAACTTGCAGAGAAGGTACCTTTAATTTGTTTTTGTTTGTTAACTCTGCCTTTGATTAAACTTAAAACCTAATTACTGACCGCCCGTTTATTTTTGGAATTATAACTCCAAGAAATGACTGTTCGATGAAAAGAAAACCGAATCATCGTATACTTTGAAACCGCTTTAATTTAAATTCATTTATTTTCAGAATAATTATTTGTCCATATTTATTTTCTGAATAATTATTTGTCCATACATATAAGGGTCAGTTCACACCGAGACGTCACGCGACGTGACGATGCTTGAGAAGCCCAGTGGTTACACGCTGCGCAGCGCGGCGCCGCCGCCGTGAGACGCAGCGCGACGTTGCTAGGCGCATCGTGAAGTCACTGGCAGCCTCACGCCTCGCTGCTTCGTGATGCGTCGCGCTACGCCGAGGGGCATCTCGAGTCGCAGCGCGTCTCCGCGACGCATTTTAGAATTAACTCAATTAAAAGACTATCTTTTTCAATAGTAATTGAAGTTATATTTTGTATCACTATCTCAAAAAGTGCGCGCAGTGTCGCTTCGCGTCTCGTCTCGGTGTGAACTGACCCTAAGGTCTATAAACACATAAACTATGTTAGTATAGCATCATTCATAAAACTCAAGCGTGTGTAAGTGGTAGTATGCGCGCCGGAAAAGGCTCCTATCAAAAATAAAATTAAAAAGGCATTGCAACTTTACCTAGCAAGTAATAAAATCACTCATGTCAAAAATTATAGTGTCATCTCGTCACATGAAGCTGGATGAATCTCTTAAGAACTGCAGACTCTGACCCTGCCTCACAGAGCTCATCCAGATTAGCTTTGAGACCACGAAGTAATATTTACTTCGTGTTTGAAAAGCAGACGGTTACTCTACATTATGTATTCCATTCCTGTTTCTTGAACAAAATGTCGGCTTTCTGACATTATTTTTCTTACATATCACATTCTATTAAGTAGGTATAGACCTTATTCCGGCGAGATGTGGAATGCTTACATTTAGAAATGAGAAAAATAAAAAAACCGGTTTTCGTTCAAATAAACCCCTATCAAAATCATCATTTGTATTTCGTAGGGTCAGATTTAATTGGATCAGTTAGATTAATTGGATTGCACTATTTTGAAGGTGCAGCTTAATAATATTTGAATATGAAACCCTTCCGGAATAACAAAAATACAATATAAATTTATGTAGATCAACAGCATAATTTTTGTAAGACTACGGCAAAGTCAAAGGAGGTTATGATTTTAACAAGCTATGTATGTATGTTTTGATGTGTATATCTAAGAATGTTCAACTGTTCCCTTAAAACTCCTAAACTAATCGTCGTATTTTGATCCTCCAATGAAACCCCAAAATAAATTTAAAAAAAACCTCTACAAACACCTAAGGAAGATCTCACGACGGACACGACTCGCATTGTGAGATGGTTCTCTGGAGCCATGTAGCTTAATACCCAGTTCCCGATATCGGTTGGCCATATTTTTAAATGATAATATTTTTTTTTATATTACCATATATTTAAAAATATGATTAATATTTTGTACCTAGCCTACCTATGTATATCGTCACCTCGACGGCAAACTTACGAATCTGCAGTTTTAGTGAAGTCGACATTGTGATGAAAAACTGTACCTAATGCGATATACACACCGTGGAAAATTTACGAATTTTATAGATAGATTGTTTATTTGGTGCGCACAAAAGACGTAGCACAATATACAAAAACGTGATTTATTAATAACTAAATACAAGATTATGGCAAAAAAAAAGGTGCCAATATACAAAAAAAAAAGAAGAAACAAAACAACTGGTGCCGATTATCTCTGATGGTTACAGAATTCAAATTGTTCGAATCTGCATTTTATGTTAATACACCCATAATAATATAATCATATAGGGTGTTTTAGCGTAGTAAATTTAAAGTAACATCGTCATACATAGAAGTTATTAGATATCTTATTTAGTCATACCATCTTTTTTTTTTTTTGTGTGGGAAATCATCAAATGACGTCTCCCGCTCTGGGTGGAGCGGGAGGGCGTGTCAGACTCTTACTGACTAAAACCCACCCGTGTTCCTTCTGTTGCCTGTGCAATGCCAGGGGGCCACGGTATCCCTTTCGGACTTTCCCGCAACCCCGGCAGGCAATGGTCTCATCGGACCCCTTCACTCGCTGACACTCTTTGAGGCGCGCGTGGAAAACAACGCGCCGTCGACCCGAGCTTGGTCCTTACCGGACGGCGAGCTACCCATTGCTCACCGTCCGCAAGCCTGCGCCTACGGTGGCCGGGAATCGGCAATAGATTCCCGACGCCCAGGGCGTCTCCTCCTGCGGCGGCTAGGGGCGTGAGGGCGCGAAATTTCCCTCTCTCTCACGCGCTCCGCCTCCTCCTTCGCGAGCATTACTGCTTCGCAGAGGGAGGTGACGGCCTCCCATGCCCTCTCGCTCCGTACCATGGCCTGGACCAGGGCCGGACGCGAGAGATCCCCGCCACCGATCGCCTCCACGAGGACACGGCGGTGCTCTGCCCAAGCCGGGCATACCTCCACCGTATGCTCCACCGTGTCCTCCGGGCGATCCACGCAGTGATGACACCCGGGCGTTTCCTCCCGCCTTATCCGAAACAGGTACCTCCCGAAACAGCCGTGTCCGGTGAGGACCTGCGTCAGGCGGAAGGTGAGGACGCCGTGGCGCCTCTCCAGCCACTCCTCAAAGAGGGGACTTATCGCCGCAATTGTGGCGTGCCCAGCACTGGGTTGCGACAATCGCACTCTCCATGACGCCATGAGATCCCGTCGGAGCTCTGTCCGCTGTTCCGCGATTTCTCGCGGCATCGGAGTCAAGCCCCGGCGTTTCGCCTCCCCGCGCCACTCCCAAATATGCGCGAGGAGTTTTGCCTCCAGATCCCATGGCGGCAATCCGGCAAGGAGGCTCGCCGCCTCACCGGAGACCGTGTGGTATCCCCGGACCAGCCGGGTGGCCATGACCCTCTGGGACGCGTTCAACCGGCGGGCAGGCCGCCGCCTCAACGGACGCGCCCACACCGGTGCCCCGTACAGCCTCCGATTTAGTCATACCATGGCAAACTAACGAACTTGTGGTAGTTTCGAAAGTTCACCGAAGTTTCAATTGGATATTTTTTTTTTATCTTAGTATTATTTAGTATGTCTGTGTGAATGTATGACTAGCTGTTCGTGCCCGGCGTTGCCTGGGTGTATTTCCGACTTTTCCAGTGGATTTATCAACATTTTATTTCATGCAAACCTTGTCTAGACAATTACGAACACAACAACAACCAAAAAAAACTGCCAATAAGGTCGGGCCATTCTCTAGTGATGATCTATCATACATGAAGGAATAGATTTTTATTTATAGATCTTAGATTTTTTTTTACCGTCTCAAAATAAACTAAGCGTGAATTCATGCAAGCCCAGAACTTTTTTAAATTATAAACTATTCAAATCCTATTGGTGGGATAATTCTAATGCTGGCCTAGTCCTTTTTGTTGGTTACTCTCAGAAATTGTGCACAACGTGTAGTGTAAAGAATACCGTATTGTATGACAATGACTTTTTTTTTCAACATCAGATTTTAATGAAACAGCCTATATTATGATCCTCTCTGTTACGAATGTGTATTTATTTCTGATCCGTGTAAAATATGAACAATCCTTTGATAATAATAAAAAGTACCATTTTGAAAACTAAATGTACCGCAGTTCCATTATAACTGTTATAAAAAAAAAAAAAAAATGATTTTGCTTTCAAAACTCTCCCCTTCAATGATTCACATGTTTGCCGTAGTGGTGACGATATCATAAAATAAAGGAAATAATAATGTAGGTATTCGCAAAGAAAACATAAAACTTGCATGAAACAAGCACTCTAAACATAAATAAATAAAGGACCCGTTTGCAAAATTTATAGGTATAGAATCGACTTCTACATCGATAAAGGTGACACACACACAATTGTACGCTATAAGTAGTCAAGTAACAAATTTTGATAGGTACTTTGAAAGTGTTTTTTTCTTTTCTTATTTTTTATAATACATACATGCCCCTACAAAAAATATTTCGTATTTTTATTTATATTATTACTGCTAGGAGGTACTGGAATCTCTACTAGTAGAAAGATGTGGGCTGTGGACTTTATTTTGTAGTTCTAGAAATCTTAAAATATGTTGATAATAGAACACAAACTGTACCTAAACTCAACCCGGTATCGTTAATTTTGTGGAAACTGGCAACGGAAGATCGTTTTTACAACTCAAACTCAAAGCATTTACTTCAATTAAACCATTTACAGGCACCTTTGAATTATTGTCAAAGAGTCAGTCAGTTAGTCAGAAAGTTGAAGCTAGTTGCCCATTCCAAAACGTAGATCTCTATGGAGAAGAACGGGCCAGAAACTCCAAGGACACTCTTTTAAATATAGAAATTACAAAATACTGGGTACATTACTCTTGTTGATATTACATGTGAGAACAATGTAAAAAAAATATAAAAATCAAAAACGATTAAAAATAGGGCCTGGCAGATAAGAGATGACCAGTCTCAACTGACGGCGCCCGTTCACGAACATGACGCGTGGATCGGCACCATCCAGCTCAACTATTTTGTAGGGAACACACTCGCCACCATCAGCGAGACATTAAGTGAGCATGACATACTCTCAACTACCCTGCTCTTTCAAGTCAACATAAAAAAATATAATTTTTAACAAAAAAGTTTCAATCATTTGATTCGGTTTAGTTTTGTCACAAAATGAACCGAAAAACAGCATAATTTTGTCCAATTTGCAAACGTAGTATTAGTATACACTAACTTCCGTACGTTTTTGTTAGGAAACTGAAAAATGCTTGGCTTCTCGGAAACCTAGTTGACGAAGATTTTATATAATTTATAGTTTATATTTTAATTAAAAGAACATCCAATGTAATTTTTTAATGGTGAAATGTTACGGTTTGGGATTGAATTACAATTGCGGGGATGAATCGATCTGTACTTAAGATTCAGCAGGCTCCACTAGGAAGAAAGGCTGGCTAGGTTATCCTTTAAATATTCACGTAAAAAAACGAAAACTGCTGTTTTTTGTCTCTTTTCTGAAATTATAGATCAACTAACTTTTGTCCGCGGCTTCGCCCACGTGAAGGTTATCCCATGGGAACATAATACCGGTATAAAAAGTATCCTGTCTTATTCCAGGTCATGGTCTAACCAAGTGCCAAATTTCATCTAAATCCGTTCAGCCGTTCTAGCGTTCAAATTCAAAATTTAAAAGTCATTTATTCAAACTAGGCTGAGAATCAGCACTTTTCGAACGTCAAAGTTACATACTCGTAAGACAGTCCCACGAAACGCCCACCCTTCACCACTTCCTAGTGCTTTGGCTGGGAAGAAGAAGTGGCGCGACAAACTCCCTAGCACCACAGCTGTCTGTTCAAGCGTGAAAGCGTAACAAACAAATACACATTCGCATTTATAATATAATTAGTTTAGGATAATAACTAGCTATGCCCCGCGGTTTCACGCTCATACGTCTCGATCCCGTGGAAATATCGAAATAAAAAGTATTCTATGTCCTCACCCAGGTCATGGCCCATCCGTTCAACCGTTTTAACGTGAAAGCGTAACAAACTCACTTTCGCATTTATAATATTAAGTTAGGATAATTAGGATTCTACATCGATTCTGTATGCGTTTACGATATCAGAAAAAATATAGCACGTAATGTATTAGGCGCTTTAAGACCTTATAGGAAAATTTGGTAGGTACTTATTTTATCGAAATCCTTTCAGTCATTAAGGAAGACTCGCATTTATAATTATGGATTATTTGAATAATATTAATAATTATTATCGCTGTCATAGTTACTTCGATCCATATCGTAGGTAGGTACTGGTGTGCTATTGAAAGATAGCAACACAATTTCAGTTTATCTCGTCTCGGGTATTGAATATTTCCGGGCAATGTTGCAGTCTGCAGGCAAAACGAGTATCTATCGAGCGATTGAAAACCCGGTACTGAAAATGTGTTAGGATTTAATCCGAACCGGATCTAAATCCTTACTGAGGTCCGGTTCACTATTGTTGGCAGGTGCAGTTGCTTTTCGTTTTCAATTCAATATGAATACCGGATCAACCCAATTCTCTAGTTACAAATCAACAACAGTGGATGTGTGCTCGGTGGAAATCTGAAACGAACGCGGAGAACAAAGGAAGGCTTAGTAGTAAAAATTCGATCGAGCATTAAATGAATCATACAAAGTAGGAAAAAATAAAGTATTTATTTCGACATGTATATCTATATAGTCCTCCAGACCGTATTTCGGCCACGGCGGCCAATCTCAATGGAGACTAGCCTTCGGTGCGGGAGATATTACAGTGCACAAGTGTGTGCGCAGACACAGGTGCAACCTCTCTTCCCTCACTCTCATAGTCCGATGGGAAGGCAATCCGCGACGACCGAAGAGAGATCAGGCGTAGCACCAATGGCTTAACGTGCTTTTCCTGGCACGGGGGTAACGCACGGCCAACTCCGGGCTGTTATTATGAAATTCCAAATGGAAAAACCTAATAACACTTTGCCCGACCCGGGAATCGAATCCAGGACCCCACGCTCAGCAGTCGCGCTTGCAACAACGAGACCAACGGGGCAGATAAATTATTTCGTTACATGTATCTATATCTATACATATAACGAAATAGTAACGAAGAATTCTTGTCCGTTTGTCTGTTTGTCTGAATGCATGTTCCGGGCGTAAAAACGTTTGAACGGTTACATGTATCTATATCTATACATATAACGAAATAGTAACGAAGAATTCTTGTCCGTTTGTCTGTTTGTCTGAATGCATGTTCCGGGCGTAAAAACGTTTGAACGGTTATGGTACTCTTAGTCCCAGTAGTCCGTTTCCGTGGGATATTTTCTGAGATCCATGCGGGCGATGCCGAGGCCAAAAGCTAGTATTAAATACAACTCAACTCCAACTCCCATCTTGGTTTCAACTTGCACATACATGTATGCGGAGCGAGTGTCCTGTCATTTCACCGACAAATAATTTAAAATTTCCATTTGACAACTGTTAACCTAACCTTCAAATGTTAAGCTGCCGCCGGGCGGTACGTCAAAAAACAGCAAAAAACTATCATGTTAAGTGACCGCCAGGCGGCAGACATCCCTCCCCGTGCTCGTCCTCGGGGACTTCAATGCCAAGAACGTGGCTTGGGGTTCCCGGTATACGGACACATGGGGCAGGATGGTGGAGGACTGGGCGCTGGAGACGGGCCTGGTCGTCCTTAACCGGGGTTCTGTCCCCACATGTGTGCGGATGCGGGGTGAATCGGTGGTGGACATCTCGTTCGCCAGCCCCGCTCTGTCGCCGCGTGTCATTGACTGGCGCGTCATGGAGGGGGTGGAGACGTATTCCGATCACGGGTACATCCGGTTTGACGTCTCCGCCCAGACGTCGAGCGCGCTGGTCCAACAGGCCCCGAGTGGTCCGCGGTGGGAGCTGAAGCAGCTGGACCGGGAGCTCCTCCTGGAAGCCTCGATCGTGCAGTCCTGGGTGTCATCACCGGACAGGCCTGCTGACATCAATGACGAGGCGGAGTGGTTCCGGGAGACCATGTCCGAGATATGTGACGTGGCAATGCCCCGGGTCCAGCCCGGACGTGCATCGCGCCAGGTGTACTGGTGGTCGCGACAGCTGACGACACTGCGCAATGCGTGCGTTGCTGCGCGACGCCGGTACACCAGGGACCGCAGGCTCCGTATTCGACCTCCGGATACGGAAGTCATTCAGGCGGAGCTGTACGGGGGATACAGAGCGGCGAAGACCGCCCTCCAAGCGGAAATCCAGCGGGCCAAGGCACTGGCCCGCGAGGAGTCGCTGGAGACTCTGAACAGAGACCCGTGGGGCGCCCATACAAAATGGTGCGGGAGAAACTCCGCCCATGGGCTCCCCCGCTGACGCAGTCTCCGGCCGCAGCTTATGGGGGACGTGGTGAGCACTCTGTTCCCTTCTAGAGGGGAACATGCCGCCCCGCCCATGGCTCCGCCTACTACGGTGCCCGATGTGGATCACACCGCCGACGACGACGACGATGCTCTGGAGGTGACCGAGGTAGAGATGAGGGTGGCGGTACGTAGGCTGAATGCCAGAAATACCGCCCCAGGACCCGACGGCTTACCTGGGAAAGCCTGGGTCCTGGCCTCAGAGGCTCTCGGGCCTCGACTAAGGGGGCTCTTAAGCGCATGCTTGGAGAGGGGCCAGTTCCCGCTTCGTTGGAAGACGGGGAAACTGGTCCTCAACAAGAAGCCGGGGCGCCCTGCGGACTCTCCGTCCGCTTACCGGCCCATCGTGCTGCTTGACGAGGTGGGCAAGCTTTTTGAAAGAGTCATTGCAGACCGCCTCGTCGGGCGGCTGGTGCGGGTGAGGCCGGATTTGGCGGAGAGCCAGTTTGGTTTCCGCAGGGGGCGCTCCACAGTGGGCGCCATCATGCGCGTGCGAGCCCTCACGACGGGGGATGAGGTGGCTCGGGGTAGGGTCGTCTTGGCGGTGTCTCTAGACATCGCCAACGCCTTCAATATCCTGCCCTGGAGTTGCATCAGGGAGGCACTCCGATATCACCGGATGCCGACCTACCTCTGTTGTGTGGTCGAGGCCTATTTGACGGACAGGGTCATTACCTACCCCGGTCACCAGGAAGAGTGGAACCGGCGAGAGATGTCGTGCGGTGTCCCACAGGGATCGGTCCTGGGGCCGCATCTGTGGGACATCGGATACGACTGGGTGCTGCGCGCCGACCTCCCCAGTTTCGTCAGCGTCGTCTGTTACGCTGACGATACGTTGGTCCTGGCATAGGGGAGGTCGCATCAGGCGGCGGCCGAACTAGCGACACACGGGGTTGTGACAATCGTGGCCAGAATCCAGTAGTTGGGACTCGAGGTGGCCTTGTACAAGTCCGAGGCCATGTGTTTTCATGGTCCTCGGAACGCGCCACCATCGGTTTCCCAAATAACGGTAGGAGGGGTTCACAACGGTGTCGAGTCGACGATGAAGTACCTGGGACTCATCCTCGACAGTCGGTGGAACTTCGTGGAGCATTTCCGACGTTTGGCTCCCAGACTGGAGCGGGCCGGGGCTGCCTTGAAGCGGCTCCTGCCCAATCTAGGGGGTCCAAACGCCTCTTGCCGGAGGCTATACGCGGGGATCGTGCGGTCCATGGCCCTGTACGGGGCACCGATGTGGGCGCGTTCGTTGAGGCGGTGGCCTGCCCGCCGGTTGAACGCGTCCCAGAGGGTCATGGCCACCCGGCTGGTCCGGGGATACCGCACGGTCTCTGGTGAGGTGGCGAGCCTCCTTGCCGGATTGCCGCCATGGGATCTGAAGGCAAAAGTCCTCGCGCATATTTGGGAGTGGCGCGAGGAGGCGAAACGCCGGGGCTTGACTCAGATGCCGCGAGAAATCGCGGCACAGCGGACAGAGCTCCGACGGGATCTCATGGCGTCATGGAGAGTGCGATTGTCGCAACCCAGTGCTGGGCACGCCACTATTGCGGCGATAAGTCCCCTCTTTGAGGAGTGGCTGGAGAGGCGCCACGGCGTCCTCACCTTCCGCCTGACGCATGTCCTCACCGAACAAGGCTGTTTAGGGAGGTACCTGTTTCGGATACGGCGGGAGGAAACGCCCGGGTGTCATCACTGCGTGGATCGCCCGGAGGACACGGTGGAGCATACGGTGGAGGTATGCCCGGCTTGGGCAGAGCACCGCCGTGTCCTCGTGGAGGCGATCGGTGGCGGGGATCTCTCGCGTCCGGCCCTGGTCCAGGCCATGGTACGGAGCGAGAGGGCATGGGAGGCCGTCACCTCCTTCTGCGAAACAGTAATGCTCGCGAAGGAGGAGGCGGAGCGCGTGAGGGAGAGGCAAATTTCGCGCCCTCACGCCCCTAGCCGCCGCAGGAGGAGACGCCCTGGGCGTCGGGTATCAATCGCTGATTCCCGGCCACCGTAGGCGCGGGCTTGCGGACGGTGAGCAATGGGTAGCTCGCCGTCCGGTAAGGACCAGGCCCGGGTCGACGGCGCGTTGTGTTCCACGCGCGCCTCAAAGAGTGTCAGCGAGAGAACCCCTTCTCTCGCTGACACTCTCTTTTTTTCCGATGAGACCATTGCCTGCCGGGGTTGCGGGAAAGTCCGAAAGGGATACCGTGGCCCCCTGGCATTGCACAGGCCACAGAAGGAACACGGGTGGTTTTTAGTCAGTAAGAGTCTGACACGCCCTCCCGCTCCACCCAGAGCGGGAGACGTCATTTGATGATTTCACACCCAAAAAAAAAAAAAAAAAAAAAAAGGCGGCAGAAATCCCCGCCTTCATTTTGGCAGTGATTTTGTTTACAAAAAGTGTTTCTATCTTGATCTATCTTGCACAGAATCTATGAAACAAAACAAGAAAGATATATTGTCGCTGTCAAGTCTTTAAAATGAACTGATGACGCGTTATACACGAAACAATATCGCATCGTCAGTCGAGTGTTCGCACTCGCACGCGCCGCAGATGCGCGCCAACGGATTTATTATGTGTATTTTAGTGAGTGTGTGACTGTTTTTCTGCAATTTAGTACCTGCACAACATGCCTGCACACAGTTTTTATTGCGTTTAAAGTGCAATCAATAAAGATTTCGGACATAAATGGTAATTTTAACAAACATCGTCAGCCGTTGTGGCGTCATGACGACATGACGCGCCAGCCGCAATGGACCGCAACACATTTGGACTTATTACTATTAGTAAATAATTTAATGAAAGCAAACTGTCGTTATTACGTATAATGATGTATCGTATTATTTATAATAGGCATTAAATTTAAATATTATAGTATTATACTTGCGTAAAATGGAAATGAAAAATACCTACTCAGGCGGCCCGACTTCAACAAAAATTATATTATCTGTAGTAACAGATAATTATAATATTGCAAATGGATTGTTAAATATTTTAATAACTAAAGTTATTTAAATTACTTTTTCATCCCACCATCTCGGAAAGAGTATTTTTAATCTTCAGTATCTGAGTGGAAAAGCCGTTTTTATTCTCTAGAGGATAAAGTAAATTGAATTTAGAACATCGTGTGCACTAAGTTTGTGAATTAAAAAAAACATTAAACCTATTTACTGCTACCTCTATGGTGCCGAATATATCATACAACTTTTTTTTAATTTGTTAAAAACTCAGACTCGGAACCTTCTTGGTGTTCTTTTTTCAATTTGCTTTGTACGCGGTTCTTTACGCGGCATTTTTTCACGTCATTGTTAAACCTTAGGTATATTAAAAACAAGAAACTTGAAAACAAGTGAAAAAACTAAAATGAGTGATTCTAGCGACGAGGAAGTTTGTTTGACGCCAACAGAATTGACTGAAACTGTTAATAATGCGCAAATGAGCTTTCTCCCTCAACAATCACGCGAGAAGTATTTAAAACAGTACGATATGTTCAACACGTGGCGACTAGCAAAAGGAGCCAAAACTTTCTCAGAAAACGTTTTGCTGGCATATTTTATAGAATTATCCGAGAACAAGAAAGCAAGCACTCTATGGAGTACGTATTCGATGCTAAAAGCAACAATAAAGATGAAAAAAGACAAACATATCGATACCTATCCTAAATTAGTGGCATTTTTAAAAAGAGCCTCATCTGGTCATCAACCAATAAAATCGAAGGTTTTCACAGTATCTGATATTGAAAAGTTTCTTAACGAAGCACCCGATTCCGTATATTTGGCGGCAAAAGTAAGTCAGTTGCACATTCAGTATCTACTTAAGTATATTAATCTCAATTAAATAGTATACTTAGTAGATGTTGATAGGCATAATTATGCGTTCATATCAATTTTATTCATTTATCTACTACAATACTCTTTACGTTACAGGTTGTTCTTATTATTGGAATAAACGGAGCATGTCGAACTAATGAACTAACACAACTTAATGTCAAAAACATTGAGAAACATTCAGATGACTTACTATTAATTAATTTACCTAATACAAAGACAAAAAGAGACCGCAACTTCGTCATTCGCAAGGAATACGTAACGATTGTTGAGAAATATCAAGCCTTACGCCCGCCTAACACTCCAATCAATCGATTTTTTCTACAGTATCGCAATGGAAAGTGTGTTAGACAGCCTATGGGTACTAATAAAATTGGCAGTATCCCACGAGAAATAGCAACATTTCTTGAACTTCCAGAACCCCTGTTGTACACGGGTCATTGTTTCCGACGAACTTCAGCCACACTTTTGGCTGATTCCGGAGCTGATCTGCTGTCCCTTAAGCGCCACGGAGGCTGGAAGTCCAATGCAGTTGTAGAGGGATACATAGAGGATTCCATCCAAAATAAGTCTAAAATATGTGAAGGCATCGTAGGAGCCATTACACTGAAAGAGCCTCAATCGGATCCTTGTACTGGCCCTTCTACATCAAAAATAAGCCGTTATGAAACACCTAACCATCTCCCTCTCTCTCCAACATTCACGCCAAGGGAATCCGATGAATCGGTACAACTATTAAGTATGACAGATAGTTTACCGAAAAACAGTACACAAGTGACTAACACCAATATTACAGTACCAAACAAAAATATTACACTCAATTTAAATAACTGTAGCAACGTTACTTTAAAATTTTCTTAATTATACCTTAGTATTATTTTGTTATAATTTAAAGATTATTCTGTAATACTTACCTGTCATAATGTAGTAATTAATACCTAAACTGAAATAAAAGTGTACCTATCTTGTGATTGTAAACGTTTTTTTTTTTGCATTTAGTCATTTCCTCGCTGAGGTGGAATGAAAAGTTACGTGTTGCACTCGAGTGCAAAGATTTTTCACCTCTTTTCGCGGTTAAAAAGCAACTTTGCACTCTTGTATAACAAATAACTATAATTTAATTTTCTATCTGCTCCCATATTCTGACGATGCGATAATCTTTCGAGATATATATTTATTTATTTTTCCAGGAGGAGCACCTGCCATTTTTTGCTCTCCATCTCATTGGCATTGCGTATAGTTTCTTTCATTAATTAAAAAAATATATTATGTCCGGGTGGATGATGTGAATAATTTTATAATGCCATGCTTCAGCTAAATTTGAAGTCCTGGGAAATTCATGTTGTTAATTTCGCATGCCGGGCGAGTGCCAAAAACGACTAGAATATATCGGGTGTAAAAAGACCCTTTCCGAAGCCGAAAGCCACATATTCTACACATTATTTGGATCATTTTTTTCCACTAGACCATACCTGGGAATCCATTGGTTCTGTAGATATTGAAGGTCAAAGTCGCATTTTTTTTTTTTTTTTTTTACTAAAACGAATTCCAAGTGTTATTACTAAACTTTTCTCCAAAAAAACATTACCTGAATTTTCGATTTTTCTTAACAAATTACGCATTTGAAATTACAAAAACGCAATGAATATCAAGCGCACACTATCATGTCATGATTGCCTCTACATCAACAAGCGCACGATACAGTGTCACGTGGCCCGGCGCGCGGCGTGAACGTACAACGACCCGTGTTTGTAACAGCTGATCGGTTGTTTTTAAGTTTTTGCAGTTTTTGATTTCAAAGTCGTTGATTATGAGTTGCAGTCCGTTGTCTGTACCTAATGTCGAACTACTAGTTGCTACGAGTAACTACATTCAAGGCACTGGCAAATAATGAAGAATTTATTTTATTATTACTGCACACCTACCTAGCTATCAAAACCACCTTTTGGTTTAAGTTATTTATTTACTACTTACATAATACAAAAAAGATACCAGGATAATATCCCTTACTTGTTGAATAACATAACATAACATCACGCCTTGTTTCCCCGAAGGGTTGGGCAGAGGTGTATCTGTAACAGGTACACCCACACTTCGCCAGTTATGTTTAAGTCCCATGTAATAGGGGGCGAGCCTATTGCCATCAACTGGGCACAAATCCAGACTCCGGGCTGCTACTGAGAAATTTCAGATAGAAAAATCCAAAAACATTTTGCTCGACCCGGGAATCGAACCTAGGACCTCATGTTCAGCAGTAGCGCTTGCGACCACTAGACCAACGAGGCAGTCTCAAAGCTCGAGGTTTATTTTTGCCTCGAAGCTTGCAAGCTCGGCAGCGGTATTTTTTCATTGTAGATAAACGTTTATGCCCGGCAATAATTAGGTACCTAAGTAACTGCAATTAAAGGCTCGTGCAGACCAGCGCGACGCGATAGCGACTCGAACAATACAATTTCCAAGAAAACTTCACGGTATAAGAATAGCCGGTGTCGCGTCGCGCTAGTCTGCACGAAGCTTGAGTCTGGGAGACTTCTTGTAGTTTGTTTTCGTAATTTAGGTAGGTAGGTACCTACCAATCTGTGTTACACAGAATTGAAATAATTAGGTAACCCTAAGACAGTCCTCCTTAGGTCCTAATAACACATAACACAATGATTTAGAATAGGTACCTAAGACGCCGTACGCGCGCGCTTCGCATAGATCAAAGAAAGCCGCCGCTTCTAGCTAGCCGACACGCGCCCCTCCTTCAAATCGCAAAGAAATTTAGCAAGTTTTTTATTATTGTTACCTACTTTATTTTATTAGTTCGGTTTCTTACGTTATCGAATGCGCTTGTGTTGTTTTTCCGAAAAAAATTACGTGTAGTGATACTGTGACTGCGTACTCGCTGACACAAAGTGTCTTGTGTTGCGTGAGTTGACTTGAGTCAACCTACTACTACTACCTACTTACCCGATTTTTTTTGTTAGTGGTTTTGTGTTGTGTTGTGTTTTAGTTGCTAAGCTTTCATGATTATTCTGCGCGCGAGTATGTTAACATGGTGTACTGCTACGGTATGGGCCGTGGAAATGCTGCCGCAGCCCTTCGACTTTACGGTACTGAATATCCCACCGCGTTTCAGCCCTCTGATTCGCGTATTTTCACTCGGGCAGTGCAACGGTTGTTGGACAACCAGCCGATCGTGTCAGTTTCACAGGGAGGCGGCAGGCAAATTAGACCAGCGGCAGAAATCGTCATCCTATCCGTGATGCGGGAAAACCCACGTTTGGGAGTGCGTACAGCGGCTAAAGTATTGCGCAGACGACATGGCCATCGCGGTAGGTACGTGGTGTCTCATTCCACTGTGCACAAAGTATTAAAACGGGATAGGCAACGGCCTTACAAAATTCATCGCATACAAGCGCTCGTGCCGGGCGACACAACACGCCGTATGGAATACTGCAGGTGGCTGCTAAGGCAGGCTCGAGGATTTGTGAACAACATTATTTTCACGGACGAAAGTACCTTCGCAAATAATGGCATGTGGAACCGCCGAAATTCACACTATTGGTGCTCTGTGAACCCTAATCAAACCCTGGAAACGGGGTTCCAGACACGGTGGAAACATAATGTGTGGACAGGCATTGTGGGAAACCAGATCCTGGGGCCCGTTTTCTTGCCTCCCAGAATGACCGGACCTACTTACCTCGACCTCATTAATGGTTACCTGACCGACACGTTGGAAGACATGCCAATGCTCCAGCGGCGAGTTGTGTGGTACCAGCATGACGGCGCGCCGCCACATATCGTGAGACCGGTTCGCGAGCAGCTGAAGCAGCTGTTCGGCGACCATTGGATTGGGCGGTATGGGCCCCACGCATGGCCTGCACGATCACCCCAGATTTAACCCCTTTGGATTTCTTTTTGTGGGGCTATGTCAAGGATAGGGTGTTTGACCGTCCCTGCAAGACCGCTGCGGAGATGCGTCAGAAAATCATTGATGTTTTTGATGAACTCAAGCAGCGGTCAGAGCGAGAAGGGATCCTGGAGCGGGTTCATGAAAATACGCTGACTAGGGCGCGCGTCTGTTTTCGCGAGGGGGTCGGCAGTTTGAACCACAGCTCGTGAGTGTCGAGAGGCCACCGATGTTAGATGATGACAGCGATGGACAGTAGGTAAGTACCTACACAGGCTATCTAAAAACTAGTGTTTTTATCAATGATTTCATGTCTATGGTTTTTATGAGTTTTTTAAGAAAATCGTGCATGTCACATTGAGATAGAAAGTCTATGGCATGTCAGTAGATACCTACTTAGTTGTAGGTACAATCTCGGAAACATTTAATTCATTTCGTTCATACCCGCGATTACTCGACAAGTAGGTATCTACGATACGACGCGTGCCGCGTATAGCGAAGGGGCGGGGCTTAACTCACACATAAACAAGCCGCCGCCGTTTGCCTGGGTTTGCGTTACATTGCGCGCAATAAAAAATAGATTTTTTTTAATACGTAAAAATAAAAGTCAGTTCCCAGCAATAATTTTAGCGCAAAGCTACTTAGTTTTATGAACAGTACGCGTAGTTGACGGCTTTGTGATGTGTCTTTTTACACCCTGTATAGAAAAAAATACTTTAGTAGGTTTAAATAAGTACAGTACTTGCCTGAAAATTATTTAACCCAAAAGGAAATTGCAACCATGTACAGAAAGTTCAACTCATCTGAGCGCGCGGCGCCATGTGTGCGTGCGCTTGTAATTGTACAGCTTTCATTTGTGTTGCGCTCGGGCGACGACTGCCGCGTCACGGCCACACAAATGAAAGCTGTATAATAATAGCGCACGCACACATGGCGCCACGCGCACAGATGAGTTGAACTATCTGTACTTAGTATTATTTTTGCAAAATGTGACCGCAAGCAAGCTGCTTTTTCAAAAAGCTCTTTCATACAAACCCTGCTCATCTTATCCCTTCTACTGTGGCAGCCATTTTGCAAAATTTTGGCATCTGTGACGCGTCGTGGGTGGTCCCGGGCCCGACGGGACCCGGGTGATTAAAACGACGATATCTCTAAAATTACGATAGGTAGCTCTCTTCAAGTTATGTTTTAGGAATTGTTATTAAATTAGCTAACAGATTATGTATAGATTAGGTCCACTTTTGTTTTCTAATAAGATTCCAATTCTAGTTAGAATCTAGATCGTTTTTTTTTTTTTTTTTTTTACTAAAGTCGTTTTAATTACAAAATAGAACCATTATTTCAAAAAGTATTTGTTTTATCTTCATAAATATACATCATTTCACATTAATAAATAAAACGAACACACCTCCTTGAACATTTTTTTCTTATCACACATGTTTACATTATCGTGACTCATTTGTTTGCCCGTGCGCGCCGAGCGATAACAAAGGGTCTATTCATTGTTCAATTCCTTTGTAACTGAACGCCTAGTGGCTTGGATTACTATTTTAATCTATTGTTTGGTTTTAACATGCATATCACTGACGGAGTTTCGGCTGCTACAAATATTTATTTAGAATGTATCGTATACCCAACCCAACCACTTGAAAAATGCCTTAATTTGGCCGTAAAAAAACTACCTCTTGAACTTAGGGTCTCAAATTACATTCGGATCCTTTTTTTAAAATACAAATTAGCATTCTATATTTTGAAGATATTTATAAATCGATAAGTACAATAAAAATGCATGCTGCCTTACAAAAACATTATGGGAATCAACGACAAAAACGCCCTACGAGGAGCCCTAACAGCAACCGAATTTGGCGGCCCGAGTAGGTATTTTTCATTTCAATTTTATGCAAGTATAATACGATAATATTTAAACTAAATGCCTAATATCAATAATACGATACATATAAACATATTTAATAGCGACAGTTTCTATCATTCACATATTTACTAACAGTATTACCTCGAAATAAGTTCCGGCCGGCGCGGGATGTCACTTTGCCGCCGCAACGGGTCACTATTTTCACAAAAATCACTATTTTCTGTTGAAATCTTTATAAATTACACTTTATAGGTATTAAAACTGTTTATTAACTACCCAGGCATGATATTATACACGGTTACACCCACTTTCACTGCACTTTCACTTTATTTATGTAATTTTCGGCGGACTTATTTGATGTTCGCGTGGTGCGCGCGCTGCGTCAACTAATCGGTCGAACGAATAGCCACTATTACGCGTCGTCATTCATTCAATGTACTTGACAACCACAGTGTAGCGTTCTTGTTTTGTCTTGTACACTGTGTGCGAGTTTGGTCAAGATAGAAACGCTTTTTGTAAACGAAATCACTGCCAAAATTATGGCGGGAATTTATGTCTCGATGAGACGGCTCAACATGGGGGCGTTTTTTGACATGTCTCCTCGCGAAGTCTATGGCATGTCAGTAGATACCTACTTAGTTGTAGGTACAATCTCGGAAACATTTAATTCATTTCGTTCATACCCGCGATTACTCGACAAGTAGGTATCTACGATACGACGCGTGCCGCGTATAGCGAAGGGGCGGGGCTTAACTCACACATAAACAAGCCGCCGCCGTTTGCCTGGGTTTGCGTTACATTGCGCGCAATAAAAAATAGATTTTTTTTAATACGTAAAAATAAAAGTCAGTTCCCAGCAATAATTTTAGCGCAAAGCTACTTAGTTTTATGAACAGTACGCGTAGTTGACGGCTTTGTGATGTGTCTTTTTACACCCTGTATAGAAAAAAATACTTTAGTAGGTTTAAATAAGTACAGTACTTGCCTGAAAATTATTTAACCCAAAAGGAAATTGCAACCATGTACAGAAAGTTCAACTCATCTGAGCGCGCGGCGCCATGTGTGCGTGCGCTTGTAATTGTACAGCTTTCATTTGTGTTGCGCTCGGGCGACGACTGCCGCGTCACGGCCACACAAATGAAAGCTGTATAATAATAGCGCACGCACACATGGCGCCACGCGCACAGATGAGTTGAACTATCTGTACTTAGTATTATTTTTGCAAAATGTGACCGCAAGCAAGCTGCTTTTTCAAAAAGCTCTTTCATACAAACCCTGCTCATCTTATATTTATAACATTCATGGAGAACATTCCAGTGAGCCCAAACACGTGCTGTAAATTGATAAAGGAGTAATTGGTAGTAGCCTGGAAATTCCAGAATACCAAATTTCAAATCGATCAGACCTCAGGAAGACGCTCACATCCATTCATCAACTAAAAAGAGCTGATTATCTTCAAACGGCTGAACCGATTTTGATAAAATATGTCTAAGAACCATCGCCAGAAAACTTTCAAATAAAAAAAACGCATTCAAATCGGTTCACCCGTTTAAGAGCTACGGTGCCACAGACAGACACAGAGACACACACATAGCGGTCACACGTAGAACAAACCTCTTTTTGCGTCGGGGTACAACTGAATTTGACTGACCTTGAACCCAGACCTTAAAATGTCCGTAAATCTGTACCACGAGGATGGCTTATCGAGAGTCCCGAATTAGACAAAGGCTTTTGTTATGCCGTCAAGTAAGGATTATAATTATGTGGAGTACCTAACTACCTCCATTCTGTTAGTAAATTTAAGGGGATCGTACACTTATTCTTGGTTGGAACATTCGATTCCCCAGTATTTATTGAACTATAAAGCCAACCTGAAGAAATTACCACTCATGGTTTTCGCGAATTAAAGTCATGTGTGGTAATTGCTTCAGGTCGGCTTTGTTTTTTCAGTTTCTCATTCAGCATCTATCCTCGCTGAATCATTTTCGGGTCGGTTCGGCGCAGTTCGAGCAAAACCGGACGGCTTTTTCGGTCTTATATTTACACTATAAGACCGAAAAGATTATTATGAAAAATCATTAAAATACCTACACCAGTTTTATATACATATTGACATTGTTGAAAATTATAATACAAAATGACATGATTACTTTGTAAAGTATTATATTGTTTTAATTATTGTGAATGTGAGGACTATGTGGTTTTTTTTTCTCTCATGAATTTTTTTCTTTGTCGGTTGGTTTGATGGTCTGGCAGTTTGAGTAGTTTATGCGGCCTACCCAAATGTCCTTTCTTTGGTATTGTTCGTCGAGTTGACCTCCTTATGTTCTGAGTTGAGCTCCACGATTACTGACAAATGCTTGCACTGACAGGACAGGTCTACTCAAATCTGTGTGGTTCTTTTCTCAAAAGACCATTTCAGACTAATCTACATGGTCCTCATATGGCTTGACCAAGATTATGTCTGGACTTTAAAAGAGACTGTGACCTCTGAGTTTGTTTCGGCCTTTCTTCTCAGAGAAGTCATATAGGAAACGCCGAACTCATCTAGCAAAAATTTTTTTTTTAATGATGACTTGTAAAAGTGATTCCAATATCCTATTTACAGAATAAACAATTTCATTTCATTTCACTAGCTTTAGCCCACGTGGATGTCGGAAAATAACCCACGGGAATGTACTACCGGGATTAAAAATCAGTCAGGTTGAAAATAAAGTGTTAATTCAAGTTATAAAGTAGGTATCTGTGTGCCAAATTTCATCCAAATCCCGTTTTCGCGTGACTGAGTAACAAACATCCGAACATACAAACTTTCACGTTTATAACATTATATAATATAAGTAGGATCTATTCGATTTGCCGTCCGGATGTGCTGAATAATAATAATAATAGTTTAGCTTAAATGTTAACTTTATTGTGCATTCTGTGGTCTCCTACATGGGAAGGAGTACAGCTACTTAATTCCTGATGTTGCCTTCTATTTATGTTTCATGTATTGAGTATATATTTTGTAGGAGATCGTAAATAAATAAATAAATAGGTAAATAATGCCGACCCGAACAAGTATGTAGGCACCCTTAAAGATTATATTATTATAATTTAATGGTACTCTATTCTGCCAGTAAATGTAAACCTCTTGTATTATACTTTAGACGTGACACTTGAGTGATCATCATTATGATAAGCCGGTTGACGCGCATTTAGTGGAATGAAATTTTTGGAACAGAAAAATATTGAGTACCTACTCTAGATTGACGATTTGCTAAAGTAGGTAGTTTTTTTTGTTATACGTTATACTCAGACCAAATAAAAAACAAAGACGCTGCACTGTCAACAGTGACGTGAGGCCGGTTTCGTAAACATGTGTGCACTTAGCGAGGTGTAGTTTGAATGTAAATGGTTGTAAATGTGTGCGTTTGAGCGTGTATGCACAAAGCGAAGGTATAGTTTTGGCATGCTTCACTGTATTTTTCACAGCGCTGTCTTGGTTTTTTAATTGATCTGAGACATTATATAACTAGTAAGAACTTAGTGCTCTCAGTAGGAGCCCGGGGTCTGGCTTTGTGTCTGTTTGATAGCAACAGGCTCGCCCGCTGTTACATGGGACTTGAACATAACTGGCGAAATTTAGGTGTAGGCAATGGATACACCTACATCTGCCTAACCCTATGAGGAAAACCGGCGTGCTAATTACACTTAAAACAGAAACAGCTACGCTGCAATCTATCAGGCTACAAATATAACGAGTTTCCATTTAGTTCAAGTAAGACCCCGCTCACGGTGGCTCGTAGCATGTTCTAAACAATTTCTTTCATTTGTTTTCCCCGCAGTCGCTTCAGCGTGTAGGTCGTAGCCAAGCGGAGCTACGCTTGAGCTGCATCACTTAGGCTACGAAGAACGCTACAAGATCTCGTAGTAACGGCTACGTACATGCATTTAGATCAAAAACTCCATTAAGAGTTGTCGTCTTATTCCATTTCAGTTTAATTTATAAAGTTAAATGCGCTTTTAAGTTTTAAGTTAATTTGTAATCTACGACTTCTCTATAAATGGAGTTTTCCAGGTGAGGAGATAATTTCAAAGATACGAACAGTCACAAGCACTATGTGTGGGATTAAGATTGCAACTTTGAGATGAGACCAATATCAATCATGGGTTCCAAAATAATATTTACAATCAATACAATAGAAGAAAAAAAACACTACAAAATGTAAAATAACTTTAATTTCGGAAGTCGGTTTCTGGTTTAGAATTCTCGTTTTCGCCACCGACTTCCGAAATTAAAGTTGTAAAAAAAAAAAAAACAGTTTTTTGTAGTGATACCTACCCCACACAAATTCGAATACCATTACCTGCTATGTAAATAACAGTGACAGGAACATATCATCCATATATACTAAGTGGGAAAAATACGTACGACCACCTCGAGAGCATAACCTTTAAAAAAAAAAAAGAATTTCAAAATCGGGTCGCAATGGACGGAGAAATCGACGAATAAACAAAACAAAAAAACACATACGTAATAAACATAGTATACTTGGAAATTAATTAAAATCCATTTTAGAAGTGACTTAGTGTACATATTAGTGCTCGTGTGTACTACTGTACACTTTTCGGATCAAAGGTAACTTTTCGATTAATCTGTTTTATCCATTGAAATCCAACGCCTTTTAGGGTGTGTCTACACTATATATGTGGTATACAATATAGTCATATAACTATGTTTCTATAAACAGGTGTGCAATGACGTGTTATATAACAAAAGTGTATGTGTTATATAACATCTAGGACAAAGGTCGTGTTCGAATTACAATACAAGTTAAATACTTAACTGCCTCCCCTCAAGTCGATAAACAAAAACCTAGTTGTTTTGAATAATGTTTGAATAACCCACTTAAACCCCGGGTAATCCGACAACTAAGGTCTTCGAAACATTCAAAAAAAATTATTATCACTTATTATTTTCAGGGAAAAGCCGATTTTCCTTGTCGGACTCTTTCAGTGATTAATAACGGTATCTGAATGGATGACAAAATATTCAGATCCATTCAGATCCTTCTTCTTTGTATTGTTGTTAGTGACTAACCTGGTATCAGAGTTTTAAAGCCGCCCATGGGCCTCTGACTTGGCTTCACATGCCGTCGAGAAATCTCTCTCAGGCATGCCGGTTTCCTCACGATGTTTTCCTTCACCGTTTATATAGATGTATATTCTATGTATAATAATATAAATTGAAGTCGCTGTTCGTGTCTCTCTGTGTGACCACGGTGTTCTTCTAAACTGCGCAAAGGATTTTGATGCGGTTATCAACATCATTTGAAGAATTTATTCCGAAAGATTTATGAGTATAATACATACAATCTCAATGTTTAGACATGTGGTCAAATCAGTAGGTTGCACCCGTGCGAAGCAAGGGCGAGTCACTAGTTAACAATAGACTTCACTGTTGATAACTAAATTGAACTAATTGGAACTAATTGGATTAGGTAACGTCGAGCGCTACTTGTTTTCAAAACAAACAAATGATTAGAAATCAGAGATGAGAGATCTGTGGATAATACGACGAATTCCTTTCTTTTCTTGGGTTTGTTTACAAAGATAAATCCCACACGGGCAAACAGCAGAAAACATTATTAAACTATATTTATTGTCATATAATACTTGAGTATTATATGAAAATAAATATTTATCTACGTACAATGTTTGTTTTTCTTTTGAGTGTGGCTTATTATTTATATTTATGTAATTTATTTGGAAAAAAAAAACTGATTTAGATATTTTATTTACATAGATAGATATTAATCATAGAATGTAGATAAAGTTAAACCAAAGGTATAAAATATGAATTTTACACGTTACGAGTATGTCTACTAGTTGAAAGAATACATACAAAACCTGGTTTTATATGTATTCTTTCATAATAATCATAATAATTGACATTAACGATTGCATCTAAACAGGGTATGTAATAAATTTAATAAAATAATTGATATACATAATTTTAATACTAGAAATAAAGATAAAATAGATCAAACATTTTTCAGATTATCTAAAGTACATCTTTTAAGGGGTACTGTGTTAAATGTTACAACAAAATACCTTGTGATATATTGCAATTATATGAAAGAAAATTTAAAACTTATAAAAAGTACACTTTGTAAACAAGCATATTACAAACTAGAGGATTATATTCAAGATAAGAATGTTTGGAAACATGCTGGTCTTGCTCCATATGATAATCTAGAATCTAGACAAAATCAAATTGGTTGCCAATCCAATTGTTTATCTAGAATATATATTTTTTTTAAATATATTTTCTTGATTTTACATTCTGTGATTACTTTCTCACACACTGACATAATAATTGTAAAAATTTAGGAAAATCGTCTACTTTTACAATGTTTGTAAATATGTAAGCGCCATGTATCTATGACATAATTAATTTATCTGTTGTTGTTTCATTTTTAATAATTTTTGCCTATTGTAGTATACTAATTTTATTCTAGGTGCATCGGCTTCACATATACAAAATATTGTACTTATAAAAAATATTGTAAAACAATTTAAAAGAGTAACAGTGGCGTTTCTCGCCCATTCTTCACCATGCGAAAATTACCCTTTGGAGGTGGTGACTAAAATGAATTCAATTTTTGTGTAAATTTTGACGTTCAAAAGTGCCTTTGAAATAAAAGATGTGACTTTTTGACTTTGAGATTTGGCTTTTTGACTTTTAGATTTTTACTTTACATAATTTTTTTGGCTTGATTGAAGAGAGTCGAAGTCCCATGTCAGTTCAGCATCTACTCTATTGCGGTATTTTGGTCTTTAGCTGCACAGGTTTAATTAAGAATCCTCTTTCGCACAGTTTGTAACTTCGGTTAAAGATTTCCGACGAGATAACCATCTCACTTCTGTATGGAGCAGTAACGTAGTTATGTTTGCTGCTGTAATCTTCACACAATATTGAAAACGAATTTAAAGTAAAGCGCCTAAAACGCGCCTACACATGGCAACCAAGGAGGTAACTTATCAAAGATTCGACTTCGCTTGCAAATAGAGCTGTAAACAAATTTAATAAACATACTCGTACCTATAAGCGCGTGAAAAATGATCGTTGTTCATCATCGATTCTGAATTTATAATTAACTAGCTGTCCGCCCCGGCTTCGCACGGGTAGCACTAAGTACTTATCTACGGCGCACCTACCTACCCTAACTACCTACACTACCTACCTGCCCTACCTGCCTACCCTACCTACCTACCCTACCCACCTACCCTATCTACCCTAACCTATCTACCTACCCTACCTACCTACCAACCTACTCTATCTACATACCTACCCTACCGGGATAAAAAGTATCCAATGTCCGTCTCCTGGTTCTAAGATACCTCCCCACCAATTTTCAGCCAAATCGGTTGAGCCGTTCTTGAGTTATAAATAGAGTAACTAACACGACTTTTATATAAGTATAAGTATATAGATTTAGTTAGCTTGAATTTCCGCCCATTACAAAAGATAAGAGGCATTTATGGACGTATGTGAAAATAAATAAGAAAAAGGTGAACAAAATACTGAACAACCTGGCCGGAAACATCGTCAATACATTTTTTATACACGATAGGTTTTACGCAAGTAATTTAAAAGACTTGTCGAAAACAAGTCAACAACATCACAACTTGTATTTGGGTGTAAACGCACTTTACAAACTTCTAGCTGTAAGACTCGGAACTTTGGGGACAAAATCTTAATAATGTGGTGGAAGCTCCGCTTTTAAATACTTAATTTTGGGTGCAAAGTTGTCTGGGAAGTTAATTTTACAGGATTTCTCATCTCTATGCCAGTACGAATTTCGTTGGATAAGGCTATATATATATACGGTCTGAATTTTTAGTCACCGTCCAAATTTTGATAATATTAGTCTTTAGCGAAAATCATTGAATTCGTGTTTTTTATTTTAGTATATCACTCAATACAAAAATATTGAGATATCACGCACGTTATATACCACGCCGAGCGGATAATTCTTTCGACAAAATGATTTAATATGAAAATTTTACGTATAACTACATTTTTTTTCAAAAACGGAGTTGTTGAATCATACCTAATGCCTAGAAAAAAATTGGACGGTGACTAAAAATTCAGCCTGTATTGTATATTGTATTGTGTATTAGGTACATTTCGTTATAAGTATCTCGTATCAAAATACCAAATTAAGACTGGAGCGAAAGATATACAGAGCATGGAGACGCCTCGACGGCCGCCGCTAAAGGCGGCATCATGAAAGAAAAGAATTAAAGAAAAATAAGTTTATCTGTCACAGAAACACGTGCATACAAAAAGATAAAAATTAAACTGTAGTACTTAATACAGTACACACAGGTACAGTTTATTTTGTACATTTTCCATTCATAACAAACGTGTACATGTCGCAGTATCAGTATACGGTGACACCGTTTACTCAAACTAACTGAACTGAAACTGGACGGACACTGACAGCTTTGAAGGCGGTCCGTGACAGAAGTTGTGCGCTCAACGCACTGTCAATGTCGGTGCCACGAAGTTTAATAGTACCTACTTCCGTTTCTAGACGCTATTCTGCAATAAAAAAAAAGTTCGGAATATCTTCTAATCATAGGGAGATGTGTGCTCGTGCTCACATTAAAAGATGCTCGAATGACTGTTCAACCAAAATAGATAGTCAGATAACCTTTATAAAACGATACGAGCTAAAATCGATTATTAATTTAGAATGACCAATGTACCTACACGTTCCATATTCACAATTTACATCACACTATGACTCTACAATTGATAAAAACTTTTTTTTAATCCACTTCCAAAAATAAGTACAAAGTGAGAAATATCTATTAATTTCGGAAGTCGTTGGGTCTGTATTTTATTTTTTTTGCCACCGACTTCCGAAATTAAAATTATTTTTCACTATGCAGCGTTTTTTTTTTTTGGAAACCGGATTATCTTTATGTAAGTTTTTCTTTATGTAAAAAGTTTTTTGGTATTCATTTTTTAGTTATGCCACACACCAATTCCTTTACTTGCTATGTAAAAAACAGTGAGAAAGATAAGATAAGATCATCAAGATTCACAAAGTGGATTAAATACGTAATAACGAAGGTAACTCAAAAACTTTCCAAGCTAAGTTAATAAAATTTATAAGGGCGCGCAATCTTCCTCTACCAAATTAAAAAAGAACTTTCTAAATCGGTCTACAGTTGACGAAAATATCGAAGACACAAAAAAAACATAACAAAATAAAATTAAACTCCTCCTTTTTTGAAGTCGTTTAAAAAAATTAAAAAAAACTGATTCACATGCGCTACTTTATCATCATCCGTTTCTATTAAAAAGTCAAAAATTTGAGAAAAAAAAAATATAATCAAGTATTTACTCTGTATTGAAGTGGTTTGTTTGTTCACTAAACCTCTAGATTACAGTAGGTATAATCTATTTATTTATATTTCCTTTATAAAGTATCACAATTGGTGATATTTTATTCACATTTGCAATCTAGCCTATTAGCTAATAGGTAGGTAATTTAAATATAACTTAAACTGCTATAAAACAAATAAATTTTCCATTAACAGCTTTTTTATTCACTATATGTAATAATTTAATTATGTTAAGGTGGAGATATCTTCATAGAGAACGGCCGAAATTACGCGTTTAAAACGTACGCAAGTATCGAGTGCGCGACAGTTACGCACGGACGCGAAAGTTTATCTACCGTGCGGCCGTAGGTAATTATTTCAAGGTCACCGTCGAGACATAATACTGTTACTTTATTATACAGGCCTAGGGATTTATAGCTCTTCAAACATGTAGATTTAACCGCCTCGCCTTTTATTCTTTTTGAATTTAATAATATTGATTACGTTCGATGGAAGACGTATTTTGTTACGGCAATATTTCTTGTGGTTACGGGCAGTCGCTCCATGTAAACTACTGGTATTCAGCTGCATCCGGTTAGACTGGAAGCCGACCCCAACATTGGAAAAAGTCTAGGCAGATTATGATCCATACTTCCATGTTTCAACATCTATATGTGTGCAGTGATTGGACTGGTCCACTCAATCTGTGTGGACCTATATTTCCTTAAAATACCATTTCAGACCATGTAGATTGAATATGGTCAAATCACATGATCTGACCAACATTATGTCTGGACTTTAAAAGAAACTGTGACCTCTGAGTTTGTTTCGGCCTTTCTTCTCAGAGTAGTGAGATAGGAAACGCCGACCTCATCTATTTTTTACCCGACTACAGCGAAGCAAAAAGGAGGGTTATGATTTTGACCGGTACGTAGGTATGTTCATCTGTTCCCTCATAACTTCTAAACTATTTATCTTAATTTGACAAATGAGTTATCGTTGGAAGCGTCTTGATTGTCATGAATATGACGACCTTTAGAGGAGATAGAGGTCATGAAAAAAAAAGTGCCATGTTGGGTATCAAATGATAGGGCTTAATTAGTACATTTCAAATACATATATACACTCGAGAGCAATGAATCCGGGTCACTTAAAGAATCCTAAAAATCTCGGAAACTAAAAATGCTAGGTTAATGCAATAAATTGTATTTAATAGACAATGTAATACTCCTTAAATGAAGGTATTAAAACTTCTTAGTTATTGTAAAGTTATATCATAAAAAAATCAAATTTGAAAAAGGGCCACTTTCGAAGATGGAACTACGAAATTACAGCATTTGGTTTTGCTTTTGTTTGTAATCTGTCATTTATGTGGGTACATAAACCATGTTGATAGTGCTCTATATTCATTATTCAAGCTGAAATTATGTCGCTTACGCCTGAAGAATGCACCAGAATACTTACAATGCTGGAAACCGGCCGGAGTCAGCGCGATACAGCCAGGACTGTCGGTGTGTCGCTGTCAACAGTACAAAGAGTTCTCCGACGTTACGAAGAAACTGGTTCTAACCTACGCAGACCAGGAACGGGCAGAACCAGGTGTACCACAGCACGAGAAGACCGATACTTGGTGAACACCATGCTTCGAAATCGCTTTCTTACAGGAACTGAACTCACAAATCAGTTTCGACGCCTCGGAGGAAGTAACCCAAGTGCATGGACAGTAAGACGTCGGCTTGCTGAATCTAACTTAAAACCCCTTAGACCTGCAAACGGCCCTAAACTGGAGCGTGGGCATCGTATTTCAAGACTAAGATATGCCCAGAGCCACGTAAATTGGAGTATTGAAGATTGGTCAAAAGTTATGTTCTCCGACGAATCAAAATTTATGCTCTACAAGCACGATGGAAGACACAGAGTGTATCGAAGACCAGGGGAAAGATTCAAGCAAGCATGCATCGAAGAAAAAGTAGCCTACGGTGGTGGGTCTGTACTTGTGTGGGCCGGAATTTCTTCTGAAAGTCGCACAGAGCTGGTGATCATAGAAAACGGCTCTTTAACTAGCGAAAGATATGTGGAAGAAATCCTCAATGATCACGTTGGTCCATTTATGGTCAATTTAGGTGAGGATGCTATATTTATGCATGACAATGCCCGACCTCATACAGGTAGGATTGTGAATGACTACCTTCAAGAGATGAACATTACTCGTATGGAGTGGCCAGCGCGCAGCCCGGATATCAACCCGATCGAGCATGCTTGGGACGAGCTAGGCAGATGCGTAAAACATCGAAACCCTCCCCCAATCACGCTTCGTGAGCTCAAAATTGCTCTCACAGAGGAATGGGAGAATATTCCCCAAAATCGTATAAGGAACTTGGTGTACAGCATGCCAAACCGCGTAAACGCAGTAATGGAAGCACGAGGAGGCAATACGAAGTATTAAAATTCAAGAAAATCGTAATAAAGTTCAAAAATTTCATGTTTCCTATTTTTGTTTTAAGGAGAGATCAGCAGTTTTTTTCTTTATGTAATTTTGTGTTAATAAAATGTATGGTGACTCATATTTTTTTTACTTTCATTTAAGGAGTATTACATTGTCTATTAAATACAATTTATTGCATTAACCTATCATTTTTAGTTTCCGAGATTTTTAACATTCTTTAAGTGACCCGGATTCATTGCTCTCGAGTGTATATACCCCAAAATTATTTAAATACAAATAAGAGTAATAAAACTATAACCCAACTACGACAAAAAAGTAATTTAAAAAGGTATAAATAAGACGAGAGAGACGAGAAGTGTGACTTCGGATTTTTAATTTGTCTGTCTGTGATGCCTTGTTTATACCTTTTTAGATGACTTTTATGTCGTAGCTGGGTTTAAGTTTAATAACTTAAAAATATATATAATAGACGTGTTAAAGTGTTTGTACTAACCTACTTACAGAAGTAAAATCATCATTTATATCTATTATAAACTTATGTCATTTTTCGTGTATGTAAATAAATATTTTTGAAAGTTCATTCCATAAAGGGTTTAAACAGGGTAGGAAAGTTAGTATGGAAGTTCGTTTTTTTCCGATGGGAAATACCATCGGCTACTAATTACTATACGGTTTAACATTTAGAAAATTCATTACTGAAGGTTTTTGTGCATGATACATTATATTTAATTTAGTTATAAAGAAATAGTTATGTTTTGTATAGTCGTTAAAACGATGCGGTGTAGGGTCAGTCTAGTCTATCCTATCCTATGGCCATTTGTCCACCGCACCGTGAACGGGATGTCAACGAGAACGAGATGACGACGCCGAAGTAGCGACAGTACATTTACTATGGCCGCGTAATCTCACGGTGCGGTGGACAACAGTGTAATCTATATACTTATATAAAAATGAATACCTATTTTTCTGTTCACGCCATAACTTTTTTTTTTTTTATACTTTAACTTGAGAACGACTTTACCAATTCCATTCATCTATTTTTTTAAAAGGCTCTCACGGAAAGTAAAATTAAGAAAATTGCGCAGAAAATTGGAAAATTTTAGAAAACCTAACGGCTATTTAAACTTTGCGCGTTTGACAGTTCGTGCGTTTGATGAATATGAATTTAGCAGAGCAGGGTAGGTTAGGTAGGTAGGTAGGTGCAGTAGGTAGGTTGGGTAGGTAGGTGCAGTAAGTAGGTTGGGTTGGTGGGTTAGGTAGGTATGTAGGTAGGGTAGGTAGGGTAGGTAGGGTAGGTAGGGTAGGTAGGGTAGGTAGGGTAGGTAGGGTAGGTAGGGTAGGTAGGGTAGGTAGGGTAGGTAGGGTAGGTAGGGTAGGTAGGGTAGGTAGGGTAGGTAGGGTAGGTAGGGTAGGTAGGGTAGGTAGGGTAGGTAGGGTAGGTAGGGTAGGTAGGGTAGGTAGGGTAGGTAGGGTAGGTAGGGTAGGTAGGGTAGGTAGGGTAGGTAGGGTAGGTAGGGTAGGTAGGGTAGGTAGGGTAGGTAGGGTAGGTAGGGTAGGTAGGGTAGGTAGGGTAGGTAGGGTAGGTAGGGTAGGTAGGGTAGGTAGGGTAGGTAGGGTAGGTAGGGTAGGTAGGGTAGGTAGGGTAGGTAGGGTAGGTAGGGTAGGTAGGTTGGGTAAGTAGGTAGGTAAGGTAGGGTAGGTACGTAGGTAGGTAGGGTAAGTAGGTTGGTGCGCCGTAGATAAGTACTTAGTGCTACCCATACGACGGGGCGGGCAGCTAGTAAGATTATAAGGAGGTAAAATTTGTGAGTTTGTATGTAGGGGGTAATCTGACTCCAATCTTTCACTAATGGGAAGCTACAGTATGGCCGAGTGTCATAAGAAATATTTTATGTTATAACAAGAAATTTTCCGTGGACGAAGTCGCGGGCAGGAGCTAGTATATTATAAAAACGAAAGTACTTCTGTCCCCTTTTCACGCTTAAACTTCTGAACCGATCGCTATAAAATACAGACAGGCAGCCTGGGACCTCGAGAAGGACTTAAGTTAATTTCCATCTTGGATGTTTGTATTTAAAAAAAAAACATACGGGGCAGTCTTTGGGGACTGCCGATAGAAGTGAAAACTATATAGCGTGCTGTGACGAAGACGTGAGTCCATGATTTTTGTTCACCCAAAAAATACTCAACGCGCCTAAAGAAGTTTTCACTTAAAAAATATACGCAAAAAAGTCGCTAGTTTTAAAAACTTATTACTCGTAAAACTCAACTTTCGTTTGTTTAACTAAAATACACTTCCTTGTCGTTTTAATGCACTGAATTACAATCCAAGTGCTCCTACCTCAATGTTTTATTTTTATTGAGGGTTTTTTGGCAGCACTGAGATGTCAGGTCTAGGCACCTGTCAAAAGTGACACTTTAGTTGTGACTGATGATGAAATAATGAATGAAACGAACGTCATCATATATTTTATATTCATTGACGAAATGGAAGATGTCTTGTCAAAGTCGCGCTGACTGGTGGCGTGAATTTTCATTGAACCCTCATTGATGTCTCTTATTTACAACCTGGATTCCTTCCAGGTTGTAAAATATGCAAGAAAAATATAATAATAAAGACTTTCAAAAAGGCGTGGTCAAGTGGTCTTATCAAAAGGGTAAGGTACAGCAGGGTGGGTAGGTGTAGCAGCAGCATTTACCGAGCAGTGCACACTGCAGAAGACTGCATAACTTGGAGCCGCGTCGCATGTGGTCGCGGTCCAGAATTGAGAGAATGACGAAGAAGAAGAAGACAGACCATCATACAAAACTTCAATACCTACTCGACCCAAATAACGGCTGGTATTTTCGCGATTACGATGTTGGTCCCATGGAGGAAGTTTTTTATATACCTAGTTTGTTGGACTGTACCAAAAAATATGAACACTCCTTTCTGATGCATGCTGCATAGGCTAAAAATAGAAAATGCAAAGAAAAATACGCAAAAATGAGAAAACTAAAAAAAGCCACACAAAACGGGGCTATAAAAAATGAAATGGACGATCTCTGTAAGTGTCATATTAGACAAGAAGTCGGTTAAAGAGGCCCTGAGGACTTGCTACACTAAATTATTTTTGTATACATCGTCAAAATTTTTAATAATGCCGGTTACGCTCTTGTCAAACACACTGTGCACAAACCTACCGGGTATGTTATTAACAACACACGAGAGGTTGTTAGCCGGCTCCCTGCGAGTTGCGGTAGGAAATTGTTATTTAATAAGGCGGAAATACATTCCTTTTTGATTTGCACAAGGGCTTCCATAATCTTCTTCTTTTTACCCGACTGCCCCAAAAGGAGGGTAATGGAATGTAATGGAAGGTAATGGTTTTTGGATACCCGTTGAGCTCTTTTAAAACTTTTACATAAGAACGAAGTCAAGGTCATTCCGCGATGGTTTTCTTTTAAAACAAGTGAGTTTGGATTGTATGCCATCATTAAAGAGTTCAATCGTCCGTAACTTTTCACTGCAGCATGTATTTCTACCAGGACGAAACAAATAAGTTTTAAAAAGGCCTTCATAGGCCAAAAGAAAGTTTACACTACATAAACTACCTCTAAATAGGTAACTAAAAGCTATAGCAGACACTTTATATCAATATTACAATCTTTCTGTGTTTGCAAAATAGCAAAAAATAAGAGGCCTGTCACAAAATTGCGTTCTGACAATTCGAGCAGCTGACGCATCGTATTAAGTAGCAATTTGGCAGTTGTGATTACGTTTATGTTTTTTTTTTTGGATTAGTTCGTGGCTAAGAAATAACTGCCACACGGGTCCATCCATCAGGTTAAGCTACGCTTGCTGGGGTTGGTCTGTGGACAGGTGACCATCTTTATATACCGAGACTCTTCCGTGCATCGGAAAGCACGTTAAGCCGTTGGTCCCGGCTGTCATTCGTGGATCTTTGACAGTCGTTACGGGTCGTCAGAAGCCCAAAAGTCTGAAAACTACCCTGTTACTGAGTTGTGGAGGTCAGATAGGCAGTCGCTCCATGTAAAATACTGGTATTCAGCTGCATCCGGTTAGACTGGAAGCCGACCCCAATACTGTTGGGTTTTCCTAGGCTAGTTATGCAGATTGATTGATTGAATTACGTTTATTTTGAGTTTAAAATATATATTTTCTTTTTAATTAATTTACGTAATAATATTAATGTAGTAAGGAGAAATTGACAGTTAATTCTGAGCTTTTTTTGTAGTTTTATGATTTTTAAGGGTTTTTTTTTTAGATATTCCATAAGTATTTCAACATTCTGAGGCCGCTACGAACTAAACCACTTTCTAAGTGATATTATTTTATATCTTTCATTTAGTTTCCTTAAGTACAGACGCCAGCAAGTCCACCGACTACAATCTGTCAAATTTCTTTAATACATTTTCAACTTTATCACTAAAACATAAGGTTCAAAGTTGATTGGGAAAAATTTACAGTTTTGGGTAGGTTGATGTGCTGGCGTCTGTGCTTACAGTAAGTTCAATCCACGAGCTCGAAAAAATGCCGTCGCGCGTTTTATGAAAAATTTACTTCGGAATTTTGGCTTTAAATACTAAGATAAGAAAAAATTGCGAAAAGCGAGGCCGCTATAAACTATACTAAGTAATAATATTCTTCACCACTCAATGAGACATAATTGACGAAGTCTTTCAATTTCTAAAAATAAGAACGCCAAAGTTGCCCATTTAACGCAAAAATTATGTAATAAGCCTATAATTTAAAACGAAATAATTTTACTGACCCTACTAGTTCGTATATCGTAACTAGATGGCGTTGTCTCATTTGGCTGGAATTCTTAATCGCGATAAGTTTTCGTTCACAAAATTCGTGTATATTTACATAGCCGGTGACTCAGTACTTTCACGTACCCATTACGCTATCGAGCGCATCATACAACTCTAATATTTTTGGATAGCCTAAGTAGAACCAAATTGTAATTAAACATCATTTCTTATCCTAAACGTAATTTTTTTAGGCTCAACAGTACCCATGGCGAGTTTAGGCGAGTTTTATACGACATTTTACATTGAATGCTATCTTCTGTCTACCATGTCGGCTAATCTTCGTGAGCTATAATTACTTGTACAATAATAGTGTTAGAGGTGTGCCTGTGCTGTATTAATTTTTTAGTCTTAGCGCACTAGACGACCACGACCAGTGGTCGCAGCGACCAGGTAAACTATAAAAACCAATACGAATCGCGCATATGGTCGCAACGACCAACAAACCGCAGACCATAGACGGCCACGACTAGCCGGAGTCGTGGCCGTCAAGTGCGCGTGGAGGCTTTCTATGCTTCTCTGGCATACTTTTTAGGGTTCCATACCTCAAAAAAGAAACGGCACCTTTATAGGATCACTCGTGTGTCTGTCCGTATGGCTGGCTGGCTAGCTGTCTGTCACAGCCAATTTGCTCCGAATCTACTGGACCAATTTAGTTAAAATTTGGTGCACATAATATCAATATCTGTGTCCCAAATACGGACTTGAACGGTAATAAATGAATTTTGAAAAAGTAGGTCACTTTTCGGGAGCAAATTGTTTTATTTTACGTTTTGTAAATTGTACTGTGTGTAATGGAAAGGCTTGTTGAGAGGATCTCAATTTTTTATTTTTTATTTTTGAATTAATACTTTCAAAGATATTTTAGGAAATAGATGAAAATTTACCATTTCCCCCTCTAATCTCCGACACTACTGAGCCAAAATTTTTGAAAAACATACTTACAACAGTTCTATAGGTACTTATAGATTACAGGAAAATCTATACTAAGTCTATCTACTTCTTAAAATAACATGGTAAATCTCTCAATATTGTGCGTACAAACTTACATTTGCAGTTGGAATGTATGGGAGAACATATTTTTCGTATATATATATCGTGGGCGTATACATCGTGGGCACCTACCTAAATTGTTGAAATTCGCTCGACCAAGAAAGATAATGCCGACGTAATTTATACTCCGCTGGCTTTAATCTAAAATATGCGATATGCTCTAAGCATGCAGTAGTAGCCGGCAGAGCATTTTGCACATTCAGAAGAGCATGCATGGTTCAGAAATGTGTGCACCTTGTTTCAAAATGACAATCTTTAGTTCAATGCATAAGTTTCAAGGTTTAGTCTAGTCTCGTCCAATTTCTCTTGACGTGGACTATTGTTACTTTGGTTGAATTCCATTGCCCGAGTTGTTCTTTCTGCAAATGAAGTCTAGATATAAAACGGAATTTAGAAATATAAGTATTGTTTGTTTGGAACATTATAGAAGCATTTAAAATATAATTTGTCTTCGAGACATATTCTCTTATTCGTTTTCTAATCTTTCGAACGATTGAGTGATAAAAGTGCATTGTGGTATCTTGCAACCAAATTGTGTGTTTGCGTAGCCATTATACTGCATGAACCAACTCCTAGCATAAACATCTTTATTTTGAGGGTTGAAAAGACAAATAAAATAAAAACAGCACAATTTTAATTACTAAGCTTGTTTATACACCTCGAAAAACTAGGACCGGCAATCCACACAGGCGTGTATATTTACAGATCAGTTACTACAGCGGGACTGCAGTGCAAATTTTTTATTCGAAAATGATTTTATAGCACTGACCGTGTGATTTTCTTTTTGACTTTTCGACTAAATTTAATTGGAATACTTTTCTAACACACCTAGTTAACACGTTTTTATATCTACTAGATATCCGGCGGGAAACCAAAACATATGTATGCATTGGTTTCCGTTATGCCTAGTAGTTTGTAGTATGTCTGTTCCAAAACTATCTGATAATTCAAACGCTGCCGCTGTTCAGGTTAAATTATAACGATATTCCTTTCTAAAGGGATTAGAGATTAATATCACTATCTGTTTTTAGGTTTCAACTTTATATCTCACCACTTTTCCCAACCATAATTGTTTGAATAACATTATGAAACTGTAATTGAAAAGTTATAGACGAACATTGAGATTATAAAATTAACCTCAATAAATTGTCAAATGAGATCTTTACGGTGATTTATTATTAGAATTTTGGGTTTAAATATTCAAATAATCAAATCAAAGCACTCAATTTCTAAGTGGCACTACAAATTTACGTTCACAGTTACGTTGTCTGATCCATTTGCTTACATTTTCATTAGATAATTTTGGAACAGACTATAGGAAGGAACACAACAATATAAACATTGATAACAAATGCACAGTACAGGAAACGTAGCGCTGAACAGGAACATTCTGACAAAACTGGGTCAGAGCCCGGAGCGCTCTGGCCAATGATCATTAAAATTCCATGAGTACTCTACCTAACCGTGACGTCGTGCGCTTTATTTTACCCATACAAAGAGATTTCAGAATCACAGTTTTATATAATAACAAGACAACTAGCACTTTCTGTGAAAATTTTATAAAAGACCAACTGCAGGGAGCTGTCATTCCACTTGATGCTAAAGTTCGGCACTATTGACATCTCCCTTCAAGCTATCTTCACCTAAGTTATCACGGCGAGATTTTCACAGGATACAGATCATAGTACACATATCAACTCGGAAAGGGATCGTCACCGTATCGCCGCGGTTCGTGAGCTTGTCCCGAGGTGACGCGATTACTTTTCGATTCCGATTAGTGTGAGTTGCAGTAGGGAGTTTCATACAAATGATACTGAATGGCTCGAGTTGATTCCTAAAATTCCTTTCCGAGTTGATACCTAATATTATGTGTACCTTATCTGTGCTATTTCCTTAGATCGGCTGATTTGCCTTTACTGTTTGTGTCTGTTTGCACATCAACCTACCGAAAACTGTAAGATTTTCCCAATGAACTTAGAACCTTATGCTTTAGTGGTAAAGTTGAAAATATATTAAAGAAATTTGACAGATAGAAGTAGGTTGACGTGCGTCTGAACTAATAATTTCAGATTTACGGCTCCAAAAAGAGTTGTTGATATAATAATCCTAATCCTAATTAATATTATAAATGCAAAAGTGAGTTTTTTGTTACGCTTTCACGCAAAAAAGATTTGGATGTAAGACACATTGGTGGTCATTGGATACTTTTCATCCCGTTATTCCCACGGGATTGAGACTTACCTATGCGGGTGAAACCGCGGGGCGCTGCTGCCAATAAAGTTGACTTCGATTTATTGCGTGGCATTTTTGCTTTTTAAACAATAATTATCTCGATCGGTGATTGGCTAGTTTTGAATTTAGGCCGTTGGCAGTGTATTTACAACGAGGAATCTTTCTCTTCTTGGTGCTAGACCTCTGCCGGGTGTCTCAAGGTGGCGTTTTATACCCTTCACTTTACGCACTGTTTATTAATGCTATCTCTCAACGACCATCTTCTGCCACCTGTATGCTGATGATCACGAAAACACTCAAACCACTTTCGGAGAGTTGTCCGATGCCGTTGAAACTGGCATGATGAACAGGGTGTTAAGTTCACTCATCCTCTATAGAAAAGGGAGGATCCTCCGACAAGACGGGTGTTGTGTCTATAGTGGGCTACTGCTCGACGATTGATGTCGGGACGTTATTTATATGCTAGTCGAGCAGTATACTTTGCTTACACGATGCAGGATTTTGCGTGCTGTCAGAGTGATGCGTAGTTCGCATGTGGCCAGACTTTAACGTAAACCTCGAATAAGTAACGAGAGCACGGAGTTGGGGCTATCAAATCAACCCAACAATTACTCAAGTGACTGTGTTTGTTAGTTCCCGGGCTATCTATAAGGCCGACATCTATAAACGTCAATTAGCACGTGCTTGGCTTAAACATGTCCCCGTCCCGAGTTTTTATATTGTTATTGACACAAGAATGCATTTATTATTTAAGAAAAATAGGAAATAAAATACAATGGCAACTTAGTCAATGTAAGGCGTGAGCTTGGTGATGTCCACACATTTTTTCAAGGCGTGGGATAAGGCTTGACACCGCGCTGCTCTCATTTCTTGCTCCTTATTCATCTTTGAGCGATAATTGCTGTTTATTACAGCTACAACTGAAAATCCTCAACATAAATAAGATGTTGCAAAGGGAATTAAAATTCTTAGAGCTTTTATTTTGTACCCGCGAATACCTACGTTTTGTTTCCGGAGAACAGTAAACAGGATCGCCTCCCGGCGCGCGGCGCACACTTTGGGTACCCCTGCCTTATGACATGTTCATGTCCTTCACTAATTTGTATTTTATTGAGATTAATTAACTTTGTTTTAATTTCACTTCTATTTTATCTAGTTTATATATGACGGAGGAGCCATATTTTAACTACTGTGGACGTATTATGGGTAGTGTTGATTATTGAGCAATAGAAAAACCGTTTGCAGTTCAGATCAAATTATAATTTACGGTAACATTAATCACACTAGCACTTCACACACCGTAGGTACAGCTCGATTCAAACTTAATGGCGGCTCGGAACATGAGGCGAGTCGCTGCGCAGTAACGTGTTTATGGGTCAGCGGGGGTGAGGGGTGGGGTACTGCGCAGCGAGTAACTAACTTCCGTTGAATCGAACTATACACGACGCAACTATTCGAAACGCACGACAAACGTTTTCACTGCTTGACCGCCACCCATGAAGTCTGCGCCGGTTCGAGCGTTATGTTGTAGACTATGTCGAACGCGGCTAGGCGGCGCTGGCATCCCGATTAGTCAACCCAGTAACATATTTCCGACATTATAACTAGCTGACACGACAGACATTGTTCTGTCCAAATTTCAATAATTCATATAAAAATACCACAGAAAAAAACATTTTCAGATTTTACCGAATTTTCTAATTTTCCAGACAATTTTTCCAATTTTTCTTTTCTTGATAACCTTATTCGCGCTATAATGAGGAACCTTAGAAAAAGAAAAACAAAGCTGTTCAGCCGTTCCCAAGTGACGCGCTTACCATTTTTTTCAAATATTTTTATAGATAACTATATCCACTAGACATCTATACTAATATTATAGAGAGGAAAGATTTGATTGATTTTTTGTTTGTATTGAATAGGCTCCGAAAATACTGGACCGATTTGAAAAATTATTTTACCATTAGAAAGCTTAGTTTTCAGGGAGTAACATAGGCTACTTTTTATCCCGGGAAAAATAACGGGTCCCGCGGGAGAGACCACGGGAGCGAAGCCGCGGGCAAAGTGCTATATTTGTATTAGTAACCGATTAGTCAACCCAGTAACATATTTCCGACATTATAACTAGCTGACACGACAGACATTGTTCTGTCCAAATTTCAATAATTCATATAAAAATACCACAGAAAAAAACATTTTCAGATTTTACCGAATTTTCTAATTTTCCAGACAATTTTTCCAATTTTTCTTTTCTTGATAACCTTATTCGCGCTATAATGAGGAACCTTAGAAAAAGAAAAACAAAGCTGTTCAGCCGTTCCCAAGTGACGCGCTTACCATTTTTTTCAAATATTTTTATAGATAACTATATCCACTAGACATCTATACTAATATTATAGAGAGGAAAGATTTGATTGATTTTTGTTTGTATTGAATAGGCTCCGAAACTACTGGACCGATTTGAAAAATTCTTTTACCATTAGAAAGCTTAGTTTGCAGGGAGTAACATAGGCTACTTTATATCCCGGGAAAAAAAACAGGTCCCACGGGAAAAACCACAGGAGTGAAGCCGTGGACAAAGTGCTATAATCCATATTTGTATTAGTAACAGCTTTTCTTTATAAGCAGCTTCTGTCTAATGTTTTTAACACTGTTTTTTTGGACATTCGCATGGGGCAGGCATTTGCCCAGTACTGGGAGAGAAACGGTCTAAGTAATTTTAAGTAGGCTAGCCTACGCTATTATTGTACACTGATAGCCCCCCCTTTCAGTCCATCCAAAGGTAGTCTGTTAGGGTTCATGCCGGTGATGCGACGTCAACTGAGACGTGTCGGTAGTGACATGTCTTATGTGTGTAGCCAACGTCCTACAAATTCTACGTAACTATATTTTTTGACGTGACTGATCGGCGACTTAACGTTGACGTGACTGATGTATGTGCGTGAACCTTGGCTAAGCTTTGGTTTCCTAAAGCGGTGAGCGGACACACAATACAGCTGTCCAAATACAAAGTGTTATTTGAATCCTCAATGTCAAATACTGGTGAAAATTTCATGACGGCCGTTATAATATGACGGAACCACTTTCCTAAAAAAAACAAAGATTAAGATATAAGGCTTGTGCGATGAGACCGCTAGTTGAAGTTTCATTTTAAATATACATAACATCACGACTTGTTTCCCCGAAGGGTTGGGCAGAGGTGTACCTGATAGTAGGTACACCCACATTTCGCCAAGTTATGTTTAAGTCCCATGTAATGGGGGGCGAGCCTATTGCCATCAACCAGGCATAAATCCAGACTCCGGGCTGCTACTGAGAAATTCCAGATTGAAAAACCCAATAACACTTTGCCCGACCCGGGAATCGACGCCAGGACTTCATGCTCAGCAGTAGCGCTTGCAACCACTAGACCAACGAGGCAGGTATAGTTTGTAATTTTTTGTATGATGTTGTGTACAAATATCTTTTTAATAAATAAAAAGCGGTGAACTTTTAAATTAATGGCTGACGCGACAGTATTTATTAAAAGTTTGATATCTTTATTACATAAGCAGAACTAATTTAATAGAGGTATATTAAATTAGTTCTATTATATCATAATATCGCATTACCTACATAGTAGACAATGCCTCTGCGACGGGACAATAAATTGCGTCTATTTTATTTATTATTCAGTCGAGAGAAACTGGCTACGGGCGATATAAATAATATAATACAGTTTATTTATTTTATATCGTGCTCCCGGTCCTGTCATATACATAGACACCTAATTATATAAGGAATTCAAAAAATGCTGAGCCTTTGAAGTCAGCAATTTCATGTTTTTTTTTTTTTTGCGTAGCTAATTGAGATGGGAAAAACGAGAAAAATGTATTTGACAATGTATTGGTTTTGGACTTTTAAAAACAACTAAATTATAGTTATTCTTTACGTCGCTCGTATTTCTAGTTATTTTTTAAATGTAGTGATTTTAGTTGTGTCAATCTGAACCATAAATAAAATAGCAGAACATTGCTGGAAAGAAAAAGGAACTTCTGTGCATATATTATATCGTATTATGTCAATTATATGCGACTAGTACATCCATCTTCAATTAAATTCTCGAGAAAATTCTCCACAACTCCACATCATTATTTGGTTACCAATTATTATTCTGATCCTGGGGTAATATTTAGTATCACAATATTCTTTTGTTACACTAAGAACATCACCGAGGATGGGATGTCACAGCTTGAGGCTGTATTTACTCTGCAAAGGGATTCTTGGCACATAGTGGCCAGGATAATATTATCATCGGGGTTATAATAATATGTACATAATATTATAAATTAAAGTCGTGTCCGTGTGCCTGTGTGACCGTGTTGTTCTTCGATTTTAATACGGTTTTCACCATCATATACCTATAGAAATTATTCCGGAAGGTATATTATGTATAATTAATGCTATTAATGTAATTAATATTTAACTTAAAAATATAATAAAGAAATCTCGATGTTGCGAAGCAGGGGTCCCTAGTATTATTATATTAGGTCTTTACCTATGAAATTGGAGATTTGTATGATAATTTAAAAATATAAAATTTTTGGTATATTTTTTTATTTCAGCTAATCAAAGTACTGGCCCAAATTATCCATACAATTTTGCCATTTTGATGGCAGTTTGCTTATCCCTTTACTGTAGAAGTCTGCCGGACGGGATGCGATGAAGTCAGCGAAAGCGTTTTGTACTGCTTCTCGGGTGTAGAATTTTTCCTACTTCAAAAATTGTCAAAATTTTGAAAAAAGTAGAAATATGTTGGGGCAAGGTCCGGTGAGTACGGTGGGTGACGGAGAGCTTCCAGCTGTAACTCTTGTAGCTTTGCGATGGTCTGTCGTGAAGTGTGAGCTCGCGCGTTGTTGTGGAGAAGCAATGGGGAAGAGCGATTGACTAGTCTTGGTTGTTGAATTACGAGCTTCTCCATCATTGTTTGCAATTCTTGGCAATAGACATCTGCCGTCACTATTGGACCATTCGGTAAGAAACTGTGATGTACAAGTCTGGTCCACCAGACAGTCACCATCATCTTCCTATGAGTAATCTTTTTTTTAGCGCACTGATTAGGTGCTGTACCCGGGTCCACCCACTGAGACGAACGCTTACGGTTGTCGTACTCATCATCGCAGGTAACAATTCGATTAAGAATTCCCTCGTTTCTATGCCGATTCAGTAGTGCTATGCATGCTTCGACGCGTAAATCTCGCTGTTGGTCGCTTAGTTCGTGTGGCACCCACTTATCTAGCTTTTTTATCTTTCCGATTTGACGCAAGTGCTTTAATGTTGTTTTGACACTAACTCCAAGGCCCGCAGCAAGCTTAGCCTTAAATTGAGTTGGATCCGCTTCCACTATCGCCTTCAATTCGTCGTTGTCGACAATGGTTACCGGCCGACCGCGAGGCTAAAATTTCCAGATTTATAACGATTGAACCAATAATGGACCGTATTTATGCAAGCAGTGTTAGGCCCGTATACGTCGTTAATGTTTCGTGTTGTTTGCGCAGCGGTATTTCCACGTAGGAACTCATATTCGAAAATTGTACGAATTTTTAGTTTATCCATGGCGCCAAAAACTACCACAATGTCACAAAAACAAAAAACTATCTAGAAATAAATGACTGAATTAGAAATTAAATTAACACGTCTTTCGAATAAAAATCATTTGAATTTCGAATTGCGCGCCAATCTACAGATAATTAAATCTGAAAATGCTGGTTATAAAATCTCCAATTACATAGGTACAGACCTATTAATTATTAATATTATTCAAATAATCCATATCCATAATTATAAATGCGAGACTCCCAATTTCTGCGAGTCTCTCATTGACTGAACGGATTTCGATAAAATAAGTAGGTACCTACCAAATTTTCCTATACCTAAGGTCTTAAATCGCCTAATACATTACGTGCTATATTTTTTCTGATATCGCAAACGCTTACCGAATCGATGTAGAATCCTAACTAATATTATAAATGTGAAAGTGAGTTTGTTTGTTTGTTACGGTTTCACGCTAAAACGGCTTTGGATGAAATTTGGCACACGGATGGGCCATGACCTGGGTGAGGACATAGAATACTTTTTATTTCGATATTCCCACGGGATCGAGACGTATGTGCGTGAAACCGCGGGGCATAGCTAGTTATTATCCTAAACTAATAATATTATTTAAAACATCTAAAACAAAAAGCTATCTAAAAATAAATGACTGAATTTGAAACATTTTTTTTTTTTTAACACGTCTTTCGAATAAAATTCATTTGAATTTCGAATTGCGAGCCAATCTATTTATTTATTTATTTAGTAATTTTACTTTATTAGACACCACAAAAACACATTTTAAAAAAAACGCTTCAAAATATACAATGGGCGGCCTTATCGCTTTCCGCGATCTCTTCCAGGCAACCAATCCACAGATAATTAAATCTGAAAATGCTGGTTATAGAATCTCCAATTACATAGTTAAAGACCTATTATAAGCTCAAATACGTGCATGAATCAACGCACATGTAGATAGATACTTAGCACGCAAATCCATGGAAAAAATCTTTGTTTGCATGGAGACCGTTTTTACACTTATACCCTTTTCAAGCTCTGGGGTTCGATTTTATACAAATATTGGACAGTTGAGTGGTTTGCAGCACGATCCCTGAAGTATATTTTACAAGCGATCGTATCGGCTTTGCTGGTGTGACTATCGATGTATAAATAGGTTTAATTTTTTTGATCTGTAATCAAATGTAAATATTGGGGTTCACTTTATTTTCAAACAAGATTATAAACAGCTTTAAAATAATGACAAGAAAAATGTGTTATATAAATACAGCAGCAGTGCTTTTTGTACGTTTTTAGTGATATTATTTTTTTTTGCACATTAATCTACCTACATTCTCAATTCGATTTGTTCGCTGACTCTCTCTTCATCTAATCTCTTCATCTAGCCAGACTTTTTTTTTTCGTGGCTACTACTTTAAGTTTTCTATATAAACTTATCAAAACGACACGATTTCCTATAGCCGACCCTTAAGAGCGGCCAACCCGTCATACATTTTATACAAACGCTCGTACGTGATTATGGCGTTGTAACACATCTTTTTTTGATTTTCAACCGACTTCAAAAAGGAGGAGGTTCTCAATTTTGTTGTATGTTTTTTTTTGTTTTTTTTGTTTTGTATGTTTGTTACGCGAGTACTCCGCCGATAATGAATTGATTTTGATGAATCTTTTTTGTTTCGTAGGGCATACTTCAGAAGTGGTCCCATATAAATTTGGTCAAGATCTGATGAGGGGTTTTTGAGTTAGCTTCAATGATACGTATTTTTCCCATCTAGTATATGTGGACGATATTCTAATAGTTCATGTCACTGTAATTTACATAGCAGGTAATGGGTATTCAAATTTTTGTGGGGGTTTTGCATAGGTACCACAACTAAAAAGTGAAAATAAAAACCTTTTTCACAAAAAATAAAACCGACTTCCAAAAAAAACACTACAAAGTGAAAAATAACTTTGATTTCGGAAGTCGGTGGCAAATAAACGAAAATAAAACCCCAAAGACACCGACTTCCGAAATCAAAGTTATTTTTTACTTTGTAGTGTTTTTTTTGGAAGTCGGTTTTATTTTTTATGAAAAAGTTTTTTGTAACTAATATGTATATTGTGCACTATACCTAAGATTCTATGAAAGCAAAATATAGAAAATTTGAGAAACAAATTCAGTATAAGCCTCTAAACTGCTTATTTGCACAAATTTCACATGAACTTTGGATGGCCATAATGTACTCATAAATAGTAAAAGTACAGAAAACATCTGCATAAAAACCTTTCACATGTAATGGAGACTCTAAATGACAAACATTTATTTCAAAAGATTGTAAGGCTTACTCAAATACACGTATTTCCTGAAACAAATTTTTACACACTATTTTTCGTACAATGTTATCGCGTTCTCACTTGCTTGTTAGTAGTTCTCACTTGCGCTCGATGAAACAACAAGCTTTTCGAACATGCTCGCGTTGTCGATAGACGAGCCGGGAAGGGCCCTCTTAAGTCCCCATAGCCCGTAGTCAAAAATCGCTTTGTACAGGCTGTGGATCTCAAGAGAGTGGCGTAAAGTCCTTGTGATTGTTTTGAACCAATTTATTTTAACAGCATAGTTAGTGTTAGATTGGATTTTGGATTGCCCAGGTTGGCCGAAGCGACGGCACTTTGACCTGTTCCCTAATTGCTGATCCATTGCTTCAAAGTTCGAAAAAAAAACTGCTCAACAACGTAAATAACGCAATGAATGTTGTTGTGTCAAAATGAAACAAATTTGTCGTAATCGTTTACGAAAATGCGTTGTGTAATTAGATAACTGTTTGAAAACGCTCAAGACCGTTGCCCTCGAAAAGTAAGACATCCAGATAGAATAGTTCTGCCTGATATGAGAGTGTGTTCAATATATACAAATGGAGAAAAGAAATTAATTTTTATTCGGACATTTTTGCACATGCTAAGACATCAGTTTATTGACAACTGTTTAAAAAGAACAAAAAGTCTACTTGACTTAGACAATGAGGTTTTAATCACAACACTACCCCTTAAACTATTGTCTTATAAAAACACAAATGTAACTAGTTAATTATTACTAAAATATTATGAGAAATATTACATTACATAGTAATAATTAGAATAACAATATTACACTGATAAAAGAGACAAACAGAACTTAACATGTTTCTCTTTATTCAGCGGTTTAGTGAGCAAGTCAGCTACCATGTCACCTGTAGGCATATAACAGACATTAATTAGTTGATTAATTACAATATCCCTTATAAAATGGTGTCTTATATCTATATGCTTGGTACGAGCATGAAACATTGAGTTAGAGCATAGTTTTTGTGCCGACTGATTGTCATTGTATAAATTTACCTTACAATGAACTTGAAGACATTCATTCAAGAAAGTACGTAAAAACAACGCTTCTTCGACTGATTGTCATTGTATAAATTTACCTTACAATGAACTTGAAGACATTCATTCAAGAAAGTACGTAAAAACAACGCTTCTTTGCAAGCATCTGAAATAGCCATGTACTCTGCTTCCGTACTCGAGAGAGCCACAGTCCTCTGCTTACGGCTTTCCCAAGATATAATAGAATCACCTAATTTAAATACATACCCTGTATATGAACGACGGTCAACCTCATTGGATGCCCAATCAGCATCCGTGTAGCCATTTATGACCAATCCGCTCTTAACATACTTAAGAAAGTAATGACTTGTACCTTTGAGGTATCGCAGGACCCTTTTCGCAGCTTTCCAATGTGTTTCATCGAAACATTCGTTAAATTGGCTCAAAACACCTATTGCATGCGAGATATCTGGTCTGGAACAAACTGAAATATACATTAAGCACCCTATGAGATTTCTGTAGTCGAAACGAGTATCCTTGACTTCACTTTTCTTCAGTTTCGATCCTACTTCCATAGGGGTCGGAGACGGTTTGCATTCAGTCATATTAAATTTACATAGAACAGTTTCAATATAATGTGACTGATCTAAAGTAATCGATTCCTTATTCCTGCATACTCTCATGCCTAATATTTGATGAGCAGGTCCCAAATCCTTCATCTCAAACTCTGACATGAGTTTTTCTTTCATTATATCTCTTTCTTTGGATATTGGTGAAGAAAATAACATAATGTCGTCGACATAAAGAGCAATTATAACCATTTCCCCCTTTTGTCCTTTATAATAGACACATGGTTCTGAAGGCATCCTATTGAAATGGAGTTTGTTTATTAATAGTCCATTAATCTTTTCATACCATGACTTTGCAGCCTGTTTTAATCCATAAACGGCTTTTTCCAACTTATACACCTTATGTTCTTGTCCTTTCTTTACGAAACCTTGTGGTTGTTCTATTAGCACATGCTCTTTAAGATCACCATTCAAAAAGGCTGTTTTGACGTCTAGGTGATTTATTTCCAGATCATATTCTGCAGCTAGTGCTAACAACAAACGGATAGTAGAGTAACGGACGACAGGCGAAAAAGTTTCATCATAGTCAATGCCATACCTTTGAGTGAATCCCTTAGCCACCAGCCGTGCCTTGTATTTGAGGAGACTGCCATCTAAATTCCTCTTTTTCTTAAAGATCCATTTGCATTTTATTGCTTTTTGATCTTTAGGTAGATCCACAAGGCGCCAGACTTTATTGGTGATAAACGATTTATACTCATCTTCCATGGCTTCCTTCCATTCTTTAGCTTCATTGCCACCAAGTGCTTCCTTAACAGTCTCCGGATCGCCAAGATCCCTGTACTGTTGACCTACCAGATGTGCATAAAGATCTTCATTTACAGCATCAGTGAAGTCTGTAGACGTCGAGTCTTCACTTGAACTCCCTGGAATATAGGTTTCATCCGACGAGTTATCTGCTTCAGATGAAATTCTACTGTCATTGATACTAAATACTGTGTCCCTGTTCCTATTTCTGTCATCAGAAGGACAATTTTCAGACACACCCTGTGGACTTTCATCCCCAGTGTTTTCGTCTGATCTACATGTCTGTTCTGTATGCGAAACAACATGAACCACTTGGTTAGCATCATCATCTGACAGATCCTTTTTCCAGAAACGATCTTCCAAGAACCTCACATGGCGTGCTCTAATGCAATGCTCAGGGTTCTCCGGATCAATGAGTCTGTAACCCTTTGTATCGTTGCAGTAACCTACAAATATATATTCCTTTGCCCTCGAATCCAGTTTCTTGTGATTTGAAGTCAAAGCATAAGCCAAACAACCAAATGTACGAAGATGACTTACGTTTGTCTTTGTGTTAGTCCATTTCTCCAGTGGTGTCATGCCCATGACAGCTTTTGTGGGTGAGCGGTTCTTCAAATACACTGAAGTGTTTACGGCCTCTGCCCAAAAACGTTTGTCAAGACCAGCATCTTCCAACATGCAGCGAGCTTTGTCCATGATGGTACGGTTTGCTCTTTCTGCCACACCATTCTGTTGACTACAATGCGGGACAGTCGTTTGGTGACGGATTCCTTGTTGTTGCAGAAACTGCTGAAATTTTTTATTAATATATTCGCCACCGTTGTCGCTACGAATACATTTTATTTTCTTATCAGTTTCATTTTCAACAAGCTTTTTGAATATTTTAAACTTTTCAAAAACTTCACTCTTTGTTTTCAAAAAATAAATAAATGTTTTTCTTGAACAGTCATCAATGAAAGTAAGAAAATAACAAGCACCACCAAATGACTTATTTTGCATTGGACCACATAAATCTGTATGTATTAAGCCTAAAATCTCCTTAGACCTACTATGAGACACTTTTGGAAAAGCTAATTTTGTAAGTTTTCCTTTAATACAGGCAATACATGATTGAAAACGAGTACTATCATATTTAATACCAAAGACCATACCTTGTCTCATGACATTCATGCTCCTAGCGTTGAGGTGCCCCAGCCTGCGATGCCATACTTCCTGTGACACCAAACTGCTCTGCTCTTGCTCTGACACATCACAGTCCAGTAGTGTTTTACTGCTGCTGTCAGACACCATGCATTGAGGCTGCACTCCAACATCAGCTCTGCTGCTATTCCCTAAAGAATCTAATTGAAAAATACCATTCACATAACTAGCAGTAGCTATGATTTCATGCCCGTCCATTATTCTACAGGTTTTAGAATTAAAATTGACTTTATAACCTTTCCTTGTTAACTCACTCACTGATAAAAGGTTAGTTGACAGTTGAGGAACCAAATAAACATTAGTTATTGTTCTAAAAACGCCATCTAACTTAATTCTAACTTTACCTAATCCTGCAGTACATAATTGATCACCATTTGCAATGTTCACAGAGAGGTCCTTAGTTGATTTGAACTCCAACATAACACTCTTGTCGTTGCACATATGGTTGGTTGCACCAGAGTCCACGTACCAGACATCCTTCTTGAGATTTACCGACAATGCTGACAATAACACCTTCTTCTTATCCTTGACATTACTCACTGGAGTCGTAGAAGCAGCATTCTTCGGGCAATTCTTCTTTGTGTGTCCTGGTTTCTTACATCGGTAACATTTGATCTTCTTAATGGTAGTCAAAGCCGATGCAGTCTCTGTCTTATCATCTCTTCTGTAAAACTCCTGTAATAATTTCGTTTTTACTGTTTCACTTACAAGCTTGTCACTGGAATTCTCCAACGCCATAATGAGCGGGTCGTAATCGGATGTCAGTCCGCTCAACATGATGACTGCTATGAAGTCATCGTCTAGTGGAGAACCTATGTCATTCAATTGTTGTGCAATTTCTGTTATTTTCGTAATGTAAGTTTCCATGTTACAAGCATTCTCTTCGAGCTTAGTTCCAAAAAGCAATCGCAGTAATCCTAAGCGTCTGCACAGACCCTTGTCCTCATAAGCCTTTTGTAAACTTGTCCATGCTTCATAAGCTGATTTTGCGTTACGCACAAGCGAAAAAGCATTGGTTTTCACTGATAGACAAATTTTAGCAAGCGCGCGCTGATTCTTTCTAATATCTTTGCTTCCGTCGGTGGACTCGATACATTCAAGTAGGTCCTCGTGCATCAGGAGCATCTTCATGGAAAATTTCCAGTTATTATAATTTTCCATGCCCTGCAGCTTTTCGATTGGAATTCCTGTCGAACTATGTGCTTCGCTGGTCATTTTTAATTAGTTTAAACCAGATAGAAAAAACTCATGGAAAAGAAAAAAAATGTGCCGGTCTGCCGATCGTTTTTTTTTTTTTTCTTCTTACTAAAAATAACTTTTGTCTCGAAATGAATCAAAAAACCTTACTTGAGTAGGTCTGTTGGGCCCATAACCTGATATGAGAGTGTGTTCAATATATACAAATGGAGAAAAGAAATTAATTTTTATTCGGACATTTTTGCACATGCTAAGACATCAGTTTATTGACAACTGTTTAAAAAGAACAAAAAGTCTACTTGACTTAGACAATGAGGTTTTAATCACAACACTGCCTAGGGCTCCAAGGACTTCTCTGTATAAAAATAACTGTTATCATATGTGTGGACTTATCTATAACAAAATACCAGACTTTAAAGAGTAACCTAATAATTTATTTTTCTATTGTTAAAATTATGGCTAGGTACTGGAAAAAAGATTTTATTCTTTAAATGAATTTATAAATAATGTTAATAATCTATGTTAAATTAATGTAACGATAATATTAATAATGAATGTAAGTAATGTGCAATTATGGACGAAGTTATCTTGACGAATAACTACCGGAGACATATTATGAACGACGGGACGGTTGACGTGTGTCAGGCATGCCACCGTCCGGGTGAGTCCATCAGACATATTATCTCTGCTTGTTCTCGTCTGGCTAACGGCGAGTACTTGTACAGGCATAACCAAGTGGCTAGGATTATTCACCAGCAACTTGCTTTGAAATATAAACTTGTGGATTCTGAGGTACCGTACTACAATCAATCAATCAATCAATCAATCAATCAATCAATCAATCATTTATTTTGTTAAACATAGGTATGGTTACAGATAGTATATTGTCTAAAATATGTGCACTATGTTTTGCCAATATATGGCGTACAAAATTTACCTAAACAAGCAATTACAAAGGTGGCATGCCTATAGATTACATAAAAAAAAAAAAATAAATAAATTTAAAATATGTCAGTTAGGTAAACAGGTCATTACAATTTTAGATAATAAACACATTTACACTTAATCAATAAATAAAATCATAAGTGTTTAATTAGCAAGTCGGAATCGTCATACCTCTGTTTATCAGTAGTAAACTCAGTAATGGAGTAGTAACATCTATCTAAAAGAAATCTAAACAAGGACCTCTTAAAGGATCCCATACACTGTTTATTTCTAATAGCTGCTGGTATACTATTATATATTTTTGGGGCCATACCTAGCACACTTTTGCCGAAAAATGCTGTTTTATGAGAGGTAACATGAATGGCATTCTGATAACGGCGAGAGCGCAGTTTTTCAAACAAATGCAGGTTACAGCGGACAAACACTCCCATTTCATATATATACATAGACGGTAGAGTGAGCAAACTAAGTTCCTTAAATAATGGTTTACAACTATCAATAGATTGTAGTTTTGTAAACGATCGCAAGCATTTCTTCTGAGCTTTAAATACAATGTCTCTGTCAGTGGAGTTGCCCCAGAAAATGATTCCGTACCTAATGCCAGAAGCCACATAAGCATTGTAAGCTATTTGTACTGTAATGCGGTTAACTGTTTTTGATAATTTGTACAAAGCATACGCAAATTGACTAAGCTTCTAAGCTTCTAGAGCAGCAGCTTACAAGTATGTACCAGTTCTCGAAAATGACCATGTCACGTTGTACTGGGATCGGTCTATCCATTACTGACAGGACTATTGTTGCCAATAAGCCTGATATAGTGGTGATAGACCGATTAGCGCGCCGCGCAATTATAGTTGATGTTACCATTCCACATGACGAGAACCTCGTGAAAGCTGAGGAAGAGAAACAAATAAAATATCTCGACATAGCACTTGTTTTTTTGTGACACGAGGTTGTCGACTTGTGGAATGTGTGCTCGGCTATCATTGTGCCGATTGTCGTAACGGCCAATGGCCTGATGGCCGAAAGCCTCGACCAACATCTCTCTCATTAGGCGGTTGGATTCAGAAGGCAGTACTCCTCGATACGGCTCGTATTGTGAGGAAGTTCCTATCTCTGCAGCCCTAACCACCGGTAGCTTGGACCCTGCTTCCGACACCAGCGGAATACTATTTTTTATATTATTAAATGTTTTTATACCGTTTTTTTTTTAATATTTAAAAATGTATTTTATATGTTAAAAAGATGAATAAACGAAATGTAAGTAAAATTAATCAATAATAGCAATTCAAAGCATGCCATTGGATATAAATATTATTACATGTCAAATGTCTGACTTTGTATTAGGAATTTATTAGGTACTGACTATAGACACCAACATAGTACCAATACTTATTGCAAATAAATGATTAAAAATTATTTATTTATTTATTCAACGTTTTTCGATGCTTAATTAGCGTAGTAGCTCCAACTACCGATTTTACAAAAACACATTATACTGTACCTTCAGAAAAACAGCCTCTCTGCAGAAATAATTAGGTCGGTAGACAAAACCTTCAGGCAGTTTGTAGCTTAATTACTAATTAGTGCACATTTGTACAACATTTCGTTGTAATTAATACATTTCTCACCAAGCTTGAAAGTTATAATGTAACTTTTGTTTAGATACCTACTCGCATGTAAAATTTATTTTTCGTGTGGTTAGTAAATACCCTGGTGTCAAAGTTTCTATGCCGCCCATGGGCCTCTGACTTGGCTTCTCATGCCGTCGAGACATATCTGTCAGGCACGATACAATTGCGGCGATAAGTCGACTCTTTGAGAAGTGGCTAGAGAGGCGTCACGGCGTCCTCACCTTCCGCCTGACGCAGGTCTTCACCGAAAACGGTTGTTTCGGGAGGTTTATGTTCCGGATAAGGCGGGAGGAAACGCCCGGGTGTCACTATTGTGTGGATCGCCCGGAGGACACAGTGGAGCATACGGTTGAGGTCTGCCCGGCTTAGGCGGGGCACCACCGTGTCCTTGTGGAGGCGATCGTCGACAGTGATCTCTCGCGTCCGACCCTGGTCCAGGCCATGGTACGGACAAGCCCATGACGTAGCGGCCAACGAGTAGGTTGCGGTGGCGACATCGCAACTGAGGCGGGCCGCGATGTCGTGTATCGGAGGCATCGCGGCTGCGGTTTCGGGGCCGCGGCTGGAGAGGTGTATTGCGGTACAGCGCTCTCCCTCCCTGCCGCGGCCTTGACGGGGTCGCCACCGTCTGATGGCGAACGCGGTGGGGCCGCAGGGGAAGAGGAGTGTCGGTATAGCGTAGGTCGCTCTCCCTATCCTCTGCGGCCGAAAATTGGTAGACGGCGGGGCCAATGACCTGACCCGTCGAAGAGGGGCCAAGGGCGCCTAGACAAGGGGCTGTCTGGCGCCCATGTGCTGGGTTGGTCACGGCGTGCCATGTGTTCTGGTGCGCCGGTGATGAAGGAGGAGGGGCCCGCTGCGGCGGGCTGGCACCAGTCGGGGGTTGCGGAGGATTTTTTCGTTCCCGCGACCCCCGGCGTAGGTGTGAGACGGAACACCGGGGTGGTTTTTAGTCAGTAAGAGTCTGACAGACCCCTCCGCTCGCCCCAGGCGGAGGACATCCATGAGGATTTTCCACCCCGGAACAAAAAAAAAAAAAAGGCCATGGTACGGAGCTTGAGGGGGCATGGGAAGACGTCACCTCCTTCTGCGAAGCAGTAATACTCGCGAAGGAGGAGGCGGAACGCGTGAAGGAGATGCAAATATCGCGCCCTCACGCCCCTAGCCGCCGCAGGAGACGCCCTGGGCGTCGGGAATCCCAGGCCGATTCCCGGCCACCGTAGGCGGCCTGCGGACGGTGAGTAAAGCACGTTGTGTTCCACGCGCACCTCAAAGAGATGTCAGTACAACTGACGGGGTCCGCTAGATCCGATGCCTGCCGGGGTCGCGGGAAAGTCCGAAAGGGATACCGTGGCCCCTGGCAACATCAGGCAACTGAAGGAACACGGGTGGGTTTCAGTCAGTAAGAGTCTGACACGCCCTCCCGCTCCGCCCAGAACGTAAGAAGTAATGTAATAACTTCCCACCCAAAAAGAAAAGAAAAATTGCATGCCGGTTTCTTCAAGATGTTTTCCTTCGCCGTTTTTGAATGAAGTGATAATTATGCAATAAGCACATGAATCAGAAAAGCCGAGGTGTATGCCTTGGGTTCGAACTCGAGACCTATGACTTGGCAATCCGACGGTCACAACGGACGGCACTAGGCTTCACTGCTGTAATATTTATCAATATTTAATATTATTAATTTCTGTTCAGAACGTTTCATTCTGAATCTTTTGTTATCTTTGCATAACTTATAAAAGTTAAACTTCGTGAGAGAAAATAAATAGACTTTTTATAAGTCGCGGTCTTTTAGTGAGGCAAATTACTTTCTAAGAACAAATACACTTAATAAAACTTTTTCAACTTTGGAAATTAATTATGTGGTATTTGGGAGTAAATACTTACCTATTATTTTGTTTTGCTACTTAAATTTGTCAGTATCTACAAGCTTAGTACAAGCGTACGGTGCGTGCGGTGCCGTATGTTCATACCGTAACAAATAGGATTAATTTATGTATTGTTCACTTCATTAGCAAGTCGGTGATGTTGACCACATAAATCTATCCTAAGTATATACTATATTATTTATATTAATATGCATACATATAATAAAATCGTAGCGAAGTCAAAACTGTATATTGAATATTTTTGAAAAGAAGTACCTAAGTAGGTATCGACGTCTGGGAACGATTCTAATGCCGAAAATATACTTTTTTTTATTTTTGTATGCCATGTGTTGCACTGTACCTACTTAATTGCGTTGCTAACAATACCTACGAGTACTTGCCTTCCAACCGACGTTTTAATTACCTACAAGGCGAAATTCCAACACAATCACCGATTACGTGCAGTTTCGAAGCGTTTAAAGCTTTACAAGGATTTATCGGTGCATATTCAAAATCGGAACTAATGGCCGCCATCTTGTTTTTTAATACATTTGACAAAACAATCACACAAATGTTAATGCTGAGCCCGCATCTGCGTCTATCGTGACGAAGCTTCGCACAGTGATACGATACGACACCCGCAGATGTGACCAACCATTATCGGCTTTCGTTGCAATTGTTCGGATTGCGTAGCACTTATCGCCCGGGTGGCTGGCGGTACATCAAAGGGCTTCAGCGCGCTTATTATCGTGGTGCGTGGTCACTTTGACTGTTATTTCCGCAATGAGTAGACGAGAATTATTTTTAGTTTTCAATAAGTGCATGAAGATATAATTAACACACGTGTAGAAGTAATGTAAGTTGCCGTCCATTATCAAAACAACGCAGAGATTATCTCCTCTCTGGTCAATTGCCGTCTGGATCTGCCATCTTGGATTATTGCACGATAAGTCGTTAAAATTATGAAGCCGCTAAAGTGAACCGTGTAATTAGCATAACTTTTTGCGATTAAAACGAAGCTTCGGCACGCATTGCTTCGTCACAATAGACACAGATGCGGCCCTAGCATTACCAACAGCATTACTCTATCGCCATTCGAGCGCCAAAATATCCTTTTACAATGCGTTCAATGTAACTGGACCCGTGACGCGATTGGTAGCACTTAATTGAGCAGTAATGTGATTAGTAGTACCTGTTCTGTCAGTTGCCATAATTCAGTGGCATCAATTGCGTCACGGATCAAGTTATAATGAACGCACTGTAGCACTTTAAGCTCGGGTTTGAACAAGGTAGGGTCGTTGCGCCGGTTTCGTACCACCTCCGGTAACCGACCACTTGTCTGACTAGGTTTCTTAAATTAAAGATAATAACCTTTCTTTAGGACATACAAATAAATAGTATGTCTTAAATATTATTTGAATAGTTACATGATAAGAATTTACTAAATTTTATACGAACCGCTTGACCCAAAACAAAGAAAAATTACGCTAAATTCACATGTTGACTCAGTGGTGTGTGAACGTGCTGCGCAAGAGCAAAAAATTAGCAAGGTGCGCGGCGTTCGAAGGTAAGTTTTGCTACTTATTTTAAGTTTTTTACTCAAATTAGAAACGTGGGTACTTCAATTATGTAGTGATTTCAATTTTTTTATTGCATATAAGTCAATTTTTACCATATATTAAACTAAAACCCAGTGGTCGGTTACTGAAATGCATATTTTAATAATACGTTAGAAAGCGACCGGGTGGTCGTATTCTGACTCGCACAGTTTTATTTTGTTTTGCTTATTATGTTCTCAATGTTTTATTTATGGTTACACTATTTAGGGTTTTGGTGTTGTAAAAGCTTAAACATGCCATTCTTCAGTAAACGACCATGTTTTTTTGATAAAACTTATTTAATTCACCCACAATTATTGGTCCTAAAAGGCGGTCGCTAAGTGATACAGTTAGAAAATTACGATGCTAGTTTGCGACCACCAAGATTTAGTACGAACAACAGAACGATGGCAACAAACTAAAGTTTAGCTTAAGTATGTTCAGTATTCGAGCACATGTGATTATTTGATTTAGTATAAGTAGTTTTTTTTCAAAATGAAGCCCTCGGAAACAAGTCCCTAGGAGGAAGAAAAAGACTTAGAGCATTGGTAAACAGTTTCGGGGATATCTCATCCCCCTGTCTCGCTCCTCTGTGCAGTTGGATGGGGCTCGTTTTCTCATCCTGGTTCTGGACAGTCATCGTGGCAGCGTCATACGAGCATCTCAATACTTCGATATGGCGCCAGTCAATTCGACATCGTTGCAGAGAGGCCAGAACTGCCCATATTTCGATGGAGTCGAATGCTTTATCGTAGTCCAAAAATGCCAAACACAGCGGCTGGTTGTACTCCTCGGTCTTTGCAGTAATTTCTCAGTACAATTTGCCGAACAGTATGGACTGTATGGATGTGGTCTACGGAGCCAAAGCCTTTTTAAAATCCGGCTTGTTCTAGTGGTTGGGAATCGTCAAGTCTCCTGGCGAGATGGTCCGTGGCAATTCTCGAGAACAGCTTGTATTCGTGGCTCAGAAGTGAGGGTCTATAGTTCTTTAGCAAGGTTTTGACACCTTTTTTGAAGAAGCCTTTTTTATGTTTGATTTAAAGTGAAAAATAAATAATATTTTTTATCCATAAAAGTGGTTTTATTACTTTATATTTATGTTTTTTAACAGTGGTCGTAATCTAGCGTGCCTACTAGTGGTCGTCAACCGAAACAAGTGGTCGTTATCTAGCATTTCGGCTATTTTTGCACCTTTTCCATAATTTTTCATAATTTATGATTGGAAGTGTGATATTTTATATTTTATTTCACAACTAGACTATATTTAGAACCAATTTACATTGTCGGCATCTATTTTGCGTGTAAATGGCGTATATTTTGATTCGTTCAAAGTTAGCAACTCAACTAACTGGTCGCCAACCGGCGCAATCACCCTACTTTAAAGTCATTTTGTCGTAATAATGTTTGTGACAAAGGTACATTGACAAACTCAAACAAAGGCAAAAATTTTAAACTTTCTTTTCCTTTATAGACAAAGTTAATCTGGAGTTTCATGCACTCGCGACGAAGCGAGATGCGTACATGCCTTATCTCGTTTCAGCGCGAAATAATGGGCCGACATTTTGTTGCGCCCGCTTTTCATCGCAGCTGGTGTATTTATATAAACTTATTGCCACTTACAAATATTATTTTTTGCGCGAACATGCTAGTTCCTTTTTAAACTGAAACACTCGTAACATTGAAACATGATGCTGGCATTTTAAGTGTCCTTAGACCTCTTTTTTTTTTATTGTATCTGTGGTTTAGATCCACATTACATTGGACGAATCTAATGCCCTGAAATCTGTCTAATCTAGTGTCCTACAAAACTCCTGAACCTTGTTGTAAAAAAATCTTGTTCGATAGCTGACCCAGATGGTTTTCCGATAAATTCAATGGCATTGTCTCTGATTTCGTACTGACCTCATATACCAGTGCTCGTTATTATCTAAAGGTATCGATACCCAGTAAAACACCTGTACCACTGCCGGCGATAAAGCAGAAGCGAGTAGAGCTTGCAACTAAAAACGAGTTGGCGAGCAGCGAGCAGCGAGTGCGCGATGTCGACGAACGATTACTCAGTGGTATGCATATGTATCAATTTAAGAGTAAGTCTTTCTGTTCGCCATGCGAACGTCGCTAAGTCAATACTCTCTTAAGTCATAAGTTATTTATTTCGTAACAAAATACATTGTGTTGAAAATATTACAGTGATAATAAATAAAATAATAACAATTTAAAAAAAAAACTACCTTCTCTCTATGAGAAGAGGCTTTTGCCCTGCAGTGGAACAGTAATAGGCTGGTATTATTATTTCGTTTATTTAACTTTTAAAAAATAAATAATAATAATTAATTAATTAATTAATTTTATTTATTAATTTTTAATAATATATTTGTTTTATACGATGTAAATATTTTTGGAAGACGTAAGAGGGGCCGACGCCGACTCGCAGAGGTCCTTTAGACGTGTTTAATGAAACGAGGTACCAACCGACAATTATCCCTGTACGCACTAATCTAGTGCACCCATTTTTTTTTTTTTTTTTTTTTGGTCTCGGGGTGGAAAATCCTCATGGATGTCCTCCGCCTGGGGCGAGCGGAGGGGTCTGTCAGACTCTTACTGACTAAAAACCACCCCGGTGTTCCGACTCACACCTACGCCGGGGGTCGCGGGAACGAAAGAATCTTCCGCAACCCCCGACTGGTGCCAGCCCGCCGCAGCGGGCCCCTCCTCCTTCATCACCGGCGCACCAGGACACGTGGCACGCCGTGACCAACCCAGGGACCAAACCAGCACATGGGCGCCAGACAGCCCCTTGTCTAGGCGCCCTTGGCCCCTCTTCGACGGGTCAGGTAATTGGCCCCGCCGTCTACCAATTTTCGGCCGCAGAGGATAGGGAGAGCGGCCTACGACCTACCGACACTCCTCTTCCCCTGCGGCCCCACCGCGTTCGCCATCGGACGGTGGCGACCCCGTCAAGGCCGCGGCAGGGAGGGAGAGCGCTGTACCGCAATACACCTCTCCAGCCGCGGCCCCGAAACCGCAGCCGCGATGCCCCAGATACACGACATCGCGGCCCGCCTCAGTTGCGATGTCGCCACCGCAACCTACACGTTGGCCGCTACGTCATGGGCTTGGGTCAAAAAGCCCTGACGAGCGGCCCCTCCTTGGGTTCCTCTTGGCTTCACCGTGGTTGGGCACCCACGGCTAATGAGCCCCCCCGCAACGACAATGCGGGAACCCTTCGGGGGGGAATCTAGTGCACCCAAAGACAACCCCCGGTTAATGCAGGACTATTGCAAGATATGGAAACAAAGATATTAGATTGAAGTCAACTGGTTATCTAGAACTATGGAAAGACTATGGCCCCTGCCTGACCAATATCTTATATAAAATACACAGGTAAAATGGCAGAGAGTGACTTGCAAACTCAATAATGGGCCCCCGAAAACAGTCGCTAGCACAAAGTGTCGTAGCGACAAGGGGGCAACATGCCCTGAGGTGCTTATAAATAAGGAGTGGAAGAGATTCCACGGCTATCGGAGGCGGTATTCTACGGCTATCAGGAAAATCCCGGAAGTACGGTCAAGATCCCTACTAGCATCTTCCTGGAATACTATTATTATTATATTAATATTTAAATTTCACTACGCATTTAAAATGTATTAATTTCACTAATAGGTACTTATATAATTTCATGTCAATAATTCAGTACCAATTATTTAAAAAATCACCAAAATTGCATTTAAATTCAAAATTCATCAACCATTATTTAAAAAATATATATAAATACATAAATTATAATAATAATTCACAAATAATTTAATAGTGTCTGTTTGACTTCTATGAACTCATCGATACTGTAACAGCCCTTCCTCAATAATTATGTATTTAATTTGTTTTTAAATAAGTTTATGCTGTCTAAGCTTTTGAATTCTATCTTTGATAGCTCTTGCCACTGCTACATACGATTACATGTGAACAGTCAACTGCTAATCTAAGTATATGTATCTCTTTTACTTACACGGGACCTACAATCTTTTGTACGTTTCTTGAGCGGGAAAACCATTGATAGCTAGTCGCTTCGCCTCGTCGGCGGTGGAACTGGTGCCTTACGCACTGGATCTTTATCATGCGCTGGAAAATAAATGCGTTTTGGGACCTACTTCTGACAGGATCTCGATGCTGATTTGTGGTTAACCTACTTGCAAGTTTTACTATACAGTTTAATATCCGTATCCAACTTGCATTGTAGGAACAATTTCTTGCTGGCCAAGAGTTAACAATTGAAACTGTGTAAACAACCGCGGTAAGTGCATTTCCGCAAGTAAGAATGACTTGACTTCTGCAAATTTTGTTGTTAATCTGAACTTTGTTTTATAAGTATAGTTACTTTATCATGAAGCGAATGTTATATTTGCATTAATCAAATGTATATAGGTATAGTTGCTTGGTGAAACCTGATTGGTTCTTTCGATCTTTGAAGAAAACCAAGAGCTAAGATGCACGACTACTGAAAAGTGCGTGCACTGACCGAACAGAGCCGCTCAAATCTGTGAGAGCTGAGCTGCACGACTACTGAAAAGTGCGTGCACTGACCGAACAGAGCCGCTCAAATCTGTGAGAGCTGAGCTGCACGACTACTGAAAAGTGCGTGCACTGACCGAACAGAGCCGCTCAAATCTGTGAGAGCTGAGCTGCACGACTACTGAAAAGTGCGTGCACTGACCGAACAGAGCCGCTCAAATCTGTGTGATTCTTTCCTCGAAATACCATTTCAGACACAAATCTACATGGTCCTCTCATGATCAAAACAATATTAGTCCTGGACTTTAAAAGAGACTGTGACCTCTGAGTTTGTTTCTCCCTTACTTTTCAGAGTAGTTGGATAGGAAACTCCGACTTCATATAGTTTTTAAAATATGATTGACGCGTAAAAGTTTTTGTACCAAACCTTACTGAAATAATTTATCATATGAGTATTTAAGAAGTAGATACTTAATTCTTTCTTTTCTTCGATAATGGAAAGGAATATGGCTCGGTGTTATATCTGATCACAATTTCAAACGTTATACACTATACTTTATGTATTAGCAACTTAATTAAGTATTTTATAATAAGCACCTTCATATCTTTATATTAAGATCCTAATTTTAAATACTAACGTAGTTTTAAGTCGTTCTACTAACAATATGTATGGGCCAAATATGCCTGAAATAAAAAGATTTTATTTTATTTTATTTTTTATATAGTACATATAGACAGGAATTCACCCATACTTTTTATTGTGAGGTCAGCTTACATCCGACAGTCCACAATCCTTTGTAAATACCTCCAGATCCCCAGACGTCCTGAAAACTAGGACAATTCCGCGAAAACCCATACAGTTAGTAAACCCACTGTAGGTATTATGTTTTTTTTTTTTTGTAATTTGTTAGTAAGCGAGTTGGATAATGCGTAGGTAACTTTAAACTTTGTATATAATGATGTGAAACATAGCTGTCACGCACACCTGCATCAAAAGGTAGGCCTATTTGTTTTAGTTTTTTTTCAGCGCAACACTCTAAAAAACATATAAATTATTCCACAGACATAATAAAGTTAACTTATCATGAAAAGTACATGTTTATATTACATCAATCACTTATGAAGACCGTTAGTTAATCGTTAAAAAACTAATTAGTAGCACAATGAACGTGAACGAAGCTAAAGGAGTATGTTAGGATCGTATTCCGACCCACATGGGAAGGTGTGAATTGTAGTGAAGGTATGTACTTATATAATATGTATGTACGAGTATGAAGTAACACAAAGTTAACTATTCATTAGGTATATACATAATATGCGTTAGCAATTTATTTTCCAAACATGAGTTTTAAGAAAAACAAACGTAAAGCAAGCACTTAGGGTTCAGTTTGCGCTACAACTTCCTATTTTTTAAGACTTTTTCAACAGTACTAGTCAGTCTAAAATCAACTTAATTTACACTCTCATAAAGGTGATGTTTATGTGTAAATAACATCAATTGGAAACAAGGTTATAAATAGACCTTTTATTTTAATAACTTCTCCCGCTCTGGGCGGAGCGGGAGAGCGTGTCAGACTTACTGACTAAAACCCACCCGTGTTCCGTCAGTTGCCTGTACATTCCCAGGCCTGGTCCTTATCAGACGGTGAACTGCCCATTGCACACCGTCCGCAAGCCCGCGCCTATGGTGGCTGCGAATCGGCCTGCGATTCTCGACGCCCAGGGCGTCTCCTGCGGCGGCTAGGGGCGTGAGGGCGCGAAGTTTGCCTCTCCCTCATGCGTTTTGCCTCCTCCTTCGCGAACATTACTGCTTTGCAGAAGGAGGTGACGGTGACTTTACGGTATTAAAAATATCCTTTCTTGAAAGCAAGCCTATGAAACCTATTTAAATAAGAAATCATAAAATAATTTTTTGAAAGTGTATAGAGTGCCGCGCCGCTATTTGCAGCATACCTACTAGTATCAAATCTAGCCTCAGCCCGGCTAAAGTGCCGTAAGCATTGCACATAACTAATGAATATGAGCTAATGAATAAATGATGATTGATTGAATTTTAACTATTTAATTTGTGTGTGCTTTAAAGATTTCTGTTGGGTTTATGTGGTACCTGAAACAAATGTTTTTTTTTTTTTTTTTTTAGTATTAATTGCATTGTCATTGTCACTTGTTATTTTATTTTCGTGGAAAGGCTAATATTAATTGTGTAAACTGTGTGTAAACTTAAGTGTAGCCCTTGCTTAGCAAATGAAAATGGCTGAAAGGTAGGCTAGGTTAGGTTAGAACTGTGACCACACCGAGCCGAGCGAGAGCAGCAAGCTGTGCCGCGGCAGCGGCCGGCGAGTGCCAGGGTCCGTTTAGGCACAAGAAAATGTAATGTTTTGGGAATGTGGTGTTTTACAGCGAACTAACCTCAACAATCAAGTAAAATAACAAGTGACATGACAGTGATAGTGACTATAACAATACAATTCTTGGCACTTTAGCCAAGCCGAGGCAGTGCCACTAGTATGCCGCTAACGGCACTTTATCCGAGAAGTTTATAAAGTACCGCTAGCGCCACTCTATACACTGTATAAAGTGCACAGTGAATACTGTTTTTTTATCGCATCTATTCAAAAAGACCTAATTTATTCGCCGTAAACAGGGAGTAAAATAGCTTTTTAATCCCTAGGGACTAAAAGTGATTTAAATTTGGAATGTGGATATTGTTAGTAAAAGTTCCAAGCTGGCAAGAAAGAGAAACTGTGAATATGGTTAAAATGATAATCCAAGATGGCGGCTGTGAACATTTTCAAGCTTTTCGTCATGGGTGTCGTTTTTTATAGTTTTCGAGGGTTCTGAAGCCGATAGTGAGGTCAAAATGTAAATCCAAGATGAAAGCTATGAAAATTTAAAAAAAAATCACAGCTTACATCTTGGATTTACATTACACTATTTTAAGCTCGAGTAACGTAATTTGAATCCGTCGCTGCGCTCAGGATTCTACTTTAGAATCTTTCGCTCCGCTCTGGATTCAAAAAAACCCTCTCGCCTTAAACGTAGTTGTTTGCTGTCTAGACAATCAATCTACTATTATTGACGAAGCTGTAATCAAATTGCAACCAATGCAATACTGCGGTTTAACGAATTTGAATTAAAATTTCCAGTGACGTGAGTGATTAATCCCTGCAATGGGTTGACATTTGCAATGTTGAGGCAGCAACAGGAGGTGGACTGCACAGTACTAATCTACGTACCTAACAAGTGCTGAGCTGAGAGCCTTTATATTAGTGTATACCCACGCCTACACACCTGTAGGTAAATAATACAGTGAGGCGAAATTGAGAGCCCGCGCCGCAGTTTTGTGAAAACGTGTGGTGAAATAGTAACAAATTTCATTAGCGAAACTATATAATATTTGCAATCAATTGCAAAAATTTATGTCATATGCAAGCTTTCATCGATTGTGATATTTTCCAGTTCTGAGGAGATTTGAGACAACATCTTAATTTTGCCACAAAGTTACGGTTTCTGCTATTGGCGTTGCTGTATTTGCTCGGCATAAGATTTTTTAGGCTCATTGCATTCCAGATGCAAGATTTTTTTATAAATTTCTGAGCGGATTTACGGCCGATATGAGTCTATAGAAATATGAAATTATTTTGCTATTGTCACTTCATATGCATTTGCGCTCTTAATTTATGAAATATTGTTGTTTTTATATCTTTAGGTCCTGATAGTCCTTTGTCAACTCTTGAGAACGACACCAGAATCACCGTTCTAGCTAAACACGCTTTTGCAATCAATGATATTAGAAGTAAAAAGATGTAGATAGGTTACCTACCTAACATTCTATCTTCAAAAACGGCACTATGTCACACTATTATATGACACGTGGAAGTAGGACGGTATGTCGTAATTATCGGGAGCGAAAAAGAGACAAAACGAAGAAAATGTGGCTAGTTAGCCAACTTTTGACGTGCCACTTGCGGAACGTTTATAACCTATCTACCTCTTTTAACATTTATAATATCATTGTTTGCAATATACAATTGGAATTTCGACATAATATAGTGAAAAATAGAAGGTCGCGCGCATGTGCCTACCCTCTCGATTTGACGTCACAGGCAAATTATATCCTGCCTCATTTTTTTTATAAATATGACCTGCGTGCTCAACCATTAATTACTCTTATAGTTATCAGCGATTGAAATCTTAGGTAAGTACATGTTTTTCACGGTGAGAAATATTGAACAACCTGCTCAAAAAAAATCATAATGTATTATCAAAAATTCTAATTTTAAAATGGGTAACTTTTTTATACCTAGACCTAATTGATATATTAAAACCTCTTTGTTCTAAATAATCTTGCTGGCCATTATAAAAATGGTGTTCTATATTTATTCTTTTGTTTTTCTCATCATGCTTTCATTTTGAAATAACGCGACCATCTTTGGACGCGGGTTTTTGTTCTAATTATAAAGCTAAAAGTTAAATCATAATTAGTTGGTGCTAAATGTCATAAATATAAAAGGACGTGAAGACAAAGCAGGTACTTATTTTATCATTTAATATACCTTGATTACTCCTTAGAAGTTAATTTTCCTCTGCACTTTGACGCGAGTTTTCAGAATTATTATACCTAGCTACGTAATATTATAGGGTATGACAATAAAAGGTAGACTCCCTCGTTCGGGTAGGCGCCGATTCCCAGGTTAGTCTATTTCTCATTTCATTCCATCATCTCATCTCTGTCCATCTGGAATTCCTCAGTAGCAGCCCGGAGTCTGATTTTTGTGCCCGGTTGATGTCAATAAATGCTCGGCCCTGTACGTGGCCCTCGCCCTATTACGTTGAACTTAAACATTACCGAAATGTGGTTGTTGGTACTATAGGTACACCTTTGCCTAACCCTTCAGGGAAAACAGGGGAGATGTTATGTTAAATGGTTTATTATTATAACAAAAGGTATTAGGGTCAACTATGATAAATCAGTTACGGAAACCCACTCGCAAGGTTAAGTTTGGTTTAACATAATTATGATAACCACGAAAGTATATATATTTATTTATTTAAAACATACATACACAAATAAGCCTTATTCCATTCACATAAAGGACGTTTTTACAATATACCTAGTGTTATTAGCCACGCTGTCATTTTTATACTAAAATGTTTACGATACTGTTTATCACAAGCGAATGTATAAACTGCCGAGCATTCAAAAATTCAGAAGTGTCAACATTAAAATAAATCATATTCTTATCCATATCGCGCTATAAACGGGTTATGTCATGTGGTAATGTTGGTAGTAAAGGGGGTATTTTGTGGTATTCTAGTTTATATTGTTTAAGGTTTTCTGCGAATGCCATGCAATGTCAGGTTTGTTACAGGTCCTGCAATCTCGCAACATTCTACGAGCCAACAAGCTCCTGGGCAGCTTCAAACTCGATGTGGCTACGGTGTGGGCCCAGCCTGGTATGTACCTTTTTTTAGGTTAGATCTTTATTATGTACAATATGGATATATATGAATTACAGATATAAATCTAGAAATTTTATATCTATGGTGACAGAATGAGCGGTCTTTTCGCTAAAAGCGAAGGTTGGAATACACTTGTCAACAAAAATGTAAGATCGTTTTGTGACTTTCGTACGCAGTCTGGCCGTAGCGTAGCGTAGTCTGGCCGCTCGGCCGTCAAGGGAATCTGACACTTGTCAGTTGGCAATTTTCTAGTAGTAATAAGGATCAAATTCGCAAAACACATATTCATTAGTATGAAACTGACAGGTGATAACAACGCATTCGACGACTGTAAATATTTTGTTAATAGGGGGCTATTTTTCGGTCAAAAAACTTTCATCTGAAGAATAAATAGTTATGGTGGTTTAACATTTTTTATTTTCCATACAAAAGCTGTGAAACCACAATAATTATTCCTCAGACAAAAGCTGACGATTGAAATTGGCCATTTAGGTTCCAAAAATGTACCTAAAGGTGGTTTCAGGATTAGACCAGGGATGATGACTAAAAAAATGTTTTTTGTCCGTAATGTAGATTATGAAAAAATAACGTACATGTATTTTTCCTTTTTTTACGTTATCAAAAGATGCGATACATTGAGTTATAATGTGCCATGACGTCACTTGTATGTAAATTTTATTCATACTTGTGACGTATAAACCCCCTCTCCCCAACTTTAATGCGTTGTATCTGTGTCATTTTTTATTAATATGATAAAGCAAAAAATACGTGTCTAATATTTTTTTATTATCTGACTGACAGACTAAATAGAATTTCTTTTTTTTGACCCAGGCATCATCCCTCTTATACCTATTGCAATTTAGGGGGTAACATTAACCACTAGGCCAGGGGGTAATAAGTATTATTATTATTCTTAATGATTTTCGTAGGTACCTTTAGTCTAGCTAGTGATACAAACAACTCTTCCCACTCTCTCGACATTTATTCTTAAATGTCGCAACATTATGTTGAGATAAGGGCGTTTTGGCCTCGTACAGGACTTTGTTTTTTTTATTATTTGTTTTTGTACTACCTACTGTTGTTGTTGTGTCTATGGTTGTGTTTTAATAGTTAGTCTGTGTACTTCCTGTGTGAGTCATCACTAATACTTTTCCTATATTATAAACCGAATTCAAAAAAAGGAGGAGGTTCTCAGTTCGACGGAATCTTTAAAAAAAATGTATTTTCCCCGATTTCTCTGTCAATTGTGATTTAAAAAATTCTTTCAATTATTTTATTTGATAGAGGAAGCTGAAAAAGAACGTAACTAAGTTAATATAATTTATATGGAACCACTGCTCAGGGCCCATATAAATTTTATTAACTTTGGTTACGTTCTTTTTCCACTAATTACGTAGATGGTGTTCTAATAAATTTGTTTTTCAAATTTGTGTGGGGTAAATACCACAACTAAAAGTATAAAATAAAAACCGACTTCCAAAAAAAAAATACTACAAAATGAAAAATACTTTCGGAAGTGTCTTTGGTTTTTATTTTCGTTGTTTACACCGATTTCCAAAATTAAAATTATATTTCACTTTGTAGTATTATTTTTTTTTGGAAATCGTTTGTAAAAAAGTTTTTATTTCCTTTTTTCTTCTTCCGTCCCGTCTTTTTTCCCTGACAGCCGACAGGCATGATTAAGGTCTAAGTACAACACAATAGTACAAAATTCTAATAGCTGTCCAGTGTAAGTTTAGTTTGTTTTAGACCATTTTTTTTTAAATATATTATCTTGTTTTGTCGTTTTCTATAAAGCTTAGTTTTACGATCTACATTTCACGTTTACGGCCGCCCTCTGTCGGGTGGATTTATAAACCTAAGGAGAAGCTTATTGTTTTCCATTTGATACCAAAGTCGCTAAGTAACAGTAGGTAGGTAGGTTGATTTATTTTGTTCACTTTAATTTACAGTAGGTTACCGGGCGTTAATTTGACTTATAGAGCTTAAGAGACTGACAGAGGCATTAATGACTAAAACGATGAATGTATGAAACCCTTTCGAGAATGCATCCAATTAACAATCACCTTGTATATTATTGTTGCTATATATAAGGTTCAAGGCTAGTCCCCGGAGGGTTTAAACAACTGATGTAATGGGCTTTTGCAGTACCTACCTGTCTGAGTGAGTTATATAGAATTTATGTCCTACGCAGCCGCAGGCGAACAGTAATAGGCAATTCGTCACGTTTACATATAACCGTTATGTGAGGAATTCTAACAAGTCTTGGACTAACAAGCAAACAGAACAATCTAGACATATAATTATATGTTTGACATATAGTTTCAACGGTTAATATAATATTAACCAATAACCATTGAAACTAGCATTTTTGTCTACTAGAGCTTCATGTTAGTGTACATTTTTAAACTGCAGTTTATTTATTTATTATAAATTTATAAGTAAATAAGTAAAACGGGTACAACATCAAATTCAATGTTATAATTGCAATTAATTATTAATATTCTAGTTCACTACCTGCCACATTTCTTATTTCCATGCAGTAATATTGCCAAATTAATCAAAACAAGTAAATTTTTGACAGCTATTTGCGATGTTGCCAAGTTTTAGCATAAACGCTAAAGATTGTGAAATCATAGACAATGTTAAGAAACATTGCATAAGATTTCACAATCTTTAATAAATCGAATTTCAATCTAAAACATACCTTCACAACATTGTAAAGGTCTGGCGAAAGAAATACGTATCTTGTATGGGATGGGCGTTGTAGACGTTAATTAACTTTATTACATTTTTATTATTTTTCGTTATAGCGGCAATAGAAATACATAATCTGTGAAAATTTCAACTGTCTAACTATTACGGTTCATGAGATACAGCCTGCTCACAGACAGACGGACGAGCGAGGTTCCGTTTGGCAACCTTTTGGGTACAGCCTAAAAAAGGAATTGGTATTATAAACACTATCAAAGTTTTGCACACCTACCAAGGTCTGTACCTACTGGAACTTAATCTTTGAGGATTATCCCACTGTAGGCTACTATACATTTTAATTAAGTTACATTATCAAGGTATAGATTAAACTATATTCATCCTGACTGCTAAAATTTAGGTCAGACCGCGTTTTCATAAATCCACGTATCCAATATAATGCGATTACTGGTTATACCTAGTTAGATACTAATTAATAATCTTAACATTGTAAAATTATAGGTATTAAAATAAGTTTAAAAACTTTGTTAAAATCTAATAAAAATGTCTACTGTTAGCGTTAGGCAGTTTGCATTACAACTTTCACGGAATTTGCGTTTTTACAAAGTTGTCTAAAACTTTGTAAAAACGCAAATTCCGTGAAAGTTGTCAGTGAAAACATCACTGTCAACTTCAACGTCAAACGTAATCTATTTTGAGGCCATTCACGAATTTCAAATCACATTTTTTAACAAGATCTTCAAATTCAAATACTCTTCTAAAAAGGAATACTTACATTCCAAACAAACCACAATTAACAAAAAATTTGCAAATTATACTGGTACAAAAACGAACAATCTCGGGCTCTCATTGGTACACCCGAACAACAGGTAGGTATTATTACAGCCCGGTACACATTACATAAGCCAGATAATTAAACCCAGCAAGTTGGGACTAAGCCCGGCTTGGGCCAGCATTTAAATATTTATGAATTATGACTAACACAACACAGCTTTATTATTTATGAGCCACGACGTCGAGCAATAAGTAAGCTTTACTGTATAGTGGTATACGGTGTTTGATTATTCTGTTTGACGTGTCTTCATCCCACAGAAGCAAAACAGGTAGACACCTATATCAAACGGATAAAAAATAATTTCAATAACGTAGTCTCTAGCACAACTCTTTGACTAGGGCACATTTGGGAGCTCTTAGGTCATGTTTTATCTCTCTTATAAATAGTTTATGTTGCGTGTGACAAATGTATCAAATTCAGGGTTTTAGGATCAAACTTCAAGTGGATTAGAACTGGTAATTGTACTACATTCTCCACACATATGTGTTGAAAGGAAAAGTAAATAAATACAACGACACTAGAGCTGCAATAGTCAACATATTTTACAGCACGGCACTACCGCACAGAACTGGAAGATATTATGATTGCCTTTACATGGGACTATAGGAACGCAATCAGTATCATTTTCACATAGTCAAGGCCTCGTCATATTTAAAAGCGATCGTTGAGCGAGTACGCGATCAGTCGCGTGCAATGTTGTCACTTTTTGTTCGGAATCCGGAAAGCAGCCTCCGTCGGCGCCTTCAGGTTCTCCGAACGAAAGGTTAGAACGATCGTGTATTCGTGCGACGAACACTCTTAAATAGGACTCGGGGTTAGGATTCTAGGTGAAATCACCGTGAACACTTTTCTTTCTTTCTTTTTTTTTTTTTTTAACGTTGCCCCACACTAGGATTTCTCCTGTATCGTGGGTCTGTTTACAAACATTTATCTCACATACACAAACAGCCAGACCCGAAACAACTACTTGTAGGTCATACAAATATTTGTTCCGTGCGGGAATCGAACCCGCGACATGCTGCGCAGCAGTCAATCGCTTAACCACTGCGCTAACCGTGCCGTCGTTTTGAAGTAATACTGCACATACCTATAAACTAATTTAATATTGCATTGCTGGCTTCCGGTCAAAAGAGTATCAGTGACATTACAGGTGCAACGCAATTCTACTTACGGCACGTCAATTGTACGTAGGGTTAAAATAATAATAATAATAAACGGTCGGTCGGTCGCTATCCAGGATGTCGAAATATCCAGAGGAATAGCGAACCGATAAGGATCGAGCGAGGCATATTTCAGGGCGATAGTTTAAGTCCACTTTGGTTCTGCTTAGTCCTGAATCCTCTTAGCACACTGCTGGAGTATTCAGGCCTAGACTATTGGCTGAGAAGAGGTGGTCAGGTTATATCTCACGTCCTCTACATGAATGACATAAAACTCTTTGCCCCCAACAACTTGCAACTGATGGAGCTACTGAAAGTAACTGAAACTTTCAGTAGAGCCATCAGGATGGAATTTGGTGCGGACAAATGTGCGGTCATGGATGTAAAGCGAGGGGAGATTGTGGAATCCGTGGGAACCCAACTCTCGGATTCCATAAACCTTAGAGCCCTCTTCGCATCCGAAACCTATAAGTATTTGGGTATGGCGGAAACGTTGGGCATCAATGTTACTGACATGAAGTAATCGTTGAATGAGCGCTTCTTTGGCCGCCTGAAGAAAATACTTAATAGTCTTCTATCAGGCGGAAACAAGGTACGCGCCTTCAACGGTTGGGTCATGCCGATTTTGATGTACTCTTTCGGCGTACTCAAATGAACTCAGACCGAACTCGACGACCTGGATAGGATGGTTCGTACGCTGTTGACTGCATATCGAATGCATCACCCACGGTCATCGGTAAAGAGACTGTATATCCCGCGAAAGTGTGGAGGTCGAGGCTTTTTAAACGCTAAAACCATCCGCAATCGTGAAATTTGCAGTCTCAGGAAATATTTCCTAGAAGCCGACCGACGTGGGGATGCTTCGAGATGTGGTCGCGGTGGACAAGGGCCTTACCCCGCTCTCGTGGCTAAAGAGAACTGGCGCAAGCCTTGTACTTGACACTAACGATCGCAAGGAGGTATGGCAGAGTAAGGAACTTTACGGACGCTACTTCCGGGCCCTACATGGACTCGATGTAGATTTATTAGCGTCCGTAGCCTGGCTGCGTTTTAGTGACCTCTTTGGGGAAACCAAAGGTTTTGTCTGTGCAATTACAATTACCGGAGATTCATTGTGAAGGACGGCATGGTTGACATCTGTCGGGCATGCCACCGTCCGGGAGAATCAATCCGACACATTATCCCCAGATGTTCTCGTCTAGCTAAAGAAGAGTACTTGTATAGACACAACCTTGTAGCCAGGATTATCCATCAGCAACTTTCTCTGAAATACAGCCTTGTGGAATCGGAAGTACCGTACTACAGGTATGTGCCCGACCCAGTTCTCGAAAATGGAAATATCACATTGTACTGGGATCGGTCCATCATCACTGACAGGACTATTGTTTCCAATATGCCTAATATAGTGGTGGTGGATCGAGGAGAGCGGCGCGCAATCATTATTGACATAACGGTCCCAAATGACGAGAACCTCGTGAAAGCTGAAAAAGATAAGCAGATTAAGTATCTTGACTTGGCTCGCGGGGTTGTCGACATGTGTGATGTGGATACAGCAATCAATAAGCCGATAGTCGTGACAGCCAATGGCATAATAGCCAAGAGCCTCGACCAATATCTGAGGAGGCTCGATACCACGGTGAGTACGGTGGACGGAGAGCTTCCAGCTGTAACTCTTGTAGCTTTGCGATGGTCTGTCGTGAAGTGTAAGCTCGCGCGTTGTTGTGGAGAAGCAATGGGGAAGAGCGATTGACTAGTCTTGGTTGTTGAATTACGAGCTTCTCCATCATTGTTTGCAATTCTTGGCACTTCAAAATTTAAAAATTCAAAAGTAATTTATTTAAACTAGGCTGAGAATCAGCACTTTTCGAACGTCAAAATTACAGACAGTCCCCCAAAACGCCCACCCGTCACCACTTCCTAGTGCTTTTGCTGGGAAGAAGAAGTGGCGCAACAAACTCCCCAGCAGCACAGCTGTCTGTTCAGTTAGGAAAAAAAAAATGATTCTATACAATAATTTATAAGATAATTTACATTACGCAAAATAAAATTTAAATTATAAATTAATAGCCATATGACAGCTACCACACGCCAATATACCAACCAAAAACATCGAGAACTATACTCAAGCAGAAATAAAAATAACTAAACGTAAACAATATCTAAAAAAAAAAGAAAATAAAGCCTCCAGGCATAAAGGGTGTGCCCGCTTACATATAGCTGTAACTAGAAGCTAAAATTGATAAACTAGGACCATCCAGGTAAAATAAATAATTGTCGAGGTCGCTAGCTCACCACATATTGCAATACAACTCATAAAAAAACATTGAAATGAGTAGATTATGTCAACAATAAATTAAATTTAAAATAAATTGACCTATATAGTAAAATTATAAACAATTATATAAACTCATATAACCTGTCAGTGGTTAAACTAATTCTGGAGAAAGAACATTTAAACATTGTCTTGAGTTAATCACAGCGACCAACTATTCTTATCATTTGTAATGACAGTGTAAGATTGTTTAAATAAATAAAATTTAAGTAGTCGTTGATAGAATAGTACGCCTTTGAACAAAGGTTGAACTTTAATTTAGTTTTAAACACATTAAAAGGCAAATCTAGCAAAGAAGAGGGTAGATTGTTAAAAAAGTTATACCAAGCCCAACAAATGACTTATGAACCTTATGAAGCCGGTGAAAGGGAGCACGTAGTCTATCCTTACTTCTAGTGTTGACATTGTGAATATCACTAATTTAAGTGTATAAGTGCATATTTTGCCTAATATATAAGATGTTGGCGAAGATGAATTGTGATGCCACTGTGAGAATACCGATATCTTTGAAAAACCTCTCAGAGAAACTCTGGCGCCTAGGTGGTAATAGCTCGTTTTTGGAGGACAAATATATTTCGAATATCTGCAGCTTTGCCCCACAGCAGAATACCGTGGGACATAACGCTATGAAAATAACTAAAATAGACTAACTGAGCTGTATCAACGTCAGTGTATTGTCTTACTTTTCTGACGGCGTAGGCGGCCGAACTGAACCTTCCCGCTAGGCTCGATATATGTTGGCCACACTGAAGTTTGGCATCTACTGTTATGCCCAGAAAAACTGCCGAGTTTACAGTTTCAAGCACCTTTTTATCTAAGACGATGTTGGGTCCTAGATTTCTAACATTTGGAAGGGCAAACTTTACACATACTAACTAACTAGGTTATTTGTCGTAAACCAATCCGTAACCATTGACAGTGCACCGTTTACATCGTCAAAATCTTGTCTATTCCTGTCTACTTTAAAAATAAGAGAGGTATCATCTGCAAACAGTACAACTTCACAGATACCCTTTAAATAGAATGGTAAGTCATTGATATATACTAAGAACAAGAATGGACCCAGTATTGAGCCTTGAGGTACACCTAACTGAACTGGTAGCCCGGAAGATTTTACACCATCAACATCTACACATTATGACCTATTATTTAAATATGAATTTAAAACGTTGAGAGCTTCATTTAGCACACCATAATGACGCAAATTACGCAAAAGCGTGTCATGGTGCACGCAATCAAAGGCTATAGACATCTGCCGTCACTGTTGTGCCATTCGGTAAGAAGCTGTGATGTACAAATCCGGCACTGGTCCACCAGACAGTCACCATCATCTTCCTATGAGTAATCTTTTTTTAGCGCACTGATTAGGTGCTGTACCCGGGTCCACCCACTGAGACGAACGCTTACGGTTGTCGTACAGGATCCACTTTTCATCGCAGGTAACAATTCGGTTAAGGTTTCCCTCGTTTCTATGCCGATTCAGTAGTGCTATGCATGATTCGACGCGTAAATCTCGCTGTTGGTCGCTTAGTTCGTGTGGCACCCACTTATCTAGCTTTTTTATCTTTCCGATTTGACGCAAGTGCTGTAATGTTGTTTTGACACTAACTACAAGGCCCGCAGCAAGCTCAGCCGTAGATTGAGCTAGATACGTTTCCACTATCGCCTTCAATTCGTCGTTGTCGACAATGGTTACCGGCCAACCGCGAGGCTCGTTCTTCAACTCAAAATTTCCAGATTTAAAACGATTGGACCGTGTTTATGCAAGCAGTGTTAGGCCCGTACACGTTGTTAATGTTTCGTCTTATTTGCGCAGCGGTATTTCCACGTAGGAACTCACATTCAAAAATTGTACGAATTTTCAGTTTATTCATGGCGCCAAAAACTACCACAATGTCACAAAAACAAAACACTATCTAAAAATAAATGACTGAATTTGAAATTAAATTAACACGCACGACGACGCGCTCTCAACATTGTCGCTCCGTCGCAGACGGGACTGGTGGGACTGGCGGGAGAGCCGCACTGCGACATGGCAACACGCAAACGTCATTGTTTGCAGTTTGCTGAGTGTTGACTGAGTGATGTATTATTTCGTGCCTGTTTCACGTCACCGCTATTCGTGATCCTGTTTATTCACACACTATTAAACAGTTGTTCTCGAAATTCAAAAGATATAAAATCGCTCAAAGTATATACTTAAAACTTACGGCACGGCTGGCGCAGTGGTTAAGCGATTGACTGCTGCGCTGCGTGTCGCGGGTTCAATTCCCGCACGGAAAAAATATTTGTATGACCTACAATTAGTTGTTCTGGGTCTGGCTGTTTGTGTATGTGAGTTTAAATGTATGTAAACGCACCCACGATACAGGAGAAAATCCTAGTGTGGGGCAACGTTTTTAAAAAAAAAAAAAAAAAAACATAACATAACATCACGCCTTGTTTCCCCGAAGGGTTGGGCAGAGGTGTTCCTGTAGTACCTACACCCACATTTCGCCAGTTATGTTTTTTAAGTCCCATGTAAAAGGAGGTGAGCCTATTGCCATCAACCGGGCACAATTCCAGACTCCGGGCTACTACTGAGAAATCCCTGTTGGAAAAACCCAATAATACTTTGCCCGCCTTGGGAATCGAACCCAAGACCTCATGCTCAGCAGTAGCGCTTGCGACCACTAGACCAACGAGGCTTACTTCACTATTTATTTGATTTATTATCTACTAAGCTATCTATATCGGCGTCGGTACCGGTATCGCCGACTTTTTGATACAATAATTGGTATTAGTATCGTATCGGGAAAATTATGTATCGTTACATCTCTACAAATAATATTACTATGCGCAAGAAACATACTTGTAGTAGGGTAAAAACTACAAAAGTCCTCGCGCATATTTGGGAGTGGCGCGGGGAGGCGAAACGCCGGGGCTTGACTCCGATGCCACGAGAAATCGCGGCACAGCGGACAGAGCTCCAACGGGATCTCATGGCGTCATGGAGAGTGCGATTGTCGCAACCCAGTGCTGGGCAGGCCACTATTGCGGCGATAAGTCCCCTCTTTGAGGAGTGGCTGGAGAGGCGCCACGGCGTGCTCACCTTCCGCCTGACGCAGGTCCTCACCGGACACGGCTGTTTCGGGAGGTACCTGTTTCGGATAAGGCGGGAGGAAACGCCCGGGTGTCATCACTGCGTGGATCGCCCGGAGGACACGGTGGAGCATACGGTGGAGGTATGCCCGGCTTGGGCAGAGCACCGCCGTGTCCTCGTGGAGGCGATCGGTGGCGGGGATCTCTCGCGTCCGGCCCTGGTCCAGGCCATGGTACGGAGCGAGAGGGCATGGGAGGCCGTCACCTCCTTCTGCGAAGCAGTGATGCTCGCAAAGGAGGAGGCGGAGCGCGTGAGGGAGAGGCAAATTTCGCGCCCTCACGCCCCTAGCCACCGCAGAAGGAGACGCCCTGGGCGTCGGGAATCTATTGCCGATTCCCGGCCACCCTAGGCGCGGGCTTGCGGACGGTGAGCAATGGGTAGCTCGCCGTCCGGTAAGGACCAGGCCCGGGTCGACGGCGCGTTGTGTTCCACGCGCGCCTCAAAGAGTGTCAGCGAGTGAAGGGGTCCGATAAGACCATTGCCTGCCGGGGTTGCGGGAAAGTCCGAAAGGGATACCGTGGCCCCCTGGCATTGCACAGGCAACAGAAGGAACACGGGTGGGTTTTAGTCAGTAAGAGTCTGACACGCCCTCCCGCTCCACCCAGAGCGAGAGACGTCATTTGATGAGTTCCCACCCAAAAAAAAAAAAAAAAAGGGTAAAAACTACAAAACTAATAAGTAGAGATTTCAGACGCACTTCCGACAGTGTCTGAATGCATGCATACTAATGCCTAAATTGAGATAACAAAGATGGAATTATATGATGAATATAATAGGAAAGGCTTCATACTAGGCTTTTATTTTAAATAATAATTGTTTTCATTGATAGCCAATTATCTTGCCTAATAATGTATATAATTAGGTATGCACTTTCACAGTTACATTTAATTCTGTAACCAATATTTTTTGTATCAAATTTTTGATTTAAAAGAGTGTCAATGGAGTTTCTTGCCCGTTCTTGTCCATAAGTACCTACTACGCTTGAATGGGCAACTAGCTTCATATTTCTGGCTGACAGATTATTGACAATTCAAAAGTGCCTGTAAATGGTTTAATTGAAATAAATGCGTGCGTTTGAGTTTGAGTTCTGCAGTGCTATTCTGTAACCATCTCACCGTGAAAACTTAGGTGAAGTGAGTTGTCATTCCAACAGGGTGAGATGACACTGACAGCTCACTCCACGCTCACTTCACGTGTTTTCACGGTGAAGTGGTGACGGAAATCGACATGCTGTTCCATTCTTGCAATAGTATTAAATGAATAAAATCATGAATAGCCGTCGGTGTTCATGATTATTGACAAGCGAGGAACGGAATTTAGGTGCTGTTAGTGCTGGTACCAGATGAAGAACTAACACTAAAGGGAAATATTTCAATATGGAGTGCAGTGCAAATAGTAGCATTCGTAAAAATTCTTCATGACTTTATGTAAACCTTTCTCCAGGCGAGTGATATTTTATCTTGGGCATGGTTCGATTTATCATTATTGATATGTGGCCAGATGTATGAACATAATCGAAGCAAAAGGACTATATAAGTGGTGATAGTAGTGGCGGCGGCGTTCTGTAGTTTCTACCTACCCGCATGGGAAGATGGCGTCAGTTTATGTACTCATGTATGTGTTCACTGGCATATCAAAGTAAGTAAAAACATCTTAGCTGTTTTTTTCTTTGAGAGATTTGGAGAAGGGATTTCTAAAATATTTTTTAAAAAAAACGCGGGTGATAAGTCTAGACTTGTGAACCCACTTGACACCACACATATATATGTTGTTTTACATATCTTGAAAACCCACGTAAAGACAATCATCGTTGATATGATCAGTTATGAGACCTAGCTAGATTGATTTTTCGCCCCCTTTAAACAGGGGTTTAATACTAGTGGTAAAGTGCCGTCAGATATCCATTGTCATTGTCACTGTCACTGAGTCACTGTCACTTGTTATTTTGTTTGATTGTTGAGGTTAGGTCGCTGTAAAACACCACATTTACCAAACATTACATTCTCTTGTGATTTCCTAAACTGACTCTGGCACTCGCCGGCCGCTACCGCGGCACCGCTCGCTACGCTCGCTCGGCTCGTGCGTTGTGTGGTCACAGTTCTAACCTAACCTATCTAAACTTTCAGCCATTTTAATTTGCTACTTCATTTTTCATACATTTAGTCAATGTAGTGACTTTTGATATAATTATATATATATTAAATTCCGTTCCTCGCTTGTCAATAATCATGAACACCGACGGATGTTCATGATTTTATTCATATAATACTATTGCAAGAATGGAACAGAACTCAAACTCAAAGCATTTATTTCAATTAAACCATTTACAGGCACTTTTGAATTGTCAATAATTCGGTCAGTCAGAAATATGAAGCTAGTTGCCCATTCCAAAGCGTAGTAGGTACTTATGGACAAGAACGGGCAAGAAACTCCATTGACACTCTTTTAAATCTTAAATTTGATACAAAATATTGGTTACAGAATTAAATGTAACTGTGAAAGTGCATACCTAATTATATACATTATTAGGCAAGATATTGGCTATCAATGAGAACAATTATTATTTAAAATAAAAGCCTAGTATGAAGCCTTTCCTATTATATTCATCATATAATTCCATCTTTGTTATCTCAATTTAGGCATTAGTATGCATGCATTCAGACACTGTCGGAAGTGCGTCTGAAATCTCTACTTATTAGTTTTGTAGTTTTTACCCTACTACAAGTATGTTTCTTGCGCATAGTAATATTATTTGTAGAGATGTAACGATACATAATTTTCCCGATACGATACTAATACCAATTATTGTATTAAAAAGTCGGCGATACCGGTACCGACGCCGATATAGATAGCTTAGTAGATAATAAATCAAATAAATAGTGAAGTAAGCCTCGTTGGTCTAGTGGTCGCAAGCGCTACTGCTGAGCATGAGGTCTTGGGTTCGATTCCCAAGGCGGGCAAAGTATTATTGGGTTTTTCCAACAGGGATTTCTCAGTAGTAGCCCGGAGTCTGGAATTGTGCCCGGTTGATGGCAATAGGCTATGACCCCTATCACATGGGACTTAAAAAACATAACTGGCGAAATGTGGGTGTAGGTACTACAGGTACACCTCTGCCTAACCCTTCGGGGAAACAAGGCGTGATGTTATGTTATGTTTAAGTATATACTTCGCGCGATTTTATATCTTTTGAATTTCGAGAACTACTGTTTAATAGTGTGTGAACCACGGAATGGTGTAAACTGATGACTATATCATCAGTTCACTGTGGAAATAAACAGGATCACGAATAGCGGTGACGTGAAACAGGCACGAAATAATACATCACTCAGCCAACACTCAGCAAACTGCAAACAATGACGTTTGCCGTGTTGCCATGTCGCTGTGCGGCTCTCTCGCCAGTCCCACCAGTCCCGCCTGCGGTGGAGCGACAATGTCATCGTTTCGCGCGCTTTCCGAACTGTTTAATACCGGTTGTATATAATCGACGATGCCGATATATCGGCATCGGAATCGAAATTGTTATTTCCCTAATCTTTTGTATCTCGCTAAAACTTTACGTCGAAGGAAAAGTATACTTACAAACTATGCATGCATAATGTCAATGTTATAAGTTTCTTCTATAACTATGTCTTACGTCGACTTAAGGTTGCCGTGCACGCATTTTATTAAAAACACCTTGTTAACATATTGCGGTCATAATATTGTTCTTTGCCTAATCATAATATTAGTTTTACACAAGCACTTGTTAATTTACTGCCTTTGAATCGGAAGAAAGAAGTTCTCAGAATAATAATTCTAAGTCGAAATACTTTAGACATAACTAGCTGTTTCCCGCGACTTCGTCTGCTATCCAGGATAAAAAGTGAGAACCCTATTCCTTCTCCAGGTATGAAACTGCAGATTTTTTGGGGTTCCGTACGTCAAAAGGAAAAAACGGAAAACCCTTTTAGGATCACCTCGTTGTAAGGACAACGAGGTGATCCTAAAAGTCTGTCAAGACTCTTTTTCTCAGGAACGACTGGAGGTATCAAATTGAAAGTAATATCAAATACTACGGAATATTAATCTCTAAAAAAATCAAGATTGTAACTCGCAATAAAAAATACGGCCATTTATTTTATTTTTATTTTATTTTATTTGGGAAAATAAACGGTTACAGATTACAATATGGTTAAGAACTTAAAACTAAAATGGTAATATAAATGTATAACCAACAACATTTTTCACATAATATAAAAAAAATGTTAAACTAACATGAACATCGTGCGATGTAAAGTAGATAGACTATAAAGTATGAATAAATGTTAAAATAAAACTAAACTGAAAGTTATACATGCAAAAAAAAAAAAGAGAGAATTGAAGCCATGATTTTAAATTATTGTGTACTTAAGTCTGCTATGGTTTTAAGAGCAATACTTCTAAATTTCCCAGCCGAGACAGCAAAGAACTCAATGTCCCGGAAAATTTTATTGAATTGAGTGGTAAGACGCCGTAGGGGTGCTCGCGAGCCTGCGTTTGATCGACAAGAGGTTACAGCAAACAGCGGTCGCGCGCGCACACCTCGACATATAGTTGTTCTGGGTACTACATAACTTATTCTATTGCTTATATCTATACAATCGAATTTATTGTTACATAAATCAAACAGAAACATCGATTCCAACATCATACGTCTAGATTTAAGATCTTGAAGTTTAAATTTATTAAGTAAGTCGCTATAAGATGCATACCTGCGAAAACAACGGTAATGGTAATTTAGACGACATATTTTGATACTCGCAAATAAATCAAAAAGGTTACTTCTCCTTGAACTAGAATCATGGAATATGGCAACAAGCAAGGTCTCACAGCACAAGTAAAGGATAAAGTCCGCAAATAGTTCATTAATTTGTAGTTTTTTTTTTTTTTTTGCAATTGCATAATTACATTTTCAGTTGGAGAATTGATCGTGACGTACGAGTATACATTAACCATTTATTACATACAGTAAAGGAAAAAATAAGAAAATAAAATAAAGGGAAGAGCTCATTGGGCATCAAAAAATTCGTCCGCATCGCTGTCAGCGGGAAAAGTGCACAAATGGCTGGCAGCAAAGCAACGTTGGATGGCAATGCTGATTCTTTGGCCTAGGAATTGGCCAGCCCTCTGGTTACGTGAAGAGTCGACCAACCGCTTGGCGATGTCCCGAAATATTCGTTGAGCTCTCGGACCCCACGGCCTTAGTGATATAACAGACGAAAAATAAAATATTAAACCACGTGCTAGAAATATTGTGATTTTGTTAAGTTAATTTGGCTTCTTTCTTAAAATAATACTCTTAGAAAGACGGCAGGGATAATTCACTAGAACGTAACCAGAACAAAATACACTCGAGATAAATGACAGACTTATTATATAATACATATCAGCCTATGTTCCCAGTAGTGGCCTCGGGGAGAGGGAGTAGGCCGTAATCCACCGCGCGGGCCCAGTGCGAGTTGGTTTATTTTATTTTATTGAGCAAGGCACACCATCGACATACTTTCAAAAATAAACAATAGGTAATCACAAATCTTCAATACTGTGTAAATACATCACTTAAAGGCATGCATAACATTCTTATTAAAGGATGAACAACTATTACATTAAAAATTTAATTTAATTTTCTAAATCATTATGTACAATATTTATAAAATTAAATAACTAAAATGACTAAATAGATTTGATGTTTGTTTGTTTAAGTCACATTTCTTCGAATTTTTGGTTCTAGGATATGCCGGTTTCTTCACGATGTTTTCCTTCACCGTTTTGAGATCAGTAGTGATGAAATAATTTACAAGGCTAGTTAGAACCTACGACCTACTCTACACTTTAATAAAATACAATAAAAAGCCTTTTATTTCTTACAAACAAAAAGTAAATAATAGATAATAGACTATATCTAATATATATATAACCTATATGATTATAACTATTGTATGTATTTATCTGTCTATGATTATATATCTATTTTATGTAGTCTACACATTATCTCTAAAGGTACCTATAAATGTATGAAAATTATGCATAATTATATGAATTCCGTCTGCAGAGTGTAATTGTAGTCCAACGTATATTTATGTAAGTCGCTCGTACATTGTCTCTCGACGGTGTCTTCCAAAGCGGTCTCACTTATAATATAACTTTCTTGCCGAATTTTCATATCTTATCACCTTGCAAGAATTTCGCATTTATTTCGTATTTCTACCACAACTTGTACGTTTATATAGCTTTTATTGGATACTGGTTTTAATGAAAAGTATTTACATGCACATCCATTAATCAACAGAGAGCTGTGACGCAATTACCTACATAAAGGACTGTTCAAACTGAGGCGAAACTGCGCGGGAACCGGGACGCGACCACGCGCGTTTTTCGTTTTAATATTTACTGATTATGAAGTCACGCGACTATTCGCGCAGTTTTAACATCTCCATAAAAGTTAATTGACACAATCGGAGTGAGCGAATTGGGTCCCGCATCCCCGCGGGATTCGCCTTAGTTTGACTAGAGCTTTATTCTGCTCGAACGTGTTTCAAAATAAAAACACGTTTCAACTGACACTTTCAGCCTCCATTTTGTGTTGTTTTAAACGTTAAAATTATTTTTCATCTCTCTTTGTATGTATTTTAAATTAAAATACAGAAGAATTAACTTCGGTGTTCGTTTTGTAATAATTTTAAGGTTATTAACATTTAGTTGAACCACAAACAGTATCAATATATAAATAATTTAGGTAGGCCGCCCGCCGTAGGCGTTTTGTAATTAATGCATTACTAGCTGCAACCCGCGGCTTCACCCCCATAAGTTTCGATCCCGTAGAAATATCGGGATAGAAAGTATTCTATGTGTTAATCTTGGTTATAAACTATCCGTGTGCCAAATTTTATCCAAATCCGTTCAGTAGTTTTAGCGTGAAGAAGAGACAAACATACACACTTACAAACTTTCGCCTTTATGATATTAGTGTGACTAGCTGCGCCCCGTGGTTTCACCCGCTTAAGTCTCGATCCCGTGGGAACATCGGATAAAATGTACTGTATGTCTTTCTCCAGGTCATGGTCTACACTTGTGCCAAATTTCATCTAAATCTGTTCTCCGGTTTTAGCGTGAAAGTGTAACAAACTTTCGCATTTATAATATTTAGTTGGGAAATTCGAGTTATGATTAGATGACTATCATTTATGGACGTGCGTATAGAGTAGCACCATGAAAGTTTCATCATCATCATCATTTCAGCCAAAAGACATCCACTACCGGACTAGGCCTCCCCCAAGCACCGCACTTCGACCGATTCTGTAAACAAACCTATGTAATTTCACAGCACTCTATTCCACAAACAATTTGTTGTGTGTTCACTAGAAACAAACAAAATAAAAACATTCAATAATGGAATGACTCCATTGTATTTTATAAAAGTTTTGTCTATTATTCTATCCCTGTAATTTGAAACTGCACTTGTCATCCTCGTACCGTGCGTGCTCACGTTGGTACTTGTCTACAAAACTAAACAAAGGATCTATAAGGTCAATAGACATGCAATTATGTAGCTACTGTTGTATGCAATAGAACACTATTTGAATGTTTGTCATTCAGCTAATAAAATTGGATTGTGGAAGCCAGATAGGCAGTCGATCCATGTAAAATATTAATATTCAGCTGCATTCGGTTAGACTGGAAGCGGATCCCAACATATTTGGGAATGGCTAAGATGATTGTTGGAACTGCAACATTCAAAGGGTTTACCACCCTTTCATGAAAGGGTTATGTACCTACATACACACGGCTACACATCAAGCTATAAAGTTCTGACCTCGCATTTTACGGAAATTCTATACAATGCGAGATCAGCATAAACTGGAAATTTATATTAATTTTTTTTTTTTTTTTTTTTTTTTAGTTTGATGTGTAGCTGTCCGTACGCCTATGATTTGTGTCATTATCATTGTCAAAATTACAGCCGAAAGACGTCCACTGCTGTACATAGGCGTCTCCCAAGCACCGCCACGATGGTTCTGTGTTTTCCGCATCCAGCGGATTCCCCGGCCTTCACAAGGTCATCAGTCCACCGGTCGGAAGAAATACAAAGAGAAAACTGTATTTTAGGCAAAGATTTATTTGCCGTGCTTGTTACAAAATATGAACTTTCCCGGACATGCAGTTAATAAGAGAGGCATATCGACCGTCGCGGTGGCGTCCGTAGAAGCCAGTGGTCATCGGGCCGAGCCGTGTCGACGGTGACACGGCTCGGCCCCATGACGCACTGATCACGAAGCCTGCGCGTGCAGACCGCGTGCAAGGTTTTGTGTCAGGTTCGTTTCCCATTAGTAATATACCTAGATACAGTTTTAAGCAAATGTTATATGCACCTACATAATATGCTGTTCGTGTATCTAATAAAATGAATGAAAATATTTACCTACCTACGATTCCTTTTAGTAAGTAGGTACCTACTCGTAGTTGGTTAGATGGAATCACTCCACCGGTCAACAATATCAAAGCGTATATCAAACTTACTTAACAAAAACATCAGGCCTTTTCTTACCCAAACGGTTGAGCAGAGGTAGGTTAAGTAGATAGATAGACAGCATTTCGCAACCTATGTTTAAGTCCCATGTAATAGGGGGCGAACCTATTGCCATCAACTGGGCACCAACCCAGACTCCGGGTTGCTACTGAGAAAAAAATGGAAAATCCTCATGGAAAAATCCAATAACGACTTATACGACCTCAGAATTTAACCCCGCACATATAATTATATAATTAATAAACAAGATATTGTGAAAACATTTTAAAAGAGTAACGGTGGAGTATCTTGCCCATTCTTCTCCATACGAAAACACCTTTTGGAAGGGGAGACTAGTTTTTTTTTTTTGTAATTTTTGACGTTGAAAAGTGCTATTTTTGTGCCTAATTGAAATAAATTATTTGACTTTGACTTTGCATATATATGTCACATTTCATCAGCGATAACGACGATGGAAATGTCAAAAATGTAGGTATGGGACTGACATACCAAAGCTACCGAAAATCTTATGGCAATCCCGATAAAATTCGTTGTAGAAATACGACACGCTTTGAAAGCGAGACCACTTGCCCTCGGACGTCGTGGTCAGCAGTAGCGCTTGCGACGAGTAATTCGAAAATTTCAAAACGGTGACGGAAAACAGTGAGGAACGGTGAGGAAACCGGCATGTCAAAGAACCAAAAATTCGAAGACATGTGACATCTACCAACACGCACTGGGCACGCGTGGAGACTTGTGGCCCAGCAGTGGGTACATTGTAGGCTAATTATGTTAAGTGCTTGATAGTAGAGATCGTCAAGTTATTGTTTCATAATAATATAAAACAGATTTGTGGTGGTAATTGCCGTTAACAAGGTAACGCGATCGATAGGCAATTTGTCTAGCTCAAACATCTCACATATATTTTGTAGCTTGTTGAAACAATGTACGATGTGAATTTCAAAATCTGCCACATCGTTTCGATTCGTGGATTAAAACTGAAATGTCGCTTTTCTTCGGTGTTGTGATTTTTCTCAGTTTTTGCAAGACAACAAGCAAATTCTTCAATACTTTTTATGGTGTTCCTTTGTTTCGCAGACAGAAATTTCATAGAATTTCGTTTCACAGCAAATGTTTCATATAATATTTGGTCTTTGTTTTTATTACGAATATTATTTTAACGTCTATTTACTTGAATGAAACATTACACAGAAACACAATTCAAAGAATTTTATAAACACATTTATTTATTTAATAACCTATCAAACAGTAAAATTATTGTTTATCGAATATTGTTTGTTTGGCGTATGTTTCCATGGTATTTTATTTCAACGAAAATGTAAAAATAGACGATAACCTATCCATAATTTTTATAAATAAAATATGTTAGCATTCAGATCAAATATGTTAGGTTAGAACTGTGACCAAATTGTTTTTCATCCTTTTTTGTTTTTTTTTTTTGTGTGGGAAATCCTCAATTGACTTCTCCCGCTCTGGGTGGAGCGGGAGGGCGTGTCAGACTCTTACTGACTAAAACCCACCCGTGTTCCTTCTGTTGCCTGTGCAACGCCAGGGGGCCACGGTATCCCTTTCGGACTTTCCCGCAACCCCGGCAGGCAATGGTATCATCGGACCCCTTCCCTTGCTGACTTCTCTTTGAGGCGCGCGTGGAACTCCCATTGCTCACCGTCCGCATGCCCGCGCCTACGGTAGCCGGGAATCGGCAATTGATTCCCGACGCCCAGGGCGTCTCCTCCTGCCGTGGCTAGGGGCGTGAGGGCGAAAAATTTGCCTCTCCCTCACGAGTTCCGCCTCCTCCTCCGCGAGCATTACTGCTTCGCAGAAGGAGGTGACGGCCTCCCATGCCCTCTTGCTCCGTACCATGGCCTGGACCAGGGCCGGACGCGAGAGATCCCCGCCACCGATTGCATCCACGAGGACACGGCGGTGCTCTGCCCAAGCCGGGCATACCTCCACCGTATGCTCCACAGTGTCCTCCGGGCGATCCACGCAGTGATGATACCCGGGCGTTTCCTCCCGCCTAGTACCGAACAGGAACCTCCCGAAACAGCCGTGTCCGGTGAGGACCTGCGTCAGGCGGAAGGTGAGGACCCCGTGGAAATTAGGGTACCCTGACACTGTTTGTGTGAACGCGGTGTTGTAATTTTATAGGAGTAAAGTATCATTTTACACCTTTGACATAATGCATACCGCATTTTGTCAAAGGTATTTAGAAACTATCACTCGATAAAGTACTTTGCTTGTTAATAAGTTTTATATTAACTAAACAATATGAGGACGAAGAATATTTGATTTGTTATTCTAAGATACGAATATCGAAACATAAAATTGTATTTGTAACACAAATAATACTTTTTTGTCAAAGTATGTATTCTGCGTATTGATTATTCTATGAAATTATAATACGAGAAAAACCTTATGTGAAACGAAATTCTATAAAATAACGTACAACCACTTTGTATGTCTAACAAAAATGTGTTCTTTATTCAATACTTAAGTAACTGTTTTTACTATCTATTTCTTCAATGTGCCTGCTCTTTAAATATTACCTGGTCAAATATGTTTGCATGTGATCCTAATCTGTGTTTTACTTCTGTGCACCTATTATGAACTTCTTCACGCTATTTCAGAACATCCAGGGGACGGACTGGGCCTGTCTTCGCTATTGTGATGAGTACCTATAATTTCTGAAAAGCTTCTTGTCATGTGACTAACGCTATTTCATTAGTGATACGAGTATTTGTTGTAGATATTGGTGCCGATTCTACTGTGCACAAGCTAAACGTAATTTGGGCTATTTCCATCTTTTTCTCTCTCATAAAACAAGAAAGCGACGGACATAATATAATTGAGTGCTGTCAATTTTAGTTGAACTAAAACTTCCATACAAACATAGTTGAATTTGCATTAGTTATAAGTAATTAAATTACTTGACGTATTTATGTGACAATTCTGGTTTTAAATAATATATCTATGCAATTCCCAATTCAAACAATTCGCAATTCATACTTGAACTTAACTTGCTAGTTAACAAAATCAAATGTAAATCTGTCTATGAGATGTCAAGTCTAATTTTAGTTTAATTTGTGAACAACGGAATCGGCGCCATTATACATACCTAGATTTTTTGGAAGTGAAGTGAAAACTTCTTTAGCGGCGTTGTGCACTTTTTTGTGGTGGGTAAAAAATGTTAAACTCGCGTCAGGACAGGTGACCTGATCGAAAATTCGTAAGACGGAGGGAGAGTAGACCGGTGCAAAATTATTCCCTAACCATTCCAAAATATCAAAAATGCCCAACGTTAATATTCAAGTTTTCACTTCAGCTGGCACTCCCGGAGTGCAACCCGTTTTTTTTTAACCCTGGTTTCAGCGGCTCTATTAGTCCTAAATTCCGAATATTCATCGAAATACATATTTTTACCAGGAGCAGAGTCAAATAATGTTTTATTACCATTGTTTTTTTTTATTTAGATTTTCCGATATCCGAAATGCATGAATACAAATTAACGAGGAACTATTGAGTTAATCTTAGTTAATTTTAGTAGCTGAGATTAATTATATGACTAAGTGCAGATTTCACCAATGAAACAGAACGCGATCAACACGTGTGTGGGTAGATGTGCTGAACGCATTGGTAAAATTCGCTCTTAATTACTTGAATTAATTTAAAGGTTTTTAGAGTCGGTAGTACTTACTAGGTAGATGAGTTAATTATTTAGATTCCTTTTCTCGTATTACAGGTACAAGGTACACATAGTTGCTTGTTCACTCGAACGTAAAGGGGTAGGTACATAACCTACAACATCTCCCCCATCGTAATTATGATTTCATAATACTCGTAGGTACCCACATTACACAGAGTTAATAGTTCCGAAAACTTTAGAGCACTTCAGCTTAATTAGGTTAAAGCTTTTTACATAATTAATGAGATTAAATTCAGAACACGAAATCAACTCCAGATACTAATATTTATTTACACGGTACAAGTTTGATAGATTCTCTATACACAACACAACAGCTTTGAAAACCTGGATTTTATTCAATCACCCTGCTTTATATAGCTTTCCAACATAAATAAACGCTCATTGTAAGCGCTTTGCAAACAGCTGCGGGATAATTACAACACACATAAAATTACAATTGATCGCAATGGGTTTCATTTTGACAGTTCAATTGCGTTATTAAAGTTGTTGAGGAGAAGAATTTTTCAAAGCAAATATGAAGCAATGGATAAGCAGTATTCTTCAAAACTCTCGGATTTTCATTGAAAGTGTAGGTATTACCTACGCAATTAGGGGGCTGAACTGTAAACAGAGCTTCGTTTAAAACGACAAGGTAATTTTATTCTTATCCAAATCGTCTTAAGCTCGGTTCGTTCGTTTGTCTCCTAGAAGAGCGATGCCCGCCACACAGTGTCCGCAATTTACCGACGAATGACGTCACTGAAATGTAATATATAATATGTTGGTGTGTTTTCCTAGAGAACGTTTTGTGACACCGTGAAGTCCTCTAGTAGCAGTAGTTCGGTGGTTAGTCCGGTTGACCAAACTACTGAAACTTGCAGTTGCGATAGTTCGGTTCTAAAAAATCACCGAACTACTGAAACATAAATATGTACCCCTTTAGTTCGGCAAATAAACTAGGCATACCTTCATTATAGACGCTGTGGCCGTTCTGTGGCGGCTACCGCACCTTTAGGTAGCCGTTGCATTAGGCAAAAAAGGCCTTCTAAAACTTGATTTATTATGTAGCCTCCTGCCAAGAAACCAAAAAGTTTATGTCTATAAAGGTCAACATGGCACACTCCGACATCATTTATCTAGATAGAAACCTTTTAAAGTTCATTTGAATATTATGTTTATTTGTCACTAAAAACGTTCTGACATTTTAATGCTTTGGTTTCCTAGGAAAGCCGCTCTGGCCGTTCCGTCATATCTGTCATTTTCTCCAATATCTGACATTATGGTGTCAAAAAATGCTTTGTTTTTGGTCCGCCGTTACCATGACCGTTCACCGCTTTCATTGAAAACTAAAGCTATATCGTCTTTGCCGCACCATGGTGACGGGAACTAAGTCTTAGTTCACGTCAAGGAGACGACAGCTAGATATTGCTTGTGGTCTAAATACTCGGTAAGATTGCCTTGACTAAGCGCACTTGGCCTTTGAACCTCAGGCCGAGATCACAACGTTACTTACCTCGCGTTTTGACTTAGACATGTTCCCGTCTCTATCTTGCACTTTGTAGTTTTACAGTTGTGCGACAGTGACAAGAATAACGCTTAGCCAAAGTACGTGTAACGTAACGTTATAGTCTCCCTCCGAGGTAGTTACGTAAGGCAGTACAAACGAAAATTCTGGTAACATGTAGTACGGTTGTAGGTATTTACTGGTGTTGTAAAGTCCTCAGTACAGGGCGGTTAAATAGTTAACTTTGGCTTATACCTATTTTCACTAACACTCAGCGACACCTAAATGTAACCGTTAAATATTATTGCACTGCTGAATTTTCTACTCTCGTCGCTGAGCCAAGCGTTAAAAATCCAACAGTGCGTTTTCGTCATTTAAGTGTCATCTGGTATTACTAAAAATGGTATCAGATTATTTTATTGTATAAGTTTTTAGTGGATAGTTTTTCTGCTATATTTTTTCTCAGTTCTATGCTCTATTCTAACTAATGATGCTCAGTAATGAAACTCAATTAAAATATTTTAATTCGAAATTTATGACTAAGCAAATTGTAGAACAAATTCTTGATCGTTTCAAGAATTTATTTACCGAACTCAAATATTATAACACAACCGTCGTCTTCGCTGGAATAAAGGCGAAGCTTATAAAGTCAGTAATTGAAAAATAACACAAATTTTGAAGGTATTACGCATTGTTCCAGAACGTTCGTTTGTCTAAAATGTAAATATAAATATGGATTACTTACAAATAAGACGAGTGACAGTAATTTAATTTATTCGTTGTAATCGCTGGCGTATGTTTGCGATGCTTTGCAATGCGATGCGATATGTTGTCCCAGTTCCATTAAAAATTATACTTAACCTTTATAATACTGGTGTCTCATATTGGAGACAGATAACAATAAAATTCTATTGTGTCTGCTAATTGCGCGCGCGACAGATTAAATGTGATTTTAAATGGGTGTTGCATTACTGAAAATGGATTTCAGAGATGAATCTTGATGATTTTTTTTCTATTTAATTTATTAGTGTTGCTTACATACAGTAGGTACCTCCACGTTTCAGTTTTTTCCTATTAACATATACATTCTCACAATGTTTTTCCTCAAAGTGTGTATTCTAGCCGCAAATAATTTAGAAAAAATATGTAAAACATCAAAAGTAATTAATTCAAACTAGGCTGAGAATCAGCACTTTTCGAACGTCAAAATGACATTAAGACAGTCCCCCAAAACGCAATTTACCTGGAAAGAAAAAGTGGCGCAACAAACCAGTCCTGTTTGTAACTGAATAACTTCCTAGTTTCATGTTGTGATTTGTCGGTTGAACCCTCAGAACATAAATATGATCTGAGGTTGAACCGTATGTTGCGCAGTAGTTTGGTTCTGACTGCATGGGGTTTGCTTCCTAATATTCGTCCTGGGGGCCAACCACCACCTCTGTAAGTAGTATTATTTTGATGTTGCTTCAGTGCGAGAAAGAAGTGGAGCTATACAGGACGTCTAGCTACATCCCTTTCCCACGCTCAAGTAAGATTAAAATAATACTGCTGAAAGAGGTGGTGGTAGGGCCCCAGATATTCAATACGTATTTGTTAGGTTTCTGACACAGCTTTTAAAGAACGAATAGAAGCAATATTAAAAATTTCTCAGCAGACTTAGGTAATCATAGCACAAAGGGACGCTGTTGCACGTAATTAGCTATCTATAAAGATTGGATAACTAAAGCGATATTTTATTAGAAGTAGTATGTCAGCTGTTAGTGAGCCTTCAGCTTATAAAATATTTAAGGCGAAACAGTCATTTAGGTAATCTGCGTGTGTACTTGCACTTCTGTTCTTATCTTGTAATTAAATCTACTTTAGGTACATTATTACGTAATATTCTTCTTTCATTCCACTTTTCATTTCAATTTTATTCCACCAATATCAGTAGGGTACTTAATGATATTAGGGGAATATGATCAGATGCCATTAGTGGAATAAGATTATTTGAGTAACACACTTTCAATCGCAATCCGAAGGATTTTGAAGCTAATCCATTGCTTCAGAATAATGTTTGAAAAATTTGTCTGCTCTACAATGTATATTAGGTACGTGCCATTGTTAAACGTAAGTCATTGTAAGTGTATTACGCAATTACCTAGCAGATACTTTAGCCTTTTGTACCTACGAAAATTGCTCTTTTTTTCATTACATAGTCGACTAAGTAATGAAAAAAGAGCAATTTTCAATCTCAATATGCAATTTTCTCATTCGTTTTTCAATGAGAAAGATTTACAGGGTCAAATAAAATTAATTAGCAAAACTCCGCAGATGCGATGGGTATCGATGTCTAAAAACTACAAAACTAAAAAAAGTTCTGAAAATAGTTCTTTTTGGGATCTTAAAACAGTTCTTTTTTTGGATCATCATCCGCTGGTAGTGTTAAACTGATATTTCAAGGAACGACACTACCTTCATTAACCCGGGTTTTTTTTAAACATTTGTTTTGTTGTCACGATGTCGTTATTCAGTATGTGTGCGTAGTTTCGTCAGTTAATTTATTTTGGCTCTGTATTCGAATTCATTGAACAATGGATCTTTTTTGTCGTAAAATAATCCGTGCTGATTCAAGGTTTCATTTCAAGATCTTTTTACCTAATATTGATAAAAAGAAGGTTTTCAACCGATACTTTTATGTCTTGCTTCATAATAAAGTGATACTTAATTAAATAAAGTGAATAATTAAGAATATTTTGTAATAATAATTAAGTAAAGGAGCAAATAAAAAGTTAGTACCTGACTTTTAACTGAGTTTAACATATTTTCAAGTTTTTTTTTAAGTTTTTTATCTGGCTATTGAAAAATCTTAGACTTTAAGGGTATATTCTAAGATCCGGCTGCAAAATTACTACGTTCATAGAGTTTTTAATGAAAAAAATATATTATATGAAAACAAGTTAATTTGTATTTATTTCCCAAAAACCCATTAATTGTATTTTAATTTAAAATACTTGCGGCAACATTTTGATAGGCACCCCGGGAAAAAATATATTCCACCATTCATAAATATATGTAAAAAATATATTTTGATTAAAAACTCTATAAACCTATTAATCTCGCAGCCGGATCTCGTACTATTAGTTAACAAATAACATAACATCACGCCTTGTTTCCCCGGAGGGTTGGGCAGAGGTGTACCTGTAGTAGTACTATTAGTTAATTAAACGTATTATAGTATAATTTATTATATACTCAACGAAAAAAATAACAAAGAACATCATTCCGTCCTTTTAGCTTTGCAAAATTTATTTGAAATAAGCTTACCTACTTCTGTGAAAGCTAAGTGCAGCGGAAGAAACCGCAGCTCACACTTGATTGGATTTCTAGTATAAAAGGAACATACCAGTTTAATTAAAAACAAATCTTCAGTTGCTTAATTTATGTAGATTGTTTACGTGGAGCTATTTACCTGACTTATTACTTAGAGGGCCTCCTTTTGGCTAAATGTTAACAGCCGCACAGGTCGATCGAAGGTACCAGGCACTCTAAAGACAATTTCCAGGCAAGCTCCGCCCCCATGCACCCCGCCACTCCATTATCTGCTAAACCCTAACTCATCAGTAATAAAGTTGAATATCGCGTGTGCTCTTTGATCGTGTTCGAGCATGGAACTAAATGGCGTAAGTCATAATTCTTAATTCGTCAATAACTAAAGTAAGAATTGATCTAGAGAAAAAATATGTTGTGGCTGGATAATAAACTATAGTTTTTTACTTCGAATACTTATTTTAGACATAAAAGCCGAGTAATCTTGATTGATGATTTATTTAAATAATCTTTAAAGAAAATCGAAATAAATTCGAATAAAAAAATATCGAGCGATATGTTACAATTACATAACTGTCTTTTACATGGAAAGTAAAAGATCCAATAAATCATATACTAAACATTCATTTTGATTGTATGCTTGACTGTTTCAGAATATTAATGCAAAATAACTTACAATTTAGGGAGCCTCCTCTTAAGCTACGCTTGACGCTGTCAGTTCATGGATGAGTGACCATCCATTGCATATCGAGATCCCTCCGTGCTACGGAAAGTACGCAAAGCCGTTGGTCCCGGCCGTCATTCGTAGATGTTAGAAAGTTGTCATAACGGGTAGTCAGAACCCCAAAAGTCTGACGACAGCCAGTCTTACCGTGTAACCCAGTAACTGGGTTGTGGAGGTCAGTTGGGAAGTCGTTCCATTTTTAATACTGGTATACAGCTGCATTCTGTTAGACTGGAAGCCGACCCAAATATAGTTGAGAAAAGGCTACTACTTACATATTTTTACATAGTCAATGCTAATTTATCAAAGCAAAAGTCTATCCCAGTAAGAAAGTATTACGCACTTTCAAGAATTAATGTCGAAATAAATTTGATTCTAGTGTCAAATATAGCGTGATAATTCGTCTTGATTACAGACGAAATTCTCCCGGCTTCCGTGAAATATGCTTAGGTAGGTACTCCACCATTTTATGAGGTGAAAGCTCATCGTAAATCTAGGCTGTATAAATGAAACTCTCGTAGTTTTCTCTCTTCATTGCTATTAAATAAATAGTAGATATTATTCCGGGTTTAAGTGAGCACATGGACTCTAAGTGGTTTCAGTCTGGTTAATGTTTTTAAAGTGCGTAGCTACTTGTATTGGTGTAAATAATACAAGTAGCTACATACTTTAAAAACACTCAGTAGTGAGTAGCACTGGACCTGTTCTTGTTGATACTAAAAAAGAGACGTAATTAAGAAAGTAATCTAGATCACGCAAACATATCTATTTTTAAAATCCTTGTAAGATTATTTTTACCTGAAATGGAAGCTTACAGAAGAAAAAGTAACATTATTGTAATCAAATTTTCTCGTCACTTCGTGGAAATAAAATATAGTAAATGTTGTTTAGTAATTTGTTACCTACCTTTGAAGTAAAGCCAGGGAAATGAGGGGTTAAATAATATATATGAAAAAATACACGGCAAATAGAAGTAGGTAGTCAATTTTCTTTACAATTAATTTATCTGACATTACGTAACCATCGAAGAGCTCAACCTTCTAAGAACCTTAGCTTATGGAGACAAGATTCAATTATCGCCCGGTTTTAAAACCAATCAGTTAGTTCAATTTACTTGGTTCCCAGTAAACTAATACTGTACTTAATTTTCCAATGTTTGCTTTGTCTTTAGTAAGAATATAGTGCAGACTTTAATACCTACGGTTTTAGAATTTTGTAGTACGGTTTGAAGTCCAACTAAGTCCAAATGGCTTTACAGGTCAGAAAATTTGAGTTGGACTTATTCAGAAAATTTCCAATATCCAAGTTTTCGACACACACATACGTGAATGTCACATTTTATTTGATTTTGTATGAGTTATTTTATATTATCAATTTTAATTTATTATCTTAGTTTACTAAAACGGACAAATGCACTTCCGTACGTGTTTATTATTCGAGAATCAGTTAGGCGGTATCTAACATTATGCTAAGCTGAAGCCCCTTTGGCATTTGAAGCATTGTTTTCTTTCTTTTTTGAATACCTAGTTTTAAAGCGTGTTTTTACCTACAGTAAGAACGTTTCCGATACCTACACTCTAATACAAAAAAATATTCTAAATAAAACAACATTACATTATTACATCATTACATCCTATTTGCGAGCTGTAACTGTAACTTTCGTGATACAGTATCGAAGTTCTAGTGAGTAAACCGTTCGGGCGACGTCATGAACCTAAACTGTAACACGCGTTACTGTTTAGGCTCATGACGTCGCCCGAACGGTTTCACCGAGCGTACTCTTTTATCGAGCTGTAACTGTAATTAAACAGATACAGTAACGAGGTTCTCGAGGTGTTTACGAGAAGTCCACGTCACTGTGAGCGTAACGACAAGCCGGATCTATCCGCAGTTTTGGTTTGTAACCACGATGTCGGACGAAGTGTCTCTCGCTTGTGCAGCATACATACTTGTAGTAGATGCTGCTGTTTCAATTGTTTTTTTTTTTTTTTTAATAATCTTTGTCCTTAGCGTTTTAGTACACTGTTTTCCTTGTAGGCGTTGATCATCAGAAGATATTTATCCTCTGACCATTCACTCATGACGAATAAACAATCGAAAATATTTGATGGTGCGCGGCATGCAACAACCTTCACTCTTGACGTCCAAGAGCACACTGCGAGCACCCTTTGATTTGCGGCAAAAACCGACAATCGTCAGTATGTTTTTGGTAACAGTAACTGTTACGATAACGCGGTTAAAGAATGAGTAGGTACCTTGTTATCGTCGTCAGCTCGCTGCTAGCCGCACGCGTACCGCTTGCAGCAGGTGTTTCTAACCACGTGCACACTATGTTTTTTGGTGGACAGGTCGCTAGTGAGTACCCGGCTTTACAGGCACTTTTTACTTGTCAAAGGATCGATCATTCAGAAATATGAAGCTACACCGACATTTTTTTTTTTTTTTTTTAATCGCTCGCATGGCCGTCAGACTGTAGGTACTTAAAACAGCGATATAGCATACGGGTTCCATGACCTTGAATAGGCCGGATCAAAACCCCAAACTAACTTGTCCAACATTGTCAAACTTATTACGGACAACGAGGGGTTTGTGACATCGGTCTAGGAATTTGCTGCAAAACTATGCATGTTATGTTGTATTGTTCTAAGTTATAGGAAAAGGCTCTTTTTGATCACTTTGATTGATTTGAGCCTTGAGGAGATACAAATAATAGTTAGAATCATAGAATTAGACATGGTTACGAGAAGTGTCATGTGACTGGATGTTCCATAATTAGATGGGTATTACATAGTATGAATGTGGATGGCTATAAGAGTAGGGGAAGATACAGAAACTATATGGATGAACTGTTTGAAAGATGATATGGCTAGAAAGAAGGATTACTGAGAGGACAACAATAGAAAAGTATGGAAGATGAAGATATGTTTCGGCGACCACAAATAAATTAGAATAAGGGCAAGAACATGAATATTTAGCAATATGCCAAAGGTTGTCATTACCTACTTTATTTGAATTCTAAATATGAGATAATTATCAAGATATGGAACAACAAACTCAGAACAAAGACCAATTTCTATTGCAACCAAAATGTTATTTGAGAACCTTTTTACAAGTGCTCACTGAAAATAAACTTTGAATGCTTATTGCTAAAGTAAATAGTTGAGTAAGTAAGCGATGGTATGTAAAGTATCCATGATTATGATTTAAAGTAGGCACCTAGCACAGTATAATAATGTAACAGTATTATATCTCGGCAATGTCTTTGAAATAATAACCTACGTCCTCGGTAGATAAACCTTCCGCGTTCGTGCGTAACTGCCGCGCACTCGAGACTGTTCCGAACTGAGATTTCGAAGCGCGTTTTCAGCCGTTTTATATGGAGTCATAATACTGTTACTTATACTATACTATACTATACTTATACTGTGCACCTAGTTATGATAATATGAATAAATTTATAGTACTGTTTTTATACACAGTATCTTTGTGTTTGTCCTTGTTATTCATTATAAGTGATGTGATGGATGTATGTTTTTTTTTTTTTGGATTTGGTTTTTTTCAAACTCAAACTCAAACTCAAAGCATTTATTTCAATTAAACCCTTTACAGGCACTTTTGAATTGTCAAAGAGTCAGTTAGTCAGAAAGTTGAAGCTAGTTGCCCATTCCAAAACGTAGATCTCTTGGTTTTCTGTGAAAACCTCCCGGTGTTCCGGCCACATATCTAATAGGCTGTGCAACTACCTATTAGTTAATGACACCCCTGTCTTAGGGAATGGAGACTTACATAATGAATTGGAACTACTGTAAGACCTATTTCCCCATTCCACCTTAACAATAACCAATTCTATTCAAACCTGTCTTATGAATCAGAATTCTGATTGAATAAATAAAATATCTTATTCATAATAAGCAATGCGATACCTATCTCCTACAAAAAGTTGTTTTATTTAAAAGAAATACTTACCTACCCACTTTTCTCTGAGTCAAATATATTTCTCAAAGAGTGCTACTCTTTGAGAAATATATTTGAGAGTTCCACGTATACTTACCTTATTACATGTACTATAGTTTCATTACTGCTTTTGTTTCATATCAAAGTTAGGAAACTTTGATAAAACTACATACGTAAAATTGGACGCCAATCCTGAAGATTCTAGACACAACTGTATCCCTAGTCTATTTTACACAATGTACATCGAAACAAGCACTAGACGAAACTGCGTAGTTTAAAAATAACCACTCGTAAACAGATCACCACCTTATACTTCAATCTGCCTAGCCTTTTCCCACTATGTTGGGGTCGGCTTCCAGTCTAACCGGATGCAGCTGAATACCAGTATTTAACATGGAGCGACTACCTATATGACCTCCTCAACCCAGTAACTAGGTAATACGATACCCCTTGGTAAGACTGGTTTTCAGACTTTCGGGCGTCTGACGACTCGTAACGAACTAACGACCGTCAAAGATCCACGAATGACAGCAGGAACCAACGGCTTAATATGACGCCGAGGCACGGAGGAGTCTCGGTATGTAAAAATGGTCACCTGTCCACGGACCAACCCCAGGAAGCGTAGCTTTAACCTGATGGATCGACACGTGTGGCTGGTATTACTTAGCCACGAGCTCCTCACCACCTCATATTTGTACATTATTAATGTACCGACTGAAATTGCGAGACGAATTCATGAATTAAATATTATATTACGAGCTATTTCAACTGTCCATAAATATTTACGAATTGCCTCTTAGCGTATGGCAAGTCATGGAATTTTCCTTTACTGAATATTAAGGTAACTAGGTACTTAGGTAGTGGATCACCTTTTTAATACCGGAGGAAATCATTTTATAAAAATAGATAGATAGATAGAATACTCTTTATTGTACACCATAAAAGTTACAAACATAAAAATAAACACAAAAATATACATAAACATATGTATTTTGAACAAATGAGACTTGAGGTATGTACGCCCAAACAGATGCGGATAACTCGCGAGCGCGGCCCATTTCACGCACGGCTTCAATTGTCATTTTGGAATCGAATAGAATTGATATCTGTCATATAAGTTATTAGCATTATAGTAAGGCCATTTTAATAGGTAACATTTGACGTCTGTCAGTTTAGTGAAAGCAAATCGTAAAATTACTCGTATCGATCATTATTACAATAAATATGTAATCGTAATTGAAAAAAGTTAAGCAATTGTACAGTTCTAACAAAACGTAAAAATATATTATTTTATGCCCGGCGTTACAAGGTTACGTTGTTGAATTTTCAAATGTTACCTATTAAAATGGCCTTACTTTATGTACATCGAAAATGATTTTTTTGCTGAATCTGACGCAATTTCTCTAGTGACATCCATGTCAAAATGGCTGACAAATGCGAATTTTTATTTCAAACCATCCAGTTTGCAAGAGTTAAACTGCGTTTGGGTTTGAGATAATACCGAGTTCTATTAAATTCGACTGAAGGGACTTGTGATGTTTTTGTTTCTTTTAATTATGTAGTCTGTAGTTTCGTTTATTTCATGCACTCTCGCTCTTCCTCTTCAGAATGCAAGAGAATGCTGATAGAGACGACATCCTCTAACGATGACAAAATCCTAATGAATTAACTATTCTATGGTTCACACCACTGAATTTGACGTTGTGAAAAATTCCCCAAGTCTGCACATCCGTTTATGTCTGCGTCAGTACATATCTTGCGAAAGTCCGCAACTGATATGCGACGGCCACATTGTCGCGATAAAGCGAACTACAATTGGGCTCTCTTTTAATCAGCGAGAGGTCGAGCGGTGTGCAAGAGAGAGCGCGCGAAATGTAGTTCGCGTTATCGCGACAATGTGGCCCCAGCATTTGTTATTCCCATGAGTGATATTTATCGGCTATAAATATTGGAATTAAATAAACGGAACAAATATAAATCCAGGGTTAACTTCACCTCGCACCCGCACATTCGCTTTGAATCAAACGCTTATAACGAAGTCGTTCAACCATCGCCGTACATATATATGCTGGCATTGTTGCCAACAATAAATTCAATAAGCTAGCTGAGAAATATCTTGTAAGTAAATTAAATATACATGTGCGAATACGTCAGCATAGGTAACGAAATCGATTTGTAAGTGGTCCCGGAAACCATCAATTGAAATCAATTTGTATTGTAGTAATATTGTCAATCGCTTCAATTGCATTTGGTAGACGATCAATTTGCGCATCAATGTGTATCAATCACGTAAAAATTGACAATGGCAATAGGGTGTTTTACTCTATATGAGAAAAAATCTTAATATATATTATTGAGATAGCTTAGGCAAAAAGAGTCGGAAAACGTTAGTCTTAGTTCATAAAATAGCAAACTACATTTTAAAATTCAAATCAAAGGTTTCAGCTTTTTTAACCTGTTTCATAACACTATTAGATGGTAATCGCCATGTTATTACGTCATACGGTTATGTAAACTTAGAAAGTGTTAACTGTCAACTATCAGCGTAGCTTTAATCTATAAAGGCTTATTATTATTTTCGTAACCAACGTAATTTTTATTGAAATAATACCATGGACGACGGTTTTGTAAAAGGAAACAACACTTATAACTTAAAAAATATCACTGCATTTGTTTACACAGCCAACTGACGTCATGATCACAGAGCATTATGGCGTCCACTGCGTTTTCGTCAAATTACGCGCTAAATTTTAAAATGCAAAATTTAAACGCATTTTTATGGCACCATCGATTGAATAAAAAAATTGAGTTTTTTTGTGGTTCATTAGCACTGTAGAATCTAATTGAGACACTTTTTAAAAATGGGTGTAATACCCTATTTATTGTTTCGATAACACTCAATCGAGCATATTTTGATTCACTGTCACAATTAAAATGATGTTTCCTGTCTTTAGCTCCAACTAAAACTCAACTACAGATCCAAACCTTATCTCTAAACGCGACTACAAATCCAACCTATATCATTTTACGAATTAGACGTTAGCTTAGAAAGCATGCAATTATTTTAGCACTTCGCTAGGCGTAAGGGAACTCCCTCCACAATTAAAAGCCAGCCTTATGTTGATACCAGTAATTTAATAGCGTGCTCAGCTCATTCTGTGGGTCAGGTCCTGGTATAAAATACATCTATAATTAAATCTTTGATGCTTAGCAATTTTTTGACAAATACACACATCAACACGGTCTAGGGATATTTCATACTCAATTAAATAACTCGAAAAGTACTGGCCGCATTGGAATCTTTTATACACCGATTTGTTTGTAATTTATCTCAGACTAATTCCAAATTAAAATTTTTGAAAATTCTTTTGTTTCGGTGGCATAAAAATGTCTTGATGTATAGGAGAGGGAATTTTCATTTGTGCGAAATTTAGAAAACAATACGAATTACGTTTAGTTACAGTTTTTTTTCATTTTTAAACGAAAGATAAAGTTAAAATTGAGGTATTGTAGCCATGCAACGCCGACATTTGACAAGGGCGGAGATGTTACGAGCTGTGGGAATGCTGGAAGCTGGATCTGTTCAGCGTAATGTTGCTGAGGCCATAGGGACCCATCAAAATGTAATTTCAAGATTGTGGACACGCTATCGTGCCACAGGTGAAGTAGCGGAGAGGCACCGGGGGCCAAGTCGCATCACTACCCCCAGACAAGACCGATTTTTGCAAATTACTGCGCGAGCTCAACCAAATGCAACGGCGACTCAATTGGTCCAAAGGCTGCGAGTGGAACACCAAGTGCTTGTGAGTGACCAAACTGTAAGAAGGTGACTGCATGAAAGCAATCTACACTCTCGTAGACCACTCCGGGTCCCACCTTTACGGAGAGGCAATCGTGGACGACGATTAGAATGGGTTCGGAACCACGTGGACTGGGGCCGTGAGCAATGGTCCAATGTGCTGTTCACGGATGAATCCAGGTTCGGCTTCCATCCAGATTCACGAAGGACGCGTGTTTGGCGAGTTCCTGGACGATGGAGCCGTCTCCAGAACCCTCAGGAAGTTCACCCATACCAAGGAGGAACAATTATGGTTTGGGCAGGAATTCGTCTTGGAGGACGGACGGATCTCGTTTGGGTGCGGGGCAATATGACGGCAGAACGATACGTCCAACAGGTGCTGGGGCCCGTAATCTTGCCCCACAGAACACAAATGGGGCAAGATTTCCTGCTCATGCACGACAATGCCCGGGCACACACGGCGAGAACGGTAGCAGCTTGGTTACATACACATAATGTTAGGGCCTTAGACTGGCCTGCTCAATCGCCAGATCTAAATCCCATTGAGCATGCGTGGGATATGCTGCAAAGAAGAGCTCTGAAGGAAGTTCCTGAAAATCTGGCTACAGAAGATCAACTTTTTGCGCACCTCAGAAGGACATGGGACAATATTCCGCAGCAAGACATTGACAACCTTGTTCTGAGCATGCCGAATCGTTGCCGATGTGTTATGAACATCATGGGCGCTTTCTCAGACTACTAAATTCAAGTTTATAAACACAAATTAAATGATTTTTCTATTTTTTTCAGTTTTTACTCACAAATTAAAAGTTAATTCATATACGGTTTCCGTCTATGCTTCATTTTTTTTTCATAAAATCCTGAAATTTTAATCTAAGTACCTTAACCATTATTAAAAAATGGTAGAATATTAAATAACGTATCTTTTAAATATATACATGTCATATAAATAATTAACACATTGATAGTAATTCGCTTTTTTAAAAATATCCCTAGACCGTGTTGATGTGTGTATCTTCTTCGTGTGCATTCACGATATGTTCCATGGCACGATGTATGAACATCTTGAATGCTTTCAGATCATATTTTAAGTAGTCAGTAAAGTAGACATCATAAGAATAAATTAGTCTCATCGGTGCTTTGAAAAACACACAACATCAACAAAATAGTTGATGTTGTGTGTTTTTCAAAGAAAAGAAGGTCCGAGTGCTCATCGAATATTCCGGGACATCACCAAGCGGTTGGTCGACTCTTCACGTGACCAGAGGGCTGGCCAATTCTTAGGACAAAGAATCAGCCATCCAACGTGGCAATGCTGCCAGCCTTTTGGACACTTTTCCCGCTGACAGCGATGCGGACGAATTTTTTGATGCCCAATGAGCTCTTCTTATAATTTTATTTTTTATTTGTAGGTATTGTTAGTTTTTAATTTAGTGTTGAAATGTATATTAAGATGTCAAGTTAAAATAAATAATGTTAATAGTAGTTTACAAAATAGTACATATTTAATAGTGTTTATAAAGTCGATCTTTGCACCGTTTTTACACATCCTGAATTCAAGTTTGACTTAAATTTGCCAACAGATCGCCAGTTCTTTCACAAGTGGGCACTGCTGACAGACCCTGAAGATATGGGCGCTGGTGCCAAGGGGTACCTCAAGTGTGACATCTGTGTTATTGGCAAGGGAGACAGCATCAAGGTTCCTTCGAAGAGCGAGAAGGATGAAGATGATATTGAGGCGTAAGTAACCTTTCTAGCTAATAAAACGAACGAGCCTTACAGTAGTCGCATATTATGATTAACACGTAATAAGCAACATTAAGGTAATAAAGAACATTAAATGGGCGGGGCCTTGTCAAGGTCATTTCTAACGGCAACATCTGGCACCACGCGCGCTCATTGGTCAAATCAAATAGCACGCGCTTCCCTGGCTTCATGTTACACACGTCCGTCCCTTTTCACTCCCACAGATTGGAGTAAACCGAGAGGAAAGATGTTACACATCAAAAACACTTGATTTATTGGCCCTAAAACGATAAATTCTTTAATCATTTTTATTGGAATAAAAGTGGGTTACAAAAAATATCCCTGACTCCAGAGCTAGATTAGTGTACAGTATTTCACGAGCCAGTAACTTCTTCCAGTGAGATTAAAATTTAGCAGAATGATTATAAAATAGGATTCTACCGGTCTTGGCCGTATATTAATTTATATTAAGAAACGTCTGTCCACCCACATTTCCCTCTTAAAATATGTTACGGTAATTCAGGTTAAAAGTCAGTTTGTTGACTGTATGGTAGGTCGCATGTGAGTGGTAACAAAACCAGTAGATTTTTGCCTCTTATTCTATTGAAATTCCGTACTATCATACGGCCTACTGAACATATCCTGTTTCACATGATAACTTCTATTCTATTTTGCGATTCAAATAACATCATACGATTATTTTACGTACGAATGTAAAGTTATTCTGCTCGTCTTTCAAAATGTTGAAAAGCACCCATACAACGGCTTACGTAATACGCATCGTCAACTCTTCGTCAAAGTTAACAATCGAGCTGCTTTCCGCGATACTGTTGTATGCTTGAAAACTTGACAAGAAACCGTTTTATGTCGAAACTGGAGCGATTTCACTTGTTGCCTCATTTGTATGAGAGTTTTTATCAAGTTGAGTTAGTGATTGTTCATTTAAACAGCGTTTAACCTGTTAGTGTTTTATTTTGACTATACAACAGACAAGTGTGTGCTTACTGTCGATCACACATTAATGAACACCGAACGAGTATCTATTTAATCTAATCTAACTAGCCTGTATTATCACAATACAGGGCAAAAGACTCCCTCTCCCTTTTCAACATAATTCTGTTTATGCTAGCAGTAGACGAGATTGACTTCTACCATCTTCTTCTTTGGTAGCAGTCAAGCTCGTCCCGTCATCTTCCCCTTAACATGCCGCGAGGTCATCGCGCATTAAATGGGACCCCCCAATCGGTGGTTCTTTTAGGCCATTTCTTATCTAACATGCGGCAGATAAGTCCGGGCCAGTCTTAGGCTCTAACATGCAGTCCGTCAGTCTAGAGCCTTAGACTTAAGCTTAGCGGCTTTCTGGGCAACGACCGTGATCTTGGTTTTGGTTTTGTTGTGGTCCTCATACGGTTCGAAATTCAAACCCCCAGGATACCTACTGCGCTCCATGGCTCGCTAGCAAACCTCGAGCTTGAACCTCTGCTGAAGTATCAAAGACCAGGTTTGAGCACCTTATGTGAAAAAGTATATTAATCATTGTGCGAAAAATACAATCCTATTTTTATGATCAAAACAAAAATTTGGCAAAACTACTTAGATTCCTTTGTAGGCACTATATGTGTAGACGTACTCGTAGCTGTGGTGAATTTCATAATAATCTCGTTCCTGTCTATAGTGAGTTACAGTATGTTTATAACCCAGTAACACAGTAGGTAGTAAAGCTGGTATAAACAATTTTCATTCTCATATCACGTCACATTTCGCCTGCCGTTTTGTATTATACATTTATTATTTATATGATGGTTGAAGTTTTGAACTTAATAAGGTAAACGTTACGTTGATTCGTTGTCATGCTGTTTGGCTGGCACGCTGGTCTCTATTCCATCGGGGTAGCGCTGTGTCGGGTTAATTCGTCATCTATCAATTAACCCTGTGTACTAAATTACAATGTTTACAAACAATTGGATACATGCTCCGTACTAAGTGATTTCGTCTACTACAACAGGCAATACACAATCAAACTCAACTACCGCTATCCACAGAACATTATTACTAGTATGTCACAGTAATAATGTTCTGTGGAAAACGGTAGTTTTATCGAAATCTCATTTCTTATTAGTATTATTCCGAGTGCTAAACTAATTTTACTTACAAAAAAGTTAATAGTTTACGAAGTATTGTCAACGAAGACACAAACGTAGGTATCGGTTCGGCCTTTTCGGTAACTTAATATTTCAGGTTAAAAGCCGTTAGGGCCACCACAGCTACACGTAAGTACCTCTACCTAGATGGGGTTTTGCAAAGAGTCTAATATTAGATATTCGATTCTTCCAAGAAGCTGCAAAAATTATGTTTTATGAAGTTTAATAACAAGTTTAAATAGCAGGCCATATAAAATATTAATCAGTGTCCACTCTAGCTACCAGCTACTGTACTTTCAGTACCTAAACCGTACATAAATAATGTTTTTTACTGACCTCATTTTCGATGAAGCTGTAAATTTTTCCCGAATGTGGTCCCCAACCGACTGCAAATTGCAAAATGAAAGTGAGTTTTTCATGAAATCCCACGAAAAACTGACCGTTGAATACAGGGAGAGGATCGTAATTATCTTTTAGATTCAAGTTGGTTAAAAATGTATCAAAAAATTAATGAGTTGTGACTTTTATTTTGTATGGGTCCTGATTAATTTTGTAATTTATAAACGTTCATTTATTATAATATGCAACTACTAATGAAACTGAACACTGTCTACTAGTTTGGTTAAATTCAATTAACATTACCAACACTGAAAATAACCCACCTAGTTATATCTGAATCAAGATAACATCTGCCTAGTGTAGACGGATTAATTAATATCTTAAATGGACCCATCCATTAACACTTTTTTTTTCTTTTTTAACTTTGCCCCACACTAGGAATTTCTCCTGTATCGTGGGTACGATTACAAACATTTAAACTCACATACACAAACAGCCAGACCCGGAACAACTACTTGTAGGTCATACAAATATTTGTTCCATGCGGGAAACTCGCAGTGCAGCAGTCAATCGCTTAACCACTGAGACTTGAGGCTTACCCCTACTTCAACTAATACTTTCAACATTTTCTTATAGAAACCTGCTTCTTCCTGACGGAATTCCAATGGAACGTCAACGGGCCAGATTTATTGTGAAGGTCCACAAAGCTGATGGTGTGCCGAAGATGAATTACTCTCTACTGGCCAACATGAAGAAGGCCTTCACAGGAGAAAGCCAGGACGTCGCGGATCCTTATGTCCAAGTCTGCTTCGCTGGAATGGTCGTAAGTCTCAGATTACTTAAGTAGTATAGTCAATATCCCTTTCGGGGAAACAAGGCGTGATTACCAGACTAAATTTATATGTTACATGAACTTCATACAACAACAAAGTATATTTTTGCTTCAAGACCAATTAATTATGTAACAGTTAGGCCCTTTCCTCTCTGGTCGGTACGTTTGCGATGCGGGATCAGCCATGCACGATATACTCGGTACCGAAAGCTTACCGAGCACCTATATGAGCATTTCCTGATCGGCTCGGTATACGAGGCGGCGGGGCGGAATCGTTTCGGTACCGCGTCACGCATTTTACAGCATGCTCGGTATTCTCGGTACCAAAGGCTTACCGAGCGCCTTATAATAATATTATAAGTGCGAAAGTGAATTTGCTTGTTTGTTACGCTTCCACGCTAAAACGGCTGAACGGATTTGGATGAAATTTGGCACACAGGTTGACCATGACCTGGATACACACGAAAACACATACAAAACGTACACACACACATACATAGACACAGACACAGGACACACAGGATACCGGGAAGGGGGGTATACAGGATAGGATACTTTTTATCCCATTAGTACTTGCCCGTGGGATATTATCCGACGTACGCGGGCGAAGCGGCTCGCAAAAACTAGCAAATTATGTAATTAATTGACAAGCTTTTGCAAGCAGCGAATTAAAAAATAAAGAACATACGTTTAAATGCGGTAAACATGACGCAAAAAAAGAACACAAAATAAAAAAGGAACAATTTTAGGGAAAATATGCGTGAGTAGGTACAGTTATTACAAGGGCGACTCTATACCTAGAAGAGCTCGTCCTGGGAGTTAAGTTGGATTTGTTCCATAAGGACAAATCTTTTATGGAAAAGTTCTTATGGAACAAATCTAACTTAGAGGGATGTATTCATGATTATAATGATTATGATTCTGTAAATACATATTTGTATTAGTCGCGAATCGTATTTGTAAAAGAGTTCTACAGAAACATTTGTAACAAAAATCATGTTTGTGACAATGCCTTTTTGTTAAATGTGACATTTTTTATCTCGACTGCAGGTAAATAATTTTATACTTAACTCAATTAAGTTTTAGCACATACATTTTCAAAATTTGTATTCCATTGTAAGACGACAACAACTGCCGACAAACTGCAGTTTGGCAGACTATAATTAAGATATTGGTAATACAGATTTTTAATAAATAAATGAATAATCAAGGTACAACCTATACTGACCTGCAAATTATGAATTTTGCGGGCTACCACTGCGGATTATGGGATTTTTTAATGCCTGAATTATATGATTTTGATTTCTTAAATTGTGTTCTTTCATCCAATCTATCTATTTATTTCTATATACCTACATGCATATATCGTCGCTTTTCTTACGAAGTAACCTAACTGACATCGAGTGTATTGTTCAAGACAAACATTTTTCTGTGTCGCGCTCAACACTAAAGCAAATAAAGGTCGGCAGCTTGCTCACATAAAGCATTATTAAAACAAAATAAATACTGTTATAATCTGTATTGCAAATGTAGATTGTTTGATTTAAAAGTTCGTATTTATTCAAATAAAAATATGTGAAACAGATACGACACTTCGTAAGAATGAACACACAACACACATTCATCATGCATTTTTTTTTTTTTAATTTTTGGACACCTCTCATTAAGAGGCCCAACCTCAGATTGGAGAAAAGATGAAACAATCCTTATTAATATAATTGACCGAGAAATTATTTCAGTGACTATTTTGAAGAAAAAAATCGTGGTTTCCCTTTTTACTAGTGAAAACTCAGTCATCTCAGTCCAGTTGACGTTTTGTCCAGAATTATCTTTTCGTAAAGAGAGTAGTCTCAGATGAGACGACAGCTTTTAGTGGTTCAAGAATTCTGTATTTGCAAGAGCTGTAACATGGTATTGGAGCATGGTATTTCCTGTGCATGGTGGTTGTTTCCGTCGTGCAAGTTAAAATATCGGGATAATTTGGGCTGGCGTAAAAATGTGTCCAGCTTTTTTTATGGCATAACCAATGGCACTGTGAGCAGAATCACCCTCACTTTGGTATTGATTCGGAACTTTTGATTTGCTCAATGTTACTGTGGAGTTATTAATCACATACAGTTGAATTGCTGCCGTGATTGAGTTGCGGTTCAGCCTACTACATCCATCCGCAAACATTTTTGCCCCTGTCATCACTCTCCTTTGGGGACATGTACAACGCTGTGGAAATTTCTGATGATCCCCTTTTGCTTTGGCCTTCATGCCACGTAGAGCAGTATAGCAATCTGTCGTGGTCATGTAATATTACATAACGTAAAAATGTACACGGATTATCGCCTCTTATGCCAAAACTGCGTTAGAGATCGGTAAATAGATGACTTGCTGTAAGTCAAACGTAGCACATATTATGGTTTGTTTTTGTGGTTTGTTTTTATGGTTATATGGTATTCTTCGATTCTATTTTAAATATTCGTCACTTAGTAAGATTTATTTTTTGCAAATGAGCTTAAACGCCATTGATAACTAGTAAACGGTAGAAGATATTAACTTGATTAGACAGATCGATAGAGCTATTTATAAAGTATATTTTCATGGTATTTTTAGTGCAGTTACGTCAAAAATGTCAGTTAAACCGACGAAATATGAAAATCAATTGCCGTGCGTTAGTATCGCAAATATCTTGACCGACTTGAATATTTTCTTTTTTGTTTTGTTCGCCTCAATACTGGGGTGGTTTAGGAAAACCCAAAGGAACAGCCGGAAAATCAAAATTTTATGAAAACGAAATCAAACTTTACACGTTGCGGCCAATAATATCGATCTCACGTGGGACGAAATTTTTGTATCTTTTTTGTATCTTTGACATTATATTGTATAAATTCTCAAGTAGGTGCTGAGAGTCATTACAGGAAGTAATTAATGAAATGACATCGGCAGACAGTTCCCACGACTCCGTTAAAATTTTAGTAAGGTCGTTGATATAAATCAAGATAAACACCCTACAACACTACCTTCCGGAATCGAATTTTTTATGTAAGTAAAAGCCCATTCGAACGTATTTGGCTGAATTCCCCAGTGTCATGATCCCAATGTTCTATTTCTACGAATTGTTCTCGGTTATGTAGATAACATGCGAACCACTCATGAGTTCCTCCGTGTAGTTTTTCGAGTCATAATTATATTTTATAGGTAGTATTCCAATCGCTTATCTTCTATTATTTAAAATGTTAAAAATGTATACTTAGCTAAAAATTGTTGATGATGTCAGTAACAGTGCAATCGGACAGTAATTATTTGAATCAGTCTTCGATTTTTTGTTGTGAACAGGTTTTGATAAAGATTATTTTAACGCGACTGGGAATATCCCTTCAGAAAATGATTGATGAATTAATTGATAAAATGGTAATTTTAGTTCCTCAGCACACGTTTTTATTAATATAGTACATTTAATCCGTGACTAAATTTGCCTTGGAATATATTGAATTATATATAAATAATTATTTATTTCCTGCGGTGTAGGTGGAAAAACATTATGTTATCCGTTGGACGGAGCCCAGGCTGGCCACGCGACTCTGAGTCCCACACTCCTCCCTGTTTGTCTTACTGATGTGAATAAATCATTGAATGAGTTACAAAACTTGTTTTGAGTCTGACGTAACTTCGACGTACAACGACGGACGTATTTTTATTAGCGCGCTCTTTAATTATTTTCCATTTGGTTTTGCTGGTTGAGTTTTTCCCGACAATATTGTAATTATTTTCGTTTTCATAAATTTTATATTTCTTTGTTAGTACAGGATCGTTGTTACGTAAGAAGTAATCATTATTAACAACCGTTTATTTTTGCATGAAATTTTAATGCCACTTGTCAACCAATCTTTTCTTTTGTTTCGATTTAGTTTCATAAGTTACCTCCTTGGTTGCCAGGTTGTGTCGAAGTACAAAGTTGGTATTACACCACAGATATGAGTTTGCATACTAATTTATTCGGCCGCTAAACACGGCATATATATGGATTTTCATACAATCAGTGCAGGCCGGCTGCTGGCTGTATTTGACTAGTACAGCATTTTCGATTTATCTTGAAGAAGGTTGTCAAAATAATGCTCGAATTTCCAAGCACGCGGGAGATTTTTTATTTTTTATAATATAATATATTTAAGGTTTACAAAAACATTGTTGGTGCCTGTATTAATGAAAAATCATTGTATCACAAACACATTAAACGACAGAAGCTAGGTGCACGGTCTCAATTGGTCGGATTTTCAAGGGCCGTCGCACATTCATCCGTTTATCCAAATTCAGCCTTAAGGCCTTTTCAGACGGTTAAAAACGCTTGACACAAGCACGATAAAATCACGCTGTTATCAAGCAATTTTTAACGTCTAGGGACCCCATTACTAGGACTTTGCGAGCGAATTCGGTCGTAAAGCGATTGCTATCTATGTCGAGACTCGAGACTGCAGTCCCTGGTCCGCCTTCTGGTTAGTCACGTTGGACCAGTATCGCTACCGAAAGCGACAGCGATATCGCTTATATATCTGAATAGGCCATTACCTCCTCCCAACCGTAGCGCAATGTTAAAAGTGCGGAAATCTTTTTCCATTTTGTTAAATGAAAAATTATACTTATTTATTTCTGTAAATCGGTACAAAAACCACATATTATACACGTCAAAAATAAATTATGTTATAGAACTAGATGAGTTCGGTGTTTATTATCCGACTATACTATGAGATGAAAGACCTCAACAAACTCAGAGGTCGCAGTCTCTTTTAAAGTCCAGATATAATCTTGGTTAGGCCATACGAGGACCATGCAGTTTAATGTAACGTAAAGTAGAAAACAGTTTTAAGTGGACCTGTTCAATCTGTGCACACATTTGTAAGTAATCGTGGAGCACAACGCAGAATTTTTAAGGAGTTAAACGAATCAACGAACAATATCAAAGAAAGGAAATTTGGGTAGAAAGTACTCAAACTGTCAGACAATCGTTATTATTAACTGGGGCCGTATTATGAAGTATTAATTCCATCATTATTCCACTGCGAAACAAAGATGGTGCTATCGGCCTTGTATAGCTCCGTCTCTCACTCACACTGGAAAAATTATGGCATTATTACGTCATAATAAAAAAATAAAAATGATCCGAAATATGCATAATCAGCCTATAACGTTTCCACAGCTGGCACACAGGCCTCCTCTGTGGGAGAGAGAGTGGGCCGTCATCCACCACGCGGGCCCATTCGATTTTTTTGGTTCTAGGACATGCCGGTTTCCTACTGTTTCCTTCACCGTTTTGAGAGCAGTGGTGATGAAATAATTTTACTAAGTAAAGTGCCTGTTTCGGTTCGAACCAAAATATCGCCCACCACCACTGCTCTGCTCAAAAAAATATGGTCTTCATGTAATTAAAATAAATATAACAAAATTAACCTATTCCAGGGAGCGACATCGGTGCGCAAGAACACTTACACCCCAGTCTGGAACGAGCAGATAGTGTTTACTGAGATGTTCCCACCACTGTGCCAGCGCATCAAGTTGCAGCTGCGGGACTACGACCCCGTGCACCCCAACATCATTGGCACTCACTTCATTGATCTGAAAACTATCTCCAACGATGGCGATAGAGGTTAGAATGAGACGTTTATTAGAAAATAATTTTTCGTTTTTAATCTTATGATAACTTTAGTAAGGAATTTATACTTAGTACCTAACTCATCTTCGTGCCGGTTGGGGGCAAAGAAATTACTATTAAAAGTATTGTTAGTAAAGGTACAAGTCTGTAGCTGACTGCAGGCAGCAGCAGCAGGCTACGTGTTGCCGCGACACTATAGGTACTGGTTTCTATGTATTTCTATGAAATCAACGTGTAACTACGCAAGGTATTTCATAGAAATACTAGAAACTAGTCGTGTCGCGACCAGTCGCTGGCTACGCAAGGTATTTCATAGAAATACTAGAAACTAGTCGTGTCGCGACCAGTCGCTAGCTACGCAAGGTATTTCATAGAAATACTAGAAACTAGTCGTGTCGCGACCAGTCACTAGCTACGCAAGGTATTTCATAGAAATACTAGAAACTAGTCGTGTCGCGACCAGTCGCTAGCTACGCAAGGTATTTCATAGAAATACTAGAAACTAGTAGTATTGCGACCAGTCGCCTAGCTACGCAAGGTATTTCATAGAAATACTAGAAACTAGTCGTTTCGCGACCAGTCGCTAGCTACGCAAGGTATTTCATAGAAACTAGTCGTGTCGCGACCACACGTTGCCTGCTGCTGCTGCCTGCACTCGGATACGGACTTGTACCTGAAGAAAGTACGTACAGGTCGTGTTTTCAATTTCCATTTATATTTAACAATATTATGCTTTGCACGGTTTTTTATGAGTCGACGAATAATCCAGATTTCTTTATTATGATACTAAGCAAATTTAATATCCTTCCCGAATAAATTCTCTAACCTGATGGTGAAGACCACATCGAAATCCGTTGCGTAGCTTATGGCGGACGCAAGCGTACGAGCCCGTACGGCCGATAATCACGCACCGCGCGCCAAGACTCTTCCCACGGTGTGCGATATTGCGGACCCACGGGTCTCGGCCTCTCGTCTCGGCAGACGTCTCACCGAACGAGACACCGAAGTCACCGACCAAACGGTTCGGAATACTTTGGATTGCATCGTTTGCTCGTCCATAATTAGCTCTCCGTCACTGTAAATCTATATTTTTGTTAGTGAGTTAAAGTAGAAAAACTTCAGCACATTATCAAAAGGAACTGCATTGTTTAATTTTGCCTGTTGTTACGTAAAGTCATAATAAAAACAAACAGTAGGTAGTACTTAGTACTTTTTCGGTTATTTGACGAAATGACATGCATGTCGCTACATACAATATTTGCCTCAGCGTCGACTAAACATTCAAATAATCCATTTCAATAATTAATCAACAGGCTATTTTCTGGCATTGTTATCTCCAGGGAATCCGATTGCAAGCTTTTCATTTTAGAACTAAAGTATGTTTCTGACCTACTAACATCCGTAATCCATTCTGTTTACATGATTTACCTTTCTTTTTATTCGTTTATTCCTAGTTAGCAATGAGGGTTGCTTATTTGAATATCATTATTGGCAGGTTTTGTGGCAATTTTGAAACGAGTGATTATAAAATACAAGTGGTAGGTAGGGACATACTTGCTTTGTGCAACCATCAGCGAGTTTAAAAACCGGTATTTACATTATTTTTGTCTTAGGGTTGAAAATAGATAAGTCCATAGGTACTTATCTATTTTTACACACACACACACACACACACACACAGTTGTTTACCAGACATATCATTGCATACGCAACGGATTTCAATGTGGTGGTATGTCGCAGTAAGATGGATATAGCCGTGATATAGTTATATGCCTAGGGATATAGGTACCTATATACCGTAATATACCTTGCGGTTCCCTAATTTTGTTAGGTTACTGCGACCAATTTCGACGTACGTATTTTGTCAACGATCTAACCTAACCTATTTGGTCAGAGTGCCCTATTATTTATATTACTAGATAGTGCTCCAATCATAGTTATATTTCTAGTAAGATAGTTACATAGATATATCACTGGCTATAACCATCTTACTGCAACAGATATACACTACACCTCAAGCCTACTACTGTCTTACTTGTATAGGTCGTGGTCGCAAGCGCTACTGCTGACCATGAACTCCTGGGTTCGAGAGGTTGGGTTTTCCATTTGGAATTTCTCTAGTCTGGATTTTTGCTTGGTTGATTGCCCCACTCCGCTCCGCTCCGTACTAAAGTACAGCTTATAGTACAGTAATCGCGGAGTGGGGCGCGTCGTCGTGGATTACACTATCCCCTTATTACATGGGACTTAAGCATAACTGGCGGGGTAAATGGGGGAAGGCATCTCTGCCTAACCTTTCGGGGAAAACAGGCGTGATACCTCAAGCCAAAGGCACCATCACGTTGTCATTAAGCCGGACTGCCGACGTGTTCCAGGGTTCTTGCCGACATTCGGGCCTGCCTATATCTACATGTATGGCTCCACCCGTGACTACAGCATCCTAGATCAGCATGCAGGCCTCAACACCGGCATGGGGGAAGGAGTCTCTTACAGGGGAAGGTAACTATCATACTCTCTTTTAAATCATTTTTTTAAAATTAATATTTCCTTTTCTATTTAAGAAAGCGCGCGATTTTCGCGCGCGCGATTTTCTAGCGCGTCTTGTCGCGCGATGCGACACCAGTAAAGGCTCGTGCAGACAAGAGCGACACCGGCTATTGTTATACCGTGAAGTTTTCTTAGAAATTGTATTGTTCGAGTCTCGTCGCGCCGTCGCGTCGCGCTGGTCTGCACGAGCCTTAATAGTTCTACCGTGAAGTTTTCTTAGAAATTCTTTACTTATTTAGAGTCGCATTGCGCCGGTCTGCACGACGCTTAACACATTCATAATTCGAATGCCATTAATTTTGAAGACAAGAATATTAATTGAGTTATTTTGAAAACGTAAATAACTCAATGAATATTCTTGTCTTCAAAACAGACGATTTTTTTCAAACATACGAAGCCATAGATGGAATTCATAATCCATTTCTTAATTTCCTTGGGATTGTGTTAGAAACTGTGCTACGCAATTGGGGTGCTAAATAAATAAATGCTAATCTTTAATGGCAATTGTGATTTTGTTAAATGGACCCCACCTATGAAGCTTGGTCATACTAGCAAAGCGCAAAGATCATCATTATTTTGCCAAGTATCCCAAAATATAGTTTTTAGAAGTCCGCACTTCTAAAAACAATATTTTCAACAACAAAAATCGATTAACACTTCAGTTTTTAAATCTTAATCATTATGAACCTCAATAATAAATGAGGATTAGTTGTAAAATTATATCTTAGCTACTATTACTTACATAAAATGGGCGCTAAAAAGCATTGTATCGAATTATAATGTATTTATTTAGATCACAAAATATCCACAAACACGATACTCGTAACGAATTTAAAGCAATGTTTGCACAATGACGATCTAATGGTAGATCACTGATCAAAGGAACTGTCAAAATTTTAGCAGATACAATAGCTGATCCGACAGACGTTGTCCTGCCCAAACAACAGTCACTTTCAGTTTTTCCCATTTTTTCAATATTCCGAGAATGTTTGCATATAATTTTTCGTAACTTAAAATCCTTATTTGGACTACTACGAACATTAAAAAAAACAGGTAGGTAAATAGATCCAGCCTTTCTCAAGTGATCTGTTTACCAAAGAACAGCATTTCATGTTTATTTATATAGAATTAACAGTGTTAATCTACTTCTGTTGCTTGACCTAAACTTAAGGTGAAGTGAAGTTTCTTCATGGACCACATTTGGTCCATGAAGAAACTTCACTTCACTTCACTTCAATTGATTGTGACGTCTAGTTGCAACGTTGTTCATTAACAACGTTGCAACTAGACTTCACAATCAACTTGTTCTTGCATAGCACGTGCATGGGCGCCGGTAGGTTTATTTTCAGGGAGTGCATATTCAGCTCCACGAAGCGAGCTCGATCATTTTTGCAATTCACCTCAGACATGTTAGGTTATCGTTAGGTTTGTGCATTCATACAAGGAGTAACTTTGTCGACTAATGCAGAAAATCTTAACAATTATGAGAATGCTACGATTCAAGAGCGAGCGAAGCAAGCTCGATCATTTTTAAATCTCGCCTTGAATGGGATAGGTTTTATTTTGCCCATTCATACCTACAGAAAGAGGACTAACTGTGTCGATTTATACGAAGATGCTTAAGAATTGAGTAGGATGCAAGAGCGAGCGAAACAAAGTCGTTAATATTAGCACCCCGCCTGCGGTCGATTAAATTTTCGGAAATAAGAGTTCGGTAGATACTTTATCGACTAATGTACAGAAGTTTTAGATTTAAAGATTGTAGAATGCGAGAACGAGTGAAGTGAACTGGAAAATTTTAGGATCTCACCTCGAATAGGTTAAGTTCTCTATTATTGTGTTAGGCGTTTTCGGATATTTCTTTAGTTTTGAATGTTTTTCACCTATATTTTATCTTGTAGCTAGGGATGTGCAAGTGCACCCCGCTCCCGGCGCTCATGCTTATGTGTATCCTTCTGATAACACCTTCTGGTAGCACCAAAACCAATCAGAAATAAAAATATCCATTACAGAGTCCTCATCTCGATTCGTACCGAGCTAATGGAAGGACTTGAAGGTCCTCTATCGGATGTGGAATTGGAGCCCATTCCACCGATCATCGAAACCAGCTTTGAGAGAAACGAAGAGTTCTTCCTCTTCACCAGCGTCTTTGAAGCCAATATGATCGACAAACGTCTTACTGACAAACCTTTGCAATTTGAACTCAGCATCGGTAATTCGGGAAACTCGTTGGATGGCCACCACGAGTCGGTCAAGAGACCACACGACTTAGAGGCTGAACTAGGTATGGATAAATCCTGGCAAACATTCACGGAAAAATACAATCATTACTTACACCTAAATTATATCTCTTTAGCAACAGTTTATTATTCTTCTATTTATATTTATTATAATTTTAAAAAAATCCCTTTCTCTAAAGAGTTTATAATACCTCAGCTACACTCCTTATCTCGCTCGCACACTAGGAGAAGGCCCCGAGGCTATTTATTTTTACGGTGTGTTAATAATGGCTATTTATTTATTTATTTAAAAATAATTAAAAACACTTACTTTTTATTTAGTTCAGTTATTATGCAAAGTTTCATGAACAGTAATGTGAAGCATTTTTTTATTATTAGCGGTTTATTTTTCGGTTAGGAGGTAACTTTGTAATATTTTTCTATAGAGAAATATTTATGGAATCGTGTTTTCGTCATTCATAGTAACCTAACATTAATCCTCAACTTTACCATTTATAAATATATTTATTTCAAAATTAATGCCGCAGTATTTTCGTTCTAACGGAGGATCATGCCAAGCAGTTTGAGGTATTATAGACTCTTAAATTATTTAAGTACATAAATTGATATTTCATTGTTTATGATGCTATTTTTGTCTAAGTGCACTTATATCTTTAGACCGGCAAACTGTTTGCGAATTCCTGTTTAGGATTTTTACAATTTATGAGTTATTTTATTATTATTGTTAGCCATTATCCCCTAAGATCGTTGTTTTTAATTTGTGGAAGATAAATAAAACTTTTTTCCATCATTATATATTTGATTTTATTATTCTCTCAGAATTGCAGAAGGTAAGTAAACCATGTGCCAATGGTTTTTTTTTACCATTATTTTTATTTATTTTTTATATTATTTTCTCAGGACTTAGATGCTGAAGGTATGGCTAAAATTATTTCTTTTTTTTACGTTAATGCTTTTGCTGTAACCCCTTCTAGTGCAGTACTAGTGGAATATGCTTATGAATTCACATAAATGGTTAGCAGCGCGGTTAATGTAATTGGGGACCGAACTGTCTCAACTGACTGGGCAGTGGGCAAACAGCGCCTCGCGAGGCGCATGCGGCTCTTTGGCCTGTAGATTGTGCTCGCACTCATCGACATCTGTTCGACACTTAATAATACGACCCCCGCACGTAGACACGACTGGTCTGTGCGGGGGTCGTATTATTAAGTTTTATTCAAAACTTAAACTTCCGCCTCGCTGCTTCCCTACGACTAGGAGCTCCTTGTTGTTCTCCTCATCGCTGTCACTGTGGCGAAGATGTCAACAGCCTCGGACACCACTGCCTGTCTTGCAGCCGCAGTGCGGGTCACTTAGCGCGGCACGCGAACATTAATGGCATCATCCGACGAGCCCTTGTTCCAGCTATATTAGAACCCAAAGGCTTGGCACGCGACGATGGCAAGAGACCAAACGGCATATCTTCATCTCCATGGAAGGTGGGCTTTTAGTGTGGGCTGCAATCTGTGTCGTCACTCTTGCGCCATCCCATCTTCCTGGCTCGGCGTGCCGTGCAGCGGCTGCAGAAAACCTCAAGCGCTGTAATTATATTTTTGAACCGTTTGGGGTTGAAACCCTCGGGCCGTCGGGTCCGAGTGCTCACGGCCTCTTTAATGAAATATCAAAACGGCTAATTGACACTTCCTGTGACCCATGAGCTGGTTTTTACCTTGGGCAGAGGCTAAGCATTGCCATACAATGTGGCAATGCGGCCGGTCTCTTGGGTACATTACCAGTCGACAGCGATGCGGATGAATTTTTCCATGCTAAATTTTATTTTTTGAATAGTTTTTGTTCAGTTAGTACCTGCATAATATTGCTATTTTTATTATTTAATTACCTAGTTAGAAGTTGTTATGTGCCCCCACTTGTAAATATTAAACGTTAATTAATACATTATCAATAAAATAAAATAAAGCCATCGAAAATTAATCATTTTCTGTACTTTCAAAGTTTTCCAAGGTTAACTTGTTAATAAGTAACATGCCTTCATGCCTTGCCTTTATTATCAGCCGATATGATGATGATGGTGAAGGCATTCTTCTTTTTTGGAAGTTAATTTTGGGAAGCGTTGTGTAGTGAAAGAGGATGGGAGTTTTAAGAATTAAGAAAAGTGTAAGTATTGAGACAGTTTGGACACACAGAAAGTATTGGCCCTTATTTTGGTCGTTATAGTATTGATATTTGGCTCTATTGACTTATGAGTTTGCCGACCACTGTACTGGGGCAATATCCCTTTTAAATTAATACAAAATCTAGTTCACTCATTACTTGACGTGCATTATTTCACCGCTACAACGGCTTTTTAACGTTTCTCGTCCTAAACAGATGACATCAGTGCCGATACAGGGTACTGGCAGAGCACGACGCAGCCGACGAAGGCGTCGTCCACAGACAAGAACTACTACTACCTGCCTTACTGGGACAGCAAACAATGCATGCATGTGCGCAGCATATGGCCCGACCATCGCCGGCGCATGTACAACTCCAACCTCATCGCTAATATCATCGAGAAATACGTCAGTATATTATATTATATTTAGTTTAAAAGAAAACTGCGGGGAAAATTCCGTAACACACTTACAATGGTAATGCTTTTAATTTTGACAGCTCAACAACATTCATTGCGTTATAGAAGTTGTTGAGCAGAGGAATTTTTTTATATATGAAGCAATGGATTGGGATTTTTTTCAAAATCTTTCGGGTTGTGATTAAAAGTGTGTTACGCCATTCGGGTACTGGTCTGGTTTCTCTATCTCGAGATTATACAACAGATAAATGAATTAAAATGTGATAGGATTTGTTTGGAATTTTCTCCCAAATAATTCCACCGAATTTTATACGGAGGTGGGCTTTTATATGCATAGCAGTGGCCTGATTTTCATATTTAGAAAGAAAGAGCATTTAACTATGATTTAAATTGATCCACATGGGTCCTGATCCGCGCTAGTTAACCCTTAGACACTGAAGAACTAAGATCAAAATCTAAATTTACAAATTCCAGGAGGAAGAACTCACCGACTGTCAAATAGCGATTGACGGAGAACTCCTCCCGGACAGCACCAGCGTGCTCATGCTCAAGACTGCGCTTGAAGCGGTGAGCGGCGCGTGCAGCGCTTACGTGCGCCACATGACCAACGCACCCCCTTTGGGCAACACCAAGCTGGATAGAGAACGGCTGAAACTCTGTCTCTTTGAAATTGTAAGTAAATATTTAAAAATATTTTCACATTATGCATTATGATTCCAATTGGTCGTTTCCTATGGATATCCACGGTTACTTTTTTAAAAATAATTGGCTTTTACAATGTTTTCAAAAACATTGTTACTAAATATGTAGGATTGGAAGGACAGTGTAGGCCAGTGTGTACTTAAAAACAGCGAAAATGGTCAACAAATTGAAGCAGCTATGAGTATACAAGGCCTACAATATTCTCACATTCAGAAAATAGAAAATAATCTATATATAATCTTTTAAATAACCTTATCGTATATCCTGGGCAGTCAGACCAGTGACCACCTTGCTGACTAGTTTTTAACTACACCCAATTTCTGAAAACCGATCGAATATAGTTAAGTAAACCTCTGACCAAACAATCTCAGGTTTTCTCATAAAAGAATGAATACTCGTATTTCAACAGCTAAATTAAGGTTCTGGCCACACTGAGGTGAACGCCGCGCGGGTCGCGGGACTCAAGTACGCGCGTCGATCAATATTATGATTAGGAAGTAACACGACAATTCGCACCAGTTTGACACAATTAGCGCGAGCGAATCTTGTCCCTCTTCCCGTGCGGTATTCACTTCAGGTTGGCCAGAGCTTAAACTTTGACAGGAAATCTTATGTAAGTCAGATGGGGATTGGTTTACTGAACCTAGTAACAGGCAGTCAAATCATTGGCATGATGTTTAAAACAGATTAAATTGATTAAGCTTTAAGACACAAAGTTTAAACTGCCTGGATCTGGATCCTGGGTTCTCTTTTATAAATAGCCATCTGTTGATAGCAGCTTTTAGTAAAAATAAAACTTCATTTTATAGATTAGGTACTAGCTGCACCCCGTGGTTCCAACCCAGGTCATGGTCTGCCCATGTGCCAAATTTCATTCAAATCCGATCAGTCGTTTTAGCGTGAAAGCGTAACAATCAAATAAACAAACAAACTCACTTTCACATTTCTGGCGAGAAGTATAACGGAGGAGCTCGTGGCTAAGTAATAACAGCCGCACGGGTCGATCCATCAGGTTAAGCTATACTTGCCGGGGTTGGTCCGTGGATGGGTGACCATCTTTACATATCGAGACTGCTCCGTGCCTCGGAAACCACGTTAAAGCTAGGCAGATTAAATTGGACGAGCAATATAAAAAAGCCACTAACTTAACATGAAATATTTCCGAAACTACGCAATACAGCTTCTTGAAGGAAAAAGCAACATTTATGTGCATTTATTAGCGCATAAAAAACACATATATAAAACTGTTTTCAAGTTTTTTTTTACTTCATGTAGATAACTTGTGTGGTTTAGGAGATATCAAATTTTTTTTTGGCACTGCAAGTGACTTTTTAATATTGCTCGTCAGTGTATTAAATTGAAAAGGGTATGCTGAGATAGTTTGGTCATGTTGAGAGGATGAATGAAAGGCGACTAACAAAATGTACAATGCAGATGTGACTGGAAACGCCCGAAAGGGACGCCCTAGGAGGACATATACTGACCTTATTGGTGATGTTCTTGAGAAAGGACAGGTGCGTAGTACTCGCAACCGGCGTGTGTGTATGACCACATGTTTGAACGTAAACGAGGCAAAAGGAGTATGTAAGGATCGTAGCAGGTGGCGTTCTGTAGTTTCTGCCTACCGCCATGGGAAGAAGGCGTGAGTTTATGTATGTGTATTAATTAGGATGGCAACATGAAGTCTAACCAATTTATTATTTGTAATCTACAGGATCAAATTGCCTCCATGTCTAAAGGTCTGAGGGCTTTGATCACCAAACATTCGATCAAAGAGCGCCTGCGCACCGCTTACTCATACTTGGATAAACTGAAACATCTCTGCGAAGATGTAAGTATTACTTTAATAGCCTTTTTCACCACCTCCACTCATAAATTCCAATTACTTTATCCAGCAAATAATTGAATTAACTCATTAATTATATTGTTTAATTTATTTGGTAAGCGCTTATTCGGAAGTTGTAGAACAAGCACATAATGACGGAGTTCGTTTCGCCGCAACTTCTTCCACGGTAAAACACTTGAACTTGTGAAGGGTTGACGTAATGGGGGCTGTTTTATTTAATTTTGACGTTCATAAAGTGCTGACTCTCAGCCTAACTTTAATAAATGACTTTATGAATTTGATTTATTTTTATATGATAAATAATATTCGGATGCCAATTGAAAAAGCTTTTTTTCTATTGGCATCCGAATATTATTTTCCTTAGGCAGCTGTATCAGTCCATGCGTCCTCCAGTCGCGTCGTGGTGACTCCTGGCATGCTCTAAACGACTTATTTTCTTTTCTCCGCAGTCCCCATCCCAAGATGCATGTCACTTGAGCGTATAGCTCTTTGCCACGTGGTTAATATTATTTTGTTTCTGTTCCAGGCCCAACACGCATTGCCTGACATATTCATCTGGATGATAAGCAACGGAAAGCGCTTAGCGTACCAACGTATCCCAGCCAGGGATATTATCCACTCTGATTACATTGACGAGTCTGGGAAATATTGCGGCAAGATGCAGACATTGTTCCTTAAGGTAAAGTGACCAAGGATTGTGTAAAAAGGGAGTCAATAATGATATGTTATCATGACAGATGTTAGACATCAATTTATTGATATCAAGTCCTAATATTCTCCATATTAGAAAAACATATGGCGCCAAACACAAGTATCATGGCACCAGAGTCCGCAGAAGAAGATGTCTATAAGCATTTATAATACATATTTTAAAACTTTAGGTACAATTAAAGATATAGGTCGACCGAGCTCTGCTCGGGTGAAAATAGAGAAAACGAATTTCCCCAGATATGAGACCTAGCTAGATAAAATTTTCGCCCCCGTAAACCCCTATATTGCAACTTTCATCGAAATCGTAAGAGCCGTTTTCGAGAACGTAATTACAAATATATACCAGATGACATTTTTTACCGCCTCGAGAATAATATGGTGGGTTGTTTAAGTGGAACAGAAGCCATACCCGAGAATATTTTGCTTATTACCATTGAGATATAAAAGTTCCAAATATCCAAAAAAAAAAAAAAAAAATTACCCAACCTACGACCCGTGCGTAAATCTAATGATAGCCAAAATAGGAGATAGTAAACGGCTCGCGGCGTAGGCTGCGATAGCGCATGAATGAAAGTTGTACGTGTGTGCATGCGCATTTGTTTCGCTAGGTAGGTACTATGCGGCCGCTCGCATAGTACCGTGTTTAATTTTTTTTCATAATTTTATCCCACTTACTAAGAAAAATGTGATCTACAATTAATACAATGCAACACAATACCCAAACATTGACAAACTTACATTACAAATATACCCAATTAACTTTTATTTTTGATTGATTTGATTGACTATAGTAAATAAGCCTCAGACCAAAAGAATAAGTAGGTACCTAATACAATAATAAGAAATCCTACCTACAATGGCTACAATAATAAAACACAACAAACACTTACCAATAAAATCCTCACCAATTTACCTACTAATAAGATAACACACTAAGAAAACCTATCCTTACAAATAAAACAAAAACAGTAACAAAGACACGAACGAACTTCTAAAGCAATCTGATCTTTTTTAAATAATCAAAACATTATTCGAATAAGTAAGAATACTCAACTGTACTTCAAGCAAAATGAAAAGGACGGGCATACGTGCGGGAGCGAGAACGTTGACAGAAATGACAGAAGATCGTTCGGCCCGTTTTTAAGCAACGACGGCGCGCCTATTTTGGCGTTTGGTGCACACACACGTACAGAGAAATTCGATATGTGTATGAGAGTTCATCTACGGGTTCACATACGAGAGCCAAGCAGCTGAGCGGTACTCGCAGGCAACGCGACTCACGCGACTGACCGACGCGTAGACGCCGACGCCGACAGTAGAGCAATATGCGTTCTCGGTGGCGAGTATCTATCGGCCGCTAAGGAAACCTACGAATTCATTGATAAATTACGCTCATTTAGAAATTAAAAAAAAGAAGAAAAATTCGATCAAAAACGTCAAAATTCATACGCACCGTATGAATTTCGATGTTTTTGATCGAAATTTTCTTTCTTTGTGGTATTTATCGATAGATCAATGTCACTAAAGACCTATATAAAAAAATAAAAATATTCCATCATACTCCGTTCACCTATTTTATACCCTATTTTTTTCGAGATGGTAAAAAATTTCGTCCGGTATATATACATTTAATAATATAGGATTATGGACCTTATTTTAATTTCAGTGGCCAGGCAAAAAGTCAATACTGCCAAGTGGATGGTCGATTCCAGCTAAGATCAGTGTGTACCTGTGGCTCGGCATCCTGCAAGATAAGAAACATTACATCGATGGACTGCCTCAGGGCTATGAAGTCAGCTCGGAGTTGAAAAATGCTGATAAGCTACGGTCGAATGCCCCAGCTACCATCTTTTACGCGGAAAAACATGTAAGTTAACGGTAACGAAACTAATTCAAAGTGCTCGTCAGGATTAAAGTAGACTAATGAAATAATTTGCTATATGTTTCAGAACTTCCAAATGCGGGCCTATATTTACCAAGCCCGATCATTGATCGGATCTGATTCGTCTGGTCTGTCTGATCCATTTGCCCGTATCGTTATCGGTGAATCCACCGCACTGACACAAGTTATCGATGAGACCTTGAGCCCCACTTGGGATGAGCTACTCGTATTTGATGACGTGCTGCTGTATAGCACCATCGAACGAATAAGGGCCGATCCACCTACAATCGTCATCGAAATATTTGATCAAGACAAAGTCGGTAAGTCCGAGTTTATAGGTCGGACTTTAGCCAAACCTCGCATAAAAGCTTACGAAGATGTCCAGAGAGGCTCACAAAATTTACCATCTTTAGAGTGGTATGAAATCACACGCGGTGACGATCGAGCTGGAGAACTACTAGCTACATTTGAAATGCTTGAAATACCTCCGAAACAGAATTCTTCGATCCTTCCTGATCTGCCATCACCGAGGGAGGGCAATGGGAAGCCACCCATTGATATCAACAAGGGCCCAATCCTTCCCGTACCAAGAGGGATTCGTCCAACACTGTCCAAATATCGTATTGAAGTATTGTTCTGGGGATTGCGTGATTTGAAACGGATCCACCTTCTGACGGTGGATAAACCACGAGTTGATATCGAATGTGCTGGCAATATACTGTGCTCGACTGTCATACAGAATGCGAAACGCAATCCCAACTTTACAAATCCCATCAGGTATGTTGATGTAGAACTGCCAGATCAAGATTTATACAGACCTCCTCTTACCATCCGTGTGGTAGATTGTCGCAGCTTCGGAAGGATCACTCTAGTGGGAACTCATACAATAAATTCAATTCACAAATACATTTATACTCCGATGAGCAAGCGCGAAAGAGACATCGAGGATAGAAAAAAATCATTGATTCCTTTACAAAACATTGATTTACGAGCCAACTGTATCATTCCAGACGACGCTTTTACCATCGAAAATGAAAAGGAAAGTTGTCCATTATTAGTAAGGGATGGTAAGGGAGGTATTTCTTATGGTTCAGGCCAGTCACAAGCTATGCGAAAGAAGTTTAGCAAAAGTGAATCTATGAAAAAGCGCAAGGCTAGCATGGAGTCAGTGCTAGATGATGATGAGAGAAGTAAAGATTGGTGGACTAAATACTTTGCCTCAGTAGAATCTATGATCGAAGAAGAAAAAGAGGCGAAAAGGGAGAGGCAAGGTTTCCTGCAGCCATCCCAAGGAGTTCACGTAGCTGAGATGCGATCACCTCGGGTCGAGGAAATACACTCGCCTAGATCAGATCGTGATAGAGAGCGTGACAGAGATAGAGAAAGAGAAAGGGAACGAGACAAAGATCGAGACAGAGAGCGTGACCGAGAACGGAGGAGAAGACAGCCAACCTCACCGAAAATTATAATCAGTCCAAAAATGGCAAAGAAAAATGAAATACCTCGTTCAGCATTGACTAAAGTAAGTTGGGTTCGGTCGTTCCATTGTTCCATGATTTTTGTTTGAATATTGTCATAAATTAATTATGTCTCAGATATACCCACATGAACTGGAAGCTGTGCCAGAATACGATGAATTTAAAGAATGGCTCCATTCCTTTGAGCTCTACAGGGGAAAGAAAACTGGGGACGACTCTGATGATGAAAACCGAGTCGTAGGAGTCTTCAAGGTACTTATTATATAAAACAAATGCTTCTGAATATGAATACGTAGTGTTGTTTTTCATCTTACAATCAATTGAACAAAGTGCTCGATCTTGTGTTATCTTCAGTACCTGGTCGACTGAACTCTGCTCGGGTGAAAACAGAGATTGCTCATTTAATGGTATAGGATAGATCTTACTAATTCCATGTATAGTACATACTAATTCCATACTACCATGATAGTAGGTACTTACTAATTCCATGCTACTATGATAGTAGGTACTTATTAATTCCACAATGCCATGTTATTAAGGTAGCCATCATAAACAATTTTTTTTTGCCTAGGGAGCAAACAACTATTTTAAGGCGAGATTGTTTCTTTAAATCCAGTGCGTTTTTTTTTTAAGTAGAATTCTAAAGTAGAATCCTGAGCGTAGCGAGGGATTCAAAGTATGTCACTCGAGCCTAAAATAGTGTTGCTACTTTTTGTCAAAAACTATGAAAACGATACCCTTGACGAAAAATTTGTAAATTTTCTCAGCCGCGTCTTAGATTTTTATTTCGACCAAATTCACACTTTCTCTCTCTCTTGCCAGACTGTTACTTGTTCATAAAATGTTTGCGATTGATCACTTTGGTGATTGGTACTTTTATTAGCAATATCCACATTCCAAATTCAAATCACTTTTAGTCCCTGTTTGCGAAGAATAAACTAGCTCTTTTTTAATAGATGTGACAAAAAAATAATTATTAAGAAAACACATGTAGGTACCGAAGGTCACATCTAAATGTGTTAAATTTAATAACACATTTAGATAACAGTTTTCAGAGCTGTTTTAGTACAAAAAGTTCTTCTGATTTTACGACCTTGTTATATTATTATTATCACTAAGCTATCTTTATGACATTTTCCCAGTTTAACTATCAATAATTAAGGTACTTTTTAAAGCTATGTGCAAGCACCCGGTAGTATATTTTTTTTTTAAATCTGTGCTTAGAAAATTTCGCTAAAGTTTTATAAAAAGTTAGAAAAAACAAGTAAAAATATAATCTGGAGCATTGCATAGCCAGACTGAACGTAAATAGGAACATAATCTTGTACCTACACTATCAAAGCATCTTTTAGCTAGATTTGAACTCGCTACGTTGACAATTTTGTTCACAGGGTCGAAAAATTCAAGTGAAAGTGTAAAATTTCTTGAAAATCATTAAGTTAGCGTTTTCTGAAATGTTGAGAATATCCCAACTTTTTTTTTATGATATGTGACCACTTCCGCTTTATACCATTTACCTTTGGACGACTACGTTTGAGACACCCGTATACAAATATTGCTCGTTTAATAATAAATACAGGATAATGTCACTTGATCACTTTCTGTTCTAGGGCGCTATCAAAGTATACAAATGGCCTCTTCCCCGAGGCATTGATGACCACACAGTAATGGGATTCGATCCGAACTTCGGGTTCTTCCAAGGCGTTCCGAATAACGAACCCATCCACGTGCTTGTCCGCGTATACATTGTAAAAGCTACTGATTTGCATCCAATGGACCTGAATGGAAAAGCTGATCCTTATATCGTGCTACATTTAGGATCAAAAAGAATTAGTGATAAAGAACATTACGTTTCAAAGCAACTGAATCCGGTATTTGGAAAATGTTTCGAAATAGAAGCAACATTCCCGCAAGATTCTTTGCTAACGATACAAGTTCTGGATTGGGATTTACTCGGAGCTGATGATTTGATAGGAGAAACTAAGATTGACCTAGAAAATCGTTTCTATAGTCGACATCGGGCTACTTGTGGACTGCCGATGAAATATGAGGAGTAGGTATTCTTTCATTAGTTCTTCTTTAAACAAACTATAATACTTATATTAAACCAATCAAATTCTTTAGACAAGGCTACAATCGCTGGCGGGACGCAATGAAGCCAACACAGATTCTAGCAAAGTTATGCAAAGACGGCAAGCTGGATCCTCCTATCTACGAGTACGGTCGAGTGAAGGTCGGTCGTACGGTTTTCAACATGCCGATGAGCGACACTGAGTTGTTCTCCAACCCCGACACCGTGGAGGAACAGATGGCACTGGTGGTGCTGCGCCGCTGGCAGGAGGTGCCCAGGGTCGGCACACGACTGGTCACCGAACACATTGAGACCAGACCCTTGTATAATCCTAGCAAACCTGGTAAGGAGAGAGGTATCTGATTTTATATGTTCATAAGAGAGGAGGTATCTGATTTTAGATGTTCATATTTACGTGGCTAAATAATAATAACAGTCACACAACAAGGTCAAGTTATTTGACGCGGTCCGTTCGTGGATGACCATTCATAACATACCGAGGCCTCTCCGTGCCTCGGAAAGTACGTTAAGAGGGAACAGGGCCTGCGATTTTCCATACAAATGTATTCCCCTGTTTTCTTCCTGAATAATGCCTCTAGAGCAATATTTTTTCTTTCATAATATTTAGGTCTTCTGTAGACACGTCCCTGTTATTTCCTTTTTTTCAGCAACTTATTGGTAAAGAAAATATGATACTCCAAAAATTGAAAAAAATGCTCTATTTTTACCGCCGTGGTTAGAGGACTACCAGACAAATTCGAAAAGTTTTTAACATAAAAGAAAATGATAGGAACCTAGACTTACTCTTTATTAAAATTTTAATGTAAAAAATAATTGAATCGGCTCAGATTTCGAGGAGAAAAAAGGGGAATACGAAACGTCGATGTCGTCAATTTATTTTGTGATATAATCGGTCTGACTTGCAGCTGTCCCTATCGCACTCTATGGAGGCATTTTTGAGGAAAGACGACGGCAATAGTTTCTCCAAATACCTATTTTACAAATTCCTCGCAGCCCCTGTTCCCTCTTAAGCCGTTGGTCTCGGTGTCATTCATAGATCTTAGACAGTCGTTACGACTTACGGGTAATCAGAAGGCCAAAAAGTCTGACAACCAGTCTTACCAAGGAGTATCGTGTTACGCAGTTGTGGAGGTCAGATAGGCAGTCGCTCTATGTAAAATACTGGTATTCAGCTGCATCTGGTTATACTGGAAGCTGTCTCCAACATAGTTCGGAAAAACTCGGCAGATTTATTTGATAATAATAGGTCCTATAATAATAATAGGTCCTAATGTGTAGATGTTGATGGTGTGAAATCTTCCGGGCTACCAGTTCAGTTCAGGTGTACCACAAGGCTCAATACTGGGTCCATTCTTGCTCTTAGTGTATATCAATGACTAACTACTGACTATTTGAAGGGTATCTGTGAAGTTGTGCTCTTTGCAGATGATGCTTCTCTTATTTTTAAAGTAGACAGAAATAGACAAGATTTTGACGATGTAAACAGTGCACTCTCAATAGTTATGGATTGGTTTACGACAAATAACCCAGTTCTCAATGACAAGAAAATTAAATTTATAAAGTTTGCCCTTCCAAATGTTAGAAATCTAGGACCCAACATCGTCTTAGATAAAGAGGTGCTTGAAACTGTAAGCTCGGCAGTTTTTCTGGGCATAACAGTAGATGCCAAACTTCAGTGGGGCCAACATATATCGAGCCTAGCGGGAAGGCCTAGTTCGGCCGCTTACGCCGTCAGAAAAGTAAGACAATACACTGACGTTGATACAGCTCGGTTAGTCTATTTTAGTTATTTTCATAGCGTTATGTCCTACTGCATTCTGCTGTGGCGCAAAGCTGCTGATATTCAAAATATATTTGTCTTTCAGCTAAGTGCCAGAGTTTCTCTGAGAGATTGTTTTAAAGATATCGGTATCCTCACAGTGGCATCAGAATTCATCTTCGCCAACATCTTATACATATTAGGCAAAATATATACTTATACACTAAAAACAGTGATATTCACAATGTTAACACTAGAAGTAAGGATAAACTACGTGCTCCCTTTCACTGGCTTCATAAGGTTCATAACTCATTTGTTGGGCTTGGTATAACCTTTTAAAACAATCTACCTTCTTCTTGGCTAAATTTACCTTTTAATGCGTTTAAAACTAAAGTAAAATCCAACCTTTGTTCAAAGGCCTTTTTTTAATGTGTTTTTTTTGTTTTTTTTAAACTTTGCTTCACACTAGGAATTTCTCCTGTATTGTGGGTGCATTTACAAACATTTAAACTCACATATACAAACAGCCAGACCCGGAACAACTACTTGTAGGTCATACAAATATTTGTTCCGTGCGGGAATCGTACCCGCGACACGCAGCGCAGCAGCCAATTCGGTATGTACAGTAAAAATTAACCTATGCTGATTCCAAAACCATTTCGAGATTTTAGGTTAATAAGCCTTATTTTTCTATTTTTAGTTCTTAAAATTTTAAGATCGTAATTACTTTCACAAAAATTCTTAAAATCACTTGACTTTTACTTGACCTCTAAATGACGTCATAAAGTATAGAAACTTTCAGTGCCTCTTGTAATAAAATTTTGTACGTGTCAAGCATAGACTACAATATAGTGTCAAGCGTCAATGTCAACGTCAAGTTTACATGAAGCTGTTTACTTTCGTTGAGCGTACCGTGCCTTGATTTTTTGATAAGTTACCTAATTCTTTTTACTATAACCCTTGCTTTCCCTTCGGACTTCGATACTTACTGCTACATTGACCATTTGCTTGTTATAAGTAACTGCTTGCCTAGCCTTTGGATTTGTTTTAAATATGGACCTAAGTACACAAACAATTTGTTTTGGCTATTTCTTGTGGTGTTTTTACATGATGACGGTATGAAACATTTTAGCACAAGTAGTCTTTGATCGATTAATAACCTTTATCTTTACAATAATGTAAACGTTACGGATAAACGGTAAACGATACGGATACTGTAAAAATAAAATTCGCTCTGATAAGACAAATTAATATTAATTGTCAAATTTGACAGTTTGACTTTACTGAATTTTCAAGTTTAGTTTTAATTTAAATTTTAGTTAAACGTGGCAAAGATCATAAGCTATTCAGCCTACTTTACGAAGTCAGCACGAACAAAACTTTAAAAAAATATAAAAAAAATAACTACAGCTTGGAATAACAAAAAATATATAATATGAGTATTTGAAATATACAATTTCAACAATTGTATATTTCAAATACTCATATCTATAAAATAAAAATATTAAAAAAATACCTGAAAAATACTTTACATACCGAATCGCGTAACTACTGCGCCAACCGTGCCGTCAAAATCGAAATATTCTATCAACGACTACTTAAATTATAATAATAGTTGGTCGCTGTAATTAACTCAAGATAATGTTTAAATATTCTTTCTCCAGAATTAGCTAACCTATTGTCAGGTTATATAAATAAATAAACATTTATTTCAGATAAAAAATCCATAATTACTTAAAACCCATACACACACATTTAAAAGCTAATTCACATAAAACAAATAAAATTAAATAAAATTAAAATAAAACATCACATAAAAATACATAAGAACAGTTAAGGATACATTTATAAACATTAGGGCCGGGAGGAACTGACCACTGCTCACAGTGCAGTATGCAAACGTATCCAGTGGCGCAGCAGTGGTGAGTCCCACCGGTCGGCGAACACGCTTAACAAACTGTTGCTATTGGACCTAACACGCCTTCAGCAGCGACGCACACAGCTTCCTTATAAGAGCATGGAACCCATCAGTGTCTTGGGTTGAGTGTGTGTATCATCTCTGCGAACATAGTCGAAGCACTGCAGAAACGTGGTAGCCCCAGTAGCACCCTAAACGCGTTGTGGTATTGAACCCGCAGGGCGTTATATGACCCAAGTGTGTAATTAACCCACAGGCTGCACGTGTAAGTGTTTGGCAGTAAGACTTAAAAAGAGTCACTTTCACTTGGTTACTGCTACGCGCGAACCTGCGGGCCAATACACCGGACAGCCAACGCCCTACGTGCCCTTTCCACATCCGCTTTATCCCGTCGGTCCTCGGAAACCCAGTGGCCCAGATACTTGATCTGAGCGACTCTACTTATATTTAAGGGCTACCAGCTAAGGTGACTGTAGGTACAGTCACGTAATTTTTGCCCCGCCCTTTAAATACTAGGAGTTCACTCGGCATAGGACTCACAAATCCGCGCCAGCTTACACAAACCGACGATCGATGGACTCAGCAACACCATGTCATCGGCATAACTGATATTGTTGAGACAAACGCCGTCTATGTAGCACCCGACATTGGTACTGCTGAGTTCACCTACCAGCCGGTTAATGTACAGGTTGAAGAGCTTCGGTGAAGTCAGTCCACCCTGTCTCACCCCGCACTGCAAACTGTGCACATCCGAGAAAGAGCCTGCCCATCTGACACTATTTTTCTGGTTGTTGTACCAATACCTAAAAATAGATGTAACTTTCGGACTGCAAACTGCCTCACCCTCGAGCTTGCGCCATAGTTTGTCATATGACACCAGCAGGGCTAACATGACAAGCGCGAGAAAGCTCTTTATCTCGTTTTGTCGAAATTTGTCTACGATTCTGACGTCATTCTAATCCCTAACATGGCCGTAAATGACGAGATATCTCGAAAAAGGCACTTTGACAGTTCTATATCTCGCGACGAGAAACCGATGTTGCAAGTTATTAAAAACAAATTATTTTTATGATAGCAACATCGGCTTGAGATTCCGTTTCATTCATTCAATGGTGCCGATTTTCTTGTCACAAATGCCTCTAAACTAGACTAAAAATCAGCAAAATTTAGATTATTCCTGTCAACCGACGATTTTCCATTCTGAAATAGACTAAAGTGACACAACTTAACTATATTTTAGTTTGACGGCACTAAGCTATTAATTTAGTGAAAATGAGAATTTTGCTATTCAGAATTTTACGTTCTTCACATAAAATGTTGATTGTCTAAGTATTTATACGCGATTAAAAAATGAACTAAAATTCACACCAACACCTCGAAGGTGCAAAAACAATACTGTCCTTTTTTTTTTCTTTTGCTTATATCTCGAAAACGGTGTCCTAACGTAAAAATAATGAAAATTTCGACCCCCTTTATGAAACCCATAAACCCCTAACACTCAACATGTAGGTAATATTTTTTCATATTTCCATACAAAAAACTAAAAATTCCATATAAAACACGTCGTTCCAATATAAATAGTAGTTTAAAACGAAGTATTTTCATTATTAAATATATTGTAAAATAAAACGATGACTAAAATAAGTACAATTATGAAACTGCCATGTTATTTTGGAGTTTTTTTTTTGTATCATAATTTTGTCTACTCGTCGTCAAAATCGACGACGAGTAAATAGGACTAAATGATAGAAAAATCGGAGATTATCTCGTTGAATTGTCAAAAATCGAGATAACTATGGTGCCATGTTAGAGTTTGTAGAGAAAACATCAATTTTGACAGAAGGAGTCGACTATTTTGTATGGAAGTGCTGTCAGAAAACGAGAAAGTGACCGAAATAGACAAAAATTACTCACGCGAGAGCGAGTAATTGTCGTGTGTGTCATGTTAGGCCTGCTGGTCGAAAGCTTTTGAGAGATCGAGAAAGCATGCAAAAACAGGTGTTTTCCGATCACAATAATATTGAACAGTATGCTTAAGACACCTAATAGCACTTTCCGTTGACAAACCAGTTCGAAATCCAAATTGTGCGTCATGGAGTTTACCTGCCTATATGCCACCAACCACCTAAGTTCACATGTGGAAGCAATAAATGTATTGAGTACCTTGTACCTACCATGTCCTACGAATAAATATCTCTGTCTTTGTCTTTGAGAGTAATTTGCTGATTTGATCATTAGACTTTAGGATTAAGGAGCTTTCCTTAAAACTGTGTGCAGACTCGAATTAAAACTGTCTAAGCTAGACTATGCCTCGATGAAAACAGTGCTGTTACCCCTACGCCAACTATTACTATTTCGTCTAGGTATCTACACACAGTTCGGGCGGCTGCTGACAACATACTCGTATTTAGCCTGCCGAACCGCCGACCGAAAATCATTATCTCTCTCTCTCTCCCTCTCTCTTTGCTTAGCCTTATCCCATTTCATTTGGAGTCGGCTCTCCTCGTCATTCATCGCCAGATGTTTCGGTTGTGGGTCGTCGACTCAGTAGCCCCAGTATGCAAGAGGGGTTACAGTGTCTTGGCGTCATGTGACAACCGGCCGTCAAACTACAAGCCACAACAATCACTCCTCATCATGAAGAATAAAAATTATGCCGCTGAAAACCATTACACAATAATTTTATACAATTGAGTACATCTTCACCAATCTTTCACAATTATTTAACTTACTTTTTAACTGTCAGGTATCGAACAAGGCCGTCTCCAAATGTGGGTGGACATGTTTCCCATGGACATGCCTCTCCCGGGCCCTCCAGTGGACATATCCGCGCGCAAGCCCAAGTCCTATGAAATGAGGGTCATCATCTGGAACACTGACGATGTGGTGTTGGAAGATGACGCCTTCTTCACAGGAGAGAAGATGTCCGACATCTATGTTAAGGGGTAAGACACTCACTTTTCATGTACTGGAATATTTCATAGACTTTTAACATAGATACATCACATAGATTTTTTTTCCGGCGGACAGTACCTAGGTACTGTCCGCCGGAAAATTCGAAGATAAGTGACATCTACTAAGCCGCTCCCTCTCTCGGAGAGGAAGCCTGTGTCCCAGCAGTGAGAATAGAATAGGCTGATTATGAGTATTCTGCAACAGACATCCCCAATTATGAGTATCCTGCACTAGACATCCCCAATTATGAGTATCCTGCACTAGACATCCCCAATTATGAGTATCCTGCACTACACATCCCCAATTATGAGTATCCTGCACTAGACATCCCCAATTATGAGTATCCTGCACTAGACATCCCCAATTATGAGTATCCTGCACTAGACATCCCCAATTATGAGTATCCTGCACTAGACGTCCCCAATTTCCAACATACTTCATGGTTTTCGCATACTATTTCACGAGTACTAAAACTAAAACATATAAGTACCTATACCTTCTTATCATAGCCAGTCATAATGAAATTCCTGATAAACTTCATTTCTTTAGGCTTTACTGAAATTGTATTGTTGCACCTTTATTTGCATAAGATAACGAAAAATTCATCCATTTCTTTATCATCATCATCATCTGCCTCGCCTTTTCCCAACTAGGTTGGGGTCAGCTTCCAGTCTAACCGGATGCAGCTGAATACCAGTATTTAACTTAGAGCGACTGCCTATCTGACCATCCATTTATTTATAGATGGGTGAAAGGTCCAGACGACTGTCAATCCACAGACATACATTACCGCTCTCTTACTGGAGAGGGCAATTTCAACTGGCGTTTCATATATCCATTCGACTACCTGGAGGCCGAGGAACGTATAGTGATATCCCGCAAGGAGTCTGTTTTCTCCTGGGATGAAACCGAGTGTAAGATACCGGCGCGGCTCGAGTTACAAGTGTGGGACGCAGATCACTTCTCTGCTGATGATTTCTTGGGTAAGTTACATAAACTCACGACATTTTCCACTCAGTTAGAATAGAATAGAAAAATATTTATTTCTAATTATATGGTACAGTCAGCTGCAGAGAAATGTCACCCCCTAGCATCAATACATTGCTAGGGGGTGACATTTCTCTGCAGCTGTCCGTACATTGAGATCTAAAATTAAACATTTATTCACAAACTACCATTGCTGGTGTAAAAAAAAAAAAACTAAGTGCATGCAAATCGTAGACATTACAATAAAAGTTGTATTAAATTAATAAAATTGATTTGAATTTATTTTTTTAACTTCTTATAATAAAATAGATACTGAATAAATAAATTTAATAATATTAATTGTAATGTCAAAATATTAATTATTATATCAAAAAGCATAGAATATTAATTACAATGTCAAAAAGTATGATTTCAAAATTCATTAACGGAATAGAAACACATGTCTAAGAGCCAAGTAAACATTTTACATTTGAATTTATTAATTGGTAACATTCTCAAGCCAGGTGGTAATTTATTATAAATTTTTACTGTCAGGTAGAAAAGACAAAATACATTGATCCTTTAACCTTGTTGATTGGGACGAACACGATGTCCATTTTGCATTAGTTCATAAGTTTTTTTAGAGTATCACCATAAGCCTGGCGTATTTGCTTTTCCGCCGACATCTCCCTAACTTGCTTCGGTTTCCAGCATTTCCTTCATGTATTGGGTAAAATATTGAGTTATGCCTAATAATTTCTTACAAGAAGCACTCAAAGATTTGAACTATTGTGACTTGTTACCGTGTATTCAATTGTAACTTGTTCTTCACTTCAGGTGCCATAACACTGGACTTGAGTAGATTCCCGCGCGGAGCCAAGTCTTCAAAACTATGCACTCTGGACATGCTGCAATATGACGGCTCCGTGCCGATGGTCAATATCTTCAAACAAAAGCGCGTCAAGGGATGGTGGCCATTTTATATCAAGCGTGATACCGAAGAAATGGAACTTACTGGCAAAGTGGAAGCTGAGATTCATCTCCTGACCCGAGAGGAGGCTGATAAGGTGCCGGCTGGACTCGGCAGGAATGAACCGGATCCCTTGGATAAACCCAAGTAACTATGAATACATAGGGTGGATTTTAGAGACAGGGCAGTAAGGGCAGGTACCTGAACCGTTGTAGCTACAGGAAAATGGTCTTAGGAGACTGTCCTTAACTTTTTGAGACATGTTTTCACAAAAACTTTGTTTGATGCCAATCGATCCTGTATAGGGAGCAAAAAACAAGAAAAGTCAAAAATCGCAAAAAACTTTACCATACATTTGTGTTGTTAGGGTTTTTCCGTCTGGAATTTGTAGTAGCAACCCGGAGTCTGGATTTGTGCCCGGTTGATGTAATAGGCACGCTCCATAATACATGGGACTTAATCATAAGTGGCGAAATGTGGGTGCACCTCTGCCTAAACCGTCGGGGAATACAGGCGTGATGTTATATTACGTTGTGTGTGTGTAAAAATTAGTTTCCTTTTTTTCAGCCGCCCGGATGCGTCGTTCATGTGGTTCCTGAACCCGCTGAAATCGATCCGCTACATCGTGTGGCACAACTACAAGTGGACTATCCTGAAAGCATCTATCGTAATCATTCTGGCTGTGATGATCCTGCTGCTTGTATACGCAGTCCCCGGATACACGGTCAAGAAACTCCTAGGAGCTTAAAAACCATGATCAGAGACTACAGCTGATGATTTATGTTCAGTTCAGTTACATTAGGTTTGATGTCTACATATCACGAAAAAATTCAAAAATACATAAAAATATATATTTTAATCCATAATACAATATATAAAATAAAAAGAGTATAATACTATCATAGTATAGAGATAATTAAAAGTATTTGTAAGTTTAGATTTAAAGATAAATTAATTTCGCTTTACTTTTCAATATTTATCCCTCTCTACTTACTAAACTACTTTTTACAATATTTTCTACGACCTTTTTCTTACTAATCAATATTTGTTTTCTAATCAATCCTTTTTTTATGATTTAGGTAAAGGATGAACTTTACATTTATCTAAACGTTTCACTATCCATTATTTCATACATTCTATAAGCCATACCACAGAATAATACAGAAGGTGCACTCCGCATTTTAGGCATAAAACTACAAGTACGGGCGAGCTCGACTTGTCGGGCCAATTCAGTGAATGTAACGTAGTCAGAAGATCAAACCGTTCCGCGATAGAGAGAGGCCACTTCTAGGAATCTAGGTGAATATAACTGTAGGTAATAGGGATGATGCCTGGGTAAAAAAAAGAAATTCTATTTAGTCCGTCAGTCAGATAATAAAAAAAATATTAGACACGTATTTTTTGCTTTATCATATTAATAAAAAATGACTCAGATACAACGCATTAAAGTTGGGCAGTGGGGGTTGATACGTCACAAGTATGTATAAAATCTACATAAAAGTGACGTCATGGCACATTAAAACTCAATGTATCGCCGTAATCTTTTCATAACGTATAAAAAGAAAAAATACGTGTATCTACGTTATTTTTTCATAATCTACATTACGGACAAAAACATTTTTTTAGTCATCATCCCTATTAGCGCTGTGCGACCTGAATTGCACTTTATTGTGTCGTAGCAAGAGTCGCTTTTTATTTAAATGATTTTGCGGAGTGAACCATGATCTGTATTAATCTATGGCCATACATTCTGAACATCGTAAAAGGTTACTTCTTATGTGATCGCTCTCGAACTTAATAATACACTGGGAACACAATCACTTCTGCGTTACCTATCACTAAATTCGGCTTCTACATTTGATACACATTCTGTCATACAATAAAACAGCATATTTCTGCTGGTCTCATAAGGAACCGGAAAAAAGGAACGACAAAAAAAAACACAAAAATACAAAAATAAAACATTGCTATAATAACCTTAATATATCTATTATTAACCACATAAAAAATTAAATAAAAATCGATAAAAAAAAATATAACTACGATAGCAACATTTATAATCAAATATGTTATCCACTTAGTTAACAATAAGACAGCACAGAGATAATATTCTGATAATGTTGCAAAAAAAAAAACTACAAATCAATTTTTTTTTTTTTTTTTTTTTTTTTAAAAACGTTGCCCCACATTAGGAATTTCTCCTGTATCGTGGGTGCGTTTACATACATATAAACTCACATACACAAACAGCTAGACCCGGAACAACTAATTGTAGGTCATACAAATATTTGTTCCGTGCGGGGATCGAACCCGCGACATGCAGCGCAGCAGTCAATTACTTAACCACTGCGCCAACCGTGCCGTCAATGAATATTTGATAAGTTGATAACGTAACGGTACACGGTATGTTATCAAATATTAATTAAACACATACATATCCTTATTTAACACACTATTCATCCATAGTAATAATAAAACACCCGGCCAAGTGCAAGTCGGATTCGCACAGGAAGGGTTCCGTACCTTTTAAGAAGCAAAAAATGATTTTGTTATAGCGGCAATAGAAATACACAATCTGTGAAAATTTCAACTGTCTACCTATTTCGGTTCATGAGATACAGCCCGTTCTGTTCTGGTACGGATCCCTAAAAAGGACATTATCGGTTTTGATGCAAATTCATTTCAATCCATTTTTTTTTTGCTTTTTTCGGTTAAAACTATCTGTCTAAAGGCGGTTTCCCACGGTGCGTGATATTGCAGACTGACACTGAACAACCCGCATCGACGCAGTCGAGTTGTCTGGTGAGTCGGTAACTACCATAGATATAATAAAGAAGTAGACTGTTTTTAACCTCATAGTTAGACTAGACTGTTTTTAATATTTCTGTGGTAACTACAAAGGATCATTCAAAATTGTTGTCAACATCAATGATTTACCAGATGAACACCTGACAGAGTTACAGGAAACTGATTTAGGTATGCATGATTCGCTACTGCTATCCCTACATGTCAGAGTCTGACAGTTTTGCAGATCCTACACGTCGTGGTGGATTTTGGTAAAGGTACACCAAAAGTGAAAAAAATAATTGGAACACACTCAATCTTCAAAAATGCAGCCAGTGACCTCTGCGCTGCCACCGACAATGCCGTGGAATTGAAGTTTTGAGCCAACGCAACGTTGAAGAAGAAGATTAATTCTTAGAAACTCGTGTAAATCCACATTTACTAACGTAAACTGAGTATGTCTGCGATTGTAGTTATCCAAGGCGTTTTACAAGATCTGCCAATGTGTTTGGCAGCAAATGTGGATGAAACGATTAATTATATTTTAGAATTATATTTGTTTCGGTGCCTATACACATACATAAAAAGCAAAAGACAATACACAAATCAAAATATCCAATAAACATTTAATACACAATAAAACCATGTCCAATAGCAATAGAAACATTCAACCATCACAATAGATTCACTATTCTGTTTTTTTATTAAATCGCAAGCAAAGCCGAGACGACTATTCTGCAAATGTCTAAAGTGCAGAGGAAAAACAAGTGCACATGATTAATTAAACCACGATTAAACAATAGATTCATATTTATTCATAACAAATTCAAATGTTTATTGCTCAACACAGTAGGGACATTTTATTCATTTCTAGATGTCAAGTGAATGCGCAGTCCACTGTATTGTACCAATTCAGGCATGCCAAATTCATAATTAATACAATTTTATTTAATAACCGTCTATCAGTTACATAATGTCATAATTTCAAAAATAATGCCTTGTACAGTGATTTAAGTTCAAGTTTATAAATAAATAATTCATAGATTCAAATTAAAAAGTAATCTGTAAATCTGTAAATTAACAGTAGAAATACATTTGGAATTTTATAATTCCTTAAGACTATTATGAATTAACATATCACAATCAAAGTTACATATCACAACACAACAAATGTTTCTAACCTAACATGTGCAATACCTACATAGCCACATCCAAAGCCATAGAACATACCTACCTCTACTCTATTATAACATTAGAATAGGGTTATCGGTGTCCTATCTACGGTGGTGAGGGGCCATCCTCACCACCCTAAATTATCACCACTCTCCATCGATACTTGATAACACTGAATTGATAAACCATCACTCTAACTATACAGATCAGGCATTTGTATTTAAAATACAGATTATTTAAATACACCATTTATTATTCATAGGTATAAAAACACAAACCACGATAATACATGCATTCAACAAGGCATCATAACCATGTATAACCAATTCCCTGTTCCATATTATATTCATAAATTAGTAATACCATAGACTAATAAAAATAAAAATTTATCTATCAAATCATTATGCTCGTAACTGTTATTTTTCCTAGTCAATAAATGTTGTCCTTTCTTTTTTCCTTCTTCCAAATATTTAAAAACTGAATACACACAATATTCCTGTAAAATGTTCTTGTTCCGATCTAGATTGACCCAAAAGCAATGCTCTAAAATTATATTATTCAGACATTTCACAGATAAAGTTAATTGTTGAACAACATAATTAATTAATAAGTGTATTATAATCAATATAATCAAATTCATGTATAATTTATTTAATCACTCAAAGAATATATAATCGTAGCTGTAAGTACAATGGCGTTTCATTTATCTTTTGTTTTAGTTTATTATATGTCCCGCCCACAATAAAATTAATACCTACCCAAAAATTAAAACTAACATAAACTTAAGTGCTACCACAGAAGAATACAGATGGGACACATTATGTATGAAGCTACAAGTAGGTACATGCCCGGCTCGACTTGTCGAATTCAGTGGGCGTAGCGTCGTCAGAAATATAAGAGTTACGCGATAGAAAGAGAGGCAACTTCAAGGTGAATATAACTGTAGGTAATTAGCGTTGAGCGGCCAGAATTACACTTTACTGTGTCGTAGCAAGAGTCGCTTTTTATTTAAATGATTTTGGGGAGTGTCGCATCTCTTTCCATCTCCATTGTTCATTTGGCTTTATTAGAATATCATAGAAATAGGATCACATATGTATGAGTAATTTTTATGTCCATGACCAGCAATACTAATCGCTTCCATATTTAGTAAATCATTATTACTCAATTGGTATTAATTAGTACTCGAACAAAAAAACAAGGGGGCATGCTACAGCTATTCTAAGTATATAAATAATTAGTACCCTTCTACGTGATTCATATCGTAAAAAAACAGAACTGAAACATTTGTATTTACCGAGAAATCAACGATGAAAACATTCGCGCGCTCGTTCAGCAGGACCACGACTTTGAAAGTTGATTCCAAGTTTGAGAATTTTTTGATTGATTTTTGATTTGTTTGATTTTTTTTTTGGTCAGCGACCACTGCTAGTGTTAATTGTTACTTGAAGAATGAGTTCAGTTTTTTGTTTTGTTTTATCTATGTTGATATCTGTGCACTATGCTACCGATTAGGCGTACTAGCAAGTAGCCACCATTTTTAGCTTGCTGACATGAACTCATCGTCACCATCAAGAGACAACTCATGTTCTTCTGGAGTAAGTAGAGACGTAGAATTCAGTACAAACACACTGAGCAACTGAGCTTTCAGGTGCGACTGAACCGACCGCGACGTGTTCGCACCGCTATCCATGTAGAAATAGCGAGTATCGACACCGAGTTATCGAGACAGCGACCGGGATCGCGAGCATCTTTGCCTAATTACCCTTACGCAGAAGCCGATGTACATCGCTTGAGCATCGTGCTGTCACTGCCCGTTTGGCAGATAGGGAGCGAGACAATTATACTCGTACTTGAGTATATATTTTAAAGTCTATTACACTTATGCGACGATTACAGCTGGCATTATGATAGATCGTTCAGTCGCACAATGTACCTTTCGCGAAATGCACCCCATGCGCAAAACGTACCATTCTCAAAATGCACCTTTCTCAAAACGTACCTTTCTCAAAATGCACCTTTCTCAAAATGCACCTTTATCATAATGCACCTTTCTCATAATGCACCTTTCGCAAAACGTACCTTTTTTCTACATTACTGACTGCTTTGAACCCTCAAACTCGATCAGATAAGAAACGACTTGACAAATGGCCGATTCCTATATAATTTAAGGACCGTTATCGGTTAAGATAAGACAACGGTGTGAGTTAAAAGAAGATGTAGTGACAAAAATTGAAAAGGGTATGCTGAGATGGTTTAGTCATGTTGAGAGGATGAATGAAAGGCGACTAACAAAATGTATTTACAAGGCAGATGTGAATGGAAGCGCCGGGAGGGGATGCACTAGGAGGACATATACTGACCTTATTGGTGATGTTCTTCAGAAAGGACAGGTGCGTAGTACTCGCAACCGTCGAGCGTGTATGACCAGATTTATGAACGTAAACGAGGCAAAAGGAGTAGGTATGTAAGGGTCGTAGCAGGTGGCATTCTGTAGTTTCTACCTACCCCCATGCGAAGAAGGCGTGAGTTTATGTATGTATGTTAGCGGTTAAAATTAAGACTCTTGTATCTTTAACAATAATGAAGAAAAGACCTCATAGCTTTGCATAGTAGACGATGTAGCTATCACAGCAAAAAAAAAACTCAGGAATATATTTATATGCCCAAATTTGGCAATAAAAAAAGCTACCATAGGTAACCATAAGGGCTCGTATAGAGAGCGTCGCCAACGCGCCACCACCGTGCCGTCGGCGTTTCATTTTGCGTGTAAGACTATATAGGTATATAGTCCTCCAGATCGTATTTCGGCCAGGGCGGCCAATCTCAACGGAGACTAGCCTTCGGCGCGGGAGATACTTATTACAGTGCACAAGTGTGTGTGCAGACACAGGTCTATTCTCTCTTCCCTCACTCTCATAGTCCGATGGGACGGCAATCCGACACGACCGGAGAGAGATCCAGCGTTGGACCAACGGCTTAACGTGCGCACCGAGGCAGGGGGGTAAAACACCGCCTACTTCCAAACTCCGGGCTGTTACTAAGAAATTCCTAATGGAAAAAAACCCAATAACACTTTGCCCGACCCGGCAATCGAACCCAGGACCCCACGCTCAGCAGTCACGCTTGCAAACACGAGACCAACGGGGCAGCTGTGTATAAACATATGTTGCCAGCCCACTGCCGCACCGCCATCTAACATTACTTCTTTTTTTTCAAAGTTGTTCTAATAATAAAACAACTCCATGTTCTGGGACCTCAACACTTAAAATTGTGTAAATTGGCTTCGGCTCCTCATACGCATTCAAAGGTCCGGGACCCCAGGGTCCCGAGATATGTCATAAACAACTCTTTCAGATAATTTTGCATGACCCGGGTATAAAATGATCTACCAGTCTTTAATGGAAGCATCATCACCTCATCTTCATCTGGCTCGCCTTTTACCACCTATGTTGGGGTCAGCTTCCAGCCTAACCCGATGCAGGTGAATACCAATATTTTACATGGAGCGGCTGCCTATCTAACCGGTAAGACTGGTGACTGGTGAGACTTGGTGAGATTTTTTTGGCTTCTGACGACCCATCACCACCAGGCATCATCACCTAATTGTAAAATTTTTTTTTTTTTTGTTGATAATCCTTTTTTAACTACAGATATTTGTTTATTGATCTCAGTTCTTAATTTTATTAATATGTAGTTTGCACGCCGAAAGGTAAATATGGTGATACCAAGACTGTAATATACTATTGTTACATGAATGTAAAACCTAAACGTATTGTTTACCCATATTTGCAAATAAATGATTTTGAATAATTACGAATTTGAACCTTATTAAAACAAAATATTTGTCTGTTACATAAATAAATAATAACAATATAATTAGTAAGAAGGATATACAGATTTCTATGAACTCTTTTCTATTTCATCCTGAATTTTACTTAGAACTTCTTTAGCACTTCTGTATATTATGTCATCAAATAACTCAGTTTGAACCACACGTTGAGCGCTCACCTCAGCTTCACTATTACCGATAAAATTTTCGGATTTTGGCATATTATCAGAGTCATAACTTTCAATTTTAATTATTTTTGTATCCCGTATTTGTGTCACTGGTTTCTTTATGTCAGAATTTATTGTTGGTTCTGTGCTTGCTCTCTTGCGGGAAGGTGGAACAAGACTCGGCTGCTCCATTGGCCAAAATTGGAATAGTTCTATCGTATCCTGAAAAGAGAAAACAAACCTTTAACTGTTTGAAAACACGTTCTAGTTAAGAGTCATTTAATAAAGAAGAGGTAAGTTGGAATATAGTGCTAATATACCTTCTATACATTGCTATTAGCAGTTACCACTAAAAGATTATAACGACAAACTAATAAACACACAAAATAATTTAAATACATATTGTGAGTAGGTAGGTACTTACCGATATACTGGAACAATCTCGCTAAGCGATCCAAGAGTTCAGTCTTCAAAATTGTAAGTTGTAGTCCATAAAATAAGGCTGAATTTTTAGTCACCGTCCAAATTTTGATATATTAATCTTTGGCGAAAATCATTGAATACGTGTTTTTTCTTTTAGTATCACTCGATACAAAAATATTGAGATATCACATCACAAAATTATTATATACCACGCAGAGCGGATAATTCTTTCGAGAAAATGATTTAATATGAAAATTTTACGTATAGTTTTTTTTTTTTAAATGGAGTTAGTGAATGAATTTATAGTGAAAAAAATTGGACGGTGACTAAAAATTTTGCCTGTATATATATATATATCTGTTTATATTCAACAATGTATTTATTATTTGGTTAATAGAGTTGAAAATAGTTGGTATATTGATGTAGACTTGTAGATAATCCTCGACATAAAAGGTAAGATGAAATTCAAATCCAAGTGACAAACTGGAGCAGGGATGCCGAATTCTCAAATCAAAGCAAAGATTTTAAGGAAATCATCATTTCGTTTACCTTAGATATCCAGGAAGGGCAATTTACATGCCATGCCACCTAAAATAATTATTAATGACAACAGCAAGCAGATATAAAAAAACCGTTTTGCATATAATACGAGTATACTCCCGGACACCTGAATCGAGCCACCCTGCATATTTTTGTTTAAAGGTCTCTATCTTTTCTTTATATAAAGGTACAGTTCGCGTCAAATAACTTTACCGTTCTGAAGTTAGGTTGTACATGCGTGAGTTTTTTTTTTTTTTTTTGACTAGGGCATCTCGTATCTCACCTCTGAGGTGATGACTACTTAACCGGACAATCCTGCGGCTGCCTTAAGCTACTAAACTCAAAGCCTCCAGCCAGGTGCAAAACTATTCTAATTAAAACTAGGCGAGCGCTCGCTAAGGGCACCCCCTGTGGGGTACGGACCTCGGCTTAGGGCGTCGCTGGGGGGAGGACAGCAAGTTGGGACAGGCTGGATCAAAGATAATTCATTATTATTAATCGGGGAATTTAAATCTACATTTCTCAGCATAACGCGGGCTGGCGCTTCTGCGAGCAAGGGTCGGGGGGGAGTATTATTTACACGGGCGGGTCGCGATCGCGGAGGACCTCGGCGGCGACGTCGGAATGCGGGTCGGTGTCTGTGTTTGTGCACTGTACTTGTGGCCCTATTGCTCTCCTGGAGGAGGGTTATTGGGTCGTCTGGGTCGGTAAGGATTTGCCTCGGGCGGCGGATCTGACTGATTCTACTAGTGACATATTTGGCGGCCTCGACAACCAGAGGGTTGCGGTGTTTGGCGGCGGACTCAAAGAAACGCTTGGAATTGCGTTTGAGAAATTGGTGGATTGTGGGGATCTTTAGGTCGAGATGGAGGATCTCGTTCCTAACATACCAGGGGGCATTTTTCGGAGGAATCTATTTTGGAGCGTTTGCATCCTATGAATATGGCGGGTTTTGCGTGTGCAAATACGGCTCCCGCATAGGTCATAATGGGACGAACGCACGCCGTGTACGTACGCAATTTGCACTTTAGTGACATTTTGCTACGTGCATTCAGGACAGAGTGAAGTGTACCGAGATTGAAAGCGGCTCGCGAGCGGGCCTGCTTTATGTGATCGCTAAAGGTGAGATGCTGATCGAGGACAACACCTAGGTATTTGGCTCGCTTCTCCCAGGGGATAGGCTTGCCGAACATGGTGATAGGTCGCGGGGGTTTGAACCTTTTACGCGGTTTCATAAAAAGAACCGCTTGGATTTTATCCGGGTTGACTTCGATCCTCCACTTTCTAAACCAGGCGCCGAGCATGTCGACTGAGGTCTGGAGAGTGCGGGCTATCGAGTCAGAGCTGGTACCCTTGTAGTAGATGGCCGTATCGTCTGCGAACAGAGCCAACTGCGCCCTTCTACTCTTTGGGATATCGCTGGTGAAAAGCGTGAAGATTAGGGGGGAGAGCACAGAGCCTTGAGGGACTCCTGCGCGGATCGGACGGGGGACATGCGTGAGCATGCGCGCTACTGTTTTATAAGTATGATTGACTACTGCGCTGTGCGCAGTCATTTGTAGTCTACTTCAAAGCGGCAAAGTTATTTGACGCAAACTGTAAGTGGTACAAAGGAAACAATATGTGGTTTAAGGCAGTCACTTACTATCGTTTCCGTTTTATTTTGTACCAAATTCGAAATGGGAATACTAAAAAAAAAAGAGTTTAATTGCAATAATCGTTTTTTCGCTTTTACGAAAACAATGAATTACATAGAATAAACGTTTATTTAGTAACTTGTGTTACCTCCAAGAGTAGGTATTTACTACGGCTGTCATGCGGTTAGGCATGGAATTAACTAATGCTACTATGACGTGCTGTGGAATGTTCTGGAATGTGGAATGAGCTTGCAGGATGGCAATTTTCAGCTCTTGCAAGTTTCCGGAGCTGGTTGGTTAGTTCGAATACGCCTCTACGGCTCATCACATAAGTTAAATTGGATTCATATCAAGATTTCTTGTTGGCCATTCCATTACTGTTATACTAACGTCATGCAGGTATTATCGAACAATTCTTGCAGCGCGCCCTTGCATTATCAATTTATCATGCATAAAAATGAAAACCTGGCCCACAAACTCGGCCGGCATATTGCATCACATGACCCTCTAGGCATTGTCGAATGTATCGGTCGCTATAATAATATAGTGGTAGAAATCGTAGTCTCGTCATAACCAGTTCCAAGCCAGTTTTTTTTTCGGTGGAAATTCCGCCCCATTACCCACCGCCATAGCTCACCTGTTCTTCAATGCAACATTGCCGAAAATGTTACCCCTGTCTTCGGTAGACTTTCCGCGGACGTCCGTCTTTGCCAAACAGTAGTAGTATCTTGGTTTTATCCGTAAAAAGAACCTGGCGCCATTGACGTTGAGTCCAATGCAAAAGTTCGCGTGCGAACTGTAGGCAAACTGTAACTGTAAACTTCTCAAAGGACCATTAGTTCAGCAGGTACGTGTCTTGGCAAATGACCCTGAATCGATAAATTTACACTTTGTGGGAATAATGCTCACCTTTGTCTTGTTGTCTCTTCGCAAACAATAGACAGAGAGGGTTTGGGTTGGACTCAAATTGTATCACATTTAGGTAGACAAAGATACCTAAAAACTTTGAAAGTCTTCCCGGTCCGCCTATCGTCAACGTGACAATATTTGAAAAGCTTGTTGTTTCAACGAGTGCAAGTGAGAACTGCTAACAAGCAAGTGAGAACGCGATAACATTGTACGAAAAATTGTGTGTACAAATTTGTTTCAGGAAATACGTGTTTTTGAGTAAGCCTTACAAGTTTGTGATGTTTTTCATTTAGAACCTCCATTGTATGTGCGAGGTTTCTATGTAAATGTTTTCTTTACTTTTACTATTTATATTATGACTATAGACCGGCCAACTTTCAGGTAAAAGTGATATTTTTTTTAAAAAATTGTGCAGATTTTTTGACTTATCAACCTCAAAAAATCTGCTTTTTTGCACAAATTTTCAAATGACAGGTTGGCCGCTTTTAAGGTATATTAAAAAAAAAACTAACAAGTGGCAGAATTTCGCAGTTTTTTATCACCATGGGAATAGCACAAGGTTTTCAGGGTTGCTAACTTGGGTATAAACTTGTCTCAGGGGACCTAACAACATATAAAAAGATCGTAGTTACATGCGCGTTTGCGACGTTTGCATTTTTTTTGGGTCGATGTTGACTGGGCTAAAAACAAATAACGAAAAACTATTGACCTATATATGCTCTAATCAAAGCTTGTTGTTACTAAACTCCGAATTTCTTCTCTTCTTCAAATTCGTGAATTCAAATTTGGAACAATGGTGATAGCGAAATGATGACCAGTATGTTAGCTTGAAAACTGTATATTTAAAAACTTCTCTGACTTATCATAATCTTGATGTTAGAACTAAAACATAAAAATGCACGGGGGCTCGATATAGGAGCTCGAGAGTGTAAAAGTAAAAGGATTATCTTTAATAATACCATGAATGAGAAAACAAATACTTTGTTTTGGTTTCACATGAACATTATCACTCACTAAGACAAACGTCTTCAACATTCTGACACATCGCCCTATCCCATACGCATGCGCGTCGTCCGCGCATGGCATGTAAGATTTGAAGTGCTGAGGAGCCGTGCTGGCACGTTAACCTATAAACCTATTTACCTATAATATTGTCCTGGCAATGCTGCCAATCTTGTGGGCACGTTTCCGGATGACAGCGAGAGCGATGCGGACGAGGCGATGCGACGCCTAAGGTTCCTTTTGTTGTTGTATTTATTTGTATAGTTAGTCATTTAATTTAATGTCCGATTGTCTATTGTATATACAATTTGGCGTAAATTACCTGAAAATAAATGTAGGTATGTTTGTTCATAGATTTTTCCTTTTTCCTTCTAGAAAAGAAAGTACCTACCTACCGATTGAATTCGAGGGATGTTGTTTAACTTTTATATTTTAAAATACATTAAGCGTGAAGTCCGTTTCTTTGTTATTAATTAAATCTAATAAGTAAACCCGCAATTTCCACAGTATGTGCAATTGCATCTTTTGTCGACTTACGCCAATACCTAGACAGTCAAAGCACTGAAATAGTATAATAAAGTAACAGTATTATATCTCAGCAGAGACCTTGTAAAAATTAAAGATAAACTTTCGTCGTGCGTGTGTTACTGCCGCGCACTCGATACTGTTGCGTACTGATATACACTGAGATTTTGAAGCGCGTCTTTCGGCACCGGTACTGTACCTCCTGAAAATTGTAAAAGAACAGCAAAGGAATACACAGAGTCACTGAATACTATATGTCTCAGTAAGATGGTTGCAGCCAATTTCGACGTAGCGCTTGCCGGCCGCTGCAGCGACACCTCTAACTTCGCTCGCTCGGCTCACGCTGAGGCTCGGTAGTTGGTCACAGTTCTAACCTAACCTGACCTATTTGGTCGAAGTGCCCTAATAATTACATTACTAGATCGTGCTCGTATCATAGTTATATATTCCTAGTAAGACAGTTAGGAATCGCTTTCATATAACTATATTACGGTATATAGCTATATCTCTAGGTATATAACTATATCACGGCTATAACCATCTTACTACGACATATACACATACAAAACATGAATGTGAAAGGAATTCGTACCTAATCGTAATTATTTTTTGCGAACACAATCTAGCTCCCGTTCAGAACGACCATCAAATCCGTCATTTTCACTGAATGTACGAATATAAAGGCAGATCTGCGCAGTGCGAATGTGAAACCACTTTCTCTTTCAATCCACGCAGGCATAAGCGCGGGAACTTTTATTGATTACCTCTTGGTTACTCGTACCTACCCTGTGCTACTGGTATAATCAACATTCGCCCACACAAAACATGCGCTCACGATATGTGTTACCAGCACATCATAATGCCGTTGGACCCTTAGAGTATGGCGTAAAGATTTCATTGCTTGCACGGCACGTCAAACAATAATTATTTTTATTTAATTTACGTTTTTTTTATGAAAATATTTACTTGCAATGTTAAAAATGATTCATAAACATCTTTTAACATGTCCAAGCAGAAATTTGTATTTCACAACATTTATCAAAATAAATTAAGACTCTCAGGTATACCATAAACACAGAAACATACAAATAAAACTTATTAATTGTTATATTGGTAGAAAAAAAAATACAGTTCAATACTGTGCAGTCTACAAATTATTTTAAAAAGTATATCAAAACTGCTGAAGTTATATATTATTTTCAGAAAAGTTACATTTTTTGCAAAAATACTCGAAAATCTGTAACGATTTGCTGGAAAACACGCTGGAAATCGTATCTTATGGTATAAAACATAGGATGAAGCCGATGAAGCTTGTCTGAGTTTGAAACGACACTAACTCAACACAACACGTAGGCAGAGCTTTCAATGTGTGCCTTGCTGGTTGCAGTATCGCCCAAAATAGTTAATTGCAAAACTGCTAATACTAAAACACACAAAATTGCAAAAAAAATATAAATGTTTTAATTACAACAACATACCTCGTACTTACATACATCTAAAATACTTTTAAAAACCTGTTTGAGCAATCTATTTCCTCAAGAAACAGATTTCTTCGATTAAAATTGAAAGACCTTCTATCCATCTGTAGAAAGATTAGTATATCTACCTAATATTCCTTTAATATAAGCACATACATGTTATTAGACACAGATAAATAATCATGGTAGACAGTGGTAGACTCGTTGAAAATTTTATAATTAAATAAAATGTAGTCGGTATCACATCAGTACTAAGTTTAAGGCCTAAGTATCACTATGAGAATTGATGAGTCCATTTAATCTACTTAATATTGAAAAAACAGGCATAATATTCTTTGTGTTATGTTTTGGATAAGTAGATAATAGTAGATTGTTTGCCTAGGGAGCAAGCAACTATTTTTAAGGCGAGAGTTTCTTTGAATCCAGAGCTCAGCGAGGGATTCATAGTATGTCTACTCGAGCTTAAAATAGTGTTGCTCCCGAGGTGAGCACTCTACTTTTTACTATCCTCTGTAAGAAAAAAAACGTGTGCGGTCCCCCCGTCAGGAACGAAGTTCTTTCTCACGTATGATTTAAAACAAAAACAAAATTTGGCCAAGATTTTCATTTTGACCAAAATCACACTTTCTCTCTCTTGCCGGCCTGTTACTGGTACTTATTCATACAATGTTCGTGATTGGTATCTTTGGTAATTAGAACTTTTACTAACAAAATCCATTCCAAATTTAAATCATTTTTCGTCCCTAGGGATTAAAAAGCTATTTTGGTTTACGAAGAATAAACTAGCTCTTTGTGAATATATGTGATAAAAAAATATTGCGGCTAAGAGACAGACAAGTTTCTTAAAGTATACTCAGCACAAAAAAGTCGCAAAAGTTTGGGGAAATAATATAAAGTGCGCTTAGTTTCCTTTCCATATAGATATTTCTTTAATTTTAAATTTTCTTTTCTCTTTAGGGATTTGTTTAATTTTTTCATGTTATGCCATAAAAAGATTTAAACAAAATATCAACAATATGCTTTCAATTCAAACGTGTCAGATTTTATGCACGCTAGCTGTATCGAATGCTTGAAAGTGAGTTTGAAATTCCGCGTGACGTAGTGTGCTAGGGCCGGAGAGTAGTGCATGAGTGTTCTTAAAATTCTCCGCCCCTAACACGACCCTCTGACTTTAATATATTCCTCTCTTTTCCTTTTTTCAATGAATACGAATAATATCATTTGAGGCCACCGCTTTCAACACACTGATTTACCTCATGTTTGTGCCAGTACTGCAGTGCCTACCAGTAACAACCTCCTGGATGATTCGCGTTCCTAGTACTTGTACGTCCACCAAAGTCAGAACGGGAGAATCTCGTACTAATGGCGAAATACAGAATGGAGAGTAGGTACTCAGAGTCCGTCTCACAAGAGAAGTCCCGCGGCACTATGTGAAACCTTTTTTTTTTTAAACACGACGTTAACTTTTTATGTTTTAAGCTAACAGTCTTAAAATAATAAAATAAATATGTACATGTTTATTTAAATGGAGGGGAATTAATCATAAATACCTACTAAATATGTGAAATAAGTGGAACATCACATGACTATATTAGCCCTTTTATATTTTCTTTTGGGTGGAAAATTGTCAAATAACTTCTCCCACTCTGGGCGGAGCGGGAGAAGTTATTTGGCAATTCTGTCTTCGTGTTCAGTCTGACACGCCTGTGTCAGACTCTTACTGCCTAAAACCCAGCCATGTTCCTTCAGTTACCTGTACGTTGCCAGTGGCCACGGTATCCCTTTCGGACTTCCCCGCAACCCCGGCAGGCATCTGTCCCATCGGACCCCTTCATTTGCTTAAATCTCTTTGAAGCGCGCGTGGAACACAACGCGCCGGCGACCCGGACCTGCTTTCTAATTACGCAACATATTTTCGTAAACGATAAAGACAAAATCTGTTTCATTTTGACAGTGTTCAACTGCAGAGCAACGTAAATAACGCAATGAATGTTGTTCATTGCGTTATTTACGTTGCTCTGCAGTTTCTTTTTTCGAACTTACGAAGCAATGGATTAGCAATCTGTTTCAAAAGGATTCAGATTCGGATTGATTTTGCATTACGTAATTAGGGTCCTGGTCCTTATCGGACGGCAAGCTACCCATTGCTAGCCGTCCGCAAGCCCGCGCTTACTTTGGCCGGGAATCGGCCTGGCATTGCCGACGCTGACGCCGATTGGGAGTGAGGGCGCGAAGTTTGTTTCTCCCTCACGCGTTACGCAGGAACCTTCCGAAACAACCGTGTCCGGTGAGGACCTGCGTCAGCCGGAAGATGAGGACGCCGTGGCGCCTCTCTAGCCACTCCTCAAAGAGGGGATTTGTCGCCGGAATTGTGGCGTGCCCAATAACTGTAGCCCCGCATGGCTGTGAGACCGTCTCAAGTGATTGTCAGTGTCGTAGCTAGGCCAGTATCAAAAACAGTATCTAGGGCCATTTATACCTGATTTAAAAAATATAAGTACACTTATTAATTAGGTACTTACACAAATTAACTAACATTAAATATTTAAATAAAAATAACAATAAAATATCCTAACTTAACCAAAATAACATACATATGACGTTGAGAAATCCCTCCGCATCGTTGATAATGTAACCCCACCCACAACACTTTATTTTAAGTGCATTCTCAGATTTAAGGCGCGGACTGACTACGATTTTAAACGCTACAACTCTACTCACACAACCGCGTCTGCGCGTTAAACGGTAACATACACACGCAAACACAGCCGTTTGTGTGCTCATGGAAAGTTGCTTAGTATATGTAAGGAAATCAGATGTTTTTTTTTCTATTCAATATAATGTTCAACGTGTGTACCGATACTTGATGTGCAGTGTAGGTAGGTGCATAATATGATACAGTATTAAAATATTTAAAAAAAAACAATAATATCTTCATCCGTTTATTTTTATTACAGTACATGACAAACTGTTATAAACAAAAGTTCTGTATTTACCTAACTACGCTGAAGCAAAAATAGAAGGGTTATGTGTTTGACCTGTGTGTATGTATGTATGTCCATCCCTATGTTCCTTCGTAACTACTAAACGGCTGAACCGATTTAGAATGATATTTCGTTAGATCCGTCTTTATTGCGCGAGTGTCACTGGGTATATTCAAATTATAAAAAATCAAAATGATAGCCAAACTTATGAGTACCTACAATTAAAATTCTGAAAAGTTTAGGCATCTTGGCTGAATATTAGTCAATATCTGCCTGGGTGGTACATTATTTTGTGTTTCTGATATTATAATACCATCGCGTATAGGCATGCCACGTGTATTTCTGGGGTCCACTATTTCAGGGAGAAGGCAGTTCATATAAAATCGAACCAATTCTTGTTCCATTTTAAGGTTCCAGAAATTATCATCCCTTTCTATAAGTTCTAGTTTTAAGTTTTGATTTTGTCCACTCCAAATTGCAAAAATACACTTGTTTTTCTGTGTGACATGAAGCTGTCCCTGTACTTGAAAATACCAATTACTGTTGCGATTGATTGAATAAATATTTTCTTTTTTATCATATTTATATAACTGGATTTTGTTATCTTTAATTGCTTGCTCTATCCCTTTTTTATAAGCTGTCACTGGACATTTAACTTCCACAATTGTATCCTCGTCAATAATTCCATCGGGTGTTGCACCGATAAAAGGGTACTGACTGTCTATAAATAATCCACAGGACCCAAAAATTTAATTTTTTTATTTAAACCCTTCTCTGTCCACTGTATTTTTTGCGTCGTATATTTTCATTGCGTTACGTCATACTCGACTATCCAAGAAAACAGTTTTTGGTGAATATTGAGCTAACACCGCGCCTTAAGTACGTACATGACTTTGTAATTTTCACTTAAGTAATATTTGTATCACTGTTAATCTGTCGTTAGATAACAGACGATAGAAAGAAGGGCCCTGTTATAGTCCAACTACGCAAAATACGCGCCTATGTTGATCATAGGCGCGTATTTTGCGTAAACATAATGACATCACAATAAAAATATTGTGATGTCATTATGTTTACCAAACAAAAAATATTTAATAATTCCAGCAATACAAAGAATGTGCCACAACTGAATTTTGTCCAGTGCAAGGATCGATGGGTACATATTATGTGTACCTACCTAGTACTTACCTATAGAAATATGTTTTCACCACTCCCTGCCCCATCCTCTGGCTTCCATTCAGTACACTGCCGCGTAGCCCACACCACCACCGCCTTTCTGCTGCTTCAAACAAACGCTTCAGGGTTATGCTACCCTGGTAGTTACAAGCCAATTAGGTGGTCAAACGCCATCTAGAGTTACAAAGGAAAACTATCATATAAAACCCAGAGATAGCTGCAAACCCAACTTTATCAAGAAAAAATCAATGAAGCATTGTATATACATTTAGAAAAGAGTTATGAAAAACGATGAGATAAGAGTTGTGGAAGATAAGAAATAAACCACAAATGTTATGTATACTTAATTTATTTTATTTTTTATTAGTATCTTTATTTTTCAAATGACTTTAATTATTATAAATTAAAGATATGTTAGAAAGAGTATAAGTATTTAAATAATGAATATTGTGGTATTATCATAGGTATGCAATATAATGTTAACTAAAACCGAATTATAAGTTTGATTTAATAATGATCTTCCTGCGTCCTAACAGGGTAATGTACTCCTAAGTATTAGCCTAGTCTGTAACTGTGTGTAGATAATGCAAATAAATAAATAAAATAAAAGTTTCACTCAAAATATATTTTTCAAACTCCTAAATGCATGGTAAAATGTAAGTCATCATTATCAGCGAATATGGCTAATACGAAGGAATTTAGAGCTGTATTGGAAAAGAGGATCCATTTTATAAAAACCTGAATTCATATCCTGGTAGTTAGTAGTTACCAGAAAACACCATCTAGTTGCAAAAAATTAACTACAAAGTTACCTTACCCGCCTTACAAACGCTTCGGGGTTATGCCAGCCTGGTACTATCAGCCACAAGTTACGTTACTAGCCAGTTAGGTGGAAAAACGCCATCTAGAGTTGCAAAGGAAACTAAAATGTTTCACTCACAATAATTAAGTATCATTGTCGATCTGCTAAATGTATGATAAATCAAATCATATCCAATCATTTGTTTTCCAGATCATATAATCTATTAGTTGGCTTGTTAATTAATAATTAATGATAGTGTCAAAATAATGTATAACAATAAAATATAGAATTTAGAACCACATTGGAAATTATTACAAATTTTAGGAACCTACAATACCTATTAAAAATATTATATTCATAATCATGGTAGTTACAAGCCAGTGTTAGGCGGTAAAACGCCATCTAGTGGCAAAGAAGAAAACAATCGTGGAATTTATAAATAGTACCTATATAAAAAATTAAAATTCACACATTATCACATAAACTCCCGCCTTCTTCCCATGGGGGTGGGTAGGCAGAATCTACAGAACTTTACCTGCTACGATCCTTACATACATACTCATTTTGCTTCGTTTCCAAATATTTAATAAACACATTCTCATCAGAGCATTTTTTTTAAATATTCAAAGGTGTCCGTCAAACTGATTTTGAGTATTACTGTTTTAGATATCGTTAATTATATTCAGTATTTTTTCAAAATCACCCCTGTTTCATAGGACATAGGTAAACATAACTGGCGAAATGTTGGTGTACTATAAGTACATCTCTGCCTAACAATACCAGGAATACAGGCTTGATGTTATGTTATGTTTATGTGATAAGTAACTTATAAAACGTAAAAGTAAACACTTCACGCGACATAAGTATGTTGAAGGCAAATCTAACGATTTAAATAGATTGCTTGAACTGCATAGAGTTATGCCACAATGTCTTGTGATAACCATGTTTAAAATAGTCGGAAACCATACATAATGAGAAACGATTTGAACCTTAGGTTTTTTGTTCAGGAATGTTTACAAGTGTAAATAAAAAACCTATCCGAATAGGTTTGTGTAGACATTTGAAAACTAACTTTAAAAAATTGATAGCCAATTAAACTCAAAGGTGTTTTTTTTTTCTTATAAGTATAACTTCATTGAAAGGTTTTGAAGACTTCCTTGCCTCAGCCAGCAATCAAATCGATAATTGCATTATAAGTGTTGGAATAATCGACTACCTACTAGTTAAAGCCATGGTGGCGGCGCGGCGCGCGGCGGCGGCGTAGCAAGGTTAGGCCAGTAGGCGTAGCAAGGCTACGCTGGCTGGCGTAGTCGTGCTACGTTTACCTAGACGTCGTCGTACAACGATTGAAATACTAAGCACCCGGTCCCACACCGCCGCGCGCCGACGAGAAAGCGATTCGCAGGATTTTCTCGCTCAAGAAACGTACAAGTGATTGTAGATCCCGTGTAGTGTTGGTTAATAAAACGTATAGCGCCAAAACATAACACGTTGTGTGTACAAAGCATCTAGCGTTTGCTAGATCGACTCTGAAACAAACTAAACGTCTTAACGTGCAAAGCGGAGCCAGAAAGTTAGCAATAAAGTTTTATAATTTTTACACAGCGCGTCGGGTGAACTCAAGTGGTAGATAGTTGGCCCGCGTTGTATGTTATTATGTAACGCGTATGTTTTTTCTTTGTAAATGCAGTCAATGTACTTTTAAATACGAATATAATAAATAATAATTGTCTCATTAAACTTTTATAATATAATAGCATTTAATCAAATTCAATTATGAAGGAAAGTTCATTGATTTGTAACGCTTCATGAGATATTATTATATTATTACATGTCAGCAGCGCGTTGCGAAAATTTATGGATGTTGGAGTAATAATAACAACAGTTCAATATCTATAATTTTTATACAAATTGTGTTCTGAAATCCAAAAATGTATGTGTACATCTCCTAAACAGCCCAATACCATTGACAACTTAATTTGGTCGGGGTATACGCGGAGATTCAGCATAGAAAAGTAATGAAAGCTAATTTCTCTTAAATACAACACAGAGTTTTTGGTCACTACAATTTCTTTAGGAGCACTATTTTTGAATTTTGGGTACTCATTTTATCTAGCAGGGTACTAATATTCTATGTAGGTTTGAGGAAAGCGACAAGCTCCTCAAACTTGGAATCAACATTCAAAGTCGTGGTCCTGCTGAACGAGCACATAAAAGTTATCATCGTTGATTTCTCGGTAAATATAAATGTTTCAGTTCTGTTTTTTTACGAAATTAATTACATAAAAGGGTACTAATATTATTTGTATACTTAGAATAGCCATAGCATGCCCCCTTTTTCAGCGCTCCTGCTGAAGGGAGCGTGACTGAGCGGTACACCTTCAAAGTTGAATTTCTAGAAAAGTACCTACTAATGTACCAATTTTGTTATTCGAGAACTAATTAGCACCAATTGAGTACTAATTATTGTCACCCACAATAACGATGACAGCTATAGTCAAGTGTTGCTAAAGACAGTGCCTATATATACACGGACCTTAGGGAACATATTGAGCACGGTGGCCTTTCTGGACGAGATGGTTCCACTGTGACAATAGCTAGTGACGAACTGATGGTGAAGTTAGGTATACACGGACGTAAACAAACATTAAATGTGCGTAGCGCATGGAACGGCAGCGAACTTGTGTGTGATAGTGAAATAGTGGAATTAAGCGTGTCGAACAGTGACGGTGCGATATTTACATTGCAAGCACGTACTACCAAAGGACTTAACTTACCTATGCAATTTATATCGCTTGATAAACTAGAGTGCAATGACGCAATTAATAATATTAAACACAAATTATGTTTTGGACCATGCAAACTGGAATTACTAATAGGACAAGAAAATTACTATTTGTTATTGCAATGTAATTTATTTCATAAAAAAGTGGTACAGTCTGTTACAAAGTAGGATGACAACTTAGGAATAGTTTACATCTGAGATGAGTAAGTAACAATACAATTTTACGATCTGTCCTAGTTAGGTTACTTAGTAGCCTGTATTAAGGACAATCAGACCTCATTTCCCGAAAATAGGACAAGAGTAATTCTTAGACTGTTACATAATTATTACTAACTGAATTATGAACAAATAAAAGTCCAGTACAAGAATGTGTGAGTGCGAGCGCGTGAGGGTGTGTCTGTGTGCGTGTGTGTGTGTGTGAGATTGAGTGTGTGTATCTGTGCTATGAGTTACTTCACTGTTGTAAGGAGGGATTCGGTATCATCATAATTTTTGCTAGAACGAAGTTCGGTTATCCGCTGTTTGCATGTTAGCTTACAACAAGTTTGCAGTGAAATTATTGCGTTATAGAAATGGTCCTTGATAAAAAAAGAATCTTTTTGCAAAAGTAAAGTATGGATGAGGTACAGTACATAATATCCTATTTCTTCTTCTGGGTATTGTCAGCCGACGTGCAATTGGAATGTTAGTGTGTTGTTGTAAAATCGTGCTGAGTATAAACATTTGGCGGACGGTATGGACCTTGCATTTCTGGTAGAGGTCAAAGGTAGGATAAAGTATTGGTCAAAAAGTGGCCAGCTTCTGGACTGCTCGCTGCGCTACCTCGAGAAGCTTGAGAATTGATTTAGCAGCACCACCCCTTCTTGTAATACAGTAAGAAAATACAGACTGGCACATGGCAAAATATACGGACCGTGTATCATGTACGTTGGCAACGTGTCTGAGAGTTTAAAATAAATAAATCAGGAGAGTAGTATGTGCTTTAAAGTTGAGGTGCCTGTCTAGAGTAATACCAAGGTATTTAATTTTATCAGTAGATAAAATTAAATACCAATAATAATAATGGACAGTTGCAGTTTAGTGTGTTTAATTGACAGGTGTGAGCTTGCAAAGTTACGGGAGTCGAAGGTTGTGAATGACTTGTGATGAGATATTGAGAGAGAAAGTAATGAGTTTTGTTTTAGAGGTATTTAAGGTAAGTGAGTGAGACATAAGCCAGCTACGTACGACATCAAATCCTTTCTGAGTGGTAGTTTGGAGACTAGACCACGAGTTGTCGAAGAAGGTGATGGCAGTGTCATCGGCAAAAGAAACTATGTTTCCGGAATTTGATTTTATATTACAGAGATCATTGATTAACACCGAAAACAACGTGGGACCTAAGACACTGCCTTGCGGTACACCATAGGCAATAGGCAGCACATCACTTAAATATTTGGCGATTTTGACTCTCTGTGAGCGGCCTGAGAGATAATAATGAAAGAGTTGAAGTTGTAAATCTCTGACGCCTAAACTTTCGAGTTTGGATAATAAGCAAGGGAGAGGAACGGTATCGAATGCTTTAGCAAGATCGATAAATACAGTGAGACATATTTGGCGGTGATTGAGTTTGTTAACAATACCAGAAATCCATTTTAAGGCCGCATCAGAAGTCGATTTATTTTTCCAAAAACCGAACTGATTAGTTGAAAGCAGGTTATTAATCTCAAGGTAATTGATGAGTCTTTTATTTATAAGTCTTTCCATGAGCTTAGATAAGGCAGATAGTACCGCGATAGGGCTATAGTTATTTATAGCACCACGGTCACCCCCCTTGAATATAGGGTGAATGATAGCCAATTTGAAGGAAGAAGGAAAAGTACCGGAGTCAAAACAGAGGTTAAAAATGTGGCTTAAGATGGGTGACAGAAGCATGCAGTACCTATTAAAAAATATCGTGGAGATGCCATCGTGTCCTATTGCAGCATTAGGTTTGAGAGACTTTACAACGGAAATTATCTCATCGGGGCTTGTTCCTAACATAACGAAAGAGTTAGAGCTACTTGTGTACGTAGAGCACTTATGTGGACCCAGAAGGCAGGATGAGGGATTTTACCAATATTAGCAAAGTAAGCATTAACATCGTTAACGGATTGGTGAGAGGATGTGGAAGAAGAGAATAATTCTGTGGGAATGTGAGTAGTGCTGTTGGTGTTCGTGATACGCTTAATTGTGTGCCATAAAAGTTTAGCGTTCCGTCCAGCTTTGGTCAATTCTTCAGAGTCAAACTGTCTCTTAACTTTTTTGAGTATTTTATTGCAGAAGTTTCTGTATCTTACATAGGTAATTTTAATTAGTTCATTGTCAGGAGAATGTTTTTGTTTTTTATGCAGGGCATCCCTGTTTCTAATGCACCTCAAAAGCCCTGGGGTAATCCAGGGTTTTAGGATCCTATTACGCTTCGGAACAATACTGGTTTTTGTGATTAAGGTGATTTTTTGGGAAAGAGTTTGCACTAGGGAATTCACAGCCGCATTGGGATCAGTCATGGATAATATATGTGAAAAATCTGTTTTTTCCATAGCCAGATCCAAGGCAGCATAGTCGATCTTTGAAATTGTGGTTATGTGGAGGTTATGTCGTGGCTTTGAATTTATACAAAGTAGAGTTGAGGAGTTATCGCTTATGGTGGAATCAAAAATGAAGGTAGAAGACGGTAGTTTAGATCGAACAACAGTGTGGTCAAGACAATTGTGTCCTCTTGTTGGTAGAAAATTTGTTGGTAAAAATCCATGGAATGCGAGACAGTTGAGATAGTCATGAGAGCGATTTTCTAAAGGAGAATTAGAACTATCTATGTTTATATCACCTGTGATGACATCTGTAGTAAAATTGGTTAGGGAAGGTAAAATTTCGTTTAGTGATCTGAGGAATATTGCCTCTGGAAGTTATTCGAGGCAATCCTACCGAACCATACCTATCTCGTACTCCGCTGGGTTGGTGTTTATATGGCCGCACTTCCTTGAACATGAACTGTCGAAGCAAGCATTCAACTTTGTTTTTAACTGAAGCCGTTAAATCTCAAATAGAAACTAAATGCATAATGGATGACTTACATGAGGAAGTCTGCCGCTCAATTTTCAATAGAAGCTTCAGAAAAACCTCGTCTAAACGCAGAAGATGAACAAGCAATAGCCCATCTCGAAAGAACTTCCACCTTGAAGGACGGCAACTGGTACATCAGCCTACCGTGGAAAGATGAACATTGCAAGATGCCAGAGTCATATACCACTGCCTTGAACAGACTAAAAGGAGTTGAAAGAAAACTAAAGAAATGTGAAAGTTACGCAGAGAGATACAAAGAGAGAATATACCATCTACTACACAATGACTACGCACGAGAATTGACCGATGTCAAAAACACGCCAAACTGGTATCTTTCTAACTTCGGCGTGAACAACTCCAATAAAAAGAAACTACGGTTAGTTTTTAACGCTGCGGCGAAGAGTCATAACTTCTCGTTGAACGATTATACATAACTACTAGCTGACCCGGCAAACGTTGTTTTGCACCTTTTTTTTTTTTTTTGACAACCCTTATCACTAAGGGGTATGAAAAATAGATGTTAGCCGATTCTCAGACCTACTCAATATGCTCACAAAATTTCATGAGAATCGGTCAAGCCGTTTCGGAAGAGTACGGGAACGAACATTGTGACACGCGAATTTTATATAATAAGATTATATGCGATGACGTCATTAATATTTGGTTCGAATTCGCCGCCGTTTATTTCACAATTTATATTATTTTAAATATTATTTATTATTAGATATAAATATGTTATAAACATTATGCTATGGTTAAGCAGTATCACTTTTTTTTTTTGTTTTGGGTGTGAAATCATCAAATGACTCCTCCCGCTCTGGGTGGAGCGGGAGGGCGTGTCAGACTCTTACTGACTAAAACCCACCCGAGTTCCTTCTCTTGCCTGTGCAATGCCAGGGGGCCACGGTATCCCTTTCGGACTTTCCCGCAACCCCGGCAGGCAATGGTCTCATCAGACCCCTTCGTTCGCTGACATCTCTTTGAGGCGCGCGTGGAACACAACGTGCCGTCGACCCGGGCTTGGTCCTTACCGGACGGCGAGCTACCCATTGCTCACCGTCCGCAAGCCCGCGCCTACGGTGGCCGGGAATCGGCAATCGATTCCCGACGCCTGGGGCGTCTCCTCCTGCGGCGGCTAGGGGCGTGAGGGCGCGAAATTTGCCTCTCCCTCACGCGTTCTGCCTCCTCCTTCGCGAGCATTACTGCTTCGCAGAATGAGGTGACGGCCTCCCATGCCCTCTCGCTCCGTACCATGGCCTGGACCAGGGCCGGATGCGAGAGATCCCCGCCACCGATCGCCTCCACGAGGACACGGCGGTGCTCTGCCCAAGACGGGCATACCTCCACCGTATGCTCCACCGTGTCCTCCGGGCGATCCACGCAGTGATGACACCCGGGCGTTTCTTCCCGCCTTATCCGAAACAGGTACCTCCCGAAACAGCCGTGTCCGGTGAGGACCTGCGTCAGGCGGAAGGTGAGGACGCCGTGGCGCCTCTCCAGCCACTCCTCAAAGAAGGGACTTATCGCCGCAATAGTGGCGTGCCCATAAGCAGCATCCCTGCCACTGTCGTTCAACTTTAAAACTACAAGAGAAAGACAGAGACGGCACAGAATACTCGAGACGGTAACATAATTTATGTATGCACATACTGCTACTAGGATTTGGCAACTATCCTTAAGTAGTCTGTGCAAATGACATTGACAGGGTGGCTTCGTTGGTAAAAGTATTTGAGCAATTGCTACAGAAATTGTATTGACAAGACAAGATGGCGGCATTAGTTCCGATTTTGTCCACGCTCCGAAAGATCCTTGTACCGTTGTAGTTTCCTCTTTGCTTCTTTTCAAATTAGGAACAGACTATTCAACTTATTCTACTCTTTGACACTATTCCTACACCACCATCTTGATTATTTGGACATTTCTTTAACATTGGCAACCAAATTGATTTAAACTATACAATTACAATACATATTTTTTGGGTGAAAAGTAAACAAAATTTAAAAGCTATAGTATAATTTTAAAGAATGGAACAAGTCTGTAACATAATGGAGACAGAAGAGGAGACATCCAAGCCACCCGAGAACTACCCAATCTCGCCCAAACTCCCGGGAAGGTTAATTATCGAATTCCTCCATGACATGAAGGGGGGGGCCACGATGCGTGAGATCGTGGAGTTTCTGAGTGCCGAAGGTGGGAAGAAATCTGAAGAGCTGACTAGTTCCGTGGTGACTACTTTAGAAAATGGAGCAGCTCTGGGTTTTTTGGAGAGGAAAGGATCTCACTACTTAAATTGGGCGGTTCGTGAAGCGTCTTGCAAAAGACGTCCCCGCAAATGTTGTCGCCGCAAATGTTGTCGCCGCAGACGTCGCAGCTCCAAGCGCAAACGCAAGAGACCGTGCGGCAAGAGGAAAACGCCCTGTCGTTGCTCCCTAAACCAAAATAAGTGAAGATGCTAAAGAGCATTAATATAAAAAGTGTCAGGCAAGGCCGGGTCCAATTATGTTTTTATACAATGTGGCTATAAAAAGTGTTTGTTCGCAATTTGTTGTGGTTTGATTCCTTACAGATGTTTAACTCACGAACGCGTTCGAAAGTTGGTCTTAAGGTGCGTTAGATGCCCGTGCACATTTTAGCCAATTCTATGCGTAGAGCTTACGCACACAAACAATGAGCACCATGTATCCAATCAGTGCACGATTATTTAGCACATTAGCAGTATACACTTGCTAAATAAAAATAAAAATAAATCTTTATCAAAATTTAAATGTTAAAACTTACATACGGCGAATAACACACGGCACCGCTCGACCGCGCGGTAGGAGCAGTTTGCGGTAGAAACGAGCACCGCTCGACCGCGCGGTCGGGCGGTGTACGTGTGTTAGGCATCTACGGATTTATTAGAGGCCAATGCAACATGAGATCCGCTTCACCGACTACCGCGGCGGTGCGCGGTGCCGTGTGTTAATCGCCTAAGGATTATCTCCAAACATTCAGTTATGATCGTACTGAGGAACTTCTACTGGGTAATCTACATTGATATTTAATTATATATTTAAACATACACACACTACACACACGTTTCATCATACGCAGCAACTGGTTTCCACCATTAATTGTAAAATCTTTCTAAATTATTCAAATTGTATAGGGCTTTGCTACGGAGAATCACTGACTCTCAGGAACCTACACCTAGTTTAGGAGTCGAGAGTATTTAAATATTGACCCTTATATTAAGCCTTTCTAAGTTTTAGTCATAAGGATAATAAAATTATTGTTTTGGGCTTTTGGTAAAATAAAGAATTTATTTTTATTTATTTATTTAACTTTAGACCATTTAACCTCAAATGGTGTAAAAGCTCACACAGTGCTGACGGCAATGCCATTATATAGTAGTGTATATAAAAAAGTACTCTGTGATAGTAGTTTAGGGCAATGCCAAACAAAGGACAGAGCCACTCGGCGAAAGCCCGCTGGCACTGTGTATAATGGAATCTTTTGGTGCCTTAATGACATTGACGAGATTGAGATTGATTGGGCGCGTTCAGGGGCAAAATGTCCAATTCTCAAAATGTCCAACGGTGTCAAAATGTCCAAATACCCAAAATGTCCAATTGTCAAAATGTCCAATTCTCAAAATGTCCAATGGTCAAAATGTCCATTGTATCTCATTGTGTCATTTTGTATCTCTGTCCGCTGTGCCGCGATTTCTCGCTTGACTCCGATGCCGCGAGAAATCGCGGCACAGCGGACAGAGCTCCGACGGGATCTCATGGCGGCATGGAGAGTGCGATTGTCGCAACCCAGTGCTGGGCACGCCACTATTGCGGCGATAAGTCCCCTCTTTGAGGAGTGGCTGGAGAGGCGCCACGGCGTCCTCACCTTCCGCCTGACGCAGGTCCTCACCGGACACGGCTGTTTCGGGAGGTACCTGTTTCGGATAAGGCGGGAGGAAACGCCCGGGTGTCATCACTGCGTGGATCGCCCGGAGGACACGGTGGAGCATACGGTGGAGGTATGCCCGGCTTGGGCAGAGCACCGCCGTGTCCTCGTGGAGGCGATCGGTGGCGGGGATCTCTCGCGTCCGGCCCTGGTCCAGGCCATGGTACGGAGCGAGAGGGCATGGGAGGCCGTCACCTCCTTCTGCGAAGCAGTAATGCTCGCAAAGGAGGAGGCGGAACGCGTGAGGGAGAGGCAAATTTCGCGCCCTCACGCCCCTAGCCGCCGCAGGAGGAGACGCCCTGGGCGTCGGGAATCGATTGCCGATTCCCGGCCACCGTAGGCGCGGGCTTGCGGACGGTGAGCAATGGGTAGCTCGCCGTCCGGTAAGGACCAGGCCCGGGTCGACGGCGCGTTGTGTTCCACGCGCGCCTCAAAGAGATGTCAGCAAGTGAAGGGGTCCGATGAGACCATTGCCTGCCGGGGTTGCGGGATTAGTCCGAAAGGGATACCGTGGCCCCCTGGCATTGCACAGGCAACAGAAGGAACACGGGTGGGTTTTAGTCAGTAAGAGTCTGACACGCCCTCCCGCTCCACCCAGAGCGGGAGACGTCATTTGATGATTTCCCACCCAAAAAAAAAAAAAAAAAAAAAAAAAGGTGGTGAATTTGCGTTAAATGGACTGCTTTTGAGATTTATCACGCAGGTACTCGTATCTTGTACTTATTCTAAAGTGGGCTTTTCAACTAAAACTTCTTTATAATTATATATTAGAGATTGTTAGTGTATGCATAATAGAAATATTGGAAGTAAGCAATTACAATCATAGATAGATAATCGCAGATAACAAAACTTCCGGAATGGCAATGCCATATGTAAAACCATATCTATAGGTAGTGAAATAGATTAATAGTTGCTGTTGTTGCTCCCGTTGTATTTGTATAAATTCTTTAAATTGATCCGCGTTCATTTTTACTACTTTAATCCTCGTCGCCAATGAAATAGATTAATATCATCGTAATAGAAAGTATTTATTGACGTAGCAAATAATTAACAATGTGTCAAAGGCACAACCATAGAGCCTGGTATATAACAGGTAGTCTGTGTGTAAAGCTGTGTATGTAACAAGTTTGGCACCAGCAAAGAGCTACAAACTACCATAGAGACAATTTTACGCACCTAAACGAGTTGAATGTTGTATTGAAAAAAATGGTGGTAATTTCGAAAACTTACTAAAATAAATTAAAGGATATAAAACAATGCATTTTATTAATTTTAGACATCATATTTCATAGTAACATTTACTGCTTGAGACCTACATAATCGATGTCTAAATAGAAATAATGTTAGTTTTATTTTTTTAAACGTCCGGGTTCGATTCCCGAGCTGAGTTTATTTTTTAAATGTATGAATGCAGTTTTTCTTGTTACTTATATCGATGACATGGTTCATAAGAAGAGATCTTGGTATGTCTTATACTTTCAGACTTTCCCATACTGACCGATCTAAATGTGCCACCTTATTTTAGTTTGACAGCACTAAGATGGCACTGAGTTAATAATTTAGTGAAAATGTCAATTTTGCTATTCTGATTTTTTTACGATTTACACCAAAAAAAAATATTGTTAAAAAACCAAACCTGACTATTTTTAATAACAAGTAATAAAGTATGGGATAAAATTAGTTGTCATGAACTAAAATTCATACCAACACCTCGACTTCAGGTGAAATAACAGTACTGTATCTTTTTTTTCTTTTCTTTCCACTTCTTTTTTTTTCCTCTCGCAAAAATAATGAAAACTGTAAACTGCAAAAAAACTCAACATGTACGTAATATTTTTTCATATTTTCCATACAAAAAACGAAAAATTCCAATATAAATATAAATTATAAAATAGTAAATTAAAACTAAGTATTTTCATTATTAGTATATTGTAAACTTAAATGATGACTAAAATAAGTACAATTCTGAGACTACCATGTTATTTTGGAGTTTTTTTTCTTTGTATCATAATTTTGTCTACTCTTCTCGTCGTCAAAATCGAGGACGAGTAAATACGACTAAATGACCGAAGTGTCGGAGATTATCTCGTGTTGAATTGTCAAAAATCGAGATAGCTAAGGTGCCATGTTAGGGTTTGTCGAAAAAACATCAAGTTTGACAGAAGGAGTTGACTATTTTGTATGGAAGCGCTGTCAGAAAACGAGAAAAGTAACAGAAATAGACGACAATTTAATCACGCGAGAGTGAGTAATGGTCGCGTGTGTCATGTTAGGCCTGCAGGGAAGCCACATGTGCAGAAGGATATTGCCAAACTTCCTTGTCTTCGACGTAGTCTTCAATCTTATAAGTAATATGCTTTTTTTGATGGACACGTTTGATGTGGTTTTGAACGCTAAGTTAGTTCTGTTGTCGAATTTGGCAACTTGTTATAAAAGCGAATACTGTTTTTAAGAAATGGCTTACTAGTTTTAATTATTAAATTTGGGTATCTCAATAACAAGTTGTCAAAAAAGAAAAGCCCGTTTTGACATTTGAGAAAGACTACCTAGAATGTAACTTGGAACAAAACAGAAAAATAGTTATTAATTAGTGTTTTAAAAAAATACATACATTTTTTTGGCTTTAAATAATATGATGGATATATTGCGAGTATTCTTTTCGCACCTACTAAAGAAGAAGAAGAACTGTAGAAGCATGCAGTTTCTAATTATTACGAAACAAATTTATTAAAAAAAAATATGACAGCAATGTTGTGATTTTCTTGACGTTTCATGGATTTTCAACGTGACTTTCAAACATTTAATTTATTTATATTTTGACACTTTTGGTTATTCTTTGATGCTTTAATATCAACATCTCAAATTCCGAAACAATGTTATATTCGTAAAGGCAGAAAACATAAATGTGATACAATGTCGCGCGAATGCCAACAGGAGCAAGATCAGAACACATCCAAACTGGTTTTGAACGCATTCTATAAAGTAGCAGATATTGATGGCGCCACGGCAGTAGACGTCACGAATTACTTGCAGCACAAGTTCGGGGACGTGTGGAATATGAGTACCTTAACGTTGAAGGCAGAAGACACATTAAAGACGAGTGCCATGCTGGGCTTTCTAGAAAGGCGGGGCAGCAGGTACATAGCGACCTTATCCCGCGTCTGCGCTCGCCGTTCTAAACGCCGTCTCTGTAAAAAGAAGCCTTGTCGGTACTTCAAAAAACGTCCGCGTCCATCCTCCCGTCGCGACGCGCGTTATAAATAAATTATACTTTAAAGCGTTTTTGGATGTCTTAAGAAAAAGTAAATAGTGATTTGAAATTACTTGTTTCTTTATAAAAAAAAAAACATAGGTACCCAGAAGTGACCCTGCACCATAATTCAAATAAACGATGAATCATAATCTGCATAATTTTGAAAGTGCTAATCCATTGCTTCATTTTTTTTTAATCCTGCTCGACAATGTAAATAACATTCATTAATGTTGTTGAACTGTCAAAATGAATGAATGAATGTAATCGTTTACCGAAAATGTTTACATAAATAGCTTGTTTTGTTTGGCTTGATTGCTTGACCAGTGACCGGGTGCACATTATAGATGGTAGGTACACATAAAAATGAGACCGATTTGCTTCAAATGGTCATCGCTCCGCTCTGTGATCGCTCCTACCGCCGTATGCGCGTTAGTCATAAGATTGTAAAATCTACACGGATAGGTTTTTACGCTACAGCACATAGAAGTGATGTAGGTAGTAGACCTAGCATACACATAATTTTGAAGCCGATGCAGCATCCTATATATTGGCATCGCTTGTCTCGACAGATAAGTAGTTTTGTTCATTCGATGTCACATATCGTCACCCTCCCCGCTAACTGTTGTATCTCACAAACTGACCCTAAATCCAAAAACCAAAAATGGTTTCCACATACTCAATATTTTTGGACGACCTTTCCAACGATAACCCTTACCATGGGATAGACGAAAAAAAAAAATACATCCCCACTTTACGTGCAGGGGAGGTACCCTAAATTTTATTTTTTCATTGTTTGTCGCGGACAGGCAGACGGACGGACATGGCGAAACTATAAGGGTTCCTTGTTGACTACGGAACCCTAAAAAGGCTATCACCCTGTCTCCTGCAATTGGTCAACTAGTATGCCGCGGCGAACCAGTACAAATTAAGGATAAAATCCTTTATTTTAGACATATTACTTAGCCTACCGGTGGAGCCCGGTTCCCCCGCCCTTTCCGACGCCTGCAAGAGCAAAGGCTACACAAATATACGTTAATTTTTTTCTACACCGCTGGCGACCCTGTTGGATTGGCGCATTCTCGATCGATCAAATTTGTACTAATGTATTCCTAGCAACTCGATAATTCGTAATTTTTTCTGTCAATTAAGTAGTTAGATATGTACATAAAAAACGCGATCTTGTCAATCGAAAATCGGACCACACATTATTACTTATGACAAAGGCCATCAAATTTTTTTTACAAAACAAAAGGCTCGAAGTGTAAAATTGTAATTCTAAAACCCTATTCTGTCCTATCCTAATATTGTATGTGTCCGCTATGTCCTGCGCGTAAAAAAGAAGGCTTCATTCTTCTTTGGAAGGGCGGAGGGCGGCAGGCGGCAATAATGAAATGAAATAAAATTGTTTATTATGTAAATAGGATATTGGAATCACTTTAACACGTCATCTTTTAAAAATAAAAAAAATAAATTAGCTAGATGAGTTCGGCGTTTCTGACTACTCTAAGAAGAAAGGCCGAAACAAACTCAGAGGTTACAGTCTCTTTTAAAGTCCAGACATAATCTTGGTCAGGCCATAATTTATGAGGACCATGTAGATTAGTCTGAAATGGTCTTTTGAGAAAAGAACCACACATATTTGAGTGGACCTGTCCTGTCAATGCAAGCATTTGTCAGTATTTTCCCCGCCTCGAAAAAAATCTAGATGCAGATTCGGGGCGTTCGGCCCTAGGCAGTGATTTTACGTGTGTACAGACGCCAGCACATCACCTACCCGAAACTTAACCTTATACTTAAGTATTAAAGTTGAAAATCTATTAAAGTTTGACAGTGCAGTGGTTGAAGTACTGGCGTCTGTACATTCGGCTCGCGGTGACATATTACCCGTTTTCACTAACACTACGCGACAAAATTATTAAAATCACGCTGTTGGATTTTTAAAGCTCGGCTCAACGCCGAAAGAAAATCCAATAGCGCGCTATTAGTGCTGTGCTGGCCGTTCCTCCTAAGTGGAGGAAAGCACTAAAAGGGACCGCTGAGGATTTTAGTTTCCGAGATATGCATTTTTTTTAATTTGTCGATAGTTACGTAGAATGGGTTTTTGTTACTAATCGGTTATTAATACCTTAAATATCATTTTGTGTAAAATAATACCTTTATAAATATAATATTTCAGTATCCTAATAGGTCACGAAGTTTGGTACCAAGGGTACCACTTTGAGGTAATATTTTACAGGGAAAGTATTTTTATTTACCCCGATCGCTGTGACGTCGGCGCTCACAGTAGTGGAAAGCCGAAAACGAAAAACACCCAAATGCGGCTACTGAGGTCAAATGGGCCACAGAAATCAATAGAGAAATAATGTTATTTTTTAAAAAGGGGTAACTTGATGAGCGCCTTGAATCTAGTTAAATAAGTAGATACATAACTGTATTAACCAAATAAAAAATGTGATTTCTTTGTATTTAAATTACTTACTTTAATTTGACAAGTTGTATTTTGTTATTTTTGTAAATAAGTGTAGTTTAGTGACGAGTGGTACGTGACTTAGAATATTATTATTTTTTTCTCAGAAATGAATATAATGTAGAAAAAACTTACTTTAATATTGAAAAATATTATTTTACTTTACTATTTTACATAGTGACAACACGTTATTTTTTATTATAAAAAATGTAAAATATTAGTTATTTTACGTGTGACACTAAACTTTACTAAGCCCGCTCCAAGTGGTACCCTAATTATTTAATTATTTAAGCTTTTCACACAAAAAAAATACAAAGTCGGACTTAATGCCTTAGGCATTCTCTACCAGTCAACCAACGGTGGTGAATACACTTCCATAGGAAAATGATCGTCAAACCACTAAACTTAAAACACTTTATTTACTTTAATTAAAGCATTAAGTATCGTTACTTATGTTTGGATCTCTGTGCTCAAGTATATTTCGGCTGATTTTGTGTTACAGCTTAAAAAAATATATTATTTATTTGTGAATAGAACTGAAGAATATTAGTATTTTCGATTAAAAATAGAAAATCAGTTTTTTTCGTCTATTGTTGTAACGCGTTACCTGCTGAATAATTAGCGAACTTTATGCAAATGCTAATTAATTAGCTAGTAACCCTGTGCGGCAAACACATTTACGCGTTCAAAAAAAATTCGTGTGGTGCTATGAACGCACATGCGCGGTTGAAGAAAGTGTAGGTACGTATCCAGTGCGGCTGGCCGCATTAGTGCGTCGATATAATATTTTGTCAAGTGCGGCACGACGACGGTGACCCTGGGAGAAGCGAGCCAAATACCGAGGTGTTGTCCTCGACCAGCATCTCTCGTTTAGCGATCACATAAAGTAGGCACGCTCGCGAGCCGCTTTCGTTCTTGGTAGACTCCACTCCGTCCTGAACGCACGTAGCAAAATTTCACTTAATATGTGCAAATTGCGTACGTACGTACGTACACGGCGTGCGTTCGTCACATTATTACCTATGCGGGAGCCGTATTTGCACAAGCAAAGCCCCACTATATCCATAGGATGCAAACGCTCCAAAATAGATTACCTACTCCGTAAAATCACCCGAGCCCCCTGGTACGTTAGGAACGAGATCCTCCATCTCGACCTAAAGATCCCCACAATCCACCAATTTCTTAAACGTAATTCCAAGCGTTTCTTTGAGTCCTCCGCCAAACATCGCAACCCTCTGGTTGTCGAGGCCGCCAATTATGTCCCTAGTAGAATCAGTCAGATCCGCCGCCCGAAGTAAATCCTCACCGACCCAGATGACCCCATAACCCTCCTCCAGGAGAGCAATAGGGCCACAAGTGCAGTGCACAAACACAAACACCGACCCGCATTCCGACCTCGCAAGCGAGGTCCTCCGCGATCGTGTCCCACCCGAGTAAATAATACTCCCCCCCGACCCTTGCTCGTTGATGCGCCAGCCCGCGTCGATGCTGAGCCAGTAGCTTTAAATTCCCCGTTTAATAATCATGAATTATCCTTGATCCAGCCTGTCCCAACTTGCTGTCGGGAGGCCAGCGACGCCCTAAGCCGAGGTCCGTACCTACCCCACAGGGGGTGCCCTTAGCAAGCGCTCGCCTAGTTTTAATTAGAATAGTTTTTGCCCCTGGCTGGAGGCTCTGAGTGTAGTAGCTTAAGGCAGCCATAGGAAAGCTCGGTTCTGAGTCATGACCTCAGAGGTCAGCTATGAGATGCCCTAGTCAAAACAAAAAAAAAACGGCACGGCGCGACGGTGAGTTTGAAAATATTCGAGTTTTATGACAGTCATAAAACAATTACGCTAAAAGTAAAGGTTGTTGAAACAAATATTGTTACAAATACAACTGTTCTGTGAACAGAACAGTTGTATTTGTAACAATATTTGTCAAGTTACTAGGCGGTAATGATACATACCTCACGGATCAAGCGTTATGTTAATTTTTTTTAGCCTGATATTGAATGGCCGTAAACTAAAAAGATAGTACGTTATCGTTAGCTATTTAGCCATTAGCGCGTAAAAAAAATACAAATTTTTTCAGCAACCGTCGGATTCGAACGTGCATTCACGCAGTTCGAATACAAGTAAGATGTCAGTTTGTACGCCGCTAAGCCACGTGTACAAGACAACGCATAGTTAGAATCATAAAATTTTGCAGAAGTGATTGTCGATCATTGTTAGCAAGTAGGTACACATGTTAAAATAGCATCAAGACAAGTCGAATCATGTGTAGATAATAATCGAGTCGGGGTGTGGATTACTCCAGCGGAATGTTGTCGCTTTTCAGGATTTCGGCTCGACAGATAATTAGTACCCCATCTCGTGTAAATGTGCCCGAAATTTAGAATTTGTCCGTCCAGCCGATCTAAAGATATTCACGAAAAACAGATTCCGCTGGATTCTGGTGGTCGTAGCTGAGTACAAACTAGCTACTTAGATAGATTGTACCAAATTGCGACCAAAAAATAAAATTTTCGTACCACTTGCTCAAAAAAGTGACATTCTATGCCACAAAAAGCGAACATAACAATAGTCATTTTTAATCTGTTAAAAACAGGGAAAGAAAATTGTACTGAATTTCATTCATCCTCTAGGGCGAGAATGTGATTTAAATTTGGAATACTTACCGAAATTTATACTGAACTACATCTGTGTTTACACCATTGAGTTTGTAAGCATTATACATCTTTTTGAAAAAGGAATACGCATTTATTATGCAGTTATGATTATTAATTAAATAAAATTACGAAAACCGACGAGGCCGTATGAGCTTGATGCCTTTGCTTTTCCGACAAAAAAATATTAGTCTAGGAATTTGCCGTGTTTTTGTTTTCTTCAAATACATAAACATTAAGTTTATTTTAATTTATTTTTATAAATAAGTTAATGTTCTAAATAGTAGATTATTAACCTAGGGGATAAAGCAGTGTCTTCTGTCGCGGGTGACGATTGTGGGTTGCCATATTATTAGGGACAGTCACGAATTTTTATTATTTGTTAAGTATGAGTCTTAGATTAATGTGAAAAACAATTTTTTTGATTGATAAAAGCTTTAATTACACAAACAAGTTATTAACGAAGTAAAATAAGGACAAAAAAAATAATAAAAATAATAATTAAGTACATAAATAGGCGTACATAAATGTTACTTAGTAGTGATCAGTACTTAGTGACATTTCCTTACGCCTCAACGAGTGCTTCTTTACGCCTGGGCATGCTTTCTATGCACTGTTTGGAACTTTCTTTTATTTTAGGGTTGTGATGCCAAACAATAATGAGCTTTTCTATCAGCTTGACCTTGGTGGTTATCATTTCTTTGTCTATTGGTAATCTCCCATAAATGTTCTATGGGGTTCATGTCAGGAGACTTGCCAGGCCAAGGTAAAACTGGAATGTTGTGGTCTGCCAAGAACTCGCGACGCTCCTGGCTTTATGGGATATCGCTGAATCATGCATAAAAATAAATTCCTCACCATCAGGGAACCATTCTTCAAGAGTCGGTAACAGGCGAGTTTGTAAAACTTGTCTGTACTGGTCTTGTTTCATGGTTTCCTACCCCCTATAGACAATGTACAGGCGCCCAACCCCCTTGGCGCTTATCACAGACCACACCATTATTTTAACAGGGTGTTTTACCCTCTCCACGATGCAGTCGGAGTGGCATTTTTCTCCTGGGCGTCGCTTGACGAAGCTGTTCTTGTCGGCTAAAATCTCGAAAGTTGACTCATCCGAGAAAGACACCTGAAAAAAAAAGAAAGTTGTTTATTATTTTGAAAATTATTATTTTTAACGGTGTAAAATACCATTAATAATGAAAACTTACCTTATTCCAGTCCTCAACCGTCTTTTGGCGGTGTTCCCGAGCCCAGGCAAGGCGTTTCTTCTTCATTGCATCAGTCAACCGTGGTTTTTTCACAGAATGATGATCTATCAAGCCTTCCTCTGCCAATCTACGCTGCACAGTTCTTTTGGAAACTGGTATTCCCGACTCCTGGACTAACTGAGTTAACAGTCCAGCATTTTTTTTCTGTTTTGTTAACAGATATCTCTAATTTTCCTATCCGAACGTGGGGTAGTAATGCGATTTCTGCCGCAATTGCCTTTTCTCTTAGGCGTAATTGGCTGATTAAAGACTAATTTAATTTTTATTTTATTGACTGTCGTCTTTGAAACACCAGTAATGTCTGTAATTTTCCTTTGGGAATGACTGGTATGCTGGAATAGGGTTTTTATTTCAGTTTTTTTTTTTGGTATTCGAATCGCACCCCCGACCCATACTGTAAGTAAAACAAAAAAAAAAAAAAAATTTTACTATAGATGAATAATAAAATTTTATAATAACATAATAACAATACTTACATTTCATCAAAATTTTGGAGCACAAATATAAAAATAACTAAAATATTCAAATTCGTCTTTCACTGATTAGCGTCTAAAGTGTCAATACGGCTCTCACGTAACTTAAAAATTTGTAGAAAATAAATACACCCTTTAAATCTTAACATCCCCGTAAAATTTGAGTTACAGAGACATAACGCAAATAAATAATACATTCCTGGAACCCTTGTACCACTTAAAACTGCAGTCAAGTGCGCCCAAAGTAAGAAATTGATAAAAAATGTGACTGTCCCTAATAATTTGGCAACCCACTGTAAATCGCGAGCGTAACGAATGACTCGAGGTTTACTCCCGAGCATAGAGAGGGTGTTAAAAACTTAAATCCCTCGCTACACTCGCGATTTAAATCGTCACCCGCGACAGAAGACACTGCTTTATCCCCTTGGTTAATAATCTACTATTATGCAACACTTTTGTGTGAGACTGTTTCAAAAAACGAAATCTTGCAATACAAATTTAAGAAGGTTAGCACAATGTAGGTACTGCGCGGCCGCTTTTATACAGTTTTCGAATTTGTTCAGTTAATCGTGTAATTTCTTTTCCTATGGTTTTCTTCTTATATCTGTGTAGTTACAAGGATTTTTCAACTGAAACTTTAAGGATAAGCATTTGAATACTAATTATTTGCCGAATCATAATTACCGTCACTTAATAATAACTCATGTATTGGAGTGTTAGGTACATTTTAGCGTAGCCAGATTTTATTTAAAATGTTTCTATTCCAACTCCTCAGAGAGCTATTTATTTATTTATTTAAACTTTTCACACTTATAAAAGTACAAAGGCGGACTTAATGCCTTAGGCATTCTCTACCAGTCAACCAAGGGTAGTGAAGAGATTAGATGGCAGGTGCTCTGTTTGAGAGGAACAAAGAAAAATCATTTTTAAAATATATCATTATAAATAATTATATTACACACACATACATACATATTTAATAAAATATATACCTATATTATATATATACATTATACAAATTCAAGGGAGAGGTGTTGAGATGACTCTACTCTATTTATTTTGATAAAAAACTCTGTAGTTTCCGCTTAAATGCATACCGACTGGTCGCCGTCCTGATATCAAGAGGAAGCGCATTCCATAGAAGAATGGACTGAATATGAAAGGAAGAATGAACAAAGTCAGAAGTATGAGAAGGACAAAGTAAGAGAAGATTGTTAGAAGAACGCAGATTCTTAGTGTGTGACGAACATAGATATTGGAAGTGAGACATGAGATAAGAAGGAGGAGTGGGAGAGTTAAGAAGGGAGAAAAGCGTGGTCAAAGCGCGCAAACTCCTTCTTTGGCGAATGGACATCCATTTGAGCTCAGACCTATAGCTCGACACATGATCATATTTCCTGAGGTTGAATATGAACCGGATACAATTGTTGAGCAGTCTGTCGAGCTTATCCAGCAAAACTGAATTCAAGTCAAAGTAGCATACGTCACCATAGTCGATTATAGGGAAAATCAAAGTCTGCACAAGCACAGTTTTCGTCTTAGCAGGTAAAAAGTTTCTCAGACGATACAGAGATCGCAGAGTACCGTTGACCCTTTGACTAACACTAGAGACCTGGCGTTGCCAGCCAAGCGTCAAGTCAAGATGCAAACCGAGATCTTTCACAGTAGAGGTAAAGGGTATGACGTTACCATTGAAAATAAGAGGAGGAAGAGAGCTAAGCGTCACCCTACCAATCATGCGTGAGCTCCCAATTACAATGGCCTGACACTTTGAGGGGTTTACTGACACCCCAAAACTATCAGACCACGTTTTGATGGCATTTAAATCTCTGTTTACATCAGCTATAGCTTCCGACAAATCTTCAACCCGCCCAGCTGTATATAATTGAAGATCATCGGCATAAAGATGATACGAACACCGAAGACAATGAGTTATAAAATTAATGAAGATGGAAAATAACAATGGAGAGAGAATACCGCCTTGCGGAACACCAGCATCCAGGTCACGCCAACTCGACGAGCGCTCATCAACGCGAACCGACTGCTGACGTCCCCGAAGATAAGAAGAGAACCACTCGAGAGCCTCGGGCGAAACCATAAGATGAGAGAGGATAGAAAGGAGAATATCGTGACTGACAGCGTTAAAGGCATTGGAGAAATCAATTAATACCAAAACGGTAACCTTAATATCCTCCATCGCTTCTCTAACGTCACCAGTCACTTTAAGGAGAGCGGAGGCTGTACTGTGCCCAGGCCTGAAGCCAGACTGAAAAGAGCTAACAAGGTTGTTCCGGTGAACAAACCTTGTAAACTGCTTGTGTACGCAGGCTTCGAGCACTTTAGACAGGAATGGGAGAATGGAAATGGGTCGAAAGTGACTGGGTAGAGAGGGATTTGAAATTTTTGGGAGTGGACGTACATAGGCCATACGCCACAGGGATGGGAATTGTCCGGAATCAAGAGAAAAGTTGATGATATGGGTAATCGGAGGTAGAAGGATATCAAGGATCCAAACGATCATACTACGACTGATGCCGTCATGGCCCATAGCCTTGGATTTGATGGACAAGATGATCGTTTTAATTTCGGCCGAGGTGACCGGAGAGAAGTGAAGTGGTTCTATGATGGGACTGGGTAGGCCAGTAATGTAATCAACCGTCTGAGATGACATCTGGGAATCCAAATGACAAGTGGTTGTGAAGTGACGGTTGATATCATTAAGGCCAATTGTTTTAGGAAAATCCACATGACGTGGTCTGCCAATACCGAGAGTGCCAAGGAACTTCCAGATATCAGCAGGTGAAGAAGAAGATATATTCTCGAGAATATGGCGGCGTTTAGCGTTGCGTATCATTTGATTACACCGATTTCTAGAAGCTTTGAAAAAGTTCCGGTTTTCCTCACTACGATCCCTTTTAAATTTACGAAAGGCCCGATCTCTGCGCCTCATAGCCATTCGAACTCCTGTCGTCATCCAAGGAGCAGGGGGACGCCGAAGTTTAATCGACTTAACAGGAGCGTGTTTATCGTAGAGAGCAAGCACCGTCCGATCGAAAATACGCAGTTTTTCGTCTACAGTTGTCGCCGCTGCCAGGTGTTCCCAACTGAGGTCTGACGCATCCTGACGAAGCTTCTCAACGTCCATGCGTGCAAAACATCGCATGTGCAGTACTTTTGGGACAGGTTTAGGCGGTTTTAGGACATACGAGAGGAAAATGAGGTCATGATGGGAAAATCCAGGAGCGGGACACTGACCATGAGAGGAAACAAGAGAGGGAGTGGATGTAAGGATTAAGTCGAGCCAAGTATCATCACCTGAAATATTGAAATGGGTAGGTTGCAGTGAAAGTATATGGAGACTAACGGACTCAGTGATGTGAAGGAGTTTACGGGATCGGGGGTTGTGGTGAGCAAGGTCAGTGTTGAAATCGCCCATGATGACGCAATGTGCATACTCTGATCCTACGGATTCCAGCGCCAATTCAAGTTCAGAAAAATAGTCAACGGCGGGTGGACAATAAACAACACCAAGAAGGGTCTTAACGCCTTTGACGTAGACCTCCAAAAAGAGGTATTCGGCGGAAGCATGATATTGTGCGGGGGATGAGGTAATGATTTTGAATGGGAAATCGCTACGAAGATAGATAGCTACACCACCCCCTCCCTTTCCGATTCTATCATTTCGGATAAGAGTGAAACCTGGGAGAGAGTAGTTGGTGGAGAGAAGATGAGGTTTGAGCCAACTCTCAGAAACCAGAACGGCATGGGCATTGGCGTCGGTAAAGGTGTCCAACAGATCACTGTAGTGACTTGGTACACTTTGCGCATTTATATGACAGACATTAAACAAATGACCTTTCTGTTGACTGAAGTTCCGACGCACAAAGTCACCAAGGGTGTCAGTCAAGGAGCTAAAACTTGCATTAGCGGATGAGCTAGAGGAATCAATGGCAGAGTAAAAAGAATCATCATCAGATAACATAAAATAAAAATAATATAAATATAAATAACTGATAAATATGCAAATAAACTATAGCTAAGATTGCTTTCGCTTTAGGTGCAACACCACTATCTATGCACCACCCACCAGCAGCACCAGTGTAGTTATACATGGATCTTTTGGCACGTGGCCAAAATCGGAACTAATGCATCTTATTTTCACAAATCATCAAGGCGCCAAAAGATCCCTGTAGTACTGTACATTGGAAGTATTAAAAAACAATTAATTCAAAGCAGGAAGAGGTAACAGCATCACAAACATAAACACAAAATATTATGAAAAACGCAAACAAAATGATACATGACAAAGTTACATTAGCAAACCGAACGTAATTTACGAAACGTGTAACAAAGAAAATGGTACGTCAAAAGATTGACAGGTGACAGTGACAACTAATGACGAAACACTATTTTGCAAACACAAGCAAAACGACAAATAATTACAAACAGAATGTGATTTAAATAGTTTTGAGGTGAAAATAAGAAATAGTAAGCAGGTAGACGTGTACGATAACAATAATATTTACGTGAACTGACGTCCCAAGCACAAAAAGAGACTAAAATAAGATATGTAATACAAAAATAAAATACAATTATTTACGCACTCCACTATCAGGCTTGCCTCCAGTTCCAACAGAAGAAGATTCTCCGGTCTTCTTAGGGTACTTCGCCAACAAGGGATTGAGTTCCTCCATAGAACAAATTTTATGCCGTGTTCCATCGGGGGATCTGATGACAATAACCCCGTCCTGAGTCCAGCACGCCGGCATCCCGAAGTGCAGGCGCGCCCTGCTGAACACAGTTTGCCTGGACCTAGTCAAGAACTCCTTGACTGTGACCGGGGAGCCCTTCAGTGCTGCCTTTGCTTTCCAAACAGAGGATTTCATATCAACATTGGAGAACCTTACCAATATAGGTCTGCTAATTGTTGGTCCCTTGCTTGACGTTCCAAGTCTGTGACACACTTTGATGGAAGATGCAGTGATGTCAGGCAGTGCCAGTTTGTTCTTCAGAACGTCTAAAATGAGAGCCTTGCAATCCTCTTTGTCAGCTTCAGCAAACCCGGTGAAAATGAGAGCTTTCCGACGAGATCTTGTCTCCAATCCATCAACCGCTCTTGAACACTCCAAGATCTGCTTCCTAAGAAGTCCCAGCACACCGAACATAAGCTCACGAAATGACCGGAACTCTTCAGCAATCTTTGCCACGGTGTCCTTTGCGGGTCCAGCACATTGGATCTGTGCCTCAAGCTCACCCATCTTCTTAAGGAAGCACTCCTCGAGGTTCCTCTGGGCCAATTGGATATCATCCAGTTGCGATGACATGGTGAAGTGTTTAAATCAAGTGACTAGTACTAGTGAGAAGCTGGCAGGTGGTGTAGTTTAAGTGCTTTTGCTACATGGAATGTTTCACCAATGTAAGTGCTGCTTATTCAGTAGCTTGTGCAACAAAAATATAACTCGAAAGCAAGTTAAAATACTTAATAATAATTTTAATTAAAATAGATATACGAAGTTGCGTGTTAACTTTTTTTACACCTACCCCCGAAAAAAAACATAAACATAACAAATTCAGCTCTCTGAGGAGTTGGAATAGAAACATCTAATTTCGCATGATGCTTTGAGTTCATAAAAGGTACAAATCACCATAACTGGTAAGTTTCTAGGGTTTTTCATTGAAGTGCAAGGATTGATTTTAGGGATTTTGAAAATCAATTTCTTATTTTCCAACGGTATCGATTATAGAAAAAAGAAAATTGCACAGCATACGCACAAATTAAGACCCACCGTAGTAAAAAAAATCGTAGGTGTATGTCATGCCGTTTGAAATGTACAGCAATTTGCTAAGCGTTACCCCAGCGGCATCTTGAATAACTCTGAAACCTCAAGACGCACAAATTTTATTTTTTGGGCACAATTAGGCACAAATATGATCTATCTAAGTAGCTAGTTTGTACTCAGCTACGACCACCGGTTAAAAAACATGCCGCTGAGGTAACGTTACTCCAGCGGAATCTGTTTTTCGTGAATATCTTTGGATCGGCTGGACGCACAAATTCTAAATTTCGGGCACATTTGACACGAGATGGGGGTACTAAGTATCTGTCGAGCCGAAATCCTGAAAAGCGACAACATTCCGCTGGAGTAACGCACACGAGTCAACAAGACATGAAGTCCAATAAGCAGCTCCGAATCTGGAAAGTTTTGGTCCGGTTCAAACATGTAAACTTTAGAATGTTTCATTGATAATCCAACGTGTTAGAACACGAAAATCTTGTAAAATCGAAGATTCCTGATGTCAAAATAGGTCTCTAGCAGCAACCGATGTACCTATAGACACTGACTTTACTAAAAGGTGTATTAGACATTCGTCCGTGTCTACAGGTAATCAAAAATACCTTATATGCCCTTATATACTTAACAAAAAGGCATATAACTCCTTTGTCAGTCATAATGTAATGTTTTAATTATGACTACAAAACTAAACAGGCCATGTCCCATCTAGATACCTACTTTTCATAATGAAAATACCTGTATATTTGTGTTTAGAAGTTACGTGATCCATTTTTCTCGAAGCAAACAGTATGACGTATCTTGCACCTGCAAAACCCTGCCTCCCATCCCCTTGTAAACACCCCCGTCAAGGCCAACTGGGAAATACCCATCGGCTCCCGGAGCATCTGGATTTCCCCTCAATAGCTAACTGCCATAATGCATCATAGGATTAAATTATTGTATTTGTACAACTGGTACCCGCTACTTGCTCTATAATAGAAAACTACTTAATGTATCAGACCTAATTTTATAATCGTAGTTGCCTAGAAAATAACTTAGATTCCTCACAGTTGGGCTTCAATTCTACGCTTCGTACAAACCTCTTGCAATTTAACATGTAAATTCGAGCTCAAGTAACAAATAAAATCGGATTAAATCTAGTTTTAACCTTAGATCTTTGATAGTGGATGTCTTTTTTTTTTTTTTTTTGGTGGGAAATCGTCAAATAACGTCTCCCGCTCTGGGTGGAGCGGGAGGGCGTGTCAGACTCTTACTGACTAAAACCCACCCGTGTTCCTTCTGTTGCCTGTGCAATGGAAGTGGATGTCTACTTACATAATATATATCCTAAATTATCTGATAGATAACGCACAGCTTATACTCCTTGGTATGCCTGCATTCAACTTTGCTCAATAGTAGGTACCTACTTTATATAACGAAGGTGAGCGCTTTAAGGAAGGATTTTTGAAAATGTATCCTCTAAAAGGGTTAATGAAAGATAGGAATAGAAGTTCGACATTTGGCCGATGAGAAAGAATAAAAGATTAGGTGATTCTAACAGGGTTTACTGAATAAGACTTATTTTTATATATTATATTTGGATAGTCTTCATTATCAGCTCAGTCTATCGCAATCGACTGCTGGACATAGCCCTCTCTGTCCTCCAAGACGAGAAGACTGGAAGTTTTCTAAACGGTGTCCAACTCAACTGGATCCTTCTGTTGGCTTCTTTCTCAAAGTTATGTCTACCGAGCAGCTGAACATACTCGTTCACAACTTCGATAAGTGACCCTTCGATGTGGATTGGACTCGGCAAGACGTGTGAATTGTCCATGACTTTCGTCTTGTCCAAATTCATTATGAGGCCAACCCGCTGAGAGGCTCCATTTAGACTGTGCAGCATCTGGTCTGACTGTTCCACAATGTCATCGGCAAAAGGAAAGGCGTGAGATGTACTCGCCGTTCACGTTGATACCCTGTCCGGTCCAGTCCAGCGTTTTAAAGAAGTTCTCCAACGCAATGGTGAACATGTTTCGGGGATATCACATCCCCAGCCTCACTTCTCTGAGCAGTGGGATCAGGCTGGTTTTCTTATCCTGGATATGGACAGTCAACGTGGCAGCGTCATAAAAACATATCAACAAGTAACTCTCTTCGAAGTAGCGCCAGTCAATTTGACCTTATTGCAGAGAAGCCAGAACTGGAGAACCTATGTGTCGACGGAGTCGAAGGCTTCCTCATAGTCCACAAATGCCATAACACACAATGCCACGCTGGTCGTATTTTTTGGTCTTCTGTACAATTTTCCGGACAGTATGGGTGTGGTCTAAGGAACTACTACCAGGTGTGTACCTAAGGCCTTTTCAAAATCTTGTTCTGGTTGCTGGAACTCATCAAGTCTGTTGGCGAGGCGGTTTGTGACGACGTCGAGAACAGCTTGTAGGTATATGTGGCTCAAAAGTGAGATGGAGCTATTAGTTCTTATGTTATGTTGTTTATCCATTTTTATCAGGCACTTAAATTTTAACTTTTTCACGCATAGAGGTCTGTTAGAATCGTCAAGTGACAAAGTCAGCCTACTTCGTTCTTATGAAAATAAATGCCCATCATCTGGGAATTTACCCGGGTAAATATATTAGGTATTTACCCCAATTTGAACTTACCCGGGAATTTACGGGGTAGAATCCCATCTCTATACATAGGTACCTACTTACTTAAGTATACCTCAGCCTAACCCGTCTGGGAATGCAGGCGTGATATGTAATGTAATATAAATAAAACCTCCAGGCTCAGTGATCATTATTTTATTTTTTAATTCTAATTTAATATTTACACGTCTTCCATATAGTAAAACATACTTTTCCATAGAGTAATCGAAACAGTAACAGTTATTTTTAAAGATTACACAACATCAGTACGGTGCATACCTACACTTATTGCTTCATTTATCACCCTACAAGAGATGCTAGGCAAAGGCTGTATGGATTTTTTTCCGACAATAATATAGGCGGCCTGCACAACCCCTGTCAACACAGTAGCTTGGAGGAAGTTAGAACTGATTGGTATTTTTCATTTATTTTTTCAGTCAGAAATTAGGTGTGTTTTTTATATGTACACAAATTACATAACAGCTCAAAAGTATCAAAATCAGGATAGCTTAGTAATCTCAAGTAATTTTAGTGTCAAAGTTTAGGTCGAATTTTGCAAAAATTACATGTTAAATAAATGCTGTAATACCATTTCAGCTGTTACTTGCAGCAAAGGCCACCTAATGTGTTCAATCAGATTTCTCTGGTATGATAGCGTACCGGCCGCCTTACTAAATAAATAATGTTACATTTACATACAGCCCAAAAGTTTGAGGTATCTCCGCGAGGGTAAGAGACTACACCAACACGCGCCAATGTGAGCATTTATACTCGTTCACATTCATCGTTAATGTCCATAGAAATTTTAACACTAATTTACTCATGAATTTAATTCAGTTCCGAAGTGTCAACTTATGAAGAGTAGAAGACAAGGTGTTTTTAATAAACTAGTAACGATTCTAAAACAAATCATTTTATTAGCATTAATTGCTTCCACGTCACATGGAACTAAATAAGCGAGTTCCCGGCGGTGTCCCGGTCCGCCTGGTACAGGGGGCCTAGCGATGGGATCCGTTCATGTCACTTGACTTGGAAAGTTCTGAGGTTAAAGCTCTGGCCAAGCTGTTTTTTTCGTACCAGCTTTTAAGGCGCTTTGCTTTTGTATTTGACGTACCTTAACAACCGTCGAGAAAAAAAAAAGACTGACGCCCAAATTTGCTTCGGCATTTCTTCTCAGTAGTGACATGGGAAATGCCGACACCAGGTTACAAAACAACTAACATGCGATCCAAGTATCTACGGAATAAATAATTTTGAGTGGAGTAGTGAGTGGTAGCAGTCTCCGAGACAGGTAATACTTGCAGAACAGATTAACATCAAATTAACCGTTTCTACGTTAACTTACTGCTGACAACGATCCACGCAAATGCCCCCTTTGTACTATAAATATTTGTATACATGAAACGGTTAAAATGGAACTCTACTGGAGCTTGAACACGGTTGGCAATGACAAAATATTCCTATACATAATGTTAAAATTAAGGGCCTCATTCTCGATTGTATTAAGATATTATTCAGTAAAGTTATGAATCAACTGTCGAATATGTGTATTTTGTAGTTGGTTATTTCATGGTGCCGAGAGTAAGGCCTTATATATATATATATGTAATACTCAAAATCATTCAGCCAACTGCATTTAATGCGGAAATTGATTTGATTATTAATTATACACCAATGAGTGTTATTTACAAATATTAAGACACTACAAATATGTAAAATCAGAACACATTAGAATCAGCATACAAGAAAAATACTACAACACTACTTTAAAATTGGCGGAAATGCACATGACGGATAACTGAATTTCCATCTACCACATGAAGTACAGTACCTACATACTTCGGGAATATTGAACAACATATAAACAGCACAGGTACACCAAACACAGTTATCGTCAAAACTACACTTAAGTAGAATCATATTGACAGTTATTGCAGATTGTCATATTAAATCATTAGTAAATGGTTCATATTGAGATAATACATCATTGACAGATTGACACACAAAAATATTTAAAACTACAATTACAATTCAAGAAAGACATCTATGAGTAAAATGTTTTACAATTAATTATACAAGGTGAGTTTTGAGAAGGGACTAGGGCAAAAACCGAAATGATCCGGTTTGAGACCGTGGCTTAAGCAGGTGTTTTTTCGAAAAGCTAAGCATACATTTTTTCTCAAAAAACCGAGATCACTCATTTGCCCTAACGAAATCTCAAAGTTCACATTACATGTTGATTTTAAAAGACCCATGCAGACACGTGTAATACGTGTTAACATAACGGCAATGGCAACAATAAGCTATACAGTCGACTGGCAATATTACAAACCGATTACAAGCCCCGTCGGCACATGACCTGTCTACATTGATATATTTATTAATCACTTAATTCATCATGCGCAACACAATCATGTTACAATTATGCCTAACTATATAAAAACACGTCATCAGCATACTCCAATTTACAGGACATCACGCGTGCTGTCATGTTACACAAATACGACGCCGCGGTATCAGCAGTTTATATTAGAGACAGAGCCAAATACGTAACAGTCCCTCAGAACTCTGTAATATCGCATAGTTCAAATTAATAGAAAATAAAAGAATCATCCGCATATTCATACATTGACCACAAAATATGCTCGTTAACAAACAAAGTATATACAAAACGACTATATAATATTTTAAAATGTTATATATACATAAAATACTATTAAAATCCTTATGATGTAGTTCGAACGTTAAACTAAATTAAAAAATCAGACATAAACAATTTCTGCCAAACTATATAGACAAATTAGACAAAGAAATAGGCATAACAATATATTAGAAGGTGCGAAACTTTACACATTATACTACCCCATCAGGTATATATACCTATTGTCGTCTTATGTACAGTAATGTAAGAAAATGCCACTACACAAATTAAAATAAATAATTAAAAATCATTACACTAATAACCTCCGACGAATAACAGTTTTAAAATGCGTATCCCTTAAAGGGGTGACAGTAATGTAAAAAAAAACAATGTTTCTATCGCTCGGTATACTGCTTCTGAATTTCATGAGCAAATGGTTTACGAAGTGAAATTCTAATATCATAAGTGAGGCGTGCCTCGTCGAAGGTTAAGACAAAAGCGTCAGGGTAGCCCGCGTAATTCAAATTTACTTACGTTTTTTGCAATTTGCAGGTTGTATCAGGTTGTATGTTGATCTAATTATGATTCGCGGCCATAAAAAATATTTATTTATAGAATTACTAGCTATCCGCTCCTGCTTCGCATAGTTTTTACGACTTGACTAAACATCGAGATTTCTTAGGTAAACGTAACTTTAATCAATCTGCCTAGCCTTTTCCCAACTATATTGGGGTCGGCTTCCAGTCTAACCGGACGCAGCTGAATACCAGTATTTTACAGGGAGAGACAGCCTATCTGACCTCCACAACCCAGTAACCGGGAAATACGATACCCCTTGGTAAGACTGGTTGTCAGATTTCGAGCTTCTGACGACCCGTAACGACTGTCAAAGATCCACGAATGACAGCCGGGACCAACGGCTTAACGTGCTTTCCGAGGCACGGAGGATTCTCGGTATGTAAAGATGGTCACCCATCCAGACCAACCCCGGCAAGCGTACCTTAACCTGGTGGATCGACCCATGCGGCAGTTATTACTTAGCCACGAGCACCTCGTAACGTAACTTTAATATTAATGTATTATACACATAAACCTTCGGGAATAAATTCTCTAAACGATGGTGAAAACCTCATCAAAATCTGTTGCGTGGTTTAGGAGAACAACGACTTACAGACAAACGCGAAAAGCGACTTTGTTTTATAATATCCAAAGATAATCATAAAAATCATCAATATCTAAGTTCATATTACCCTATCGAATGACTATTTCATGAAATCATGACATTTGACGCCAATTCTAACGTATTGCTGATTCTAATGATTATAATTCTGTAAAACCATATTTGTTATGGTCGCGAATCATATTTTAATCAACATACAACCTGACACTGATCTGCAAATTGCGAAATACGTAAGAAAGTTTGAATTTCACGGACTACCTTAGCGCTTCCCCTTAAACAAAATATAACTAGTACTTTGCGGTAATTACTGAAATAAACTCGACATCAAAAACCGATATACCCGTCTAAAGTAAAAATTTTGTAAAGAGATATTAAGATAAAAATTATTACAAATTCCTTGATATAGTTGGAGACACAAATATTTTAGTTTGTGCTAGCTTGCCCCGGACAATGAGAAAGAGATATCATCGTTTTTAAGCTCTGACTTTATCCAAAGCATACTAATTATGAAATAATCTTACATTCATGAACACCAGCTATCGATTCTCATAAAAGTTTCAATGTGGAGGGAGGCAAACAGACACAAAGTAATATACAGGGTGATTTCTTTAACAGGGACCAAGCTGCTAGTCGTGATAGATAAGTCTATTCCTCTCAACTATAGTATATTCAGATCCCTGTTAAAAAAATACCTGTAAACAGATTTTTTAAGACAAGGATACAAATTATTTATATTATAATAATATATTCATTATTTTGGAAATTGAAAGAATACATAAAATTCACGTTGTTCAAAAATATTATAACGAAATGTCCACGCAATATTTATTCGTTATATATAAATGAGCAAAATAAAATAATCCTCCTGCTTAGGCACTCAAGATTTAAATTTAAACAGTTGTCATAAACAGTTTGCACGCGGTTTGATTTAAAATATTCCAGTTATTTAAAAATTTCCTCGTAATATTTAAAATTGCTACGGGTTTTCACCATTATTATTATTGTAGAAATTGACTAGATAACTGCAGGGACACTTCTCAAAGGAAGTCGTGAGTCGCTAATCTCTGTCCCATAAATAATAATTATTGGAGTCGGTAAAGTGACAACAGAAACTCATCGTGATGATCGAAATAAAATACGACGAGTTATTCATAATAAGGGCCAGAGCCAGGCCAGAGAATTTTTCATTGCCTTAGATCAAGTTCCACAATAAACAAAAACGCATTTTCCTTACGTGACTATGTCTACCAGTCAACTCTTACTGCAAGCCGCGTTAAGGAACTTTGTTCCAAGAAAACAAATGCAACAATGTTATTAAATAAAATAAAATAATCTGAGTAAAAAATAAAGTTATCACAAAGAAATACAACATAATTATAAAGATTGTGGGACAGAGATTAGTCGTTCATTTGTTTGTCTCAAGTATTTACGCACACTTTGTAGTCACAACTGACCAAGAACGTTTTTGTATAACAGATAACACAAATTCGTGTTTACCTGATAAAAGATTACATGCAATATAAACAAGCAAAATGAATGCTCTGAAGAAGACACTCCTCCACTCATTCGATGGCCAGAACACACTGAAGGCACAATATTACGGTGGTTTATTATGCACTAGCTTTGTGCCGGCGGCATGCTGATCATGCCTAACCTAGCTGGATCAAACGGTTTTTCTGGCAAATACACTTTATTACTATTATTAAAACAATTCGGTAACATTGTTCTGATTATTACACAGCATAGAAAAGTATCGATGAAATTGACAGCCAGTAATGCCCCTCGACTCAATATTACGTACAATTTTCTTAAGAACTATTCTAAGTATAATTAGTAAGTGGCACTGACGATACGACCTTAAATGATGTCAAGTGTTCTATGACGCGTTCTACGACCGTAGCGAAAAAGCTTATATTCCATAAAATTTCTTAACAATTTTATTTGAATTAACGTAAACAGATAAAGCTGAAATAGCATTCACATTTACGTGACATTGTCGAAATGAGCAGAGAAGAGACCAAGACAGAAAATTCATGCCAAAGTTGTAACATGGATAAATAACAGTAAAAAAAAACAAAACCGACATTCACATTTAATTACAACATAAAACAAGACAAAAAAGGCAGAAATGTAGAATCAATAATTAAATATATCTAATGCGGTTCGTTGGTAAATTTAACACTTTAGAATGGCTGAACCGAGAATTTTTTATTTTAATTTTCATCACTGGCCGATAAAGTTTTTAGGGAAAGAAAAATAGGATAATTTGTCTGTTAAATTCGAGAAAAACGGAAGGTGCTATGAAGATTTATAAAACAATGACCTGCTCGTCTTCTCGGTCAAAGGGATGAATGAAAGGCAATTGCATGCAGCTGATGGGAATGCTAAAAGGGATGTATGGTGTTACGTGAATGGATAGAATAAGAAATGTGTATGAGGAAGTCTGAAAGTGGCACCAGTGAATGAAATGTGGAAATCGGTCGCGATGGGCATGGGCATGTATTGCAGAGGAGTGTGGCACCAGTGACTGAAATGTGGAAATTAGTCGTGATGGCATGGGCATGTATTGCAGAGGAGTGAGGAAAATGTCGGGAGGAAAGCTTTGAGTATGAACGTACTTTGAGTATGTAGGGGAAGACACAGAAGAAACGATAAACGGACTTTGAGAAAGTTGGTTTGGCTAGAAAGGGGGTGATCACCGAGATGACGACAAGCAGAGAACTATGAAAGCAAAAGATATGTTGCGCCGACCACAAATAAATTTGGATAAAGCAAGACAATGATGATGGGTAGGAAAATGTCTGTCTAGTCAGCTAGTTACAAATAATGTTTATATAAAAAGTAATATAATTAAATCGAAGGTTCAATTGAATGTATGGTGGTAGAACGTATCATGCAATACAGCATTAACTTAATGTAGTATCGTCAACTTCACGTCATAATAATAAGTAATGATTGCTTTAGAGAGTAAGTATTATTGATTCGAGGGAGAGGATTAACTGTGCGATGGGGTGACGTAGCCTCGCGAGCAAACCCGATGGATACCACCGAGCAGTGCGGGCCAGTCACCCGAGGCATCGAACATGTAGTAGTAGTGCCGACACAAGTGTTTATATCTCCGATGGGTTATCACAAGGCGAGTTAGAGTGAACACGAGAGGGGCGCAGACAGCTCACACGGTATCAATGTCACCCACGTTGATGCGGTCTTCGGATGCGGTGACTGAGAATCCCAGTATGCGCACGTCAACCTTCAGCATCTTATTCTTCTTGGTTTTCTTACCCTTGCCCTTCACTTCTTGGTAGTCGGAACCCGAGACGGTGCGCGGGTTGACGGCAATGGCGGGCGAGCACAGGTCGTCAGACGGTGTCACCATGCCGACGCGCAGCAGCTTAGACCTGCACAAACGACACCCAATCAGAACGATTCACCTAACTTAAGACAATCAAAAATCAAATCAAAATCGTTTATACATACACACATTAACTCACGCCTTCTTCCCATGGGAGTAGGCAGAAACTACAGAACGCCACCTGCTACGATCCTTACATACTACTTTTGCTTCGTATACATTCATACATCTGGTCATACACGCACGGTTGTGAGTACTTCGCACCTGACCGTTTATTTGCATAAAATATGGTAGGTTCAAAAGCCGTGTCCATTAAAATATTAGACACAAATAGTCAGGTAAAGTTAATAGTAAGTAGGTAGCAACAAGGTTAACTAAAGTAACTTAAATAACAAAACATTTCTACAATGCATTCCTGAAGTGGACCATAAATAAGCAAAAAAAAAAAAACTGGGATATTGTTACCTTCTCTCCAGGAACTGGCGAGCAAAGTCGTTAGACTCCTTCGACTCGCCCAAGTAGCATTTGACGTAATCTTTCACCTCGTACGGTGACTCAATGTCCTTCAGGAAACCAACGAACGTCGGCACTGAAACGTGAGTGAAACATCATTTCAACGTTGAGTTTTGATAACTAATATATTACGACTATCCATATATTTCGGCAGTTATTTTAAGTACTCATATTAAAATAATACTAGAATAGGGATGATGACTAAAAAAATGTTTTTTGTCCGTAATGTAGATTATGAAAAAATAACGTACACGTATTTTTTCTTTTTTTACGTTATCATAAGATTACGGCGATACATTGAGTTATAATGTGCCATGACGTCACTTGTATGTAGATTTTATACATACTTGGGACGTATCAACCCCCACTCCCCAACTTTAATGCGTTGTATCTAAGTCATTTCTTATTAATATGATAAAGCAAAAAATACGTGTCTAATATTTTTTTATTATCTGACTCACGGACTAAATAGAATTTCTGTTTTGTGACCCAGGCATCATCCCTATTATATATTCATCAAAACATCAAAATAATACGTGTAAAAAGCACCATCTAAACAATGGTATGTCTCAGCATACAAATCGTCTTAGTTGAATATGGCTCCGATTCCGGTAGCTTCTTCGCCTCCTGGGGCGCGCTTATAACAGAAAAGAGGCGCGTTATGAGTTCTATAGTTTGAGCGCAAGAGCTCCTGAGGTCTGTGGGCGGTGAGACGGGGGAGGGCGCGATTGACAAGACGTTGACTAGACGCTCATCAGATATTTAAGGGCAGATAAATCTTAGGATAACATGTCTGAAAATTTCTTAATTCATGTAATGGGTAATTATAAAAATATTTTATTTTATTTCCTGGCTAGACCAAAATAAACGCATATTTAAAATTAGTGTTAGTAGTCTTTATTAATTTTTATTATTTACGATACAAAACATTTGCAAATTAACATTTCTCATTAAGCAAATAAAAATAAACTCACTAAACAGTGGGCCTTAAATCCTTAATACACCACATGGACTTAGTTCATGATGGTAGACGTCACAAATCTTGATTTTTTTGGGTTTTAGGAAATGCCGGTTTCCCGGCGATATATTTGCCTTCGATGTTTCGAGAGCAGTGGTAATGAAATTAATTGCATAAAGCCAAGTAGGCCGGGGTCTTACCCGTGACCACGTAAGTTGAGGGTCTTTACCAGCACTGCTCTCGCAAACTCCTTACCAAATATAAAATGTAGCCTGTACAGATATACATAAAAATACTTCCTGCGCACCGGGTGAAGTCAGCCATGCTACTAGATGATTGGCTAATATTTTCGCCAGGCAAGCGCTATTCTCGTTAGATGACTAGAACTTACCGTCAATCTTGGAGCTCCAAGAAGAAAGTACTCCGGTGCACCAGGACTCGAATTCTATAGCCGGAGAGGTGTCCTTCTTTGATGGCATGGTCAGAGTAGGTTTCTTCTTAGGCTTGGTGGGCTCAGACGACTTCTGCGACTCGACCTGTTTCTCACCCTTCGAGGAGTTCGGTTGTTGAGTGTCCCAGAAACCGCCTATTAAGAAAAAATAATAATAAGTGGATGTAACACAAATGTGGTAGAACTTGTCTTGTTCCACTGAACTCTGTCATAAACGCTGAACGCTGTACACTGTAGCTGTCCTTTGTACGTATTTTTCTTTTATATACAAAACATGTCCCGGAATTAACGCACACCAACAAACACCCCAATTCGAATAGTATGTTTTAATCATAATACATACACTGAATGGTTATTATTACGAGGGCTGCACTAAAAGTATCGGGAATGTAATATTTCCACTGTTCCTGTCATATTAAAATCTTTTTAATTGAAAACTCCTTGGTTTTAAAAATCGAATACCATTTATTTATTTTAAAAAAGATTCTCGGTCTTGTCACAAGGTTTTGTCAAACTTGTTTAGTCGTTGAGAAAATGGAATTGACTCGAGAAAATTCAAGAGCGATGATTTATTATGACTTTCGAAGTGGTTTAACACAAAAACAGTGTGTTGACCGGATGATTTCTGCATTTGGTGATGAAGCCCCATCCAAAACCACAATTTATCGCTGGTTTGCTGAATTTCAACGTGGACGTGTCAAGCTCAGTGATGATCCCCGTCAAGGTCGTCCAAAAACTGCAGTAACCCAAGAAAACGTTGATGCTGTGCGTAAGCTGATTGAGGAAGATCGACATGTGACATACCGCGAAATTCAGGCAACTTTAGACATTGGCATGAGTCAAATACAAATAATCTTGCATGGACAATTAGGTGTAAAAAAGTTGTTTTCCCGATGGATACCGCATTCGCTCTGTGAAGAGCAAAAAGCGGCTCGCGTTACTTGGTGCGTCAGAACTCTCGAAAGATTCCACGCAGGATCCTCAAATGCTGTATACAACATAGTATCAGGTGACGAATCCTGGATATACGCGTACGAACCCGAAACAAAAAACCAGTCACGAGTTTGGGTGTTCGAAAATGAGTTAAAGCCAACAAAAATTGTTCGTTCACGGAGTGTTGCAAAAAAAAAAGGTGGCCACGTTTGTCTCCAAAACCGACCATGTTACGACTATTCCTCTTGAGGGACAAAGAACGGTTAATGCAGAATGGTGTGCTAGCATTTGTTTGCCACAGGTCGTTTCTGAACTCCGTAAAGAGAACTGCAACCGCCGCATCATCCTCCATCACGACAATGCGAGTTCTCACACCGCGCACAGAACAAGAGTTTTTAGAGCGAGAAAACATAGAATTATTAGACCATCCGCCGTACCCCGACCTAAGCCCTAATGATTTCTATATTTTCCCTAAAATAAAGAATAAATGCGTGGACAGAGATTTTCATCACCTGAAGCAGCTGTGGACGCCTACAAAACGGCCATTTTGGAGACCCCAACTTCCGAATGGAATGGTTGCTTCAATGATTGGCGACGCGCGCGACGTACTTCACAAGTACAGGAGATTTTCGTGCTTGTAAAGCACGTCGCGCGCATCTTGGAACGCCATTACGACTTTGCGACCTTATTCAGTCGTATAGCGACCACAATCTATGTCGAGACTGCCGCCCCTGGCAATGCTGTATACTGACCATCCTTTGTCCATTTTGGTTTGTTTTGACTATACAGTAGAAGATTTTTGGGATACTAAAATTAAGTTTATTAAAAATTACAAAAATCGATTCAGTAAACGATTCTGAACAAATTACTTTCACAGTGTGCCTAAGGGAGATTTCCCACGGCACTATGGACAAATGTACTCAATTCAACATTGTTTTGTCTTCATCAAATCATCTTTAAATTACTAGATGACATGTATAAATACTTCCTCAAAAAATTCACCACTTTACTAACAAACTACAGTGGCATTTACACGATATTTAAAAATTTTAAGATTTAGATATTTAGAAATTACTATTTTGAGGTTATGTATTTTACACGTGCGTGCCTCTCTGACCACAACAACACAGTTACTTTGTAACACAACAACCCTTGGTAAGATTGATTGTCAAACATTCTGGCTTCTGACTACCCGTAACGTCTGTCAAAGATCTACGAATGACAGCCGGGACCAGCGGCTATTGCTTGGTTCCTATATACTACAACAAATCGTTTTGCTTACCAATGGTAGCATTTTTATTGCCAAAATGAATAGATTCGTAACCTAATTTTACCTGTGATAGCTACTTCCATATGGGAAGGTCTACTATTCAAAGCTATGAGATGAGGTCTTGGCTTCATTATTGGTAAAGATACAAGTCTTAATTTTAACCGCCCGTAACGTTTTTACGGTCCGTAAATTATTTGAATCGGCTATTAACGTGGTTTCCGAGGCACGAAGGGGTCTCGATATGTAAAGATGGTCACCCATGCACGGACCTACCGCGGCAAGCTTAGCTTCACCTGATCGATCCACCCGTACGGCTGTTACAGTGAAGCTAATATGTGTTAAATTACCTCCGTTATGGGTAGGGTTGGCCCATGGGGCGTGGTTGGTCTGCATAGGGGGCACGACCTCGGCTTCCTCCATAGCCTTAGCGGCCGCCGCGACCGCAGCCGCCAGCTGCTGCTTGCGAGCTTCAGCCTGTTTATATTACATCACGATTAAATTAATAAACTTTGCGCACATAACCAAATCTTGTCCATCTCTACACAATATTTTTTCTGCTTTATTGATCAATAGCTGCGCCCCGTGGTTTCACCCGCATAAGTATCAATCCCGCGGGAATATCGGAATAAAAATTATCGGGTCCTAACCCAGGTCATGGTCTACCCATGTGCCAAATTTCATTCAAATCCGTTCAGCCGTTTTAGCGTGGAAGCGTAACAAACAAACAAACGCACTTTCGCATTTATAATATTAGTTAGGATGTTATCATAATGTGACCTTTTATCATTCTATCGGCTTCCATTTTCACCAGCTGCTGCTAAATATCAATGATTTTCCCTAAAGGTCACCCTAGCTATGGCGACGACCACGATTGACATTTTTATATTACATATACAGGGTGGAAGGGACATCGACGCGAAAACTGATACCATGGATTCAGTACATGATTCTGAACACCCCTAAGATGAAATTTTTCGTCGGTTATTTAAAATAAAAAACAGCTGTTTCATAGAAAAGTTCAATACCTACGCGGTCAAAATGTATGGAACAGCAGATTTAAAAAAAAATTACCGATGCAAAATTTCAGAATCCATGGTATCAGTTTTCGCGTCGATGTCCCTTCCACCCTGTATAATTACGTCAAGATATTGTATGAATTTTGGTAACTCCTGTTAGCAATAAAATAAATAAGTTCAATAACTACCTGTATCTCGGCCAAACTCTGTCCTTGCGATTGATTAGACCCCTTCTTCTTGGCCCACCCCAAACCAGCCTGCATTTCCTATCGAAAGAAGAAGAAAACATAAGTTAGACAAAGCACTCTTATGATGCAGAGGTGACCTGTTAAAAATGGTAATAGGATATTATAATCGCAAGTTTCCAACTAAGTTAGTAAAAGCATGCAGCTTCGTGGCGAACCGATCAGTTTGACAAGCTCCGACAGATCAGCAACGGCTGCCTGTTTTCTAACTTATAGCGGCCTAATGTGTTAGTTCGCAGAAGAATTTTTCAAACCTATGAAACAATGGACTAGGAATATCCTTTAAAACCCTCGGAATGTGATTGTAAGTGTGTAACCCAAATGGGGTGCTGATACACCATGACCTGAGTAAGGAAATAGGGTACACTTTATCCCAGTAATACGTTGCCGTGGGTTATTATAGAAACAAATAAGTAAAAAAAAAAAAAACTATTTTGGATAAAAAGTATGCCTACAGATCCCAGGCAAATTATCTGTCAAACTTCATTACAGTCGGTTCAGTGATTTAGCAATGAAAGGTAACAGTTACTTTCGCATTCATAATATTAGTATGGATTTTGGAGAAAAGTGCTAATAAATACGCTAATCCTGCGCATCTTTACGCGTTAACAAAACGTGCGGTAAGCGTTTACCATCGAAATGGTTGCAAATTGGAAAAACGTCGTCGAATTCCTTCAATTTTAATTTGAAAACTTTCTTCTGTACAAAGCTGAATCTCCAAGCTAAAGTTGAATCCCGACCTGTTCCCGAGCAAGTGCGGCTGCTTGTTGCTGGGCAATGATTTGCATCATTTGCTGTTGTTCCTTCATCTGTTCGAGTTTTTTCTCACGTTCGAGACGCTGTATCTCAGCGAGCGTGAGCCCATCTTTGCTGGTCGCTTGCATGCTCTGGTTGGTGACCGAGGACCACGGCGCCTTCTTTACCACCGACTCAGAAGCCTGCCGTTGCTGCTGCTGAACTTGCAGCTCCTGTAAAAGTCGCGACATTAGACACTGGTCATAAAAAGAGTAATTAACAAATGGGGTGATAGATAGTACGCAGTTTTATTTGTTGTTTTTTTTTTTGCGTGTTAATCGTCTGTCACTAGGCCGATTGCCAGTATGTCACACTGTAGTACTGGGCACGCGCACCCTTTGAAATGTAAAAAGATATGACATTTGCGATGTTTTGTATTTATGTATATGTCAATGAAGTAGAGGTGAGAGAATGAGGTGGACGATGAGTAGAGGGGAAACTATTTTTTTTATTTATTTTTTTGAAGAAATGCACGTAAGGATAACGATAAACAAATTACTATATATTTACTTTACACGTTTTGAGAATTGTGTTTTTATCTGTTATCGTTGTAACATACATGCAGGGTTGACTATATTGCTTTTAAGTTTTTAACGTTTCCATCACCAGCGTTGTTTAGAGCAGTGGTGGCCCTGAGGTAACCCGGTGGGATGACCCCGACCTACGAGTTGTAGTAGCGAACGCATTCGCTATACTTTTTGTGAATAATTTCATCACCACTGCTCTAAAAACGGCGAAGGAAAACATCGTGAGGGAACCAGCATGTCCTAGAAGCCAAAAATCGAAGACATGTGACATCTACCAACCCGCACTGGGCACGGGTGGTAGATTACAGCCCACTCCCTCTCGAAGAGAGGCCTATGTCCCAACAGTAGGGACATTATAGTCTGATTATTATGAATACCAGTATAATTTATTCGAATGACATTAATACACTGTACACACCTGCTGTTTCTTTGCCGTTTCAGCCTGTTTTTTCTTCTTTTCTTCGTCGGTCGCTAATTTCTCGTCTTCCCTCCTGTTAATATTATCAACTCAATCAAAATACTCATTATCTTAAGTTACGGTGTATCACACACTAACTTAAATAAACGAGTAATATTATAGTTATTTAACTAATATAGAAGTTAAAATAGGTACCTTAATGCCGTATTATATCAATAAAGATGATTTCTCTGCACACTTGCATTAAAGGAAATTATTATGGGCAAGCGTGCTTTACCGTTTACTTATAAATGCGTAGCGCGCTACTGATGACTCTGAGCATTGAAGCTCAGACAACCCTTGCAGAAAGATTAGGAAATGCTTTATGGCTCGAACGGAGCCGGGAATGTTATTTGGTTGGATTCTAGCCAACGTTCTGTTAGAATTGGAGACTGAGTCCATGTTAGAAGTCTGTGCCTGACCTCTTACGCTCGGCCTCGTCTGCGACCCGCGCTTCCTCCGCCTTTTTCTTGATATCCTTGCTGGCGCTTTTTTCGGGACCCTTCACGATTGTAAAGCCTTCCTTGATCCACTCCTATACACATACCAAATAAAAATAATAAACAAAAAATACGAAAGAAGACACATAAGGCTTAATTTGTTCCGTTTCAATGAAGAATATTAGCTACACATTCGAAAAAACAAAGCCACTGGAGATGCCTTTATTCAGGGTTAAAAACAAGAAAGCTAAAATCTAAACTTGTATTTGCAAAAAAAAAAAAAAATGCGGTATTGAAAAATTTATTTTGGCTGTACCTACTTTAAAAACATAAAATAGCTTATTAAACGGTAATTAGATACTAGCTATTTAGAATATCGTAGCATTTTGAAGGTGATATTTATTTTGACGAAGCAGTAAACATATTGTGATCTAAAAGTACATTTACCTTTTTCTCTTTTTCAATGTCCTTCTTCTTATCTTCTTTCTTGGTCTTGGACGGAGATGATTCTTGTGATCTTTTCTGTTAAAATATTTTGTGTTAATCACTTACTAATTAATCATGGCAGTGTGAGCCATCATTGATTTCTAAGAGTTGATATAGTCGTTACGGAAAGTCCTATTTTTTGCTGTATGGGGCTGCTCTTGACCTTGATGTCGCCTGATGGAAAGCGATGGATGAGATCTATGATGAAACAAGTGTGCCCAGACGATGCCTGTTCACTCTTGCTTAGAAGGCTGACGGGATTTATGTGGAAGAGGACACAGACAATGGCAGAGAATTATTGGCTGTGCGCATAAAAATGAAGAGAAGTACGAATGGTCGGAATAACAACCATGTGCAGATACCCTGCAGTACGTCTGATAGTCCGGTAGCCGAGCGGCGAGGTGCGATCAGTTCGTGAAGATCCTGCGCACACTCATCTGTAGAAGACCGACGGGCAAGCAACATTACGCAGATGAGCCAGGCTGTGAAGCCTAGCCACCGACATCTAATCGCCAATAAGCTTTTTTGCTCTGCGAAAAAGTGCAGCAAGCTGGTACTTTCCAGTGTCATCCCATAAGAGACTGCATGCAATACTCCATACAGGAACGGACGACTAGAATCAGTCGCCTCTGAATGGGCGACTAGAATCAGTTAATATTTTTTTGTAAATTTTGACCATCAAAAGTGCCTTTTTTGTGCCTAATTGAAATAATTTATTTGACTTTGACTTTGAAATTGGCTTTTTTACACCTTTTTTGTTTTTATCTGTCCAAGATTTCTCTTTTGAGTGCGACTTATGCACATGATTCATCCATGAAGACAATATTTTTGCCACCGACATTTACAGTCCTGACTGAAACACCACAAATTTCAGAAACACGTGTCTGAACTTTTTAAAAAAACCATTGCTTTATTTCTTGAATCCATCTGCTTCTTGTAAAAAATATACGCTTAAAATTATCTGTTGTGCCGAATTTAGTAGCCTTCCTCCCAAGTTAAAAGATTATTAACAACTCTATATACTTCCAAGATTGACAAAAAAAACCGACGATTGACGAAACACGAAGTTTGCCGAGGGACATTAAGGAAATAGTTTAAGGGTACTTTGTTCAGATTTAGAAGCTGTTCAGATGTGAAGTATCGCCAGACCTTTTTTAGGATGATTTTGACTTGATGATTGAGCCGAAGTTCAGATCAGACATCAACTCCATGCCCAAAAGTTTCACGCGGTCAGTAACTGGTACAGATGCACCTCGGAAAGTAGGCTCTTTTTGGCAGTGAAAAGACATGCCTGTTTTCAGTGTTGAATTTGAACAGATTGTCACCCCACTGAGAAACGAGGTTTAAGGTCAACCATGGCCTCTCTAAGAGTAGCCGTTTCCTCTCTGCTGGGTCTTGCACTGGACAGGTATCTTTCTGGGACAGTGCTGTCATCTACGAACCACGACCGCTCGTCGTTAATATGCAGTAGAAATACGAGTAGCAGAAAGAACAGCCGATCTATTCTGTAAAAATCTCACCGTGAAACATTACGTGAAGTGAGCTGTCATTCCACCTGCTGCTAGGGACTGACAGCTCACTCCGAGCTCACTTCACCGAAGTTTTCACGGTGAGATGGTTACAGAATAGCACTGCAGACTCCTGAGGGTGATCCGATGAGCAGCCACCTATGACCACTCTGATCGATCGCTCACTGAGGAAGTCGGAAATAAAATAACATCACGCCTGCAGAGGTGTGTTATGTTTGAGTCCCATTTAATAGGCGGCGAGCCTATTGCCATTAACCGGGCACAAATCAAAACTATCGAGAAATCTCAGGTGGAAAAATCCAAAAACACCTTGCCCGACCCGGGAATCGAACCCAGGACCTCATGCTCAGCAGTAGCGTTTGCGACCACTAGACCAACTAGGCTGGAAATCCAGGCTCAAAAGTCAGCAAGGATGCTGAATGCTAGAAGCTTATACCCAACAGACTAGCATGCCAGACCCTGTCAAAGGCGTTTGATATATCAAGGCGATATCACCTAGACCAACAGGGTATCGTTCAGCTGCTAAATATGAATTTACGAAAAAATTACCTTATTTTAATGAATGCACAAAATAGAATCGATATTTGAAAAAAAAAGGAGTTGTGCGGGCGCAGATCGCGAATCTAATCGTCGAGTTACTATGACCAGCAGTGCTATTCTGTAACCATCACACCGTGAAAACTTAGGTGAAGTGATCATGGAGTGAGCTGTCAATGTCTTCCCACCTGATGCTAGGGATGACCAAGCATTACATTTACAATCATAATCGAGATTTTAATTACATTTTTAATGCTAATTGATGATCATTTTATATTAAGTATTTTAAAGCCAGTAAGTGTTTAAGTGTCTAAACATTGCTATTTAGAAAGGTTTGAAATAAAACAGCAAAACAGATAATCAGTCAGAAACTCAATATTGTTTTATTCTATTTTGTTCCTAGATTAGTCCTTAATATAAATAGCCTGAGGCGCGAGCGCGTTACCTACAATAAATAAAATAAAATTTAATTCTCGACTACTATTGTAAATGTAATGCTTGGTCATTCCCTAGCATCAATAAGATGACACTGACAGCTCACTCCACGCATGTTTTCATGGTGAGATTTTTACAGAATCTACGTGCTGTTGTAAAGTCTAAAAGAGGGATTCTGCATTTTATAATTATTGCAAAATGATGATGACATATAAATTTAGCTTGAAGTTTTAAAAGTCCATTGTGAAACGATAATTCTAGCAAGACTTACAAAAATGTTCTGTCGTTGCAGTTCTCAAAAGCCAAAATGTCCCTTAATATTAACAAGACGTCCTTTATTTGAACGACGCACTTGAAGACTACATTGGCCATATATTGCAAGCCTGATTCTGTTTCATTTATTGACCCCATGCCAGAGTTCAATTTGTTTGACAGACTGATCGCGAACCAGCCTTGCCAATAAATCAACGAATAGTCCCATGATACATGTCACAACATTATACTCAGTGATAGTTAAGTAAAATATGAAAGAAAGTTAAGTAAGATATTTTTGATTATCTTATTTTTTTCAATCCCTCGCGACGGTAGTATTTCTTAGTTAAGTATATCGGTATGTTTACTACTCTAACGGTATTCTTTTTATTAAAAATTGTGAAGTAATCAGAAAAAACAAATGAAACAGTGAAAAATTGGGAAATGAAATATCTCTAAATTATGTGTCGCCTCGCCGCGCCGGAGGTACTAATAAAATTCCGAGGCTTCGAAATTGCGCTGAGCTTAGGGAATATGCATGTAATTTTTTTTTTCACTACATCAATAATAGACAGTAATATAAACCCAAGAAAAGTACTAACAGATTCAACTACTGCTTGTTGCTCAAAAATATTATAAAAATACAACAATTTTCTATACAATTCAAACGTCCGTTTCTGTCGCGGTCATTATGCGACGTCATTTGGCACGTTAATGCTTTGTTTACATCAATGCGTGTTTTAACGTTTTTTCGCCCAAAATTGTTTGTGCTTTATTCAAGCAGAAATCGCACTTATTTTAGTCACAAATTAATACAGATGGGACACTCCGCAAAATCATTTAAATAAAAAGCGACTTGCTACGAAACAATAAAGTGCAATTCAGGTCGAACAGCGCTAATTACCTATAGTTAAATTCACCTAGAAGTTGCCTCTCTTTAAATCGCGTAAACCCTTAGATCTTCTGACTACGTTACACTCACTGAATTGGCCCGACAAGACGGGCCCGCCCGTACTTGTAGCTTCATACCTAAATTGCGGAGTGTCCTATCTGTTTTCATCTGTGCTTTAGTGTGATTTCAAGCACTTTGCAAAGAATAGATTTTTATTCAAATTTTTACGTCACTTCCGTCACTGTCGAAGGCAACGCATTTTGCGTTTGCGTTCCGTTCCACTGAAAAAACGCAACATAAAATAATGGATTTTCAAATTGTTTAGGGACTCCTATACAATGTATATTTAAATAATGATTAAGTTTTTAATTGCTTATTCCCTATTCTCTTACGGACCGCCTTCAAAGCCCACATTTGTGTCGTAGTGCGAGTAAACGATAACTCGCTTGGTTTGTATGGAGAGTGTTGACAATTGACGCCTCTAGCAGCGGCCGCCGAGGGGTCTCTATGCTCTGCGGTGTTGCCCAAGTTATGTAAACATAAAAGTGCAAAAACACCAATAACTACCCATGCGGAGAATGTTACCTGGAAAACTTCACAATCTCGTAGCTCCTCAGTTTTGTTTATCGTTTTACTTTTGTGCATTCTTTAAAAAAAATCTTGTTTTTTTTGTAAATTTTATGTTGCATAGGAATTGTCTCTTTTCGTTGTTCAAAAAGTAAAGTCTTACCTCTGCTCTAACAAGTTCCTCGTCCTTAAGCTTGCCATCAGCGCCATCCTCCTTCTTTTCTTCTTTAGACTTCTTGCTCTTATTCTTGGTGTTGTTATTCTCCTTGTTTTTGGTCGACTTGTCGGCTTCCTTCACTTGTTTTGTTGTCTTTGGCTCCGTAATGGTTTTAGTCTGGGATGACGCCTTTATGACGCTCGACTCGCTGGAGCTCTGCTCAAGTTTGCCAGGCTTCGGCGTCACCGGCTGTAAACATTTATTAGATTAATTTAATAATCACGATAAATTTTTCGAGCTACTTTGGTAAATGTACATTTTGTTTGATTGTTTTGCTATGTACAAGGAGCGAAAATTTAAAACAAGTTTCAAACAAATTCCTTTCCCATAGAGCATGTCATATTTTCAAACATTTCACTAATAATTTTCATTCAAAAAATTTGCAATAAGTAGTCGAAATAATAAGGTGCAAGCAAATCTTAACTTTACGGTGCATAAAATTTTCATTCCTTGACTATAGTTTGTTTATCTAGACAATTTAAACATTGATACCTGCGGTTCGATGTTGTCAGGTTCATGAACCGTGGCAATACTGACGGCGTTGGGGACGCTGACTTGACCAGTAAGAGTTTCAGTCTGAATAAGTTTTTGTAGTTCCTCCATGTTAGGAGTGGCGCTGACGTTGGGCGCGTAGCAGTCCTCGGGCTTGGGAGTGGCTGCGGGCGGGCCCTGCAGCTCCGACATGAACTGCTGCGATTGCTGCCCAATGTTTTGTGTAGCGCGCAGCTGCGCCAGAATCTGATCTTCTGTCTTCATCTCCTTGGTAATTTCTTCCGGTAGGAGAGAATTCGAATTGATGGCAGAAGGCTGAAATTTATTGGCAATCCTCATACATAAATGTTCGAATGTGAGACGGTATAAGCCTCCTACTTCTACGTGACCACACAGTAAGCTTCTTTCATTATTCACACAACCGCACAGTGAGCTTTTCATTGATCGTGGCGGTATTCATGCTAAAATGAAAAAATCCTATGTGGGATCATGAATTATTCAAGTGTGTTTCAGAGAATATATACATAGAATAATTATAGGGCTCCAAAATATAATCATTTAAAGCCGCTAGCGTACCAACATCATCCCTTTTTCTATATCAGTAGTAAAGGGCTATTCAGATAAAAACAATATCGCTGTCGCGGACAGTAGCGATACTGATCCGCCTTCTGGTTAGTCGCTTTGGACCAGTATTCCTACAGAGCGCGACAGCGATATGGCTTATATCTGAATAGGCCTTAAGACGAGACCACAGAGTAGTAAATGAAGAGAGTGCAAATATATTTATTACTTTTTTAATCAAGCACGTCGATCGTGTGATTTCCAAGAGAGCGTCGTAGCGTCTGGCGGTGCACGAGCGCCAACGTATGCGACGTAACAGCTGCACAAAATTAGATATGTATGTCCCCTCAGCAATTGACGTCGACTGACCTTAATCGATGGCAAATAAACACTCCATTTTTTACTACTTTGTTGCCTGTTATGAACCATTGCCAGTTTTGTTAGTATATTGAGTTTAAAAAAACGTTGTTAACGGATATTCTACGCGTTCGTACTGCACGTTTGGCAGAAAGTTCATTAACAGGTAAAGATGCAAGCGTGAACCGGGAAAGCTTTCAACATTTGGAACTTTAGACCGACAATTTATTGGAGGTAATGTGTACACTCGCTTTGTGTTTTATAAGTAGTTGTTAGAGCTTCAATTTCTCCAATCCTGTCGCGACACGCAAGTTAAGTTAGTTCATATTATCTGCAATATTTACTCGCCAGCACTAGTAGGTACTGCTTAAACCCAAAAACAGACTTGAGGAGTAATTCAGATAGATAGAATATATTGTACACCAACATGCAGTAATTTAGTGTTTAGATATTGTTTTGAGTGTACACAACAATAAAATAATAGTAGGCTGCTATTAATAATGCATATCTAATTTTAGACAAATGCTGTCACACAGTTATGGGTAAATAAGAGACGATGGTCTAAAAAGCCAAACTTTTAATTAATAAGACCGTGCATTCTGAAAGTGGGCAAGGTCGCAAATAGATGTCAAACATTTAGCTGTTTTGATTAATTTGGCAATATTACTGTACCTATAGAAATATGAAATGGATGTTTACATAAAGAAACAGGTTTCCGGCACAGAAAAACACGTGTGGGTCCTTACCGATCGGTGAAGAAGGGGTTGCTTACATAAAGAAACAGGTTTCTTTAAGTTTCTTTATGGAAACCTGTTTCTTTAACCCGTTTGGTTCGGTCTAGGTAATAGGCACCGACAAATTTAAAACTGTTTATTTCTAAGTGAGCGCATAAGATAACGTGGGAATATTATGCCTACACCGATTTGGTTTTAGATGTAAAAAAAACTATTTGGAAACTTTCCAAATGCCATTTTACACCAAATACGGTTACAAAATTAAATTCAGTGTTATAGTTGTAATTCATTATTAATATTCTAGTTCACTGGTTAACGATATTTCATTTGTCGATACAGAAATATTGCCAAATTAATCAAAACAGGTAAATATTTGACAGCTATTTACCACATTGCCAACTTTTGGAATGAACGCTGAAGGCTTAAGAATATTAAGTCTTCATATGCCTTATTAAGAGCTGGGTATTTAAGTACTTGTAGTACAACGTTTACTTGAGATCAATATAATAGACTGTGAATGTACAGCGTGTCATTTATATCTGCTTACAATGGCGGCCCCTCTTGATAGTTTCCGATCTAAGGTACCGCTAGGCAGTGTTCAAACTATAAAGCAGTTATTTACATTTTTTTATTTTTTATTAATGTTTCGTTTAAAAGTGATTTTTACGAGGAATGAATACATTGTTAAATTCGATAGCCGTTGTAAGGCGATAAAAAGTGACATTAGCGATTAGAATAATTCAGACTTTGATTTATTTCATTGTAGATAGAAGGAATGCATTGTGCAACGCGAGGCCAATTATATCTAGGTGCACCCAAGTGTATAACTGTGTCATCCTGTAATGTATTGTGCACTATTAACGTAGAGTATTATTCAATCAGCTCCTTCTATTGAAAGAACATCCTCAAGTGTTGTGGAGTTGCTAGATCTCCGCTATTATCCCATTACAGACGGGCAGACCCTCCCTGCAGCTTTTTTCTAATTTTTATCTAAGCTTAAATATAACTGATGGATGCTTTGATTTAACGTACGCGCCCGGTGATCTAAGGGAATCAATTATGAGTATGACGTACTTACAACATTATCACAAATTGCTCCATTTTTCAAAATAGGCTACAAAAACCCTTAATAATTAATTTGCATAAATAAGAGGAAACCAAGATCACTGCTCTGTATCTAGCAAGTCAATCCCTTGTAAAATAGTAGCAAAGGAGAAATTACGAAACGACAATACACCTAAGCAAATAAATGCTCAATCAGGAACCAATATTGAAATTATCAGAGTTGTGATCCTGTTAGCAGAAAAAATATTTTTCATGGTGCAATTAATGGTAGCCCTACTAAGAATGCAAGTCACAGGAAAAATATTTCTCCGATATTTTACGGTATTAGTGTAGTCGCCTGTCCTCATCAATTATTTATGAGATTTAGAAGTGGGGTGCCTTTTTTTTTTTAATGCTATAATCGATCGCCATACTGTATTGGTGTTGACACAACCCTTCAGGCAGGCATAAAGCATGACCAATAATTGTCTGTTTCAGAATTCGTTTTAAAAATCATAAACACAACATAACATCACGCCTGTATTCCCCGAAGGGTTAGGCAGAGGTGTACCTATAGTACACCCACATATCGCTAGTTATGTTAAGCCCCATGTAATAGGAGGCGAGCGTATTGTCAAAATCATAAATGGGGAATATAATGTTACATTACGGAAAATGGGTGTTTAAAATAAGTATTCATTGTCATCTGTATTTATCTTATGTTACGGTATATTATTCTCTTGTAACTTTAAATAACATATTTTGTACGTTAGAAAACACACAATTTCTGTAATTATACCAACCAAAACCTCCCACAAATGCAAAAGCAGTCTGTTTGTCAGATTTTAATTCATAAAAACATAACCCGTCTTTGCAGTCGGGTGATAACAATAATTTTAATGAATTAACATGAGGTGCGGATAGCTACAATACAAGTTTTTACAAGTCTATGTTATATTATCCGCACTGCGAAAAAATAGAATAAACTTAACTAACAAACTTAATAAACATTATATTTGGTAACTAGGATATACCTAAAAGGAATATTAAATTAGTAATCGAAATTGCTGCCGCGATTCACCCACCTTTAACACTCGCCAAATCTTAACATTTCTTAAATCAGTCTTTCTAGTAAACATCCAGTGCAGATAAATTCGTACACAAACTTAACATAGAGATGTAAAGATTACATCTAATTTGTATAATATTGTGCCCGAACAAATATCAATTCTGCGGCCCAAATGAAAATACGACTGAGGACATAAAGTAGTACGAGTTATGACACTAATTCTAATATAAAAATGCAAACGTTTCACTACTTACAATACCGAGACTCACAATAATATTCGTACTAACTGTACATACGTACGTATTTTAATTTAGAATCATCCAAAAATATTATCATTATTTGGAATGTTTTTTTTACATAAGGGTCGTTTTAAATAGTAAAAGGGTAATTGGCTACTTTTTACCTGGCTACAAAAGGAAGGTTCGGAGTTCGTATCTTTGTCCGAATTCCACGAAATAGCTAAAAAACAAATGTGAAAAAAATATGTTTAAATATTAAGAGGGAACAGGGCCCGCGATTCTCCATACAAACGTATTCCCCGTTTTTCTTCCTGAATAATGCCTCTAGAGCTGTCATTTTTTTTTTGTATAAAATCGGGGTCTCTATAGGCATGTCCCTGTCATTTCCTTTTTTTTTTCAGAAATTAATAAGTAAAGAAACTATGACCCTCCAAAAATTACAAAAATGCCCCATTTTTACCGCCGTGATTAGAGAAAAGTAATTCGGAAAAGTTTAAGCATAAAAGAAAATAATAGGAACCTAGACATACTCTTTTTTTAAATTTTAATGTAAAAAATTATTCAATCGCCTTAGTTTTCGAGGAGAAAAAAGGAGAATGCCAAACGTCGTTTTCGTCAAAAATTTTGTGATATAATCGGTCTGAGCTGCAGTTGTCCCTATCGCACTTTACGGGGTTTAACTCGGTTTTTCGGGCGCAGCGCGACGGCATTCGTTTCTTCAAATACCTATTTTTCAAATTCCGCGCAGCCCCTGTTCCCTCTTAAACTTTGAAGGCGAGTGAGTTTTCGTGTTCCTAGTAAAGGGTTTTTTCTAGAGGCGGAGAACTTTAAATTGAAATAAAACAGAGTATAATGTTTTTAATGTCCATGAAATTGGCTTTATTTGACAGATAATTTTATGGCATTCAAAATGTTCACAAACTTCGCAGTAAATCAGGCTGTATTCCGGCAATAATGCGTCGAATGTTGGTATCCAAGTGCTTAATTGTTTCTGATTTATCGGCGTAGACATGCGACTACATATCTCCAGAGAAAATAATGTACCTAATGGCGTCAAATCACTCGACCGAGATGGGCAGATTTCGTGAAATTAATCGTTGTTAAATGTTTCAGTAAATTAGGTCAATAAAAAAAATTAAGCTTACTGCAAACGCGAAGGCCTAATTTAATATAAGGCCTTCGCGTCAGCCGCAGCGGCCACATACTTGGAATCATATTCAAACATTAATGCCATAAAATGATCTCTCATAAAGCCAATTTCATGGATATTAAAAACATTTTAGTGGTTTTTTTTTTACCTCAATGCGGTAGCTTTTGGCCTGCATCTCACCTGAAGGTAAGTGTTGAAAAAGCCGAAGGTGGAAGCGAGCTCCACCTGAAATCCTCAACCACAGAGGAACTGGCTATACACAACAATGATGTTAACATTGACGGGCAACAAAACATTTCAATTTAAAGTTCTCCTAAAAAAAAACCCCGATAGCTGATTTATGTTGATTTTAGATAACATAACATAACATCACGCCTGTATTCCCCGAACGGTTGAGCAGAGGTGTACTTATAGTACACCCAGTTTTTGATACCAATCAACAGGAATTAATTTTGATAAGAAATGCACAGTATAGGGTAACGCCCGAACTGTCTAATAAGTTGAATGCTGTTCAAGAGAAGACAGACAATAAAGTCAATTTTAAAAATAGTCAACTACCCAATCCTACTACTCATCAATGATTCAATAAAAACCATTCATCAGAATGTATATTAAGATATTCAAATACAGGGTTATTTTTTTCAAGGAATGTCATTTAGAAAATCTTTACTATGAGAATAGTGGTGTCAAAGAAGTCATGGGCTCGATTTAGGAGGTAAACCAAATTATATTTTTTTACTCGAATGCAAAGAAGGTTTGTGTCTTTCGGGCGTATCTTATCTTGTATGTAAGTATGAAGGTATTTTTAATTCCCTCATGGCATACTTGTTGGATGTATTTAAATGTATCGTAAGATTTGACACAAATATAACACACTAGCACTTTGCCCGCGGCTTCGCTCCCGTGGTCTTTCCCGCGGGACACGTTATTTTTCCCGGGATAAAAAATAGCCTATGTTACTCCCTGAAAGCCAAGTTTTCTAATGGTAAAAGAATTTTTCAAATCGGTCCAGCAGTTTCGGAGCCTATTCAATACAAACAAACAAAGCCTTAAAGGCTACATTAATTATTAAAAACTGGTTCTTTTAAAAAAGGATTTAAAAAAAGGCCGTTATTTTTAAAAAAGGATTTAAAAAAATGCCGTTATATTTGACATGACCGGCAAGGTGACGTTTTAAAAAAAAAACTGTACAATGCTATTCTGTTTCAGCAATATTTATTGTATGATCCTCGTGAGGATTTTAAAAATAACCCACTAAGAGGTTGAAAGGGGAGGGGTGAGGGGTAGGAAACGTGATAACCTAGATTTCAATAGAGGTTGATAAAAAAGAGGTTGTGTTGTGTTACGACAGTATAGATAGCTGAGAAGGAACATATCCTGTAAACTGCGATATTGGGGAACTTATTTATTTTTCAGAAATAAATCTTGTCTGTGACTCTTTTTTACCACTTTTTTTCTTCAATACTTTCGGTTATTGCACTGAATTTCATCTTAAAAATACACCCTGTATATTTTGTTGTTTGTATACGAATAAATATAGAAAAAATGGAATTAGTGTTCCATTTTTTCTATATTTATTCATATAGGTAAATAATATTTTTACCTATAAACAAGCATAATATAAATATTAACTCATATAAATTAAATGGACTATCACCTATCCTGCAGCATTATAATTACCTTATGCAGAACACCAACCAATATCAGTTATGTATTCACTTTGATGTTATTGATATATTCTGCAGTAAAAAATTACTGCTCCGATGAATGAATCGGAATCACAAGGCAATTCGATTTTAATAAAAAGCATTTAATACTAAGGCAATCAAGCATGAAACAACAAAATGCATACACATTTTTTTTCACTAAGGCCATAGAATTAGTACTTCATCGTATACAACAACTTCTACACAAAATTGAGATTTGAAACAAGTTACCTTAATATGTAACGAATAAACGACATATCATAATCAGTACTTTGTTACTACCCTGCCTTAAAATTCAACCGCCTATCGCATAGACAAAGCTCGCTCCTCAACCTAAAACTAAAAACAAAACAAAATTAAATCTACATACAAATAATAAGTATCCTAAATGACCTAATCTCTAATAATGTGTCCTTGAAATGACAAGACAAGAAATAGCAACAACAACACATTTAGCTATTAAAAAATGAATCAACACCTGTTGGTTTACATCTAATTTTCGTATCATTAGAACTAGACTGAATCAGATCTCAAAACTGAAGTTGAAAACTTATTAGTTCACATTGTATTAAGTTCATAGTATCCATCTTGTATAACAATATTCGCTCTTTAGTTATTACGTATTTCAGTTAGAGTGGGTCCGTAGTGCTAGCCCGCGAAAACTTTTTTTGCAATTTACAGATCAGTGTCAGGTTGTACTTTGTTCAAAAAATGATTCGCGACCATAACAAATATGTATTTACAGAATTAGAATTAGATTACTATATCTATGTCAGATTTGTTCCAGAACAAATCTCATGGAAGAGTTCTGTTCTGTAACAAAATTTGAATTTCGCGGGCTCTCTGCGGATCCTCCTAACGCGTTAATCAAATATTTTGGAAATGACAATGGGCGGGTTCGTTCTAAGTTTTGTATCAATTTATGTCATTTTAAACATCTTGTTACAACTTCATTTTGTTCTTTGACACTAAAAATCAAATAAGCAAAAGAACAATGAATTATTTCACTATAAGCAAAGCTAATATATTAATAATACTTTTTTTATTCCGTTATTTATTTATTTGGAGTTCGTACTGTGTCGCAGTTGAGACAATCGCTTACTAAGACTGACTGTAGTAGATCATCAAACCGTAAATGATATGATACGTAATGATGTGATATTGGAGAAATTTTACCAGTTCAATCATGTACTAAAAATATATTGAGGTTTTTTTAGCATGGAAATAATCTATTCATATAAACTTCAAGTAGAGGCCAAGCCAACATAAATTATTCTTGACAGTACAGTCAGCAATATTAGTTTGATGAAAATATATTTTTACTTCAATATCATCGATATGAGTTACCAACGAGACACAATAGAATTTTTATTGTTATGACTTCCAAAGGCAAATTGACAGTTGAGCACAAGCGTAAAGGAGAAGGCTCAAAAATGCCCTACGTCTGCCAACAAAGAGAAATATATCAGATTATCGCAAAAAAATTGTAAAAACAAAAATAAATACTTCCGGTTTTAATCCTTACTGGCTAACATACGAATATTAATTCAGGGTTAGTATATAATTTATTAAAAACTGGAGATTTTAGTTTTAGAACGACTGTCTCGTTGGTCTAGTGGTCGCAAGCGTTACTGGTGAGCGTGAGGTCCTGGGTTCGACTCCCAGGTCGCGCGGTGTTATTGGGTTTTTCCATCAGGAATTTCTCAGTAGCAGGCCGGTGTCTGGATTTGTGCCCGGTTGATGGCAATAGGTTCGACCCTATTTCATGGCACTTAAACATAACTGGCGAAATGTGGATGTACTATAGGTACACCCCTCTACCTAGCCCTTCGGGGAATAATGGCGTGATGTTATGTATGTATGATTAAAACCGAAAGTATATTTTAATTGAATTTCTAGTCGTTCTAAAACTAAAATCTGCAGATTTTAATAAATTATATAGTACTCCTGAACAAATATTCAGAGCATTTTTAAGCCAGTAAGTATTAAAACCGGAATTATGTATTCTTTTTAAATTATTTTAAGCGATTTTTTTAGATATTTCTCTCTGCTGTCAGACGTGAGGTAGTTTTCTATGGGAGATGAGAGTTCTCCTTTCAGCATGATATTAGCCATTTTTGCCTGTTTATAATAAAACAGAACAACAGGTCCACACTAATTTATTTTGATACAAGACTTGTGAACGAGTCAATACATAGATGCCCATCGTCCTTTATACTAACAAGAAACGGATTTTTTCTTTTGTTTTGCTTTTCTTACATTTATAAGTAGTACAATGTTAAGACAAATAACAATCTTCTCCAATTTGTATATAGTTTTATATACACGTATAAAGGAGAGGAAGTAGCTACGTTATACAGTATGTATTTGTTATCCAATGATACTCTTAAATAGTCGGTGAAACTTCACAGACCCAATGTGTAGTGTTTAGTCATAATTAAATCAAAGAAAGTCTTCATTATCATAATTTTACTAAGTATTTTATAATAAATTTCGAAATGCTCTCATTAAACTAATCAAGAACGCTTAAACAAACCAATAATTTTATAGAATTTGCAAGTACAACGTACAATATTTTTAAACTGTTTTTCTCATACACTCATACAGACAGACACACATACAAACAGAGACATATCGATACTTTTCCATAAGGTTTGTAAAGTTTCGCCTTCTCATCATACGTACATAAGTTAATACGAAGATGTCGACAAAATATAAGTGTCCAAACTATATGAATGAAAACTACATTGACATCGATACAACATTTAGGTATAACATAAACAATTAACACTTCATTAATATATTTCATATTGAGTAATCTATAATTATGCACTTTACCTTTGCACATTACCTTTTTCTTTAAAACTTTACTTTTAATAAAGGGTTACACCCTCTCCCCTACGTACTCACAATAATTCTTCAATGTCTTCTTTAATCATCAATCAATTTATACAAGTAATCCTCGTTGAATATTAATGTCTGAAACCACATCGCTCACTTAACGAGTTACTTAAGTAACAAAAACAAAAGAAATAAGTGGAATCATGAACGACCATTTTTAGAAAAACATTTTTAAACTAAACTTATGACCTTAGCCTATTTCTTTAGTCCAAAACGCTTCATCTTCGATGTTCTTACATAATATTATCAGTTTATTGTAAGACATCGTTTCAAAATTATCACATCATTACAATTACCCACATTACTCAAGATTACCTGACTGAAGTGTTTACGTAAATTGAATTATTAGAATAGAAATTAATAGTCGATCGCGCCGTAGTAATTATTGTTTCCCAGGACACTACCTAGTCCATACAGAACATAACTTGCCTTACTGAATAATTTTAAGGTCGATGTAGAAGCCTCCGAGATACCTTTGAGAGTCTACGTTACATCACACAACATCTAGAATTGCACAGCGCGGGCTTTTTTAAGACGCTTTGTGCACGTTTTCTTTTGACTATATTTTAAAAGCATAAAGAGTTTCTCTATCCTCAATGTTGGACAAGGAAACTGTATAATTTTTTAAATTACTATTCTATTTTCTAATGCAAAATATCTATAAAATAATCAAAATTACATTTTAAAACTAGGTGAATCTCTTAAGATTGTTGGTCTTAAACATTTGTTTATTGTATAAGCCTTTGGCATGTAAACACTTAGAATATTTCATACCTACGAATATAGTAAATTTATAATGCTGTGCAATAAGAAGTATAAGTTCCTAAAGTTGAAAATCTTAAGCAGAGTAGATGTAAGGTATCTCAGAGAGCATCTCTGTCGCTAAAATTGCTGAAAGCCTCAGTCGAAGTAGACGCCATTTATGTACATCTGGATGTAAAACTGTTGGCAAAAATAAGCAAAATTGGATCCCTTTATCTTCCACCCTAAGATTTTACTACTTGTGATGTGATTTAACGCGGTTCGAAGTGAAAGTCAAATTATGCAAACACGAAATACAGGGCGTATTTTCAACACAAACCAAATTAAGTTAAGTCATTCTAAATTAAGATTTTAGATTATTACAAATTTAATAGATTGACTAAATAAACCCTGACAGATTATGCCAATAGTAAGGGCCGTGCAGGTGGAAAGTTTGCATTCTCAATTATGTGACAGCCAAGCTCTCGAAAATCATTTGAATGTTCAAAATACATCCTGTATAATTCTAACTAGACTACATAAACAAACACAGTGTGTTGTGCAACGTTAATATTTATCTCTCATGATACTTTTTAGTAATCGATGTCAATTGGCACATTGGTTAAACACAAATTAAATTGGAGTTTTCCAGGCATCATGTGGATTTTTCCTAGATATTTTATTTATGTAGGTAATATTTTCATTTTAATATAAGTACACCGAACCTTTTTAGTCCACCAGGCTGTCTATTGCCTATAAATGAAAATAAATGAAGGAAAATGTTGAAGAAAGAGGAACAAGTTCAGAAAATGAGTAGATAGCTAGAACAAAAGAACCACAATAACTGGGCTAACCCCAAGTTATATGGTTGCTAACAATGCACAGATATCTTGAAAAGAAAAAAAGCAGAGCATAATTATGTTTAAAACGAGCACTGAAATGATAATGCTCACAGACCACACATTTATAGACTCGTTTGCTTTAAAATTGAGCCAATATTAATAAGTAATAGCAAGGTCACAAAATAAATTGACTTGACATGCGCACCACTTTGACGGCAGAAAATACGTAATTGGTCCAAATCGAGCCATTACTTCAGACGTTACAAATGTACGTACATTATTTTTATTTTGACACAAATAAACTAAAATAAAACGAAACGATTATGGTATATATACGAACGTGCTACATCAATGTTGTGAAAAATATGCGACATCGCTAAGAGGAATGGACTTAGCGTTTTTCAATGTCCCTTCCCTGATTGAGAAACCGTTTTTAACACAATAAAAAATAGCAACATTAATAGTGTTTGCATTAAAAACAAGTACCAGGCTAACGAAAAAGACAGTACATATATTTATATACTACGTACGCAGACCGATGAAATCATAAGTCAACCCTCTTGAATTTTCGAGGATAAGATACAGAAAAGGGACTGCAACGGATTTCATGCTTTTAAGGAGCGTTTCTTTTCCGTTAAGTTCTTCTAATATATACCACATTTGCAACTATCATTAAAGTGTTAAGAGTTACAGGTTTGAGTGGACATGAACTTGGTTTCTGTGCAAACCTTGTGCGGAGCTGAAACTGTGCAGTGGTGAAGTTTAGAAAGCACTTTGTAATATTTACAATAATAAATCTTATGCTGAATTTTTCCCTTTAATCGCGGAATAATAAACTATTATTTAAAAAATTGTGAGAAACCAAATTGATATTAAATTGAATCTAATATTATGTGCAGATAATCATCCGCATTTTAAATGTATAAATTGTAGATCCAGAATGAGCTATACTTGAATTTATGTGAACCTAGCTGATCCGGCAGACGTCCTGTCCAAATTTCAATAATTCATACAAAATTCCCATCGAATATTCAATTTCAGTTTCCCCGTTTCCCAAGTGCAAGTTTTCAAATTGTTCTTTTCGTTAGAAGCTGATTCGGACTATTACGAACATTTTGAAACAAAAATTAGCCAAATCGGAAAAGCCGTACTCAAGTGATGCGCTTACCAACGAACATTATTTCGAATTCAACAAATTTCATTCAACGAATTTATTTTGTATTATATAGATAAACCGTTAATTCCTCTTAATCTGCACTGTTCGATGTCCATACCAATAATTCCAATTCGGCAGCTCACGTAGCACGTACTTAGTAACAATTTTACGTTCCTGAAGGGCATGGCGACGAGGGCTGGATATTATAAATCTAATAATTTAATTGTAACTGAAATCAAATCTTTTTTGAGACAATTCACTAGAAAGTTCATCTTAATTGTTCAACACACTCACAATAGCTTTAGTTTTCACAGTTTAAAATTATACATCGCGCTGAATTAGACTTTAATAAATATCGAGATAACAAATCAGTAAAACAATGATTATGTGAAATTTGACTGTAAAAACCAAAGCATTTGCGTTTTTCTGTGATTCTATTCGGCTATTAGGCTACTTGGTAATGTTAAAATCAGACTTCTTTTCACAATAATTTATAAAGCCCTTTGAAAAGAGCATAGGAATAGAAACCAATTTCACTATGAGCAATACGATATCTTGATGATTGTACACCTATTTTGATAGATGGAGCTTTTGTTTACCGCAATTAAAATATGTTTAAGTACGTGTAATCTACCTACTATGTAATATAATTATTCAAAACAAACGACCCTAATATGGGAAAAGGCTAGGCGTTAATGCCTAACTTTAATCAGCATTTACTGGCCTTCGAAATAAATAATAAAGTCCTAAACTGTGATGTAATTTAGTACGAATGCTTTCCACCGTAGAAGTTCCTAAATATTGTAAGTTTGTCCTACACGCCACGTTCATACACCGTGACCTCGATCAAATAGTCATTAGTACCATTGATTGCCCGCTAGCATTTTACATACCTGTTATGTGACTGGAAACTCAAAACGCGCGCGATGAATATAGCTTATAAAACAACGTTTATAAGTGTGGTGTGGCGAACTATGTCAACCTTGTTGTCCATATTTTGAACTGTGACATATGTGAGAAAATATTCCTCAAATGTAAGTGAGAACGGAATCTATCTATTAACCCCTATCTAGTTACTTCAAAGCTATTTGATAAATATTAAAAAAAATATTAACACAAAGTGGTGAATATCTAAAAGGGAAAATATTTAAGGCACAGTTAATAATTAATAAGTTTTTCTTTCAGGTCATTCCCATTTTTAAGTGATTGAGAAAATTCATTCATATAAATGTCAATTTTTAACTAATATCTTGTTATTTTCAGTCTAAATTTATAATCTCTCAAACCGGTATAGAATGGTCAAAGAGAATAAATTGCCCTGTGCAGACTTCCATGCAGCAAGCCTGACAAGAAAACCACTAGTACTCTTCTTGTGTGAATTCATTAGTTCATAAGAGGTCAATTCAAACCCAATTACTGAATACAAATAAGTAACCAAAACAGCAACGTCTTGGGTAAAACTTTAACGGATGTCTCATCAATACTACAAAATGCATGGGAAATGCTACATTTGAAGAGCTATAAACTCAGAAATCTAAATTACGTCAAATAAAAAAAATAAAAAACTTTTCATGAGAATGACCCTTATTGAACTCAAATATATTAGCACAATTAATTGCCTATATAATTATTAGTGAAAAGTTACAAAAGCAAAATTAATATTGATTACCAACAAGTTATTTCGTTTTCTTTTTTGTATTTAAGAGTAAGCAATGACATTTTCGCAAACATGATGTTATTACAGTAATTATATTAAGGTTTCCCAAGATTATTGCAAGGAAGATAGATGTTTCATATACACTATGTCACTGCTATTTCTTAAACTGCGGCTTAACAAACCACTTTGTGTTAATGTGTTTTTAATGACACAACGGCTCATTGGCGACTGGTGGTCTACATACAATGCAAATATTATATAAAAAGCGTTTTAAGCATTTTAAGGAATCATGAAAGTGATATTTTCTATGCCTTTAAAACCTTAAAACTTGAGTACTTACTTTACAATAAATTATGTAAGTGTCAATGATGAATTACGGTTTGTCTATTACTACTTCAACTCTTCGTCTCCTTTTGTGGAGTTTGCCAGACACACAGCGACACGTATTTATTTAAGAAATTTTACTATGCTACTTCATGTAGGTTTTAAGGTACTTCGTGTGCTCAGGTATTGCTAAGACATTGTGGCTTTTAACCCCGGTCTTGAGGATGTTATATTAATACTTTAGCGATGTCTAATTTAAAACATGAGGACGGGGCGAATCGGTTAATAGATAAGATGCTACGCGTAGGTATAAAGCCTCGGGCAATTGCTGAGATGATAAAAGAAATAACTAGAATAAGTAGCCATTTTTACTGTATAATCTCTTAAGAAACACTATAGGGTTTATTTATAAACATTGCTTAAAATTAAGAGACTTTAAAACGACAAAAATTTAAGGTTAAGCAGATGTTAATCATTACTAAACTTTAAGAAGTTTACAAATAAAACCCTCTACAACTTGCACGACTATTAATTTGTATGAAGAATAAAATAGGTAATTTCCGGCAAATTACTACGGCGGATGTTGCGTCATAAATTATAAAAATAATTTTCTTTGTAAACTATTAAATACATTTAACCATGGGTTGTATCTATGAGATCTTAGTACAATTTTATTATGGGAAGTAATGCTCTGATAGTTATGCTATATTTACGATTCTTTTACTATATTTATGTCATTCATGATTCCTTTACTTGCTGGATGCAAATTGTGTGAACAAAATAGAAACACGATATAACACGGCGATAAAAAATTAAAGAAATTATATATTTGTTATTAAGAGTCCATCATACCTCTGCTCAAATTCCCTCCATATCTCGCTCGCGGACTGAGTGACAGCGAGACTTAGCGGCGGAGAGAAGGCTCCTAGGTGCCAATAACTTAAGTAATTTCTTTTTACAGCGACTATAATTAGTAATAAAAAAATAAAAAAAAGTCCAGTTACATGATCTAATACCAGCAGTTTATTGATCGGTTTGAAGGTAACTTCGGAATGTTTTTCAATCGAGAAAACTTTATGGAATCGTGTTTTTCGTCAAATATATATATATTTTTAAATTAATGCTACAGTATTTTCGATATAACGGAAAAGCTGCTGAGCAATTTTAGGTATTATAGACTCTTAACAAAAAAGTGTTTCTCTGCTGACATAACTGATGTAAGTAGTATCGAATCGTATTTCTATTCAGAGTTCCTCAACTACACAGTGAAAGTAAGAAAAAGCCCAAGAAATATACATGAAAAAGTAGAAAGGAAGTGCTTAACTCTAATGAAAAACTTTACTTAAATGCTAAGATCAAATAAGACAGATCATGTTGGAACACGAAAAACTAGTCTAAAAAAGGTAAAATATGTTTAGTAACAATCGTATGTATACTCAGTCATTACGATAAAAACGTTTTACATAGAAAGTAAATTGCCATACATTTACCATATTTACCTTTTCAAAACTAGTAAAAAAAAAAAGCTAACTGGGGACTGTTTGGCGTTAATTAATAATGATAATGGTAATTTAATATCACCATTAATTATTGTGCAGTTAGTAGATTTAGATACCATCCACATAGTGCCAAAATAATGAATTAGGCTTAGGTCGGTCTGCGCAATGTAACACAAAGATAGCATTAACTTTCTAGAATTTTCAAATTCGGTTGCATAAGGCCCACCTCCTAAGGCGTAACTAAAAGTTTGCGACCATATTTTTGCGAAAAACAAAGAAAAAAATGTTCAGGACCACTAAAGAAGTTTCATAGAAACAAACACTACTAAGAACTACCACTAAATGTAAAAAGTAGGAAAAATGCAGTTTAAATATAGCCACAAAATTTGAGAAACCCTTATAGATCCTAAATGGGCATGGAACCCACCTGATGATCCCATGAGAAGAACATTGGCAAATTATTGACGCGTGCTTCTGCGCGGCTACGAGGCTGTTGCATCCACACTAAATCAGCCGATGACGGCGCTCCCTGGCCCCACAGAGAGTCCACCTGAAATAGTCACATTTTATAGTTCCTGCACCAACAATGTTCTCAAGCCCATTACATCCATCAATTGTTTCCTATCAAAAATAATTGTGTAATAATATAAACTGAAAAAACATCTTGCTGATGAAATAAGCAGTACTTTTGTGCTCTTCTATATTTTCGTAATTTTTACTTCAAATTGTTTTATTTGAGGGTGTATAAATTAGTTAGTAAAAACTTACTAAAAAGACCCTACCCAAAATATTTTTACTGAAATGCTTGTTTATTTTGCTTAGCTAGTCCTATTTGGGATGATGGTAAAAAACAATGATTCCCAGAATAATTAATTTTTTGAGGGATCAATTCATAGAGCGCCTCTGTCTACTTAATAAAATTCTTAAATTCATTCATTCACTCATTCACTGGCAGACAACAAACAGCCTAAACGGTTGGGTCTGGAAGCATGAAATTTGGCACAAGAGTTCGATATATAATGAAAGTGACTGTGAATTCACTCCTTAAAGGGTGTAGATAGGGCATGAAAGTTTGTATGGAAGTATGTCATTTTTGCCAATGGGAAATCTCATTGAGTACTCTGCATTTCAAATAACAAAAAAACGTATAGAATTAAAAACCCCATACTCTTAAACCTACTAAAAACCATCTCTATCTAGCATTTAATATTATATTTTTTTCATTTGCAGTGAAATCAGAGGCCCACGGGCAGCATAAAATCTCTGACACCAGGCGTCACTAACCACACGAAAAAGAAAGAAGAAGATTTATTTATAATAATTAATATAGGGATAGGATATTATCCCGAAAAATATCCTATATGACAATCTGGGGACCTTTATGCAAAACCGCACCGCAATTGTTTGTAGATTTCATAATGCAATAAATCATAAAACAATCATACAAACAAAGGTATTCTTATCGTAGGAATTTAGGCAGTGTATAGAGTGCTGCTAGCGGCACTCTTTCCCTATCGGATAAAGTGCCGCTAGCGGCATAATAGTGGCGCAGCCTCGGCCCGGCTAGTGCCGTAAGTAATACATTGTCATTGTCACTTGTTATTTTGTTTAATTGTTGAGGTTAGTTCGCTGTAAAACACCAAATTCTCAACACATTACATTCTCTTGTGCCTAAACGGACCCTTGCGCACGCTGGCCGGTGCCGCGTCACCGCTCGCTTCGCTCGCTTGGCTTGTGCGTTGTGTGGTCACAGTCTAACCTAACCTAACCTACCTTTCAGCCATTTTCATTTGCTACTTAATTTTTCGTAAATTCAGTCACTGTAGTGACTTTTGATATAATTATCTAAAACAAATACGGTCAAATAAATACAAAGGGCAGCGAACTAACCTCAACACAATCAAACAAAATAACTAGTGACAGTGACAATGCAATGCTTACGGCACTTTAGCCGGACCGAGGCAGCGCCACTATTACGCCGCAAATAGCGACACTTTATCCGATAGGGATAGAATGCCGCTAGCGGCACTTTAAACACTGCCTTTAAGTTATTACCATTTGTGGCGGTTGGGCATAATTTTGATTTGCCATAATTCCCACAGATCCGAATTGTAATTCCGTAGGTGTATTATCGGGTATATTAATAGTACCCATATTCATTACCTAGAAATCAAGAAAACCTTATTATTACAAGGCATTCAGAATTCTATTATAATGCTAACTACTGGTGAACATTGTTCTACATCTGGGTCTACTTCTACATTAGAATGTATGAACAAAGTATACTGACTTCTTTACTTACGTCTAGAGCCAATGTAGATTGCGCATTCATCATATTATCGTGAGATCCTTGTGGACGATCGAAACCACCAGACATCGGAGGGAATGAATTCATCATATCCTGCGACAGTTGATTTGTCTTAGTAAAGTATTTATTCATTTGATAATAGTCTATTTTAACAAGAAGAAGGAATAAATACTGGAGATATAAAAGGTAACCTATTACATACATCTACAAGTTTCATGCAGAATACTAAATTATATCCTTAACGTTTCATCATATCATCATCAGAGACCGAAACCGGTATGATCAATACGGGTATTTTTTCGGTTACAACATTAATATTGTTTACAGGTATTTATAAAGGTTACCTTAAATTGAATACAACCAGTATAATACCGGTTACAGGCATTAAAATTACCTCTATCTTACACGTGCCGTCGGCATTAGTCAAAGGGCGCGCCTCGCCTGTGGGTAATTGGTATTAAAACGGTAACCTAATAGAGATAACATGTTTCTTCTTCTTGGTTACCCAGATAGCGGTAACCTCAGTCGTAGAAGTTACCAAAATTCTTCGATACCTGTATCGTAATTTATAAAGGTTTCGGTCCCTGTACATCATCATCATTTCAGCCCGGAATCACCCACTGCTGGGCCTCCCCATTCTTATCGGTTCCGTGCGTCCGTCTCATCCAGGCGTTTCCCGCGTCTTACCTTCTCTTTACGTTAATTTACGACTAATTAAATTTGACCATAATAACAATAGTGTGTCTCAATTATCTCAAGCATAAGGCCACTCACTCTTCCGAAGCGTATACGAGTTCGAAACGAATAGGCACGGCAGAGTTCGCGCTCATGGTACAAGGAAGTCGTGTGTCGCATCATTATAAGCACACGGGAAAATGCTGCTGTTTTATACGTACGCGTGAATACAGTTCTTTACTTGAAATAAATGTATTTTCTTTCTTTACTTGTGTTTATTTGAAATAACAAAATACCTACTAGTTATTAAACAGATATCAGATTTAATTGTGGTCCTTGATTGGTAATGATTTGACTGACTTACCATCTGTGCAAATGGTACCACCGGCCCGTAAGTACCCAGTGGTCTCATAATAGATTCGCACGCTCGGCGCACCATCAAGCTTGGGCTGAAGAAGCCTGCCCTGTACCAGTTGTACATGTCTAAAGATGTAAAGGGACCCTGGATGTTCCTCTGTAAAATATTCACATAATGAATTCCTGAACATTGTCAAATAGTAAAAAACTTACAAAGGCTACCATACATAGAGAGATCAATCGGAACAGACCAACCTGCGCCAGATCCGTCTGACCGGATGCGTGCACAGACATGAAACAATAAGATTGTTTAGTTTTAAAGACGTAGTAATTGCTGCGGCCGGAGTAAGCGATGTATCTTGAAGAACAGCTACACACGGTACGGATTTTGGTAGATCTGACGGATCTGAAGGTAGATCTGACCATGTATGGTAGCCTTTGAAGAGGTTGAAGAGTACTATTCTGTCACTATTGTAATAAGTATAAAAAAAAACTTTTTAAACATAGTTTCGTTTTAACAGCCATTGTGCACATAATTAATGTGTTAATCTGCAGATAAGTAAGCATTCCGAACTTTACCGAAATAAAAATGTATTAACGTATGGGCATTCGAGCTTATCAAGGTACAGGGTACAACAAGGTAGAACATCAACTATTTTTATTTTTTGTTAAAGGATGGATATTTTGTGTTAAGTAAGTCTAAAGTTAAGTCTTAAGTTTTCTATTCGATAAATCAATTGTATTAGCAAATTACTTCGGTAAAGTGCGCATTAGTGGCAATATTTACAACATTACAATAGTCGCATACCTCAGGATCTTCATAATACCATTGATCAAGCATGTTAGCGTTCGGCATGGCATTGTTTCCATACATAGAATTTCCAAAAGGTCCCCCCTGTGATCCTTGCATTCCCTGTAGTTGAATCATTATATTTTGTCCTGAATGATTGGACATTGGCATGTCATTTGCTGATGACATCTGTTGAAAAAAAAGGCATCAATATTGCCAACAGTTTAATACCTACGATTTCGAGATATAGCTTTTCCTATCTTGAAAGTCTGAAATGACGCGTCCCACTACCGCATTTTTAATTGCGGTAGTGGGGCGCGTCATTTCGGACTAGACAAGCAATACATTAAAAACGGTCAATAGATAGTCGGGCTCGTACAAGCTTTTGGTGAGCCGAATTTAAGTAATTACAATTTTGACAATACAGGCAGTCTCCCCCTGCTCTGTTTGTATGGTATTAATCTGCATAAACCCTAGCCAGAGAACTTGAATAACCAAAAAACCATCACGCAGATCGGATTATGTGGTTCTTGAGTTATAAGCGCACTAACGAAAGGGCAGAGACATTGTCTTTTATAACATGAACAGGTTCTAGGTAGATAGACAGACAAACACATGAGGAATGTTTAAATGGTTCCGTTTTTATCATCGAAAGGTCCGGAAAGCTAAAAAATCAGCAACTTACCGAGGTATTGTTAGAATTTTGTCCCAAAAACAATGAATTATTTGCAATGTTATTGGGCATGCCTGGCATAGCGCCGCCTGATTGAAAACTAGGCATATTTCCAGACCCTTGCATAGATGGCGTCCCCATACCGCCCATTCCAGATGAACTCAGGGGTGAATTATTTGGCATCTGTTGTGGCATGCCTTGGTAGGGTTGTCCCATGTTAGGGCCAATGGGCAGGCCTAAAGATGCATTCAATGCAGAATTGGTGATACCCACATTCTGCATGCCTGGTTGCATCCCTGGTGTTTGTACTCGTGGAGCTTGCATCCCAGGCATGTTTTGCATGCCACCTGAAGGCATTCCTGGCATATTTTGCATGCCACCTGTTGGCATCCCAGGCATGTTTTGCATAGCAACTGATGGATATCCAGAGTTTTGCATTCCAGGTTGCATTGCAACAGGCATGCCAGGCATATGTAAGCCAGCTTGCATACCTGATGGCATACCCTGCTGCATCCCACCTGCATTTATTACAACCGGCTGCATCCCAGGTGAATGATGGACTGGCTGTATTACAGCTGTTTGCATGTTTTGGTTGTTCAAATGCATGTCCATATTCATGGCATGATTGGGTATCCCAGAATTTGACATGCTCATTTGCATGTTTTGGTTTTGCGGCATTCCACTTGCTGCAGAAGCTAACGCAGATGACATCGAATTGGAAAATGAGTTAGAGGAAGGTGTAGAGTGCATTTCCTTATCATCGAGGGACATGCTGAATATGTTGTCCACTAGTAATTCTTCAGGAGATTTGTGTGATATGTGATCCCTGGAAAGAAAAAAATCAGCCAGGTTAATGTAAAACAAAGCTGCATGTTAAAATGAATAAGTTTTTAAATGAATAGGTACATACATATCTGATTGATTGTGTTTCATTGATCCTTTCATGTTATGCATTGATTTACCCGAAGCCTCCTTCATGGCAGGGACAAGATGCTGATGTTTCTGCCGCAGACTGTTGTTTGAATTTATGATGACTGATTGAAAGTTGCCCCTCTCATCGCTTGCTTCCTCTAAATCAATATCAGACCTCATGAGTGCATCAAAAGTTTTGCTCTCTGTAAACTTATTAGATTTGTAAGCACTTTGTTTTCCAAATTTGTGTTCACCTTGGCCTGCCGCGCTAGCCTCCGGAGGTTCCGATCCTGAAGCAGACAATTCCTCCAGCTTGTCCAGCTCGCCTTCATTGCTTGAGTTGGACCTATTATTTGTACTTGAGCTTGATGCTTCTGCTATTCCAATACCAGGCTGCTGCAATGTCAAGTTTTTTTTTCATCACCAACGAGAAAGTCAAAATCAAATCATTTATTTCTAATTATTAGCAATTTTGAAAGTAAAAGCACTTTCGAAAATTTACAAGAAAATAGAATTGATTCTAGGCGCCCCTTTCAAAAGGTCTTATGGAAAACTAAACAAGTGTTATTACATACCTTCTTAACCTTGAGATCAGTGGCATCAAAACGTTTTGGCGAGAGTTTCTTAGCTTTTTCTGACGCCCACCATTCGTCAGAGCCTTCTTCTACCACCTTAGGTCGAGGAAAACTGCCGTGTGTGTGGGACCGTGTAAGAGCTGTAATATATTCTTGATTACAACTTTTGACAAAACTTCCAGTAAATTAAAACTCGCACTATTGAAACCAAATGCTGCTGAATATTTGAATTTTTCGCGGTGCGAAATAACGAGTAGATTTCGATACCGTAATGTTAGACTAGTTTGCAGTTCACACTTTTCAAGCTACTAGCTACTTGGAACAATCTGTCGTAATATAAGCATAATTATTAATAATGAATTTACCTGCGAACCGTTATTTACTTTGATATAAACATTATTATAGCATCACTTACAATATGCAGCCTCTTGGTGTTTCGGCAGATTGCTGTCATCATTACTGTATCCATGAAAGGCCCCCGAAGAGTCAAAGGTGCCTCCACATTCAGCATTTTCAACAGCCCTAATAAGCAACATAATGTGTCAAAACTCTACACAAAAAATTAAGAATGTCTCCTATATGCATTATAATAAGGTTAATTTTACCATTCTGGCAAATTTTCCTCATTGTTTTGGTTGTCCCCACCCCAATTACGCCTATTGTTCCAGGGTTGGGTTCTCTCTCCGCTTGGTCTGTCACCCCAGTCGCGGTCTGTGAAATGGATTGAAGTTCATTCATTATTCATTCATAGACCATTCGACGAAGAAGTTATGTTGTTCAAAATCAAACGTCATTTATTCAAATTAGGCTGAGAATCATCACTTTTTAAACGTCAAGATTACATAAGACAGTCCCCCAAAAGGCTCGCTCTTCACCACTACCTAATTCGTTAGCTGGGAAGAAGCGGCGCAACAAACTCCCCAGCAGCACAGCTGTCTGTTAGAAGAACTTGATTCTATACAATAGTATGCAAAGTAATTAACATTATTGTTTAATTTATTTTACCCCATTTCTCGAGTTGGCGGGTTCTGCCCGGTTCTGAAGATCGCCACTCTTCGCTGTCATCACGGGCTTGCGATGATCGCCAGTTGGTAGTATTGCCCGGTCGTTTGCTAAAAACATAGAATTGATTGTTAATTTTGCTGCTTCCTGTCAAAAATTCTATTAGGTTATAAATATGGCATAACATACTTCCTGTACATTTTGGTGGCCCAGTCTGTCTGATCCCCACTACTCCTACTGGGGTTGTTGAGGTTGTTATTAGTCCAGGGACGACTGGTGCCACTCGCGCCACTTTCTTCATCTTGGCCTCCACTGTAAACCGGCATTCTCGGTCCCCCGACATGCCACAAAGCCCCCCTAAAACAAAGAAAAAGAATAATCATTATTATTTATGAATTTTATGTTCTGGTTACTTTACAGATAATGAACAAATACTTAAAGCATACGCCGCATCAACTTCATGATAAAAAATAAAAAACAACATTGCTATACTACACTGTTTACATTAACTTAACCAAAATTGATAACTTAATAATAAAATACAAGAATAAATCTTATCAGAACAAGCATTTAATGAAATATAGAACTTTAGTATTTTTATTGGCTTGACGCTTATAGATAGTGCAATCCACGACGACGCGCCCCACTCCGCTCCGCTCCGTACTAAAGTACAGTAATCATTGAGTGGGGCGCGTGTCGTGGATTGCACTATCTGTATTTATCTATAGCTTTTAAGAATAAAGTTCTATATTTACGTTTTATAATTATGTACTTTTTAGTTGGAGATGGAGCCAGGTGTCCATAAGAACACCTTAAATTTGAATGATATCCCCGTTGTGATTGGAATCATTGGATTTGTCTTGACAAGTACCTTACAAGTAAAGGTGATAACACAAAAAATATATAAACAAATTCTAATGCTAAAGAGTACAAAATAAAATATAAGTAAAGATCTTGTTAAGGCGCTACCCAGAGCTAAGTGGCGCCCTCATTGAATAAAAAATCGTAGCATAGCATAGAAAATAAAGATAATAGAATTGAAACTTGGTGTTTGTTACAAAGAGGATAAAGTATTTTTACGTTGTTAAAACAGGACTTAAAGTGTTTCGTATCCAAAGTAGATAGCAAAAGTACCAAAAGCGGCCGTTTTTTTACACTTTACTACCGACCACTTAGCTCGTGGTAGCGCCTTAACAAGATCTTTACTTATATTTTATTTTGTACTCTTTAGCATTAGAATTTGTTTATATATTTTTTGTGTTATCACCTTTACTTGTAAGGTACTTGTCAAGACAAATCCAATGATTCCAATCACAACGGGGATATCATTCAAATTTAAGGTGTTCTTATGGACACCTGGCTCCATCATTAAAACCTGTGCACCACCTAGTTTAATAGCACTTGTCAATACAGATACAGGCCAATGCTTAGTTTGGGGATCACTCTCCAATCTATTCTTGTTCAGTCCAGATTATTAATAAATTATTTATATGATTAACTAACTTTCGTCCGGAGCGACACGAACTAGCCCGAATCTTCCCGAACGCAACGAACATTTTTGATTTAGAGAGGTGCAATCGAGTGCGTGATTTTATCGATATGCACATTATTATTATTGCAGTTGAATATTTTTTTACAGAACTCAGTGTATTCTCGTATAACGTGTAAGTCAGAGTTAAATTAGTTATTAATTTAATGTTGCTTGAACCAAATTAAGACATTGTTATTTCAATACAGTTACTCGTGAAATGTAAAAACGCAATCGAATTTGAATATGATTATAACCTAACCTAACCTAACCTAAATATAACCTAACCTAACTGAATTAAACCAAACCTGAATGCCAGGTAGACATTTTTGATTAAAATCATTTTTTTTAAAGATTAAGTAGTATATTATATAAATATACAGCATGGTATTTGACAGAGAGCGTTCCTTTCAACTTGTAATACAATATTTAAAAAAAAATCCCATTTTATTTTAGTAAAAATAAACAATTTTTCGGATAGAATATAAAAAAAAAAAAAATATATAAAGAAAATTAAACGAAGTTTATTTATAATACAAGAATGTGCTAAAATTAAATATCGATCAAAACTATCGACCATCGCTTTCGACTCCCTAATTGCATGCGTGTGCATTGAATGTTCGCAAATAGCAAGGGTTGACAAGTGAATGCCCCACCCATTCTACGTATGTGTGCTATTAGAAATTGATTTAGTGTAGCTGCTTTCTTCTTAGTGTGCGTGTTCAAATTTTAAGTGTGTGTCGTAAGTACACTATTTGTTAATTTTGTAATTATTTGGGTGGGAGAAGCGGTGTCACTAGGACTCCTTATTATTCCGCAATGAAGGCATATCTCCGGATATCTATGAACGGGACTATGTTATTTAGATGAGGAGTTCCTATGTCTACGTTTGGCCTCCACCATCAGACCTGCTCCATGGAACTGTATTATTGCGTTGTGACCGAGCGACGTTACATAATTATGCGAAGTTTCAGCTCAATTGGATCCCAAGATGCTTGATTACAAACAGAGTAATGACAAAAAACACATACTAACGAAACTAATAAGCAAATAAAAGTGTTTGTGTGCCATTACTTCTTAGCACGATTTTCTTTGAATTGAATAAGCAATAGGCAAAGAGGGTAACGCAACTCATTAAAAAAAAACCCTGTATACAAGTATAAACATACAAGATTTCAAAGTGCACAAGGTACAGACGCCAACTGGTCTACCTACCCGAAACTTTAAAATTTTCCCAATCAACTTTGAACCTTATTCTAAAGTGATAAAGTTTAAAATATATTAAAGAAATTTGACAGATTGTAGTAGGTTGATGTGCTGGCGTCTGTACGTTGCGCACAAATTTAATAAATTTCACTCCTCATAAAATTTCCATACCGTGGCCCTTTATAGTATTATATTATTTATATTAGCCCCGACTGCCTCGTTGGTCTAGTGAGGTCCTGGGTTCGATTCCCGGGTCGGGCAGTGTTATTGGGTTTTTCTATCTGGAATTTCTCAGTAGCAGCCCGGAGTCTGGATTTTTGCCCGGTAGATGGCAATAGGCTCGCCCCCTATTACATGGGACTTAAACATAACTGGCGAAATGTGGTCTCGCCCACGGCCACGCCTTACTTTCCCGAAGGGTTGGGCAGAGGTGTACCTGTAGTAGGTACACCTCTGCCCAACCCTTCGGGAAAAAATAAGGCGTGATGTTATGTTTATTATTTATATTATGGTAAATGTTAAGACTATGTGCGTTTTTTTATTTCTATTTTCTGTTTGTTTTAATCATGGTCTGGCAGTTTGGTTAATTTATATGGCCTACAAAAATATCCTTTCTTTGGTATTGTTCGTCTAATCGTTGAGCTCCGAGTTGAGCTGCATGATTATTGACAAATGCGTGCACTGACTGGACATGTCCACTCAATCTGTGTGGTTCTTTCCTCAAAAGACCATTTCAGACACCAATTTACATGGTCTTGATTATAAAAGAGTGACCGTTTGTTTCGGCCTTTCTTATCAGAGTAGTCAGATAGGAAACGCCGACCTCATCTTGTTTTTAAAAATATGATTGATGTGTAAAAGTGTTTATAAAATCCTACTTAAAGAAATAAAATAATTTATTATTTATGAAAATCAATTCTTAAGGATTAAACTATTTATCACTTCTCAAAATAAAATAGTGTTCTTAAGTAACCTCAACCCAAGTAGTCAATTCTACATTTCTATCAAATCGAATCATCATTATATCTATTTTATCCACGCTGGTTTAGTTAAATTCTTAGTATGATATCAAAAATAGTACAAATAGATGATACAATAATGAGAATTTATTAACAGACTTCAAAAAAGGAAGAGGTTATAATGTTCGCTTGCATGTATTTTCATTTATTTTCGTGAATTGTGAACCGATTTTGAAAATTCCGAATCCGATTTCATTTGGTAGAGGAAGCTTGCGCGGTGAACCCATATAAATTTAATTAACTTTGCTTGCGTAGTTTTTGAGTTAGCTTCGATAATATGTATCCACTATGTGGGTGAATTTCAATGTTCTATGATTTATTACCTAATTTTGGTGGATTGTTTCTGATTTTTTTTAATAATATAGGATGTCGATATGCAATAAATACGTATTCATTTACATAAAATGTAAGAGAAATTGATTTAATCCTGAAAGCTTCTAATATATTGTTGACACCAGAATTGGTACGACACCAAAATTGATAGCCGACACCAAAATTATTTACTGCACCGAACTATAAATAAATGGACAATAAAAACCTTTTTTTATAGTGAATAAATATTATTAATGTGATATAAAAACCTAATGAGGCAAATTTAAAAAAATACAACGATTTTCCCTTTTTTTATTTCCTTTCTTTCTTTTCTTCGTAATTCCTCTAGTTTGACGGGATCATTCCGATTTTTTTTCTTTGTCGTGCTGGAATACAAAATAGTTTTTTTTTTCCTGTCCACCCAAATAACAAGGATTTAATTTTAGCTCGCTATTTAATCTAATATATCGGTTCTATTTCGTTTTTCTTTGAGGTGCCTCTAAAAACAAACTGGTATAATGTGATTGGTAAAATACTACCAAAAATACCACCAAAATTAGAATATTGATTAATATGTTTATTAAAAAAAAAACTACTTAGACTATAATAATTATATTTGTATCATTTTGAAAGCACTTTGTTAATGGCAGATCTTTGCGTTATGCTCGTGAACGGGTGCTGCTTGTGGTACCTGGTCGTCTTGATCAGCAATCAAGGTTTTGTTATTGTTACAAAACCATGAACAGCAAGACGACGAGTCACCACAAGCAGCACCCGTTCACGAGCATAACGCAAAGGTAATGGCACTAAATCATTCAATCGGTTGTAGTGACGGGCGGTGTGTACAAAAGGGCAGGGACGTAATCAACGCGAGCTTATGACTCGCGCTTACTAGAAGTACAGGGACGGGTGTTCGTCTGTAAGGGTCCGTAGGTTCGTGTCTAATGTTGGCTGTTTGAGGAGTAGGTCGAATATCCTTTGGTTTCTCGCTATTACTGCTTGGTGGAGAGGTGTCGCTCCAGCCAAAATTCGCCTAACTCATCAGGTACGAATACATAGACTTCACTAAACCTGTGCTTTCAAAATGATACAAATAGTTCAATTTAATACTTAGTTTTTTTTATATAACCTTATCATTATAAATCTATATTACAACACCGATTAGTTATAAAACGTTTTAAAACAATAACACCATGATTGCAGGTTTTTTGTCCTATCGCTACGAAAATATTTTTTTACGTTTTTAGCGGGAAATCACAACAGGATGGCACAAGTATGTCACTGCTGCGTGTGACCTCCTGGCTAAACGAAGTGAACGATGTTAGTGTCGTCCTTCTAGGTTTATTCTATACGAGCTGCTTAATGATTTCATTACACCCACCAAAATTTAAAAAAGTATTGCATTAAATAGAAGAATAAAACTGTCATCTGATAGAAAAATTAATACTGAATTCAAATAAAATGAGTAATTTCTAGTAAACTAGTGTAAAGTGAAAACTTTCCATTGACTTTTCTTTGTTGATTCTTGTATGAAACAGGATCGATTAGCATAAAAAAAAGTTTTTATGAGAAAACTGCCCATTTTCTAACCTCTGTATTTTTTTTTTAAATCTGTGAATGCAGATAAAAATGTCTCAAAAAGTTAGGGACAGTCTCCTGAGACCGTTATCCAATAGCTACAACGGTTAAGGTAGCTGCCCTTACTGCCCCATCTCAAAAATCCACGCTGTTTAATATTGCCGTGAATTTTTCACATATCCAAAAACAACCATTTAGCTGGCAGGCGGAGGGCACTTGACTAAAATTTGCACTTTAAAACCAAAAAATACGCAAAAGGATCCTTGAATCGAAAAATGTTTTTCAAAGACCCGCAATCTTTTTCGACGGCCTATCCAACAATACGCCACGCCATAGGATAGACGAGAAAAAAAATATCAACTCCACTTTACGTGCAACAGAGGCAAAACAATACAAAAACAAAAAAAAAAACACTGTCGGCATAATTAATATACCTATACCCATGCCAAATCACAGCTTTCACAAAGCGAGAAATAACTTTAATTTCGGAAGACATGACAAAAAACTAAAATATAGATTCAAAGACTCTTTCTTCCATCGTTCTATCAATATGTTGCCACAAAACATTATATATTGGGTGTTTAATTATTGATACTCATTATGGGGTTTATTTATAAATGTTGCTTAAAGTTAAGTAATGATTAGCGACTGTTAAACCATACATTTTTGACGTTTGAACGTCATTTAACTTTAAGCAACGTTTATAAACAAATCCTTAATACAGTATTATTAAACAAATTGTAAACAACTTAACGAATTCTTGTCGATATATACACCAGTTTGACGCTGACTGTACCATGGTAACTTCATCCACTAATAATTTTAAAAGTTTTATTACATCACAGTTACCCTAACAAATCGGTGCTTTAAAAAAAAAAATAGTAATTATGCAAAGTTTTAAACTTTAAAATATGTAATAAAATATTTAAGCATTTTTAGCTACTATTTTAATATTAACTTTTATCGTTGAGTCATCAGCACCACCACAAATGTGCCTATTATGTTATGTATGACCTAAATTCAACATACATCATTGTTCTCCTGAATATTAGGCCAAATTATTTGTGGTCGGCGCAACATATATTTTTCTTCCATACTTCTTTATTAGTCTTCATCTCGGCGGCAGTGACCCTTTCTAGCCATATCATGTTTAACACAGTCCATCCATCGTTTCTGCGGTCTTCCCCTATTCATATACATTTACTTGATACAATTTTTTTTATTTTTTATTATAAGGTGGGCTGGATGAATAGTCGGCAAATAAAAGAGTTTTAAAGCGCAGCTGTCTATATAAATATCCAGAAGAGGGTGCCTTAGAAATACTGACCTGCTATCTAATTACACAACACATTTTCGTAAGCGATTACGACTAATCTGTTTCATTTTGACAGTTCAACAACATTCATTGTATTATTGACTTTGTTGAGCAGATTTTTTCTTCGAACTGATGGAGCAATGGATTAGCAATCTGTTTCAAAACTATTCAGATTCATACTGAGATATGTAATGTCTTTTATAGGTCACATGGTTCACGCGGCTGTGCGGTATTTATTGAATGCGGGATGCGCGTAAGACAAAACAAAAATATGACTGGCGGAAAATGCGACAGCTAAGTTTTTTTTTTCTGTTAGTAACTTACTACTAAAAACTTCAATAGGCGAACAAAGACGTGCGTCTGCGACGTTGCGCAAAATCAGCGGAATTACTAGTGCTAAATTTCAGCTCGGTTTTACAGCCCAGTCCCTTATTACAACTCACCTCCCCATAGACGGCTGTCGTATGTAAGATCCGCGGGGCCTGCCGCGTCCGTCATTGCTTGCGCCTCGTCCTGCACCACGTCCTAGAACGAATCTGTCGCCAGATGTCATCCCTCCTATAGGTGGAGCACTCCGCAAGTTATCCCTCTGTAACAAAAATACATAGATTTAATATTAATAATTACATCTAGGAACCAATTTTGGTTACATTCAACCAACATTGATGAAAATAATATTGTATTAAACTTACTACATCATCTTCAAATGTGTTGTTTAATGCAACGGGTTGTTTCCCGCGTGGCTGATACAAGGTATCGATAAATTTTAGCTCTGATGGTGCTTCTGCATTTCTATCATATAAGGCCAACATCTCTTCTCTGCCATACCTGTTAAAAGTAATACATTAATATTATTATAAGTACGAAAGCTAACTCCGAAAATACGAAATGCTTGTACTGTTACTCATGTATACCTTTGTTTAGCTAAGAGGACCTTAGGTTGCCCATTGTTTGAATTTGTAGATGCAGTGGCTGATGCAGAGTTGGTTGTGCCACCCCCGGACGAGCCGCCTGAAGCCGAAGCGCTTGAACCCGCGTTGGCATTCTGACTGTTCAACCTTGCCGCGCTACGCTCTCTGGACATGTTGCGAAGCCACTCAGGACCAAACTTTATGGGATTGTTACGGTCACCCATTATACTTGTTGACGAAGTTAATATTGAACGAATTTAAGAAACCTGCAGGCAGGAACAACTGAAACAAACACTTGATTTAAGCATAACAAAATATAAGTATTCAGGTACCACAGATAATTCGGTTAAAAATAAAAAAAGGAGACACCCGCGCACGTTTGAAAAAAACGAATACATACTCAACATGTATATGTTACCACTTGGTAATGTATATAGCATCCAATACATTGTTAGCTGTAAGAGACCACGTCCTTTAGAATAGCTGTTACCAAAGGCTTTATGGAAAATAGACTATCTTATATACATAAATGGCTTTGATGCATAATGCAGTTTAAGGATACTCGCACAATAGGAAAACTCGCAAATGCGCATTGAGAAAATTCATCATATTCCTTGTACAGTTTAGTTTTCGCTGTAACATAAATGTACACTCGAAATTCAATTCAATTTTATATTTACAGTTAATTAAAAATGTAATGTGTATCAACAATTAAGACATTTATTATAAAATGTATGTAGTCTGAAAACTAAACAATAGGAAAATTAAAAAAAAAACAGTTTGTGTTTTATTGACCCTAATATTTTCACAAACTGCACAAGTTATGCAAGTCTGAAATGAATCAGAGCTGCAGTGCAACTGAATCAAATACCTATTAATATTCAAGAGAAAATCACAATCCACCCATTGTTACCAATTGTGCATGTGATTGTCATCCTGAATCAGGAACCAGTCAATCCAGAAAATAACAACAGTGTTAATTCAACTGTATTGCCAGGACTTAAGGTCCAAAACAGAAAAAGTCTTGCTTAGGTCACTTAACAACAGATAATACAAAGGGCAGCTGGTTTTTTTTCTTGTTGAATATCTACTTAGGTCATGTTACAGTAGTTAGTAATTAACTTATAGCAAAACTTCTGAAGTAACTTAGTTTACTTGGGATAAATACAAATAAAACCTTAGAAATAAGTTTTTATTTAAATCTTATCATAAATCAATGTAAAATAATGAACCAGACTGACTGGAAGATGATCGCACAGCATAAATGTACACAAAAGAAAAATTTTCTTCAAGATTTTTTATAAATTCCAACCTTACGGTTTTGTGGGGTTGATGTATAGGAAACGCAAGCTAGTGTATGGCACACATTTGCAAACACTTCAAATAAGACTATTTAAATAAATTCATTGGAACTGAAGTAGTTTGTAATCGTCAACTTGCTACAAGTTCTTTTTTTCAAACTTTCTGAATCTTCAAAGTAACTAATGTTTTGCTTACTTTAGATAAGTGACAGAACACATCACTGTAAACTGAAATCTGTTATAATATAATCATAAGGTTGTTTGTTGCTTGCATCACAACATGCAAAATGCATAGACAAAGTCGCTATTGCCCCTATTACATACAATGAAAAGTTGTTTATCTGTAAAGATGAATGAGAACGCCAGCACATAGTTCTGTGTTCAGAAGTATTTCACAATACCAATATTATTGTTAGTAAAAAATAGAGTCTGATGTCAGTAACTCACAAATTTGATAACTGAAATTGTAACAGTTGGCCCACTTAATTTATTTGTATTAGATTTCCTACCATTAAAATGTTTTATTGTTAGTATTTTAGAGGTCTGCTCAGTACAGAAACAAAAAAATCCAATGAGTTACGAATAGTATACAAAACTCATTTATTATGTCTATGGTATCCCATGGTCCTCAACATGGTCCCTGTGTAGTAGGTGTATTAAAAAGCAAAGTTCATGAAAGTTTGGTTATTACAAAATGAGAATACTTTTCATTCATCAGATGGCAACCCTTAGGAAGTTTTAAAAAGGTTTAAAATATCCGACAATTTTTTACTGCAGCAGAAATATAAATATTATGCTGATTTGCATCATCATAATTATGAATAACTACATCCCATGTAATGACACAACATGTGCAACACTAAGGCCCATATTACAGAACCTCACTAAAAGCTTAAAACTGGTATAAAGCATTTTGATTGGTTGAAACTAGTTTTAAGTAATGCTCCAGTCTTGAGTGAGGTTCTGTAATACAGGCTTACTGTGACAGAACACCGAGATACCCACAAAAGAAATGTTGTTACACTTGTATACATGTGCACAAATAAATGTTTTGGTTCAATTTAAACAATTTATATTAATGACTTCCAAAAGTTACAACTACTTTAAACTACAGTAAACCTAAAATGCAAACAAAGTTTTTTTTTTAAATTTGTAAACAAGAAATTTAATAATGTTCCAAGAATGTATGCTAATGAATGAGAATACAATGCATATCAAAACTACTTTATAATATGTTGAAATATTTACCACAGTACACAGATACTTACTCATTTTAGAGTTTCAGCTATGTTTATTCATTGATTTAAGTTTCGAGTGTACTATATCACTTCAACATACCCCCAAATACAAAAATATCCATAAAAATAGAAGTCTTTAAATTAAACATTGCTCATTAAAAGTTACCATTAATTGAATAATGTACAGCAGAAATCCACCAAAAACACAAAACTTCAATATTTTTATCAACTAAATAACAGTGCATAAAGAATAATAATGATTTTGCACAGGTAGTTATGTACCTACGTAGATTAGCTCAGCACCGACTGATGAAAAATCACAATAGAAACAAAGCGCTGCAGCCACTCCGTTCAAACCACAATATTATTAGAAGAATCCATTTGTTACGAAAACACACTGAGAAACCTTAAGCACCTCGCGTATGAGACTCAAGCGGATTGAAACGAAACACACAATCCAAGAGTCAAGGTGGCAGGGTAGGAACAGAATTAACATACGTTTTCAATAAAAAGGAATGGTTCCGCGATTTATACGTAGTTTAATTTCAATAGAAGCATCGGATCATATCGAAATTGCAATAAGTACGGAATTAGATTATAATTACCTAAGTGCTTGAATGATTCAATATCAAACGCACGCACGGGGACGGCAATATGGCGGCGGAGGTAATGAACAGAAGTGAAGTGAGTGATGTGATCCACAGTGTAGTTATTTTTTATGATCCCTCCAAATGTTGCCAAAATTAAAATATAAACTTAAGTTTTCTAAAAGGGGTGCTAGACGCACGAGCAATTACGCGTTCATAAAGCTCGGCGACCTTTCTCGCCCGGGTCATACTAAACGCGTACTTTAATAAAAAAAGCTAAGTTCGTCAGCGATCCAACAGGTTTGAAATTTTGCTCGTAGCCTACCTTGGTTCGTAGTTTCGTACGTCTGTTATCGCTGCGATTAGCGAGTCCGCGAGCCACCATGCCACATGCCACATGCATTGTTGCGACATTTGTGTAATGTTTGTTTAGTTTGGTTCAGAAAATTCGACAACATCGCGATGCAGTGTGAGCAAGCTTCATATGAGTCACTGATGCGTGATGGCGAGCGAGAGTAAGTTCACGAACTTTACAAACCGCACCGTACTTTTAGTTCGCTCGTCAATCACCCACTCTACAGTGAGGAGTGAGGAGTCTAAAAAGTGAGGGCGCCACTATCGCACTTAGGTAACTTCGAATGGGAAAGAATTGACTAAATGTCAAATGTGCAACAAAAAACGCTGCTTGTGTTGTGGGTAACTCAAATCAAAACCTACTAGCAGTTGTCGACAAAGTAAATTATGGCCATTTAATAGGTAACATTTGACAATTCATCAAAATTCAACAACGTAACCTTGTAACGCCGGGCATAAAATAATATATTTTTTCGTTTTGTTAGAACTGCATAACTTTTTACACGATTACATATTTATTGTAATAATGACCGATACAAGTAATTTTACGATTTGCTTTCACTAAACTGACAGACGTCAAATGTTACATATTAAAATGGCATTACTTTTTTTAGTGCCATCATCAATGTCTGCATTATGTAAAATATTTAGTTCCAAATGCCACCACGTCAGACTTTTATGTCGACCTTGTTTATTCGCTAAAATCCGATGAATCAATCGATGTCATATTTACGAGAGAAAATATTATCAATTTTAAACAAAAAATAATATCATTAAGTGATTTTGATAACCATGCATTTCATTTACCATACAAACCATGCATTTCATTTACCATACATTTTTATTGCATTATTTATTTCAAGCAAGAGACTAAATAGTACTTACCAATTCCATGCTGTAAGCAAAGAAATGTCACTGACATTATACGGCGGACAAAACTGTCAAATTAGTTCCGCGTGTTGCCGTGTTGTGAACATTGAGGTAGGAGATTGTGAACTTGTGACTTTTTCAACAGTTTCAACCACAGAGCAAAGAATACGTTTCAACTCTTCAATAAAAAGTGCTACTTGGCGCGTAGCCAAAATCGGAACTAACGCCGCCGCCGCTGTTTCGTAGAAAACGTAGATACATACTGTACATTACTTCTGTCCTTATATTTTATGACATAGAGTTTAGTATAGAGGGAATTTTATATGCGTTGTTTACATTCATACCTATATTCTATAATAGTAACAATATGTGTGTAATAATGTGTGTGTTTCAGTGTTACCTATATAACACTATAACATAACTAGGAGAAGTTCACACCATGTGACATGATGTTTATAATCAAACCTCAAACAATTCCCATTTTTCTTTCATATAGGTATGTTATTGAACAGTCTAAATAATTAATATCTCTTTTTGTGAACGTTGGGTTCCTAAAAATATTAAATAGTAACTGTGGCCAACTTGGATTTATTTCGCGGTTGGTGACAGTTCTAACCTAACCTAACATAACCTAACCAGCACCCTTATTGCATAACACACGATCAATCATAAACTGAATCATTTTGAAGGATATTGCTAATCCATGAGCAGCGGTGGCCCAGTGGTGGCGGCCCGGACTTACGAACAGTGAGTCGTGGGTTCGAACCCAGACAGGCGCTTTACTTTGTGTAAATTATTTCATCACCACTGCTCTCAAAACGGTGAAGGAAAACATCGTGAGGAAACCGGCATGTCCTAGAACCAAAAATTCGAAGACATGTGACATCTACCAATCCGCACTGCGATCGCGTGGTGGATTATAGCCCACTCCCTCTCATTGAGAGGAGGCCGTGTCCCTGCAGTGGGAACGGCTATATAGGCTGATGATGATGATGATGATGATTGCTAATCCATTGCTTCATAAATGTTCGAAAACTGTGTGATAAATAACGCAATGAATGTTGTTGAACTGTCAAAATTAAACCTATGGTGATTGATCGTGTGTTACGCAACTAAGGTGCCGTTTGGTCGGTCGAGGTACCCTAGCTTACTTATTGGCTTACTATAAGCTACTACGAACAACTGTGAGAAAAGGTCAGTAAGTTAAAACTAAGCTTACTTATTTTACAAAAGTGTGCATCATTAGAAGGTCAATACGTTTTCAGAAGATCAGTTAAATATTTCCCATTTAATAGTTAAAGATCTCCCTTTGTCCCCCTCACAATTGACATTAGCACAACTGTCTTCAGCACAAAACTTTTGTAAGTATAAAAAAGTCGCTCGTAATCTGTACGATCAATGCTATTTATGTAATAACGTGTAACTCCGGTCTATAGTACATACTAGTTTCAAGCTCATAAGTATGTACCTATACAAGCTTTAATAACATTTTTTTCTGTACCGCTTTACTTCTGCTTGAAACCGCCATGTTGGATTTTAAGTGACGTCATAATAAATAAAGCTTGAAAAACTTGAGAACATCCGAACAACGCTTCCAACGCGACCTCAATTGTCAAAATACGAAAGAGTTAAGAGGGAAGGGGAACAGATGATGAGATGACATGACTACTGCGCAGTCATTTGTAGTCTACCTCAGAGCAGCAAAGTTATTTGACGCGAACTGTACATACCTACATAGAGCCTGTTAAAATCATAATAGGTTGGGGAAAAAGTTGCTTCGCATTTTTTAAGAAAATTCAAAACATTTTTATATAGTTTATTTACATTTAACTAAAGTATGTAGGTACCATTTTGTTCGATAACTTTTTGCCATCTTGTAGGTATGGACATGATCCCATTGCTATAAAAATTTTGGGACTTTTGATCAAAATACCGCGACAAGTGGTTTTGGCAGTCCTCTCGTGATGTTAACCTGATACTGCCTAAGGAATTCTGAAGAGACCGAAACAGGTGGAAATCTGAAGGTGCAAGGTCAGGACTATAGGGCGGATGCATTAACACCTCCCAGCCAAACTCTCTTAATTTTTGCTGAGTGGCTAAAGATGTGTGAGGTCTAGCGTTATCATGAAGAAAAACCACACCCTCGCTAGCTTTCTTGCTTTAATCTCATCAGTTGTTAGCAGTAGAGTTCAGAATCGATGGTCCTGCCTGGTGGTAACAGCTCATAATTAATAATGCCCTTCCAATCCCACCACACACACAGCATCACCTGTTGCGAGTTAACCTGGGTTTCGCCACAGTCTGTGAAGCCTAACCGGCCTTTGACCACGACCTTTTTCGCACGTTCTTATCGTACGTGATCCACTTTTCATCACCAGTTATCAGCTTCTTCAAAAATGGTTCGGTTTCATTACGTCGTAATAAAGAATCACAAATGAGTACACGGTTCATTAGGTTTCTTTCAGTGAGCTCGTGAGGTACCCAAATATCGAGCTTTTATGTGTACACAGTTTTTTTCAAATGCGACTAAACTGTTTTGTGGTCAATTCCCAGTTCTTCAGCTACGTCGTAACTACTGATATCTTGCTCCATTTTTTCAAAAATGGCATCCATTTTATCCGTAATAGGGCGACCAGAGCGACGACGTGCATCTTTGACATCAAAATTTCCGGATACGCTTAAACCAAATTTGTGCTACTCTCACAGACTGCACTAGGTCCATAAACATCGCAATTTTTTTCGCGGCTTGCGTTGCATTTTTACCTTTTTTGTAGTAAAATTTTAAAATGTATCGAATTTCTTCATTAGATTCACTCATCTTGACGGTACGAAAAACCAATGAAAATCACACATTTTCCTAATTTTAATTTGGAATTATGTTCTTTAAAATTTAAACTTTCAATGATACCAAAACCAGCCACATACAAATAGTAGGGTCGAGTGGTTAACAATGAACCAGCAGTACAGAGTGAACCATGCAAATAATTCAGAAATGCGACGTTGCCGTTTGGTGCAAACGGCATTAAGTAAGCGTCTTTGAGGCGCCCTCCTCCTTCCCCAGTCGACAGCGAGCTAGCTGCGCAGGCGGCCGCGCGCGCCCGTAATTTGTGTTTTTGTAGCGAAAATTGTATAAAAATAACGTAAGTAAAATTTCGTCTCATTTTATTTGTGTAAATAGTAGCTGAATATCAATTGGATTAATAAATTAGTTGTTTTTTGCGCTTTTACTTAAGATAGTTTCGTTAAGTACCTCGGGTTTGTACATGTGGCTAATTAACCTCAAAATTTGTAAGTATGGGGTGGTACCGAATGAACCAGTTTGAGAGAGTACACAATGAACCAGTGATTCATTGAGTACCATCCTTGGTTCATTGAGTATTAACCCAGATATTTTACTTTTTATAAGTAAGAACCTAGTTATTTTACCTAATCAAAAAAAAAAAAAACTAAATTTCAGAATGGGCCTGCGAGATAGATCTGCGAGGAAAAAAGGATCCTACCTCAAGCAACGACGACTGCTGTTAAATTACATCTTATCGTTAAAAAATTGAAAATTCTAGCAATCGACGTCAAACTACCTACAGATTTCCTGTTGATATCTCTCTTTTAAATATGCGTTATTAAAGTTTATTTTTTTGTTTTATAAGGCTTAAAGAAAATAATTATTGTGATACTTAATTACGAACATGATGACTGATTAGGATTACTTCAAAAACTTGATTGTAAACGAGATCTCATTTAGATTTAGGGATTTGTTAATTAATGATAAAGGAAATAATATTTTAAATGTTACTTCTACATACTTACAAACTTGTTGTCAGATGATTTAGTACCTATGTAAAAACCTGATTGTTGATTTCTAAGAAACTAACGTTATTTTTTTCATTAATGTTTACGATATTAGGTCTCTTTTAGACAAAAATGACGCTTTTTGATTGTAACACAAATAAATAGGTATTTTATATAGATTAGTGAGTTTTATTTAACAACATTTATTATATTCCAATATTTTTAATGCTTTAGTTATTGGCATGGTTCATTGTTTGCACACACGATTCACTGTGTACCAGCCCCCGGTTCATTCAGTACCATTGAGTGTACACAGTGAATCATTTCCCAACAAATAAAAATAAATAAAAACATTAGAAGCTATGGTATTTTAACAAAAATGAAGTACAACATAATGTAGCCAATTATATTATCTACAGTCTTAAGTAAAAAGTATATAGTTAGGGCCCCTAGGAGTAGAGTTACAGCTCTTCAAAATTTAGGTGGTTCATTGTCGACCATCTTACCCTATAGCCAAAGAGATTTTATTACAAGTTCATACATACTATAATGCGAAAATACCTTTTCCCCAACCTAATAACAACGTAAAAAACAACCGACTCCCAAAAACAAATCGGAAATCGGTGTCTGGTTAGGTTTTTTTTTTTTTTCCACCGACTTCCGTGGTCATTTTTCTTTAAAAATGTTGATACCATTGGTGCATCTAAAGGCTAAGTTTCAATAACCATTACAAATTGTATTTGAAAATTATTTACCAGCTTAGCCTGTCAAGCTGGTAAACAATTTTCAGATACAATTTGTCCACATATTTTATTGCTGATTTTAAAACAATTAGTTGAGGTGGTGCGGGTTCTGTACGATAAATACTCAGACCAATTTAAAAACCAAGACCTGCGAATAATATAATATCATATCGTTTCCCATGAAGGTTGATTTTGCATTCATCCGAGACCAGTCCGAGCCGCATTGTTTCAGCGACCTATCAACGTGAACACGTTCGGCCCGAATCCACCCTTGGCGTTGAGCAGTCGTTAATTTTGGACCAGTAGCAGATATAAGTGGAGTTAATCAAACCATTATCCACTTCGTCTTGCAGTTCAATCGGTTACTGTGACCCCTCGGATCTCACGAAGTCACTGTGGCACCTGAACATAAGGTTTCGATTCCGCAACTACATTGACACCATAAAGCGGTCGTCTCGTTCTGATTTATCACGATTTCTTCCAGAACCCGGTCGCATAACAAAGTTCCCGCAGAGGCGTAGCTAGCTAACCAAAGGCCCTGGTGCAAAAAATCTGGAGCCCATAATCATATTTTGACTTGATAAAACCTAAACAAAACTGTTTAGGTTTTATCAAGTCAAAATAAAAACATATATAAATACTTTATAGATTCAAAGCTACTTTATTATCATTACAGTAAGGCCATTTTAATAGGTAACATTTGACAATTCATCAAAATTCAACGTAACCTTGTAACGGCGAGCTTAAAATATTTTTTCGTTTTGTTAGAACTGCACAATTGCTTAACTTTTTTCAATTACGATTACATATTTATTGTAATAATGACCGATAAGAGTAATTTTACGATTTGCTTTCACTAAACTGACAGACGTCAAATGTCACCTATTAAAATGGCTTTACTTTAATCATATTCATCTTATGTCCGACTTGAAGACTGGCGTGGCTCAGTTGTTCGAGCATTTGGCCTAGTTCAGCTGCTGGAGAAGAAAAGAGGACAATGTCGTCGTCGAAATGTAGATTGGTCAATCTCCTTTCTCCGACGACAATACCCTTGTCCCGCCGGTGTGAATTTAATTTTTGGAAAATCTCTTCCAGCATAGCTGTGAAGAGTATGGTAGACAGCGGGTCGCCTTGCTTGACTCCTCTTGTTGAATTGGAAAGGATGGCTCGGTGGTATTTATGCGGATGGCTGCTGTACTATCGTGGTTTAATTTTTGTAACAGGTGTACCTTTAAAAGTGGGTTCTATTTCGTGTTTCCTGATTGCCGAGAATATGGTTTTCTGCATTAGGCTGTCGAAAGCCTTCGAGTAATCCACAATAGCCGGGTACAGTCGCCAGCAGGTCAACCTACCCGAAACTGACAAATTTTCCCAATCAACTTTGAACCATAAGCCTAAGTGATAAAGTTGAAAATCTGACAATGAAATTACAGAAATTTGACAGATTGTAGTAGGTTGATGTGCTGGCTTCTGTACAACGGTAGATTGAACTCTTAATGTTTTTCAATTACCTGCTTTCTAATTACGCAACATATTTTCGTAAACGATAAAGACAAATCTGTTTCATTTTGACAGTTCAACAACATTCATTGCGTTATTTACGTTGCTCTGCAGTTTTTTTTACTTACTTACGGAGCAATGGATTAGCAATCTGTTTCAAAACGATTCAGATTCGGATTGATTTTGCATTACGTAATTAGGGTACTGGTTTAGGGACTGTAGGTAGGTGGTCAAAAGTCGAAAAGCCTCGACGAAATTCACCCTGTTCACCCTGTTTGTGGAGGTCTAATGTGCCCGTTATACGGTTTGCGATACGTTTTTACAAAACTGTATAGAGATGTGAAACTAAGCTGATAGGGCTATAGTTCTCAATACCAGCTTTCTAATTACGCAACATATTTTCGTAAACGATAAAGACAAATCTGTTTCATTTTGACAGTTCAACAACATTCATTGCGTCATTTACGTTGCACTGCAGTTTTTTTTTTTCGAACTTACGGAGCAATGGATTAGCAATCTGTTTCAAAACGATTCAGATTCGGATTGATTTTGCATTACGTAATTAGGGTACTGATTTATCTCCCTTCTTGTGTAGCAAGATTATATTGGAATGACAGAATAGTAGATTGTATCATAGGGGAGCAAAATAATATGTATACGGCGAGGGAGCTTTTTTGAATCCAGAGCGAAGTGAGAGATTCTTTAGTAGAATCCTGAAAGTAGCGAGGGATTCAAAGTACGTCGCCCGAGCCAGAAATATATTTTGCGCCCGAGTGATACACTACTTTTCATCCCCTCTATGAGAAAATAAAAGGTGCCTCATATTTTATTGTAATATTATTATTTAATAAAACATAGAGTAACAATTAAATTGAAAATATATAGTATCTAATAATAAAACAACTAAAAACTTATATATTTAAATTTGAGATATTTTCGCAATATGAAAGTTTATTGTAACAGTTTTATCAGGAATAGGTAGAGATTGTTTTGTAAAACTAAAGCCACCTGTACACCGAAAGTTAATAAATCTATCGAAGTACATGTTACAATAAAATGCACATTTTATAACACTATGATTATTCTTTACTAATCCACCATAAATATAGTTACTTACTTTTACGGCAAGAAAGACTTTGTGGGGTGCCTCTAAGGAAAGTTTCCACGTTTTTGACTGAGAACACTTTGGATTTTTAGGTTTAAATCCATCAGACATCCTCTTGACATACCTACGCTATTAATTTCGAATATATTTCCAGATTTACGTCGTTATTAGAACTGACTGTTGATTTTAGCATTGAGTAGGTACTCCAAAGAGTGTAAGGTTGTTTAGTTTTGGCTCAGTACTGGGAGGCCAACAACACAGATTCTGAATAATTATTGGCGCCTCTTGCATTTCTCCATTCAATAAAATTACCATAGGCTTTCTTATATTTTTATTGAAGTTCAAAAGGTATTCACAAGTTTTGGCTTGCCATGGTCAAAATTAATTGGAGTATGCACTGATGGTGCACCTTCTATGGTCGGCTTACGTAAAGGTTTCATCGGAATTTTGAATGAAAAAGCAACAGAATTAAATGTGCAAAAAGATGATTTGATGATTTGCATTATCCACCAACAAACTTGTGTTCTAAGTTCATTCGTCTCCAGAATGTTATGAATGTGGTAGTAAAAACCATCAACTTTATTCGATCCTGAGGGCTTAACAATCGTCAGTTCAAGGCGTTTTTGGATGAAATATCAGCTGAATATACAAACGTAACATATTATTGTGAAGTCAGATGGCTGAGCAACGGAATAATGTTGAAATGGTTTTACGAGGTTTGAAATGAGATACTCGTAGCAGACTTTATGAAAATAAAAGATAAACCACTATCTGAATTAAGTGATCCAAAATGGATATGTGATAGCATTTCTGGTCGATCCTACAGGCTATTTAAATGATTTAAATTTGAAACTTCAAAAACAAGGACAGTTAGTAAATGATTTATACAGCCATTTGAAAGCGTTTCTGATCAAACTACGCTTGTGGGAGTCACAGATGCTGTCTGGTGGTTGGGTCATTATCAGGAGACTCATTATCATTCATACTCATTGGTTGACTTCGGTGACAATATCTTTTTTATTTATTTAGGCGTAAAAATGTTACTAGAAGAGGGAATCGTATAGACCGAATGAGAAGATTTTTTTTTTTTAAATCGTGTGCACCGAAATCAATATTCTAGCACCGAAATCAAATACTTAGTCTGGCCATAAATACTGTTACAATTAAAAATAAGAAAGATATTACATTTGAATTTGGAATCTGTCATTTTTATTATACGATTGTTCATTGAGTTTTCTAATTTTGGCACCGATACATTGTACAATATTTTGCGATATTAAAATGGAGTGGGGTGATAAAGAGAACCGAATCGCTGTGATTGCATTACACAAAGTTTGTATGGAGCTAAATGCAATTTTTAAAACTCTCCATACGCTTGGTATTAGTCAAATGTTTGTGTACCGGGCTATTAATAGGTACAATGAGACCTCCTCTGTTTGTGACAGAAAAAGATCTGGCCGTCCACGTAGTGTTCGTACGAAAAAGGTGTTCAAAGCAGTAAGGGAAAGAATTCGAAGAAATCCTGTCCGAAAGCAAAAGATTTTATCTCGGGAGATGAAGATAGCACCCAGTAAAATCGAAACAACTACTGAAGCGATACGCAAAGGGAGGTCACAGAAAAAAATTGTTTACGGATGAGAACATCTTTACAATTGAGCAACATTTTAACAAACAAAATGTCCGTATTTATGCTCAAAGCTCTAAGGAAGCTTCCCAATTAGTCGACAGAGTGCAACGTGGGCATTATCCGACTTCAGTGATGGTTTGGTGGGGTTTTAGCTATGAAGGAGTGACAGAGCCATATTTTTGTGAAAAAGGTATCAAAACATCGGCACAAGTGTATCAAGATACCATTCTTGAGAAGGTAGTTATGCCTCTTAACAACACCATATTCAATAACCAAGTATGGTTCTTCCAACAAGACTCGGCGCCGGGTCATAAAGCTCGGTCCACGCAGTCTTGGTTGGAAGTGAACGTTTCGGACTTCATCAGAGCTGAAGACTGGCCGTCGTCTAGTCTCGATCTTAATCCGCTGGATTATGATTTATGGTCAGTTTTAGAGAGTTCGGCTTGCTCTAAACGCCATGACAATTTGGAGTCCTTAAAACAATCCATACGATTGGCAGTGAAGAATTTTCCCATGGTAAGAGTGCGTGCTTCTATTGATAACTGGCCTCAACGTTTAAAGGACTGTATTGCAGCCAATGGAGACCACTTTGAATAAGCTTATTTTAAATTGTTTTATACACAGAAAGTTTTATATTTATGTATTAAACTTACACACTGCAAAAGTAATAACAATTATTTGCAATAAAAAAAAAACTTTTTACAATATTTATGACAAATCTAGGTACATAAAAAAAAATAATTAAAGACGGTTTTTTTAAATATATTAATTGCCTAAGTACTACTATGAACATAATTATGGTCTGTAAGAAATTGCAGTTTAATTTTACAATAAAACATTTTATTTTAGTAAGACATGTACCATGTATTCAGTTATAGGAAAATTTTCAAAAATCAACTTTGGAAGGAAGCGTTAACTTTAAAAAGAGTAGGTAGTCTTAAAACTAACAACATAAGAACATTAAAAAAATCTGAAGTCTTAGTTCATAGCAGTAGATCTCAACTAAGACTTCAAATTTTTTAATCACAGGCCATTTACTTATTGATAAAAATCACTTAAAAATCAGTCTTTTCAACAACATCAACAATTATATAGTTTATTTCAATTAGGCACATTTAGACATGATTAAAAACTAACAGACTTAAAATAATAATAGTAAAAATATGTACAAGTATATATTATATAAAAAGTGTGGGGGGGGGGGATAATTTTAGGGCATCAAAAAATTTGTCCGCATCGCTGTCAACAGGAAAAGTGCCCAAAAGGCTGGCAGCATTGCCACGTTGAATGGCAATGATGATTCTTTGGCCAAAGAATAGGCCAGCCCTCTGGTCACGTGAAGAGTCGACCAGCCGCTTGGCGATGTCTTGAAAATCTAAGTGGGCACTCGGACCCCATGGCCCTAGTGTTTCAACCCCAAACGGCTCAAACATATAAGCCCCAATAAGATTGGAGTACCTATTTGCGCCGTTTGAGGTTTTCCGCACCTGCATCAGCAGTCCCAGTACAGCCACATCTGGTCTCTTCCCATCGTCGCGTGCCAAACCATTGGGTTCTAAAATAGCTGGCACTCCGGTGGTGTCAAGAGCACGACGGATGATATCATTGATGCTGGCGTGCCGTGCTATCCGGCCTGCGCTCTTACTTCTTGCAGGATAGGCCGTGGTGTCTGAGACAGTCGACACCTTCACCGCATCGGCAGCGATGCGGAGCCACACATGGAGCGCCCAGACGCAGACAGGTAGCGAGCCGAAAGGTGGTATCAGTATCACCCAGCATAGTGCCTATGTTGGGTGACGGTAGCGCCTGAAGCCAGAGGCCCGACTTCCACTCACCCACAGCCGCTCAGCAGTATTGGTGGACGTATTAATAAGATTATTCCGTACCAACCTGCAGAGCGGCTCATCCCACTGCCTCTGGGAAGATGGGTTCTCGGGCCGATCTGTATTTGGGCAAGCCGCTTTCCAGGCGTTCTCCGCATCGGTCAAGCATGGCACTTCAGAGTAAACCGGGCAAGGGGCTAAAATTTTCCCGGTCAACTTTTCAGTGCTGCGGACAGAGGACAGGAATGCGGGTTAGCTAATACTGGTAATTTTGCGGACGCCGAGGCCACCAAAACGGATGGGTAGTGTGGCTTGCAGCCACGCTCGGTCGTCCAAGACCACTTTTAAAATGGATGATAATGTGCTGCGAATAATTTGGTCAATTTTGTCCAAGATGTGTGACTGCTTCCATAAAGGGGAAAAGCGTAAAAAATATATACAATTTGGACCAAAACAACAGTATCTGATCAGGGTGAATGCCGAATGTAAATTAATTTTGGAGAGTCTGTCCAAATGTCGTTGAAGTTTTTGATTTTTTCGTTGATGAAAGAAGGAAAGCTGTCTTCTAAAATTGGGGAACCTAGGAGATAAAGTGAACTTTTTCCTAAAATTTTGATTTGTATGGCTATTGCATTAAATTTCTCAAGGGTCAATTGTCTCTCGGGAATGTCAGAAAGGAAAATTTCACATTTTGATGGGTTAAGGTCCAAGCCAATGGATTTGATTTGTTGCTTTATGAGTTGTAGGTTTTTCAAAATGGTGTCTACATCACCTAGCGTTCCATCATCCAAATACCACATGTTAAATTTTGAATTTAGTTTCTGTATAATTGGATGGATAGCCAAGCTGAAAATGACTGGCCCGAGAGGGTCACCTTGTTGGCATCCTACTGCAGATTCCAAAACATTGTCCTTGTATAGTAATTTAGAGGGGTACCTGTAACATTGCCACACAAAACCATAAATTTCGGGTAGTTCCTTTTTGACTTAAGCCAACAAAGTGTCCCTGTTGACAGAGTTAAAGGCATTCTTAACGTCAACCTTGAGAATAGCCTCACATTGAAAAGGGCATGCACGGCAGCCTCACAGCCCCGTCTCGAGCCGAAACCAAGCTGCAGAGGCTGAAACTTAGCTGTAAGGGATTCGCTGTATAGCTTACAGCATATTTTGGCTGCCGTACCCCTGTAGGTGCACCCAACGGCGATGGGACGAATGCCGCCGTCCTTCTTACGCAGGGCACAAAAGTTGGCCCCGTATAAGACATCGACCACGGCCTCGTTCACACCGCCGGTGAGCATGAGTTTAATCAGAGCCGCGAGCTCTCTTAGACTCACTCACCAGCGTCCCCGGCACCTGAACTCAATAGATCCTTTAGATGTTGTGGAGTGAGGCCGTCGAGGCCGCCGGCGGAACCACTCCGGAAAGAGCTCACGGCTGCAATCAACTGGGGCGAGGAAACGTTTAGAAAGGTTGAATTTAGGAGGGTCGGGTCGGGGGATCGGGAAAGGTGAGACTATCCGCAGGCGCTGGGTGTTTACTCTCTAGAGCTGTTAGCGTTTCTAGAGAGTAAGGCGCCATCACATCGCTGCTGAACAGTATCCTGGCCGCTTCCCTGATGTCACCTTCACTTAATTTGGATTCCACATGTGAACATAAGCTTTTTTGTAATTGGTTATTGAAGGCAGGTAATTTTGGATCTAAAATAAGAGTCGAATAGTTTCAATTTTCTTTAATATTCTAGTTTGCTAGTTAGCCACATTTCGTATTTCTAAAGTCTTATTGCCACATTAAACAAAACAGCGAAATATTTGACATATATTTGCGACGTTGCCAACTTTCAGAATAAGCATTCTTAAGGTATGGGACAGGCGCTGCTTGGTTTCAAAGAATTCATCAGCAAGATCAACAGAATAGCTACTACCAGGTTGAATCAGAATATTCGATAAAATTTGAGGTTTATTAAATTTAGCTGCACCGACTCCACTCCCTTTTTTGGCTTTACTTGACTTTTTAATCAGATCGATCTTGTCACTCTTGTTCTTGTTGGTTCTATCAGTCAGCAGTCTGTCGATTTGCTCGCCTATGATGTGTAATCTTACATGATACCCATGTTCATCTGCCTAGCCTATCTTTCTCCTTGTGTACTGCGTAAAGCTCTGGATCACTCTTGATGAAGTCGTTCAGCCAATCTCTTTTTAACCAACCGATCTTCTTTTGAATCTGCCATAATCACAATACTGAAACAAGATGAGAAAGTTAAATAAATGATCATAAAATGTAATTAAATGACTATTGATTGATTTCGGTGCACCAATTTTCCACCGAAAACACCGAAATCAATGCCAGCGAAATCACAATAAATAGCAAAATCCTAGATATTTTCCAAAGTTACCCGAATTTTTAATATTAATCTCTTTTGTTGAAATCAAATACCTAAAAGACAAACTTTCATTATAATTTAAAAATATTAATTCTAATACGAGTAGTTGTGGATAAAATGGATTCACCGAAATCAATTTTAAGGGTATCCACAACTATTAGAATAAATATTTTTTAGGGGTATACCAAGCCGGGGTGCTTGGACAGGAAACCTCCCCGTGTGCCTGTGGGCTGGAGTTCCCTTACGGATGCGTCCGCGGGAAGGCCAGTCTCCAGGACGGTGCACCCTGGGATGCGGGCAATGTCTCCCCATTAGGTACATAGGTGCCTAAGGGGTCTTGTTGTCTGTATGCCAATATCCTGTCGGAGGAACGCTCTAATGTGTACTCGGAGAGAGTACACGTTGAGCAGCGTTGGAGTACGGGCTCGGCGTGCACTAACACTGCCGTCGGGCAGGCAGGAGGAAGCCTTTTCTTCTGCCACCGTTGGTCTCGTAGCCCCGAAGAGTGTCAAGGTCATGTCTCTGGCACGTGACGGGGGTCGAGGGTCTTGGCTTAACCGCCCGGGCCGCGAGGAAGAAATCCTCTATAAAAAAAATCCCCAAACCTCCAAGCGGCGGCGCACCGTGAGGGAGGTAGTAAGCTTGACTAATGGGTAGCTATTAGATAATTAGTCGCTAGTGCGAACCACTATTTTGAGTCAATACAAAAAGTTTATACTCGTGGGAACTAATATGGAAAAAGAAAAAACAAAAAACCAAACAGAGTCGGCAGGTGGTGGGCCGGATGCCGCTTGTGGCTCCAATTAGGAGCGGCCAGGTTTCCGGAGGCCGTGGCTGCCGTGATTACACTACAGCCAGAGGCGGAGAAGAAGGGCATGTCCTACCGCGACGTGCTCGCCAAGGTGGGGGCGGTGGTGGACCTAAAGGAGATCGGTGCCGCTGAGGGCATCCGGGTGAGGGTCACTGCGACTGGGGCCAAGATGCTGGAGGACCCCGGTGCAGCAAGCGGCCCGGCCGCTGACGCTCTGGGCGAAAGGCTAAGGCCTGTGCACCACCCGCCAAAGCCAGAGGCAAGCCCTCTGCCACCGCCGTCACAGCCGCAACCGCCGTCACAGCCGCAACCGCCGCCGCCACCGCCGCCGCCACAGCCGCAACCGCCGCCGCCACCGCCGCCGCCACAGCCGCAACCGCCGCCGCCACCGCCGCCGCCACCGCCGCCGTTGCCGCCTCCACAGCCGTCGTCGTCGCCGCAGCCGCCGCGGCAGGGCCCTCACAGGGGGCTAAGGAGGGGCCTGCAATGGAGTGCCAATAATGGCCTCATTTCTCCTCCTCCAGGCGAACATCAACCACTGCGCCGCAGCTCAGGACATGTTGCTCCAGAGCATGGCGCAGTGGTCGGTTAACATCGCCGTGGTCGCTGATCCCTACTTTGTCCCGCCCAGAGATGACTGGGTGGAGGACCTCGGAGCGGCTCAGGTGGTCCTAATTTCGTCGGCCGCCGCCGGTACCCCGTCCCTCGAGGCTGTTAAGAGAGGACGGGGTTGCGATGCAGCACAGTTCGAGGAGATTGTCGAGGTAGGGGCATATTTCTCCTCGAGCCGAACTCTCGCCGAGTTCCACAACTCCCTTGCAGAGTTAAGAGTCGTCGTTGTCGGGTTCTGTTCCCTCCCCGTGCTCGTCCTCGGGGACTTCAATGCCAAGAATGTGACTTGGGGATCCCGGTATACGGACACACGGGGCAGGATGGTGAAGGACTGGGCGCTGGAGACAGGCCTGGTCGTCCTAAACCGGGGTTCTGTCCCCACGTGTGTGCGGATGCGGGGGAAATCAGTGGTGGACATTTCGTTCGCCAGCCCCACTCTGTCGCCGCGTGTCATTGACTGCCGCGACATGGAGGGGGTAGAAACGTATTCCGTTCACCGGTATATCCGGTTTTTCGTCTCCGCCCAGACCTCGAGCGCGCCGGTCCGACAGGCCCCGAGTGGTCCGCGGTGGGCACTGAAGCAGCTGGACCGGGAGCTCCTCCTTGAAGCCTCGATCGTGCAGGCCTGGGTGTCATCACCGGACAGGCCTGCCGACATCAACTACGAGGCGGAGTGGTTCCGGGAGGCCGTGTCCGAAATATGTGACGTGGCAATGCCCCGGGTCCAGCCCGGACGTACCTCGCGCACCCAGTACACCTACTGGTGGTCGCGACAGCAGACGACACTGCGCAATGCGTTCGTTGCTGCGCGACGCCGGTACACCAGGCACCGCAGGCTCCGTATTCGACCTCCGGAAGTCCGGATACGGAAGCCATTCAGGCGGAGCTGTACTAGGGGTACAGAGCGGCGAAGACCACCCTCCAAGCGGAGATCCTGCGGGCCAGGGCACTGGCCCGCGAGGAGTCGCTGGAGACTCTGAACAGAGACCCGTGGGGACGCCCATACAAGATGGTGCGGGAGAAACTCCGTCCATGGGCTCCCCCGCTGACGCAGAGTCTCCGGCCACAGCTTGTGGGGGACGTGGTGAGCGCTCTGTTCCCTTCGAGAGGGGAACACGCCTCCCCGCCCATGGCTCCGCCTACTGCGGTGCCCGATGCGGACCAAACCACCGACGACGATGACGATGCTCCGGAGGTGACCGAGATAGAGATGAGGGTGGCGGTACGTCAGGCTGAATGCCAGAAATACCGCCCCAGGACCCGACGGCTTACCTGTGAAAGGATGGGTCCTGGCCTCAGAGGCTCTCGGGCCTCGACTAAGGGGGCTCCTAAGCGCATGTTTGGAGAGGGGCAAGTTCCCACTTCGTTGGAAGACGGGGAAACTGGTCCTCATCAAGAAGCCGGGGAACGGAGCGGCCTGCGGACTCTCCGTCCACTTACCGGCCCATCGTGCTGCTCGACGAGATGGGCAAGCTCTTTGAAAGAGTCATTGCAGACCGCCTCGTCGGGCGGCTGGTGCGGGTGGGGCCGGATTTGGCGGACACACGGGGTTGCGACAATCTTGGCCAGAATCCAAGGCCAGTTGGGACTTGAGGTGGCCCTGCACAATTCTGAGGCCATGTGTTTTCATGGTCCTCGAAACGCGCCACCGTCGGGTTCCCAAATAACGGTAGGAGGGGTTCACATCGGCGACGAGTCGACGATGAAGTACCTAGGACTCGTCCTCGACAGTCGGTGGAACTTCGTGGAGCCCTTCCGACGTTTGGCTCCCAGACTGTAGTGGGCCGGGGCTGCCTTGAAGCGACTCCTGCCCAATCTAGGGGGTCCAAACGCCTCCTGCCGGAGGCTATACGCGGGGGTCGTGCGGTCCATGGACCTTTACTGGGCACCGGTGTGGGCGCGTTCGTTGAGGCGGCGGCCAGCCCGCTGGTTAACGCGTCTCAGATGTTCATGGCACGGCTGGTCCGGGGATACCGCACGGTCTCCGGTGAAGCGGCGAGCCTCCTTGCCGGATTGCCGCCATGGGATCTAGAAGGAAAAGTCCTCGCGCATATTTGGGAGTGGGACGAGGAGGCGAAACGCCGGGGCTTGACTCCGATGCCGCGAGAAATAGCTCCGGCGGGATCTCATGGCGTCATGGAGAGTGCGATTGTCGCAACCCAGTGCTGGGCACGCCACTATTGCGGCGATAAGTCCCGTCTTTGAGGAGTGGCTGGAGAGGCGCCACGGTGTCCTCACCTTCCGCCTGACGCAGGTCCTCACCGGACACGGCTGTTTCGGGAGGTACCTGTTTCGGATGAGGCGGGAGGAAACGCCCGGGTGTCATCACTGCGTGGATTGCCCGGAGGACACGGTGGAGCATACGGTGGAGGTCTGCCCGGCTTGGGCAGAGCACCGCCGTGTCCTCGTGGAGGCGATCGGCGGCGGGGATCTCTCACGCCCTCCCTGGTCCAGCCCATGGTACGGAGCGAGAGGGCATGGGAGGCCGTCACATCCTTCTGCGAAGCAGTAATGCTGCGGAACGGAACGCGTGAGGGAGAGGCAAAATTCGCGCCCTCATGCCCCTAGCCACCGCAGGAGGAGACGCCCTCCCTGGGCATCGGGAATCGATAGCCGATTCCCGGCCACTGTAGGCGAGGGCTTGCGGACGGTGAGCGATGGGTAGCTCGCCGTCCGGTAAGGACCAAGCCCGGGTCGACGGCGCGTTGTGTTCCGGTTGACCGTGGACTGACGGTTTGTATTACTCGAACAACTATTCTCGCAGTCACTAGAATACAGGATATATGAACGGATCGGTGCGCGCCACTGATATCAACTCTAAACGTTGGACGTGAAGACTAAGACAAGTTGTAAATTGTTTACTCATGCCTATTACGGCGTAGAAATATTATAAATTGAGTTAATAACTATATAGTTGTTTGCGAAAACATGCAAAATAGCACCGTGTATTGGAGACAAAAAAATAAAAATTAATTTCCGACGCAATACGGGGCCGGACGCGGCGACGAGGTCAATATTTTGGAGGTTTTTATTTTTTTAAACTAACTTATATTTAATTTATTTAAAAAAACAACACAGGCCCCTCCTAATATTTTCATTGTACCTGTTATAGAAAAAAATATGAAGTTGTTTCGACCCGGACACGCGTATTTGAGCCATCTGAGAAATACCCAGTTACCATTTCAACACGCTCCCTGCGTATGAAAATATTGCTTTTCATCCCACCATCTCGGAAAGAGTATTTTTAATCTTCAGTATCTGAGTGGAAAAGCCGTTTTTATTCTCTAGAGGATAAAGTAAATTGAATTTAGAACATCGTGTGCACTAAGTTTGTGAATTAAAAAAAACATTAAACCTATTTACTGCTACCTCTATGGTGCCGAATATATCATACAACTTTTTTTTAATTTGTTAAAAACTCAGACTCGGAACCTTCTTGGTGTTCTTTTTTCAATTTGCTTTGTACGCGGTTCTTTACGCGGCATTTTTTCACGTCATTGTTAAACCTTAGGTATATTAAAAACAAGAAACTTGAAAACAAGTGAAAAAACTAAAATGAGTGATTCTAGCGACGAGGAAGTTTGCTTGACGCCAACAGAATTGACTGAAACTGTTAATAATGCGCAAATGAGCTTTCTCCCTCAACAATCACGCGAGAAGTATTTAAAACAGTACGATATGTTCAACACGTGGCGACTAGCAAAAGGAGCCAAAACTTTCTCAGAAAACGTTTTGCTGGCATATTTTATAGAATTATCCGAGAACAAGAAAGCAAGCACTCTATGGAGTACGTATTCGATGCTAAAAGCAACAATAAAGATGAAAAAAAGACAAACATATCGATACCTATCCTAAATTAGTGGCATTTTTAAAAAGAGCCTCATCTGGTCATCAACCAAAAAAATCGAAGGTTTTCACAGTATCTGATATTGAAAAGTTTCTTAACGAAGCACCCGATTCCGTATATTTGGCGGCAAAAGTAAGTCAGTTGCACATTCAGTATCTACTTAAGTATATTAATCTCAATTAAATAGTATACTTAGTAGATGTTGATAGGCATAATTATGCGTTCATATCAATTTTATTCATTTATCTACTACAATACTCTTTACGTTACAGGTTGTTCTTATTATTGGAATAAACGGAGCATGTCGAACTAATGAACTAACACAACTTAATGTCAAAAACATTGAGAAACATTCAGATGACTTACTATTAATTAATTTACCTAATACAAAGACAAAAAGAGACCGCAACTTCGTCATTCGCAAGGAATACGTAACGATTGTTGAGAAATATCAAGCCTTACGCCCGCCTAACACTCCAATCAATCGATTTTTTCTACAGTATCGCAATGGAAAGTGTGTTAGACAGCCTATGGGTACTAATAAAATTGGCAGTATCCCACGAGAAATAGCAACATTTCTTGAACTTCCAGAACCCCTGTTGTACACGGGTCATTGTTTCCGACGAACTTCAGCCACACTTTTGGCTGATTCCGGAGCTGATCTGCTGTCCCTTAAGCGCCACGGAGGCTGGAAGTCCAATGCAGTTGTAGAGGGATACATAGAGGATTCCATCCAAAATAAGTCTAAAATATGTGAAGGCATCGTAGGAGCCATTACACTGAAAGAGCCTCAATCGGATCCTTGTACTGGCCCTTCTACATCAAAAATAAGCCGTTATGAAACACCTAACCATCTCCCTCTCTCTCCAACATTCACGCCAAGGGAATCCGATGAATCGGTACAACTATTAAGTATGACAGATAGTTTACCGAAAAACAGTACACAAGTGACTAACACCAATATTACAGTACCAAACAAAAATATTACACTCAATTTAAATAACTGTAGCAACGTTACTTTAAAATTTTCTTAATTATACCTTAGTATTATTTTGTTATAATTTAAAGATTATTCTGTAATACTTACCTGTCATAATGTAGTAATTAATACCTAAACTGAAATAAAAGTGTACCTATCTTGTGATTGTAAACGTTTTTTTTTTTTGCATTTAGTCATTTCCTCGCTGAGGTGGAATGAAAAGTTACGTGTTGCACTCGAGTGCAAAGATTTTTCACCTCGTGCTCTTTTGATTCCCTCGCTAACGCTCAGGATTCTAATTTTGAATCACTCGCTGCGCTCGTGATTCAATTTTAGAATCCTTCGCTTGCTCGGTCATCAAAATTGAACACGCGGTTAAAAAGCAACTTTGCACTCTTGTATAACAAATAACTATTAAATGCTCAATATGCTGAAGAACTCAAGTTACTGTCGGAACAATTTTCGAACAGATTTAGCGACTTCAAAAACATGGAAGACTGTTTCAGTTTATTTGCTACTCCTACAAAATGTAATGTACAAAATGCTCCAATACACTTACAAATGGAGTTGATCGAGATTCAAGAAAACTCACTCCTAAAATCCAAATTTGAAGACGTAGAGTTGTGCGATTTCTACAAAAAATACCTAGAAGAAGACAATTTTCCGCAGCTTAGAAAATTCGCAAGTATATTGATTTGTGCGTTTGGCAGTACTTATAAATGCGAACAGTTCTTTTCATTGATGATAGATAATCAATCAACACATCGTACAAGACTGACTGACGATAATTTAGAAAATTCTTTACATCTTTGTATCAGTGGAATTAATCCAAATATCGATGGATTAGTTTCCCAAATTCAAGCTCAAGTGTCTCATTGATTTCGGTGTATTTAACTTTCGTAGTTTGTAACAATTGCAAATTTAACGATTAATGTAGGTACCATTTTTTTAAATTTCATTTTGTTATTTTAATAAATTGTACTATAATAACATTGTCGTATTATTTCTTGTCGAATATCTATCGCAAAAAATATTATCACTACTTTAAAATGCACTAAGTACTTTTAAACGCGGCCCGCGACTGCACGCTAAAGTTTGGCCCTCAAAATGTCAAAGGTTGCCCTTATCTGGTCTAAACGATAGCAGTGCAGGACGTACTGCTATCATTCAGGATTACAAATTCAAAAATCCTTGTTTCAGAAATTTTCCGCGTCGCCTGACCTGACCGCATTTATAAATATGTTAAAAACCTAACTGTCTCAATCTGTTTGAATTTCAGAATGTAGTTGAACTATATATTTTCGAACCAGTAGCGTCACACGAACCCAGGAGACCATTTGAGAAAATAAAATATGTGGCATAAAATAAAACCCATAGCAACCCGTCTGAAAATCTTGTTTTCAGGTGAACTTTAGTCAGTTGATGCGAATAAATATTTTTTCTGAAGAAAATGTGAGCATCTTATGTGTTGAAACCATTTTGAATGTATAGCCAAAATTATATCAGACAAATTTAGTGTCTCAAATTACTAATCAGACAACTATTCGAAAATCAGAAATTATTAATAAATCATAATGCGGCGTTTTTACTAAGTACGTTTAAAAAGCTTACCTGAAACCATGGAACTACTTATTTTTTTTATTTTTTATTATAAGGATCCTGGGCTAACTTCATCGAAAAAAAATCATCGTTTTTAATCATTCTCGGACATCATCATCGGTGTTGTGACTCGTGAGATACAGGAGCGTAACAAGCACCGCGCGGATGTCGGGCGGCTCCGAAACGTTCTTTTGGTTTTTGGAATTATACTAGGCTGTTCAAAAAGTAATCATAATCGGCTATTTTTCTTTTTGATCGGCATCTATACGCCTATAACTCAGATACATTTTTAATATCAGATATATTGTGACGAAACCGTCTGCCTATTTTTTTGACATTGCAGCAAAATTTTTGCCCTGCGTGACACTGATGGGTTCCATGCTCTTATAAGGAAGCTGTGTGCGTCGCTGCTAAGGCGTGTTAGGTCCAGTAGCAACAGTTTGATAGGCGTGTTCGCCGACTGGTGGGACTCATCACTGCTGCGCCACTGGATACGTTTGCATACTTCACTGGGACCGGGGGTAATAATTTCCTCCCGGGCGGTCCTAATGTGTGTAAATGTGTCCTTAACTGTTTTATTGTGATGTTTTATTTTTATTTTATTTTTTATATTAATTAGCTTTAGTGTGTTTATGTGTTGTATGTAATTATGGATTTTTAATCTGAAATAACTGTTTATTTAATTTAATTTTAATGGGCTCCCATATATATAACTGTGATTTTTCTGCACCGGTACTGCCCACCTAGTCGGGTTCAGAATCATCAAAACGTCTAACGATTTTATACGGTTTTGGCCGTAAAATGATGTGACATGGGTTTGGTCGTGGACTCTCGTAGCTACTATATAATTTGCTATTACTATTTAATTTGCTTTTGCTAGAGGCTTCGCCCGCGTGCATATCGGAAGTTATCCCACGGGAACGTACTAACGAGATAAAAAGTATATTAAGTAGGTACTCTGTATACGGGGAATATACAGGGTAGATACTTAAGATACTTTTTATTTGATTAATTTGATATTTTGATACTTGAACCGTACAACAAATATATAGAAAGGTGGCGTCCAGTTTTGATGCATCTAACCATTGCAGTCTGAAGATGAATGTAATTCAATTCGCGCGGAGATCTTTTACCGTGTATTTGTTGATGTTCTGGCGGAGATATATACGTCGTTGTTCTAGACAGGAGCGGAAGCTAACAGGGGAAGTGGCTAAATACGAAAATTAAAGACGTATTTTTTTGTATTTGGTGCAACAGTGTTTAAGTTGTGGGCGGATCTTAAAATTGGTCGTTTCATGAAATTAACATCAACCTCTGGCCACATCATGATGTGGTCTGGCCAGATCATTGAATACTCAACGTTTAACGATATGAACAGTTTAACGCACGACTACTTCATGATGTGGCTAAACTGATCATATCGTAAAATAGTTAGATTATCCACCGGTAGAGGCGTTGATGTCGCTTTGTTTTTGTTGTGCATCATGGCGGCGGTATACAAAAAATCAAACAAAGTAGGGTGACCACGCAAAAAGACGATGGACTTTTATTGAGTTTCGAACTATGCAAAGCCATCAACTTGAAAGTACCGCTCGCGGGCCACTGCACTGCCGCTGCGTGAAATAAAATTAAAATTTGTTTTATAAAAATAAAAAGTTACGCAGCGTATGTGGAACCCCGACCAAATCGGTTAGGTTAGGCTAGGTTAGAACTGTAACCAAATGCGCGCGAGCCGAGCGAGCGCTACTTCCAAGTTGGTCGCAGTTACTTGGCTATTTTTACTACTCCTTACACCATGGATGCCCTACATTAATGATATGGCCAAACGTCGACTGACATAATTATCCTTAGACGTTGACGTTTAAGCGATATGGCCAATGTTAGCAGGCCATTTCATGAAATCATCAGTTCTAAGATCTGGCCACGACATTTAAATGAGTACTAGCTGCGCCCCGCGGTTTCACCCGCATAAGTTTCGATCTAGAGTGGGAATATCGGGATAAAAAGTCCTATGTGTTAATCCAGGTTATAAACTATCTGTGTGCCAAATTTTATCCAAATCCGTTCAGTAGTTTTAGCGTGAAGAAGAGACAAACATACACACTCACAAACTTTCGCCTTTATTTAGGAAAAAGTCTGCGTCCGTTAACTCGATTGTGTTAATGGATGGAGATCAAAGAGTCGAAGACCAAACAAAATTACTTACAAATAGATAAAAAGAAATAGTGGCTGGGTTTCAAAAATTCAACGCGGAACAAGAAAATGCAATGGAAGTTCATACATTAGGACGGCAATTTAAGGATTTGTTTATAGAAGAATCTCCAGTTGTTGATTAGATAGTAATCAGGCCTATGTGCAGAATGATTCAGATCAAATAATCATGCAATACGTATAACCCCCGGAACCATTTGCAATCCAATTGATTTTATTGTTATACTTCTTCATACCTACCATTTTCTTTGTTTTTTCCCTGTTACCTGTTTTAAAAATCTGAGTGTAGACAAGTACGTAGATAATTATTACTTAGATTATTTAAGACTAAATGTACATTTGTCCTGTGTAAGTTTGGAATTTCATTATTCACATATTTAATAAAATAAAACGATTTCTTATGTAGGTAACCCCTTATGCTATGTGCTCCTTACAAAACGACTGCAACTAAAAAGTACAAAACATTTGACATAGGTACGTAGGTACTCGTACGTTCGTGAAATTGGCCGAAAGACAAACTTTTATTCAGTTCGAATGAATATTACATAAACGTAAGTTAGAAAAACTTGAGTTCATTATGTGTAAGAAGTTTGTAACTAAAGCTTTCTCCGCGCTCAACCCGTAAACTACCTTATTCCGCTCCTGCATTTAAATCAATAACTTGGGACTTGCGCTTATATTAATCTATTTAAGTAAATTAGGGCGTTTACGTGAAACTTAACTCTCAGCTTTAGATCCAGGTTTCTATGCCTAAAAAGAAAACCTAAAGGGCAAATACGAAAAGGAAAATACAAGATGTTTCATAATCTTGTGAGTTTTAATTAACAGATTATAACATAAAGATGTTGTAATTACTGAACGGTTTATTAAATGTCAAGTAGCATTCACAAACTGGCCATGATTGAGTTCGCGCCATCTCTGAGTCCGGCGGAAAATTGTGGAACTACATTTACTCGTCACGTCTATCGGACTGCGGAAAATTGTGGAGCTACATGCAATTTGATGCAATGACCTTTATACAAGCGTGCGCCGTGTTTATTGAATTTGAGTGGTGGCGCCGTAGATAGAGAATTCCCTATCTACGGGTGGCGCGGACTATAGTACGGTTGTAAGTTTTAGATGTGGACAACATTATGACAGTGACGTTTAAATTTAGATGCCAGTCAGATAAAAATGTTTTCCACCTTTAAACTTTGAAATTAATTCCAATGGAAGTGGCAAACTTAGTCATAAAACGAAATTACATTACCTAGATTTACATGCAAAGTATTTTCTGAACGATAGCTCTGTATATCACTAAAATGTTTTTTTTTCGGGAGGTCGAAATTTTCATTATTTTTGCGATAGGACACACCATTTTCGAATTATAAGCAAAAGAAAAGAAAAAAATCCAGTGCAGTACTGTTTTTGCACCTGAAGTCGAGGTGTTCGTGTGAATTTTTGTTCATTTCAACTAATAGTATTCCACTCCATTTTTAATCGCGATTAAATACGGGCAGATTTAGTTAGACAATTAAAATTTTAGGTGAAAAACGTCAAATTCAGAATTGCAAAATTGACATTTTCACTAAATTAAAATCTTAGTACGTAGTCGTACCATCTTAGTGCTGTCAAACTAAAATATAGATAAGTTGTGCTACTTTAGGTAGTCTATTTCAGAATGGGAAATCATCGTTTGACAGGAGTAAACAAAATTTTGGTGAGTTTTAGTCTAGTTTAGAGGAATTTGTGACACATACTTAATATTATAAATTCTAAAGTAGCTCTGTCTGTCCGTATGTTACCTTTTCACGGTTAAACCACTGAACGGATTTCGATAAAATTTAGTAAGGAGATAGATGGCATCCTGGAGGAGGTCATAGGGTACTTTAAGTACTTTTGTCTGAAAAAGAATCCTAATGGGGGTGATATAGGGGAAGAAAGTTTGTATGGGAAACCCAGCATTTCTTAAGTTAGGGATATGAAATTTAAACACACCCACTCTGTCAAATGTTATTACAATTTAAAGTCATAAACAAACCTTTCTAAGGCGATTAACACACGGCACCGCGCACCGCCGCGGTACGTGGTGAAGCGGATCTCATGTCGCATTGGCCTCTAATAAATCCGTAGATGCCTAACACGCATACACCGGCCGACCGCGCGGTCGAGCGGTGCTCGAACTGCTCCTACCGCGCGGTCGTGCGGTGCCGTGTGTCAAGGGTGGTGAAGAGATTAGATGGCAGGTGCTGAGTTTGAGAGGAACCAAGTTTTTTTTTTAAATTAAAATATATCATTAGAAATAATTATAATACACATAATACATATTTAATACAGATATTTACCTATGTTATATATACAAATATATACAAATTCGAGGGTGTTGAGATGACTCTACTCTATTTAATTTGACAAAAAACTGCAATTTCCGCTTAAATGCTGGTGGCCGTCCTGATATCAAGAGGAAGCGCAGTCCATAGAAGAATGGACTGAATATTAAAGGAAGAATAAACAAAGTCAGAAGTATGAGAAGGACGAAGAGGGAGAAGATTGTTAGAAGAACGCAGATTCTTAGTGTGTGAGGAACATAGATATTGGAAGTGAGACATAAGATAAGAAGGAGGAGTGGGAGAGTTGAGAAGGGAAAAAAGCGTGGTCAAAGCGCGCAAACTTCTTCTTTGGCGAATGGACATCCATTTGAGCTGAGACCTATAGCTCGATACATGATCATATTTCCTGAGGTTGATTATGAACCGGATACAATTTTTGAGCAGTCTGTAGAGCTTATCCAGCAAAACCGATTTTAAGTCAAAGTACACGTCACACGTCACCATAGTCGATGATAGGGAAAATCAAAGTCTGCACAAGCATAGTTTTCGTCTTAGAGGGTAAAAAGTTACTCAGGCGATACAGGGATCGCAGTCCGCAGAGTACCGTTGACCCTTTGACTTAGAGACGTGGCGTTGCCAGCTAAGCGTCGAGTCAAGATGCAAACCGAGATATTTCACAGTAGAAGTAAAGGGTACCATTGAAAATAATTGGAGGAAGAGAGCTAAGCGTCACCCTACCTATCATGCGTGAGCTCCCAATTACAATGGCCTGACACTTTCGCTTTGCTTTCAGTAGAATAGCCAAAAATATGAATCTGGGTTTTGTTTTTGTAGTTTGTTTATTAATTGCTTTTGTGTTGGTGTTGGCTGGCGGGTGGTGCAGTGGCATGCACCTGTTAGTTGCTTTGTTTTTAAAAATAGTTTAATTTATTATTTTTATATATTTATTTCAACATAATATCTACTTACTTATATTTATGTCAGACAATGAGTCTTACTTTTCTGCTAACGAATCTACTGCCTCTTCAAGCGATGAAAGCTTCTGTTCTTTCAGTGACACTCTTGGTGACTTCTTACAAAATAATTTCCGGGATCAGTCTAATCGGTTGGTAAATGTGTGTCACATTAACGCTCAAAGTGTTCCAAGCCGTGTTAAACGTGTACGACGTGTTTAATAATGAAAACGTTCATGCCATCCTGATTTCTGAAACTTGGCTCAAACCGCATCTCCTGTCCACCACTGAATATCGGAATCGGATCATACGGAATGATCGGATTGTTAAAGGAGGGGGTGGTGTGGCCATATACCTTCGCAGTGACTTTCCTTATAAAATACTTGCCACTTCTTCTTCACATTATTCTGCTTCTGCTGAGTTTATTTTCCTTGAAGTCAGTGTAAAAGGAGCCTAAACCATTATTGGTGTGGTCTACTGTCCTCCCACTGTTGATTACTTCACTGAATTCGAGTCAGTACTTGAATCTTTGGGTTCGGAGTATGCACATCACATAATCATGGGTGATTTCAACACAAACCTCCTTGCCCACAACTCTCCTCGATCCCGAAAGCTCCTCCAACTTATTGAGTCGGCTAGTCTGCAAGTGTTGCCGCTCCAACCTACTCATCATAACACCGTCGGCGATGACACCTGGCTCGACCTGATGCTCACCTCGAATCCTTCCCTCGTTTCCTCCCATGGTCAACATGACGCTCCTGGCTTTTCTCATCACGACATGATTTTCTTTTCATGTATCCTGAAGCCTCCCAAACCCAAGGTTCTGTACAGGCGTTGTTTTGCGCGGATGGATGTTGAGAAACTCAGGGAAGATGCGTCTGTGGTCGATTGGGATCCTATGACGGAAGCCATTTCAATTGACGACAAGGTTACGATATTCAATGATGTTGTGGTTAAACTTTATGACATCCTTGCTCCCATCAAAAAAGTGAAATTATAGCGCCCACCTGCACCATGGATGACAAAAGGAATACAGATGGGAATATGCGACGTAGGGACCGTGCGTTCCTTAAATTTAAAAGGGATCGTACTGATGAGAACTGGACACTATTCAAAGCTGCAAAGAATAGATGTAATCAGATGATACGCAATGCTAAACGCCGCCACATTCTAGATATTATTAATTCTTCCTCTTCTGCCGATATTTGGAAATTTCTTGGAACTCATGATATCGGCAAACCGCGACATTTAGACCTTCCTAATTCAATTGACTTGGAAGACCTCAACCGTCATTTCTCCACTGTTTCTACCATGGATCGTCTAACCAAACCACTAACTCTGTCCCTAATTTCTGGTCTAATTCAAATTCAAATTCAAAAGTCATTTATTCAAACTAGGCTGAGAATCAGCACTTTTCGAACGTCAAAATTACATAAGACAGTCCCCCAAAACGCCCACCCTTCACCACTTCCTAGTGCTTTTGCTGGGAAGAAGAAGTGGTGCAACAAACTCCCCAGCAGCACAGCTGTCTGTTCAGTTAGAAAAAAATAAAAAATGATTCTATACAACAGTATGCAAGACAATTTACAATATGCAAAAAATAATTTAAATTAATTATAAATTAAATAGCTGTAATTAATAGCCATGTGACAGCTAGCACACGCCAATATACCAACCAAAAGCATCGAGAACTATACTCAAGCAGAAATAAAAATAACTAAAAGTAAACAATATCTAAAAAAAAAGAAAAAGCCTCCAGGCATAAAGGGCGTGCCCGCTTACATATAGCTGTAACTAGAAGTTACAATTGATAAACTAGGACCATCGAGGTAAAATAAATAATTGTCGAGGTCGCTAGCTAACCACAATACAACTCATAAAAAAAAATTAGTAATGAGTAGATTATGTCAGCACTAAATTAAAATAAATTGACTTATAAAGTAAAATTATAAACAATTATATAAACTCATATAACCTGTCCGTAGGTAAACTAATTCTGGAGAAAGAACATTTAAACATTGTCTTGAGTTAATCACAGCGACCATCTATTCTTATCATGTAAGTAGTCGTTGATAGAATAGTATGCCTTTGAACAAAGGTTGGACTTTAATTTAGTTTTAAACGCATTAAAAGGCAAATCTAGCAAAGAAGAGGGTAGCTTGTTATAAAAGGTTATACCAAGCCCAACAAATGAGTTATGAACCTTATGAAGCCGGTGAAAAGGAGCACGTAGTTTATCCTTACTTCTTGTGTTAACATTGTGAATATCACTGTTTTTAGTGTATAAGTGTATATTTTGCCTAATATATTTATAAGATGTTGGCGAAGATGAATTGTGATGCCACTGTGAGAATACCGATATCTTTGAAAAAATCTCTCAGAGAAACTCTGGCACCTAGCTGGTAAATTGCTCGAATAGCTCGTTTTTGGAGGACAAATATATTTTGAATATCTGCAGCTTTGCCCCACAGCAGAATACCATAGGACATAACGCTATGAAAATAACTAAAATAGACTAACCGAGCTGTATCAACGTCAGTGTATTGTCTTACTTTTCTGAACTGAGCCTTCCCGCTAGGCTCGATATATGTTGGCCCCACTGAAGTTTGGCATCTACTGTTATGCCCAGAAAAACTGCCGAGTTTACAGTTTCAAGCACCTCTTTATCTAAGACGATGTTGGGTCCTAGATTTCTAACATTTGAAAGGGCAAACTTTACACATTTCTTTTTTTTTGGCATTGAGAACTAGGTTATTTGTCGTAAACCAATCCGTAACCATTGACAGTGCACTGTTTACATCTTCAAAATCTTGTCTATTCCTGTCTACTTTAAAAATAAGAGAGGTATCATCTGCAAACAGTACAACTTCACAGATACCCTTTAAATAGAATGGTAAGTCCTTGATATATACTAAGAACAAGAATGGACCCAGTATTGAGCCTTGAGGTACACCTAACTGAACTGGTAGCCCGGAAGATTTTACACCATCAACATCTACACATTGCGACCTATTATTTAAATATGAATTTAAAACGTTGAGAGCTTCGTTTAGCACACCATAATGACGAAGTTTACGCAAAAGCGTGTCATGGTGCACGCAATCAAAGGCTTTGGAGAGATCACAGAAAACTCCAATAGCATTTTGAGAGTTCTACCATGCGTTAAATATGTGTTTCAGGTGAGCAACACCCGCATCTGTAGTCGAACGACCCTTTGTAAAGCCATATTGTTCATTATGAAGGAGGCTATTTAAATTAAAATGTCTTAGGTCTAACGCGTCCCCATGTTAATCCTTTCAGTTTCGTTCCAGTTGAACCGGCAGAGATAAAAAAAATCATCACATCAATTAAATCACGCTCTCCCAGGAAATCAGCGGCCCAAGTCTGCGATTTTTATAAATTCGTCATTCCAACACGATCCCACTGTCATTTTGCTAAAAGTTCGTAATCTGCTAAATTCATAATGGTCGATGATTGGTTGATCATTGTATTCCACAAACACAATACTCGTAACAAAACATGTTGGAATCTCTATGTTCTGTCAATTTTCCATTCAATTTTTGACAGGAAATAGAGATTTCAATATGTTTTGTTGTGATGTTTCGCCAGTGCAAACGCACAGTAACGAATTAAAAGCAATGACTGCACAATGTTGTTCTAATAATGGTAGGTCACTGATCAAAAGAACTGTCACAATTTTAGCAAATTTTAGTCAGTTATTCATTTGTCATTATGTACGAGATTACCAATAGATGCCATTTCTTTCAATGGAGTGTCAGTGGCTGACCATCGGAAAGTCATAATGACGCCAATATGTTCGTAGATAACCAAACTTGTCAAAATCAACAATTATGAAATCAATGATAGACCATTTTGTCACTATTGTGACCTGGATGGCAACCAACCGATTTTCCTTTAAAGCTAAAGTTCGCGAGCACATTCGTAAGAAGCTGGCAATATCATCACAATGTTAATGTTTTCCCATTGTTTGTTTTAGTACCTAGTCTGGCCATAAATACTGTTACAATTAAAAATAAGAAAGATATTACATTTGAATTTGGAATCTGTCATTTTTATACGATTGTTCATTGAGTTTTCTAATTCTGGCGCCAATACATTGTACAATATTTTGCGATATTAAAATGGAGTGGGGTGATAAAGAGAACCGAATCGCTGTGATTGCATTACACAAAGTTGGTATGGAGCAGTAAAGTCAAATGTTTGTGTACCGGGCTATTAATAGGTACAATGAGAGCTCCTCTGTTTGTGACAGAAAAAGATCTGGCCGTCCACGTAGTGTTCGTACGAAAAAGGTGGTCAAAGCAGTAAGGGAAAGAATTCGAAGAAATCCTGTCCGAAAGCAAAATTTTATCTCGGGAGATGAAGATAGCACCCAGGACCATGTCGCGTATTTTTAAAGATGACTTAGGACTTGCAGCCTATAAGAGGAACTGGTCATTTTTTAACTGATAATTTTAAAAAGAATATGTTGGTAAAATCGAAATAACTACTGAAGCGGTACGCAAAGGGAGGTCACAGAAAATGTTTGTTTACGGATCAGAAAGTCTTTACAATTGAGCAACATTTTAACAAACAAAATGACCGTATTTATGCTCAAAGCTCTAAGGAAGCTTGCCAATTAGTCGACAGAGTGCAACGTGGGCATTATCCGACTTCGTTGATGGTTTGGTGGGGTGTTAGCTTTAAAGGAGTGACAGAGCCATATTTTTGTGAAAAAGGTATCAAAACATCGGCACAAGTGTATCAAGATACCATTCTTGAGAAGGTAGTTAAGCCCCTTAATAACACCATATTCAATTCCATATTCGGGCTCCAGAGTTCCAATTACTCTGTAAACCTAAATCGACATCAATTCTAAATCATCTTCATTCTATTATGAAGAAGTAGATTGATACGGTACGTTTGGCCGCGCTATAGTCATCGATCTTGGAGTATTTAAGGATACAACAATGAAACACACATATTCCTTAATATTATTTATTTAATACTGTAACAAAACAACCACTTCTAAGTATCTAAAATAGGTAGGCTGGTACTTAACACCAAATATGTAGGAATGATATCCCATGAATAATAAATTTTCTTTATCGTATAGCAAATAATTTTCATCTTTTCTGGGTACTCAATAAAATTTCACATAAAAATATATGAAGATCGAAAATATGTTTTTGATACAGAATTGACATTACATACTGTTTTTTAAATTCTATTTTTTCTGGAAGCGACAATCTTTTGTTTCGTCTTGTGAATTTTGTTTAGTTGTTATAAGGCAAATTGATTTATTTATAACTATTATTTTACAATAACTATTTAACCCCCAAAATGCTGTGCCTACGACCTTGTATCGAAGTAAAAATGAAGAAAAGATTGAAATTTAACATAGCTTCGTGGAATACGATACGTATACTGAGTCGGGACAGCGAGCTGATTCTTCAATAGTAAAACAATGAACATTCATGTAAAAGTCAGGGAAAACGACCCAACTTTAAAAGTCAAACACTTAAAATACCTATTATCTAATACAGAACGACTATCACACGATCATTTATAATATTTTCATTATCTAAATTTTAGCCATTCTTATATTCTCAGACATTCACTCGGTTAGTATCTAAATAAATATTCAGAATCAAACTTGTACGAGGAACAATAGGGTTACATTAACTATCACGTATGAAGATTTCGATATTTACGTAATTACTATTTCTTAACAGATGAGTAACCCCTTTTTCATATCTTATTTCTAGAAGTGTCAACTTAAATTTTGAGACAGCGAAGGACGATAGAAAATAATATTTTTGTGACATAAAAATACAATATTTTAACCAGTCTTTAGGTACATATTATGTATCTATTGAGATTTACCAACTTTGTCGCCTGAGTTTGTATGTTTCTCTAATATAACATTAACGATCTCGACGGAAGATCTTAATATTGTACCTATAGGTACCTATAGATAAATGCTTCAGTTCATAATTTTCCAAAAAAGCTCGATATGAATATTTATACTACATAAGCAGTTATATACTTACCTAGATGTATGTTTTTTGGTAATGGAAATGCCATAATTATTATCACGAACAATGTTTCTACTATTAGACCCCAAAATTCTAATTCATTTTTAGGACAACTTGGCAAAGCTGTAGCAGGTCAAAATTTTGCTTAAAACAACACATTAATATTGTCTATTTATGAAACAATTTATATTCTTTTATTTAGTCATATTTTCCAATACCATGCCTTTTAGTTAACCTAAAGTTGTATCACATTTCGATAATGCACTAGACAAATTCTCACACATTTATAAAAGTAGACTTATCTACATTTCGCTTAAAACTAAAATGGCTACAGAGTTTCGGGGCGAAATAAATGTAAGTAATAGGAATACACAACCTGCTTCGCATCAACATATTTTCAACTCAAAATGTAAATTAGATAGAAAAGACTAATCTCAAATAATACAAATTGAGCATCAAATTAAATATAATAACTCAATTCTATTAAGAGAATACAACTTTGCTATACTAAATTAAATTGGCGATAACCACAAATAGTATAAAAATACTAAAATCGAAATTAACATTACTATAATTCTTAGGTCAACGATTTTATAAGAAAAACTTTAAATGAGTTTTTTTGTGCAGATTTACTTTACGATAAACGTGGTGTTTGTGAAGTCATTCACATGTAAAACAAAATTATTATTTAAAAAGTTTTTATTAAAATGGAAGCCATAGTCAATCAAATTAACCCATCGAAGCGATAATACTTATAAAAATCGGCCTTAGCCTAAATCATATCTACTGACCCTTATTTTATGAAATGGTAATGCACGTCTGTCCTCATTCCTCACCGTGGATTATATCCAAAACGCTGACATAAGCTCCCGTTAAGAAACCAAGAATACCGAAAGAAACCAAGAACATGTTCTTCCAGAGTACCCAGTTGAACCGGCCGAGGCCATTGGGCCTGTCCCAGTAAGTGACGGTCTCGATAACAGCTGGGAAGATAAGGCCAAGGAAAGAGAGACAGACGGCGCCGACCAGCGAGATGAATGGGCCAAGATTAGGGATAGCGATGGCCGTGCCCAATGTCAATATGATGATTCCGACTCGGATGCTGTACTCGGCGAGGTTTTTCTTGGCTCCAAACCAGTGGCGGACGTTTTTCCAGATAATCTCCATTGGCACGTAGAATTGAAGACTGTATGTGAAGAATATGGCTACAGCTATCATCAGTTTCACGGCTTGACCCAACCTGAAAATATAACGAGGCAATATTAGACTCATACTCGTTTATATTTTGTCAACAATTCGGAAGCGATAAATTTTCTAAAACGGTACTAATTTACAAATCGTTCCCCAAATACAGAATGACAGTGACAGTTTCATATTAGTCTCAATTTAGAATTTACAGTCATGCAGGGCACTTGATTTCTGAACAGATTGACACACTACGTCAATTTGCCGTGTAACCGTGTTGGGATTTGAATTTACGGACAATTTAATATCGATCTGCTTATTAATCAAGTAACTTAACATTAGATTATTAACGCTCAAATTCTAGAACGATAATCATACATGAAGCTCCTGAAAGTTTAAAAATTAAAAGCAGAATATGTATACTTACGGTTGGTCTTGTGGGAGATTCAAAGTAATACTGCTCTTGGTGTCAGGACCATATTTTAAATAGCCGAAGAATCCAGTGAACGCGTACAGTGAAACGACGAAGAACATTCCAGTGTTAAGCACACCAGGGCATCCAATGAAGTGGGTGGGGGTCTTCATGTTGTTCTCCAGGGGCATGACGACGCCAATGCCTTCCAGTGCGAAGATAGCGGTTCCAAAGAAGGTGGGTAGGCGCTCAATACGAGTGAAAGGCGAGCGATCGCTCAAACTAGGAATATCTTGGAATAGATAATAGAAAGTTATTCCCATTCCAGTTCCAACCAGTAAGTTAGCAATCATCGAGAATGGCGCCAGATACTTCAGGTTCCTTATCAGATTCATGAGTATGAGCAGTGGAAGTAGAACAGCCATGTAGTAACGAACATCTGTGTCATGAAAAGATGTCCCTTCCGCGTAGAAGTCAACTACTTGCTTAACGTTTTTGGCGACAAACACGATGTAAACACAGCAGCAGCCCAGCAAGTCAATCACGAGGAACCAGTTGATCATAGCTCTGAAACATTTACAAATACATTAAGATTTCGGTAAAATATCAGGAACGAATCACTATCCTGTATTGATTACAGAGAGAACTTACTTGGCAAGTCGGGAGAACTTATGCACAGCGGGTGGTCCAGATAAGAAAGCGGCTTCGGCAGTCTCAGCAAACCCTAGCGAGGGTTTTTGTAACCGCCTGCAGAGCTCGTGTGCTGTTCTCACGAGTACGTGCACGCAATATGTGCAAATACCTCCGATGGCGAACGTTGCTATCAAGCCGAAATACAGACCGGCGTTGCGGAATGCCATAGGCATAGCCAAGATCCCACTACCGAGGGATCCTTTCAGCAAATGAATCAGGGTATCCATATCCCTGGAAGGAAATGTATTTAATTAATTAGGTATTGTAAATGAAATACTGCATTGAAATTTGTAAAATTTCATAATGTTTAACTGAGTATACTTACGATGTGGGGTGTGCCAGCTTCCTATGTTCGAAAGGATTATAGTCCTCATCAGCCTCAATGTCCCTGCCCGGGATCTCCATGAGGGGCAGGGTGGAGCCTGCCTGTTGTTCCACTGGGATCTCATTTGGGTCAACTTTGTACCTGTAAAACATTCCCCAAATACTGTTATAACAAGTGTCTCGGCTAACCTCATAACTACAAACTAAGTAAAGTGGTGTTGATAGGTTAGAAGTGAGGTGGGTAACAAAGTGTAGTCTCTAATAATTCATTGAATTTAAAGCAGATCTATGTAATGGTAGCGAGAACACATAAAGCGCCACATTTCAAGCTATAATGTGAAACGAACGAGGTGTGGATGTCGCGGCCGCGGTTCCAACAAGTTACATGACACTACTCGCATCGCAATACTGATTCTGTGGCTTCTATGAACTGTTCGCGAATGATCAAGATTATTTACTGATTGTAAGCTGCATTACTCTGTGTGAGTGTTGTGGTGTGAAGTGTGATACATTCATTATGGTCTCCAAAATAAGGTATAATATATTTTGTTTGTGTGCGCTTCACTCTGTTAAGACTCGGCATTTACAAATAGGTGGCTCAACCGTTAAATTCAATACAGCTTTACGTTGTCATCAAAAATGTGAAGTCTATAAACTTAACGGACAAAGATGGCAATTGGACAATGGGGTTACATAGATGATTGGGTTATTTACTAGTAAAATTTTTGACAAGAATTATATTATAATTCTATCAAATTGTATCTCTAGGAATATAGAAGTAAGTAAAAAATAAAGTAGACATATGTAAACAGAACATAAAGCTAAATCAAATTTGTACAAATCGCCAGTTTGCGAGCCAATCCCGAGCCTGAACAGAGATGGCGCACGAGTGCCCGCCGCGCACGGCCGGCGCGAGCGTCGGCGTCGTGGCAGCGGACTTGAGCACTATTCGTACACAATTATCTCCAAATTTTTTACCATTACCAAACAAAACAAATTAAATAAACAAAATTGAAACCATAAAATGGAATGATGTACCGGTGTATGAGTCCATTGCAAGATGATCAAGGTCGACGAACGACATTTATCTCGTGGAAGCAGCACTCGTCTTCCCGGATCGTCTCCGTACAGCTTCGAGCATTTTAGCTCATTTTAAGGAGCGAGTACTTAACAGTCAACATACAATATAAAATACCACGACAAAACATAAATTTGTCAAAAAAACAGTGAGAAGCGACCAGGGCGACCGACAGAGCAGAGCTGCACGCTCGTGAGGCTCGGGACACTTAGGAGCGCACTCATATTGAACTTCTAATTGCTACCGATTTAGGATAGTTTAACCTTGGTCATAAAATCTAATAGGTATAAGTACATTTTCTTTTCAATGTCCTGTAGAAATAAAAACGTCAAAATTATTAGGTTTAAGGCAAATCTGACAAGATATTCCACAATTAAAATATCAATTGCTGAACAGAAACAAAAATGAGGTAAGCTGTGAAGCATGCTTTAATGTTTATTTAAATTTCTAATTAATTACTAAGCAGTACAACATAATCATTGATCGGATGTGGCACCAGATCAAACTGAAATTTATTATTGACAACACAAAATGGGCAATCAAAGCTGATTCAGTGATTGTCGCTCTACTGGCATCCTCATTGCAGAATGTACGGAACATAGTCACTTACTTGACCATAACGACATCTGATAAGTCATTTTTGACTCCTTTTTTCTTGGGGTCATATTCAACTATCATCGGCCGCATTTGAGGTTTCTGAAAAACAAAAGGAAAATGCACTTAGTTATCGAATTGGAATGGTAGAAATAAATGAAAGATCATACGAGGATACTGTTCCAAGGATTAATGGTGTTTAAAATTCGCTTTTGTTTGAAATCGCGATTGATAGTATTGTGCCAGAATTAGGAATGTATGTCGTAGGATCATTTGAGCATTCGAACTTTCGCGAAGACTTTTGGGATATTGTGAAAACACGTATAATTAGGTGATAATTAGGTGGTTAACATTTCTGCAACAAACTTGGAAGTGGCCCTCGCCGGCAGCGGCCGGCGAGTGCTACTTCTAAGTTTGTTCACCATTGTCTAATTATCTAGTCGCAAGCAGATTGTATGAATCGTCATATTGAACTAGGTGAAATAGGTTAGGTTAGAACTGTGACCAATCGCGCGTGAGCCGAGCGCTACTTCCAGGTTGCTCGCAGAAATGTTTTCACCATTGTCTAATTATCCGTGTTTTCGCAATACTGGGGAAAATTCGAATTATCAAATCATCCTACGACATAATACAAGTTTCATTGAAAGTGACGCTGCCGTGACGTCAGGCGGTATTCGATGCAGGGGCTTGGTTCGGCGGCCATGTGACTAACCCGTTGCTATTTCGGGAAGACAGAAATAGCCACCGCGGCCGCATAAGTACGAAACACAGATCTCCTACAGGATTCATCACGTTGGCGATTTTTTGAAAGCTTGTTGCTCGAACTCTGACCGCAATCCCGCCCTCGTGCTTCCCTATCCAATTCTGGGCAATTTTGGACTCAAGAGCAGCCTAAATCTTGAGTGTTTTTAATGTGTCTTGTTTACAATTAGCCCGGAGCCCGTAGCTCGGAGTCTGGATTTGTGCCCGGTTGATGGCAATAGGCTCGCCCCCTATTACATGGGACTTAAACATAACTGGCGAAAAAAGCATGTTTGAAAAAACATCAAGCATACCGTACTTGCTTTCGATATTGCGAATATCGTTATTGTAGTGAAAGAAAATGCGAAGATTTCCTTCCATCATAATTTTTTGTTGGCCTAATATTGTTAGCATTTGCCAATGTTTGCTATTTGACATTATACAATAAATAATATTGCCTCGTTGGTCTAGTGGTCGCAAGCGCTACTGCTGAGCAGGAGGTCCTGGGTTCGATTCCCAGGTCAGGTAAAGTATTATTGGGTTTTTCCAACAGGAATTTCTAGTAGCCTCGGGTTTGGAATTGTGCCTGGCAATAGGCTCTCCCCTATTACATGGGACTTAAAAACATAACTGGCGAAATGTGGGTGTATCTACTACAAGTACACCTCTGCCCAACCCTTCGGGGAAACAAGGCGTGATGTTATGTTGCTGTTGTTTACAATTACGACTTTTTATTTTTATGTTATAATACAGTTACCTATGTTATTTCTTATAATATTGTTCTCTGAAAGACTAACAGTTAACCAAAAGATAGGTAATTAAAATAGTAAGTGTGATTTGTGATTGTGACTGACCGTCTGACCTATTTTAATTTAATTACCAACAAGAATTCACATAAACATTATTAGTTAGAAATTGTGAAAGGCTTTGTGACAACTGACAACAATATTTATAATGTTTATAATGATTCAGATGTAGGTACCTCGAAAGCCTGGGCAGGGATTTAAAAAAAACATTAGTCTAGTACTAAAACGGCATATGCAAAGCGTTAACACTCAATAGGTTTTATCGAGATAGGAAACACGAGAAAACAGGGCCAAAACTCGATACTACAGCTGGCTTCCTACGAAGTGGTAAAATTCAAATTTAAAACGTGTAGAATTTTTATCACCTGGGATCTAGGATATAAATAAAGGGCAACCTTGTCGGCTGCAAAAAATTACTCATAAAACAAAAGTATTGAATGCTTTACGCTCATACGATTTAGTTCCCCTAACTAATTTTATTCAGTCAAACCAAGCTATTTCCTGCCATCATTATGCAATTTTAAACTTTATTGCATTGATTTAAGTGCGTATTTTGAGCATCATTCGAAAAAATATATGTAGATTAATGTAAAGTGTGGTCTCTGTTTGCCGAAAGACAGATTGCGCATACTGGATTGAACTGGTTTAAAACATTTGGAAGGAACCGGTCGCTTGGACTGCAAAAACAGCGTCAAGCTCGAGTTCTTTAATGATGATTTGCACGACTTTCATTCATAGTAAAACTTATCGATGTTTTTTATATGGCGGTGATACCAGCCGATCTATTCTGTAAAAAAACTCACCGTGAAAACTTAGGTGATGTGAGCGTGAAGTGAGCTGTCATTCCACCTGCTGCTAGGGACTGACAGCTCACTCCGAGCTCACTTCACCTAAGTTTTCACGGTGAGATGGTTACAGAATAGCACTGCTGAAGACCTTCATCAAAGCACAGTTTCAGTTTGTTAATAAAAAACCGTCTTGTGAATACGAGTACATTGTCATAATTTTTATTACTAACTATAAACTACTCCTAGAATACTAAACCAATGTTCAACACGTGATTGGATTTTTATTAATTTCCAACTGAGATTGATATCGTTTTTATATTCGCACTGCGTAACCCCAAAACATCACATTGTTTTATTATTTATGGCGTTCGCATGCTTTTACATAGCCGACGCTGACGCACAGTCATTGTATTGTTTGATAACTTTACGAATTTAATTCTGCACGTGTCTGATTCTTCACCTTACAACATGTAAGTACAGTCAGGAAAATAATTGGTAAGCATATTGACACACCATGTAGAGATCGACTAAATAATTTAAAACTGAAATTGACAACCCCTCCACAAACATTTCTATAAGTAAAAACAAACATTTGAAAAATATGCAACAAGCAGCAGAGGGGCGTGTACTTTTAAATTAGACCTACGCGGTCGTGATACTTACAGCCATTTTTAGTGTCTGATAAAATTGTCATCACAGTTATAAATAAACTTATTTGAATAAGCGGACAATTTAAGTTGATACTAAATTTGCTAGACAATTAATTTCCTTGACTACACGAAATCATTCAGAGAGTGCCTGGCAATGCTTCTCTAGCTAGCACATGTGTTCGCGTTGTTATTGAGTACGTGGATTTCCTACTCTACAAATAGGTACTGCTAATAAACTATGAATTGGTTGTTCACGTTTGTTGGAATCAATAATAATATTACTACTACTGATTACAACTAAGTAGATGAATAGGGATGTCTGCGAGGTTGTGTAAGTACCACCGGCACCGTTGCCAGACGTCCCGATTTTGGAGGGGCGCCTGATTTTTAGCCAAAAATTAAATGGCCTGAATTAATGATACCAATTTATATATATTTTTTAATGTAATACAAAATACACGCACACGAAGTCGCGGTCAACGGCGGTTTCGCGGTTTCGAGAAACTGCAGTGCTATTCTGTAACCATCACACCATAAAAACTTAGGTGAAGTGAGCTCGGAGTGAGCTGTCAGTCCCTGCAGCAGGTGGAATGACAGCTCACTTCACGTTCACTTCACCTAAATTTTCACCGTGAGATTATTACAGAATAGACCGGCTGGAGTTCTACTTCCTAAGCACGAAGTTCGAAGTTACGGGAAAATCCAACGCCGTATCACGGACATTTATGATTTCGACTTGAATGACAACACGATTTGACAGAACTTGTGTTTTTGCCTAGTCGGGATGTTTTTATTTGTCACTTGTTTTGATGATTAACTAATTTCGGACGGGCCCGTATCTTCATTGACGGACTAATTATTAGGTTAGGAACCCAATAACCTATCTAGCACCAGTTTTGGCATACTGGAGATAAAAAAACGTATCTATCTATTGTTTAAGTTTTAACGTCCCAATATCTGTCAGAGAATAGAAATCCGGAATTCTGGGACGACATCTATCATCATGTAAAGTGATCTGTCTTTGACTGAAAATGGATTATTGGGTTCGGCCGTTGGATATCGACCCCCACTGGCACTAAGACCGTATAGTGCACATAATAATATTTTGATTAAGATATCCGCTTCTTAGGTGGCTTTAGTTGCCACTAACACAACGAAAGTCAAGTGATTATTTATACTTATGCGCACGAGTTGTCTAGGAATAAACAGGCGATGGGTTTACGTTTAATTTCGAAAATCTAAACAAACTTTCATCCCCTATTTCATCCCTTTAGGCAAGGGTGGAACCAGGATTTATTTTTGGGAGGGGCCACATGGGCTAAACGTAAGAACTGTCCCATATCTTATGCACTATGCTGTTTTTTTTTTTTCAATGAAGATATAGTAGTCTACTTCTTTAGCGTTCATCATTGAAGAAATGTCTTGATAGGTATGTATTCAGGCCAGTCCATTCCGTCGATTCAATTTTATTTTACTTAAACCGTTTGGGGGAGGGGAGGGGCACGTATATAGGCTGATCAAAATCTGAATTCTTAAAAATAGCTCTGAAAAATTAAGTATGTATTTTTTCGGGGAAACCCTCGAATTAAGTGGTTACGCAGTTATATGAATTCATAAATAATCAGCAGTAGATCCAATAATATTCAGAATTTTATCCATACGAGCATGTCGGCCAAATACCTGTTACACGGTAAAATCCAATTCTGAACACTTCACTCTCAACACTGTGAGACCAGACTGTGCAAACAATTTTATATACATAGATGGAATACAGTTCAATCCGTGATGTTCTTGATTGTAGTCGCGTGATGGTGTCAATATATGTGACAAATATAGCCAATGTCAATAACATGGCACGACGGCTATTGTGACCGCAGTTGCCCCCATAATAGCTGCTTGTGGCAATAGTCACGATGGTCTAATAGTTAAAGCACTTATGTGACGCCACATGCTCATTGTTACATAGAAGTTGTGCGCATTTTCACCTTAATCACGCGACAAGGATAGGTGGCTTGATTGACTACCTATATTGTTCAAATAGAGCCACGCCTTCTGACGTTTAACATGCTAAATCGAATCTGTCATGATCATCAAATATTTGCAACAAACTTTCTTATTTCCAACTTTTAATGGAAGAATTGTGACTATGGAATTAGTAATAATGAATTGTATCTTGCAATCAAAGACTCAGTGCTAATAGGGATTAATATCATATGGAAAATCCTAGTTTGTAAGTCTTGCTGAAGTGAGGATTGTATGAACGAAATGAAAATCTGTTGGAATTGCTTCTGAACAAATTAGAAGATTTAGGTACTAGGATGACAATCAATATATGGACATAAGACAACCATGAGAATACAAAATAAATAAAAATAAACCAACAGAAAAGATTGCCACACCCACAATACATACACGTTTCATAGCTACACAACGTTTTGGCAAGGTCCCAATAGAAGACGATGGTGATTACAAAATTTGTTACTATTTTTACGTCCCAAACAATAATTGCTGGTTTCTGCGTCTCATTAATAAATATTAGTTAAACGAACTCCACGTCTTCTTTTAGAGTCACCTTGAAAGGTTAAAGACACGTAATATCCCGTAATAAACAACAATACCAAATATGAAAATACTATGACAACCTGAAATAGCAAGGGTTATTATAAAGACTCGCGTGTTTGACTGAAATGTGTGAAAACTATTCGAATTCTACTAAGAACATGGAATTAGTTTCATCATTCCCCTGCTCTTATCTCAATTTATTTGTGGTCGGCGCAACATGTCCCTTTCTTCTCTATTAGGCGACATCTCAGTAGTCACCCCCTTTCTAACCATATCATCTTTCACACAGCCCATCCATCGTTTCTTTGGTCTTCCCCTACTCTTATAGCTACCGACATTCATACTCAAATCTTTCCTCACGACATTTCTCTCATTCCTCCGCATCACATCCGTACCATGACAACCGATTTCCGCACAACTTTTCTATGTCCTACTATAATATGGTCCTTGACTTAGAATAGGTATTTCTATACAAATTGAGCGGCCTTTTGTGTTTGTCATCGCGTCGTAGTTACTCGTATCTGTTATTTTGTGTTTCGTTTCTGTTTCTACGGTGGTCATCACGTGGCTAATGTGGCCATGCTACGCCTGCTGGGACCTTGGCTGGAGATAACTTCATATTTATGAAACTTACTTCAGTTTTCATCCATTAAAATTAAAAAACAACATGATACCTGGAATCATTCTTACAAACTATAGTCACTTCGACGTTCCTGAAAAAATACTATGGAACATTAAATTTGATATGAGGCGACTGAGATACATAAAACATTTCTAATTCAAGGTAGAAAAATGGTGCCTTTTGAGAATAATTTGACGAATATCTTGTTATAGAATACGTAAGAATGAAGATCGTCCTTATCTAGAATAAGGACGGTCTTCATTCTTATGTTGACTCTCTTTACATAACAAGTTTCATTTAGTTAGAATGTTTTAATTATGATAATCTGCTATACGAGTACATATCTATTCTAATAGTACCTAACCTCTTTTTCAGTATTTTTATTTTCTTTAATCTCTTTTTTTCCGAAAAGTTGCCATCTACTGCCTTTTCTACAAATCTATAGAACCCAAATAATGTAAAAAGATGGGCAGAACGTTACAAAGTCAGAAACACGGTTTAAAATAACGTTCGTCCGCCGTCCATATTTGCACATAATGTCGCGTCCCGTGCAACAATTGAATTGAATCGCAAAATTGATTAGACTTGTGCTAAGCCGGATTTGAACGATTTAGCACTTGAAATGGTCTGTGAACTGACTGGGGAGAGGTGTGACCGCAAAAAGTCGAGAGGAATCCTTGAGAACGCGACCATGCGAGACCTACTTCCCGAGCCGTTAAACTTGATTGGTCAAATGGTCACACTGTACCCAAACATTGGTCAGCTCGGCCAGGTAAACACTCAGAATAGGTGTGCGTAGTTCAGCTAAATTGGGCACATTGTAACCACTTTTTGGCTCGGCAAAATTGAATGATGCTCACGAACCGCGACGATGTGCAGTTACTTCACAAATTAAGTTATTGTTGCGCTCGGTGCGACCTTTCATCAACTTATTTGGCTCATGTTCGCTCAGAATTTCAATCAAACTCTGAATAAATGAACGAAACTTTCCAGCTGCTTTAATTCATAGGTAAGGCATACCTAATTGATAATGATAATGAGAAGATTACTTAAAAGATACATCACAGATATTTTTATCAGCGTCGTAATTTCAGGTGCTTATCTAAACATTACGACAACGTAAACAAGCCACTATGGAGTAAATGAAGTTCCGAGAGGAACTAGGATTTGAGCATGGATTATAGTAAGTATAGTACAAATATTTGAATAACAACCGTGATGATACAGCTGCCGTATTGTATTTTCAGGCAGTCAAGGTATCCGATAATGTGGCTAGAGGTACCTTCATTTTTATTTACTCCATAGCATGGATTTTGTCCTTGGAGGTCATATAATGTTCTATCATTTGATGCGAATATGGACGATGTTCCGGTTTAAGTATTAATTTTGAAATTAACTTTTATTACAGGATATTGCTGTGGGAGACGGTGTTCAGTTTCCTGTTGGCTTTATCACATACGCATGTTTATGAAATAAAACACTTATTGTAGTGCCAGTACCAGTGATTTTCCTGGCCGTAGCCCACCGAAAGATGAAACATGACACAATTGAAACATGGAATCTAATTATTGAGCATTTCATTCATACTTAGAGAAATCCCTTATTGTTTATACAAGGGTTCTATTCATTGTCTGGCTGGAGTCGAGTTGACTATTCTGGAATTGAGTATTTGTCAAACTACTTTAGCATTATTTCAGGTGATTCCATCAATGTAGCCTGCGAAATTCAAAATTTCTTACGATTCTTTGCAAAGAAATTTAGCAGGCTTTTACCTTAAGATAAGTTCTCAACTAAAAAATCTCATGTCGAAAACCGGGTATTATTGTTCGTCAGATGAGGTTTAAGATCCGGCTGAAGAGCCTCTAGTGTAGGTACTGGTGGGGGAGATTGGACAGGAGTCAAGATTCCGTGTAATGTATATTTTCGAAGACTGTATAGATAATGCAATCCACGACGACGCGCCCCACTCCGCTCTGCTCCGTACTAAAGTACAGTAATCGCGGAGTGGGGCGCGTCGTCGTGGATTGCACTATCTGTACACTATTGGTTATTGGCTCGGTTCAACTCATAGTTTAACTCATAGTTATAACTCATGAGATGCCAATACACGCGCGCCTGAGAGTTCACGTGCACTTTTAGCAAAACATTCATTAGTAAACATTGACTAACGGTAGTACCTAAAAGTACTTATCAGAGTAATGATTCGCTTGTGATTAACTAAGTTTACTTAACTGTGAGTCAGCGCGTTACTGAAATATTTTTAAACTGAATACTTCCTCCGGAGTGAAAAATGGATAGGATGTAACATTTTCAGAGTGAGGACCAACGTGTGACTAACTTTTTTAAGGTACCTACCTATTTTACATTATCAACAGCAGATGAGACATTGTTAACAGCATGAATAACTTTCAGTAATGAAGTCAGCATTCTAATAATTCAAAAAATACTAGTTTACAATTAAAGTAAGATAAGGGAGAGTAAAACGAGTAGCACAGACCACTGGAACTTAACTTATAAGCGGAATATAAAACAAAAAAAGGTTTACTTTAAACTATACATACACTTGAATAACAATAGATACCAAACAGGGGGGCGTACAGTAGGATGGGTCATTTATCATTTAACTAGCGCAGGCTGAGCCCTCAAGAAACAATGGCCAGTGTCACTCAGTCACTCAGGCGAATGACTCGGCCTTGCCTCACGACCGGATGATTATGCTTACGAACGAGACAGATTTTTTTCAAATTAATTCCTGTGAAGCTAGAATGAACTTGACACCAGTTGAAATAGATCCGCTGGATAGTGCGTGAATAAACGGCTTCCTGTTTTATTTGTCTCCTTTTGAGAGGCGCGGGCTACATAGAAGGTAGGATGTGAGAGGACGACGGGACGCAGACGCGTTTTTTCTTCGATTATTCTTCATACAAAATTTACTAACGCGGTCTGGCGAAGTCTCATAATTTATTTCAATTAGGCACATACAAGGCAATTTTGAACGTGAAAGTTTACAAAAAAATAGAATTGATTCTAGTCGCCCCTTCCAAATGGTAGTTTTAGTATGGAGAAGACAAGAAACTCCACCGTTACTCTTTAAAATGTTTTCACAATATCTTGTATACCTACATTAATTACACCTAGAATAAGAATATTTTAAAACGATAGTTAAAAAGAATGAAAATTGAAGGAAAAACAGATAAATGAATTGTGATAGATGCATGGTGCTCACGTAATTACTTGGCACAAAACATACCTACAGAAAAGACAAGACGAATACGCGTCGCTTTTCCGTCTGCCATAGTCCCGTCCTCGTCTCACGTCCCTTCTGAGACTGTGTGGCCTGTGCCTAAGGGCCTTGAATGACTGAGAGACTAGGTACCTAACTGCTTAGAATCGAAACATGGATTATACCTACCTATAACCAAAGGTGCATTACAGATTGTATGTAAAGAAAGTCGAGGGCAACATCTAGCTTTCAACAATTACAATGTTTGATAGAGCACATTAGAATTACTCTTATTTATAATGGCTACTACTACTTTAAGGCTCCGGCAGACAGACTCGATGCGACGACAGCGCGACGCGACTTAAGCACAGAACCTCACTCAAAACTCAAGCATTACTTAAAACTCGTTTAAAGCCTTTTGATTGGTTGAAACAAGTTTTAAGTAATGCTTGGGTCTTGAGTGAGGTTCTGTAATACGGGACTTAGTAGAACAATTTCTATGAAAACTTCAAGGAAATTGTTCTTTCAGAACCGCGTTACAAAGTCGCGCGTCGCGTCGCGCCTGTCTGCGTATATAATATCGTATTATGAGACGTTTAAACGTCACAAAATGTATTGTTGAGCAGACGTTATTCATTCATTTCTTAACTTTATGCAACATTTATTAATAAACCCATTATTTGTTATTTTTTTCTAAAAATGGGTGTAATAAACTTGTAGCTATCATAAAATTCTACAATAGGTACTTACTTGAATTAATTTTTATTGAAAATCATATTGATGTTATTTCGGTAAATGCACATTGCACAGGTAAGGAGAACTATTTGCAATCTGTTTACTTCGCACGTGACAAAATCACTTGCTGAAGCATAAAATATTGTAGGTATGGATTCTTACTTAGTCATGATTAAAAAATAAACTAACTAATACGAGGTTTTGCGTCGAAATCTAAAGGCGTTGGTGACACGCAAAAGATTAATTATGTGACGCATAGCCACCAAAATCACAAAGAAGATGATGCCATGCTATACCCTTGCTAGATTTAAAAAAAATGTTTTATCATAGATATCTACAGCTACCGGAAATATTACTATAAATGTAATTCTCACGCAAAAATGTACTTTCAAGTTTGAATAAAACAAGACTTACGTAAGTATTTCAAAAGAACGCGTTCAAAAATAAAGGTGACTATTTTGTAACTGCACACAAAATGGCGCCCAAGCTTTTGACAGCTGTTATAATTAGAATTTCTGCTGTTAACATCTAGTGTTGTAAGATAACTAGATGATTGATGGTCTGAAGGTAAATTTTAATTTTGTACAAACTTTGCTGGTGTCATGAAAGTAAACAGCGACAATTAATACCTGATTTAATGCCCATCAGTTACGTGAAATATCAATGTCGCGATCATAATTAGCCAAAGCAGTGACAATGACATGGTAGAAATAGGAAGGACAAACGACGGGAGGATAGGCAGACTGACAGCTTTTCGTTTTGGCACGCTGTCTTATAATTTTTTGCGGATGTATTCGCGACAAAAACGAAATAGTTCATTACTGCCGCGGCCTTCAATTTATCTCGAAGAAGGTTGTCAAAATAATGCTCAGATTTCCAAGCATGTTTGAAAAAACATCAAGCTTACCGTACTTGCTTTCGATATTGCGAATATCGTTATTGTAGTGAAAGAAAATGCGAAGATTTTCTTCCATCATAATTTTTTGTTGGCCTAATATTGTTAGCATTTGCCAATGTTTGCTATTTGACATTATACAATCAATAATATTGCCTCGTTGGTCTAGTGGTCGCAAGCGCTACTGCTGAGCAGGAGGTCCTGGGTTCAATTCCCAGGTCAGGTAAAGTATTATTGGGTTTTTCTAACAGGAATTTCTCAGTAGTAGCCTCGGGTTTGGAATTGTGCCTGGCAATAGGCTCTCCCCTATTACATGGGACTACAGGTACTAACACCTCTGCACAACCCTTCGGGAAAACAAGGCGTGATGTTATGTTTATTATAAATATAGGTACCGGATACCTAATTTTTATTTTATAATGTCACAATTTTTTGGGTGCTCCTCCCATAACATACAAGTGTTTCTGTTAATAGATTGTTTAAAATATGGAACTAAATACTTTGTGTGCACCTATGTTTATAAGTAGTTACTCAGGAAGTATATTAAAAGTCAACATATTTCATCATCAGCTTTTAAGATTGCGTAATATACTGTAAATAGGTAGGTACGTATTTCTTAACTGAAATCAACTGAATAAAACCACTCGACAAATCGTGATAGAGATGAAATCTAAACAGCCTCGAGAACGCTACAAATTAATCAATAGACTTGGAGTTTTTTATAGTCTTTTATTGTGGATGATTGATGGTCACCATAGAGTAGGTAGCTGGTAGGTATGTATAGTCAACCGCCCATCGGTGGTAAAAAATTGACATTAAGAGCGTCTTTATGTCATAGCAGTAAGGGCGATTTTCGTATTTCCACTGATGTATGGTTCGGTGTACAAAGTCATTCTTGTCGGTGCTTCCTCGACACGACCAAGGCCGTTCTAATCATTGCACTCCACTGAGAGACACTAAACGGACTTGTATGTTACTAGATGATTGCGCCCGCGCCTCTCATGTGGAAGGGAATTAGTATGACATATTAATATAGGTAGGTAGACGTAAGAACATTTAGTTAGGCAGTAAATTGGTGACGAAAATAGACTACGAAGCTTTTCGTGGCGAGGAAGATGATATTTTATTAGATCTTTTCAGGTGTCCTATTGCTTAAGAGAGATCAGTTTTCATATCGTAACTTCTTGTTATTCAAAGGACTATTTTGAAAAAAACGTGGTAGACCCTTGAATTTAGTGTTGCTTTGACGTAGAGTTGTAGTGCCTTGTGCTTAACAGTTAGGCCGGCCACATAAAGACGGATTTCCTAATCAGGAAATTTTGAACGGAGACCTACTGTACGTGTGTATAGATCCTTGATTTTTATAGATTTTCTGCCTTCGAAATTCCGATTCGGTAGGTATATCGAAACGGAATTTCGTTTCGAGTAATCGGAATTTTCATGAAATTTCATAGAAATTGTTCTACTAGAGTCGCGTCGCGCATGTCCGCGGGATCCTTGAGATAACTTTTCAGTGTTTATTTAGGTACTTTTAAATATACGTGGAATTATACACCGTCCATGTGGTCTTGAGGATGTTGAAAACGAATAAATCTAGGTAGGCCAAGATAATGATTTGTTAGAACTTCGATGATTGAGTGCCAAGCAATTTTTCAATGACAATATTGAGTATCTAGCTATTTAGGTATGTCAATACTCAATACTTTTATTGCATTCCACATGTAGGTAGGTGGGTGTTCATAATTATTTAGTAGATTCAGCCATCAGCCACGACAAATACACGTGATATTCTGACTATCATAGGTAATTAGGCAGTTCAGGACTTGGATCACGAAAAAAATTCTGCTCAAGAACGTAAATAACGCAAAGAATGTTGTTGAACTGTCAAAATGAAACAAATTTGTCGTAATCGTTTACGAAAATGTGTTGCGTAGGTAATTAGATAGCTGGTCCTCAGACTCGACTCGTCACTCAGAAAACGTCAAAAGCCTAGATCAATGCGACCAACTGCGTCATTTGTTCTATTAATAAGAGATTTCAAGTAGGTACCTACAAAGCACTTTTCGTTAACAGTTTCTTGTAAATGAAACAAATACAGTGCTTTATCGTAGTTATCATCTCAAACAATGCGCGTCGTTAAAATGTTACAAGCGGTAGTTGGTAACTGTGGAGATACGAATGGAAAGTTTAGGCCTATCCTGTAGCAAGTTTGAAACGTAGCGATGAGTTTAATTGTCGACCAATAAACAGGTCGTAAACTTGATGTCATTTTAATTGTCGACCATCAAAATGCCCTTTAATTTCATGACTTTTTATTCGACGATCTTACAATAACAGAATTGAGTTATTTCTTTAATATGATCAGCTTATTAATAAACTAGCGAACCCCTCCTGCTTCGCACGGTTCTTATAAGGCTTTGGAAAAACATCGACATTTCTTAGGTAAACGTAACTTTAATATTAACGTATTAATTATACACGTAAGCCTTTTGGAATAAATTATCTAAGAGATGCCGAAAACGTCGTAAGAATCTGTTGCGTGGTTTAGAAGAACAACGCGGGACATACAGTCAAACGCGAAAAGCGACTCGAATATACAGAGGCCTAGTGTGAGTTTCATTTACCTAACTCGATTTTACGCATCGACCGCGTTCGGCGCTCCGATTGGCAGCCGGCCGGCCTTCACCAGTGAAGCGCCAATCGGAGCGCCGAACGCAGTCGATGCGTAAGATCGAGATAGTTCAAAGAAACTCACACTAGGGCCTCAGGTAACAAAATTATTGTTTTTTTTTTTTTTGTTACTTAATTCGTAAAATCCTCGTTCATGAATTATTCACGACTAGCTTTTGCCCACGATTTCAATCGCGTGATTTTTCTCGTTCCCACATCCCGTCGCGTCGCATCGCCCGCGCGCCCCCGCCCGCTCTATTACTTCGTTTTCGCTTAGTTTTTTTTTGCTCTACTGCTAAGGGTCGTACAATGTTGTTGAATAGCCTAAAACCTTCCTCAAGAATTAGGCTTACAAATACAAAAAATATTTTTTTAACCCGATTGGTAGTTCCGAAGATTAGCGCGTTCACAAACAAACGAAACTCTACAGCTTTATTATTGTTGACGTAGATAGCTAATCATCGGTTGCGCCTGCGCAAATAGAGCTAAGTAGGTACCTACTACTGTTACCTACAGTATCATCATCATCGTTTACCTAGCCTTTTCCCAACAGCTATGTCGGGGTCGGCTGCCAGCCTGACCGGATGCAGCTCACTTCAATACCATAATATTTTTAAAGAGCTATACTGCCTATACTTAATGCCTATCTGACCTCCACAGCTTACTTACGTTACTGGGTAAAACGATACTTCTTGGTAAGACTGGTTGTTGCCTGTACCTAGTATGACCACCGAAGAAATGGGTTTTGTCGACGGACGAATAGACAAAATGACAGATTGGGGTTTTTTATCCGTCATTTTGTCTATTCTTCCGTCGACAAAACATGTTTCTATGGTGTTCATACTACGCATGCAGTAATGATGCGAAATCGCCTCAAAGTAGGTGGGTACGTAAGGTGAATGTGGTCAAGAAGGAACCCTTGTTGATACTTAACGGTTGTTTGCTGATACGTCCGGAATGATGACAAAGGGGGAAAAGAACAATGGTAAAGTGCTGTTAGATTACATTTCATCTCTTAAATTGTTAAGACTCACATAACCAATGACTTCCACTTTTGTATAAAACTTGCTGATGAAACATAAGTGTATTCGCTGTCGCGCAGTCGGGTATTATAACACGTTTAGTGCCGGGGGCCCTCCTGGAGGCTTCACCCAGTCGCATAAGAGATGCCGGGAGCCCTCGCGGAGGGCTCATTTCAAATGTAGGTTTTTCTTAGCGAATACAGCATTAAAAACCGTGAAAATAAAATCTGATTTATATTTTGACAAGATTTATTAGTCTATGCGTTGATATTAATTAAAATAAAATAATAAAAAACAAACTGTTACATAATTATATTCAATACTCCCAAAAAAAAAAAAAGATTGGAGACTACGCGTTTATGACCCCCTGAAAACACAATTTGACTTCGTTTTACAGTGTTTTATAACACGGTTTTAAACGTAATGCCGGTGACAATCCTCGAGGGTTAACTTTAGCGCAAACGTAATGCCGGTGCTCCGATTGGAATGAAAAACCCCGGTGTGAAAATGAATCATCATTCATAGCCGAAAGCTGCACTGCTGGACATAGGCCTCCCCCAACCAAGCACCGCCACTTCGACCACTGTGCTCCCCGCATCCAGCGAAAATCAATATGTCGTGCAATTTGCGACGTATATTTTGTGACAAGTGAAAGTCGTGCTCGTAAAACATGCAGTGTCGTGAATGTGACCCGCGTAGTCCAGGAGCTCACATTGATAAATAATTTGCATTACCTGCTTAAAATTTTGTAGTTATTTTTTACTGTCAAAAAACGTTAACTATTTTCTTCATCTTTTTAGAGTGTCGTTGGCAATCTCAATTGTTTCCGCCCAGAATTCGGCTTTTTAACCGTTTTGCGGTAGGAGTGCTATAAGTTTTGTAATCTTTGCCTTTGGTCAAATCAATCTAATCAGGTTTGATTGTACATTAAACTAAAACAAACAGCAGTCCATGAAATCCTTCATAGTTTTTATAATTCTATACAGCTTTGTAATCGACCTTGTAAGTTGTATTTGAAAGGATAGGTTGATGTTTATTTTCCTTTGGTGGTGAGCCTTTGGTCTAGTACAGGGGAAAGCATGTTTTTCTCGTGACGCAACTGTCTGGACGCCTCCCCACTCTGGCGCCAAAGCTTGGCATCCGAAAGACCTCCCCCCTCCCTCCAGCCCCACATTACGTGACGATTGCTGCATTGAATAACGCTCATCACAAAAAACGATTATTGGCTCATTATTCAGTCATTTATTACTTAAAATTACACGTGCTACTAATATATGGCTCTTGTTCATACATCAGGAATGTTATTTCAAGTTATGTTTCTGTTACCGTCGCTGTATTGTTTTCTTTGTCACTGGAATACTGTGATCATTGTTTGTCTGCGCAAATTGAATGCAAACAGGTACAAGAAATAGAAATTCTTACATTTGATCGATGCAATTCGCTCAGAGATGTTTGTAGAAAGTGCACGCGGCACGACCTTGCTGAACAAGTACGATGATAAAAACAAGTATACATAAAAACTGTACTCAAACAGAATCGTAATTTAGATCGTATAAGTTAGTATTCTCAGTAACTGTTAATAAAATTATAAACAGCTTTTATTGATAAGTACTACAAACCACTGTTGTCCGTCTCTTAGACTGGCCTCAATCGTTTCTTAACATTTTTTAATGACTTTCAGTCTGATCGCAAGACAAACATACCGTTTTACAAGCGAAAGGCTAGTTCAAGAGTTTGTTTGGCAAATAAAAGGCATCCTTGACCTCATAACGGTGGCGTGTGAGCGTATAATGGATTACTTTACAATGATAATGTTATATTAAAAAAGCTAGGTCTAAAACGAATTGATTTTTATTACTGTTTTTGGATAAATTAACCACTTTAGCGATTTTCCAAATGACCGTTTGATTGATGGTTATAGGTAAGTAAAGTGATCGCAGTTGGTTATAATCAAACAAGAAGACACGGCTGCTGCCAATGCTCTAGTGGTAGGTAACAGGTTCCTTATACATAATTATGATATAATTTTCACAATCTTAAAACGTTGTAAATTAATAATTACGCTTAGCCTAAGCTGAGCAGTGTATAATTAACGCTGATTCAACGATAAAACACTACGCTATAGGTACATTCAAGACGATGTACATATATAGATATAATTTTCTCATACCTAATGGTTCGATAACATCAGTTAACTAGCCAATACGAATCGACATTCCTTAGCTAAACCTGTAAATCTTGGCAAAGTTTGCTAAGCATATACAGGATAGAAAATACATTATTATTATGTCTATCTACATAAAATTTAAATAATAGTGAACGAACACTACTAAGATGACAAGGTATGATTATTTTAATTAAAAGTTCGATATCCTAATGCCGTGAAAATATCAACATCTTTTTTGCAGATAAACCGTATAAATTATTACAAAAACTTATAGATTTTACACTATAACAACTAAGAAATAGGGCAATCGTTTTCTTTAAAAAAAATCTTATAAGTTACAAAATTACTGACTGCAAAAATGATAATCATCTATTTACTTAGATATCGATATTCTGAATCTTTATTAGCGCCTTTTAGAACCTATTTAGTTCCAAATGGCACTCAAAGCAATATAACGAAGCTAATAACGACTGGAGAACTATACTTTTAATATCATTCGCATTGCACTCGAGAGTCTAACGATCAATAAAAATAAGTATCTTATCTAGCAAATTCTTATCCACGGAAGTGACAGAAGTTATTAAGCTTAGTCTGTGGTTACTCTAAATACCTAGTTCTACTTAAGATTCTGAAATAATTGCTCGAATCAACTGCGCGAAAACACGTGATGTTGACAGCTTCCCTGTTGAAAAATAATTCATCTTAAACATCATTATTTTTTTATGAGGTCATAACGTCAACTTAGTTAGAGCTCTTGTACTAAGTGATCATAAGATCAGGAGAAACTGGTTAAAACTGGACATGAGTGGTAGGTACCAACCTAGTTTTAAAAATTGCAGTTTTGGCTCATCTCATAAAAATCCGTACCCGTACCCTAAGGAAGGATTACACCCATCCGGTAGCAGGAGCAACCAGTGAACACTACACCAACCACCACCGTGACTACTAAAACACTGATACAGGTTCATGGTGTTCAGAGTTTCAGACTATTCAGTCTATGTATGACAAAGAGCATAAGCGCACTGCATCCAATTTAAATCCGATAAATATCGGTCCTTATATCAACTATTTGGATGACGGATTTCGCACTTAGGGGGGAACCGACTCAAACACTAATATTAACATAATTAGGAAAAACGAAAATCTTATCAGCCTAGGGTAATTTAGGTACAGTCACATGAGGGTCTAACTCATTAAACAAAATCCGTAGTATCGGCTGAAGTTACGGAAGCTTTGTCTCCGTTTTACTTGCGGACATACCGCAAGTGAGATAGAGCCCGAAGCTTCCGTAATTTCGTCTTAAACTACAGACTTTGCTTAGGGAGTAGACCCCCTGATCCTAACTTAGTCCGAACGTATATACAAAATATCAATTACAATTCGTATGGAACCTTTTTTAACGGTTATGCATCCGATTCAGTAAACCAAAGTCTAGTGTCTAGTGAATATTTAATTAATTACGATCCGTGCCTCGGAAAGCATGTTCAATTTTAAGCCATTGGTCCCGGCTGTCATTTGTAGATCTTTGACAGTTGTTACGTGTCGTCAGAAGCTTGAGAGTCTGACAACCAGCCAAGGGGTATTGTGTCAAGGGAGATTGGATGTCAGACCTGACTAAACGGAACGACTGTCAAAGATCTACAAATAAAAGCCGCGACCAACGGGGGAGCCCCGTAAAGTAATTAAGGGTGAAAATGGTAAATCCATGTAATACTCCGAATATATAATTAAAATTCAAAAATAATAACTACCTTTGTATTTTCGACATTACAACCACGACGTACTTCAGACCAGTGAATAGCGATAGCGTATTGCGTCTTGCCATTCCATTAACTGTTGCGTTTTAGTCAAAAACGCTATAAAATAAGTATGCAGGAAATGAACCTGCAATAATATCTATACAACATTACATTAAAAAAGACATATTTTCAATTTTCAGGACCAGTTTTTATACAGTTTCCATTCTATGGCAGCATGTAGACGTGCAATAAAATAAAACAATAAAAATTGCATTGTACTTGAAGCATAGTATGAGGTACCCATAAATAAATTAGTTTCGTCATGTCCGCTTGGATTAGATTACCGATTGGTTAGATTAACTTGATAATAAGGTTAAAGTAATGCTGGGTAATTTATGTATGAAATCGTATGTATATTTTCTACGTGGACTGCACAATTTTTTCAGTACATGCGTTGCCTGAGACTATTCTCATATTTAGTCTTCTAAACAGTAAACTTATACCTCTAACACAGTTTATTTAATACATAGTTAAAACTGATTATAGGAACTTACTTCTTCATTATCAGTAGAAATTGTACTTAATAATGAGTTGAAAATGCAGATACATTGAAGGTGGAATAATTAAGGTTACCTGAACCTCATTACAGCACAAAATATTCAAAGTAATGTCAATATGTAGATGTACACAAGTAGAGCTAAGCCAGTAAACACAATCATAGAACATTTTATTTTAAAGATATTATGAGACTGCCAAAATTATATCTATCTAAACTAATATTATGAAGAGAAAAGATTTGTATTATTATTTTGTAAAGAAAAATTCAAAAACAATTGGACCGATTTTCAAAAAATTATTTCAGTAGGAGATTGTACGTTATCAGTTTTTCACTGTACATAAGGCTATAATTTATAAAGATACTCAAAATAATAATTAAACGTGCATAAATAATAAAATAAATATATAAAGATATCACGCGGGCAAAGGCGCTGGCGGAAGGTAGTAATGAATATAATAAATGCGACTCTTTAATCCACCCTATATTCAGGAATGATAGTGATATGATAGGGTTGGCAAATTCTGGAAAAACTCCTAATTTAATTCATTTTTATAATTACGCTTTTTAGAACGCATAAAAATAATAATAGCTAATGAATTTCTAATAAGTAGGTAAATAATTAAATATGTAAGTACAAGAATAAGTATATGCAACATCCTTTGTATCTTTCAGCTAACATCAGGAAGCTCGAATCAGCTGATGTTATCTTAAAACGAAATAATCAGTTCACTCGACTTAGTCTAGAACTAGAGTTAGTGTTTATCAAAAATAAATAAAAACCAAAGGTGTCAGAATAATTTAGAAAAGTAAAGAACGGAATAAGTAAATAATTTGTATTGTATGTAAAATAAAATGTTGCAGCCATACTGTACATCGTACCTACCTACTGTTAAATTAATGGTTATATACCTAAAATAAAGTCTTATCGGTTAGTGGAATTTTAGTATTATTGATAAAAGTACTGTGCAGTATGAATATTATTTGGAATTGTGAAATAAAATTACGTAAGTACATTCATTAACTTATTTTCATTAAAAAGAAAAAAAATGTTATAATAAAAAAAAAAATGTACCCTAATTACGTAATACACGATCAATTGGAATTTAAATCGTTTTGAAACAAATTTCTAATCCATTGCTTCATAATTTCGAAAAAAAATGGTCTACAACGTAAATAACGCAATGAATGTTGTTGAACTGTCAAAATGAAACAAATTTGTCGTAATCGTTTACGAACATGTGTTGCGTAATTAGATAGCTGGTATATAAGTACGCGAAAAAAGCATATGAAATTACGAAAAGAAATAAAAAGTAATGATGCAGGCGCAAACTGCATAATTATCAAAAAAAAAAAACAGTCAAGATTGATTTGCCATTCTATAGTCTCAAATCCCCATGAGTTTGACTGCTTCCACTTAAGAGGGCTCGCTATTAATATAACTGCGTTGTCAGTTACTTATAAAATGCTCACATAAGTAGATTTCACTGCACATAGAAACCGCAGAGAAACGAGATGGCCTCAATTCTAAACATTTGATACTATGCGAGATGCTGTGAAACACCGGAACACGACAAAAAATTCAATAAATCGCGTAGCACAACTTAACTCATAAAAATTATAAATAAAATAAACTTATTTATATATTAATTAAGCAGGTCACAGACAGGTTTTAAAGTATAGTTTTCGTTGTGGACATTTTTAAATAGCGGATAGCGGCGCGTTCAACGCTTCGGCCTGCGCAAACGCACGCTGAGTATGGGCCAGGCGTGTGTGTACGTGCGATGTTACGTTGTGTGTGTGTGATACCGATACGTCTACATGACATGCATTAATGCATACATTTCCGTTCATTTCCTAACGAATATTATGAAATGGACGTGCTGCAGTCGTATAGGAGTTTCGCGTAGTAAAGATTTCAATAATTCTATCACATTTCGGTCTGAAATCGTAAAGGAAAAGATGTAGAGTCATTGTGAGCAACGTAGGTATTACGATTAAAGTCCTGTTATAGTTATGGAGTTTTAACAGGATAAATTGGTAATAGATGGCAAATTGTTTTGTTGGTAACAAGGGCAACCCACACAGACGGTTTGTGAACAATCGGTCTGATCTTGTTCCGGCCCGCGCGGCGGCGGCGCAAGAGCACGCTCGGTCGGAGCACGCGGTCACCACGTGCGCCTGCGCAACCGTGCCACAGTCAGGGCTGCCTACATTTTTTTCTACGGAATCGTGTCTATCAACTTGTCAAGCTGCTGACTTTAATGCCTCATCTGAATGTGGTATTTTTTTATAGCCCATTTGAAATCTAATAATCGTTTATTGTGAGTGGTGAGGTATAACACGAAATTATTTTTGGAACTGTTTCCGTAACCTTACAGTGGTTTAATAGTTTTTAGGGTTCAACCCTTATAGTTTCGCCATGTCCATCTGTCTGTCTGTCCGCGGCTTAGCTCAGAGACTGTTAGTACTAGAAAGCTGTCATTTGGCATGGGTATAGGTACATATTAATCACGCCGACAAAGTGGTAAAATAAAATCATGAACTTTTTAAGGGTGTATTACGACTGGGGTGGTATCCCCAGTCGTAAAGTGGGGATAATGATCCCATGGTGTAGGGTGTCGTTGGAAAGGTCGTTCAAAAATATTGTGAGTGTGTCAAATCCATTTTTGGATTATGGGACCCGTTTGCAAAATATTAAGCTTTAAAGTGCAAATTTTTGTTAGAGTCAAGTCAGCTAAATGGTAGGTTTGGGATATGTGAAAAAAAACACGGGAGTAGTTCCTATATGTAACGAAATTAATTGAAAAACTATCACAGCTAAGTACGCTCTACAAGTTAACGAGTAATAATCGACCAACTTACATTTGCAGTTGCAAAAATATGAATATGTTTATCAACTACAATGTTAAGTTTGTGCTTGGGATAAATTCATCCCAACTACGGAGCCCTTCATTGTGCGTGGTCCGACACGCACTTGGCCGGTTTTTGACTTGTTAACTTGATTTCACCTTGAAGTAACCAAGTTTGCTATTTTCCGATTTAGGTACGTGTACTGGTGGTCAACCCTAGATCCAACGCCTCGGCGGATGGCAGATTGCATTTTAATCGTTACTCTAGTTGGTTTTCAAAGACCTGGTAATTGTAACATTTTGAGTTACATAATGGCTATAAATACGTGACTATGTTGGTACGTTAAAGTTGATTATTTTAATAAATTTTCCGTGGTTCATTATCGAAACAAAACATTACGCAAACCTACTTACCTACCAGTATTATACAGAAAAGGAATAAATGTTCATAGTATAATTTAGTTATACACTATGATACAATGCCGTAAATTAATAGTTCCTATTATTTTATTTATTGTCCTCATTGATCTAAATCCGTGCGGCATGTTATGGTAATAAAAGATTGTCAAAAGGCATTTTTAAGCTTCGAACACTGGCGTCTCTTAGTGTTTTTCTGGAAAATAACGAATATTAACGTCACGCAAGCAAAGTTATAGCTAAAACAGTATCTAATAAAAAGCACGTTTGTCCTTCATAAAACGTGATTTACAATACTTTGAATAATATCCATTTAATTTGTACACAACAGTTCCTTTTAATTGTTAAGACGTAGGCGCAGCACTAATAGGATTTTCCTAATGGCTGTAAGCATTGTTTTCATATCGTCAACACGTCACAGCATTGCGTATGAGAAAGTACCCATGAGTCGCCTATCCTAACTTTATATATATATAATTTATATTATTTATTATAATAAAATTATAATTTCGAAAGTGTGTTTCCTTGTTTGTTTGTTACGCTTTGACGCTAAAACGGCTGCACGGATTTGGATAAAAATTGAAACACGGATAAACCATGACCTGGAATAGGACATAGGATACTATTTATCCCGATATTCCCACGGGATTGAGACATATATGCGAGTGAAACCGCGAGGCGCAGCTAGTTGATAAATAAATTTACTACGCACCACTCCGGAAAAGTATCATCTATCATCTACAATAGAATATTTATATAGTATTTTTAACATTGGTATTAAATTCTTATTTTCCGAAGTAGTCTGCCTCTAACTTCATATCTAGGAAGAAAATAAGATCGATTCATAATAGCTAAACGTACATACATAGGCGTTATTGGAATCTTGAGCACACATTGAGAAGCCTGCAAAGAGTGGATATTACTGGCTGCTGACACTTGCTTACGACTAAAGTGATTAAGGAAAAATGCTGATCTAGATATTTGTTGGGTAGGTAATATTTTATAACGGTACCTTGTCCTGTCTAGTAAACTTCTAGTTTTCTATTTCTATGAATTAGCTAGAAAAACTGCAAACGGGATATCAATTGATATCCGAACATGATAAAATAAAAAATATACGATATGAAGTTTTTTTTTTTTGGGTCTACAGCGGCTGATAGTATTGTTACTTGTATGTAAGTTGAAAGAATCAGTTTTCTTTTATCATGTTTATATACAGGCTGAATTTTTAGTCACCGTCCAAATTGTGATAATCATTGAATTCGTGTTTTTTCTGTTAGTATCACTCAATACAAAAATATTGAGATATCACATCACAATGTTATTATTATACCACGTAGAGCGGATAATTCTTTCAAGAAAATGATTGACTTTTTTCAAAAATAGAGTTAGTGAATCATACCTATTGCCTAGAAAAAATTTGGACGGTGACTAAAAATTCAGCCTGTATATCGATGCCCTTCATGTCTGTGAAGTTTACACAAAAAGAAAATCACTAAATTACTTACGAGTAATTTATTTTTTGTTTCATAATTTACATGGAGCGACTGCCTATCTGACCTCCAGTAATTGGGTAATACGATACCCCTTGGTAAGACTGGTTGTCAGTCTTTTGGGCTTCTGACGACTGTCAAAGATCCACGAACGACAGCCGAGACCAACGGCTTAACGTGCTTTCCGAGGCACGGAGGAGTCTCGGTATGTTAAGATGGTCACCCATCCACGTACTAACCTGATAGATCGACCCCTGCAGTAGGTATTACTTAGCCACGAGCTCCTCCTATATATTACCTATCGCGCCGATGAAATCGATGTAATCATATTTGACAACTACAGAACAATTTGTTCACTGAGCCAATTTGTATTCATTGCAATTTTACACGTGTTGAGCAAAACCATATTTTTTTAGACATATCAAAAATTATAATTAATTATCACATTCCTAAAACAGTCCTAAGCAAATATCCTTGGTGCTTCTGTAAATCAATCAACGGACATATAAAGCTAGATATTTTTACACCCATCGTTGATATTTGTTAGATTTATTAACACGACCACTTTAGGAGAACGGGGAAAACGTGACTAGGTGTTGAATTGGTTTATCCGCATGTTTTACATACCTAGATTACAATGTAGGCCCTATGAGCAAGCTTCAGCAGATGTTATCACACTGATAAGCTTGCTTGCCTTCCCTTCTGCAGTTGAAAACGGGGAACTGAACTTATCATTACCGCACTCACGTGTACTTTGTTAGAAGTACATAGTTATTTTAAAATAACTTAATTTAATTTCCGTATTGAATGCATTATACCTACATGCAATTGCCACATATTTTTTATTTTAAATTTTGTGCTAGCAATGTTGGCAGTGCGTTGCTTAATATCATTGCGAATTTCGGTTTATCAATTTCGGAAATAACACTACCTACATTATGATTCCTAGGAACTACCAAAACCTATATCTGTACCTACTCGTATAGCTCTAGCTGATGAGAAGGCAATTTAAGGGAGCACTAGTCGACGGCTCGAACCCGTAATTAGGCGAGACTAATATGCATACTAAAATAATCTAATTATTTCTTTTATTTATCAATTTTTTATTTATTTACTGGAATAGGCGATGATTTATAACGAAAACGAACGCGTAAAATTTCAGGAACAGACCTTTGGGAGTATAGATATTATGATAAAACTACTAGATGTATTTACTCAAAATAAAATTATTTGAACTTTTCCTATCTAACCATGTACGGTTTCTTTTTTGGCATTGGCATATGGAAGTTTCGACGCTCATAACTTCCAAACCAATATTTTTTTCCAATTCTGCTTCCATACAGGGCTAGATAATAACAAGAAAATTTGATATAATTTTTACTTTTGACCGTACACCGTCAAACAGACTAGTAATCACCATACTACGTTTGTATGGAAGAATGACCGACTAGGGTACCCTTTATGACGATTTTAGACTTATGATAATGGCCAGCTAACAGTTAAAAAAACTCAAAGCAAATAATAAAAGTTAAATCTCAAACAAGCCAAAGAACAAACGAAAACCGAACCTCCTTAAATTCCAAGAATCAAAAGTATTTGTTCTCCAAAACTATTCATTTACTCAATCTCAGAAGTTATCGTTTCTTGGTAAAATATAAGTCCATTGAGCACGATCATTTTCATAACAGCACAATGCCTGAATACGTGATTCTTATGGGCAGTGCTTCTCACAATATGGCTGGTATTTATAAACTGTGGCTCGCGGAGTGCTATACACACGCAGCAATACTAGCTGTAACCGGTTCACAGTGTATTATCTCATTATTAATGTGTTTCACGTTGACCACGTAATTTTGACATGGTGGGTAGGTTGTATGGAGAACAAAATTCTGTCCAGCCATTCTGTTCTGTAAAAATTTAAACCTAAATTTTTTGGTTAAGTGAGCTTAAAGTGAACTGTCATCCTACCTGACGCTCGGGGAATCTAGAGATTGACAGCTCACTTCACGTAAATTTTCACAATGAGATTTTTACATACTAGCACCAGGAATCGCCGCTTTTTTTGTTTATCTAACATTGTTTCCAAGAATGCATTCAATATGATAAAAAAATTGTTGAAAAATGCTTCGGGTTCATTTGTGATTGTCGGAATTATAGCTCCTAAAATACACAAACAAAATGAAACATGAACAGGGCTTTTAGTTATTTTAATTACATATTTACTAAGCTTGTGTCATTTATTTTCTTACCCTTGCAACGTTTAGTTTCTAAGAATGTGACTTTCTTTCCTTGTTTGTTCTTATTACGTCAGTTTTCTCAGAAATACATCTACTTCAACAGTGGATTTAGATATTGCAGACTCAAATCACGGTGCCTAAAAATAACTTTCCACAATATCTACATTTGACGGAAATTTTTCCGAACGCTTATCTTTCCTTCCCGATCAAAATTATTATGATTCACGAGTCTCTGAAACCGGTTATAACTATCTGTTAGCGCAATATTCAAAACAATCTTGAAAGTGATTTCCGCGGTACAACACTATCTTATCGATAGGTATTTCACGCATCTAAAGATAACTATCGATATCAAAGAAAATTATCTATACACTCTTTAAGAAGATGCGTCAGTATGTATATTTATTGGTGACGTATCATAAACAACAATAAAGCTTTACACTGATAGTAATATTTACCGAACACGATATGATAATCTGATATACTTACATTTAAATATTGCAAAATATATGATATAATATACCGACGTGATATAATAAACAAACGTCATCCATAATTACAGGCTTAAACTCTGTCCAAGAGTTATGATAATACTAAAATTATGATTCATGATTCATTCGTGATGATCATGAACTTCTATCTACATAATAATATATCCATATCAGTCATTAATCTTTAGTTCCAATTCTTGATTACTTCCTAGCTTATGTAGCAGAGTCTCCGTATTGCACAAATGTCGCACCGCAATCCATCTTTCGTAAAGCTCATAAATTCAGTACTTCCTGTTGATAGATGTCAAAATGACAGATGTCAAACAAGAATGATTGCTAGGGCAGTGACTTGGCTTTATGTCGATATCTATAAGTAAAAAGATAACAACTGCAAGGTAAAGTAGTAACAACTAAGATATATATTATGTGTCCACTAAAAAAACCAATCCAGCACGGAGTAGGTACAATAACAGTACAAATAGGTAAAATCCGTGAAGGATACGCGTACAAAATTATATTAAATTAACTCTGTGTTAATAAGGTAGGCATTTGCTTAGTTTAATTTATGACAAGTACCTACCAATGTTATAATAGTTCAGTGTTTTATAAGGTTCAATTTTCTGTCATTGTCACACTGAATAAAAAATAGATACAAAGCGGCCTGGAAAAAACAGCTGGAGTAGCAATTACAATTACCTGACTATTAGTTTATCAAGAAAACAAACAACACTGTTATTAGCTGAGCTAGCGTAATAGTTTCAAAGAATGCAATATGTATGTAGGTAAGGCAGGTTTTTCCCCGACAATTTTCTGAGGCAGCTAAGTACGGCCTGTATAGTGTGTGTTCGCGAATTTCATGATAATCCGCCATTCGGTTGTAATGCCAATAAAGCCCTGGCTAGCCGCGCCCACTCTGACACACGATATGTAGGAGTGCCGTTATTTATTTTGCTATCGAAATAATTAATAAAAGCCATGGAAAATGCCTATCTAATAATATTTTCGTGAGGGAACTTAACAAAATGTTTTTGATTTTCCGGAGTCATGGTACTTTTGTTTTATATTTTTTTTGCTTAAAACCGTAAATAAATATCGACTAAGTATATAGAAATAGATATAATGCATGTCTTCAAGGGCGCCGGCAGGTTTATTTTCAGGGAGTGCATTTCAGCTCCACGAAGCGAGCTCGATCATTTTTGCAGTTCGCCTCGGATATGTGTTAGGTTATCGTTTGTCTATTTATACAGAAAGAGGACTGTGTCGATTTATACAAAGTAGCTTAATAAATTAAGATAGTAGGATGCAAGAGCGAGCGAAGCACCCCGCCAGCGGTCGATTAGATTTTCGGAAATAGTTCGGTACTTTATCAACTACTGTACAGAAGTTTTAAAATTGAAAGATTTTAGAATGCGAGAACGAATGAAATGAGCTCGTAAATTTTAGGATTTCACCTCGAATAGATTAACTTCTCTATTATTTTCGTTCTGGATGTTTTTACACCTATGTTTTATTTTGAAGCCAGGAGGAGGTGCAAGTGCACCCTCTTGCCCCCGCTCCCGGCGCCCATGTTTTTTAAGAATAGTAGAAAACTGAAGAAACGGTGGATGGATCGTGTGAAGAATACGACAAGAAAGGGGTGACTTTAGAGATGACGTCATAGAGATGTATAAAGAAGATTTGCAATATCAATCCCAAATAAATTGGAAAATGAGCAGGATGATGACGAAGAGATAATAGGTACTATCGAAGAACTTCATATCTAAGCAATTTGGAAACAAAATCCTGTGAAAGCGATAACCACATCTGTTACCGCCCCGGTTCTATAACGGCCGAGCGCTGCAAGCAGAAATAGTCCTTACGGTGTATAGATATGAAATTCTTCGATGGTACATACACATTCATACACTAGTTTTCATACTAACCGTACAAACATATGGATAGTATGAAAACTAGCCTATTTTTAGAAATAATAAACTACCCTCCATTTTTAAAAAGATCGCAGCAACTACTCGCCTCGACATGGCGCGCGGCGGCACCCGCAACTGACAGCACCGCGACAATCGCTTGGGGTCTCGTCACTGAGCGCGTCTGCGTGAGTGTGCCGTTTCGAACGTTTACTACGTAGTTTCTGTACTGACCATATTTATACTGTGGTATTGCCTTCTTTATTCTATAGGCCATTGCTTTATTTAACTTTACGTCACGTGCGTTTTAAAAAGTACCTACTACCTCACCGTCATCCTCCTCCCTGCCCTCTCAGCATTCTGTCAACTGTTAGCCACGTAGGTAATCCTTTTATGCTTTGCGGGCATTCAAACGGCGGAAAGAAAAGGTTTTATTGCTAATGTAAATGGCTCGGATAATGACTAGGACCTACCTAGTCAAACGCAGTTTATTTTAGTCACGTTATTAACCATTCAATGTAGTAAAGTTACTAGTTCAATGAACTGCGATTATCTCTAGAAATAGGCGCAAGAAAGGGCGATGAGACTGGCAAATTCGTACTTCAGACTTCAGAGGCGGATTTCTGAGAAGTCTGGGAGTCTAGTCTAGTTTCCAAAATAAACGCGAACTATAAAGTCATAATAGATAATTTAGTCATTAGATAGTTTATGTACCAATCTTAACAGTTTGAAATATTGTTTATTGCTCGTTTGCTCGTAAACAATAACAATATCACATCTTGTAGTGTAGGTAAGTACTAGGGATAACCACGCTTCGTCAAATAAAGGCTTGTGCAGACCAGCGCGACGTGACAGCGCGACGCGACACTGGCTATTGTTATACCGTGAAGTTTTCTTAGAAATTGTATTGTTCGAGCTGGTCTGTACGAGCCTTTATAACAAATCCAAGGAAGTAAGGCTCTTCAATTGGGTATTGCTATGGCAATACCCAATTGAAGAGCCTTACTTCCTTGGATTTGTTGGATTTGTGTGTGTTAGTTCCGTAGGTACCAAATTATGTTACTACTTTCTCTATCAATGTTGATTTTTCTTTCCTTTTTATAGAAGGCAGTTTATGTTTATTATAGGTATTGAAAGAGTAGTAGGTATATTGAAATAAAAATATAATCAATTTTAATTACCTCTGATACAACATAAATGCTTTCAAACAAAGTGCTTTCAGTTCTTCATTAAAGGCTCGTGCAGACCAGCGTGACGCGACTCGAACAATTTCTAAGAAAACTTCACCGTATATCAATAGCCGGTGTCGCGTCGCGCTAGTCTGCACGATGCTTAATACGATCGGTGATTTCTACCATTCACAGTAAAAACGAACGGTTTGGTAGGTATATCTACAGCCAGCTAACTTGCAACTTCTTTTTAACAATTTTGTGAGTACTCTGAGTAGCCAACTTTCACAGCTCTCTTATAAGCTTTAGAAGTTATTTACTACGCACACAATAAAAATTAATAAAAAATAGTAGTCTAGTGAAAACATGAATATTTTATCTATATCTGTAGCTTGTTCGACTGTACTTATTTCATCCATTATGTAACCTGTAGTTTACATAAAATAATGTCACCATCGTTATCTCTTTGACCATGGGAAACCGACAAATCGTGAACTGGTATCAAACTGACTTGCGACGTATCGCAATATGGGCTAATACCTACTAAATAGCCTGCCTAGCTGCGAGCAACTTGGAAGTAGCGCGCTCTTGCCGCTGCCGCGGCACCGCTCGCTGCGCTCGCTCAGCTCGCGCACGATTGGTCACTGTTCTCACCTAACCTAACCCATTTCACCCAGTTCACAATATTTCGACAGTGTATAATCTAATCTATCGGAGAATATAAACTAACGGTTCCCACAATCTTACGGGTACATACCCATACAAACTGATACAATGTTAAATCTGCCGCCCCGCGCTACGCGACGGAGAGCGGTGCTGTGTGATACTGATAACTGATAATCGCTAAGTAGAGTGCGGACCGGCCGCTATGGCCCACGCACAATGGTCCACTTGACGGACTGAGTGTGGAAACCCCATAACATAGAGCATAGTAGAGTGCGGACAACATTGTTTAGAAATATTTCCTCACGATAAACCTATGATTTGATTGGTTATTGTTTTTTTAGCCAGCCAATCACAGCGGTTAACTTAAGCTTGACAGTTAGGTACCTAAGAAACTGCAAGGTACGCACCACAAATCGCTATAGGTAAATACGTTTAGTACTAAATGTATCTAAATCATCATTCTTTTTCCGTCAATCGTTAGAAGATGACAGAGACAGAGAGATGTTTTTAAAGTGTACGATTTCTGAAAGGCTACTGTTTGAACCTAACCTTCATAATTCGTTTAAAACAAAGGGGGAGAATGCAAGCGTTATTAACAAACCGCGGTGCCAAGGACAACCTTATCTTATCGAAGCATGGTGCGTGCTCATGGTTATTTAATCGATGGCATAGTAAACCGTCCGGATTTGTATATGAATTACAACAATGTGACAGAAATTAACCGTACTTTGCACTGTTAGAGGCTTAGAGGTACCTACCTAGCTCTACTTATGACGTAAATTTTTTTGTATAGGTACCTACAGGGTTACCCAAAATTATTGTTTTAAACAACTCTTTGTAAGTATATCTATACAATCCTGCTTATGCCACAGCCACAACTGAGAAGACACCGTTGAATTTCTAATACGTATCTCCCTTCATAATAAAATTCTAGTAATGTTTAATTACCCTATAGCACGTCGAGCTCAGCAAAACAAGTTCTTCTCCCCTGATTTTGAATTCTTTCTACCTAATAAATATGTATTAAAAATTCTAAGTTATTTTGCAATTTCTACCTCGTATTTTTCTCGTTTAAAAACATAAAAGGTTTTACTTATGTACATTAAAGTACATGAGCACTTTAACGCTTGAAAACCTTTTAAACGATCGTTGTAAAACTGTACATACAAATGTACTTACTTTATCCTTATTTACTTTCACTAGCTAATTTTCGTGGATAATTAAATATATTTTTCTTTTTAGATCATATTCTTAATGGCACCTCTTTAGTTCATGCATAAGCTATCCGAAAATCAAAACATATTTGGCCTGTGTTTTAAGGGGGTGGGAGGCGTGAAAATTGATTCGCTGTTTAATCCTATGTAGGGCAGATGAAATCGAATCACATACATCACTTACAATGGTCTGCCACATAGCCATTAACTTTTTAGGTCAAGGAAAACTACCGGGATTGGCAGCTGAAGACATGAAAACATGCAACTAATTCCCCCAATTCTGCCGGAATTACCAGTTACCATTTCATGCGTAGTTCATAAGTACCTACAACCGCACATAAGTGGTAACAACTTGACATTAACAGTGCCTCTTTGACGTAGCTGGAAAGTCATTTATGTAATGAAATTTTACGTGTTTGACTGTGCAACACAAGAGCAGTGGTGGCCAAGTTCAATACCAGGCAGTCCATTTACTGTAAATGTGTGTAATCATGTGTACTATTTATTTCATCACCGCACCGCTCTCATAAAGACATATCCCAGAACCAAAACTTCAAAGACATGTAACATGCACCAACCCGTGTGGGTCTTGGTGGAGAATTAAGCAAAGCCACGAACCATTGAAATGAAATGAAATTGTTTATTCTGTGTTTGTTGTGTGGAATCACATTCACACGATATATTTAAAAAAAAAAAAAAAAATTGCTATATGGGTTCATAGAGAGGAAGACTGAGTTCTCATCCAAACAGTGGGAAATTATGCAGATTTTGAAAGCTGTAGTTTCTTAGGCCTGAGTTCTAGCAGTTGGGGAATAGTCTGATTTGTGGAAATCGGTTGTCATGGTATGCGCATGTGATGCGGAGATGTGAAGAAAGTTTTAAGTACGAATGTGAAGCTATAAGAGTAGGGGAAGATCAAAGAAACGATGGATGGACTGTGTGAGGGATGATATGGCTAGAAAGGGGACGATTACTGAGATGAGGACTTATAGAGAAGTTTGGAAGAAAAAGACATGTTGCGTCGCCCACTAATAATTTGGGATGAGGGCAGTAGAATAAGGATGATAATTATAGGCACTAGGTTTTATTTTTCATTGTCAGGTCCATTATACTCGTTGTGTAACGAGAGCGTGCACAAACTCGTGTGTCTGAGATTACAATTTCACGGCACTAAGACCGCACACAGAGAGAAAATGTACTGATGCTGAGAAGAAAATATAATCTGTGCAGTTCAATCGCTCAGATTATTTATTCTATAATCTGAGTTTAATCGTTAATAGTTTCAGAATCTAAGTAAGTAGTAGTGCTGTTGTTTGTTTGTTATTGGAAAGAATTAGGGTCATTGTTGATTATCAAGCAATATACTACTTATATTATGTGCGTAAGACTCTTAGGTATGCAATTTAATCTTTTGTGTTCTATTTTGCTAAGATGAAAACAGAAAAAGAATCATAAATATTTCCATTAAATACATAATTGAAAATAGTAAAAACATACCTAAATTGCTTATATTTTAACGACGAACGTGAGTACCTATTTGTAATTAAATTAGTAATTACCGATTCTGTTAATAACATGCATTATAACATTTATAACCTCCGTGATTAAAATGCTAATGTCCTCTGTAATATTATGAACTTCAGGTTAGACGATGCAAGACATAATATTTGAATAAGTATATCTTTTTGAAAAAAAGCTCAAAAAATATTTTTTGTTTTTGTCAAATATTTGAAATAATGATGATAATTAAGATTGAAACGACTGATTGACACTTCCCGGGACCCAAGGACTGGTTTTTACCTTGGCCAGAGGCTACATTGCCATACAACGTGGCAATCCGGCCAGTCTCTTGGGCACACTACCAGTCGACAGCGATGCGGATGAATTTTTCAACGCTACCTTTATTTTAGTTTTTATAATACTTAGTTAGTTGTATACACACTATACACATAGTTTAGATAGTCCCTAATTGTTCCTGTTACTTTATTCATGTTGAATATATTTGGTGATGTATGAGAAAAAAAAAAAAAAGAAGTATATCTTGCCTGTTTTAATGAGCGTTCCAATAGTTTATATATTAAGATTTATGAATTATGATGTAAATTAACATGGCCTTATTTTGCATTTGGCACTTTACTACGTTCAATTTCTGCAAGTGTAGAGTTCATAAGTAATTTTGTTAAATTTTCCACTAAGCCTTAACTTTTAGCTGTATCCCTACTGACTATTAGGATTAGCAGTTTAGTTAGTCTGTGTATATCTAAGTCTGCAGACTCTTTAGACTCGCCTCCGCTTCTCCGTGCCATGCGCCTGCGCCGGCGCGTGTCGCACAATCCGGTTTTAGTCCTTAACTTTTTGCTGTTTAGAAAATAAACTTATGTACAGCTCTTAAGTTATTTCACATTAATAGGTATATTTACATGACTGAACTAAGTAGATTTGACCCTTAATAAGCAAAGAAAAAATAAGGCTAAGAATTGAGGCAGATGAACAAAAGGACCACGGGGCTCGCTAGTTTTTCTTTTTCGTTATTAGTTCTATGTATCATTTATTGTTTGTACCTATTATATTTATATGTGATCAAACGAACAACCTCGAGTGTTTGCCGTCCAATGTGCGACCTCATTAGTATTTTAAGTGCAGTCAAAACAATGGTATGTGAAAGCCGCGTAGGTAACCCGCAACTATAAAGCAAGCCACCCACCAAGTGAGACCCACGTCTAGAATTTATGATGTGCAACTTGAAATCATTTGTCTGGCACATTAACAAGACTCTAGAAACTTCGCTAACGGTATTGCAACTGTCTAACAAATATCTCTGAAACTTGAAGCACGTCTTTGCTGCGTTGGTAAAGTTGTCATCAGAACTACATGATGCCAGATAGTTTAAATTGTAATGACTGTAATAGAAATATAGAATTTAATTTTATCTTTTATCAAGCAAATAGTTACCTACTACACAAAGTTACTAACAAAAAAATTATTCGCACATCAGTACAAAAGGTGAATTTAAAACAATTTTTTTTATTCATTGAAACTAAATCTTGCCGAATTTATTCAGACATTAGGGTCACTACAACTTGATTTTGCAAGTTTGCAACCCACTGTGCGCATAACCACGATGAACCAAGCCATACATCAAAATGTAAACCTGAACTGGCCTTTGAAGCAAAACGCGAATCTTTACCTTAACCGTTTAGTATAAAGTACAGTTTTGCCTGGGTATAATTGTCTAACAAGGCATTTAGAATTATCTTTCTCAGAATCAACCTTTTGCAGTTTCGCTTTAAAGAGTCTTTATTTTGTGCAAGTCAAAATTGTTTGCTGATATTTTTTTACAACTGAGATTGTGTACTTTTTTGGTTGATTAGCTTTTTTATGAACAAACAGTGAGTAGGTAAACAAATTCTCTAGAATCTACAGAATTATTATGATGAAATCTCTACTTGCTGAAAAATATGTAGAGACTAATAAAAGACCAATCAAGAAGTAGGTAATTGAAGTTAAAATACAAATTTTTGAAACAAAACCGGACTGCTTGTTAGAATTTCAAACAATCTACATAATATTATAATAGATATCTAGCATACCATAGTTCATAGAACACAAAGCACCCGATTCGAGGAGCGAGCCGCGATGTTTTTTACCGCTGTGCAAAGTGCGGGCGGAGGCGCTCGACGCTATCAAGTGAGACGCTTTAATCTTTCCGTTTAGACACCGCTTCTTACCTATGACTGACCTTGATTATTTGTTCCTACAAATCTTTCCTTTTACTACAATACACTCTTCAGTAGTTTTCATAAAGCCATTGAGAATTCTACAATAGCGAGTTTACAGAAAAGAAACTGGTTTTAAACAATTTATCAATGATCCTTTATGTCCTTTTGAATGGCGCGGACAACAAGCTAGAGCGGTTTGTTGTATAGAAATATGAAATCCTTTGATTCTATCGAAGGGGAGAGCGCCTCGAGAACGGTATTTGGGTACAACGAGCGAGCGGCGCGGGGTGGGGCAGGTGTCGGCCACTGGGGGGGACGAGTACGTCTCTAGAAATTTCCATTGCCTTGCCCAAGCGCCGTTGTTATATCGCGTTCACATACACACTAAGCGAAAAGGCTAGAAAGAGACGCACGATCACCGCCTCTCCTCGCGTACCTACTACACGCGTTTTATGTCCAGATAATCGAAGCTGACTTATTTGGTTTTCTCTGACTGCGTTCACGATAAAGTTTTAGAGACTAACTCGTGAAATTATTGCTGTTTTATTTCGAATTTTAAACATAATTGAAAGGTGACTGCTAAAGATGCGGTATACAAAAACAAAATTCTTTAAAAAATTAAGAAGGCTTGCTTACATGCTCATAATAATGGGTATTGAATATGGATGATTTTGTATCGTTATCAAATGAATAAAGTTGGGAGCCGAAGCGATCCGCGGTCGCGACCGCCTCCTCTACACTCGTGGCACCAATTTGGAGGCCGCGCCGTGTAGTCGCACGCGCAACTTTCGTCTCCACGCTTCAGTAATACAGAGGCCAGCCTTGCCGGGGTATTCGCTATAGACTTAGGATATGCCTACCGTCTGAAACTAAATTGAACTCTAACAGAAGGCACTAGACTCGTTTTCACTTTGAGTGGCGCACGTCAGACGAACTTGAATATATCTGTCCTTGTCTAAAGGCATCCCGTTTTTGGTTATTTTCCATTGGACAGAAATGGAGACGGGCACCGCGAGCGCTTCTATTTCTTTCTAGATTGATCTAAAGATGTTAGCGGTTATGGATGCCTAAAAATTTATTTGAACGTAGCTCTCATGTAAGTATTTGATAAAGTGATATAATACTGCAAAATTAATAAAGAAATAGAACATGTTATTTTAAATTGTGTTCATCATGTTTTAACACTGAACCACACAAAACAAGGAAATCGATTGTTAAGGGAAAATGTGTTATTCGAAGCGATTACTAAGTGTCAGTGTCAGTTATTCATGCTACATGTATTATATAGGTTTTGCCTCTAAAGCATTGTGTCGTGTGTACTGCGGGTCTGTGGTGGACAAGCGCTTGCGCATACTGGCGAGTGTCCGCTTGCACCGGATCGTGTAGACAATACCCAATGAACACCTGATCTTGTTGATGAATAAAGACACGAGAATTGTTATAACATTACAATTCTGTCAAGTGATAAGTATGTGCGATTTCACTTGATGACTACCGTACCTCTGATGGAGAATGGCAAAAGTGACAATCACTGTCAAACAAACTGTATCTAATTACATTCCCGTGAGGAACTTCAGCCAAAGAAACCATCCAATTAAGTCATTTAACAAGAATAGTAATGGTTATTAACAAGTTCAGAATACAATGCTAAATATTGGTTGTAGTTACTTAGGACACGGGCAAAAAGTCATCAATGACATTTTTGTCGAGAAGAAAATAATATAAAAGCGTTTTGTATTCGTAACACTTTAATCACTTTTTGAATTTAAAATAATAATATAACAGTAAAAGTTAAGTGAGAAGAACGAGAACATTAAGGAACATTATGCACGATAGTTAATCCAAAGAGCGGATAACATAACAAGCTAAACGGAAATAATAATCCTACGCAAGAGGGATGAGGTAATATCCCAAATGCACTATTCTGACTTCAAGATGAGAGAATCCCACAAAGTTATCAGCGACATAAACGACACAGCAACCTTTGGAGTGGATTATAATTTATAACACAGTCAGTGGCAGTGTAGTTTTTCGGAACAAGTCCTTTACACAAAACCTCTTTGTAAACAACAAATACCAGACAGAGAAACATTCAGCATCTTCAGTTTTCCCCAACCCATAAGAAATACCGAATGAAAACTAAAAGTAAATATTTACTTATGGACATTACGTGTACGAATTACAAGACAATTACGTACAGCTACTGGCGATTTTGATACAAAATTTTATAATACGTCACCTGCCCAGTCGGGTAAAATTGTTAAAGAATTATTATTATCTACACGTGAATTAGTATCACATTTAGAAGGTGATCAATCAACGCTCTTCACAAAAATAGACTTGGGTTTTGCAACACCAACTTTTACAGAATATTTTCCACCATTACACATTACATTAACAAATGATTAGTCATCCGTGTTTGTATGAAACCCCCAGTTTTTATTATTCAGTGTTAACTCCTTCCTTGGGGTGATTGACTGACCCTAATGCCTTAGTTTATGTTGCAACCCTTCCGTAAATAAATTATGGTAGTGCATGCAATTTTAAATGTCCCCTTTTAAAATTAGGGGCTCTGTCTGTTACTAACTTAGTAATTTTAGGTTTCTACCATGGTTGGTTTACGCCTAAACTTAGCGGTGTTGCTGTTATTATTATCACTCACACTCCGCACCTATTGGTTGAATTATTTTCAGCAACAGGAAATAATATATGTAGTACCAAACGGAGCCAACCGTTCGGTGTCGCTTTGTGAAGCAGCTAAAATAATATAGTAAACCGGTAGTTAATAGTCATCTTGCAAATATGCCATGATGCCATCTATCATCCCAAGAACAACGCATCATGACCGTGACAATCTATGGCTAATGAAAGGTACATATCATGCATGAAACTAAAATGGTTCTATAAACTTTTGTGGCAAGCTAATTTGACCATGGCAAAGCTACAAGTACTATTTGAATATATACTTTATGATGATATTTTCAGTAAAATACGGATTAATCTACACACATTAGATATTAGGTACCTAGGTGAGTACCGGGTAGTACTCATAATATTTGTTTACTGGAAAACCAAATTATTATAACTATTTAGAATATCGAGGATGTTAAAACAGAGCATGATGGTGCTACAATTTGTTTAACACATTATAACAATACAAACTAGGTTCAACAATAATGCGCAGGTAAAATCGCCTTTTAAGACGTAATAAATGGCGCAAATGAATTCAGTCTACAGCGACGAACTGTTCAGTTAGTAATATATTCTTCTATTTTGCATACAAAAAATTTACGCTGACGTGATAATGTCGCCATGAGCTGTGACGTACAACGATACATTTGAAGTGTCTCAATTAAACGTGCCTTAGGAATATTTTTGATGCAATTTGACGAGGCGTTTTTGGACTGCTGTGGACTTTTGCTTAACTAGCTTTACTGTTGATTTAGTATTTGGCTATTCCTCAACTAGACTATTTATTTCTGCTTCTTCAAGCTAAAGTTTAACAACAATCACGTATTCACGTTCTGTTATCACGTGTTCGATGGGCATGTGAGTGTAATGTCGTTATAAAGTTGGGTGCTTCACGATTTTATAAATCAAGCATACACTCGTACCACGGAATTAGACATTTTGATTTGTTAATTTGTTGTCATAAGTCGATTGATTAGGGTGTTCGTGGTGATAGCTACAGTTTTAGAATTTTATGTCTTTCCTGTTGGAATAAGGTCCACATTGCGGCGGTTTGCTTTAGTGGTTTTCTTACTATTACTTAATACAGTGTCTTTTTTGTCTATATAAATATTATACGTCCTCGTGTCACATGGTCCTGACAATGTCAGTTTTACAAAGTTAGTGCGTCATTTTCAAAAGATGTTCCTTCAAATTTCTTTAGAAAACATTGACATTCATTGATACAAAAAGTCTGTTTACTGCCTGTGGTTAGTATATTTGTATTATACGCTTTATTTTTGTGAAAGTTTAGATAGAAAAACAATTCAGTGCCTCAGGCGCAGTTTTTGTGTTTACTGCCGCAATGTTTTTGGCTTCTTTGTGTTTTATTTACTTTCACATTATATTCGTACTCAGTAAATAGTAATACATTTGTAGGAATTAATATATATTCTTTATTTTATTGCCAATACAATAGTAAATTGCTTGGGTGTTTCCAACTTTTCAATACACTTCAGCATAATAAAAGGAAACCGATATTGCATAAACCACGTGAGATAACTTTGTAACGAGGCGAGGTAATGAAGTGAGTAAAAAATATTAAAATTACATCAGACGTTCGGATCAAGTTCGGCCAAGTAATAACAGCCACATGGGTCGACCGAAGTTTAAAAGCTGAGCTTTTCGTTGTCGATTCGTGGATGGGTGATCATCCAATACTTACCGAGGCCTCGCCGTGCCTCGGAAAGCAAGTCATCCCGATATTCGGATCACCAGTCTTACCATGGGGTATAGTGTTACCCAGTCACTGGGCTGTGGAGGTCAGGTAGGCAGTCGCTCCATGTGAAATACTGGCACCTATTCAGTTGCGTCCCGTTAGACTGGAAGCCGACCCTAACATATTTGAAAAAGAGGTAGATAATGATGAAGTTAAGATTGTAAGTAAACTGCAGCTAACATAAAAAGAACTATGGTGATGCTAATCGATTTCTGAAAAGCATTGAAAGAGATGCCACTTGACCTTCTCGAGCTCAGCGTCCGTTCCGGATAAATACATGCAAATCTACCAATTTCTTATTACTACCCCATTTCAAGGTTTTTATAAAATCGATTAAGTATGATTTTTTAAATTAAGTAATTATTATGTTTACATAGGTAGTCTACTTAAATTGTTGCATGTCAACTATCTTTTTTTGACAATAAAGTACCTACCTACTGATTTCAAAGGTAAGTATTTTTTTTCTACTGTAATTATTTAAAGATAAGTAGGCATGTGATTTCAAAAGGAAGTATTTTCAGCTTTGTAACAAAGCAAGTACCTATAGTGAAACCATTGTTTTAATTATTATGGATACATAAATAAAAACCAAGCTTTAGCATAATTGCGTGTGAAATCGGTACCCTAAAGATACATCATAATTATATCGCACAGCTTCAAAACGCAGTTCTGAGAAGTGAGAACAGAGTGTTATAGGATTCGGTCTGACCGAAGTAATTATTCCGCTGCATTCCGTTGTTTCAAAACGTCTATGAAATTTCGCGTTTCTTCAAAGAGCGTCGGAACGGCTCCGTTCTGAAATACATGTCAATTGACGTATTTTTTATTTATTTACGTGCGCGTTTTATCGGTTTTCCAAATTTTACTACACTACACGGTTTATGAGCCAGTTAGTTTGACGGTGATTTTCTCGGTTTCCAACCAAGCCCAATTAAAATTAATCAATTCATACAAGTCGACGATTCAAGTATGTTCGCAAAGCAATTTATTTAGAGAAAGTAATCCAAAGATAAATCGAAACAGTATCCAAGAAACAAAAATTCGCATTCGAAATTCAAATATTATGTTTAAAAAAACTTACCTTAAACACCGCCGGAGCTAACGGTATAGCCGCTTGGTTGTGAAGATGTTTTTTCGACATTTTCGGGTCTTTTTACTTCCACGCGTCTATTTATCGGTATCCTCACAAATATTGAATAAACTATACTTGTTACTTTAAAACAATTCTAAAGAAATAGTATACTGAAACGAGTTCCGTTCAAGTCGCCGCTGAATAGAATGACGGTATAAGTTTTCGCCGAGCAAAAATGTATTTGTTAAAAAATCGATGAATGTTTTCTAGAAAAATATTTTTGACGAGTACACTATTTGGTCACTTGCTAAACAGTGCCAAAAAAGTTAACTTTAATTTGAGTAGGACGCGTCGGTAATAAATAGTGTACCATACGTCGTGCCACGGTTACGGTCAAGTCGGCAATGAACGGGTGAGGCGCGAGTGAGCGCGCCAAAAGGAGTGAGTCGCGCTGAGGCGAGCCACCGACCCACCGAGCCGCTGAGCCGCTGAGGGGGTCGCCTGACGCTGGTAGTGGACCGCGAAGGCGCCAAGTGACGTAAGCGTGTCTCGAGCAATACAGCGGCCTGAAAACGCGGTGACGGTTCCGTTCAATCGCTGTATCTAGTCTGCTCGTAGTTTTTCACTGTCATACAGGATGTCCTAGTTCAGGGGTCGAAACCTCATTGATGTAACGTGTTCTGAAGTTTGGAAATAAATTATTATTACTGTGGCGGTAGGTATAGCACGCACCTAGCGAACCGCCAATACAATACGCCTAGCCTTCAAAACACGTGAGTCACGATCACATTATCCTAGCGCGGCTATTCAATGCTAGGCGATACAAAGCACTTACTTGACTGGGCTGGAATTGTGCAGCTCTCCATTGCTGATGGTGTAGACAGCTAGCTTCGTTTTACGACTCATTACTAAGTCGAAGATAGATCCTTTTGTTCAGAAGCACAGTAGTAGACTACCAATAAACACTGATTGCAGCGACCGCTATTGCATTGATTACTGCCTCAAGTATTGTACTGATTGCAGCGTCAAGAGTTTTATAATTCTTATAATCCTTTTCCTGTTGTTAGCCATGCTATGTACTTGTACATGTTTATAGAAAAGACCAGATAATTAAGTGCACACATGCATCACTGCGTAGGACTTCCCGGAGTGCAATTCTTAAACGCAAGACGAGTAAAAAGATTTTTTTTTGTATTGTTGGAACTCCATCATTATTACCTATGATTTATATTTTTATACGTAGGAAGGCCTACCACAAGACCTTGTTAAGGCCGCAGGAATACGCTTGATGCGAAAGCACAGAACCACCGCTCGTAGTGGCGGTTCTTGGGAGAGGCCTATGTCAAGCAGTGGTTGTCTTTCGGCTGAAATGATGATGTGTTAAAAATCACAAACGTTCCTATTCAATTGTTCATGGAAGTATGTGTGTATCTTTTTAATTACTAACTCACCATGAGAAAACTACGTTTGTCTATCGGTACTGTATAATTTCATCGCTTATCTAGCACTACTCAGTAATCTTACAATGAATTAATTCCACGTCTTAGCAAGCTCAGCCTGAAGTGTAAATAGGTAGGTACTCGAAGTAAGGACAGCGATATATTATTCATAAACAAAAGTGTTTCTTTGCAGAAAATAGTATCATTACAGCAGACAACGAGTTGGAACCATTGATTTGATGCATACCTAGGTACATACATCTCTCATTGTGCTGTCAATACTGAATCTAATAAAATAACGACTGAATCGGACCTTTTTCAATCGTTGAATAAGAATATTTTTCTTTTTACACTACTATTTTTGCAGACAGGCGCGACTCGACACAGGTAGAACAATTTTCAAAGAAATCGTTCCACCGCGGTGTCGCGTCCTAGCGCCCTAACTACGTGACCCGTCTGCGGGAGCCTAAAGCCAACATAATTTCCATAATTTACACCAAACCTTTTCGTTGGCTGTCATTTAATCCATGCATAAACAAATCCAGAATTTCCAGTGCAGTTTCTGCTTTCACAGTGACTTTCTTCGGGCAAAACAAACTAACACAGTTACTCACTATTCAACAACTTCTGTTTCCAAAACAAGTGCTGGCTAGCTAGGTAAACTTCTCGACATTACCAATAAAAGACAATACAACTGAACAACACACGACACACAACCACACACCAGCAGTGATATTCTGTAACCATCTCACCGTGAAAACTTAGGTGAAGTGAGTTGTCATTCCAACAGGGTGAGATGACACTGACAGCTCACTCCACGCTCACTTCACATGTTTTTACGGTGAAGTGGTTACGGGAACCGACATGCTGTTCACACATACCGGTTCTGGGCGGTGATCGAAATAACACCACCCAAAAGACAATCGCCCAAACTTCAAATACTGCCTGAGGAACTGTTTTTAACACCAATGACAAAACGGTAGCAATAGTAGGTACCTACTTATTTTGTTTACGTTATGTATGACTTAAGACTTGCGTTCCCGAACAAGGTAAACATAATTTTGGTGATAGTAGACTAGCCTCAGATCACATCTGCAGACAGTCAAGCTTAGAGCGATAGAACCTACACAAAAAAAACAAAAAACTTACTTCCAAAACAGACTACAAAGCGACAAATAGGTAGGTACCTACTTAGCTTTAATTTCGGAAGTCGGTGTCTTTGGTTATGTATTGTCGGTATTTACTAAAGCCGCCGACTTCTGTCACTTTGTAGTGTATTTTTTTGAAGTAAGTTGTTTTTTTTTGTAATATAGTTTTTATTTTTCTCTTTTTTATTGTGGTACCTACCCCATAAATTCGCATTTCACTACTTGATAGATATGTGAATATGTACATAGCAGGAAGTTATTATATCTGTATCAACATACACTAACTAGAAAAAAATACGTAGGTATTATTGAAGCTATAGTACGAGTATATACTATAAAAGTAAAATACAACTGAATTGAGAGCCTCCTTTCTTTTTTAAGTCGGTTAAAAAGTCAAAAATGTACGAGTATGTTGTATGTCTAAACTATTTTGCAAATATAACTACCTAAGGTACAATTGTCATCAGTAAATCTTTAATAAGTATTATACATATTAAAATTTTTGTAAGATGTTGTTTTTACGAGACGAATTTAGTTAGTTAAGTTTAGTTAACAATATTATATAATTATGCTGATGATTATTATTATAATTATGGTGTTGCAGAGCCATTCGAGTAACGAAGTGATAAGCCTGCTTACAATATGTGAGAGGTACGCGGAGACTCATGGGCTCAGATACATTCTTACTAGTTTTCAAGGCGGGCACTATAACTTACCCTATTGAACCGTACTTGAAACTTTGCGGAAGTTCCTTAAAGCAAGTCACTTCTTTCAAGCATCTGAGCCACTGGGTTTCCGAAGACCTAAAAGACAGCCTGGATATTGAGCGTTGTCTTTCCGCTGCAAGGTGTTGGCACGCAGATTTGCGAAATGCACGACTGAAGTAAAGACTTCACAGCGTAATGTCAGTCGTTTTATACATGCAGTCTGTGGGTCACCTTATACACGCAGAGGGCATACAGCGCCCTGCGCCTACAATACAATAATGCGTTCAGGGTGTTGATGGGGTTGCCACGCTACTGCGCAGTGCTTCCGAGTTCCGACATGTTCACAGAGGCGAGAATACATCTATTCTCGCCTCTGTGAACATGTCGGAACTCGCTTGCGCATGATGGCCTGAAAGCCATCGCTTTCAGGCCATCATGCGCAAGCGTTGCGCTACCATTATGCGCAGGGTACGCGCCAGCCCCAACAGCATCCTGAAAACTATAGCTGATAGGTGGGACAGCCCCATAATGGGACATTGGATACATGCCACTGTGGCGTATTAATAAATAGTTTGTGTTGATTTTCTAGTAGATGTAAGTACTAACTCTAGTTTTTAAGTCGTGTGTAAACTAACCAAATGGACTACTTATGGGCCCGAAATAAAAGAAGTTAATTTAATAACCTACTCACAGCGATTTCAAACTCTCCCAAACGACAATCCTGGATCCGCCACTGGCTGTAACAGCTGAGAATGACCGTATAATGACCGTGAATGTAAAAGAGGTTGTAGCGAAAGCTGGCTGATAGAGTCTACTACTTCATCCGCACGTGTAGCATGAACACAATAACGGGTTTTGGAGATCACTGGCGTCGGCTTTCCTCGTCATTCTTTGCCAGACGAGGTGTCTGTACTGGTTCGTCGAACCATCTGGTGTGCTGCCTCCAGGTCGTTGTTTACGAAGGACATCCAAGCTAGGGAGGATGTCGATGCTTAGGACTGGTCTTGTCATGTGATCTTCAGGTCTTCTCATCATACTTCATAGTGTCATCTCAGGCGTGGTACGTTCTGTTTTTGCTGGAGACTCTTGATTACCTAAACTTTGTATTTTTATAAGGTATTTAGATCAAACTGACACTATAGCTAAAGAAAATGTTGGCGATGGTAGAGCTAACATGGCTTTATTATTATATATGGCTATTTCTGGTTCAACATATGTTTTCATAATATCTTCCCAAATATTGCAAAATTTCAATCGCGTGTTGCAATCACCCCATAATTTGGACCCCTATGGACAGCAGCTGCTGCCTGTTTTCTAAACAGCCCGCAGGTTTGTGGTTTTTGCGAAACAGGTGCTAAAGATTCGTGGTCTGAAAATTAAATTTAAGGAATTAAATTAAGTAATTTCAAAATAAAGGAATTTAAAATCTATATCTTCATTATAAACCTAATGAGGAATGAGGGAAATTTCGTCAGGAAAGTTTTGAGCATGAATGTAGGAGCAAGGGAAAACGATGGATGGACTGTGTGAAACATGATATGGCTAGAAAGGGGGTGACTACCAAGATTACGACTAATAGAGTATGGAAGAAAAAGATATGTTGCGCCGACCACAAATAAATTTGGATAGGGCCGGAGAATGATGGCAAAACATATATACAATATTATGAAGATATTAGCTAAAACTTTGAAAAGTGACTTTGCAAAACAAAGTCGCAATTCTTGTGTCTGTGTGACCGCTTAGATCTTCTAAAATTCGCAATAGATTTTGCTGCAGTTTTCACCATCATTTAGTTCTATTTCGAATTTTATGGCGAAAGGTATGTCAATAATCTTTATACTAATAATAAAGCTGACGATTTTGTATTTTTGTTTGTTTGTTTGAAAGCGATAATCTCTTAGAACTATCATTAGGATTTCCTTGTTTTTTTGCATTTGAGTGCCTAGTTTTGAAGAAGGCTATCTATAGGACTAATGCCCGAAATCACCAACACTAAGTATAACCTAAATTAATTCCTAAATAAAACTGCACCGTTCGATTATTAACGCTAGACTTAGCGCTGAGAGTTGAAAATCCAGCGCACTTTTATTTAGGGATTAATTTAGGTGTCACTTAACTGTCGGTCAAAACGGGCATAAGGGTCCTATAGGCTATTGGACCCATATCAGCTGAGCAAAAAGAAAAAAAGCGATCCCTGTATCGTCTAAGAAACTTTTTACCCGCTAAGACGAAAACTATGCTTGTGCAGACTGATTTTCCCTATCATCGACTATGGTGACGAGTGCTACTTTGACTTGAATTCGGTTATGCTGGATAAGCTCGACAGACTGCTCAACAATTGTATCCGGTTTATATTCAACCTCAGGAAATATGATCACGTGTTGAGCTATAGGTCTCAGCTCAAATGGATGTCAATTCACCAAAGAAGAAGTTTGCGCGCTTTGACCACGCTTTTCTCCCTTCTCAACTCTCCCACTCCTCCTTCTTATCCTATGTTTCACTTCCAATATCTATGTTCTTCACACACTAAGAATCTGCGTTCTTCTAACAATCTTCTCCTACTTTGTCCTTCTCATACTTCTGACTATGTTCATTCTTCCTTTAATATTCAGTCCATTCTTTTATGGAATGCGCTTCCTCTTGATATCAGGACGGCGACCAGTCGGTATGCATTTAAGTGGAAATTGCAGTTTTTTTTAAATAAATAGACATCAACCTACCTAGTACAATCTGTTAAATTTCTTTAATAGATTTTCAACTTTATCACTAAAGTATAAAGTTCAAAGTTGATGGGGAAAATTTGACAGTTTCGGTTATGTTGACCTGCTGGCGTCTGTATATTAATATTTTACTCAGATAAAACACAGATGTTTGGACACCATTGCTCTGTGCGAATCAGGGGCGGATCGCTAGTTGTAAATTAAATTGTCAACAGAAACCTGGGGACAAAAAATAAATAAACAAGGATTAAAACAATACTCCTTTTTTGCATGCTGACTATTTCAATTGTTCGTATTTAAAGAAATGTTGATTATAGGTACCTAAGTACTGTAATAATATTTTTCTTTGTTCGTTTTGCTATCAATGATTGATTTTAATAGGAAAATCAAATTGATTTCATGCAACCCTGACTGAATCATTACTATTTTAACGATGAAATCTCTCAGCCCTCCGACCATTCTACTGTTTCGGTATCACATCCTTTGTGGACACTTCCAGGAACTGCTTCATGTTTTTCCTTCCCCCAAAAGCCATTTTCACGAAATGCTGTTCATATGAATGTTAAAGTTAAAAGTCACAGATGACTTGCGTTTTCGATCTAGGAAATTCAATATTGCAAGTATTTACAAGCGCCAGATTTAAAATATGTTGCCATATTAATAATGTATGACCACAAAACATGCAATTTTTGTAACAAAAATATTTTTGTTATATTATTACGAAAGATTTTAGAATCTCAGAAGGAAACACTTGATGGGTGGACAAGAAAAAACAAACAAAAAAAAAAGCCTCGAAAGCATTGTATTTATTGAAGATTTATCTGAATAGAAATCTTCAATTTTAATGGCCGGTATTTATTCCCAGAACAGGTAAAAGAACTGGACAGGTTACTGCCTGCCCCAATAAACTGGCAACAATACAAACCATGAAGACACGAATAAACTTGCAAGAATACGAATAAAGTCACAAGGAAAATCATTTGCATTATCAGACACTGACAGACGTAACACCTAGCTCAGGTGACCTAATCGTTGAAATGACTGAATACCAAAATAAATTTTGTAGATATAGTACCGTGACGTAATAACAGCCAATAAAATCCTGAACATCGGGACTTTAATGGAGCTAAGGATGGACGATAACATCGCAGTGTAACCACATGCATAACGACCAATCCTATAAGGATTTACGATGAGTATGCATTAGAATAAAAAAGTTGTAGGTACTTAAACCTATGGAAAATTCCCTTTGACTGGCGCCACGGAATCCTGCCTACCAAGAGACTATAATGTCAATAAAACTGTATTGTCCAAACGTGGCTTAGGCAGCCATTAATCAAGGTATTATGAATGTTCCGCTGAAAAAGGCACGAATTATAACAGCGATGGATTCAGCTGTGATAACTGAAGTTTGAATAGAGTTTGATTGAATATATAAGTAGGTATTTAACTACATTTTTGTGAAATGAGTCATTTTAAAGACATTTGATTTGAGCTACAACCTTATTATAAGGAAGGAGCCTCGTTGGTTAGGTGCTGCTGCTGAAAAGGAGGAGTTTGATTCTCAGGCCGGGCAAAGTGGTATTGGGGCTCGCCCTAACTAAACATAACTGGCGAAATGTGAGTGTAGCGACGAGTACTATGTACACCTTTGCCTAACCCTTCCGAGATAAACAGACAAAAACTGATTAAAAAAAAACAGTTTTACTCGTCAAAATGAAATTATGTTTAAAAACTAGATGAATTCGGTGTTTTCTATCCAACTACTCTAAGAAAGATCTAAACAAACTCAGAGGTAATACTAATACGTTATTTTTGAACAGATGTATTTATTGAACATGTCAATATTTGTCGTGTTGTTGTTACTCGTATTAGTAACTGAAAAATGCAAATCAATCACTACGTTTCATATAATGGTGGTGCAATAACGGCCTCATTTAAGTATTCATTGAAATAATCTTGATGCCTTAAATTCTTTCAATTGCTTCATATATATATTTTTTACTGCGCAATAGAATCAAGATGATTCTAGTTTCGTTAATGAGTTGAGATCAATAGCTGGTACATAACAGAAAAAAATATTTGCGAATTGAAACGTCATACAATTTAAAGAATCATGCAAAACAATGAGAAAACGATCGTTTAACACTACTTGTAGTGTTAATGAATCGGTAAATTTCATGGTTTATAGACAGACAACACACCTTATTCTAGTCATTATCAGATGGATGACGATACCATCCATCACATCTTTATGGACGACAGCAGTTAATTTTGAATTCGTACGTTAACGTCTTGTTGTGCGTACTAAAATAGCTTATACAGCGATGATGGTTCTTGTGTACACAATGATAATAAAGTCTTGATAAAAAAGTTTCTGTGTTCTCGGCAAGGTTATCGACTTCTTAATAATAGATCCTTTGATTGAAATTGAAGGCTATAAATAAATCAATCCCGCTGTGACGAATATTGCGGAATCGATTTTGCCTATATCTGGTTTGGACACTGTTCTCTTCAGGGAGCTGCGTCACCAGGTCCTTGTCAGCAATTCCAACCCAGTTGTCTTCCTCATGTTTGTTTCGTTGGTGTTGTTATTTTTCATATAAGTTGTTTCGTTGGTGTTGTTATTTTCACAACGGGAATTCAAACGGTTTACTCTCCATCAAATTATCAGAAAATAAAACATCTTCTTCATAATGTTTTTTTTTTTTAAATTATATGCAGTGTAGACTCCTAGAAACATTTAGAAAAATTTCAGCGACTACAGATACGTCTAAAACAAAACGCAAACACTGAGTACATTGCTTCTAACGTTACACAAGAAACTCATACTGTGAACTTAAACGTCTTCATAATTCTGAAACGTTTTCTAAACCTGGCTTCAAAATCATCATCATTAGTGACTCTGTGTTTTTCCTGTACAAGTATGCCGCGTGCTATCATTATTTCAATAGATCTTATTGCGTCATTTCGCGGAATGACTGTTTTGAAACACTGGTGACTCATATCAGATAAACTGATAGTCCACTCGAACACTAGTTACGATTTCGATGCACAGTAAACAATTCCATAGTGAACAGCGGCGCCAAGTCATAATAATCAGTGTGTGACAATCAAGAGATGTAGTAATTCGGAAGAAACCCGAATATTACAGTCATCGTTATCAGTTTACTACTGAATTAGTCAAGGTTTTCTTATTGTTCAGCTTACTGATGTTAGTTTAATACTTAACATAAAAGACACTGACAATAATAAAAATAACGTTTTGGGTTAGAGGTACCAACTTATGATTTCTTCAGTGTGGTCAGTCCCAGTCTTTTAAAAGATACTCCACGAATGTAAGTATCGTAATTGAACCGAGTAACCTTGACCGATTTGCGAAAATGGAGCATGTCAGTAACCAGTAGCTTGGGGATTACGAGTAGGGGGAGGAAAAGATGATATATAAAGTGGGGGGTGCATGCGGTGCAAAACGGTTTCACGAGCTGTTTTCTATCCAGAATTTTATATACTTGGGGCCGATTTTCAGACCGTCAGATACTATAACTGTAGAATGAATTATATAGGTAGGTACATCAGTTTGATACTTTCAATAGAAAATCCGCCAAACTATCATATTTATTCCTCAGATAAAAGTTATCTGACGATAGAAAAACCTGAAACAATAATAAATGTCATAATCACGGAGGTTAAACGATCGCTTCTCATAAACGAAGTTTCTATACCAGATGGCTATTCAAACACGGGCCATATTTTTGTTTACAGTGGGTGTGACGTTTGCCAGTAATGCTTCAAATGTGGTCCGGCAATACTTTAAATACTTACATTATTAAAATATTAAATTCATTCATTCATCCACTGACCGACAACGTACAGCCGGAACCGTTGGGCCTAGAAGCATGATTTTGCACTTATACAGGGTGTCCGGTAAATAATGGATAACTTTTTAATAGCATATATAATAGATCGTATGGCAGTTCTAAAAAAATACAAAAAACAGTAAAAATCCCTCGTAGTACCTAAGATTTTTAACTAACCTTTTTTACCTTATTTTACATCCTTTTAGGGCTGATCTCTGATCAGCTATGTAATTAGTAATTATGCAACACATTTCCATAAACGATTACGATAAAAATTGTTTCATTTTGACAGATCAACAAAATTCATTGCGTTATTTACGTTGTTGAGCAGATTTTTTTTTAGAACTTACGAAGCAATGTTTTAGCAATTTGTTTCAAAACGATTCAAATTTCGATTGATCGTGTATACCTTCGGTGTATACCATAGATATAATAAAGAAGGTGTATACTCAATTAGGGTACAGGTAACTTCAAGCGTACTTTCCAAGTATGAGAAATGAAAAGATTTTTGAAAATTCTCCCCTAAATGGATTAAATACGTGATAAAAGTTTGTATGGAAATCTCATCAGCCTACATTACTTGTTGCAGTACGAGTGTAACTGGCCAATATTTTCATTTGACCCGGTCATTCCGGAAACTATTACAGGAGTCAATTGAACTTTATCGTCAGCCATTGTTGTCCGTGTCAACGAAAATACCTACTAGTGGCCATACTGTTGTGGAAATATTATTGCCGAGCCATACCTTCGAAAATTTTAAAGTTATGTACAAATATTGCCCGCTTAAGGTGCTCGTAAGCGGGCAATATTTGTACATAACTTTTGCCTATCATTGAAGTAATAACACACATTTTACAAAAAATGTGCAGACGCTAGCATGTCAACCTGCTACAATCTGTCAAATATCTTTAATAGATTTTTAACTTTATCTCTAAAGCATAAGGTTCAAAGTTGATTGGGAAAATTTTACAGTTTCGGGTAGGTTGATGTCTGTACTTCAATAGTACGTACTTTTTAATCAGGAAAGTCTCGTTAGGAGCTTGTGATATAGTTCTTAAACAAGGCTGTTAGTGGTCGTGCAGTCTTGCCTTCTTTGTTTATATGAAGAGTGAACAAGAGGCTTTCGCCCTGGCCATAGATTCCTGGCGTCGGAACATAACTGGCTTTTTTCAGTACCTTTAATACTTCTAACTTTTGACAGGATAGCTTTTTATTTAACTCAGAGCTATTAACTAGTAAGTACCTCCCTAACTTCTCTAGAATTGACACCATACAAAGGATAATCAGGTCCTATCTACCATTATATTATCTTATTGTGCGAGAAGCAACAGGACCGGTCGATGTAATGGTGCTTGGTCCCGGGAGCTCGAACGACATCTTTTGGCTGAAATGACGATTGTTTTACATACTGTGTTAGGAATATGATATGATGCGTTATGAATATTCTCTCTACGTAGTCCGTAGTACGTAGTCTAATTATTTCCGCAAAAATAATTATAATTTTCCACTTTACTTTGCAGAGCCACGTGCCTTCTAAGGCGACCAAGCGTAATCGGTGATATTCACCATAGTCGCATCACTTGAGAACGCTTGGACCTACGAGTAGGTATATGGCTATTTTATGTTTTAACGACTAATTGAAGGAAACATTGCATTCCTGATTAGCGCCGCCACTTTTTTTTGTCCTTTGTGTTAGGTCATTAAGTGATTACGTCCACCATTGAGTTTTGTTTATGCAGAATAAACATTTTCTTTTTCTTTTATTTCTTTCTTTGTTGTATAGTGATGTTGTCTATGCAAACATGTTATTTAGCCTTCAGGCAAAGTCGAGTCGAACTACTTATGGACTCAAGTTTAAAAAATATTTAAAAATTTTTGGTGCTCTGCAAAGCGACATAATAATAACTACTGCTTGTTTTTGCAATTATATTCTGACACATTAAGTTACAGAAAGTTAAATAACGGTGCATTCTGAAGAGTCACCGCACGTGACGATATATTGCAGGCCACCAAGCTTAAAGCTATTATCGTAAGTCAGCAAACTTCAAGCATTTATTCAACCTTACTTCTTTAAAGTTCTTCGTTGACAGTTCAACACTGGGATTGTCAGAAGAGCTCTATTTCGTATGTAAATAAAAACTTACAAAAATAACAGCCAGTAGAACTTACGTGAACAATCTTCACTTCTCCAGCTTCAACTATACAGGATGCACATTGGTCTGTCGTTTGATCCCCTCACTGGCTGTGAATCAACTCAGCCTATAACAGTCCTCAGCTGAACAATGGCCTCTCCCAGGCTGCGCCACAACTTCAAAGTCAAATCATTTATTTCAAATAGGCCCTTAATATAAAATTTACAAAAAAAATTGAATTGATTCTAGTCGCCCCTTCCAAAAGGTAGTTTTTGAATAGAAAATAATGGGCAAAAACTCCACCGTTACTCTTTCAAAATGTTTTACAATGTTTTGTATAAGTACATCAGTTACATAATTATATTGTGAAGACAATGCACCTAGAATAAAGTTACTATACCAAGGTAAAAAGAATTAAAAATGAACCAACAACAGATAAATTAATTATGTGATAGATACATGGTGCTTGCATATTTACAAACATTGTAAAAGTAGACGATTTTCCAAAAAATTTACAGTTAATAAGTCAGTGTGTGAGGAAGTAATCACAGAATATAAAATCAATTTAATATATTTAAAAAAAAAATATATATATTTTTAAATATATATAGAAATAGCATTAGCCATTGATTCAAAATTATCTTATGGAGCAGGACCAGCATGTTTCCAATCATCCTTATTTTAGATATAACCCTCTAATTTGTTATATGCTTGCTTATAAAGTTTACTTTTAATAGGAGTTTTAAATTTTCTTTCATTTAATTGCAATATATCACAAGGTATTTTGTTATAACATTTAACACAGTACCCCATAAAAGATGTGTGTACTTCAGATAATCTGAAAAATGGTTGATCTATTTTATCTTTATTTCTAGTATTAAAATGATGTCTATCACTTATTTTATGAGCGCAACGGCTAGAGGCGTCACCGGTCCCTGACGGTTGGCGCGCGATCACGCCTGTATTCCCAGAAGGGTAGATGTAGAGTTTGTCTTACATACATAATATTTTCATAAATTAATTGGTAAGATACCGTCATAATATTAATCCTTTTAAATAGTTCCCTGAGAGATTCGCGGTGACTTGATTTTGAAGTAATTAGGGTAAATCATTAATGTAAACTAAAAAGAGGAATGGACCCAATATCAAACCTTGAGGAACGCCCATTGCCATTTCAGACCCCAATGAGTTTACGTCGTTTACTTGAACTTTAACTTTTCTATCTTTCAGGTTTGATCTTAATAAATCAAGACCTTTATTTCTAATCCTGTGCTACAGTTACAGCAGAAGTGTCTCATGGTCTGCGCAATCGAACGCCTTCGAGAGACTGCAAACGATTCCAATGGCATCTTGTGCTTCTTCCCAGGCAGGCAGGATTTTTATTAAGCACCAACTTTTCAAACACCTTACTGAGAACTGGTAGAATTGACACAGGCCTATAATTTTTGGGCTCTTTACTATCATCGGATTTGAACAATGGAACTACTTAAATGTGTTTCATGAGATTCAGAAAGACTCCTTCGTCTACACTGGTGTTAAATACTCGTATTAAAGCTGAATAGGGCGCAATGGTTTCGATAATATATCTACAGACTTTTACAGACATTCCCCAGAGATCTTCTGTTGATTTAATTTTAAGATCTTTAAAAGATTCTATAACGTCTTTAGCAGTAGCAATTGTGAATTCAAAAAGTTCGCAACATTCTGGTACACTTTCTTTTATTTAGTATTGAGTAAGATGAAGTAGCAACCGACGATAACAGAGTTTTGGTTGTTAAAATGGTAATATTTTCATTTGCAGCTAATCCCGCAGTGTGTAAATATCTTCAACCAGTGCATCCTGCCCGTTATGACATATGGTGCTGAAGTCAGACTGGCCAACAAATACAAGGTCACTCAGCGCGTTATGGAGCGGGATATGTCGGAGTTTCTTTAAAGGATAAGATCAGAAATAAAGTTACCCACAAAATGTAAAAAAACTGACGACCTTTGGAGATTATCAGTACATACCATGTCTTCAATAATTGATGTTATTTCACCCTTTTTAGTCATTGTTTTTAACTCTTGTAATTGCAATTGCATTTCCTGATCTGATGAAACTTAGCCAAGTGATCCTCTGTTCAAGTCTGGCAGCACAACTGATCCCATGAATTTTCGGCTTATTTCAATATTACCAACATTGAGCAAAATCTTTGAAATATTAATTTTAAAACAAATATTAGGAAATTTCAATGAACATAATTTACTTCATTGCCAATAGTTTGGGTTTACAAAGGGTCGTTCAACTACATACGCGGACGAGGAATTATTGAAGAACATATTCGAGACCTGGGAGGAGTTGCAAGATGCTCTTGGCATTTTCTGCGACTTGTCCAAGGCCTTCGTTTGCGTACATCATGATACACTCATCAGGAAATTGTACCACTATGGTATGTGAGACAAGGCTCTTTTTGACTTCTTATCTGAACAACAGAATTTAGAGGGTCAAAGTTAATGGCAAAAGATCCGCAGGATCTGCGGTCACCATGGGCGTTTCGCAGGGTTCAATTCTAGGTTATTTCTTATTTTTAATTTATATAAATGACTTACCTTACCACATAAAGGATAATCATAAGATCGTATTATATGCAGATGACACCTCCCTCATTTTCTAAATCAAACTTCAGTTAGTCAACTTTAAATAAGTTAATGATGCACTCTCTAAAGTTGTGCATTGGTTTAATGTAAATAATCTTCTCCTGAATGAAAAATACTAAACTTATTAAATTTTTAACGCCAAATGTCACGCAGCTACCAATGTTCAAGTTAATGGAATAGAGTTTAGTCCTGTTGAGTCGACAGTGTTTCTTGGAATCACTTTTGACGGTAAATTACAATGGGGCCCACATACCGAAAAATTGTCAGGAAGGTTAAGTACGGCCGCCTACGCTGTTAAAAAAAAGACAGATAACTGACGTAGATACAGCCAGAATTGTTAATTTTAGTTATTTTCATAAACTTATGTAATGTTTGTATGTAATAATATATGTGTATGAGATTCTTCTCTAGGGAACATTATTACTATCTTTCTACAGAAAAGGGCTGTTCGAGCCATTTACAAGCTATGGCCAAGAGATTCCCTTTGAGAAAAACTCAAAGAAACAAATATTGTGACTGTAGCCTCTCAATATATTTTTGAAAACCTATTGTATGTACACAAAAATTTAACAAATTTTAAGAAAATATCCGATATTCATAGTTTAAATATCAGGAATAAACACAACCTTGCTGTACATCGCACACGTCTCCAACTCTCCACAGAGTAGGCAACTCGTTCATGGGTTAATGTATACGCTGTTACAACAAACTTCCTATTGACATTCGAAACTTACCCATTAAACAATTTAAAAGCTGTATTATAACCAAACTTTGTAAAAAAGGGTAGGTATTATAAAATTTTAGATTATTCTGAAGATAAAAAAGCTTGGGATTGAGCTGCTTGCTCTGCTAAGCCTTGTGATAAAACTATAAAACTTGATATTTTAATTATTATGTAAAATCATCAAAATATACAGTTTTATATACACATTTACACTGTGAAAAAAATTATATACAAAACGACATGATTACTTTGTAAAGTATTATATTATTTTAGTTATTTCCAACGTGATGACTATGTGTATTCTTTTTCTTTCTCAGTTAGTTTTAAGAATGGTCTGGCAATTTTGAGTAGTTGATGTGGCCTACTCAAATGTCCTTTCTTTGGTATTGTTCGTCGAGTTGAGCTCCTTAAGTTCTGAGCCGAGTTCCACGATTACTGACAAATGCTTGCACTGACTGGACAAGTTTACTCGAATCTGTGTGGTTTTTTCTTCAAAATACCATTTCAGACACTAATCTACATGGCCTCATATGGCCTGACCAAGATTATGTCATTAAAAGAGACTATTCGATTTTTCTGATGAGAAGTGTATTTTAGTAGTTTTGCATGCATGGTGATATGCAAAGCTCTATTGGTTATAAAGTCACAGAAATTATTTATTACTAAATTTACTCCTCATTCATCACTCTCCGCCCTTATCCCAATTTATTTGGACAATTCTTATTATCCCATACTTTATTAGTCGTCATCTCGGTAATCATCCCCTTTCTAGCCATATCATCTTTCACACAGTCCATCGTACATTTTACCAGATTGACTACTACAGTTCGTTTTTTGAATCCCAGACACTAATTTGACAGGTGCAAATGTCAAACTGCAAAGGCTTTTTGCATTTGCAGTTTGAAATTTACACCATTTACACAAACAACAATAACTTATCCTAATATTAAATTAGTCTCTGGGATTAAAAAACGAACTTTAACTTTATATTCTCCGTGCTTTTAATCAAATTTGTTTCTGCCCGCGACTTCATCCGCGAGCCTATAACCTTCCTCAAGAATTGGGCTAGCCAATGCAAAAAGATTTTTTTAATCCGGCTGGTAGTTCCGGAGATTACCCCCCCACATACAAACGTACAAAGAAACAAATTTTATCAAAACCAAAACTGTCAGCATTTGTAAACGGACGACACCGTTTGTAAAATGACGAATCATACAATCTGCCTGCGACAAATAAAATTTTAGTATAAAATATACACTGGCCTGCAAAACTAAGTATCACACTTATAAAATTGCAATAACTTTTTAAGTACACAAGATAAAACAAAAAGGACTCGAAAAAGAGTATAATTTTGTACATTTTTTTTTTTAAAGTCTAGTACTTAGTTTTGAAGGCCAGTGTAGATCACAAGACATTGACACTACTTGTAATCAATCAATAATCATTTATTTCGATCCTTAAAAATATCATATTCAAAACATTTGACAATAAAAATTAAAAATTAAAATAACTACGCTCAGGATGGTGTGCATCGCGTTCGCATCGTGTGTAGAAACAGTCGACACGTGCTTCGGCGAACATCCCCGACGCGCTGCAGTGCCGGGGCAGCCCCAACAACACCCTGAACGCATTATTATATTGAACACGGAGAGCGTTGTACTGCTTCTGGGTATATGACACCCACAGGCTGGCTGCGCACAGGGACGTACAAAACGCTCTGAAAAGAGTTATTTTGACGGCCCCCGATCAACGAACAAACCTGCGGGCGATCATAATATATATATTTGCCCTCACAGACAACGCCCTCCGTTCCCTATCGATGTCTGCATCGTCCCTCAGATCAGAGGTCACGATATGCCCGAGATAATTAAACTGTTGAACTCTTTTTAGCCTGACACCGTTCAATCTAATAGGTGGAACAGAATCCGGGCAGCTCCCACCTCTGGCCCGAAAGACCATGCATTCGCTCTTCTTTGCGTTATAGAGCTAGCCGTGCTCCAGCGCGTAACGCTCGCAGATGCCCAGCAACCTGGACAGACCACACACCGAGGCGCTCAGCAGCACCATGCCGTCCGCGTAGCTAATATTGTTGACACAAACACTGTCAATATGACAGCCGACACGGGTGCTGCTGAGCTCCTCTATCAGTGCGTTCACGTACAGATTGAAGAGCTTCGGCGAGGTCAACCCTCCCTGCCTCACCCGGCTCTCCAACCTGTACGGTTCCGATAGCGCACTCGACCGTCGAACGACGTTGACCTGGTTAAGATACCAGTACCTACTTAAAAAATTCTATCAGCTCGAGAGGCATTGAGATGTTATTTAATTTTTGGCATAAGATGTCATAGCTATCCAGGTCAAATGCCTTCGAGAGGTCGAGAAAACAGGCATAAATCGGTGTGCTCCTATCGGAATAGTATTTGACAGTTTGCTTCAAACATAAGATAGCTGACTCAGTAGACAGTCCCGGTTTAAAACCAAATTGTCTGTCATGAGTATTTACAAACCGGTCAAGCTGTGTATTAAGCAAACTGTCAAGAACCTTAGCAAGCACTGTAACTAGTGAGATTGGCCTGTAGTTGTTCGTGTCGCTCAGGTCACCGGTTTTACTCTTTACGATTGGTACCACCACGGTCCTCATCATCTCCGTTGGTAATAACATGGCAAGAACTCTGGGCAGGTGGATGCCGGCATACTTTAGATGCTCAATGCTCAGGCTGTCATGGCCAGGAGACTTTCCACGCGACATTGGTTTTATAACTTCCCGAACGGGAAATGTGTCTAACCACGGCAAATTGGCATACTGTGTCAATTTGATAAACAGTTAATTTCCCTGACTGTACACATACAGGGTGGAAGGGACATCGACGCGAAAACTGTTACCATGGATTCAGTTCATTCAGTACATGATTACCACTGCGTCGAAATTTTTCGTCGGTTACTTTAAAAAAAATCTGCTGTTCCATACATTTTGACCGGACTTTTCTATGAAACATCTGTTTTTCATTTAATAACCGACGAAATTTTTCAACGGAGTTTGTTTAGTTCAGAATCACGTACTGAATCGATGGTATCAGTTTTCGCGTCGATGTCCCTTCCACCCTGTATAATGCAATATCTAGCATCCATATGATAACATACCAAACAGACTATGGAGGTTCTATAAATAAATAAAATATGGATAAAACTTAATTATTCTTGGTTTATTGAGTTTAGTAACTTTTCTGAAACCTTACACCAATACAATGAATGGTCCATAATACGAGCAAGTCATAAAAAAACCGGCCAAGTGCTTGTCGGACCACGCACAATGAAGGGTCCCGTAGTTAGGATGAATTTAACGCAAGAACAAACTTAACATTGTAGTTGGAAAACATGTTCTCCCATACATTGCATCCAAATCTAAGTTTGTATGCACATGCACAATATTGGGAGATTTACCACGTAAGGGTCAGTTCACACCGAGACAGCTACCTTAACCGTTGTAGCTACAGAAAAACGGTCTTAGGAGACTGGCCTTATCTTTTTGAGAAAATTTGACCGACATTAAATGATTTAGAAAAAAAAATACAGTCGGCAATAAATATAATATAATAAACAATATAAATTTATTTTCAGAAAAACAACATTTAAGGTTCACAAAAAACAATTTTCCAACTAAATGAACGTAACAGAAAAAAGTGTATCGTTGGTGCCTGTACTAATGAATGAAAATCATTGTAGACACCAGCGCCTTCCAAGATAGGTTACATAGTAAATTTAATATTCGAACGTGCTATAAAATAGGCAGTTTTCGCAAAAACTTTTTTTTGATGCCAATCGATTCTGTTTCTTATGAGGAACAAAAAACTATCAGACCAACGACGTTTGAGTACTAGAAAAATCAGAGAAAACCAAAAACTTTTTCCATACATTTCGTAGGAAAACGACTCAACTTATTTTTTCTGATGGACACACTAGCTGAAACTAACAAAAAAAAAAATAACTTCGAACGGATACGCGTAATGTATCCGTTCGAAGTTATTTTTTTTTTGTTTCCATCTTTGGGTCACAGAAATTGATATGTGTGCCAAGTTTCAACTTAATCGGGCCATTAGATATGGAACAAATTGGCTGTGACAGATGGGCAGACAGACGCAGTCTGTATGCAGTCACGAGTGATCCTATGTGGGTTCCGTGTTTTCATTCGGACATACGGAACCCTAAAAAAAGTTTACAAAGTTTGATGGTTTCGAAACATGCCTCCTTTCAGATTCATTTATTATCCTATAAATTCAACGGCTGGATAGACTGTAGGCACGATAAGACCTAGATTTACAGTAAAATTAAATGAGTAGGTAGTACGTAACAGCCGGAAATTCGCGTAAAACCCTGGTTTCAGGCAGTTCCAAGAAATAAGTTAAAATTTTCTACCATTATACGACTGTTCTGTAATAAAAGGTTTACGGAAACTGCAGGAACCTGGATAGTTGTCATGGCGACAATAACACCAACAAGTTTATGCAAATAATGCGCATTTTTGCGTAAAAATCAATAGTTACGTAAACTGAGCGTAGTTAGCACATAATTAATTAGAAACAATTAATCGGCTGTTAGCCACTGGATTTCGGATTAAACTTCTATTCGAAAAAAAAAGTTATACCTAAGACCGAACTACGACAAAAAAGTCATCTAAAAAGGTATAGGTAAGCAAGAGATCATAGACAGACTAATTAAAACTCCGGAGTCACACGTGTTAGGGCATAAATCGAACATGGCCTCAAGTCTGCTATTACAATAGTGTCAGAATGGTCTATCATTGATTTCATAATTGTTGATTTTGACAAGTTTGGTAATCTACTAAGATACTGGCGTCATTATGACTTTCCAATGGTCAGCCACTGACACTCCATTGAAGGAAATGGCATCTATTGGTAATCTCGTACATAATGAAAAATGAATGACTGACTTAGGCGGTACAGTTCCTTTGATCAGTGACCTACCATGAGAACGTCATTGTGTAGTCATTTCTTTTAATTCGTTACGAGTATCGTGTTTGTCGAATTCAATGATCAACCAGTGATCGACCATTATGAATTTAGCAGATTACGAACTTTTAGCAAAATGACAATGGGATCGTGTTGGAATGACGAATTTATAAAAATAGCAGACTTGGGCCCCTGATTATGTGTGACTCCAGATTTTTTATTTGTCTGTCATTGATGTCTTTGCAAGTTCTGACTTTTATAGCGGACAGTCTTTTTTAACGTTTCCCATACAAGTCTGAAAGTTCAAAATTATTTAAGGTAAATATTTTTTTTCTCAGAACGTTGGAAATCACAAGCAACACACTATCTTGTTCTCAAAGGAAATAAAAATAAACAAAAAAAAAAAAACTTAGAACGGATACGCGTAATGTATCTGTTCGAAGTTATTTTTTTTTTGTTTATATTCAGCTAGTGTGTCCATCACAAAAAATAAAAGTTGAGTTGTTTTCCTACGAAATGTATGGAAAAAGTTTTTTGCGTTCTCTGATTTTTCTAGTACTCAAACGTCGTTGGTCTGATAGTCTTTTGATCCTCATAAGAAACAGGATCGATTGGCATAAAAAAAAAGTTTTTGTGAAAACTGCCTATTTCATTGCCGACTGTATTTTTACTGACTGACTGACTGTATTATCTGTTAATATCGGTCAAAATGTCTCAAAAAGTTAAGGACAGTCTTCTAAGACCGTTTTTCTGTAACTACAACAGTTAAGGTAGCTGTCCTAACTGCCCTTTGTCAAAAATCGATCCTGTATAACTTCTAAAATCGAACGATGACCTTAAATAAAAATTATAAATTACCTCCTTTTTTAAGTCGGTTAAAATGACGCACATCCAACGTGCATAGCAATGATTTGCCACTCTCACCTATTCTTCAAGTGTGGTGTATTATGTACTATCGAAGAAATTCATATCTAAGCAGTTTGAAAACAAAATCCCATGAACATGATGACTATATCTGTTCCCACCCCGGTTCTATATCGGCCGAGCGCTGCAAGCAAAAATAGTCCTTACGGTGTATAGATATGAACTTGATGGTACATAATGTATGTGATAGGTAGTCATAGGTACCTACTCATTACTTACACTCACTGACGGTTCATCTAGAAATATTCCGATACAAAAACAATTACACACCAATGCCACATCAATGCTAATTAGTTTGGCGCAGATTTTTTGCTGATGTCTGAGGATCGAAGCCAATGTTTTAACGCAATAGACGCAAGACAAGACCACCCACTCCCAATTTCTTTGAAGTACGTAATGGACTAAAACTGAAGCCAGGAAAAATGACGCGTTGAATTCACGAGATTCACTGTCTTTTGTAAAATTCGCGGCTTTTGTTTACTTGTTTGTTCCTTTGCTATACCAGTTTTATACAGAAATACATTCGCACACACTGAATGTTACAACTTAAGGTTTATTTACAACCGAAAACGACAAAAAGTTTTATTTTTGTAAGTATATGTCGCATAATCATGATCGGATTGTTGTTAACTGTGAAAGATTGTCGAAATAATACCAGCTAATATCAGGATTTTGAGGAGGATTTAATGAGTAAAGCTGGAAGTCATGGAGAGTTACCTTTGCCCAGCAGTGGGATGACACGGGCTTGGATTTTTTAGAAGGGGCAGTAAGGACAGCTACCTTAACCATTGTAGCTACAGAAACACGGCCTTAGGAGACTGTCCTTAATTTTTTGTTATATTTTGAAAAAAAAAATACAGTCAGCAAGAAAATAGGCAGTTTTCACAAATACTTTTTTTAATGCGAGGATTGAGTACAAGAACAGTTAGAAATCGCAAAAAAAACTTTTTCGATACATTTCGCAGGAAAAAAAACTCAAAAACTTACTTTTTTGTGTTGAACAGACTACGATACTTACGCACGTAATAATTTTATTTCCTTTGAGCAGAACAAGATAGTTTAATGCTTGTTTGATTTCAAATTTACCGAGAAAAAAATTACCTCAAATAATTTTGAACTTTCAGACTTGTATGGGAATCGTTAAAAAAGACTGACCGCTTTATAAGTCAGAAAATGCAAAAAAAACCCCATCTCAAAAATCCAACCTGTATAACCTCAACAAACATTACACCCTGTGTAGTGTTTGTTGTACTGTACCACCTTACGTAAGTCACAGACTAATATTCGGCATAAGTTATGCACTTTGACGAGTGAAAAGAGGCTATCCTGGTTCCAAATCTTGGTAAAACAACCACAACTGTTTTTTTTATATGTAGATAGATAGATAGATAAATCGTTTATTTGGTGCACACAAAAAACAACACAGCATACAAAAGCACTATTAAATAATTAGTAATTAGCAATATGTAACATCTTTCCCCTCGCTTTCCTGCAATTTGTGGGAGTTTCGTATTTCGTAAAAAGGGAGCCGGGGAAGCGCGTACTATTTGATTTGTCTAATGAGCGCGCGCGGTGACTGCAACCCATTTTCCGAGTGGTTGGTACTGTCAGCCAAGATGTCAGATGTTACAAGCTCTTATGCCAGTACTGTAGAGCTCGCTCGTTTTTTTTTTTTTACTTTCCTTAGATAGGAGATTGCTATATTAGTGTGTGGTACACATACACCAACATTTAATTTGTATAGCCAGTAAATCTCAACGACGCGGCGGCATCAATGGGTAATTTGAAGTCGGTAATTTGTACTTGGAGCAGGATATGACTATACCAATTTGACTGGCACATTTGTTGTTTACATACAATCAAGTCCTACTCTGATTTGGGTGGACGTTCCACTATAATTCTGAAAAACAATGACGATTCTGATGAGGGCTGAGAGTCGTCGTTTTAACAAAAGAAAGGCAGCACTGCCTCAAAATAACTTGGGACAAGGGCAGAAGGATTAGGTAAGGATTAAGTCTGTGATGATGGAAATTACCACGGAAACGAGTAACCAACGGTCAAGTTCTTTTGGTTGATCCCATGTGTAGGTAGGTGCCTTAAGCCGATCACTGAAGTTGGATCCGCAGTCGTAGCCCGCGTAAATTCAAGTTTTCTTACGTTTATTGCTATTTGTAGGTCAGTGGCAGGTTGTATCTAGATCAAAGTATGATTCGCGACCATAACAAATATCTCTTTAGTTAGATTTATTCCATAAGAACTTTTCCATTAAAAATGTCTAGGAGTGTTTATTGACCTCGTGAAGGCATTTGATACTGTCTCGATCCCAATTCTTGTGGACAAGTTAGAAAGATACGGTATACGAGGGAACGTGCTTAGAATTTTCGAAGATTTTCTTTCGGGTCGTCAGCAAAAGGTTAAAATAAATAGATATACTACTAGCTCAGATGTATCTGTGACCTGCGGCGTCCCACAGGGCAGTATTCTTGGTCTCAGTTTATTTATTATATACTCTTGGAAATTAGACCAGAAGTGACTTTTTTTAAAAGAATTTTAGAAATACCTACAGGAAATGATTGAAATAAGCAAATCAGACTAACGAGAATTTAATAACAAGAATCGAATAACAAATTAACTAAACGAAAAAAAAATACACAGACACAATAATTAGAAATGTAACCGACAGAGTGACGTTCTAACGATGTTGTTCCCACGACGATCCAAGTGAAAAAAGGGCCGGTGCTAGTGCCGCACCGCCTTATATAGGTCTTCCCCCTCTTCATATCTTCCTATCTTCTACACGGTCTTTCCTGACTGGAGACCGTCCTCGGACTCCTTTAACTTCTAGCTTCGAAGATTTGTCTCCAACGTTGGCATGGAAGGTCCCGATTCTTCACTGCTTGCAGGTGCAGTGCTGATCGGCATCTCCAGCTGCTTCTGCGTGCCAGAGGTGCAAGGTTCTGGTTCCTCATCAACTGGCTCAGCCTCGTCAATGGACTGTTCCGACTCCTCGTTTTCTGCAAAAGAAACAAACAGACCACACGAGAATCAATTTTGTAAAATAACAAACCATCCATTGTAAGCTGTTGATAAGATAGCTCTTTTCAACACCACACATTTTAACATCATAATAACTTTGGGCTAGCCTAGCAAAGCCTACGCACATTAGGTGTGAAACATACAAATATCTAAACCACCCGGGGCGAGACTTGTCGGAAGATCGCCACCTCACGACTCGTTAGAGACCTACGTGAGGCATAACTTTGCGTGTGTGAATCGGTTCACATACAAGCATGTTTCAAACCATTCCCAGACATATCATAGAAATGCTTATCAGCAAGCATGTATTCCCACTAAACACGATAGTCAGGCACCAACTCATAGTCAAACTCTACGTGTACCACAGCTCCAGGATAACATGTCTGAGAACACCACTCCAAGACCATAGGTCCGATAAAGCTACTCCAAGACCACACGGGTCCGATACGGCTACTCCAAGACCGTAGGTCCGATAAGGCTACTCCAAGACAGTATCCCTTCGTGAGCTGTTCCCAAGGTATGTTCCATATACTAGGTAGCATGTCCGATGTGCTCCAAGACAGAGGCCCATCCAATAATATGAAACCATACCTCACTTGAAGTGTATCCGTCAAATTGAGATAGCATGTCCGATGCGCTCCAAGACAGGCCTATTTCAAATTGCAAGACTAGACTTCCCTTCAACATCGTTCAGTATTACCAATCCCAACAAAAAATCACTCATTAAGTTAATAGAAACCTCTTAATTTACAAACAATGACATCAAATAAGTCATATTCAGTGAATTGTATCACTTACATAAAAATAATCAAAACTCATTACGCTAACTCATTACACAAAAACGTAACACTCACCGCTAAAGAAAGCAGAACACACGTCGGGAGTCCATTCCCCTTGCCACGGGATCATGTATTCCGCAGCTGCTTGTGTAGACTTGCCATACGAGCCAGCCAAGAGGTGCAACTCATAGCGACCGTGTGGGAGTACCTTCGCCACGCGATAAGGCCCTCGCATGCACGAATCCAGCTTCCCAGTAGATTGGGCCTGTTTTCTCACAAAAACAAAAGAGTTCAGTTCAAAAACACGAGGTCGCTTTCGCCCTTGATTAACATAGGCGTCCTGATGTGCTTGATTTAAACGGAGACGTTCAGATGCTCTTTGACGACTCATTTCGCGAAGAGCTTCCCGATTAGGGTTGGAACCTTCCAAGGCCACATCGCGAACCAAGCTACGAATAAGTGGCGTCGCAGCATCAATACCTATCAATAGGTTCAAGGCTGAATACTGAGTTGTTCTGTGTTTTGTGATATTGAGAATCAACTGCAGTTTCCACATAACACTCGGCCACTTTTCTTGTCGATGGTTGCACTCAATACGAACCATGTTCAGCACAGTGCGACAATATCGTTCTACCTGCCCGTTAGAGTGATGCATTTCAGGGGTTATAAGGTGAGTGTCGCAACCCATATCTTTGACCCAATCTAAGAATTCGGTACTCTGAAACATGCGACCTCTATCGGCTACTATTAGTTTAGGAGTTCCGAAGAGGGAGATCATATTGGTGAAATGGCGATTTAGTTCGTCAGCGTCTTGTCGGTACATAGGATATAACAAACAAAATTTAGAAAACGCATCTATAACTATAAGAACATGGCGATAACCATCGGCTTCGGGAAGAGGACCTAAGGAATCTAAATGGATAGTTTCGAAAGGTAAATCTGGTTTTTCCCAAGAGTGGATGGGCTGTAGAGGGGCTCGGGGGACTTTCTTATGGGAAAGACACACTAAACAGTGTGTTACATACTTTTGTACAAACGCCCTCAGCCCTGGAAACCAGAAGTGTTTCGTGATAAGATCAACGGTCTTATCGACACCGGGATGATCATGTTCATCATGGAAAATTCGTAACAGGCTAAGTCTGTGACCTTTTGGGATATAGCAAAGGAATTTGGGATTTTCACCAGTAGGTGAGAACTTTACATAAAGAATGTCGTTTTTGAAAATATAACGGCTGGAGTCTAATTGGCCATCCGCCAATTTTTGAATAAGAGACCGGGTCTCCTCATCGGAAGCCTGAGCAATCCGCGCCCAATTCAGAGGTTTCTGAACAGTGCACACATTGACTGGATTCCGACTAAGATAATCGGCATGGGACAGAAGGCTTCCTTTCCTGTAGTCTAGGCTGAAGTCAAAATCTTGGAGGTATACCCACCACCGAGCCACTCTTGGCAACAAATCTTTCTTACGTTGTGTAAGCTTCAATGCGTTACAGTCGGTGACCACAGTGAATCGTACACCCACAAGATAATGCCTGAAATACTGAAGAGCTTTTACCACCGCAAGAGTTTCAAGCTCATATGAGTGGTATCTGCTCTCAGCTCCCTGAGTAAGCCTACTGAAGTAGGACACCACTCGCTTACGATTACCTTCATGCACTTGCATCAAGATTGCTCCATACCCAATAGAACTTGCGTCTGTGTGAACTTCTATGGGTAATGAAGGGTCATAAATTGCAAGTACTGGCTCGCTCGTTAGACATTCCACAATGTACTTACGAGCCGCCCGTTGTTCAACTCCCCAATTAAAATGTGCTCCCTTTTTAGTGAGTGCCGCAATACACGCAGTTTTCTGGGCAAACCCAGCGATATACCGCCTGAAATAGCTAGCTAAGCCCATGAATTGTCTAACCTGCTTTACATTTTGCGGTTCGGCTGAGTCAATCAAAGCCCTCACTTTTTCATGACTCGGCTTAACCTGACCTTCGGAAATTGATCTACCCAAATATTCGATATCTGTGGCCAAGAACGAGCACTTTTTCAAATTGATGGAAAACCCAGCTTTAGTCAAAGTGTCAAGAACCCTTTGTAGTAGAACAAGGCCTTGATCAATACTTCGGCTCATGATTAGAATGTCATCTATGTAGACGAGGATATCACCAGATTCAATTAGTTTGCGAAGTGTTTTTGTGATTATACGTTGATAAACTACTGGAGCATTCGCCAAGCCGTAAGGCATCTTCAAATATTGATAATGCCCCTCTGGCGTGACAAAACCCGTAAGCGGAACTGAGTCCTGGTCTAATTGAATTTGATGAAATCCAGTTGCCATGTCAAGGGAACTGAAATATTTATTATGCCCTAAACGATCTATATAGTCATCTATACGTGGTAACGGAAAACGATCTTTAATAGTTATCTCGTTTAATTTACGAAAGTCCACACACATCCTATCTGTGCCGTCTTTCTTTTTAACTAAAAGAATCGGGCTTGCGTAATCAGACTCCGACTCTTCTATAATTCCTTTATCCAACAAGTCCTTAATAATATCACGGACACGAAGAGTCTCAGCGTGAGAAAGTTGGTACGGCCGATAGTAAATAGGAGTGTTGGTATTAAGTTTAATGGACATACAACCTGTATTTACAGTTGATGTTGCAGTACCGGAAATAAAATACTGAGAGAAATTATTCATTATTTCTAGCAACTTATCCAAGTGACCGTCAACTAGGGGTGTATTGATTGGAATTGAAGTCTCAGATTGTATGTTCATTACCCTATGCAAGTTATCAACGCTTCTTGTAAGTGACTGACAATCTTTAGTGCGAACGTACCTAACACCGTCCCTATTAAGAACATCCGTTCCTACTATGACCGGCGTGTTCATATATTCGGCGGACACAACAAACAAATCTACCTCGAGGGTTAAACCGTCAAGTTCAATAGGTAACGTCACGTAACTTGTACTCTCTACCTCTTGGGTACCTACCCCCTTCAAAACACGAAGCGCTGGCTTACGTGAACAATTGAAATGCTTAAGCAGCGAAGACGAAATTAAAGATATAGTGGACCCACTATCAATCAAAACATCGACCGCTACGTCTTGTATAATTGCTACAACAACATCACTATTTTTGGTGTTTACAAACTCGTTGCAGAAGTTAACACTACTTTTGTTTGCAGCTTCCGATCTTTGCTTAGCGAAACAATTTTCGGCCTTATGACCCGGTTTCTTACAAAAACTACAAGTTTCGGATCTAGTCGGTACAAAACCAGACGTAGGGTTAGTCGTAGGATTATTAGACGAAACGCTTGGCGGTTGATCAGTTCTCGGTTTCCTAGAACACATTGCCTGTCTATGTCCTGATTCGCCGCAAGAAAAACATTTAACATCATTTAGATTACGCTTCCGAGAAAGATCTGTCGTTTGTTTATCTCTTAGAGAACGAAACGCGGAACTTTTCGACGTACTAGTGTTGTTTGGCTTAACGTAGATTGAAAAGTATTCGACCAAGTGATTAGGTAACAGCTTGGCGTTCGTCGCTGACGCTTTTATGTTGGGATCGGTGATACCGCGTACTATTATCGCCGAAATTAGCTCGTCACTAAGTCCCCGCACTACTCGTAAACGGAGCAATGACCGACGCACGTAATCCGCATACGTAGAATAGTTATCGGAATTTTTGGTCATTACGTCATATAAAATATTCGCGACGTCCGGTACTCTAGGGCACAACGGTTTAAATTCCTTTTTGAAGTTGCTCCACGATCGGTCATTAGTTACCCATTCGTTAAGCCATGATCGAGCGTCACCTTTCAAACAATTACCAATACGCGACAAGCATTCGAAATCACTCCAATTGTTTAAAACTTTAGCGCGATCGACCTCCGCACACCAATCATCAATATTATGTAGGGTAGGATCAAAATTTGAAATATAAAAATTCTGAGATCGGCCCGCAGTATTAATTGACCGAATAGCATCCACGATACGATCGGTTACCGTAGCTTGTGTTGAATTCGAATGATCATTCACGTTCCTAATCAGATGGTCCGACACCTGTACCGACGCCTGCTCAGATAATCGTAACGGCGGAGTTCTAGAACGAGAACGTGAATAACAACGGTAGTTATATCCGCGAGCCGGTGACGTAATATGTCGAGACTAGTGCTGCGCCGTTCCCGGGATCGTTTCCTACGTTCCCTAATTCCCAGGAACGCTCCCGGGCACGTCGGGAACGACTGGGAATATTGACTTAAATAGTTGTATATATTTTTGTAAATAACTTTTGCGCTATGTGCAAAAGCAAGTACACCTTTATACATAGGCATAATTCAATTAAGTCGTTGCTTTGAGAACTTTCCCGATAATCTCTGGGAATATTCCCATATTCCCTGGGAATATCCCTATATTCCCTGGGAATATTCCTTTGCTCCCGGGATCGATGGGCACGTTCCAAGGTTTTTAGTAAGAAATTATTTGAATTAAAACAAAGTATTTATTCATTATTTTAATTTAAACAAAATAACTAAAAAAAAAATATAACAACGAAAAATATTGTATTACAAATTAAACAATTTAAATGTCCATTTCCCACTATGTGGGAACGTTCCCGGGAATGCTGGAATATTCCCTGGAACTTTTCCACTCGAAATATTTCCGGGAAAGGGAATTTGGGAACGGCGCATCACTAGTCGAGACGCAGTCTCTCCAGGCGAAGGTGAAACGAGACGGCGGCGACGCTCCGGTGGTGACGAATGACGCAAGCTACGCGATTTTATTCGACCTGGCGATCGTACCTTATTATGTTCTAGCGACGGTGTTCGCTGGCGCCGCGATGCCCGTCGGCTACGTACACTATCAGACACTAAAGTTTTATCACGATCACACGAACGCACTGGCAAGGGTGAAGCCCTCGTTTTGTCTTCAAGCGCTTTAAGGCGAGACATCATCGCTTGTATCTCGAGCCGTAACGTGTCGTTTTCATTAGGGGATCGCTCGCGGTACCCACTATTTTGCCGCGCCCGACTTTTGCGACGCGAGTCGCGACGGTCGTGAAGAGGACTATAGTCGCGACGCGAGCTACGAGTATTATCGCGGCTGCTGCAGAGACTGCGACTACGATCGCGTTTGCGGTCTGCCATCCTAACGTCCTAACCCAAGACACTGAAAACAACAGACCAACAGACTAACACACGATCAAATGTATACCAGTAATAACACTCAACACAAGTAACCACACACAAGTAAAAAAAATGCAGCGACAGACCACAACGGAAAAAATAAATTGACACAAAAAATAAAAATGGGGGTATTTGTGATTAAAACCAAGCGAAAAGTGGGCAATAGAAATGGGAAGAATCCCACTTCTGATCTTGGAAATTAGACCAGAAGTGACTTTTTTTAAAAGAATTTTAGAAATACCTACAGGAAATGATTGAAATAAGCAAATCAGACTAACGAGAATTTAATAACAAGAATCGAATAACAAATTAACTAAACGAAAAAAAAATACACAGACACAATAATTAGAAATGTAACCGACAGAGTGACGTTCTAACGATGTTGTTCCCACGGCCCACGACGATCCAAGTGAAAAAAGGGCCGGTGCTAGTGCCGCACCGCCTTATATAGGTCTTCCCCCTCTTCATATCTTCCTATCTTCTACAATACATAAACGACCTCTGTCAAATGTCACTCGAAAAAAATCACTTACCGGATGACACCGCTCTAGTTTTTAAGTGAGAAACTTGGGACGAAATACAACAAACTGCGGAAAAGGAACTGCGAAGGGTGCACTGGTGGCTGAAGCAAACTCTTTTGACTTTAAACGTTTCAACAACTCTATTGCTTCAGTTTAAGAATTCTCACGTGAAACAGCAAAACATGGTGATTCGTTTTCACACATGCGAGACATTAAATCAGCACTGTTCTTGTCCACTTGTTCTTGCACTGTTCTTGTATATATTAATAAAACTCCGACAGTTAAGTGTCTTGGAGTACTTCTAGATGAAAACATAACTTGGAAGCCACGTATGGACATGATTTCGTCACGTGCTAGATAATTAATATGGGTTTTCAAAAATCTTAGGCATGTAGCTAACTTGGAACTTCTTCGTACTGTTTACTATGCCCTTGTTCAATCTATCATCGGATACTGCATTGGAGTATGGGGAGGTGCATGCAAAACGCATATCATACAACTGGAGAGAGCTCAGCGATCCTTGCTAAAAACTATGACATTTAAACCCTACAGATTCCCCACTAGAACGCCTTATGAGCAGTGTCAGGTTCTTACTGTGAGGCAGCTTTTTGTTTCAGGTTATTATCAAACTGCATGTGTCTACTCATTATGATCCTGATAAATTAAGCAGCAAACGTACTATTACTAATGTATTTGACTCCGTAAGAACACGTACTGCATGCCAAACGTCAAAGGCGTTTTCTTTCCGTGCATATTTACAATAAAATTAATAAAATATTAAATATTTACCCGCTCTCTTTTCATGAATACAAGTCTAAGGTTAAGAGAACTGGCTTCTTACTCTTAACTACGAAGAAACGGAAAAATATTTTATTCGGTAAAGTGAACACACTCACATATACACTCACACATAAACCCACACTCCACATCCACACACTACTTTTACACTGTATTTTCAATACCCTAAAGTACTATTGTAATTTCTGCATGCTCAAAATTATCATGTTCATTAAAAATCTTAATTGGTATAAAAAATATAATGTAATGAATTGGGAGAAGGCGCTGAAAGGCCGTTTTGTAACTCGTTAAATTATTTCAATAAAGATTTTTTTTTTTTTTTTTTTTTTTTTTTTTTTATTATAAAAGATTTGTTCTTATGGTATGAGTTTTGAGTATGAAGGTGGATATGAGTAGGGAAAGATCAAAGAAACGATGGATGGACTGTGTGAAAGATGATATGGTTAGAAAGGAGGTGACTGCTGAGATGACGACTAATAGAGAAGTATGGAAGAAAAATACATTGCGCCGACCGCAAATCAATTGAGATAAGGGCAGGAGAGTGATGAATCCTAAAGGCGTGTGCGCACGAACGAACAGAACATGATGAACACAATCATCGAACATCGAACCCGGACCATTGGGTTGGTAGGTACGTGTAGACGTTAATTAGAAAAGTGAACACGAACACCATGCGAACACAGATCGACTTGTGTTCGCGCTCAACCGCCCCGCTCTTTTTAATAGACATGGATTCGAAAATGGATCGCCACAAACATGTTTGACGAAAACAGTGCATGATGTTCGTTAAAGGTAGCACATGCGAACAAAGTGTTCGATGTTTGTGTTCACCATTTTCTTGTTCGTTCGTGCGTACACGCCTTTATAATGACATCTTGATCAAGATACGAATTCAGATCTAGTAATTTGCTCATGCTTGACAGGGGTATGCCATTTTGCAATTTATGTGAAGCATAAAGAACAAACACAATTACTATAACTTCTATTGACGGGTTCATTAGAGCGTTACTTGAACAGACACGAGTTTGTAACGTGCAACCCTTTTATTGTTATCTAGTAAACAAACATGACATTGGAGTGCAATTTACGAGTACATAACCGGAAAACCATAACTAATGCTCTATGAAAAGTATATCAACAATGTTACCCAAAAATCTGTATAGGACGCAAATTTCTAGCATCTAAAAACTGCTGCTGGACCTCTTTTATAGGTTGATTATAATGATATTTATTTACTTTTTATTTGCAACATACCTAATGGGTGGTGCCAAAGGACTAAAAGCCTCTCGCATTCCCTACCAGTCAACCAAGGGTGATGGAGATTATAAAAATGATAAATCGGGCCGAAAATATCCAAGCTTGGCCAGATTGCGTCGAACACTTTTGGAACAAGTCAAATTCCAACGTGGATTCTAGTATGTATACGGGATCGCCAATCCAGGTGAAGATGGCGGGATCAATTTGATGCCTGCAGACAGTATTGATTTGTACTAAAGCAAAAGATTGAGAGGAGCGGAATAAAGGCACCCGCGTACAAGCGCGACGCGACGACGACGGCAAGATACGACTCTGGTGAAAAAAATCTATCTACCGGAGTCGTGTCGCGCTGTTCTTAGCGTCTGTCTGCGGGTGCTTGAAAGACAGGGATGCCTTTGCCCTGTAGTATTCGTGTCTGTATTATAATGTTTACTTCGAACCATCATCAATTCACTTTTTTTTGTGTGACACGAATTATCTTTTATAATCCACCATCTTCTGAAAACCTTTCTTAGCTTCCAATAATCCAATCCTAGAATTTACGCAACAATTCGATTTTTACAATAATCCTGCCACTTAAAGCTATATACTGCAGTACCAAAGTGATATACATAAATAACACCTTGGTACTGCAGTGGAAAAACACTATTATACATTGAATAACAGTAAAAATCTATTATAAATATACATTACATTTAAATCAAAATAAAGAGTAGTGTGGCCAAAGTACCTAAAACTATTGACAATGTTTAACGCTACGCCGCGCGCCGTTGAGACTTACGGGCGGAACACTGCGCGGCTGCTGTCTAGGTGCTTTAAATACAAGAAGCTCACTCTTCTTCGCGTTTTATAATAAGCCATGTTTCTCCGCATAGGTCTCGCAGGTCAATAGCAACTTCTTCAAGCCACCTATCGACGGACTGAGAAGTACCATATCGTCTACATAGCTTATATTGTTGACACAAGTTCCGTCGACGTGGCAGCCGATACGTGCACCGCTCAGTCGCCTGATAAGCAGGTCGACATAAAGGTTAAACAGCAAAGGCGAGCTCGACCCCCCCTGTCTGACTCCGCATTCCAGCCTGTACTCGTCTGACAGTGAACCCACCCACCTCACCCCGTTATTTTGGTTAGAGTATCAATATTTGAGAAGGGAATGTGTACTCCGCCAAAACACCCGCGTCCCTCAACTTGCCCCACAGCATTTCATATGCAACCAGATCAAATGCTCTTGACAAATCGAGGAAACACGCGTATACCGGAGTCCTCCTCGCGGTGTAGTACATGACAGTCCGCTTCAGACTTACTGCTGCTTTAAAACCGAACCGAGCATCGTGCAACTCAACCTGTGCGGTGAGGCGACTATTCAGCAGACTGTCAAGTATCTTGGCTACTGTAGTAGCGCGTGAGATGGGCCGGTAGTTACTGATGTCAGACGTATCACCCGTCTTATTTTTAACTATAGGAACAACTATAGTCCGCATCAGCGGTTCCGGCAAATACGAATGACCTATGCACAGGCTCAAAAACATAGACAGTACACGCGGCAAATGAACCCCCGCAATTTTTTAATGCTCGATACTGAGCCCATCGTGTCCAGATTTTCCACGCTGAATTTTTCTAATAATTTTATCCACTCTCTTTGCAGTATCTTTATATTCTTCCCTGTCACAACGGGCTCACCACAACTCACCTCACCAAACGTGGGACCTAAGGCCGACCGCACAGTAAAGTGCTCTCTAAAAGCCTCGGCAATGTCACTGTGGTCAGAAGAACCATTGACACTCATCGGTTCTTCTGACCACAGTGACATTGCCGAGGCTTTTATAGAGCACTTTACTGTGCGGTAGTCATAGTCATAGTCCATACTAGTATATTTATTTTAAGTTTTAGATTATGATACTACTTTATTTAAATTAAAAATAAAAGTGAAGGTCATTATTTTGAAATCACAAACAATCACTTCAGTTTTTTTTTAATTTATTTATGATACTACTTTTGTGGATATTTTAAATAATTTGCGGGTCGGTCAACTTACCATGCAGTAACTCGAAATACTGGATCATCGTCGAGTCCCACTGACTGGTCGATTTGCAGATGGCGAGTGTGTGCGCATATTTCCCACATTAAAACAAGTGGATGAGTACAATACCGGCATGACCATTGAGCTTTGAGCATTGACCATTGAGTACGAAGTGAAGGCAGTGGATACATCTATAGAAGTCAAAACCTATGGACAGCGACCGAAAGTGGAGTTATTTCCTTCCGATCCCAATAAAACAGGAGGTATAGTCGCGTTTAAAAAAATTGGAGTTGGATCTAGAGTTATGTTACGAAATAACAACAAGGGACAACAAACAAGGGACGACACTGGACAGAGCCGTCGTGGATCTAGGCTCTAAAATGTTTGCCAAAGGCCAAGCTAACGAAAAATTATCCACGAGCCACATGATAAGTCTCTAGACGAACTAAATCGCTTGAGAAATCAGGGAAATCACCCTAAGAATGACTTGTTAGGCAATACCGGCACGACCCAGCGTTAGCCCTCGCGAGTAAGCGCGACTAAACGGGAGCCGTCCTTGTCCACGTCCATCCAATCTACGCCTCGCGCTCGCCTCGCCGTGAGACTAAACCACCTTTAGTGCTTAAATTAAAGCCACCTAGCATGAATAAAGCTTGTCACTAAAAGGTATAAAATAAAAATTAATAATTAAAAAAAAAAAAAAAAAACATGACTGCCCTGCCAAAAAAGAAATAAAAAGTAAAAAACAAGTTGTATTCCCTGACTAAACAGATAAATAAAATTGTCATTGCAGTCGGGGGACCTCTTAGATTAAAAAGTGTTACACAGAATGGTCCCCCGACTGCAATGACAATTTTACTTATCTGTTTAGTCAGGGAATACAACCTGTATTTTATTTTTTAGTTCGTTTTTTGGCAGGGCAGTCGTGTTTCTTTTTTCTTAATATTTTTTTTTTCTTTCTAGTTACTTTTAATGATGGTCTAGTCAGTTTGAGTAGTTTATGCGGCCTACCCAAATGTCCTTTCTTTGGTATTGTTCGTCGAGTTGAGCTCCTTAAGTTCTGAGTTCAGCTCCACGATTACTGTCAAATGCTTGCACTGACATGACAGGTCTACTCAAATCTGTGTGGTTCTTTTCTCATAAGACCATTTCAGACTAATCTACATGGTCCTCATATGGCCTGACCAAGATTATTTCTGGACTTTAAAAGAGACTGTGACCTCTGAGTTTGTTTCGGCCTTTCTTCTCAGAGTAGTCAGATAGGAAACGACGAATTCATCTAGCTAATTTTATATTTTTATTTTTTAAATATGTAAAAGTGATTCCAATATCCTATTTACAGAATAAACCATTTGATTTCATTTCATTACCAACCTTGGTACGTATGGAAAAATATTACTCCATTTTTTTCTTCTAACATAACATAACATAACATCACGCCTTGTTTCCCCGGAGGGCTGGCAGAGGTACCTACCTGTAATAGGTCTGTACACCCACATTTCGCCAGTTATGTTTAAGTCCCATGTAATAGGGGGCGAGATTATAGCCTTTTTTATCTCGCATAAAAAACCTGTATTTTCATATAACTCCATCGACCAGATTTGATTCAGAATTTTTAGGAAATTTTCATCAAAAACTGTGTGGATTAAGTGAAAATAAAAATATGATTTGGAAATGTGCATAATTTTATAAACCCCTTTCATTTATTATATCCCACTTGACCTACCTCACTTTATTTCTGAACTCCCCATTTCGGCTCCTATTAGTAGTAATAATTTCATTTGATAGGACCAGCACTGTTTATACTATGTTTAGAACCATTTCCAAGTATATAGCATTAGTAGTTGTAATAAGTAACTGTGACAGACGGACGAACGGATGGACAGACAAAGTCACGGGTCCCAAAAACAAAAAAACGTGATAACATTTCTAGTTAATAATATAGGTATATATCTGCATGGAATAAGTAAGTGGAAAATGTAAAGACAGGTGTAATTTAATCAATGGTTTTTATTAGCAAATTTTGCTGTATCACGATTCCTAATACGGATAATTATTACCTACCTACATTCAACCTTACGTTTGATTGTTTTTTTTTTGTATTTTAGTTTATAGAGTTATGATGTATTTACCTAAGAAGGTTAGGTAGGTTCAATGATCCTATTATGTATCTTCTAAGTAATTAATTATATTCATATTGCCAATGATTTTATATATGTCTATGCATATTGCATTTTATAGATTTTAATAATATGACAGTGACAAACATCCATCCGTCATGCCATAGTGAAAAATGAAATAAATGTGAATCGAAGAGGCCACATATACAGGGTGTCCAGTAAATAGCACGACATACTGCAGGGGGTGATAGCTAGGGTCACTACCTATCAATACAACACAATATATGTTCAGCAAAATCTTACGGATTTACAGTTTTACAAAATTTTCCGAAATACCGAAAAATCTCTACCTTGAAACAGATTTTTAAGCATCTCGTAATAAAAAAATCCTTTTCTAGTACTTTTTTTTACATCAAATTATTCGTGAATAGTTACTTTACTCATTGATAAGTCTTTTTTCTATCCAAGACAAGAATGTTTTCAAGAAATACTATTTTTTGTTTAAATTTTCACAGAACTATTTTCTTATCACTTAAGTTTAACCTACAGTGGTGAAAAAAAAATTTATATTTTGCTGAACATATATTGTGTTGTATTGATAGGTAGTGACCCAAGCTATCACCCCCTGCAGTATGTCGTGCTATTTACAACAGATCCCATCGTCAGCTGCATCTTTTCTATAGAGAAGACCTCATAATATTACACCTATGTTGCATGCTAAACTTTTTAAATGAAAGAGAAACATGGTTGTTATTGATTTTTCTGAGAGTAATTCGATAGTTTTGTGTTTATACATTTTCATACATACCTACATAACTACCTTATTTTCTTCCTTAGGGGCAAGATTTTAGTACGGAACGAAAAGGCGCAAGTTTCGTTCTTGACCGTTTCACCTTTAACCTTAATCCTTGGAAATAATATTAAACAAATAAAAACTTTCGCAATAGCGGGTGCTATTGCAAAAGTTTTTATTTGTCTCCACAATACAGGTCCCCACGGAATATTGACTACAGAAAAGCATAAAAAAATCTATATCGAAATAAGAAAATAAAAACTGTTTTGCGTCAAACCAGTCCCTTTCCCCAGTAGACCATTGTTCTAATCTTATACAATTTCCTACTTTACAGGCTTCAGCAAAAAAAAAACAACCACAGTAAATCATGACGTTTCTGTTGAAGCCCGCAAACTTCAGCATTTCGAAATTGTGAAATAAATTCATTGAAATAATAAATAAAGTAAAAAGATTTGTATACATCCGGACGTCATTCATGGCATAACTCATGTGACGAAATCAAACGGACCTTTCGATTGATTCTTGGAAACGAAAGTCCCAATAAAGGCCTATTCAGATATAAGCGATATATATCGCTGTCGCGTTCGGTAGTGTTACCGTATGTGCGCTTTCACATTGTACGATAATATCGTAACGGCACGGCACGATATCGTCGCCGTCGGACTGGTAGTTTCATACTAAACGCTTTCACACTGTGTCGGTGTAGTGCCGGTATCGTCGCCGACATTAATTGTCGTGCCGATATCGGCGGACCAGACAGTGCACTTGTTGTCTGCAGCCATTATTACCTCGAATACACTATTACAATTTTGGAATCGCACGGCGATGTAAGCTTTTGCTGGCGCAACGCGTCAATTTTTTTTATTTTTTTTACCGTTGCTCCACACTAGGAATTTGTCCTGTGTTTACATACATTTAAACTCACATACACAAACAGCCAGACCCGGAATAACTAATTGTAGGTCATAAAATATGCGTGCGGGAATCGCACCCGCGACACGCAGCGCAGCAGTCAATCGCTTAACCACTGCGCCAACCGTGCCGTCAAAGAATATTAGAGGCTGCTGTGACATACCGCATGACAATAAACTGTTGGTAACATCGTGTCACATACCGATATCGGCCCGACATCGGGACGATATGTTGGTGTCGTTATCGTCACAGTGTGAAAACGGCCAATCGGTACGCGATATCGCTATTAAAGGCCTATTCAGATATAAGCGATATTGCAGTCGCGCTTGGCAGCGATACGGGTCCAATAAGTGACTAACCAGATGGCAGTCCAGTATCGCTACCGTGCGCGACAGCGGTATCGCTTATATCAGGGGCCTTATTACGAAGTATTAATACCATCATTACTCCACTGCGAAAAAAGGATAGTGCTAGCGGCCTCATATAGCTCCGTCTCTCACTCACACTGGATTAATGGTGGCATTAATCTGTCGCGCGCGCAATTAGCAGACACAATAGAATTTTATTGTTATCTGTCTCCAATATGAGACACCAGTATTATAAAGGTTAATACGTCATAATACGGCCCCTGAATAGAATATGCAGAGCAGCTGCGATGAAAATTATTTTGCCTATGTATAGGTTGTCTTTTCACGCCTAAACCGCTAATCCGATCTTTATGAAATTTTACAGATAAGTAGTCTGCAGTGTTGTGCTCAATCACAACACAAAAATCAATCGATTGATTTAGTAAAACTAAATGTTTTGTGATTAAATTAGTTATGCTAAATAAATCACTATTGAAAATTTTAGTTTTAGTCGTAACTCAATATTTAATCGTCAATTTATATTTTATTTAGAATAAAACTAATTTTCTTTATTAATTATCTTATTAAAGAATTGGGGATAAAAATAAGTAATCTATAAATAATAAGTTATTACTTATTACATTAGTATTAGTGAGCCAACAACTGGAGAAGGCATACCTACCTAGGCTACACGCAGACGATGTCAGGCAGGAGAAACAGCTAGTTCCCCAAAAATAAAAAAGTCCTCTCCACTTCAGATATCTAAACCTAAAAAAACCGGCCAAGTCCGAGTCAAAAAAGTCGTTTTCTGAAAAAACTATAAAACACAAAACATTTAAAAATTATAAAAAATATGTTGTTTGAGACCCTTTTATTTGGTATAGGTATCACACGATTGATTTTATAAAACTATTTTTATTAGTTTTAATTTTTGCCTCCCAAAAGTGCTCCCCATATTCAGCATTTATTTATTTACGTTACACGTCCGTGTTTGGATTCATTCACAGAAATTCATTATGGTATACGAAATTTTTACTTAATTGGTTCATTAGATTCGGAGCAAATTGGCTGTGACAGACGGACAGACAGACATACACGAGTGATCTTATATGGGTTCCGTTTTTTCGTGCGGACGTACGGAACCCTAAAAAATACAAGATACACACACCGGAAGAACCTATTGACATAATTCGTCAACCAACCTCCGGCACAAAGAATTAAGTTCCTATAGGATTTTACTTTAAAATAGTGTATTTATTTCGCTATACGAGGATAGGTAGGTAAATGAAACCGCAGGCAGAGATAGTACGGTCAAAAAACACTACAAACTTCCCGGCCTACATGTCCAATTTTTTACGAACGAGTTAAAAAAAAAAACAAAACAAAATCAATGTGTCCTCAATACCGTTCATTCATATAAATGAGTGCTCTATGAAAGGTCAGTTCAGCGACGTTATCCCATGGGGTGTGGAGCGGCGTCATACCGCCTGGCATTGAACGAGCTGAGCAATCGATGGCAACGGCGACGCCGTGTCTGCCTCCCATCTTTGACGTCATAGGAGAAAGTACTTGCTAGGGGATGAGAGCGAGCTGTGGCTTTTGTAAAAGTTGGCTTTACGTAATACCCTTCAATGCGTTATGGAACGCAAATGACCAATAAAACTGAAAAGCATTAATTAAATTATATACATCAAAAATGTTCAAAAGATGTTTTTAATATTGTGTATATAATAACTTTTTCAAATTCAAATGTTTATTGCTCAACACAGTACATTTCTAGATGTCAAGTGAATATGCAATATGCATAACTGTGTTGCACCAATTCAGGCATGCAAAATGATCATTAAAATTATACCATGAGGTTCCAATAAATACCTTATACAATTTCTTAATTTACAATTAGTTCTATATGACATCGTAATCATAAAATCATTATAAAATAAAACCGTCAACACATAATTAAGAATTAAGGGTAGGTAAACTAGTCGACGCGCGACGGCTGGAACTCGTTGGCTAATTATTTATTAATTTAGTTTTATTAATTTAGTATTTTTTTAAATCTAGTTTTAATTTGTTTATTTATAGGTATATTAATTTATTTATTTAGTGAAATAGCTGACGATTTATAACGAAAACGAACGCGTATAATATCATGAACAGACCTTTAGGCATACGCCCAAAAGTTTAAAGTTTGAAGTAGTTTAGATCAGATCAGATATTATGAAAAAACGACTGGATGTATTTATTCAAAATAAAATTATTTAAACTTTTGAATAAATGATCTATGCCCGTACGGTTATTATTACGCATTTTTTTTACTACATAAGTTATTTATTTACGCCCAAAGGTGAGTTAAAATTAGTGTTGAAATATGAAAGTTTCAACGGTCATGAATAACTTCCAAACCAATTTTTTTTTTTCCAATTTTATGTTTCCATACAGGGCTAGATAATGAAAAGACGAATTGTTATAATTTTTAGTTTTGAACGTACACCGTCAAACAGACGAGTAATCACCATACTAAGATTTATGGAAGAATAACCGACTAGCGTACCCTTAACAATACAAATAAAATAATTTTAATAAAATAAATCTGACTCAAATATTCACCATAATTGTATGTATTATTATTATACACACTTTCTTTATTTGTTTTACTTATCAGTAGATTATTGAGTTGCTTCTTAAATACATTGTTATCTTTAATACTTAACAAAGCACTAGTTAATTCCTAGGAAGTTTTTTTTACGAAATACTGCTATTTTGTGTTGCCTACAGCCTACAGCTTATTTTTTTTCTATGTCGCAAACTGTGCAGTTTTTCAATTAGGTGGTAGTTTGTTTTGACAAATGATGTCTGAAATAGAGTATAGTCGATTTCAGCGTTTTATTATAGATTTAGGTCTGTATTGGATAATTAAACTTTTAATTAACGAACACCCCTTACATAACCTCTGGACTATACTGAACTGGGCTGTAGTAAAATTGACACCCCTTGCATGACTTTACAAAAAGTTTCAGCTTCACGTTTGATTTGCCGAATTTTCGTGAACACGGAACGTTGCAACGCACGTGACACGAGCACAAACTTCTTGGTAGGTCATGTTAACTGTAGGTAACTATTTGTTTTTAGCAGGGCCTTTATAATATGTCGAAGCGTAGGTACTAAGGGTTTTTTTCGTAGTACAAGTGACTGATGTGCGATTGACTATAAGTACGTTTTAAGGGTCTCGCAGACAGGTGCGGCTATAGTGGAATTATTTCTATGAAAATTTCATGGAAATTGTTCTTCCAGAGTCGCGTCGCGTCGCGCCTGTCTGCGGGAGCCTTTTATCTCTGGCTAACTTGTCGGGGTTCGATTGCCTTGTTGTTGACCAAATTAACAATGGCCAAAGAAGCAGAAATCCGTCTTATGTATTTACAAACAGTAACTTATTCGCTACTGGGATCATCCAAAGAGAAATTAATCTTATTTCTATAGCAATAATTGTTTGTGACAATGACAATGATTATGAGAAATACACTTTTGACCCAACTGCCCCAGAAGGAGGTAATGTTTTTCAAGAGTATGTACATTTATGTCTATTTCTATGGCACGCTCTGTAGGCTAAAGGGCTAACATATGAGTCTACATCCGGTTGATCCCAGAGATCCACGAGATTTTAAAATATTAGTAGATTTTACAACTCTACGAGAGGAGCTCGTGGCTAAGTAATAACTGCCGCACGGGTCGATCCGTCAGGTTAAGCTACGCTTGCCGGGGTTGGTCTGTGGATGGGGGACCATCTTTACGTACCGAGACTCCTCCGTGCCTCGGAAAGCACGTTAAGCTGTTGGTCCCGGCTGTCATTCGTGGATCTTTGACAGTCGTTACGGGTCGTCAGAAGCCCGAAAGTCTGACAACCAGTCTTACCAAGGGGTATCGTATCACCCAATTACTGGGTTGTGGAGGTCAGATAGGCAGTCGCTCCATATAAAATACTGGTATTAAGCTGCATCCGGTTAGACCGGAAGCTGACCCCAACGTAGTTGGGAAAAGGCTAGGCAGATGATGAGTAGATTTTACAACTAGTGCACAAAACGAACCATTTTTATCCGAGACTTTTAGCAGCCCGAGACGAAGGCGAGGGCTGATAGTAATGTCGAGGATAAAATGGTTTTGTGGACGAGTTATAAACTCTTCTTCTTCTTTCTTTAATTAAAATTCAAAGTAATATTAGTACAGTTTTGAAAACTGAAGGAAATTGTTTTATGTCTTAAAAACATATAAGGCAAATAAATTAAAGTTAATATTATAAAATAACAAATTCTATCTACCTATGAACTTCTTATTGTGTTTGGCTGTATGGCTCATTTTCTTTGCCTTAATATAGATAGATACATTTATGAGTTGATATGTTAAAGCACTTGTGCAAAAAAACTGAAAATTTAACTAGCTCAAAAACTGCTGAACTTCGGTAGAACATTTGGTGGCTTAATTTGTTGCATTTTAACCCTACTATGACGTCGTGCAAGGAACACGTCGAGTTACCAGGAACCCTGTATATTTCATCTGAAAATACAAAAAAGGGAGAGGAAGGTTTTTATTTTATTACAACAATATTCGTATTAAATAAAAGCTAGTCTGCAAAAACACATAACTGTTGCTGTTGCTGTTGTTGTGCTGTTGGGATTTTGTTTTATTAAATAATTTGCTTTATTTTGTACATATCAATATAACTCCTTATTACATCGCATATTTCTAACATTTTCAGTTGCTTACGGACATCTGCGGCTTGCTGCTGTCTTTAAGAGGGAACAGGGCCTGCGAGGAATATGAAAAATAGGTATTTGAAGAAACTATTGCCGTCGTCTTACCTCAAGTCTGTCTCCGTATAGTGCGACAGCTGCAGCTCAGACCGATAATGTCACAAAAAAAATAGACGAGCTCGACGTTTCGTATTCCCCTTTTTTCTCCTCGAAAACTGAGCCGATTCAATTATTTTTTACTTAAGCTACATTAAAATTTTAAGAAAGAGTATGTTTAGGTTCCTATCTTATTTTTTAAGTTAAAAACTTTACGAATTTGTCTAGTAGTCCTCTAATCACAGCGGTAAAAATGGGGCATTAGGTACCTATTTGTAATTTTTGGAGGGTCATATTTTCATTACCATTACGTCGCTCAAAAAAGGAAATAACAGGGAAGTGTCTACAGCACGGAGCACAAAACCAGCCGCTCAATTCTGTAATAATCTCACGGTGAAAACGTTAAGTGAAGTGGGCTTGAAGTGAGCTGTCATTCCACCTGCTGCTAGGGACTGACAGCTCACTCCGTGCTCACTTCACCTACGTTTTCACGTTGAGATGGTTACAGAATAGCACTGCAGGTCTACAGCAGTAAGCATTAAGTGCTATAGGCATTATTCAGGAATAAAAAAGGGGAAATACATTTGTATGGAGAATTGCATGTGTTCCCTCTTAATAACTTTATCAACACGGTGTAGTCTCCATATAGTTTATAATCAGTGTTTTCATAAATAGGCTGTCTCTTTGTAAGATTACGTTTTTGATTGATAGTGGCATACGAGTAGTACCTATATACCTAACCTATTATTCATCTATTCGGAATTGGCTAACGTGGTGTTATCGTGGGTGACGTCTCAAGTGCTTATTATATACTTATTCTATCTAATTTGTTAGGTAACTACTTTTCTTTACGATTATTATCTACTTTAGTCATTAAATACTTATAAATACATAGAAATATTTGAATTTCTTGCCCATTCTTCTCCATAGGTAGGTAGGTTTTTGGCACAGGGTCTAAGCTACCGGGCGGCGGCGGCGGTCAGGGCTCCAGAGAGCGGAACTTCCTAACATTACGAGCCGTGTCCAGAAATACTGCTTTCTGAATGAAACACTTGATCCAGCTACCTAACGAGAGCCTCCTCTCCTATTGGTTATTAAAAGCCTTGACTGCCACGACTATCGGCACAATGATCGCTGAGTCGACCTCCCGAGCCAAGTCAAGGTAGGTACTTGATTTGCATGTATTTCTCGGCTTTCAATATTAGGTATAGCTATTAATGGGTCGAAGCAACCGGTGGTTAGGGCTGCTGAGACAGGAACTTCCTCAAAGTGCGAGCCGTATCGAGGAGTACTGCTTTCTAAATCAGGCCCTTGATGCAACCGCCTAACGAGAGCCTCGAAAGATGTTGATCTTTCGGTCATCAGGCCATTGGCCGTTCCGACAATCGGCACAATGACAGCCGAGCTCACATTCCACATGTCATCAACCTCGTGTGCAGATTCCTGCCACATTTTCGTAAACGGTTACGACTAATCTCTTTCATTTTGACAGTTCAACAACATTCATTGCGTTATTTACGTTGTAGAGCAGTTGTTGTTTTTTCGGACTTATGAAGCAATGGATTAGCAGTTTGTTTCAAAACGATTCAAATTCCGGTTGATCGTGTATTACGTAATTAGGTTAGAGTTTAGGTGGGAATAGGTAAGTAATTGCAAACTATTAGATAAGAACTAAAAAACAAAATAAAATTATAAATTAAAATAATAATATTGAGATCAAAGTAAAGTCAAAATTTTGAGTGTAAGTATATTTTCGCCGCTGATGGCACAATGCATAATGTGTAGCTCACATAGTCTCTACCTACCTAGTACCTACGTAACACTAAAACTTTCAAATAAGTCTGAAACTCGTCAAAAGTATCTAACGCAAGAAATGGCCAGAGCTACGCCAAACAATAGCAAATCGCTGACGTAATCTTTGCGTCCTTGCACTGACCTTTATGCATTGTGCCATCAGCGGCCCATAAACAAATAGACATAACAAATTAGATCCAGCGCCATTTTGTTAATTGTGCATGCATGCATAATGCGGCTGACAAATTAATGAAAGCATTCTACACGATACCTATTCTGCTGGATTTTATTCTGGGGGTTATTATAAAGAGGCCGGCGTCTAATACTCGTATTTACAGGTAAACTCACACCTTTGGCTCCACTGTACTTTATGGACCGTGCATGCGAAGCTTCATTTTTTTTTTCGTATGGATGTCTTCGTGTAAAAAAGTTTTACAAAATGACACAGCTAGCAAACGCCTTGTTTTCGAGAAAAAAACCTATAGCTTAAAAAAATTCAACATTATTACATCATAAAATTTACATTTTGTCACAGATAATTTAGGAATTGCACTCCTAGGTTGTTCCGTTGTAAGTTCAGACAAAGTGACAGCGGATTTTAATGGCTTTTACTTTAGTATAAATATGGTAAGGTTTTTTGAAACTTTTATTATTTTTTAAATAGCTACTACTGTAATGAACTCAATTATGAAGCCAATAATATGAATATTAATAATTAATTAAATTAAAATAATAAAGTTTAATTTGTACTCTTTTAGGATCGTGGGTAAGGAAACATAATCGAATGTAAGTGACGCTAACGATTGACTTTTGACAACTTTGCAAGACCGAGCGAAGCGAGCTCGGGACTTGGGACACTTTGACTCGGACAGGTTAGGTTCGAACAAAGACCCCGCCATACCCTTTTTGGTTATTTTATTTTAAACCAATCAGAATTAGGAGCCCCGACAAGCGGGGCTCCGTTGACTACGCCTTACTAAAAAAACCTTGAAAATGTCCTTGACCTCAGAGCTTTTTACAAGGTAATATCCCAAAATTTAAGCATATTTTGATTTGAACTTAACTTAACTTTTGGAGTATTGACCTTGACTTTTGGGGTGTTAACCTTGACCCTGAAGATCTCATTGACCTCATTATTGCTTAGAAACTGATTTAGACACGCCAAGTGAACTTCCCCATCCGTAATACTCCCACTATCCCACCAATCCCGAAATAAACTTAGGCAATTTTTTTCTCGGCACCTATGATTCTGCTTGATTTCGGGTTTTCAAAACTACACTAAAAATGGTATATTCTACTAAGAAAAAAATAGCTACTATAACAAATCGCCGATCCATAAAGTATATTGCTTCCCAGTATAGAATAGTGTATAAACTTTAGTATTTATTTATACTTCAAGCACAAAAATGTACAGAGGCGGACTTAATGCCACAGGCATTTTCTACCAGTCAACCTTTGGGTGATGCAGAGACAAACAGTGGTAGGTGCAATAGCGAGAGTTGAGGAAAAACATTTATTTAAATATAAAGATATACATATATACCTATTAAGAACTATAAATATAATAAATACACCTAATTATATATAAATATAAGCACAAGTATGACAAACAATGGGAAAACATTACCGTTGTGATGATACTGCCAGCTTCTTGCGAATGTGCTCGCGAACTTTAATTTTAAATGATAATCGGTTGGTCGCCATCCTGATTTCCTCGGGGAGCGCATTCCACAGAGAGATAGACTGAATGAAGAAAGAAGAGTGAATGAAGTCTGTGCGGTAAGTGGGACATTGAAGAAGACGCATTGATTGATTTTTTTTTGCATTGAATATGGAGCAGCAGATGATATGGAGATATGGAGGAGCGATTTCAATCTTTGTCCCATATTAAAAGTTTATTTATTTATTTTATCAATGTTTCCGTTGTCATTACAGATCATAAATCTAATGCGACAAAGTAACTTAAAATACTTAACTATACCTATCATGCTACACAGTACGTGGCCCTTGTAAACTCACTGTGTAGTGTACAGGTGAATAGGTCTATGGCATCCGCCACCGTGTTGAGAGTGCGCAGCGCACGAGTCAGCGGTGCGCGCCCCAGCAGGTTAGTGCGCGCTCTCGGCACCACCAGCAGCTGCGGCTTGCGCCGCCCGCGCCGCCGCGCCACGTTCCTATCCGGGAAATTAAATGGGCACCTCCCATTCTCCTTTACCCGGTTCCTTTATATGAAGCAATTTAGCGTTTACCCATTCTATCCACTTATGTATCTCTTTGTAATAGGGATGGTTGGTTACTTTAAGTTGGAGGTAAGGCGCAATTTCGCACTAGTTAAATGTGTTGATGGTTTTTCGTGGTATGCTGAATAATCCGCAAATACTAGAATCTTTGGGATTGCTCGTTCCAAACAGTAGGCTGGGGCAAGGGCCGAGAGAGACGCCGCTGTTTAGCCTAATTAAAGTTCAGGTGGCCCGTACAATTGTTAAAGTTTGTACCGGTGGGGCGGGCAGTAAAAATACCTACTCAATAGCGTGTCTCTGCGATTGTATATCTTTACTTGGAATTCCAGAAGGTCTTAACATATTGTCCTCTGAATGACTTGTACTCTGAGTCGTTACTTGGGACTTGTTAATTGATCATCCACGTTAATCTACAGATATAAATTTGGACTCTGTCAGTCAAATTCTCTGAACTAAGTAGCACACAAAAAAAATCTTTTACATTATTTATTTACGTATTCTTAAACATTTTTTATTATTAATATTCAAGTATGTACCTATCTATTTTATTTACCAACGTCCGTGTGTCACTGCGGGGGTGCCAACTGAAAACCAGCGCTGGGTGTCTGACGCCCAGCAACTGCTGAGATGGTAACCCTTTCGGTATGGGCACGGTCCGCAATATTTTACTGCAATTTTATTGTTATGTTTATTATTCTCTTTTTTGTGTTTGTTGCTGTTGTATTGTGTCTGTGTCGAATAAATGTTTTCTATTCTATTATATTTAAACTAGTGTCGATGGAGTTTCTTGCCGATTCTTCTCTATAGGAACCTACGCTTTGGAATGGGCAACTAGCTTCATATTTCTGACTGACTGACCCCTTGACAATTCAAAAATGGCTGTAAATGGTTTAATTGAAATAAATGCTTTGAGTTTGAGTTTCAGTTTGTTGGGAAAAGGCTAGGCAGATATATAATTTATTAATTTATTCATAGGAGAACGGGGGAGAACAACTATTATAACAAATGGATGATTAATGTATTGGATTCCCACCCATCTGTTAAAAACTAATCTAAGTGGCAAAAGTACGCGTCATGTTCGTGAACGGGCGCCGTCAGTTGAGACTGGTCATCTCTTATCTGCCAGGGCTTGTTTTTAATCGTTTTTGATTTATATATATATATATATTTTTTTTTACATTGTTCTCACATATAGAATCAACAAGAGTAATGTACCCAGGATTTTGTAATTTCTATATTTAAAAGAGTGTCCTTGGAGTTTCTTGCCCGTTCTTCTCCATAGAGATCTACGTTTTGGAATGGGCAACTAGCTTCAACTTTCTGACTAACTGACTCTTTGACAATTCAAAAGTGCCTGTAAAGGGTTTAATTGAAATAAATGGTTTGAGTTTGAGTTTGAGTTTGAGTTTGAGTACCTAAATAAAAAATCTGAAAAACATAATCGTTGCGAGGCTGTGTGGATAAGTTGGCGCCATTTAAAAATGTTGATATGGCTTCAAAATGTTTGCAAAGTTACATGAAGTAGAATAAGATGGAGACGGTAACGTTTGGGTAAAAGGTTTTTAAATGAATCAATAGAAGTAGACTGTACTTAACATAAAATTATGAAAAACATTATTTTTATCCCCTCCCTACACGTAAAGTAGGGATGTTTTTTTTTCTCATTTATCCCATGGCATGGGGTATCGATAGAAAGGTCGTTCAAAAATATTATAACTAGGTATATTGAGTTTCTGAAAACCATTTACAAAGCTAAGTTTGTTCTTGCGATAAATTCATCCCAACTACGGAACCCTTCATTGTGCGAGGTCCGACACGCACTTAGCCGGTTTTTGTATTTTTTTTTTGTATTTATAGGTACCTACTTGAATTAAAATTGTTTACATTCTGACGCCATGACGGTACAGAAAGAAAAACACAAAAATCTTTTAGAACCCTGGACTTCTTATCTTATCTTTAGGTTATGGTAGGTCAGGTAATGGTAGGCCCCTCGTACCTTCCAACGGTCCGGGACCCCAGGGTCCCGATATAAGTCAAAGACATTTTTTAAAATAATAATAAGTCTGATATTGTGGTGATAGATCGACGAGTGCGGCGTGCAATGATTGTTGATATCGCTGTGCTTCATGAAGAGAATCTCGTGAAAGCTGATAAAGATAAAAAAAACAAGTCTCTTAATTTAGCACTCGAGGTTGTCCACATGTGGGACGTGGACTCTTGCAATCATTGTACCCATAACCGTTACGGTTAATGGCCTAATAGCGGAGAGCCTCAACAAACACCTCAGGAGGCTCGCATTGCGCGGCTCGGTCAAGGGTTTAATTCAGAAAGCAGTACTACTAGACACGGCACGCATAGTGCGGAGGTTCCTCTCTCCAGAGCCCTGAACACTTTTTTAATGCTTTTTTAAATGTTTTTTATAAAAATATTCAAAAATGTAAACAATATGTAGGAATGTAAATGTATTAACTGAAATAATAATAATCTTTTTTTTAATGGAGGCATACCATGGAGTACCATGAGACAAAGTGCACGAGGAAATTATTTATGTGCGGTAATTTTGAAATTATCGAGTGAAGAAGTAGCTTTTTTGTGTTAAAAGACATAATATTAATTACTTTGTCTTATCAACATTGAGAGCGAGTATATTATTAGCTAGCCAAGGCAACACCATGTTCAACCCCATCTGTGCACAACTGTAAACTTCGGGTCAGGTGTCGGCGTCAAACAAAAGCGCAGTCATCAGTCACAGAGATCCTTGATAGTTAAAAATATAGGGGGACCTAGGATACTGCCTTGTGGGATACCGTGCCAGACGGGAAAATCACTACTTGTCCACTCGTCTACTGTAACTCTCTGGAATCGGTTGGTGAGGTAGTCGGAAAAAAGATTTAGTCATGCATCCCTTACATTTTTACACCAATTGTCTCCAATTTCTTCACCAACGTAGAGATGGAGACTGTGTCAAAAGAATTGGCAAAGTCCATAAAGACCTATAACTATATTATAACCTTTTTGTTTTCGTTGAATTTTGAAACAAATTTAGTTAAAACCGTGAATGGCGATGCTGGTCAACAAGCCAGATCATCGATTAGAAGCTGGATTATATTCGAACGCAATGTGAATTGTTATTGAAAAAATAAAATGAAAACTGGAATTCTTCATCGGAAACCGTATTGAGAAGGTGATAGCAGCGAGTAGTTTTTAAGGTAGTTGATCAGGCGCTTCTTCATGATCCTTTCCAACACCTTAGACAAGGCTGGCAGAATGGAATTGGTCTATAGTTGGTGACACAGGCTCCGTCGCCACGTTTGAAGATGGGGTGAATCTCTGTTATTTTCCAGGCGTTTGTGAATTTGCTAAAGTCAATGGTAAGGTTGGAATCAGGATCTGTCTATATCTCTTCACAATGCCGGTAGAGATGTTGTCATAGCCAACAGCGCAATCAGACTTCAGATTATGTTTTTTTTTCTCCATCTTTACCAGCACGTTTAGCATGACCGCAATAGAAACGGGTTTTGTCGACGGAATAACAGACAAAATGACAGTTAAACAGTCATTATCTGTCATTTCGTCTATTCTTCCGTCGACAAAACCATTAGAAAACCCGTTTCTATGGTTGTCATGGCATGCAACAAAACCATCGAGTGGGGATAAAATTTGAGCGGTGGTGAAGGGATATTGTTAACAGAACTACAGCAGGCAACGATATTTTTGCCGACGTTAATAAAAATATCATTGATTTTATTTAGCATCAGGTTATTAATTAGCTGTCTGGCTTTGTTTTTATATTTATTGGGTAATAGAATGTATTTTATTGTTTTTCTTATAGAATACAATAAAATCATAACTTCATAATTCGGCTATTATGAAGTTCTTATTTATCATGTTCCATTTTTATCCGTTTTAAGAGTTCGTTGCAAAAACATCTGTATCTTCTACTTTTTGGTGCAGTTTGTCACGTATTCCTCCTAAACCGTAGTAATCCGGTCGCTATCCAAGGTTTATTAATTTTATTACGGTTTTTTTTAAGCATTCTAATTTTTTTAAAGTTCATTGAGTTATTGAGTAAGAACTGAGCAAGTGAGCAGCAAGATCAACATCAGTATTATTCAAAATCGTCGTGATTTCTTTCCGAAGCCTTTATTTTACGAGTTGGCAACTCCCCATTTCTTCTCAACTCTTGGGTAGAAGCTGAGTACTTATCTACTTTATGCAAAAAAGTATAAAAGCGAAGGGTGCCATTTGTTGATCATTTCTTGGGTAAAAGTCACCAGGAAATGTTGTTTGCTCTTATTTTCGATTTATACCGGTGTATTAAAAAAAAGTCGTGTCGTGTCGCGGGACACCCCGTCGGAACGAATTTCTTTCGCGGTATATTATGTATTAATACAGAGCCATCTAGTTGGTGTCAAGTTTCAAGTGTCACAGTTTTTATTTTTTAATACGGTATATAGTTTTTAGTTAATAGGTTTTTAGCTTGTTAAACACTAATAACTACAAAATAATACTACCAGTACTCTTGACGATTCTACCAGTTTACTCCTGACGATTCTTCGAGTGCTAACCGCGTTAAAGAACTTCGTTCCAATTAAAAACAAATAAAATAGTGTTGATCTAATTAAGTAGTCACCAGTCAACAAACGAGGCGACAAAAATTACGAATAATAAACTTACTTTTAGGTAATAAAGAATATTTAGATATTTTGTCAAGTCGTTAAATCCGGGCGAAGCAGGTGCGGGTCGTTTAGTTTTATAATAATCTAAGATAAATTCTGTGTGCTCATCTACGGACGCCTCTCGTATGTTATAGAAGGTAGGTACGTAATTATTCACGTAATTTGATCGTCCGTAATTGATGTTATTATTTTGATTGCTGTACTTAATTAAGTACTTGTATACCTACTTAATTTTTTATTTTCCTTATTGCGAATTAGTTTTTTTGAGGAAAAAGTTTACCCTCTTCTTAAAGTTCACTTCCTTAAGTGAACTTTAAGATCAGGGTAAACTTTTTCCTTGACTAGTATGTAACATTTTGCGCGGATGTTATGTAGATTAATTAAGATTTAATTTTGTATTAATTGGTTTTACTGAACGTTCGTCTTGTACTTGTACTATCAGCAAGAAAAAATAAAACTTTTACATTTTATTTTAGGGTGCCAATTATTATGCAGTTTCGAATAAAAAATAAAATACTCTTCTTTAGAAAGAGCAACTGAGGTAAATGTAAATCCTACTATATTTTTCTCAAGACTGTCGGGTTAGATTTTTATGCTCCTTTGCACAAGAGATATCCCTACACATAAATCAAAACCGCTATTGGTCTTTGAATCACTTCCCGTGAAAATTTCTCCGAAATAAAGTTTACAATTCATGAACATACAAGTTGTAGATCGTAGGTTTAAACCCCGGCAAGCATTAAATTTGTGTAATATATTTCAACACCACTGCTCTCTAAACCAGGGGCGTAGCTACCGCCGTATCTGCCGTATCAATTATACGGGGCCCCCGGGCCACGGGGGCACCCAACGTACGTAGTCAGACCTGTCACTATTGTCTATAGAGGCAGAAACTTTAGAAAAACTAGTCATCATCAGCTACAAATGATTTAATAAATCAGTTTGCCGAAAAAAAAGCAAGAATAGTGCATTTAGAATATTAGAATATTTTGTAAAAATTTTGCAAAAAGTGACAGATAGATAATTATGATGAATAAATATTTCTTTTAATTTTATGCAAACATTTTTTTTTTCTTTTGTGAAAAATCTTTACCCTTCCTAAGGGCCCCCAAACAAATTTTTATACGGGGCCCCGCCAAAGCACGCTACGCCACTGCTCTAAACGGTGAAGAAAAACATCGAGGGGAAACCGGCATGTCTTAGCCAACGGCCAGACAGAAAAGACGCAAGACGAGGGCGGGGCGCGGACCCGTCGCAGACAGGGCGCCGTCACGACTTTTTAACATATATAGAAAAGACACGGACCCGTCGCAGACAGGGCGCCGTCACGACTTTTTATGGCGCGCACTAGAAGCTTTTCCCGGCATTCAACCGTCCGATTTTGATACGACAACATGTCTTCTTCTGAAGATGAAGATGTATTGGCACTGGTATATCTCGCTAATCTGCAGAGGGTTAGACGTTACTGGCGACGCAAGACGCAAGATGCACAATGGCGAGCGGGCGAGCGCTGTGAGAACCTGCCCTCCGCGCCCTTTCCGCTCCCCCGCTTGCGCCCGTGCAGGCCCGCGCCCTGCCCGCGCCCTGTCCTTTCTATATGTTTTCCAATAGGGCGCCGACGAATTAACGTCGTGACGGCGTCCCGTCTTTTCTGTATGTTTTACGTCGCGACGGCTGTATACATTTTATATGCAAGTAGATTAAACGGGCGCCGCGACTGCGACGGGTCCGTGCCTTGCGTCTGTTCTGTGTGGCCGGTGCCTTAGAACCAAACAGTCGATACATGACATGTGACATATTCCACAAACCTGCACTGGGCCCGTGTATTGCAGGATTTACAGTGTGCTGTGGGAACATTATGGGCTGATTGTGCTTATGATAAAGTTATCAATTATGTTGTTAATATGTAGAGTAATACCAACAGGCTATCTACAATCTTCTTCTTTTCGTGTGGTTAGTGCCTAACCTGGTGTCAGAGTTTTATAGCCGCCCAAGGGCCTCTGACTTGGAGTCACATGCCGTCGAGAAATATCTCTCATGAACGAAGGTTTCCTCACGATGTGTTTGAAGCAAGTGATAGTTATTATACAATACGCCCATGAATCCGAAAAGTCAGAGGTGCGTGCCTTGGGTTCAAACTCGGGAGCTATGACTTGGCCGTCCGAAAATCAATTATAAATTATCGGTTATTTTTTGTTGCTTTCGCTGTATTCAGTTACCTGCATGTAGGCAATGTTGTCTAAAACTTTGATCACTTGATTTTTTTGGGACCTTATTATTTCACATCGATTCATGCCAACGAGTTAATAATTACTTTAAACTTACATAAAACGAACACATCGAGAGAGGCAAAGACAGCAATTAGTGGTCTAGACATTACTTCAAAAAGTGACAAGCAGGACGATCAGTAAAAGTTAATTAATAGCACTGATGTGTATTTCAGTCGACCACAGCGAGTACCTACATCATGAAACGGCAAACGGACAAAAAAAATACCAGGAACAGAAGGATACCACAGTGGTTTCACGCGGTATGTACTTACACAAATCCTCCGGCAGATATTGTCAAAATAGTGAGTAAGAAGTTCTCTCTTGACCTATTTTATTCAAACTTTGTCCATACTTAGTACCTACTAAAATGTATCTAATTCTAAATGTAGACCATATCAGACTAGGCTGATTCACATTGATCCAGTATGGGTCTACCCTTCATAGCAGAACTTTTTACGTCATAATTTTATTTTGCATAACAGCGGATAGCATAACTTTCATTTCGCAGAAAATCACTTGGCTGATTTATCATAATTCAAAACTCATAATTGGGTAAGTCAGAATCATCTTTAGGCATAAATTTCATATTCATAATAATTAAAAATCAGAACCATCATATCGCAGAAAGTTCACACAAACATGCAAACATGCAAGCAAGCATACACCATGCATGCAGCAAGCATGCAGCATGCAAGCAGCAAGCATGCAACATGCAGCAGATATGGTTTCTGTCACGGCTCCGGCGGCGGCGGCGCGACTCCGGGGCGGTTCCACGCGAGCTTAAATTACACTCTAGGGGTAGGGTAGGGCAGACAAGACTACGTGGAATCGGTTTTACAGCGATTCGTTTCTGTCACTAACTTTTGTACCACAACATATTGACTTTTTATGACAATACCTATTTTAGTTTAATTTAAGATTTAAAATGATATTATACAGAAATGGCAATATGCCTAATAAAATTAATTCCAAATAAAATTCTGCTATCTTAAAAGTATGCCATTGTAAATTCGGCCATACAAACATTCGCCCAAACAATCATTATATTTAATATTTTTGATGCCTTTCAAATATTCGTTTATAGAAGAAGATTATGCCAAGTGTGTTATGCCAATTAAATTTCGGAGCACCAAGATTCTGCCAGATAGTAGACCCATCCAGTATCTCATACTAGCGCTGGAATACAGTGACACTGGATCGATATTATAAAATAAACGCTTTTTTAACCCAGTAGGTACCCAGCGCTCGACTTGATAGTGCAATGCAGCCGCTAATTGGTCAAATGTCGCTCCAGTGTTACTCTGGATCCAAACACTGGATTGAAATACTAGATCAATGTAAATCAGGCTATATACAAGCAAACAGAAAGCCAAAACAATAAGTCACGTGTAAAAGAAAACTGTTTAATTATTTTCCACTGAGTTCTAAGTTACTACTTACTTAGTATTTTTATTACTTAGCTTACGTATTAAACGTGGACTTAAACTTAATTTTCTCAGAAGACTGTTTTTAACTTTTGTTTTATGCTATTGATAGGCTTATTGCCTTTTTATAAACTTTTTAATGTGATGACTGTGATGACTCCAGTGTTACGAAGTTTCCAATTCGAACCAACAAGTACCTACCTACCATTCAATCTTTTTTATATTGTTAATTTTGGAAAACATCACTGCCTTAATGCAAAGGAAAGGTACCACATTCATCCGCATGTTATCAAGTAGGACTGGCCTATCTTTTACTACTTATCCCGTGGCCGAACTACTACTTGAGCGTTCAAGTGACAAGCGTCTTGCGACCCAGCGACTTCGGAGAAAACAAATGAAAGGAGTTGATGGGCCACGAACGGGCGCCTTTTTAACGCGACATTTTCTTAAAGTGTTCTGGATCACAGACTGGATTCTCAACTCTCACCGTTAAGCCGAGCGTTGAGAATCCAACAAAGGGCGGGACGCCCTTTTAGTACGTTAGAAAAACGCCCTGATGGATTTTCTAATCAAAACCGATTGTTGAAAATCCAGTGCATGGTAAAAAATGATGCATTAATAAATACCCGAGCGAACGTGGGCTTAGAGCATGCCACTAGTCACCGCGACGCGACTTGCGGAGCTACGGACGGAACCACCGACGACGCCCGCGCGTGTCTTCGACGCAAGTCGCATCGGTCGAGGTCGTGAACGGGGTTATAGGTAGGTACTCAGTAACTGAAATGACGATCAGAAGTATCCGATGGGTATAATTTGTATGACGGGTTTTTTTTTTTTGACGTTTATTTCGGATGCAGTGCAGTGCGCAAACGCTCTAACATTCCCGTGAAAATGGCCCAGGTACGAGTATTGCCCGCATGCAACTAATCACATGATACCAAATGCTGTCATAGACGGACACTGCGTTGTTTACTTTCTAAATCTAAACAGCTTACTAAACTTATATACTACCCCTTCCTACATCCTTTCCATTGTAACTATTTTATAAGGAACAATACATTATACCTAGGTGAATATCCTCCAAGTCAAAGGACCAGGCAGATTTTTTGCCTGCTGGATGTTTGACACGTTACGGTCATCTGTTTATTATTATATGAAGTTTCATATCTAATCAGTCTAAGGAAACTACTTGCTGGTAAGATTGTTCTTATTTTTGTTCTTAGCTCGCTGTTTGACTGCGTAGTTCTAATGTGGCCGCATAGGTGTCGCTTCATACGTAATATCGTAGTCGATCCAAATTCAAATTTAAGACTTAGTGGGCTTTTAGACAGATGAAAGAAAATTAGGTCAAACTGCTTATTAAGTGGCGCGGATTGATGGATGTTCTCAGCGCCGCCGCCGGCCCTAGGGTAGAGATGGGGTAGAGCGAGTGGTTGCTCTAGGCACCAGATGGCAAGGGGCGCCAAAAAGCCAAATGAGAAAACCTATTTCTAACGCAAAATAAAATGTTTATAGCGCCTTTTAAACCAACTTCAATAAGGAGGAGGTTCTCAATGCGTCTGTGTTTTTTTTAGTTTGTTTGTTTGTTACGCGATTGCTCCGCCAAATTATGAATAGATTTGATTAGAATATTTTTGTTTGGTTGGTCAAACTTCAGAGGTATCCCTATTGCAGAAGGAGGCGAAATAAAACGCAGTCTTGGTTCCAGAATCAATTTGGAAGGTGCGGGTAGTTCAGGGCTACGAAAAAGTACCAGCTTTTTTTTATACTTTTTTCACGATGTGGTGCTTGTTGACAGTTAAAAAAACAAAGTTGCCAACAACAAAAAATACTTCAGCCAGAACCACTCGCACCTCGCAACATTGCAATTTATTTTTAAAATAACGTTTTACGCATTGCCGACAGATGGCACTAAGAATCCTAAACTTAATCATATAATTTACCTTTAGCAGCTATAGATATACAAGATGGCACATTTAGATCGGTCAGTATGGGAAAGTCTGAAACTATAAGACATACGAAGATCTCTTCTTAGGAACCATGCCATCGATTTTAGTAGCAAGAAAAACTGCATTATGCCTAAAAAAAAAAAACTTGTACTCAGCTCGGGAATCGAACACGGACATTTTGAAAAATTAAATTAACACTATTTCTATTTAGATATCGATTGTGTAGGTGATGATGGTCATGAAACATGATGTCTAAAATGAATAAAATGTATTGTTTTCATATCCTTTAATTTATTTTAGTAAGTTTTCGAAATTACCACCTTTTTTTTCAATACAACATTACACTCGTTTAGGTGCGTAAAATTGGCTCTATGGTAGTTTGTAGCTCTTTGCTGGTGCCAAACTGGCCAATGCCTTAAGTAAAGCAGTGTATGTAACACTGCTTTACTTTTTGGCATGGCATTAAGCCATTCCGGAAGTTTTGTTATCTGTGATAATATGATTGTAATTGCTTACTTCTATTAATCATACACTAACAATCAATTGAAAAGCCCACTTAGAATAATTATGTAGATACTGAGACGTGATAAACCTCATTTGAAAATGGAACGTCTTGGTTTCTCTGGCAGAATTAAAAAAAAAAAGAAAAAAAAAACATGGGAGTGTCAATGTTTTTGTTGTATTGAGAAAATCAAAAATGGTGGTAATTTCGAAAACTTACTAAAATCAATTAAAGGACATGAAAACAATGCTTTTTATTCATTACATAAGACCTACATAGTCGATATCGAAATAGAAATAGTGTTAGTTCTATTTTTCAAAACGTCCGGGTTCAATTCCTGAGCTAAGTACAATTTTTTAAATGTATGAATGCAGTTGTTCTTGTTACTAAAATCGATGACATGGTTCCTAAGAAGAGATCTTCGTATGTCTTATAGTTTCAGACTTTCCCATACTGACCGATCTAAATGTGCCACCCTGTAAACCAATATTGAGGCGTGCGTCGTCGACAGTCCCTTAAATTTTTTTAAAACTTTTTTGGGTAGTTTTTGAGTTGTTTTTGAGTTAGCTTCAATAATACGTATTTTTTCCACTTAGTCTATGGGGATGATGGTATAGACCATCATCCAATGGTAATGACCCTGTTATTTACATAGCAGATAGTGGTATTTGAATTTGTGTGGTAGGTAATACTTACAACAAAAGCACGGTAGACAAGTGTGTCAAAAAAAAAAAAAAAAACAACGGTCTGATTTGCAAAGTGAAAAATTGCTTTAATTTCGGAAGTCGGTGACAAAAACTAAAATTCTAAACGAAAGGCACCGCCTTCCGAAATTATAGTTATTTTTCACTTAGTGGTGGTTTTTTTTAATGACGGTTGTTTTTTTTTATTGTTTAGTGATTGATTGAAATGAACACCAAATACTAATTTAATTATAAAGCTGTAAAAGCTTTCTTAATGTTAAAGAACCAGGAGTATTAATTAGAGCTAGGTAGGTACTTTAATTTACTACTTAGATTTAATTAAAATGCAGTGTTGACACTTGCACTGGGGACTCTTCTATTGTATATTCTCTTTAATCTCAGACTTCTCTGTAACGTAATATGTATGAATAGTCAAAAGAAAACTACCTATCCTTTAAATTTTTCGAGTTCGCTTCGCTCGCTTATGCATCCTACGTTTTCTGACTTTTCTGTATACATAGGTTAACAAATTAATTCCTATTTCTGTATACTAAAATGTTCAAAAGTAATTATGCGGGGTGCAAAAATTTTCGAGCTCGCTTCGCTCGTTCTGCCATCCTCTAAGTATTCGTCTAATGCGTCTACGTCTGTTGTCGACAAACTATCTCCTATTTCTGTATCAATAGTCAAAACAAAACCTTATACGTATATTTCGACGTTCATTCATGGTGGTTCCATATTGTTTTTCCGACCTGGGCCTCGACAGGCTTAGTCCACTACTAGTTATTTGCAATAAAAGTAATTTTGAAGATTTGGGAATTATTATTGAATTAACATGAAACCGAAGTAGAATTTACGTGAAGTGAAAACGTCGATCAAAGGTCGCCGAAAGACAATCTCGCTCTACGCTCGTGGGGTCAACTCCCTAAGTGAAATTCTTAGTTTCGGCCGAGGTTACAGGCGAATAGACACCCTGATCAAGTACTAGGGCCGCTGCTGGAAGTTCTTGTTACGTGGCTAGTAGTTAGGGTTGCCAACCCTACTATAGAATATGTAAAAAAACCTGTCCGATCCGAAAGTGGCACATAGGTAGGTACTGCAATAACTAACAAAAAGTTTTTTTTTCTATAATTGAATATAAAAAAGTTATTGCTATTTAAAATTCACATTTTTAGTATCAAAATTACCCCAAATCCCTACAAATTAGAAAATTTTCAACAGGGGTTATTTGTAGTATATATGATTTGTAGACAGCCGCTAAACGACACGGCCGCCCGCGGCCCGTGTAACCCGGTAAAATTATTAGGTGAATGTTTTTTTTTTCCTTAAAATCATGAAATAAATAGACTCTCAGTACCTAACTTAACAACATCCTCACGGATCGGTCACTTTTTTTTTTTTTACATGTTGTATACCTAATAAAGTATCCTGCTTTAATAGAGGCCTAAAAATATACTAGTTATATACTTAGTCTGGCCATAAATACTGTTACAATTAAAAAGAAGAAAGATATTACATTTGAATTTGGAATCTTTCATTTTTATACGATTGTTCATTGAGTTTTCTCATTTTGGCGCCAATACATTGTACAATATTTTGCGATATTAAAATGGAGTGGGGTGATAAAGTGAACCCAATCGCTGTGATTGCATTACACAAAGTTGGTATGGAGCCAAATGCAATTTTTAAAACTCTCCATACGCTTGGTATTAGTCAAATGTTTGTGTACCGGGCTATTAATAGGTACAATGAGACCTCCTCTGTTTGTGACAGAAAAAGATCTGGCCGTCCACGTAGTGTTCGTACGAAAAAGGTGGTCAAAGCAGTAAGGGAAAGAATTCGATGAAATCCTGTCTTAAAGCAAAAGATATTATCTCGAAGATGAAGATAGCACCCAGAACCATGTCGCGTATTTTAAAAGATGACTTAGGACTTGCAGCCTATAAGAGACGCACTGGTCATTTTTTAACTGATAATTTAAAAAAAAAATAGGGTGGTAAAATCGAAACAACTACCTACTGAAGCGGTACGCAAAGGGAGGTCACAGATTTTTTTTGTTTACGGATGAGAAAATCTTTACAATGAGCAACATTTTCACAAACAAAATGACCGTATTTATGCTCGAAGCTCTAAGGAAGCTTCCCAATTAGTCGACAGAGTGCAACGTGGGCATTATCCGACTTTTGTGAAAAAGGTATCAAAACATCGGCACAAGTGTATCAAGATACCATTCATGAGAAGGTAGTTAAGCCCCTTAACAACACCATATTCAATAACCAAGTATGGTCCTTCCAACAAGACTCGGCGCCGGGTCATAAAGCTCGGTCCACGCAGTCTTGGTTGGAAGTAACTGTTTCGGACTTCATCAGAGCTGAAGACTGGCCGTAGTCTAGTCCCGATCTTAATCCGCTGGATTATGATTTATGGTCAGTTTTAGAGAGTACGGCTTGCTCTAAACGCCATGATAATTTGGAGTCCCTAAAGCAATCCATACGATTGGCAGTGAAGAATTTTCCCATGAAAAGAATGCGTGCTTCTATTGATAACTGGCCTCAACGTTTAAAGGACTGTATTGCAGCCAATGGAGACCACTTCGATAAGCTTTTTATATTTTAAATTGTTTTATATTTATGTATTAAAACTAACACACTCTAAAAGTGAGGAAACCGGCATGTCCTAGAACCAAAAATTGGAAGACATTTGTGACATCTACCAATCCGCACTGGGCACGCGTGATGGATTATAGCCTATAGCCCACTCCCTCTCATTGAAAGGTGGCCGTGTCCCTGCAGTGGGAACGTTATAGGCTGATGATGATGATAACTGTAAAAGTAATAAATAATATATGCAATAAAAATAAAAAAATCTTCGTGACAATATTTATGGCAAGACTGAATCTGAAGAAAAAATATGGTAGGCGAAACCACAATATTATTATTTCAATACAAAATGGCGAGATGATCTGAATAGAACCAGTAAAATCTGAATGAATGCTGAATTAATGGTATTTTGTAAACTTAACTTAGTTGCGAGTGTAAAAACAAATGAGACATGAAAATAAAACCCTGTTATAAAGTTCATATATTAGCAAAAAATATGCATTTAAAAAATAAAAATGTTTTTGAAACACCGGTCTACTGTATAAGTACATATATTTTTTATTTTTTTTTCTATCTGCATACTATGTTTTTACATGCAATGGCTTCGAATATACTATATATATATATATTTGATATTAAAAAAAGTTGGCAACCCTACTAGCAATGGCTGGCAATTCTAGCAATCGCTGGTGCACTTGGTGTACGAGGATCAATTCCCGTCTGGTTGTTCTACAGATAGTTGTACCTATGGTATAAGGTGTAGGTAGTAAAAATAACTGCCAAGTAACTGCAACCAACTTGGAACTAGCGCTCGCCGGCCGCTGCCGCGGCACCCGCTCGCTCGGCTCGCGCGCGGTTGGTCACAGTTCTAACCTAACCTAACCCATTTGGTCGGGGTGCCACAGTGGCGTAATTTTTGTATTTTTAAAAACTGATTTTAACCTCTCTACACCTATAGCGTGTAACAAAAACCTTGTCCGATCCGTGAGGGTGTTGTTATGAATCATTGGTACTGAGAGTCTATTTATGTGGTAGCTTTCTGAAAAAAGAAAAAAAAATCACCACCTTTTTTCAACGGAGAATTTTACATGGGGCGTGGGAGGCCGTCGCGTCGTTTAGCGGGTGTCTACAAGTCGTAATCATAACTTATCTAAGGGTTATGTATGAGTTATGACCCTCGTTGAAAATTTCCCAATTTTTAATGGAATTAGGATAATTTTGGTAGGTACTAAAAACGGGAATAACTTTTAGCAATAACTTTTTATTTTCAATAATAATAAGTTTTTTTATTATATTTTGGTAATGTATGCAGTAGGTACCTATGTAGGTACCCTTTACGGGTGGGGCAGGGTTTTTATAACACATTGTATAAAACTCTTCAGAAAGATATCGTATCAGATAAGATTCCTGCTTATCTACAGGATCGTCCGATTTTTTTTGCAAAATTACACCGAACACACTATAATCTCATCTATCTTTAAAAACTATTAAAAACTGAAGTTTGTTTTTATGTTTGAACGCGCTAATCTCTGAAACTACCAGTCGGATTTAAAAACCCTTTTTGCATTTGATATCCCAATTCTTGAGAAAGAGGCTAATAAGACACAAACCACGCACAATGAAGGGTTACGTAGTTGGGATTGGGATTAATTTATTCCAAGAACAAACTTAACATTGTAGTTGAAAAACATGTTTCCCATTTCAACTGCAAATGTAAGTTTGTAAGCACAATATTAAGAACACCATAAATTTCTTAGAGGTTTTCCTGTAATCTATGACTAAAGAACCCTATTCTGTATTTTATTTTTTGCTCAGTAGTTTCGGAGATAATGGTAAATATTTGATATTCTCGCAACAAGCCCTTTCATTTGATACTTATGTCACACGATACAGTTAGCATAACTTTTGATCCACACTTCCAGAGACAGAATTGGGAAAAATTCCACACAAACAAAACATGTTGAAATCTTTAGTTTCTGTCAAAGTTCCATACAATTATTTGACAGGAACTAGCGATTTCAACATGTTTTGTTGTGATACGATGAACACGTCAATTACTGTAAGTAATGTTTTACAATGAAAAATGAGTTTTTCAATTTTTTCACTATTTTTCCCGTAATCAGCGACCACAAAAACGTCTAATATGACAGCAACATAATTTTTCCAAACATTTTTCGATTTCAGAGTTCGCGCCGCCGCCGCACGCGCAAAAAGGACCAGGGGGCCAATTCTCGATTTTAGAGATGGTGTCAAACTCGACAAAAATTTCTAATGACGTCATTTTTTCGACAAATTTTAAAAGTTCCTATTCTGGGGATGTCGAATTCGACATTTGTCGAAGGCTAACGTTAGAGTTCATGTCGAGTGCTTCTGAGCAGTAGAGATGTCATGTCGATTGTAGAGATACGTCATTTCTGAGTGAATTCGTTGAGTTTTGGATTGTACACTGTGTTTTCTTTTCTTTAATTTTTAAATAAGATACGGCTTGGCATCTCATACCTACTGGAAATTCGATTTATACTCTTTGATTTGTGCATTGTGTTTTCTTGAAACGACGACATTCGCGCAAATAACAGACTCTGTAATTTGTGTACCCACGATTGGACTTGAAACCACTGAAAGATGGACGAGTTTATTAGCATTTTTATCTCGGAGTTATTGGAAAGTGGCGAGCAACTGGCCAATACACGGCGACAACAGCGCACTTATCCCACCGTCGATATTTACGACTTGAGCGAAACAGAAGTCATTAAAAACTTCAGATTAGATAAAGATTTAATAAGGGTTCTAATAGATCTATTGGCTCCTGTAATTCAGGATACCACGAAAATAGACCTGAAAACGAAGGTAAATAATCGTCTGCTTCATAATTTTATTAGTCATGTATAACTGTTCACTAAACTAACCTTACCCACCAAAAATACTAATTGCACACCCTAAAATACCTGAATTACTTATGTGCACCAAATTCTTTCTATTCTTTGGTGTACAATTGAATTTTTAGAGTACAAAAAAGTAGGTATTTGTAGTTATTTTTATCAACGAGTTGAATCAGTAAATGTTTTTGTTGTGAACTGGGGTATTTTTTCCCGTCCATGTTAAAATAAAAATTGTGAAATGTAAAACAGCACCCAATAATGATGTAACACAGAGTACATGTAAACTTATCAAAAGTTTTGAAGGAACCGCAAAAAGGCGCAAATTCTGACACTGACACAGTCAACTGTCAATTCAAAAGTCAAACTGATTATTTTTACACTACTCGTTTCGTTTTATACTTAAATAATTAGGTTTAGTCAGCGTTTTAAAACAAAATCATTCATTAACTCATAGCTACCTAAAACGGAACGTGCGATTCTTCATAATGGTAACATTATCTTCACTCGACTCGACATTTTCGTGACATTTATTTCTATTTTGACTGAGAATACGGAATTCTGCTCAATTCGACATTTTTTGATAGAGATAGAGATATTTTTAATAGACATAGAGATAGACTTACGATCTCGAACTCGAGATAAATGGCGAAAATCGAGAATTGGCCCCCTGAACTTCATTAATTATAGCAACTTATTCTTTGTCAAATGATCTAAAAATTTTGAAAATTGTAGTTCAACTCCTCCACCAACCAAAACGAGTACATTTTTCGAAAATTAAAATACCCTCTCAATCGATTTAAAAAAAGTTCCCTTTTTGCAAAAGTCGACGGTTTGCAAAAAGCTTGCAACATTTTGATCTGAAAATTTAACTGTAGTTAGTCAAAGGTCAATGGTATGACTCAGTATGACTATGAAAAAGCAAAGGAAAATAAAAGATGCAATCCCCCACGTGATTGTTGATAAATCTTCTTTCCTATAACTTAACTTAACAAAAGTAAGTCTATCAGTCTAGTTTTTTTTTTAAATCTATGTCATTTTCTCTGTGTATTAACTCCTCCAGTGCCCGGTCCAAGGAACATTATACTCACCGCTCGGTCCCAAAATGGAAATCGATCAATAGATTCAATACAGGCTGCAATGCAACTATCCTCGCTGCGCGCGCAAGAGACGCACACGCGATACTATTTTGTTTTATTTTTACAATGTTACCAACGGTACCAACACTAGATTATCAGAAGTCTGAAAAATAGACAAATAAAATAGCGCGTTCCATTCCTCTATTGTAGAATGTTGAAACATCAGGTTATCTCTGCTGCGTTTATGAACCGAGTATGCTGCCATCTTTGTCTAACGTTCAAATGTTAAAGATCATATGAATCTGTATTGAAATGCGCTCCAAACAAAATTCAACATGGCTTTTGCTTGTAGCTAATGGCAGCGAGCGAGCGAAATAATTTTACCGATTTTTTCGCATCAAAAAACTAACTAACATCAGTGTTATTTTCAGTTGTAAAATCAGATCTAATCGGAGTTCTAAACTAGTTTTGGCCGGTTTTACGTAAAATCACTCGACGAGTTTAGATTCTGTGTAATTCGACTTCATTTTATTGTTCTTGCTAGGCGCAGGTGAGGTGATAAAAGATATCAGTTGTAAATTAAAGATGAATTGTTGTCCGGAAATTCTGCATCAATGAGCGGATAATTTTACTTTTGGTAAATATAACTAGATGGAAGCTGTAAGTTATTCATTGTCATTTAAAATTCACAGTATTACCCATCGGGATGGGAACATCGGTGTTACACTTCAAATTGTATTAGCTCTTGCTTTGGATTATTATTCATTGCTTTGCCTACAAGCAAGTTCATTAGCGTCATCTGCATAGGCACACTAAAAAACTTACATGTTAGGGGTAATCTTATTTCATTATTTTATCATGGAAAAAGAATTGGCTCTATTATTTATTTGTATTTCATGGATCTCTCGCATTTTTTAAGTTACATGGAATTTCCAAACATTCATTAACTAAAATCAATCCCTAATGATATTTTTAAATCATCCAGTAAGAATACCTAGAATGATATTTAATAATGAATGCATGATAAGTCATATAACTGGCAGGAACTGTGAAGACACTATGTAGAAAATCGATTTGCATTAAGTATTTAATTCTGCATTAGGTACTAGTGCTACAATAGTGCTTGTGTTGTTTAGACGTACAGTTAGGGTTGCCAGGTCCTAAAATCGGAAAGCCGAACAGACCAGCCAGTTTAACCAGACTTTGAGTAATTAAGCCGAACACCTTAACTTATTAAGAATTATTTTAATGTTTTAGTTTTAAAATGGTAAACATTGTTGTAGGTAATTCCAGGCTTTCTTATCTAGAAAACAGAGTAGACAAAGACAGGTTAGACTCACAGTCAACAAAAATTCTAACTATGTCCGGCTTTATCTAGACGCTTAGAAATCTAACCTACAGTTATAACTTTAGTGAATCAACTAAAATCTGAATGATTAAAATGGAATTTTGAAGTACCACCAATACAACCAATTTGGTAATATATTAGTGACCCGCCCCGGCTTCACTTGAATGCAATTTACATGTGAATAAGGTATTCTGTTCACAACACATTGTGTAGGTAAAGCAGTAACATAACAAAAGTACTAGGCTTACATGAATTTAAGATAGTATTTCATTAGTATTATTAATGATGTATTTTTGTATATATTTACATATTATGAAACCTATGTCCATCTGGAATAATATACCTTTCAAATAGTGAAAGAATTTTTGAAATGGGAGCTGTAGAATTGCTCGCCACATAATACTCAATTCATGTTATAATAATAGTATATTATTACCATTGAGTTATGATAGGAATATTTAGTGTTATCTTGGTTCTCTTGGAACTTAGTTTTTTTAAATGTGCAGATACTACTTTGACTATCTCCTTATCAACATGTATTATACACATTCAAATAGTTATATTATTATAGTAAGCATTTGTGCTTAAAATGTTAGTTATTGATTTGATTCGTTTTATGTATAAAACTCAAACTCAAACCATTTATATTGATTAATCCATTTACAGGCAGTTTTGAATTTTCAATATGTGGGTCAGTCAGCGTAGTAGGTACCTATGGAGAAGAACGGGCAAAAAACTCTTAAGGAAACTCTTTTAAATCAAAAATTTTATATAAAATATTGGTTACATTATTCATGTTGAAATTATACACGTGGAAACAATGTAGAACGACATGCACGTTAAAAGCGTCCGTAATAAAAAATAAAAAAAACTATGCTGTTCAAATGTGATGAGGCCAAGGTCTTTGAGGTGCTGTTCATAAGGTAGATTACGCATGGTGCGGACCATCTTGGTTGCCCTTCTTTGAAAATTATCAAGTAGATTAATGTCTTTTTCCAAATGTGGGTCCCAGATAACATTCCATATTACAAGAGAGGTCTTAAGTAGGTTTTGTACAACTTGACAAACCTCTTGGCACTTGAATGCCTTGCGTAAGTTTATTTGCTCTTTTGACAATACTGGATGGGTGTGCTTCCCATTTTAGGTCATTGGACATAATAACACCTAGATCTTTCTGTGACTCAACAGATGAGAGTTTTTAGAGTCCGAGACGATAATTTTTTCGAGAATTGTTTTTACCTATGTGTAAGATGGTACATTTGTCAACATTCAGCGTCAACAACCAGTCCTGTGTCCATTTGTGTATAGCATTTAGATCATTTTGGATATCTTGCCACTGGTCATGGGGATTCCCAAAAAACTGAAGTAGTTGCTCTCGGAAAGCACCATTTGGTGAAGTGGAACTGATGATGAAGACCACAGATGGCCACTGGAACTGCTCAATAATAAGTCTTTCACGGGTTGCGATTCAATTACTTTAATATGGTTGCCAAGCAATTTATGCTCATCAGAATGCATATGGAGAAGTGGAGCTGATGGTGAAGTACTAGGAGAACTCCTCAACGATTGTGATATTGTGTGTGGGCAAGGTGATTTCCAAATGGTTTAACCCTGAGAAATCGGTGCAATTGTTATGGTTTAAAAGTTATGACCTATTTTTGTTTTTTTCAATCAATTCGCAGTGCACAAAGAAAAAAATCATTTAAGTAAAAAAAAAGTATCAGGTCAATCTGAAACTTACAAAATTGTAAAAATTCAAACTCCTTGTTAGTAAAATTCTCTAACTTTTAAACTAATTAGAATATCCCAGTTATTCATATAAATAATAATAATATTCATTCAAAGAATCTCTCTCTCTCTATGACTTGGGTAAGTTTTTCTAGTGCATGGTAAACTTTCGCTAGTGTAAGATTTTGCCATGAAAATTTCTCGAAAATAGAATAAATTTTTTGCTAGACCCAAGCCTTTGCAGTATATATATTTTTTCTTATTGAACACGTTTTCTAGCTGCGTAAAAGTATTTCCACAGGAAAGACCTACTCTTCTACAATGTCCTGTTTTTTAGGGTTGCGTACCCAAACGGTAAAAACAGAACCCTATTACTAAGACTTTGCTGTCCGTCCGTCCTTCCGTCCGTCTGTAACCAGGCCGTATCACATGAACCGTGTTAGTTAGACGGTTGAAATTTTCACAGATGATGTATTTCTGTTGCCGCTATATATACGCTATATACAAATAATAAAAACAGAATAAAATAAATATTTAAGGGAGGCTCCCATACAACAGACATGATTTTTTTTGCCGGTTTTATATAATCGTACGGAATCCTTCGTGCGCGAGTCCGACTCGCAGTCAGCCGGTTTTTTTTTTATTGATACCCCTGATAGCTTTTTTATTTGAGCACTGCGAAAGGATTGGAAAACAAAAATTGATCATTCAATTCAAAAATGGATCAACTTTTGAACTGTAAAAAATTGCACCGGTATTCTCAGGGTTAAAAAGTTTGTAAAAGACCTTGCTCATGCAAATATTCGATTTGATACATACTTCCAGAGACACCTGTATACAAGGTGTTCCTTTTGATATCCCACAACTATTTTTTTTTAATTTTTTTTTATTCTATATAATTCGACATTCCCGATTGTTTATTGAAAACACCCTTACGTGAAATAAAAACATTTAATTGAAGCTATTTTGGTTCATAAAAAAATAAAATATGACAACGTCGCATTTTCTTAGCTATAAATACTTACCTATGAATGATTGGTTCGAATGCAAATGATTTACTCGTGCTTATTAATGAAAGTTAGATACACACATCGAGAGCCTAGTTTTATATCTTCCAGTTGATTTTTTGACATGGTCTCATTATTACCCTAGAGTTATGTGATATCAAAAGGAACATCTTTTATAGATTAAAGCAAGAGCTTAATTCAATATGAAGTGATAGATACTTTCATTGCCTCCGTTAAATCATTTTTACACATACATGATACAAGATCATTTGTGTTGTCATCTAAACCATCTTAAGCTTCCATAGGGTCAAATTACCTGGTGATGTATTCGTTTTAAGCACATTTATGAATTAATAAATTGCTATTTTCATGTCCTTGTCACTGAAATTGTTTTGTTTTATCAGTGGTATTTACAACAGTTCATAAGTGTGGGGGTTTGTAGGTTTTAAGACAATAATGAGGTGTACACAATGAAGGAGATGGTAGGAGGCTGCTGCGTGTGCTCTGACGAGCGCGGTTGGCCCGACAACCCGCTTGTCTACTGTGACGGAAATGGCTGCACGGTCGCGGTCCATCAAGGTATTTCTACTAGAATGTACCTAACAGCTGATGCCTGTGCAGGTTACCGCCTAGTTGGGGCATCAGCGTCTTAACACTCTAGTACCTTTTATAAACTTTGTTATTTTAATAAAATATTGTTGAAAGTATTAAAATGTTTACTTTGGTTGCTTTTGCATTCAATTCTACCTTTTACTGAGAAATTCAATATATTTTCAGCTTGCTACGGCATAGTGACAGTACCAACAGGACCATGGTATTGTCGAAAATGTGAAAGTCCGGATACTAAAAACAAGGTTGTAAGTACAGCGGTTCATGCATGATACAGGTTGTTGATATATTCTGAAGTTACATGTCATGTTGCTTTTCTTCTAATGTTGTTCATAGTTTTGGATTTTTGATTAAGTCCATTAATAATAAAAAGTAAAAAAAAAAAAAAAAGTTCAATGGTTATCAGTTACATTGGGTAAGAAGTTGTTCAGTATGTCAGGTAGAATCAATCCCTTTAGTAGATGCAACAGCAGCATGTATAATATCCATATTCCAAGTACCCTTATTGCAGAACACAATCGAAATGTCAAACTTCTCTTTGGAAATTATACAATATCCTTGTATTATTTTTGAATTTTTTGATGAAGTACTTACTACTCTGATTGACAATGCCAGCCTCATAAAGTCAAAAATATGATAGCACAATTGTTAGCTTGCAGTGTGTTGTATTGTGTGTATTAGTCCGCCTCTGTACATTTCTGTGTTCAAAAATTAAAGTAATTGCGAGTGTGTTCACAATAGGGGCGTAGTTTGCACTGTTTCTTTTGTGTAACTGGGGTGTCATACTAATATGAACTGCTTAATATTTCAGCGCTGTGAGCTATGCCCGTCCAAGTCGGGTGCTCTGAAGCGGGCGGACACGGGAGGATGGGCGCATGTCGTCTGCGCCCTTTACATACCAGAGGTCCGGTTCGGTAATGTCACATCTATGGAACCGATAGTGTTGCGCCTCATACCACCAGAGAGATACAACAAGGTAAGAACCACCACCTATAACCCTTCCACTGTGTTCCCTACCATACCTAGAACCAGTCAGCCTTTTCAAAGTAAGAGTGAACAGGCATCTTCTGGGCACGCGTCCATCGTAGACTTAATCCATCGCTTTCCGTCAGGCGAGATTGAGGTCTCGAGCAGGCCCATTAGGTACTGAAGTAAAAATTATAGTTATAGCTATATTTTATCACTTTCACGTGTTTTTAGGATTCCGTACATTAAAAGGAAAAAAAACGGAACCCTTATAGGATCACTAGTGTGTCTTTCTGTCCGTCTGTCACAGCCAATTTGCTCCGAATCCAATGGACTGACTAAGTTGTGACCCAAATACGAACGTGTAACGTATATAAATTAATTTTGATTAAGGGGGTCACTTTTGAGGGGCAAATAAGGAAAAATAAAAAGTTTATCATACTGTACCGTGTGACATATTATCAAATGAAAGGGCTTATTGCGATAATCTCATTTTTTTTTCATAATTATAAACTTAATACTTTTTTTAAAGATATTTAAGAAAAATTATGAAAATTGGCCATGCCCGATACGGCCAATTTTTATCAATTTCCGAAACAACTGAGCCTAAAATTTTGAAAAAAATACAGAGAAAGGTTCTTTAATCATAGATTACAGGAAAACCTATAAGAAGTCTATGGTCTTAACAACATGGTAAATCTCTCAAGAATTGTGCGTACAAACTTACATTTGCAGTTGGAATGTATGGGAGAACATTTTTTTCAAATAAGTACAATGTAAAAAACCTAAATGTTATTCGGAGTTAATTTACTACAATGTTAAGTTTGTTCTTGGAATAAATTCATCCCAACTACGGAACTCTTCATTGTGCGTGGTCCGACATGCACTTGGCCGGGTTTTTTGTATAATTTTTCACAAAATAAGGTAACCAAGTCCACCAGAGAGGCAAGATGTCTCATAAAACCAGTAGGAGTAGATGATAATGCTGTGATTTTCACGTTTACGTTCCACTTAATTCTACTATGACAAGAGATCTCTTCTTCGCTTTTGTGAAAACCTGCTTTCAATTTAAACAAATAATTACTCAGTGTTCCATCAGTCCTTTTATTAGGTCCCTCAGTTTTTTCATTTTATGTGTAACTATAATTAATTAAATGGACATTTTCCAGACTTGCTACATCTGCCAAGATTTGGGCAAAACACACCGAGCCAATGCTGGGGCATGCATGCAGTGCAACAAAACTGGTGAGTTTAGATTTTTATCATTCTTTTTACTACAGAAACTTCATGGAGTATGTTTTCTGCGATTCTTCGATTACTTATACATGTTTTATGTGACTCACTAAAAATAGAAGGAATTTCTTTTGAGAGGTAGTCCAAACCTAATAACATAATATCTACACACATCAAAAGTGTCTAGGGATCAAGTACATTTTTAACTATAAATCTAGTCTTCGATACTGGCTTCTTACTTGAATTCCTATGTTTACAACTTTTCCAAAACTAAAAATTGCAATTGTTGGAAAATTGAGGGAAATTAACATAAGTTAATGTCGTCAATAAATGGCATAAAAAGGCAAAAACGAAGTTTTTTTTTATTGTAAAGATAAAAAAAAAAAAACTGTTTCGACCATTAACACGAATCACACAATCGTCCGAATGGCCGCCCACGTTCTTTCTAACAAGTCAAAAAGTTGTTTTTGGGTATGCACGGCATGCATACTCGGCAGACCTCTTCTTTGTAATAACCCATGCGTAGTCAATTGGGTTGAGGTCTGGCGATTGAACAGGCCACGGAAGAACGTTGATGGGAGCATCGGCAAGACTGCGTGTTACGACTCTAGCCGTGTGTGGACGTGCATCGTCGTGCATTAGTCGAAACGCACCGGCTTCGCAAAAGAGTGATCACATCTGAAACAATCCTCTCCGCATATTGAGGTTGCCCCTGATCCAAATGAGATCGGTTCTTCCACCGATCCAAATACCGCTCCATATGAATGAACTTCCTGACAAAATTTCAAACGTTCTTGACGTCCAGTGGTCCTCCAAACTGGAGTACGTCTTGTATCCGGCCTCGTATCGAAACGCAAAAGCAATCACAACTCCAGTCTTCTTCCTCCCAATTTCTGTGTTCGCGAGCCCATTGTAAACGGGCCCTAAGATTGGGGGGCTATAAGCTCTCAGCGGCCTTCGGGAACACAGATCCACTTCACGTAAACGATTTGGGATGGTTTTGTCGCTTGTCAGCAAGCCTGAAGAGCTGTGGAACCTCGTAGCCAACATCGTGGCGGTCATGGTACGATTACGATTCCGTCGAGCAGGATTTTGGATGTACCGGTCTTATCTGCGAGTGGTGATGCGAGATAGTCCTCAATGTCGCTAGGCCACGCTGCCCGTGATACGATAGTGTGTCCAGAGGCGGCTTATGACGCTCTGTATAGTGCCAAGAGCGACAGACACAGTACGTTGTCAGGAAGCAGCTCGCAACATTTCGACGGCTCTCATCATCTTTTTCTCGTGTCCAATGATGTCGTTCCATTTTTTCAGTTCCGATGCAGCAGAAATTGTAATGGTTTTGTAAAACGCTATTACACACTTAAAGGAATCCTGATTGACAGTTGATTTTCTGTTTTTAATCAAAATTTAAAGAATATGCTTTATTCAAATAGTGAAATTCACTAAAAAGAATCAATAACGATCAAAAAAAAAAAAAACTACAATAAGAATGCATACTGTTGAAAAATCCGTCCGTCAGTCAAATAAAAAAAAATCTGCCGGCTTATTTTTAATCGTTTTTGATTTTTATAAGTATATTTTTTTACATTGTTCTCACATATAGAATCAACAAGAGTAATGTACCCAGGATTTTGTAATTTCTATATTTAAAAGAGTGTCCTTGGAGTTTCTTGCCTGTTCTTCTCCATTGATTTTGCCGTCGTTGTATATCTACGAAACATCTATGTTCGTTAAAAATAATTTAAATAAATTTGCTCGAGTAACTAGTCAGCGCCGTTGTGATCGGTTACAAACAGTCGGATCTAGTACTGCACTATACAGAAACAGTATTTTTGTAATGGCTCCAAAGGTCTATAATAAATTACCAAAATGTATAAGGAGTGAAGATAATGTTCGCAAATTCAAAAGTAAATTGCATTCATTTCTACTAGATAAGACGTATTACTCTATCGAAGAATTTTTAAATGATAAAATATGACATTGCCATCAGCCCTTTATTATAATTTATTTTTTATTTATTTAATTGACATTATTTATAATATTATACAATTTGACATTAATAGCCTTTTATATTATTTACTGTTGACATGCATGAAAAATAAATTATAATTGATTCAATAATGATAAATAATACTTTCAATTTTCATTATTTACTTGAACCTGACTTTGTATTGTATAGATCCAGATTTATTAGTAAAAAAACAATATTTGTACACCAATTTAATTGGTAGGACATAGAGATCAACTAAGATGTATGAATAAGACCTTTATTTCAGTACCTGTGTTCACAAATAAAGATGATTTGATTTGATTTGATTTGAGATCTACGTTTTGGAATAGGCAACTAGGTTCAACTTTCTGACTAACTGACCGACTCTTCCTGACTTAAATGGTTGAGTTTATTTTTTGCTTTATTATATTAATAAAAAATGGTTTAGATAAAACGCATTAAAGTTGGGGAGTGGGGCCCCACTACGTCTTATGTCAGTATAAAATAAATAAATAAAATGTACCGGAGAGTGACGTCATACCACATTTTATCCTTTTGCCGTAATATTTGATTTAGTAAAAAAAGAAAAAAAAAACCAATATTAAATATCTAATATTAAAGTCCAATATTTTTTAATAATGTAACTAAAGGGCAAAAAAAAATTTTGTCTACATTCCTATTGCGGCGATTCTCTAAAACGTACAAGACTTGATCCCAAAACACTTTTGATGTGTGTATATCAGCAAGATGTCCAGCTATTTTGATTACCTTAGGTTTATATTATAAAGACTATTATATGAAACAAGGCCAATTAAAATTTACCTCAAGATTTCTCAAGTTTTGGTAATATAAAAATATAGTAACAAGACCACTGACCACACATTTCTTTTACCTATTATCACCAACCCCGTAAAATATAATTAACAAATTGTATACAACAGGACGACATGACGCTTTATCCGGGTTCTTTGTCACAAGGTTGCAAGCAACAGTTTCACGTGACATGTGCGCAAGGCCTTGGCCTGCTTTGCGAGGAAGCAGGCAACTATCTGGACAACGTAAAGTACTGCGGGTACTGCCAACACCATTACAGTAAACTGGTTAGTTTGAATTGTATTTTTCCCTTTCTGCCCTCTTAAATTATCACAGATATCAGTAAAGAAGTGATTATGGAATTACTGTCACAACATTTGACGTACAGGAGTGATGATGATGAAGCAATGCTGCAAACTATTTGTACCTTTTTTAATTAATTGGTATTTGCTAATATTATGTCCGGAACATAAAATGTGTATGTATGTTTGTTGTGATGTTGCGCTTAAGGCCTGCTTTCACCACACATCACTAAATACATACTGGTCATCTAAGTGCTTGTTAAGACCATCGATTTAGGTACAGCACTTGAGAAATACTGGTATTCAGCTGCATCCGGTTCGAATGGAAGCCGCTCCCAACATAGTTGGGAATAGGCTAGGCAGATAGATATACTTGAACCTGAAATTAAAAATCTGTGTACCTTTTAGCTTAAATTGCAAGATGTGGCCAATAGTGCCTACCATTTTATGTCTATTGCACAAGATCATTTTAGAACTGTCGCGGTACACTTCTTTTAGATCATGTCTGTGTTCACATTTACTGCCATTTAGATTTATGTTCACACTGTGACAGTCTTCGAGTCTAAAGACTGGCGCCTATTGCGGGGTGGAGGTCGCTTTAAACTGCAACACTAAGAATTTTCGCGGACGTTTCATGACATTTTTGTTAATTTAATTATAACATACAATAAATATATTGTTTTCGGTAACATAAGTAATGTGCGCCAGCATTTAGATCACTTCGTCCGGTCATAAGAGCTGATTATTGTGTTGAGTACGCGTTATTGTGTTTAACATTTTCACTTTGTCATTTTGTTATCATGTCGGCCTACTGCACCTAATTATTGCGTTACGTCGCCACTAATTTGTGCATGATAATTGATTTATTCATTCATTATCATTTTTTTAGTTCACCAATCATGATGTCACCATCATCGCCAAGGTACTAAAACCATTACTAAAACCATTTCATTTTATAAACGCAATAGGCTAGTTGACAGTTTTGAAGAAACCAATTAATAATGTTCCTTTTGGTTTATATTCATCGAAATATGAATATTTAAGACTATAAGAACAAATTTTAATTTTTTATTACGCAATTTAATTTTGGTGGCCAAAACGGGACAGTTAGTACGGCTTGTATTCATACTTTTTTCCCGTTAAATCCCCCTTTTTCCACAGTGTTATTTGCACACATGGGCCATTTATTAAGTACTTCTGTCGGAATATTATAGTATTCGATAGTCTTAATTCAACAGGCAATTACATATAAAAACATTTGTATTCATACTTTTTTCTCGTTAAATCCCCCTTTTTCCACAGTGTTATTTGCACACATGGGCCATTTATTAAGTACTTCTGTCGGAATATTATAGTATTCGATAGTCTTAATTCAACAGGCAATTACATATAAAAACATAATATTCAAAGGAAACAAATAAATTATTTGTGTTAATGTTTACTTTTACAGTCGTATGTTAGACGATTTCCATTCCCTAATTGTTAATGTAGTTACCTGAGAATGAGATAGACTAATACTACTAATTTAGTAGATTAGTGAACAGGGGGCTACATTGTGCGAGAGGGACACATTACCAATTAGTGTTGTTCGTTTCAAATACCATTATTTTCGGACGTCTATTGGTAAAGCAAAAGAAAAGTATGTCTGATGCATAGTTTGTTTCTATTTTCAATTCGAAAGTAGCAGTCAAATATATAAAATGACGTGGCGCTCTCTGATTCGCGTTCTGTTTCACGTGACCATTGGCTTTATCTTTACGCAATAAATACGTAAAAATATTAATTAATCTAAAATAATTTACATTATTATACTGATTTTTGATATTTTTAGTCCAGAACCAAAACAAAATTCATATATTCTTACTGTCAACTAGCCTATTGGAAGTCATTTCTATAGAGTAGAGTAGAGTAGTGTACATGTCTAACTGACCATAACTAAAGGTTTATCAATTATTGAATAAAAATATCCTGTTTCGTAGCGGTTTAGCGCGAACTCGTTATAATTCGACACCGACATTATTGCCGGCGTTAATGAGCGGTGTATGATACGGTTACGAACGTTGACTGTGCAGAAAAAGGGCGGTAATGTAAAGACCATCCCGCCGTACAAGCCGGTGTCGCACGACAGTCAGTCGAGCGACTCGAGCTGCGAGAAGGAAGGCGAACCCTCATGCTCACCCAAGGCTGGCGGCGCCACGCCGACGCATGCCGGCAAGTCCAAAGGGGTACGTACGTCTCATGCCTGTAGCACAGCCGCCAATCTATGTATTTATAGCTCCCACCATCTGCCATTCAACCCATTATTATAATAGTTTATGGTTTTATGCTTGTGCTTCTTAGAATCACCGTTCTAGTTCTAGTTGACAATACTAGCCCAAAACTGCTTCACCTTTGTTCCTCGAAAATGAAAAATGAATGAAATGAAATGACTAAGTGAATGAAAAAATCCATGACAAATATTGGAACAGATTTAAGTTATCGTATTCTAATCAACCCAATTTGAAGTCCGTTAATAACAGGGTACTTTTTATTGAATTAAATAATAATTATATATTTTTCCGTTTATGGTATGTGGCAAACTTGTAACAAGTTAGTATCGCAATAACTTATAGTGGTTATAAAAATATGTGCAATTAATTATTTATTATTATTTATTTACGTATAAATAACACAATATTATGGGTATTTTAAGTTTATGTTGCTAATGACTGTGAAGTTGGTTATACTTATAGTGCTTAGACTGTATGTTTTTATTCGTAGCCGGGGCGCAAGTCATCATCACACGCGACCAGCACAGTTGTGTCGGGATCAGGAAAGAGCACTCCGAACTCGTCGAAGACTCCCAATCCTGCTCAGCCTATGGGTAAGTACATTTATTGCTTACTTAATGCTATCCACCCAGGAAATATGCTAGATGGCCGCCATACTTATTTTTACTCAAACACAGGATATGGGCTGCCAATCCTTTTGGCATAATTTAAATATTTTTAAACAATTTTATTGTACACATGTTAATGGCATAGTTCAGGCATCGTATTTCGATACATTTTTTTGTATAGTCAACTTATAATAATGCATTAGTAAAAATAGCTATCTAAACCGTTATTTCACGTTGCGCGTTATCAAAATAACAAGTTTCAACAGAAACTAGATATGAAAATAGTATCCAAATCATTGATAAATATGAATGCTTTTGGAATTAAAAGAACTACTTTTATTTGATTAACCTGAACATATTCCCTATCCACAAAAAATACATGTTTATTGAACTGCTATTCATAATAACTGTACAGTTTTACCCGTTTCTGCTTGTTTATTATCTAACACAACCTCTTAATTAGGTTAAATAGTTAACTCAATGAAGAATTGATAATATTGTTTTGTTTAAAATAATATTTGGTGCGTGAAATATGGATATTTCGAATAACATAACATCACGCCTTGTTTCCCCGAAGGGTTGGGCAGAGGTGTACCTGTAGTACACCCACATTTCGTCAGTTATGTTTAAGTCCCATGTAATAGGAGGCGAGCCTATTGCCATCAACCGTGCACAAATCCAGACTCCGGGATGGATATTTCGAGTCATGCATAAATTAATCTCAAGCAGATGCCTGGCCCTGTATCCCTGTTTGTAATAGTCAGGGTAAAATACTGACGTGGTGGATCTTTTAGGAAGAGCACTGAGGTCCTAGTGTGAGTTTCATTTAACCATCTCGATTTTACGCATCGACCGCGTCCGGCGCTCCGATTGGCAGCCGGCCGGCCTTCACCAGTGCGTAACGCGGTGGATGCGTAAGGTCGAGATGGTTAAAAGAAATTCACACTAAGGCCTCTGTTTGACTTGCGGTCGCAGTATGTTAGTTGCCTTTACAGAAACGCACGGGATTATCAATAATTCCACCGTTGAGGTTTAAAATAATATAAAACAATATAATATACACTCCAAAATTTATTTGTAACCTTTCTAAGGCATTCGTTCTCAATTAATGTAACATTGTGTAAGAGTATAAATATTTATAAAACTAATTGGAATCGTATTTTGTTTCGCTCGCTGCCACCAGATATGTCACAAGACGGCACAGAGTGCACGGGCCCTGTCCTACGAAAACACAAGTCGTCCGAGAAAAGTTTGTTTCGTATGTTGTAGTCTTTCTCGCATGTTAGCTCGTTTGTCGATGTGGCTTATACTGTTCTTGGAGTAGGATTTATAAGAAATAGCTCCATGCCTAATAGGGATGATGCCTGGGTCAAAAAAAAGAAATTCTATTTAGTCCGTCAGTCAGATAATAAAATTTGAAGTTGGGGAGTGGGGGTTGATACGTCACAAGTATGTATAAAATCTACATATAAGTGACGTCATGGCACATTATAACTCGAATGTATCGCCGTAATCTTTTGATGACGTAAAAAAAGAAAAAATAAGTGTACGTTATTTTTTCATAATCTACATTACGGACAAAAACATTTTTTTAGTCATCATCCCTATTCTGAAGGTGTTGATGTAAAATCATAGAGGATTGGTGTTTAAAAAGGCATACAATTCGCTACTTATTTCATGGGACTGCCAAACAACCAATTCTGGGTGAGAAACTGTAAAAAAAATCTACACTCCTGCTTAACTCCTTCAGTAAAACAGACGAATATTTATGTTTGTGCATGTTATTGTGCAATTAGGTATTTAAATAAGTACCTAACAAAATTGCTATGAAAAAGGTGACCATATTAATTTGTAATGCTTGTCACAATAAAACATACACACCACAAGATATCTTGCTTTAAGGCTGGATCGATTACAATCGCATGTAACTGAATAAAACATAGATATCGATGGTGTTCTTGGCGCCATTTATATTAATTATTAAGTACTAGATGGCCCGGTGAAGTTCGTACCACGTGAGATCGATTGACGATTCCCATACAAAAAGTCGATTTCTCAGCTGGTCCTTAGGGTATTACCAAATTTTCTTTTTTTCTAAACCACCCCAGTACTGAGGCGAACAAAACAAAAACAAATAAATCAAATCGATCGAGCCATTTTCGAGTTTTTGCAATTGTTTTTTATATATATATATCGCAGTAAGATGGTTTAAGCCGTGATTTAGTTATATCCCTAGGGATAAAGCTATATACCGTAATATAGTTATAAAGCGAATAATGAAAGCGGTTCATAACCGTCGGAGTGCCCTAATTTTGTTACTGCGACCAATTTCGACTTAGTTTCGACGTAGTTGGTCATAGTTCTAACCTAACCTCTTTGGTCGGAGTGCCCTAATAGTTATATTACTATATCATGCTCGTATCATAGTTATATTCCTAGTAAGATAGTAATGAACAGCTTTAATATAACTATATTACTATATCTCTATGGATATAACTATATCACGGCTATAACCATCTTATTGCGACATAGATATTGATTCCATTGCAGGCAAGAAGCTACTCTTTATAAATCCATAATCCTTTTACATGCAAGCTCTACAATACTACAGAATAATGTTTTGATGTTAGCGCTACTTTAGCGTTTATGTAGAAGCAATACGATTGAGCAGTTGCTTTCGGTTTTTCGGTCATTTGATTTCGATAAGTAGTTAAAAAATAGGTAAGTGATGGACCCCCGTATACAGAAAGCCTAGTTAAGTTTCTGATCAGTTAACTAGCTGACGTATCTCATGGTAGCTGCGATTGGTTAGCCAAAAATGTCAGCAACCAACCAAATCACTTGACAAAAGATTTGACGGTCGATCAAATTGAGTAGGCTTTCAGAAAACGTGGGAGGAGAGGAGTGTGATAGATCTTGCTTGTTTTTATTTTTTACATTAATGGTAAATGATTTCGTTATGCATGTATTCGTGTACATAAAGGTAATTAGATGTCGTTATGAGTAAAGGTTTGCGGTTTGAAGAATGATTCATGACTTCATGAGTGATTTTGTTTAAGTTTTTTTGCGTACAGATTCTGGTTACAGTTTTTTTTTAAATCCTGCATTTTATTTTTCCATTTTGTTTATGAGTCAGTCTACCTAAATTCCAACCATCCTTTTAAGTTCACACCCTTCCTTACGCTTGCCCTTATTTATAAGAATGCGTAGTCACAGTATATGACCATGATACTTAGGTGGCAAATTACACCATTCGTCAGACAAGAAGAAACCATCGCCATCTCGTCGTGGCTCGTCGGCCGGCGACGGGGGCTCAGGCAGCAAGAGTAGTACCCCTGCACCTTCTCCGCAGCATAGCATGGACTCAACATCTACACAGACCGCTAAAGGTATGCGAATTAAACTGGTCTATTGACTTCTTTTATGTGAGGATAGTGGTGCTCCTTCGTGACTGATGTGTCTATGAGACATGTCCTCACATGGTTGGACCATTCAGGGTAGCCAAATTGAGTTGGAAATTAAGGTTCCTACATTAACATTTGCAGCTACATGAGGCCACAGCTTAAGTTTTGGAGTTATGTCTATCCACATTATATGATTTTGAAATAAATGCTAATCTCTTCAGTCTGTGAGAAAAACGAAAATTCACATGTTTTATTTTTGTTTCCAATCGATCCTGCAAACTACTGGAAACACTGAGGATTGAATCCCAATTCATAAATTACTTCTTCCATTATGGCCCATCTCAAATTACCATGCTGTATATCTGTATCTATCGTATTTTTAGAAAATACAAAATTTTGATTCTAAAGAGTATTCTATCCAGTCCATTATTTCTTAAGGAATTTTTCTTCTGCTAGAATGACGCCCCTCAGCAGAAAGACTACTTATTCTTATCTTGTTGTGACACCTCTCATGTTTACGTTACTCCTTTGATATTATTGCTTATCTTAATTACTTGTCTGTCCGTCTCAAATGAGGTCACAAACTGCGTTTAAGAAAACCGTATATCAAAAGTTAAAAAGGGTGCGAGGCATATACAGGGTCCATATGTAAAAATGATAAAACAAAAAGAGAAATTATGATTATTATTTATGATGTTTTTTTTAAGGGTCTTCAACCGCCCGGTAGTGTTAAAATATCAGTTTAAAAATTAGTTATTTTTCTGTAAACTTCACAGTTATCTGAACACGATAAACAGATTTTATCAAGTCACACTTTAACAACGACACTATTAGTGGTCATTGACCCAAAAAATAATCGTCAAACCTTTTTATTTTGTCGTACTTAGATATTGATACCCAACCCATCATTACGTACTGACCCTTTAGTGGTCAAAACAAGACCGTAATAGAAGGATCATTTGAAATTTCGGAACTTTTGTTATTTATTACCCGACTACAGCGAAGCAACCCACAAATCGCTAAATGCATATAGCAGTAAATATTTTTCAATCATCCTGCTGTCTCTGTCATAAATCTAAAGATTGACAGAAAGAGAGCGATGTTTTAAACAAAATTTGCGGTAAACGTATTTAGCGATTTGTGGTCCAAGAGGGTCTAAATATCATATAAACTAAAAATGTATTCAAATCTATTGCAATACCTACTAGTCTTTTTCAGTAATTTGTGACAAACAAGTTATCATTCTTAAATATCTTCTGAAACATCTACTATACATTGTAACAGCGAATCAATCTTCACGCCTCCCCCTTAAGAGGGTGCCCAATGGTCCACTAGCGCCACGCTCCTTTAAAAAAATATTTTCTCATGATTGAGTAGGAATTATGAATAACGGCTAGTAAGGACCCTCGGTAAGTGTGTCTAGAATTTTCTAACACATTTTATACCGTACAGGGATAGATAATTTATTCAAAAGATCAAATAATTTTATTTTTAGTAAATCGTTCAGTTGTTTTTGCATAATATCTATAAGCCCAAAGGTATTCTCATGAAATTTTACGCGCTCATTTTCTTTATAAATCATCGGATATTTCACTAAATAAATTAATAAATAAATAAGTAAATAAAAACTAGATAACTAAATAAATAAATAATTAGACTAATTAGCATGCATATTAGTCACTCCCACCAACGAGTTCGAGCCGTCGACTAGTGCATACGGATAGCTCATTGTGACCTAAAAAGGTACCATAAATAATATGAATTAAAAATCTCGACTAATTAAAAAGTTATGCAACAACGTGAAATTTTGCGGGTATTCTGGTTACACTTAAAATCTTCCTGAAATTTGTTACAGGGTCAGGCAGCTCAACTCCAGTGGCCGGTCCATCTAAGGTCTCGCCACCAGCGGCTTCGCCCAGCACCAGCAAGCAACCAGTGGAACCAGTAGGAGTCATCAGCTCGGTGGCACAGGCCGTGGCCTCCGTGTCTACCATCACTACCAACCCGACTAGGTAAGGGACGACGCTCTTTACTTTACTCCTTGTGAATGATATTTTGTTCAGAGAGCTTCTACCGCTACTCAAAATCTGTTGCCAAAAGCAGCATGGTCTGAAAGGTATCAGTGCCCGGTGTAATGTAATGAGACTTTACAACTTTGTCTCTGGTATGGTAACGTACCCGAGCTGAAGACCAATTCCCATATTCAAAATGTAGTCGCAATTTTATCTCGGTGCCAATCAGTGTCAAAAATGTAGGTATTTTTGACAGAATGGGACTGAGAGTGGAATGCAAACGTTCATAAAAATACGGGAATCGGCCTCTGATATTGTAGGTATCAATAGTTCGCGGTGACCACCTACCATCATAATGGACCGCGTATTTTTCTTTAAATTAATAATACAGCATAATAAATAAGTTATTCATTTCTTAATAACTTAATACATTTCTTACTTAATAAATAGTAAATTTGTTTTGTCCAGCACTCCAGTGCCTGCTTCAGTGGTGCAAGTCCCGACTTCAAAGCCGACATACCAGGAGTCTGTGATCATAAACACTGATCAGGTAGAAACCAAACAGACTAAGAAGAGGAAGGCCATCGCTGCAGCTAATAATATGAACGCCCCGGTCGACTACACATCTAATACACCTCCTAATGCTGGGGTAAGAAGGCTTGAAATTACTTTATATATTAGTATAATATGGGCCAGGGAAGTCTGATGGAAGGAGCGGCGGAGGATTATAAGAACAGCAGTGCTATTCTGTAACCATCTCACCGTGAAAACTTAGGTCAAGTGAGCTTGGAGTGAGCTGTCAGTCTCTAGCAGCAGGTGGAATGACAGCTCACTTCACCTAAGTTTTCACCGTGAGATTATTACAGAATAGCACTGCAGTTGCTACTATACAACTGTTGATCTTGAAAAACTGACAGTTTTTATGAATGATATCAGCCTAGTTTTATTTCGATGATATAAAAATAAATATTTAAATCTTCTTATCTATCTCTAAATATAAAAATCAATTGTCGTGCGTTAGTCTCGCAAAAACTCGAAAATGGCTCGACTGATTTGAATTGATTTTCTTGGTTTGTTACCCTCAATACTGGGGTGGTTTAGGAAAAAAGAAAATTAGGAAAAACCCAAATAAACACAGTACAAAGTTCACCGGTACGTCCAGTTTAAAAATAAATGTGTATATCTATACAATGATTAACTTAAATCCTCTGCTGTACCATCCGCCAAAGTGCGCTGGTTCCACGGTAATTACAAATGTGCATAGAATGGTAGTTTTATTTGGCTTAATTATACCTGATTATTTTTATTTCGAGCTAGGTTATCAGAAAAGTAAATAAACATAGAATAAGTAAAAGTAACAATTTTCAATTCAAAACCATTTAGGCGGGAGAAGGCACTTCTCAAGGGAGTGGCGTTTGGGAAGCCACGCACATACCAGCCGATGTTCCGCTGGAATCCGTTGACAAAATTATTAAAAAGGTATCTTCATTGTTGTCCTCATTTATCTCTTTCATAGCTTAACTCCTTGCGTGTCATATTAACTTGGTAGTTTGCAGTTAACCGTTCCATAGTGGCTGTACTTCATTAGATATACATAACTAGTATACAAATATATCATTTAGTTTAAGAGTTAATTACGCACTTTATTTCATACTGACTTTGTAGAAAAAGTGTACTTAGCGAGTGTAAACAGCGGATTTCAAATCTTCAATATATACAGGCTGTTGATTTAGTTATATGCTATATTGAAGGGCCACAAGTCCTAAGTGCTCTCGCGCACTAGACGACCACCGCACTTGGTCGCAACGGCCAACTATCCGCAGACCATACAATACCACTAGACGGCTACGAGTGGCCGTAGTCGTGGCGGTCTAGTGCGCGAGATCCTTTGGCTATTCTTCTTTATTTTTTCCCAAACTCTGACATATAGATATGAGCATACAAGTACAACTTGTAGGTGACTAAATGAACTGCTTGTGTATTTTTTAAACAATTTTTTTAAACTGCTGATCTGCAAACTAAAATATACAAAAGCCTGCTTGTACCACTAATCCACTATATGCATTTAACGCTAAATATATTTAAATCATCGCTCTGTTGCTGTCAATCGTTTCAAGATGACAGAGACGGAAGGATGTTTTAAATTCGTTAAGAGTCCATAATACCTCTGCTCATATTCACTACTTATTGCGGTCGCACGATACTGCTCGCGGTTTAAGTTTGTAGCGAGACTGAGCGACCCGGGAGAATGCTACAAAGCGCAAATAGTTTAGGTAATTTCTTTTATACGGCGAAAATAACGGTAATAAAAATAAAATAAAAAAACAACATAGTATCTGCTTTATAGTTAGTTCAGTTATTATACAAAGTTTCATGATCTAATTTGAAGTATTTTTTTTAATACCAGCAGTTTGTTCGGTTTGGAGGTAACTTTGTTTTTTTTATTGAGTTTTATGGAATCGTGTTTTCGTCAAACATAGTACCTACTTAACATTAATCCTCAACTTTACCATAATTATATTGCAGTGTTTTGGATATAACGGAGGATCATGCTTAAAGCAATTTGAGGTATTATAGTATCTTAAGCGCTAAACGTATTTAGTGAGTGGTGCAAGCGAGCCTAATTGCAATATTCTAGAATTCAGATTCTACGATGTGAATCTAATGTGGTTGTTACATACACAGGCTAAAACTGAGGGTCTAGAAGCGATCCCTGTGCCGACATCACACTTCGCGAGCGTGAGCCCCGCTCCGCCGCCCCCGCCGCCACCGCCCGCTCACAGCCCGGCTTCTAACCCAAGCCCTAGGTATGTGTTAGTACCTTTTTATACATAACATCCATACTAATCTACATCTTCCGCATAATATTATAAAGAAAAATGATTTTTATTTTTGTTTGTAATGGATAAACTCAAAAACACCTGGCCCGATTAATTCTTTCACAAGTAGAAAGCTATATTATCACTGAGTAACGTAGGCTATAATTTATAAAGAGATCACGCGGGCGAAGCTACTGGACTATGAACTCTCTCTGACTGTATGTCTTCCTTAACGACTGAACGGATTTGGATGAAATTTGGCACAGGTAGACCATGATCTGAGTTAGGACATAGGATACTTTTTATCCCTGTAGTACGTTCTCGTGGGATATTTTCCGACGTCCATGCGGGCGGCCGAGATTAGGCCACTTATGCAAACAGCTGCATCGAAATCTTTTTTTTATTTATCCAGCATAAACTAACATAATAATATAGTTATTAATACAGTGATTCTCCTTTTACTTCATGTGATGTTTTTTACAATACGGCATCATCTTGTTTGTATAGATCGTACGCAGCTATACAAACAAGGTGTTGCCGTAGTGTAAAAATTAGCCAAAACGTTTAAAAGCACTTCTGAAATAATCGCCTGTTAATGAGTTTCATAACTAGCCTCTGCCCGTGACTTCGCGTGATATTTCGGCCGCTTGCAGCCGCATCGCATCCCATCGCCCGCCCGCGCTAATACTTCTTATTCGCTTAGCGTTCTATCTGACCCTTTTTATTATGGCTCGGCTCCTAAGGGTCTTAGCGTGATGTTATATACTTTGCTCAATCATTGGGCTATCAAATGCAATAATAATTGTAGAAATCCGACTGGTACTTCCGGAGATTAGCGCGTCCAAACAAACAAGAAAACAGCGTTCTCAGCTTCATTATTATTATATAGAATATAGATATATGGTATAAAAACTGATTTCTCTTCCACAGGCATCAGATGCCCAGTCCAATGCCGGGCCCAAGTGGGATGAGTCAAGTTTCCAACATACGCTCCCCGTCAAACTCACAGGTCAGTAACAACGCATTTACAGCAATTTTCTGTGCAATATCAACATAATATAATAAACTTAGCGTGTCTAGTATACCCACATTTCGCCATGTTCAAATCACACGGGTGAGAAAACAATTCAATTTCCTCATCAAACATTGTCCTACAATTCGCCATCAAGTAACAAAACAAGCTTTGCTTTTTGACGAATGCCTTTGTGTGCTTCAATTATGCTTACCCAAAATATTTTCTCACTAAGAGACTTACATCAGACTATAAAAAAAATAAAAGCTTGGTTCTCTTGATTTTACATAATTATCACAGCGACATTCACATCGCCATATACAGAGAAAACCATGCATAAACTTCCCATTTCCCATAAAAAGAAATGCTTATACCTATGCATGATTCAAAAATACTGTAAGGCGAATGACACTATGCTTAAAGCAGTAAGCCTGTATGAAAATATTATGCAACATTTATAAGTATCCAATAAGTGCTAAGTGTCCGGTTCATCGATGCATATCGCATGCAATCACGGAGTATTGCACAAATGGAAGTGCTGATTCAAACTTACGCTGGCGCGGTTTTCAATAAACGGTCGAATTCTTAAACAAGTCCATTTTAAGTTGTTGTTAAGGCTCATGCTGTCTCAGTTACTTGAGGATGACCGTAAAGACAGAAAGACTTAAAACATCTCAAGCTGAGCAGGACTCAAGGCCTGCACGCTACCAGTCACCATAGATCGTTGCACGAGACTGGTGCAGGTTTACCAGTTCAGTTTGTCCTCATCACATATTTATGTTAGGCTTGAGATGTTTTAAGTCTTTCTGTCTTTACGGTCATCCTCAAGTAAAGCATCCACACATAATAAGAAGCTCTTTGTTGCACACCACAAAAATAACAATTGAGAACATTGGTTGGTACGGATTTTTAAGAAATGAGGTCATATCAAGCCAAAGCTGTAGAGTTATTCACAACTGAGAACGTTACGAAATAGCTAATAATAATTTCTTTATATCACTTTTTACTATGAAAGTAACAATTTCTCACTCAGCGTTCCCACTAAACGAATCTTCACAATCGAATCCAAAGGAGAATCGGAACGGTTTATTAGCTGTGCTGTAATCGGTTGATCACGTATGTTTGAGAATTTGGTGTCCAGTATCGTGAGCCCTTAGCACTCCATTTGTAAGTATTCCGTGTAACAGTAGGCGTCCCAGAGCGTACTAATGCGTGGGTTGTGTAGGGCGGCAAGGGCGATCGCGAGGGTGCGGCGTCGCTTCTCGTGTCGGTGCCACTGCCCTCCACCAGCCACGGACTCAACCTCACCGCGCACTCACAGGTTCATGACTAATGGATGGACGCATAACTGTCGATGGCTAACAACTAAAATCTGTTCACGGTAGCAACGGTCCCACGACACTCGTCAAGGAAATTTTACACGATAAAATCGTTTATTTATTAAAACTCAGAACTTTTTTATTAAAAAAAATAAAACTAAGTAACTTTTCAAATTCAAAATTCATGAATATTTATTTCAACTAAGGGTCGGTTCACACCGAGACGCCACGCGACGCTGCGCACAGTTTAATCAAATATCGAACTTATTTTCTTCACGAAAAGGTATAATTTCAGTGCGAGCGTGAACGCATGTCAAAGTACGCTGAGATGCGCGGTGCTGCGCAGCGCGTGTATTTTATTGTGTAGTAAATAAATTCGATATTGTATTGGATCTTAGAAAAGTGCGCGTCGCGTCGCGTCTCGGTTGGAACTGACCCTTAAACATTTTTTCATACATAATTTAATTTGAGGCAGCTCCAGTAAGTTACAATAGTACTTGTGTCGGAGCTGTTTCACTCTTCCCTTAAGGTGGTAGCTTTACACTGATGAGGTTAAATAGAGTCTATAGAAAAATAAAACAATAATAAACTTTCCTACATTTTTTTTTATATCGCTTTCTTAAGCACACTTCATGCAGTCATTTGACACGTGTCGTGCGACCCGTCACTTTGTGAATAGAATGTAACTTACATTTTTTCATTTTTAATAAAGAGTAGAATTACGTAGTTTCATTTCTTAGATAATAGTCCAACGGCTGTAACTAGCTTAATTTCTCCGTTGTGCTATTGTAGTGAACCTACTGCGGGGCTACCGGGTGTAATCGTACACTTCCGTGCTGTGACAAGGACGGGCCGTCTTATCAAAATATATTTATGTGGACATTTTGTAAGGAGTCGTTCACCCGCGTCTGTGTCGGAACAGGAGCTTCAATAAATGCTAACAAAGCCTACGGTCCGGCTGCGTTACTAGAACGACACGGAAGTGTATTGTCAACCTTAGCTCAGTCGAAGGATTGAAAAAGAATACCTACTAGTAATTTGTAATCAACACATTTCTAGTAATCTATCGAAATTCGCTACAGTTTTTGTTTTTATTCTCATTTCATTGATTTGTATTTTTATTTCGTACCCTTAATTGTATACGAAGGACGGTATTTGGTATCATGTGGTTTAAGGTGAGTGTAACTAATCATCGGAAAAAGGTCCTGAAACAAAAATGGTAGGTACTATTTCATCATATTTTGATGTTAATTGAATAAGTGCAACAACAAATCGTAAGTACTGAACCAGTAGGTAGGTATATAAATGGTATTTAGGTATAGAAACGTAAAGATAGGGAAAGACAGCCCTAATGATTTGATGACAGTTGTGTGTTCACTCAGACATGCTTTTTACCTACTGACATTAACCGCTTGCCCGTGTGCGTCGTACCATCAAATTGGGAGGTGCATGGTCTCCCTACGGCGCAGGCGCAACGAAAGCTTAGCTTGTGCAAATATTGGAGCTGGTAAATTATATATAACATCCTTAATTTTAAAGTCCTATCGTGAAAGCTTCAATATACTATTTAAAAAGATAAATGTAAGTAGATTTGATATGATGAAATATTCAAGGTGATGTATTGGTGTAAGTGTTTATGAAATAAGACGCAAGCGCAGATGAAATAATATAATTTTTCTCTGCTAGGTTACAAACGAACTGCCGGGTCCCACGCCGCACATATTCCACCAGCCACAAAAGCAAGTAAGTAGAGTAAGTTCTATTTTCACGAATTTTTTACTTTCGTTAGATTGACATTGGTTATTATTTTTAGCAATTAAATGACTAATGGGGCCCACAAACAGATGTTTGTAAGGCAAAATGAGGAAAAAAAACTAAAACGATGTAAACAAGTAGAGTAAAAAGGTGCAACCTTAAAAATGTGATTATTCAGACACGCTCGAAAGTTGGTTGTAGGTTGGTTAAGTTGTTACTACTCCAGTACTAGACAGTAGATACAGATCTATTTTGTTGTCGACTGTACGTGCTCGTATAGGTACGTAAAGTAAATGACAAGCCGACCACCGGAAGTCTTTATTATCACCATATTGTACACTGATCAACTGAAGTGTTACACCACTTGTCAATGGCGTGTTATTAATAATGGAACTGCGAAATTCAAATTAAACTCATTAATGTCTTTTTGGCTTACTTGGGACTTTTCTCTTGAATGATTAAAAGATGATCACGTTTGTGCGAAAGTGGTCATTTTTTTTTCAAATTGTCTGTCTCGTTGGTCTAGTGGTCGCAAACGCTACTGCTGAGCATGACGTCCTGGGTTCGATTCACGTTTCGGCATCGTGTTATCGGGTTTTTCCATCTGGAATTTCTTAGTAGCAGCCCGGAGTCTGGATTTGTGCCCAGTTGATGGCAATAGGCTCGCTCCCTACTACATGGGACAAACTTAACTGGCGAAATGTGGGTTTTTAGTATAAGTACATCAGATCTCTGCCCAACCGTTCGGGGAATACAGGCGTGCTGTTATATTTATGTATGTATTTTTCTTATTTAATGTTGGGCCAACATCGTTTTATTATTTTGTTTATGCCAATAAATGAGCCTGCAGCTTTCTTTCTAAACAAAATTATACTTTTTCGTCAGTCAATAACAATACACTAATAAAATAATTATTCGTTCGATAATAAATGTAATCAAAATACGACTGTATCAATGCGGCTTTCATTATGGTCTCAAAACATTATTATGACAGACACCGCCAATTACGGTAATGACAGGTTTTGTACCACACTGCATGCGTAATTGGTGACATGTCATATGCAATTTCCCTTTGTGGAAGCCGCAAGCCAGGCCAATGATTCAATGAAATTGTTACGGCATACACAGCTGGCGTAATTTCCGTCCTTTAGACAAAATGTGGTAGGTCTTACACTGAAAGGTAGACTAAACTTTTGACGCTAGCATCTAATAGGGATGATGACTAAAAAATGTTTTTTGTCCGTAATGTATTTGCTACTAGCCTCGGTAAATACAACGCTGGCTCGCGCTCACCGCTTCATCGTTTGGTTGAGACATAACAATGAGTTTAATTCAATCGACATTCTTTTTCTTAGTAAAACTGCATTTATTTAAGAAGCAAATCCAAGCAACCCTAAATGATCAGCAAAGTAATTTATAATAATATCTATATTTAGTATTATAACGTAATGATTAATAATGTACGCACGCAAATTTACTTTTCCTTTACTTTTTTTTCTGTTATGGTTTAAGGTTAAAAATGACTTCTAGGACAATGACTGTCGTATAGGTATTGTATCTGTGTTACTAGCTAGTTTTAAATACTGTAAATTGTAATCTGATCTAATTTTTAAAATTTAATATTTAAGATAATATGACTATTTCTTATTGTGCTACTGTTTGTTTTTCCTTAAATAAATAAATGTAGATTATGAAAAAATTACGTACTTACGCGTATTTTTTATTTTTTTACGTAATCAAAAGATTACGGCGATACATTGAGTTAAATTGTGCCATGACGTCACGAATATGTAGATTTTATACATACTTACGTGACTTAGCGACCCCCACTCCCCAACTTTAATGCGTTTTATCTAAGTCATTTTTTATTAATATGATAAAGCAAAAAATACGAGTCTAATATTTTTTATTATCTGACTGACGGACTAAATAGAATTTCTTTTTTTGACCCAGGCGTCATCCCTATTATGACGTAATACTTATCAAATAACGTTAGTCTCATTCAAGCAGGGAACGCTTAAGGATACAATAGTCGACGGCTCGAACTCGTTGGTGGGCGTGACTAATATGCTAATTAGTCTAATTATTTATTTATTTAGTATTTTTTATCTAGTTTTATTAATTAATTTATTTAGTGAAATAGACAGTAATCAAAATTTATAACAAAAACGAGCGCGTTAAATTTCATGAACCTTTGGACGTATAGATATTATGAAAAAGCTACTGGGATATATTTACACAAAAAAATAAAATTATTTGAACTATTGAATAAATTATCTATTCCTGTACGGTTTCTATTTTGCCATTTTCTTACTACATAAGTTATTAATTTACGCCCAAAATCGAGTTAAAATTAGTGTTGGATTATGGAAGTTTCGACGCTCATATCTTGCAAACCAATTTTTTTTTCGATTTTGCTTCCATACATGTTTAGATAATGACAAGACAAATTGATATAATTTTTAGTTTTGAACGTACACCGTCCTACAGACGAGTAATCACCATGCTACTTTGTATGAAAGATTGACCGACTAGCGTACCCTTAATGAAAATTTATCGAATTCATCATCATGGTCATTCTCTTGCCATTACCTCAACTCTTGAAATCATACGTCGTTAAAGTTAACAACATAACATCACGCCTGAATTCCGGTACGGTACGGTGAGCAACAGGCCCGGCTCGACGGTGCGTTGTGTTCCAAGCGCGCCTCAAAGAGATGTCAGCACAAATGAAGGGGTCCGACCGAAGGACCGAAGGACCGATGCCAGCCGGGGTTGCGGGAAAGTCCGAAAGGGATACCGTGGCCCCTGGCAACGTAAGTACTTACAGGCAACTGAAGGAACACGGGTGGGTTTTAGTCAGTAAGAGTCTGACAAGCCCTCCCGCTCCGCCCAGAGCGGGAGAAGTTATTTGATGATATCCAACACAAAAAAAACGGTTGGGCAGAGGTGTATATCCACATTACGCCAGTAATATTTAAGTCCCATGTAATAGGAGGCGAGCCTATTGACATTAACCGGGCTTTAATCCAAACTTCGGGTTGCTACTGAGAAATTCCTAATACATAAATCTTTCGATCAACATAAACCTCACGCTCAGCAGTTTCGCTTGCAACCACTAAACCATCGAGGCAGTCACTACAATTTTTTATTTTTTATTCCATAGATTATATTCTCTATAATTTTCAGTTCCTTTTTAAAATTGATACGCAGGATGAAGTCTCATAATCTGCCAAACGTTTTTGGAATTACCAAATGTTAGACTAGTAAAAATACCATGTAAGTAATAACTGCCAAACGAACTTGACTTTCTCAAAAACAGGGGTGTGAATAAAAAATGTAAAGAACCCACACACAATGAGCTTGTCTACACAATGTACACAACTGGCACCAACATGGTGTAGGGCTGACAATAGAGCCCCTAGACAACACTAGAAAAGTGTAACAATAATAATTTTGTAACGGGTGTCTGAGATTTTTCGGTTGTCTATTTAATGATTTGTAGAGCACATTGTTATTATCATTACTAAGAGCTTGTAGCAAGAAAACACAATAAAATTAATGTCGAAAAGAAATACTTAATAATAAAAACAGCGCTTCTGATCACTAGTAATTTAAAATAAAAGATGTTTCAACTAAATTCGCTAAATCTAATCTTAGAAAGGTTTCGTGTGTGCCTATCACCCTAGGCCCTAGCAAAAATAAATATTGCGATTTTGTACCTGCTCGCAACCCCAGGCCTACCTGCTTCGTATGGTTCAAAGCTTTAAAGTTTTTGACCACATGGAGTCCATTCATTCATTCAGTCAGAAAGCGACGCTTGGTAACGACACATCTGTCTGTGGTCCAGCAATGATAATACTGATAAAACGCGGTAAACGTAAACTAAAACGAGTAAAAAACAAGTTATGTGTAATGGTGAGTTTACACATGTTTGTGTCAGTGCGAATGTGTATGTATCATTTGTGTAGCACGTGTTCTTCTCCCGCGGTTTTGAAGATTCACTCGAGTTCGTAACATGTCAGTTGTTTAGCTATTTACCCGGAGTTTGTGTGTGATTATTATGTGTTGCTCTTCGCTAGTTTAACCGAAATCACATTATAATAGAGACTAGAAAAGATCCGGTTTCGGTTTGTTAGTCTTGAACCGGCGACAATATTCGGAATCGGGTAAATTCTATAAAAATATAGATAATGGAGTCCCGTGAGTAAAATTTTATTATCAAAGCATGCTAAAGTTATCCTAATAAATAATACAATGTGTTTTACTATCAAAAATTCTCGACTTTAGAAATGTTGTCTATTGTTTTTTTTTTAAGTTATTAAGTTACAATTACCACGATGTAGATAGAGACAGTACAGAAATGGCCGTGGTCATTTCTGTATCTTCTTTCATCCTAACTTATAAGTTATAATATTAAAATGCGAAAGTGAGTTTGTTTTTATTTGTGTGTATGCTACGCTGTCCCTCTAAAACAGCTGAACAGATTTGAATGAAATGGCAAATGGGTAGACTATGACCTGGATTAGGACATAGGATACTTTTTATCGCGACATTCCCACGGGATCGAAACTAATGCTGGTGAAACCGCTGTGCGCACTTAGTTGTTTAATATTAATTAACTATGTACACTCGAGAGCAATGAATCCGGGTCACTCAAAGAATGTTAAAAATCTCGGAAACTAAAAATGATAGGTTAATGCAATAAATTATATTTAATAGACAATGTAATACTCCTTAAATGAAAGTAAAAAAAATATGAGTCACCATACATTTTATTAACACAAAATTACATAAAGAAAAAAACTGCTTATCTCTCCTTAAAACAAAAATAGGAAACATGAAATTTTTGAACTTTATTACGATTTTCTTGAATTTTAATACTTCGTATTGCGTCCTCGTGCTTCCATTACTGCGTTTACGCGGTTTGGCATGCTGTACACCAAGTTCCTTATACAATTTTGGGGAATATTCTCCCATTCCTCTGTGAGAGCAATTTTGAGCTCACGAAGCGTGATTGGGGGAGGGTTTCGTTGTTTTACGCATCTGCCTAGCTCGTCCCAAGCATGCTCGATCGGGTTGATATCCGGGCTGCGCGCTGGCCACTCCATACGAGTAATGTTCATCTCTTGAAGGTAGTCATTCACAATCCTACCTGTATGAGGTCGGGCATTGTCATGCATAAATATAGCATCCTCACCTAAATTGACCATAAATGGACCAACGTGATCATTGAGGATTTCTTCCACATATCTTTCGCTAGTTAAAGAGCCGTTTTCTATGATCACCAGCTCTGTGCGACTTTCAGAAGAAATTCCGGCCCACACAAGTACAGACCCACCACCGTAGGCTACTTTTTCTTCGATGCATGCTTGCTTGAATCTTTCCCCTGGTCTTCGATACACTCTGTGTCTTCCATCGTGCTTGTAGAGCATAAATTTTGATTCGTCGGAGAACATAACTTTTGACCAATCTTCAATACTCCAATTTACGTGGCTCTGGGCATATCTTAGTCTTGAAATACGATGCCCACGCTCCAGTTTAGGGCCGTTTGCAGGCTAAGGGGTTTTAAGTTAGATTCAGCAAGCCGACGTCTTACTGTCCATGCACTTGGGTTACTTCCTCCGAGGCGTCGAAACTGATTTGTGAGTTCAGTTCCTGTAAGAAAGCGATTTCGAAGCATGGTGTTCACCAAGTATCGGTCTTCTCGTGCTGTGGTACACCTGGTTCTGCCCGTTCCTGGTCTGCGTAGGTTAGAACCAGTTTCTTCGTAACGTCGGAGAACTCTTTGTACTGTTGACAGCGACACACCGACAGTCCTGGCTGTATCGCGCTGACTCCGGCCGGTTTCCAGCATTGTAAGTATTCTGGTGCATTCTTCAGGCGTAAGCGACATAATTTCAGCTTGAATAATGAATATAGAGCACTATCAACATGGTTTATGTACCCACATAAATGACAGATTACAAACAAAAGCAAAACCAAATGCTGTAATTTCGTAGTTCCGTCTTCGAAAGTGGCCCTTTTTCAAATTTGATTTTTTTATGATATATCTTTACAATAACTAAGAAGTTTTAATACCTTCATTTAAGGAGTATTACATTGTCTATTAAATACAATTTATTGCATTAACCTAGCATTTTTAGTTTCCGAGATTTTTAGGATTCTTTAAGTGACCCGGATTCATTGCTCTCGAGTGTATTTCAAATTAATTATTGTATCACAAACAATCCATAAATTTTCTACTGTCATTGATACATTGATTTACTTAAAGATATTTATATCTACACATAATAAAGCAAAGTCGCTTTTGTGTGTGTGAATGTGTGTGCGCGCTCTTAGTTCTTCTAAACCACACAATAGTGTTTGCGATTATTACCATAGTTTTTTTAAGTATTTATTCCGGAAGATTTATGAGACTCAAATTTAAATTAAACCATTTATAGGTAAGCAACTTTGCCCATTCCAAAGCGTAGTAGGTTCCTATGGAGAAGAACGGACAAGAAACTAAGATTACAGAGTAAAATACACTAATATTTTACTTAGGTATTTTACAGCACAGAAATTTCTATGTTTTGACATATCGCACCCGGGGGCGGGTCGCTAGTGTTAATATAAATGATACAATCAAACATTGAAGGACTTGAAACCAGATGTAGCCAGATCGAAATCATGTTCAAATATCATTCGGTCTCGTCTTGTTACGAATGTCAAATAAACCACAATTTGCAGTAATGGGATGCCACATTGATGTGACCTATTTCATAACGTTCGTATATTAAGCTGGAAACGATTTGTTTTTAGCAACGACATACCATTCATATATTATTTGTGTTAACCGCTTGTTCTGTAAACACATGTTGGGAGACGCGAATAATTCTACAAAAACGATTAGCGACGGCCGTTCAATACGAATATAAGATAGATGAAGATAAGAAAAACATATGGTAGATAATCGTGGTAACGTTTTTGAAGTCCGTAGGTACTTTCCAGTTCCACACATCAAGCTATACTTTTCTAGTTTATGCTGATCTCGCATTGTATAGGATTTCCGTACAATGCGAGGTCACAACTTCCTTACTTGTTAATAGATAATTTTGTTCTCTGGTTTCAATATTATGCCTGGTTTATACATCGTTCAGTAAAGCCACCGACACATTACTGTGTCGTGTTGTGTCGTGACGCGGGATACATCTGTTCCGGATTGTGTCAAATCACAACGAGTTTTGATTAGCTGCATCAGAAGGCTACGCGTTACAACAAAATAATATAAATCCGGTTTAAGAGACCTGCCGGTACACCTACATTATCACAGAAAATAACTAAAAACACTCTTTAAAGTTTTTAATCATTTTTTACAAATTTAATTCACTGTCGACACACATCGACACTAATAAGAAGTGATAAAAAAAACGCTATCTAGTCATAGTTATTGAAAATTCAAAAGACATTTATTCAAACTAGTCTGAGAATCAGCACTTTTCGAACGTCAAAATTACATAAGACAGTCCCCCAAAACGCCCACCCTTCACCACTTCCTAGTGCTTTTCCTGGGAAGAAGAAGTGGCGCAACAAACTCCCCAGCAGTACAGCTGTCTGTTCAGTTAGAAAAAAATGATTCTATTATAATAGTATGCAAGATAATTTACATTACGCAACACAAAACATAATTTAAATTATTAATTAATAGCCATATGACAGCTAACACACGCCAATATACCAACCAAAAACACGAGAATATATGATAAATGTTTCCTTCCAGCCGGCTATGGACACTGGTATGACGGGGCATTCACCGCACGCTCACCCCGGGCGCTCCTGGGGAGGTCTTAACGTAGCCTACGAGATGCAACAAGATCCCAATAAACCTGGGTAAGTATTACGAAACACCCATGTACAGCCAGGGTACTTGATTGATAAGCAAATTAATTATTAACTGAATCATCTTTATCATGCCCTTATCCCATACTTTTCTATTAGTCGTCATCGTGGTAGTCACCCGCTTTCTAGCCATATCTTCATTCACACAGTCCATCCATCGTTTCTTTGGTCTCCTTCTACTCCTGTAGCCACCCACATTAATAATCACAACTTTCCTTACGACATTTTCTTATAATCTACATAAATTGTCCGTAAATACAAAGCACAACTGTCAGTCGGTTTGACTGACTGCGGCTAATTGAAGTGCATCAATCGCTCAACAATTAAGTACCTTGAATGTACACAGTAATTTTTCCTTGACGCTACTTATTTCGTGAGCTGACTGCTAACATGGTCCAAAAATCACGCGTTTACGCACTTTTAAGTTATGTTTAGGAACGTGTTGATCTTTGTATGAAACACATGCAAATATCAGCATAAATTAAAAAACTTAGTAAAAATATTGTAGGTAAGTACCACTACCGTTGTTTACCAAATAATTCAAACAAAGGAAAATAAACTTTATGTATACATATTTTGTAGCTACTTTAAGAATATTTCTAATAAGTATCTTGCCCAGCGAAAAATATGTTTTTAGCAGCGCGTCGATACTAATTCACATAATTGTTTATTCCTGAATACAATACAATATTTAACACACACGATTATTATTCACAACTCTTATTAATTAATTGTTTATAATAAATTATTCAATTCAAAAGAATAACTGAAGAGTCTGGCGGGGCGTATTGTAATAAGAATAATATTATTATGTGCTGTCGCTGTGCTTGATGATAATACTGTTTAATATTTATTAACTTTGTATTTATATTTTTATAAATGTTTTTTAACCCATTTGTGTCTATTTTTACTCTATATTGCCTTGGGTTTTCTATCATGTATATTGGAACAAGGCGGCCATGTTTTCCTCTATTGCGAATAAATCAAAATACATTTAAAATACTTAAATCGCGACTTACTTGCGTACTGCTTTGTTTGGGCACATGCGAAATAAAAATTATATTATGGTAGAAAAACAACTTTTTGGAGTAGAAAACGTAAATTGCTAAAGTATTCAATAATATAGAAACTGTTTTGAACTGGCAACTGTTTTTGTACCTAATTGTATATAGTTAAATTTTACATAAATCGTAGACTAAGGGTGAATTTTTCCAATGAAACTAAACGCGATCAGAACATTTAAAACGCGTTCAAGAACAGTCAGTGTCAAATATTCCATAATTATGATGACATTGACAGGTCATAAATGCAATCTTGAACGTGTGAAATCCGCCCCAAGGGGTTTATTATAAACGTTGTTTAAAGTTAAGGGACGTTCAAACGTTTAAAATGTATGGTTAAACAGTCGCTTATCATTACTAAACTTTAAACAATGTTTATCAATACACCCCTAATAGTTTAAAACTGAAGGGTAGGTAGCAGTGTCAATCCACCCACCTTATTCTTGCTTGCTACGCTGCTTACTGCTAATATAGAGGTACATTATGTAAAACTACATTCAACTGATTGTTACTTAAAACTAACTAACTATACACATTAAACTACAACTGCTACCGCTAATTGAAATTTCTACTAGGTATCCTAGAATCATTATTGTGTGATAGGTTAGTATCCAAAAGCTGTGGCGTTCACATCATATAATTATATATTTAACATTATTAATTAACACAACAACAACAACAACAACAAAATGTAGGAAAAAATGTGGAATGCATAATTAAGTTTCATTAAGAATACGCCTTGCATTTTACACAGGATAAATGCAAAATTAAATAAACGTTAGTTTATATTTATTTTAATGCTTACATTTAATAATATTCTTTGGTATAAAATAGTTTTAAAATTATAATTACGCTGTGCTATAAAATTAATGTTTATTAAATAAAAATCTTCGATCAAAAATTGTAAGTACCTACACTAGATTCAGGACTCGCGCCTCGAGACCGTCCCGAAAAATGAGGCAACCGATTATTTTCTGTGATCAAAAATAAAATGTGCACCAATTACCAACGTTATTTTTTGCAACCCAATTGCTTAGATTTTACCTTTTATTTATGAATAAATGTTTTTGAACATACATCAAAATAAATGTATTTTTAAGTTTCAAGTGAATTTGGTTTTACATTCACTAATATATATTTCGAAAACTTAAAAAAAACTTTAATTTTTCTGTTGGAGTATTATGGTTGATAATAATCTGAAGTTCATGATATTTAAAATACCTTTTATTATTAAAAATAAATAAAAATAAAGAATATATTAAATGTACAGTACTATCAATCATTGTAAGTTGGGCAGTAAATTTTGTTTGTGATCCTGTATCTCTTCTTGATCTAGGATAAAAATAAATGCTGATTAGATCTTTTGGCGCTTAAATGACGATGACAGGGTGGCGCTGTTAGTTACATTTGTGCGATTGTTTTGTGAAATGTATTGCAAAGACAAGATGGCGCCAATTGTCCTTGTATTAAACGCAAGTTAGTAGAGATAAAATAAATATTTCTTCTGCAGGATGAGTGGCATGCCTGGCCCGAGCAAGCAGCCGGACATGCCTGTGAACATGGTGCCCATGCCGCCCATGCCGCCAACTACAGTAAGGACAAAGAAACGAGCTGCTATGGCCACTTCTGTCGTAGCTATGGCCAACACCGCATCAGCTATTCGTAAGTACTTCATATACTAAACCAGTGGCAGCTTACATATTTTAACAATTCTAGCTTATCGATTCCATAAATTATAGTTCCTGTGGTACGTCGGTTTTGCGGCCAGTACGACAGTATGGCATCTGTTTCCTCGCATTTAGTAGTCAATATTAACGGAAATTCACAAAAAACGTGCAAACGCCACAAGCTATCATGCATTACCGCCATTAGAACACGTGACTAGTGCCTTTTGTCGTGATAGCGGATGCTCACGGTGACTTAATGCAGCGTTACAACACTAACGAAGCAAGGCAAAGGTAAACTAAATCACTGCAGAAGCACAGCAAACAGTGAAATGAAATTGTTTATGCTGTAAATAGGATATTGGAATCACTTTTACACGTCATATTAAATAAAATAAAAAAATTGCTAGATGAGTTCGACTTTCGTCGTTTTCTATCTGAATTCAGTCGCCGTGAATAACCTTTATGCAGCATTAGTATAATCAGCCTATAACGTGCCCAATGCTGGGACACAGGCCTTCTCTTTCTGAAAGAGAGTGGGCCATAATCCACCACGCGGGCCCAGTGCGGGTTGGTGGATGTCACATCATGTCTTTGAATTTGGGTTTTCGGACATGCCAGTTTCCCCAAGGTGTTTCCCTCCACCGTTTTGCAGCATTATTATGCAGTTTTTACTTTCATTTATGTAAATCTGCTGCCATAGCATACAACGCATCAAAACTTAACTAATTTCAGTATTCATTAAGTGTCATCTTCTCATGTTAGGATGTAAAAGTACATGCTTCAAAGAATGAATAAATATAATAGTTAGTAGAAATAAAATTGTCGAGTTGAAAAAATCTGTACATATTGTAGGTGTCGATGTTTAATGATGTGGTTTTCCGTATCCCGGTTGATCGTATTTAATAATAAATTGGTAGGTACTTAGATACGGTAGGTTATGGGATGTGGTTGACGTCTATTGGTTACAATAAAATAAATAACATGGCTGACCCGTGTGATTCACTTGAACAAGTAGAAGGCATTTCAGATCATTGGAAAAGGCAACCAACTAACAGTTTCGATTTGTAACTCTATAGTCCTTTTGACACTACGAGAACCAAGGTTTAGTTGAGACGTTCTAACAACACTTTTTTTCGCTTAGAAAATAATCTATAAAAATATAAAATAATAATCCAAAAGCATTTGACATGTGTCATGCAACCCATCCTCTTGTGAACATACTATAGTTAACACAACTGTCTACACCACGGTTACACAGCTGATGTAACGTAAATATTTCAGAGTCTATGGCAACTCAGACTCTCGCCAGCGTGCGCCGTCAGCCGCAGCCGACTCCACCGCCGATCTACTCTGAAACCATCAAGGATTCTCCGCCCAGCTCTCCAAGTAAGTCAAACTTTATGGTACAAATACTTCTATAATCAACTAGAATGCTACAAGGATCTTTTGGCGGCTGAATGACATTGACGGAGGGCGTTGTTGGTAAACCTTTGTGAAATTGTCACAGAAATTGTATTGAAAAAACAAGATGGCGGTGTTAGCTTCGATTTTCGCGACGCGCCAAAGATCTTTGTACCGTTGTAGGTGCGTGCCAGTTTCACTCGCATAATGATGCTCACAAGAACAGTGCATTATTCTGGCATAAAACGTTTCAGAACCCACTAGGGAATAATTTAGCTTTGCCAGTAAAATATTCCCTAGTGGGTTCTGAAACTTTTTATGCATTAGGTTTATTTCCAGAAATTTTTCTCTTTTAATATTAGTGTTGATTGATGTAAGCAATGGTTTACGTCAGGGTACACATTAAGTTTCATTGAAGTTCTCAGGGTACACATTAAGTTTCATTGAAGTTCTTTTTTTTTTTAAATAATATGATTGTCGCGGTCCGTTTTGATAGACGATTACTAGCAACCAAGTTTTGTATTTTTATTGTCCTGTTTCACGTTAATGAACTGGAGTCACACTTACTTACTTTATAAAAATGAATGATTGTATGTTTTTTACTTGATCACTCTTTAATGCCTGACCAAATTTGACTGACAGAATGACATTTAGTTTGGCACACAGGTAGACTATGATCTGGATTAACATACAGGATGCTTTTTATTTGGGTATATGTAAGTAGTTGTTTCTCTAGGACGCGAGTGTAACTGAAAGCTAATCAATAAAATTTAACTCTTGATAAGTGTGGGTACTAAAAATGTATTATTCAACTGGCTTTAAAATGCTATTATTACACTGCAAATTGGAACGAAATTCTCGCCACATTGATAGTCATATAGTAACCCACTTGAAAACAACGGTCGTAAACATTGTTTTATTCATTGAATATTGTATCCTGTACTAATATGTATGTTTTATTTTACAGGTTCTGAGAGACCATTGAAGCCCAAGATGGAGACTAAGTAAGTACTGTATTTAGTATCTGTTCAATATTTCAAAATATAATGATAAAATGAAAAATTGACATCTGTTATTCTTATTTTTAAAGAGTTTTCATACAAGTAGTAGCGTTTTGAGGTCTGATAATGATCTTGTTCTTTCTGTGAAAATTAAATTGACTTTAATTACTGTACCAAAACCTGTCGGTTCATAAAATACTTGAGTAATACGAAATAATTGTGTTAATATTTTACCACCATTATTAAACCATATTTGTAAGCACAAAATTCGCAACCTCTTTAGGGCAAAAGCAGACTAGCTACTTTTAGCATCGGCGATCGATGATTTAGCCGCTTTTTAGAAGCTAAATGCATCGATACAGTCGCAAAATCGCCGATCGCTAATGCTAAAAGTAGCTAGTCTGTTATGTGTCCTAACTGTTGTTGTTACCTTAAGTCTTAACTCGTTTGCAAGCAGTGTTTGTCACTATTATAAGATTATTTTTTGCGAATTTTGAACAACTTCCTCCTGACAAGTTGAGTTGATAAAGATACTTTATTTGACATACTTTGCATTTTCTTTCGATTTGTCTTGATGTTGCGGCCATGAACTCTTTAATAGTTAGTTATCTTCGAATATGTTTTTGAAATCGAATATACACGTTGTGATAGCAAAACTCTTTTTTTTTTTAAATGAGGGTTTAATCCGAAGCTGATTATAATCGAGGATATTCAATGTACCATGACTGACCCTCAGAACCTTCATGTATCCCAGGATCGGCGCTTCCTGCACAGCCCCTCACATGCTAGGCAATGAGTTGAACCCCGAGAGCGGCGCAGCCGCCTGTCTTCAGGAACAACTGACTGCGGAATTAGCCGCTCATGCTGCTGGAAGCGTGGGCGGAGATACGCTGATCCCGCCACCGCTTATGAACAAGGCTGGAGCTGTAAGTTATTTTACCTTACAACTTACCATACCTTTTCTTAAGGCTCTGGAGTAGCAACCGCATACCGGAAAGCGTAGCTTTCTAAGGCCTTCTACAAGATGGACCGATTACCTGATGAAGGTCGCGGGAATCCGCTGCGCGAGAGAAACAGGAGCTGTCGATATGGCGACGCTTGTGGGAAACCTATGTCAGTGAACATCTTTTGGTTGATGATAATCTTACTACAGCATCGTCCAGCTTATTTTTGTATGTTCAGCCCTTGCCGTGGTTAATATATTAGATAGTCAGCGTGAGCCGCCTATGTAGGCTGTTTTAAAAGATGCATGCATAATTATGTATTTTATGTTATTTTAAAGTTCGTCAATATTCGTACGACAGTCTTTTTATCATCTTTATCTATATTCTATAGGTTTAATTAGGTAATTAACTAAAGGTAAACAAATCATAAAAAGGTTTATTTTAGATTTTTACGATATTTTCCTCTTTTATTAATGTATGTTAAACATGTATGTAACTGCTTAAGCACAATTTTTTTGTTAGATTTATAATAATAATATGATATTTTGTAATCTGTCTATTGTAAAGCTCCTAAAAAGATAGGTTCTCTAAACCTCAACGAAGTATAACGTAGCTAAATTTAAGAGTACATCTGTGACGTAGCGTATCAACTGAAGTGACAGGTATGCGATGCGATGTTTAGTCGGTTAGCTAGACGCCTTTGATTACCTTTTTTTTTTGATTACCTTAAAATTACTAAATCAACAGTTTCACTCATCGTTACACATAGACGCTACAGAAAATTTGTGTCTAACTGAATAGTTATATAATTGCAAAGTCACTTAGTAACACAGATAAACATAACCTAACATCACGCTTGTAATCCGAAGGGTGTATCTACAGTACACCCATGTTTCGCCGGTTATGTCTAAGTCCCATGTAATAGGGGGCGAGTCTATTGTCACCAAGCGGGCACAAATTAAGACTCCGGGCTGCTACTGAGAAATACTTGATGGAATAACCCAAGGATCTCACGCTTAGCAGCTGCGCTGTCGAGTGCGTACCGACTGCGTACCTACGCACATAGTTTAAAAGTTTTTTTTTTAACGTTGCCCCACATTATGAATTTCTCCTGTATTATGGGTGCGTTTACAAACATTTAAACTCAGATACACAAACAGCCAGACCCGGAACAACTACTTGTAGGTAATACAAATATTTGTTCCGTGCGGCAATCAATTGCTTAACCACTGCGCCTAGTTTAAAACCTAACAGAAAATGTAATTACAGGGCGGCAGTATCAGTTCAGGCCGATCGTCCAGTGCTCAAAGCCTAGATCAGCTGCTCGAGCGCCAGTGGGAGCAGGGCTCACAGTTCCTCATGGAACAAGCCCAACACTTTGACAGTGAGTAAACATTCCTACACATAACACTTCAGTATATAGAGTAGTTCAGCATTCTCTAAATCTGTGATGTATCTTATATTCCGAGCACTTTTACCGGAGACGGCATGTGGGGTATTGCACCCTCGTCAAAAAATTGACCACATGGCATGAAATAATTTGTGTGCGTAATTTTGCGCATGTATCTACCTACTTAATTTTTTATCCGTCGTAGTTAAATGATTACAAATTTACAACAGTAATTTCTCATTTTCATAATTGTGTGTTATATCTGTTTTATTTCTCCCCTTTGTCATCCCCTTCATAAAGTGATAGACACAGTACTTTGCAACAATTATGAAACATTGAGCACAAGAAAGGGACAGTTGGTAAAAGAGAGCCAATGGAGTTTTTCGACGTGATTATCAAATATTCATCTAAACATATGCTTTCATAACAGTAGTGGATTAGTGCTGTAACCTCTCCTGAACTCGCAATACTGCTGTTCGTGGTATCTCCGATCACCTCGAAACCAGAATATAAGGCATATTTTTATAAGCTGGTAAGTAACAGGTTATAGTAAATTGATTGGAAGCACTAAAGTGATAATTTTTTAAATTTAGTAATGCCAGAGTAATTAGAATTGTAATTTTAGTATTTATATTTCTGGTAATTAGAAAATGAATCAATGTTTAATTTATTGTTATTAATGTTGCGTGTCCGTTAGTTAGAACTCTGTGTTGAAATAGTAAAATTCTTGGTAAATGCATAAAATGTTCTAGGGCTTGTGGATGCAACGCTGAAACAAATTAAAACCTAGTCTATACAGGGTGGCAGTGACATCGATGCGAAAACTGTTACCATGGATTCAGTACTATCGAAGAACTTCATATCTAAGCAGTTTGAAAACAAAATCCCGTGAACACGATGACCACATCTATTCTGTTACCGCCCCGGTTCTATAGCCGCCGAGCGCTGCAAGCAGAAATAGACCTTACGGTGTATGGATATGAAGTTCTTCGATGGTACATGATCCTGAACACAGCGTTGAAATTTTACGTCAGTTATTTAAAAAAAAACAGGTATTCCATACATTTTGACCGCGTAGGGGTGCACTTTTCAATAAAACGGCAGTTTTTTTTTAATAACCGTCGTTGTTTTCTACGCTTCAGAATCATGTATTGAATCCATAGTAACAGTTTTCAAATTCAAATTATTTTAATTCACATAAACCTACATGGGCACTTATGAAACGTCAGAAGCTAGGTGCACGGTTCCAATTGGTCGTTTCCTATCGTGAAGAGCCGGCAAGAGATTCCACGGTTACTTTTAAAAAAATAATTGGGTTTTACAATATTTTCAAATAACAGTGTTATTAGTTATGGGAGGACAGTGTAGGTCTTTCAACAAGTACCAGGTACTTAACAAAATAATGATGGTCAATAAATCTACAGTCTACTAAGCCTACAGCGTTCTCACATTCACAAAATAGAACAGCATCTATAAAAATATGAATAAATTAATAAAAATTAAATCGTATTTTAAACGAAATTTTCGCTTCGATGTCCCTTCCACCTGTATACTAAAACCTGGATAGAATTCGAAGAAAAAGTTTAAAGAATTTAATGCATTAGCTTTATTATGAATATCAAAACATTCACTTAAATCTTAGTATTATATGTAACATCTGCATACAAAATACTAAAAACGTACCTAATCGTAAAACTAACACATAATTACCTATTAGTAAAATCGTTTTTTTTTTTTTTAATTTGTAATATGACCTAAGAGAAATACGATTCAGGATGACTAAAAGAATCTTTGATCAAATTCGTGTGTAATGAGCTTGACATCACGAGCGTTCGACCGTTACTGTCAGACCTAGAGCATTCTGCAGTGTAGACGAGCATACGAAGCATGCGTCTAACACTCTCAACATAAGACCGGCCGATTTATCACTAACTAAAATCGCCGCTCGCGTTGTTATACAAAATAGCGTGTATTAATCTCTAAAAATACCCATTTTTTCTTTTTGCGTCGGAAAGCCCGTCACGCCGCTGTTCCTGGCTGTCATACGTAAATATTTGACAGTCGTTACGGGTCAGAAGGCCTAAAAGTCTGACAACCAGTCTTACCAAGGGGTATCGTGTTAACCAAGTAACTGGGTTGTGGAGGTCAGATAGGCAGTCGCTCCATGTAAAATACTGGTATTCGACTGCATCCGGTTTTACTGGAAGCCCACCCCAACATAAATGGGAAAAGGCTAGGCAGAGTAACAACAAATCAATTCGCTATTATGAACCGTACGAGCAAAATGAAATTGCAAGCAATATCTTGCTCTTTTATTACTTATACACCGACCAGTATGTAATCTATCCTCCTATCAATTCAGAACCATGAATGATGTGCATTGAAAGTTTATTTCACCTGTAATAACAGTTTGTATTATAGAGTCATTGGGAATAGTGAATTAAACAGCGACAGAGAAAAATGCGTATGTATGAGATATTATCAATAGTATTTTGTATGCAGGTGCGACGAGACACCCCCCATATATGAGCCGCGAAACCTCGCTTACGGAGGAGGCCGGTGAGTAGACAGTAGGCCCTCAGACACGACAACTGGCATATGACCTTCTGTCTCTTTCTAACGCGATGTTTCATAATACCTGTAAAGTACTGTATTATTGTAAGGACAGGCTTTGCCGTCTCTAGTCGATGCTCTAAAGATTAGAAGACGTTTATTTTGTTACTGTATGTACCGCTAACACAAGATATGTGTGCACAGTCGCTTCGCTGTTATCATGCCTACACCAACTGCGCACAGAGAACGTTCGACTGGAGGAACACGTAGGAAGCCTGCTCCAACGACGCGACCACCTCCTTGCAGTAAACGCTCGCCTAGCTATCCCGCTAACAACTGGTACGTGTTTTGGGAAAAAATCCGGAAAATCTTAACAGCATTTTCAACAAATCGCCCTCAACTTATTCATACTAAGGCTCTGACACTATGGGATATTGAACAGAATATAATTAGTTAAAATAAAAACTTGTAAAAACCTTTAACCACAATTACGTTAACAATAAAAGGAGGACAAAGATATGTTAAAAATTTGTTAAGGCTTTTGGAATATTTACCCTTGGATAGCCCCCGACATTGACTGCTGAATGTTAGTTACAAGTTTATTTTCTTCCTCTAATCTTGGTAACCCTGCATGCTAAATGTGGTGGTTGATACCCCTAGTTTTGACGTAAATTACTATCACTGGCAGTTCAGTTACAGATTCATTTCTACAGAATTTTGGACATGTCTGCCTGGAGTATAGTCACCAGAATGGAAAACTTTACCTTTACACGTTATGAAGACGCGTACCTAAGAGGAAGCTTTTTTGGGTCAAAAATATCCCATCAAATAATTTGCATAATTCAATTGTCTTTTTGTAAGCGTCTCTCAGTTCACCTTATGGTTATTTGCATGACACATCTGTAGACCGCATGTTATCAAAGTCGTCGTAATTTTCCATGACGAGACTTATTTTGGTCTATTGGAACTCATTGTTCCAATAGACCAAAATAAGTTCGGGTTACTTTTTAAAAACATAAAAATGGTTAGTTTTGTCATATTAGAAATAACATCATATAAAAATTATTATATTTTACATAGATTAATTAGTTTTGATTACATCTCATGCAAACCATCATAATTATAGTGAAACGGGAGCTAATCGATGTTGTGCTGAGTTACTTTATTGATATTTAATCTATTTTATTAATTAAATATATTGATTTTTAGAACATTGTGTTTGTCTGTTTTGTGATAGCAAAAGGATTTTTATTTAAAACTAAACTTTATGTATGGACCTTTGTCCCGACAAAGTAATAACATCATGGATATTAATTTTATTTAGGACCAGTACGATTGGTAGCACAGAGCAAGTTATCATCTATGTCCTCCTCAAACTCGTTTCGATTTCTTTTATTTTGTGTATGTGCTTCATAAAAATGGAAATTAACGTGGTTTTTTTGCTGAAACTGTCACAGAAATGCTCCTAGGGGACAGATGTTACAATTCAAGTGATGTACAATTGCGCAGTGACTTCTGGCCCTCCCGAACCGAGTCGTTGCACACGCGAGAATGGCCCGCAGATGATGCAGGCGCGGCCCCCGCCGCCGCCGGTGCGCGCCACCGAGACCGTCACATCGGAGCGCCCTCATCAGGTACTACTTCGAACTTGTCGCCTAGGGATGCACTGGTAGCATACAGATTAGGGTGAACTTTTGACAAGAACATCTCAAAGTTTAAAGACACGGCTTCTAGAACGAAAATCAACAATGAGTAAGTTTGACGCTATTGTTATACTATTGCAATTGTTGTACTTTGTACCTTTATAAATAAATAAAATAAAACCAATGTCAAGTGATTCTCTGTTGATAATTCAGTCAAACAATTACAGCAGTTAAAGCGCATGACAATTTGTTCACAATTATTTTTTTGTTAGTTTTCGTTCCATAACCGATTTTGCACTAATCATTTTAACTATAAAAAAAAAAACGTTCAGTTAAGGAGAATGTGCGAATGTAGACCCGCAAAATTATAATTTTCTTTCGTTTTTTGCAAATTGCGGTTCGTATCATCTAAATGTGATACGCGACAGTAATGATAGTGTATTCACTAATTTATAATCTTCAACATATTTCTTGCAAAAGTCAGATTTTGAATTTCGCTGACTACCTTAGCCCATTCCCATTTATTTAGTCATTTTTTTTTCGAAAATTATCTCTTAGAGAGAAAGGCTGACAACTTGTGGTGCACTCTGTGCATCCCTGGCTTCAGTAAATTGCTAAACTTCCCTCGTGGCTCCTTTGTATTTTGAACCATCATGACTTCAAATAAAGGAGCTTGCCAGAAAATATTGGTCTTAATAACCTCAGAAATTAAGGTAACCGCGTTTTGTCCATATCATAACATCTTAAAAACTAAATTCTTAGCGACCCGAGGGAGTTATTTAAATAAAATATCTTAACTTCAAATTTTAGTCAATGTAGTTATTAAATATTTAACATGCATATTGTCATCTTACTATTGCCGTGACACCTCTAGCGTAATCTGCCCTTGCTTCTTTCGATTTTTTTAATCCATATTCCCTGGCTGTTTATAAAAACTTTTTTAATGCACTAGTAAGTTTTTGAATTAGTTCCATGTTCTCTAATTAGTTGTTGTAATTAGTGAGATTCGCTTTTAATTAGTTCTTTAATAGTCACTTCCGCGATTCTACTGCTGTAAATATTAGCTCTGTAAATTTCCACATGATCATTTGTGTAGTTCATTAATTTTATAATCTAACATTAATTTACTTTTAATCTAATTTTAAAACTGAATTAAGTTAATAACTCCTAATTCCATATCTGTAGGTTCTGAGCTGCATTATGACCGGATTTTGGCAATTTCTATAATATCCTATCATATTTCTAACACTATAGGTTTCAATAGAATTTCAAAAATAATCTGCATCATTATAATTGACTAATGTAATAGATTCAGTTGACCATCTTTGTGCAGTTTTTCTCTACTTTCTACTTAGCGCCTGGTGCGATGATAGACGATGATATAGACTGAAACACAAGCGAACGTTCTAGTCATTACCTGCCGCACATTGAGCTTAACGCATTCCCTAGTGGCTTAGCTTGAAGCTTAAACAGCAAAACATGTTTGACCTAGATAGTCGGATCCCAGGCGGTAAGCACATCTAGCAGTGCTGTCTTAGACTCGCGGCACGCTCTCAATTGGGCGAAACCTTTTATTGAAGAACAAACATTTGACACTTGTATGGGCATTTACAGGCACTTGCAAATGTTGAAGACTTTACACAGGATCAGTGCACGGATCAGTGCAAGGCTCGAAGTTCTGTGGTAAAATATAAAAATAAAATATACTGCCTATATTTAACGTAGGATTCTCTGATATTTTGCGGACCAGTCGCGGCAGACACTAATAAGTAATCATTATGACGGACGCACTTGAAATACAAAGCAATCAAAATGATTTTGCCCCAAAAAAATTGGTATTAGAAAATGTTCCGTATATTCTCACCCCACTTAAATTTCTAATGCTTGTAACGTCACCCGCCACACTAGTCGCTGTCACATCAAGAAGACGGTATTATATTTCTTTTTTACCAACATAAGCTTAAATTTTATTTTGTTAGTGAGCTTCGTAAGGCATCCGCTTTGCGTGCCAAGGATCATATAAATGCTTTTTATTTAGTGTCGAGCATTATACACCTTTATAATTATTTTAATATAGTTTTTAATACTTTAGTGATCGGCAGTTAGTATATAATTGATTATTTTTGTTTTATAATTTTGCTACAAAAGTTAAGTTTTAATCAATAATACGGACGCTCAGAGATCGTAAACAATGATGTAGGAATAAACTCCAGATTCGTAGTATACACGGCATGATTAACGTGGACTGCTAAACACTGTTGTATCACTGTATATTACAGTCCCTGCATTGTTTCACGTGTATTCGTTTCAGGATCCCATAGTTAAGCAATAATTCTTATTTCTATCGAGTTTGTAATATGAACTGTGTTACATTTTTGTGACACTATATGTATGTATTTATTTATTAATGTATCTATTAATATCAGGTTATATATTTAACACGATGATCAATGATAACACAGTATTAAAATAAAATAGGAACACATAAGTATAGTTTTTCTAGTTTGCTATTGATTAGGTTATCGCAGGTTAAGACCGACTTTCTACACGTAAAATTAATCCTCGATGTATGTCGTGATCAGTCTACTGTTATCCCATTTGTCATAACTTGGTTCATTCCAACCCCAACAACTTTCAACTATGGTTTCAATAACTTAATATAACTGCTTTAGTCGTAAGTAGGTGGCAGTGACGAGGTGTAAATTTATGTAAGAGAGAAGCCAAAGCTGGTTTTAACTTACTTAATTATTAATAAAGTAAAAATAAATATATTAACTTAAAAATAGGCGTTTTTGCTGTTTCAATGTTATGAAGAATCTAATACCCTTATGTAGTGTAACTATATTTTTTGGCAACAGTAGATATTGACTGTGCAATTTTTTTAGAGAGGTAGTATTAAGTTGACGTTGCGAACCTCCGAAGGAAAGCCGGTAGGAATCGTGTTATATGGTGCCTTCGCCGCTGGTAGGTTATCATATTATTATGCCTCGTAAACAATGATTACAGAAACTTCGTTTATTTACATTTTCTTTTGTTATTTATCATTTCTAGTTAAGAAATTAATCTGAGTGTAGTCGTTTTAGGGTTGGACCTCATCTGGCGGCCTCGAGGATTACGCCGCGTGCTATCGCATTATGCTTTCTGTCTCGGTCTAGCAAATGGCAGTTCTAAGCGACAGAAAGAGAAAGGGCGACGGAAAAAGGCGATTCCGTGCTGCCAGATGAGGTCCAACCCTTACGCTCCACTATGATGTTGCGCTGCGCGTTCTATTGTTGTCCCGAATGCTGACGTAAGAAAGCAGATGCTGCTACTGCTACCTATTGCTTTTGCCCTATTACTATTATTTGTCAGCGCCTTTTAATGGGCTGACAGTTTAGTAATGGAACCCTGAAACGAATATTATAGAAACGAGCTCTGAGTGTCACTTATATAGCCTGTGTCATGCTGGAACCCAAGTATACAGTGCATTAAATTGTTTTAGCTTATAATGCGTGAGATGCAGCAGAAGCCCAGCTGAAAGGAAGAGGGTGGCGGCGGAGGCGGCGGCGACGCTGCCGCCCCGGGGCCGTCGTCGGCCAACCCGGCAGCGCTGCACACCGTCCAAACCTTCATCATGCTCGAGCAACGACGCAGGGTCGACTTTTCCATCGATTCCATACTTAAACTCAACAACTAAATCAAACACTAGTCGCATTTTAGAAGCTACATTGTATGTTACCTTGTTTTAAAACATGGCTTCTACTACAATTTGACTTCTCTAAATTGACATTGTCGGAATTTAGTACACATTCAGTGTCTGCGTTGTTTAGCTCGTGAAGGAGCGAGTTGTTGCGCGGCTCCATCTCGATGCCACCACCCAACAAGGACTCGGCTGACTCTGTCGGCTTACGAACGATCTTGTGTTTCAGCTCTTGCAGAGCTTGCACTATTGTAGTAGTTAAAGTTCTAAATGTTATACTAGATTAACGAACAGGTGTGTGTTATATTTTTGGGCGGTTTCAGCGTTTATTAGTCGTGTCGAGGTTGATATCTTGAATGCTGTTGGTCTACTAACAAAGTAACAAACCGATGCTTCGTCTATAGTTCTTTTGCACAATATTACATCCCGGTGTATTTTTAAGAATGAATGTACGGTTTTAACAGGTGCTTTTATATGATACTGTTTCTAGGGTTGCCAACTTTTTGTGCCTAATTATTAATAGGCGTCCCCTTTGGACCAAAGTTGGTAACAACCTATTTCATTTATGGACTATAAATAATTATACGTGGCATTGTGTATCGAGTTTAGTCGATGCAGAAGTCTCGGTTGGTACTTTGGTATAGGCCTCAGGTCACGGCACCACCGACTGAGTAGATTACGCGAAGTGCGGTTTTATCCTGTAAGTGTTATCATATATTCGACTGGATCAACATCTTAATCTATATTATATATAGTCGGTTCTTTTGAACGACGGATGCGATTAAATGTTTACTTTAGTATTAAGGATTTTGAACTATGTGTAATAGGACTTAGGTTACTAAAATATAAAATATGACTATGACGATGTGGGAAGTAAACTTTCAACTTTGTCATTAAAAATAATGTTTACACTACAGGAAAATATTCCTTTGCTGAAATACTTAAGTTATGGAAACTTTGTAGACTGGGGATACTGAAATTTTTGTATAATTATGATAATGAATGTAATTGATTTTGTGTAGCTCGGGATTGCGAAAATATTGATTGATTATATTGGAGACGTTGGCCTGGAATCATGTTGGAAGTAAATTACGACTTGTAACCGATGGACTTATCTATGCATGTTTTAATTCTTTATTATTAAAATAGTTTAACTTGTGTGTTAGTTATTAATTGTAAATGAATAATTGTGATTAATATTTGCAGTATTTCAATTGATGACCGGCACACAAAGCTTGGTAACAATAGATGTTCTTTACGATGTATTGTGTATTGTGCGGGCCGCGTCTGCACAGCGATGTTCGTTTAAATCGTTGTTGCAACAGTATACTATATCCGTCTTAGATTATTGCACCGAATTAAGTAATTCTAGAAGTAATGCTCATGTTCCATGTTCTTGGATGTACCGTAAATCTATGTGTTAGGTACGTATAACAATAGTTGTAATTGTATTCAGCGCGAGACACATATATATGTCCTGGTATTTAAGTGCGCCGCACAAATCTGTTTGAAGGACAAGACGCGGCCCCGATAAACTACCTATATTAATTTGTGGATAGTTTACAAGCACAGATTCAGTATTATTGTATATTCACGATGTGATAGCGTACGTTCCTTTAAGATTATGTATTGGTGTTTACATCAGATTTATGTGTTGTTGATGAGTACTATGTGATGCGTAGACAAGTGTCTCTCTTCTCTCGGGTGCAGAGGAAGATGATCGAGTCAGTCGTTGTGTGGGATGTGGACGCTCGATATATATTGTGACACATAAAAGGTTTCGTTAATGTCCTCGACGTTAGCGTCTCCTCGTCAGTTACGTAATGTCAACACCCTTACAACGAGCCGTAGTACAAGCCATCATTATTATCGATGTAGTCCAACTTGACGTAAACAATGAATGTATCGATATTATTATCTTAAAATACTAAGCTCAATGTTGTTGATCGATGTACATCTATATATCGGTGTTGAATGTTGAGTGGATTCACGATTGTTTCTTTATATCAATAATACAGTTTTGATCAATTAGTACTCTACCAGGCCAGTCACTCGCTTTGGTCATTGGATCGTCTTCTAGCATACCTGCCGCTAAAATGCGAAGCTTTCTGTGTTGTCCCAAGCCATATAAATGCAGATTAAGAATTAGTAGATTTAAACAATATAAATTGTATTTGTGGTTGATAGACAGTGTTGAGAGCTCGCGCAAACAGATAGCGGTCACGAGTTCTTTTTAAGTTGGCCATTACTAGACATTGGGTCGGATAGCAATGGTAACTGGGAACGCACATTATTCTAATATACCTGCAAACACCTCGCGTACGTGTAACGTACTTGGTAACACAGAACAGTGACCGATGTCTGCATGCGAGCACTCTTATAGTTAAATGTCAGTTATGTAAGATGTTTAATCTCCGATGTAGCTCTTGGAATCGTAAGTGATTCCACTGCACCTTCTTTATGGACGGTCCTCTTCCACGTGTTAATTTTACAATAGACCAGTATAGATAGTGGAATCCACGACAACGCGCCCCACTCCGCTCCGCTCCGTACTAAAGTACAGCTTACAGTACAGTCATCGCGGAGTGGGGCGCGTCGTCGTGGATTGCACTATCTGTATCAATATATCTCGATGTTTCTTCAACTTGCTGAACTCTGATAGGTATCTCCCAGTGCACTGTGAAAGTAAACAATAAAACTATATTTGGCAACTACTTCGTGAGACATACACAATTCTACTATTAAAAATAAAGTCATATTAATACAATTATGTTTCACGTCATGGCATCATGTTTAATTTAAATGTAGATAGAGCTATTATTTCAATGCAGCTTCATGTTATGAGTTTAAACTATGCTAAAAAGAAAGATTTTAAATTATTCTTGTATAATTTTTTTATCCAAATTAGGCATTATTGATAAATACTTTCTATTATGTCGTCACGTACTTCCAAATATTCGAAATTTTATGTATTTTTTTTTTTATAAATATTGTTAAACCATAATGAAAGAAATATTTGGAATGTGGTTTTGAATGGGTTGCATTTTTTACATTTGATTATGAGAATATTTGATTAGGTAAGTAGGTGTGACATTGTATTTTTTACAGCTCTTGAGGCACAGTTTGTTTCTACTTATAGACATTGTTTAAACATAAACCCTCTTATTCATAAACGTTGATTAAAGTTAAGAGACGTTTGAACGTCAACAATGTATGGTTAAACACGCTTATAATTACTTTACAGCGTTTATAAATAAGGGGGTATGTGTGCAATATAGTGCGAATTAAGCGGAAAAGTCATTAATTGGGGCACAAAACCGTTTCACAATATTAGGTACTTACTACAATACTTATTAAAATGTTGTCTATAATTTAAACGACATGTTACTTGCTCTGTAACTTAAAAATAAATTCCAAACAACACTTGTTGCATTGCAGGTTATGCTTGTCGTTTTCTTATCATATTTATTAAAATAACTTGGTCGAGTGTTTCCAAAGGAATGAAAATGTTTAAACAAAGTTTATTGTTGAAACGAGTGGGTGCAAAATCTATATTTCATGTTACGCTTCATTTCCAAACAAACAATGTTTTCTGTTGATAATTAAGTACCTATGTATTAAGTTATTTTTTTAAAGTTAATTTAAGTATCAATTGTTTTAACCGATTCGCTAAGATTCAGGGCTCGATAACGTTTTTATATTTATATAAATGTGAAAAGGCATGGATTTAGTTTCGGTCGGAAGTATCGTTCGGAATGATTCTATAGAAAACTGGTTCACGATTTTTACGGAGTGATTTTGAAGATATAGATTATATATACCCACAGAGCAGCGACTAGAGGCGGCACTACTAATAATATTCGTTCGCGCAATTTGCGTTGAGCGCTTTCTATTCGCACAGGTTCGCACGTTGTGGAGTTAGCAAATAACTAGCACCCTGCTGAGGCGTCTCCGGGCTCTGTGGTTATAGAAATCATTTCTTTATTCCCGTACACGTTTCGTTTGGGTCGGTATTGAAAACCTTTAATGCACACCTTTTAGCGCTAAGCTTGGCAGACTATAGATAGTGCAATCCAAGACGACGCGCCCCACTTTGCTCCGCTCCGTACTAAAGTACAGCTTACAGTACAGTCATCGCGGAGCGGGGCGCGTCGTCGTGGATGACACCATCTGTACTCCCTCACCATCCCTTGTTTTAAAGGACACTGAAACTACGAACCTGAATCTATCTAATACGAATTGGTGAAATATTTTTTAGGATAGTGTGCTTAGACCATTGTAAACTTCATACGAAGTGATCTCAGTCGATAGTACTGATATTTCACGAGTTCATATTTTTATTGTAGCCTTGTAGTATATTTCGACAAATTGTTATTTTTGTCATGGACAATTATTGGATCTTAGCCTAGAGTGGGCCTGATACCAGGAGCAGATACGGATCCATTGTTCCAGGGGTTCCCTAATGTTTTTGGCAACATTCTTTATGAACTTCCTTATTTTGTCTTGTTGGTTCATGACTGAGCCGCTATTATCCTCGTCATCGTCGGACTCGTTTCCACTTTAAAACTTCCCATTAGATGTAAACACCATCATGAGCTCGAAGGTGTATGAGAATAGATAGGATATAATACATGCTGCATTGAGCAAGAGATTCATAGCCTGCCCATCGAAGATGTGTCGGGCGTTCTTTGAGACCTAATTAAGCATCCCACTAAATACACCATCTCGAAAGAAATGAGGGTTTGCGACAGTCGGCGTTCATAAGATCGAAGAGATTCTGCATTCCCAATAAATTGGTAAGGTTTTCGTATGACATTTGAGCGGGGCAATCTTTGTTTCTTGATCCAGGGGTGCCGAATCACATGTTCGCAAAGGGGTGTTCGCGGAACTTTTAAAGAACACGACCACCGCTGCGACTAGGGCATTATATCCGCGGCTGCTGGACCAGCCGAGGTACAGTTCTACGACATCTGTCTGTCTGTCTCAGACGTCGGAGGCGGTGCAGACTAGAGCCTTAATTTGTTCAGATATTTTGCTTGACAATGCACTCTTGTCTGCGGTGACTGAGGCTCTGATCTTCCTATAAATGCCAAGTACGTATGTAGCTAACCAAGGGTCATCTCTTCCCTGTTGTATTTGATGTTGATTGCAATTTTTGCCTAGATACTGTCGTCTTCATTTTTACGAGATCCCAAGGCGTAAGGGATTCGCCTGTCTTTCCTATTTGATACTCCGTATGACGACCAGTCTTCTCCGAGTTCTCCCTTAACAAAGAGGAAGAAGTAGTATAAAGGTTTTGGCTACACTTAAGGATATGTTGTTGTCATTGATGGATTTCCTCGAGGTATTTCTGGCTTCTTCTAGATTTGTTGTTACTAGTGTAAGGGAAAATCCAGGATATTGCCCGGAGTTATCATTGAACCAGTCATGGATACTGGGTCTATTTTCCCAGTTGGTGCTATGGGGGTCACGCGCTTCTTGGTCGAGTCCAACTAAGCTCATTTTGGTAATAGTTCATTATTTGTTGTATGGAATGCGCATCATTGACTAAAATAATACTGTGTCATAAATCAAAATGCACAATATTTGAGAAATTCCCTAACAGAAAAACGCAATAGTTTTTTTTTTTAATTTCTGTTTACAACAAAAATATGATCTCGTATTGGAGGGAATCGTAACGAAAAAATTATGACTGATTGTTTGTAATTAGATTTAATCCATTATTTTGATTATGCATCCAAAATAAATTTATGGTTGACGATGTCATGCTCTTTGGTGATAAAAAAATCTTGTTGCATTTATTGGATCTATCAATTTCAGTCAATTACCAAATGTAATAGAACTACCTTAAATATATTAAATCACTACAAATTGCGTTTTTTTATTTAGTCTTGCTTACCTTGTTTCTTTAATATTTTCGACTGTATTATTAAACCTGCGCTTGAGAATTCACTGAAATGAAATTTTTATTCTGTAAATAGGATAACGGAATCACTTTATACTTCGTAGTATAAAAAAATATCTAGATGTAGTCGATATTTCCTATCTGACTACCCCTGAGAAGAAATTGCGAAACAAACTCAGCGGTCAGTCTCTTTTAAAGTCCAGACTAAGGCCCGTATTACAGAACCTCACTCAAAACTCAAGCATTACTTAAAACTCGTTTGGAGCCTTTTGATTGGTTGAAACTAGTTTTAAGTAATGCTTGAGTGTTGAGTGAGGTTCTGTAATACGGGCTATAATCTTGGTCAGATCATGTGATATGTAAATAAGTGTCTGAGATTGTATTTTGACACACCACACAGATTTTAGTGGACTTGTCCAGTCAGTGCAACCAATAATCAGTAATCGAGTAGCTCAACCCGGAATTTAAAGCCAGGTATCCACAAGGCAACAATTGACGCGCCACACGTGACGCCCAACATGTCCGGTGACGTTGCTCAACAGCGCGCGATGTTGCCGCGCATTATGGCGCGCGGCCTGTTTTGTTTCCGTGCAACACGCAGTTGAGCATCAAATGTTGTGAGTGGAGACGTGATGTAACAGCCAATCTGAGAGAAGCACTGGTTGCATTTCGAAATTTTGTATCTTGCTTCGATAATATAGGTTATTTTTTTTGTAACAGTATCTCGAAGTCTGGTTTGCTCATTGGTTAAAATTCGTATCAACCACACGGAGATTACTGAATACATTTTCTTATTTTGTAAGTAATTTCTAACCCACCAACGTGGGATTTTTCATTTTGATGTACCTTGTTTTAGATAAAATTATGATCGCCGCTGAAATCAACACTATTTCCTCTGGCGACATGTTGTCAATGACGGATCATGCGTAGACATCAACGTTGCTAAACAAAAGTGCCGCGCTAACTTTTAACATGTTGAGTAACATGTCGCGCGCCAAATGTTGTGGCATATGGAGCTCAACGACTGGACGAACAATACCAAAGAAAGGACATTTGTGTTACTCATAGAGCTGTCAAAAATGAAGTTGAAAATCTTTAGAAATAAGATAAAATTGAGACGGCACATCAGAGGAGTATGTGTAGTTACGCTGGGACGGTTTCACTGTCAGTGGCCTCTCAGGAATTAAGGTTGGACGCAAACGAACCATCGACCACAACCACCGTTGTATAACAAGTGCCACCACCACTTTTGCAGCAGCGACGGTAGCGCACGACAATCACCGGCTGTTCGGAAGCCGCCACATATTATTGAGATCCGCTCTCCACTGTGCAATCACACGATGGTGAGGGTGAGAGGCGGCGGCATGTTCATAAATGTAATTGGTGTTATACCGTTTTACCAGACAACTATAAATACATAAATAAATAAGTGGCGAGTCGCCGGCACTGTTGTGGCACATGGCCGTCACTGGCCACACGTGTGCTGTAAGTCCATACAAAAGCGTGTGAACTGTTTGTCGCTGGCCACCGGTGGCTCGTTTGCGCCGTGCCTTAAGCGAGCCGTTCACCGTCAGCTAAACTTAGTAAGTGTAGTTTAGCTCGCCGGTTTTTCATACATGTGCGTCCACCCACATGTATGAAAAACTGGCGAGCTAAACTAAAGTAACTTAGTTTAGCTGGCGGTGGTCGCGGCGCCGCGCTGTGCAGCGCGAAACCACTGGCCTCTTCAAGCATCGTCGCGTCGCGTCACGTCTCGGTGTGAACTGACACTAGAGTACAGACCTACCTAACCTACACACAAAAATTTGTAGTATGAAAGAACCGACTTACAAAAAAAAAAGTTGGTTTTGCCACCGACTTCCGAAATTAAAGTTATTTTTCACTATGTACTGTTTCTGGAAGACGGTTTTTTGTTTTTTGCATAATGTTTTTTTTAAACTTTTAGTTGTACCTACCCCACACAAATTCGAATACCTACCACTACCTGCTATGTAAATAACAGTGACAGGAACATAATAGAACCTTCATCCATGTAGATTAAAGTGGGAAAAATACGTATTATCGAAGCTAACTCAAAAACTATCCAAGCAAAGTTAATCAAATTTATATTATGGGACCACCTCTGAAGTATGAGCTACGTATGGTATTCCGAAATACCGCTCACCGAAAGGACGGTTTTCCGATAACACTCTACTCCGACGGTTAGTTGAACGAAAAAATAATTGGCCGATGAAACGTTTCGCCGAAAATATTATTCATCGACGGTTGGTAGTCCGAATGAATCCTTCGCCGATGTAATGGTTCACCGAAAACACTCTTCAACGACGATTGGTTAAACGAACGAATCTTTCGCCGATAGCATTCAGTTTACGCTAGCTATTATATTTTATAATTATGTGCAATGCAGCTAAACAATACTCGAGTCCCATGTTTAATTTTATCAGCATAGATGCTTGGTCAATATACATGTAACAATGAAAGTGTTGTCATTTTTGGTACTAAAGCTAATGTTAAGCGTATGAATAATGCACAATGCTGGATCATTTTCGAGTTGTCCAACTCCGTTCTGTCAAGTTTCTTCTATTCATGTTTTAGTGGGAACTGCAGGTGGTACAAATAAATTTCTACCTATGGTATACGCACTACTGTCACAAAAGACTGAAAGCTGTTATTTCATATTTTTGGAGATTTTGAAAATATATGCGATCAATACATTAAATACCCATTTGTCACCAGCTAATATATTAACTGATTTTGAAGTAGCAGTGATCAATGCAGTCAAACGACAGTTTCCAGACTGCGCCCACAGGCTATGCTTATTCCATTTGACCCAAAGTATTTGGCGTCATGTCCAGTCAGAGGGTCTCGCAAGGCGATATGCTGAAGATTTCACATTTGCGCACAAAATCAGACACTTAGTTGCCCTCACTTTTCTTGAGCCCGCTGAGATATCCAAAGCCTTCGAAATCATCCAAAATAAAATATTGCCGACAGAAGCAGCTGAAATTGCCCACTGGTTTAAGAAATATTATGTTGGATCACATCACACGCAGCAAAGAACTAACACGGGTTTGACAATAAAAAGAAATCAGGCATTATTTCCACCAGCTATGTGGTCAGTTTACGATCGCACACTTTCTGTTCCAAGGACACAAAATGCATTAGAATCGTGGCATGAACGATGGAACACGCTTCTTCATAGAAAAAAATGGAACATTTATAAAACAATTATTGAATTTGCTAAAGAGCAGAAGCATACAGAATGTGTCATTGAACGAATCAACTCCTCGGAACCCATGCCAAAGCGTAGACGTAATGCACAGGTTGAATATGATGCTAGGATACAAACACAATTATCACAAAAGAGTGAAATGAATATTGAATCTTTCTTAGGTGGATTGGCCCATATTCTATACCTGAAAAACAAATATTTTTTTATATAATTAAAGAATTATAATAATTATAAGTACAAATAATAATAATAACTCACAATTTACTATAACTTCAAAAATGTATCACGTTGTGTTACTTTTATTTGTTTTTTGCTTTGTTCGCACAGTTTATTTAATTTTTTTCTATGGTTCAGTTCTAATAGAGAAATCATAATAATCATAATCATATTGTTTATTGAAAAAAAAAAAAAAATTTGCCTTTTTGATTAATTTTCTTATTGTTAAATTAAAACTTTGTTTTTTTTTCTATTGCCACTCTTCCATGTATTATTTTATTATTACCTGTATTTTTAACATTACTTCTACAAGACCTAAGGGTGTTGTCAAGCTGAAAGAAAAACTATCCATTTGGCAAAAGAATTCCCCTACAACGAGTGCTATCGGCGAAAGATTCGTTCGTTTAACCAATCGTCGTTGAAGAGTGTTTTCGGTGAACCGTTACATCGGCGAAGGATTCATTCGGACTACCAACCGTCGATGAATAATATTTTCGGCGAAACGTTTCATCGGCCAATTATTTTTTCGTTCAACTAACCGTCGGAGTAGAGTGTTATCGGAAAACCGTCCTTTCGGTGAGCGGAATTTCGGAATACCATACGTAGCTCCTGAAGTATGACCTACCAAACAAAAAAATAATCATCAAAATTAATTCATAATTGGCGAAGTAATCGCGTAACAAACACACAAAAAAAAACATACAGTCGAATTGAGAATCTTCTTTTGAAGTCTGTTAAAAATGGATACATAAAAAAGTCCTACTGCTAGTAATGCTAGTAATACTACCTACCTGCCAAAACCATCAAAGGTTCTCTGAATAAAATGATTTGAACTTATCAGTAGGTACCTAGTTATCTGTGTAGTTATCAGTCACGCCTCGGAGATTTGTTTCATCATCCATCCAGGGACAGATCGCGGTAAGTGTAGCTTACCTTCGCAAATCGATCAGACGCCTCTAACCACAAGCTGTTTACAATATCCACTGCTCTTAGGTATTATGTAATACGGGCTGGTTTCCGCAACTCCACGTCATAGCGCGTATTTTGTGTACGGGTGGGAAAAATCAGTAAATAGATCCACCCCAGCTCCTCAAAGAAGGCCAGCAACGCCAAGGCGTTGATTCAAGATTGCACTGCTCTTGCAGGAAAACGATCCCAAAACTGGGGTCGCCCAAACACGACGCAAAGCCTCTATGGTGGACTCCTTCCCAGGACCGTCTCAAAAAAGAAGCCATGACGAAAAAGCGAAGGATCTGGAACGCAGCCGCAAGCCCGCAAGTCGGAGACACTTCACCATCCAAGAATACGTCCTGGCTAAAAACTGCGTACACCACAGCAGCAACAGAAGCAGCCACAACTGGAAGGAGTTCTGCTCGAAGCAGGACCGAGAGGGCATGTGGGACGGCATCTACAGGGTACTTAGGAAGACAGCCAGAAGACAGGATGACGCACTCCTGAGAAATACCGCAGGTGAGACGCTTAGTCCAGAGCAACCCGCGGTTCTTCTGGCAAAAACTTTCTACCCCGACGACTCAACGGATACCGAACAGCCATCCCACAAAGTTCTGAGGAGGTTAGCGGAGGAAAAGAACGCCGATGAGCCACCTTTCACGACCGTGGAGCTGGAAATGGTTCTCCAGAACCAAAATACGAAAAAAGGCCCCGGTCCGGACGGATTAACAGCAGATATCTGCACAGCGGCAATAAACTGTGAAAGGGAAGTGTTCTTAGCGATAGCCAAGAGGTGCTTTGTCGCTGTCACACTTCCCGAAGCAGTGGAAGGTCGCCCACGTGTGCATTCTCCGCAAGCAAGGAAAGGACGACTACACCTGCCCAAAGTCGTACAGGCCAATAGGGCTGCTTTCGGTCCTAGGAAAAAACGTCGAGAATCCAGTGCGGACTCCGTAAACATCTTAAGTGACTCAAGATCGTCACTTGACCTTCTGAGGAGTCCGTCTGTCACACACCACCTTACACTACAAATCAAGAGATGAAGAAGTCCGAGAAGTGAGGCTCTTATGGCTCAGGGCCCATGTGGGAATCGCCGGAAATGAGAGAGCGGACGAACTGGCCAAGGAGGCAGCCCTAACAAAATAGACAGCAGACTATAGCAAGGTCCCCGTATCGTTCGTCAGAAGGAAGATACGGGAGGGGACTGTAAAGAAGAGACAGGCGCGCTACGAGTCCTCGAGTACATTATCGGTCACAAAAGTGTTCTTCCCTGACGTCCTAGCGGCGAAAAGAACACTCACAGACGCAGTTCTCACACCGGTCCATGTCCAAGTAATAACAGGATATGGAGGATTATCTGCGTATCTCCACTCGTGCGTCTGTGACCCCAGCTGCGATGAAACCGTCTGGCCTCTGCTCTTTGAATGCCCTAGATTCAGTCATGACAGAATGGAGCTCGAAATCAAGATCGAAACCCAGCTTAGCCAATCCATACTCCACACCATCATGGGGAGACCGGCTACTAGAAAATCATTCTTGGCATTCGCAAGTAAAGTCGCCAAAGTCGCAGCAGAGGCTAACAAAACGCATGCTCACAAAGGCGAAGCCGACCCACACGGAAACACCAACGAACAGCCAGTACCAGCGGCAGTAGCAGCAGCAGATGAAGCCAGCCTACAACCAGTCCCCAGCGCCATGCCCATTACGGAATTCCTGGCATGTATAGGAGACGGAGTCCCAGGCTTCAGGCTGCAAGGTATCGCTCTGTTCATGAACAGAGTTTCAGAAAATCTAGACATAAGCTTCTGCATAGGCTGGAGCTGACCTGCAGCCCGTATTCCAATATCGCTAGGCCTTGCCGCCTTGATCAACGGAAGCACCAACAAAACGAGCATGAAAGGCAGCAAGTATTCTGCATTACCTCAAGTGGAAGTAGCCTCTCACCGATGCCGTCTATTGCGATCCAAAGGAAAGACGATCGCACTATTCGAGTGGGGAGAGGCGACTCCATTCGCTCAGGTAAGCTCACTGCTCCTGGAGGCAGGAGAACATACGGCAGTCACAGCACGCACCATAAGGGTTGACGCTATGGTGGTTGGAGGGGAGAGAGGAGACGCCGCAGACCGCGTCAGCTGTTTAAAAGCCTCAGAACATCATGAGGTAGTTGTCTATGAGGACAGAGGGGAAACCCTCAGTTTCCTCAAAGCCCCTAGACAATCAACAGCCAGCACGACCAGCCCCGCAACAAGCCCGACCACTCAAAGCGGTTCAGAGAAGGCCAGCAGAAGGCAGCCGCCGAAAAAGCTGCAAAAGAGCAGAGCAAGACCACTAGCCCGGAGGACCGGGCCTGGTCGAGGAGTCGCCTGAAAGCCTTTGGAACTTTCCTCAGCGCACTGCTCCAAAGCACCAGCCGCGCATCACCATCCCACAAGCAGGAAAAAACAGTGGAGAGGTTCTTCAAAAAGAAGTTCAAAGAACCGACAATGCAGAAGCCCACACCAACAAGAGCTGACAAAGGGCAAGTCAGCCCGCCAACCCTCGCTGTTAATTCGGGCACCACGGACCACGTGAAGAGCGCTTTGCTCGAGTACGTACGTAGCAATCGTGAGAGCGACCAAAGAGGTCAATCTCATGCCATGCAAGAAGATCCTGCAGACCTTCCAGAGAGAAATAGAAGGACTGCTAATGGTAGCGACAAAAAAATAGTTGTGATGTGTGGACTCATGCACATTTTAAGTTACTATATATTAAGTTTAATGTAATGTAACGTGTAATTTTTTAGTTATTTTTGTTTTTATATTTTTATTATGGACGCTTTTAACATGCACGTTTTACTACATTGTTCTCACCTGTGTAATTTCAACATGAATGATGTAACCAATGTTTTGTAACAATATTCTGATTTAAAAGAGTATCCATGGAGTTTCTTGGCCGTTCTTCTCCATAGGAACCTACTACGCTTTGGAATGGGCATCTAGCTTCATCTTTCTGACTGACCGACCCCATGCCAATTCAAAAGTAGGTACCTACCTGTAATTGGTTTATTTGTAATAAATGATTTGAGTTTCAGTTTGAATTCTAATTTTGAATTTTGAATTTTCGCTTATCACTGTAATGGCCAAACTGCCAGCTATAGATTTTTTTCATGGAATTAAAACTCTTTTGTGTTAAATTAGGACAGACTCCATAAAAACTATTATAGTAGTTAGTAAGTTTGGTGATAGATAGCATGAGTAAGGGCAAATCCCCTGGGAATGATGGGCTCAGCATAGAGCATTTAAAATATGCAGGCATGCATATGCCGAGGGTCCTGTCCTGGTTCTATACGATGTGTCTCAGCCATTCTTATTTACCGGCAGACCTAATTAAGACCATTGTAGTACCCATCGTGAAGAATAGGACTGGCGACATCTCGGACGTGAGCAACTATCGCCCGATCTCGCTTGCAACTATGATGGCTAATGTGTTGGACAGTATGCTTGACTCTTATTTGGAAAAGTATGTGAAGTTGCACGATGCACAGTTTGGGTTTTGTCCTGGACTGTCAACCGAAAGTGCTATCCTGGGTGTCAAGTATACTGTCAAATACTACACTGACTGTAAGACCACCAAGACCGTGTATGCCTGCTTCCTTGATCTCTCCAAGGCTTTTGATCTTGTTTCATATGACGTTCTTTGGAGTAAGTTGAGGAGTAGGGGTATACCGGTGGAAATGATCAGTATTTTACAATTCTGGTATCGTAGCCAGACAAACCGTGTTAAATGGTCTAATGCGCTCTCGGAATCATATGGATTGGAGTGCGGGGTGAGGCAGGGTGGTTTGTCATCTCCCCGGCTCTTCAATCTATATGTCAATGACCTCATTGCCGAGCTCAGCAGCATGCGTGTCGGATGCAGGGTAAATGGTGTTAGTTGCAACAATATCAGTTATGCGGATGACATTGTGCTGCTGGGCCCGTCGCCGGGTGCGATCCTGGAGCTGTTAAAAGTATGTGAGACCTACGCTGCTGCCCATGGTCTCATCTATAATGCAAAAAAATGTGAATACATGGTCTTTGGGGTCGCTTGGAAAGTACACTCGAACTTGCCATAAACGGCACGCCAATACGCAGAGTGACTAAGTTTAAATATCTAGGGCATTTTCTTACCGACGACCTCAGTGACCATTGTGACATTGAGAGGGAGCGTAGGGCTCTGGCGGTCAGGGGTAATATGTTGGCACGAAGATTTGCTCGGTGTACTGACCAAGTAAAGATTACGATTTTTAAAGCTTATTGTCAGAGCTTTTACACTGGGAATCTTTGGATCAACTACTCGAAAAGGTCGCTGGATGTTCTACGCGTCCATTATAACAATGTTTTTAGGATGTTGTTGCGACTTCCTCGTTATTGCAGTGCCTCGCAAATGTTCGCGGTAAACCATACTGATGGATTTCATGCCATCATCCGCAATAAAACGGCCTCACTTCTGAGCAGAATAAGGGGCAGTCGCAATAGCATATATCCTGAAGGCTGTGGCGGCAGATACTTCCTCGCCCATTATAAGGCAATTTGTGATAAGACTTATACCATAGTTTCCATTTCTCGGTGTTGAGTTGACGACGGGAGGTCTTCTCATGAATTCGTCTTTAGTTTAAGTTACTAACAATAGTGTTTTAAGTGCAAACCTGTTACTAACAATTTATGTATCTCTTAGTTTGTCCGAATTAAAATGATTTTATTTATTTATAAAAACGGAAGTGTTTCGATTTTTCTGATGAGAAGTGTAGTTTCGCATGACCGATGACGTTACAAAGTCAAGTCATTTCTTATCGAGTTTGTGAGTTCGATTTTCGAATTAATCAAGCATGTATATTAATGCCTATTTTTGAAGCCCTCAGTCCAAGAAGTAATTCAGTTGTAATCTTCATATAAGCGTCATCATACTCATAATTTGTCTCGCTTCCTATCTGCCAGTGACAGCATGATGCTCATGCGAAGTACAACTTGAGTTCTAGCCACCGGCTATACAGCACCACCGGCTACACAGCACCACCGGCTACACAGCACCACCGGCTACACAGGACCACCGGCTACACAGCACCACCGGCTACACAGCACCACCGGCTACACAGCACCACCGGCTACACAGCACCACCGGCTACACAGCACCACCGGCTACACAGCACCACCGGCTACACAGCACCACCGGCTACACAGCACCACCGGCTACACAGCACCACCGGCTACACAGCACCACCGGCTACACAGCACCACCGGCTACACAGCACCACCGGCTACACAGCACCACCGGAAATTGAATTGAATGAAAATTGTCAAAGACTGTGTGACAACAATGTGTTGCGGAGGCAACTTGCAATCTCTATTTCATACTTGATCTTAATAATTTGTCAATAAATAATAAATGTGTAGATTGAAGATTCCATCAATTTGAATAGCTAATTATAATTAACTTATAGCTAATGAATGATTAAATCTTAATCAATTTACGACCCTCCATTATTGCTTCTCAAGAAGAACAATAATTAATTAATTAATAATAATTTAATAAATAAACATTAACCTATTTGAATAGAAATGTTAATGTCCTTTTTAGGGTTCCGTAGTCAACAAGGAACCCTTATAGTTTCGCCATGTCCTGTCTGTCTGTCTGTCCGCGGTTTAGCTCAAAAACTATTGGTACTAGAAAGTTGTAATTTAGTACGAGTATACACGTTAATGACGCCAAAAAAGTAGTAAAATAACATTTTGAAAAAACAATTATTTAGGGTACCTCCCCTATATATAAAGTAGGGATGTTTTTTTTTTTTTCGTCCTTACCATAGTGTGGGATATCGTTGGATAGGTCTTTCAAATATTAGGGGTTTGCTAAGACCGTTTTTTGATTAAGAAAACCGTTCGTGACTTATCAAGCTTTAAAGTACCAATTTTCGTTAGAGTTAAGTGGTAAGTGTTACACACACTATACCCTTTTTTTTTTTTTTTTTTTTTTGGTCTCGGGGTGGAAAATCCTCATGGATGTCCTCCGCCCTGGGGCGGGCGGAGGGGTCTGTCAGACTCGTACTGACTAAAAACCACCCCGGTGTTCCATCTCACACCTACGTCGGGGGTCGCGGGAACGCAGATACTTCCGCGACCCTCGGCTGGTGCCGGCCCGCCTCTGCGGGCCACCTCGAGTTTGGGGGGAGTGAGGTGTTAAACTCCCCCCTTACATCATAGAGAGGCGCGCGTGGAACACTACGCGCCGCCATCTCGGGTCCTAAGGAGTAGGGGGCGATGGATTTCCCCAGATCCGTCGCCCCTGGACCCATTTAGGGGGGCTGGAAGAGGGCATTATCCGCCCTCCGCCGACGCCCGTTGCGTCTGCTGCGGATCGGGTTAGCAGAAGCAATCTCCCGCTCCCTTTCCGCAGCCTCCTTCTGCGAGATGACTGTCTCGCAGAAGGAAACCACCGCGTCCCAGGACTCCTCGCTGCCGGCCATGGCATTCACGACGGCCGGCAGCGAAAGGTCACTGCCTACTCCAGAGACGAGGGCACGGCGCGGCTCCTCCCAAGCGGCACACTCTGCCAGCGTATGCCGCGCCGTGTCCTCCCGACAGTCGACGCAGTGGTGACACCGGGCGTCCGGCTCCCTGTTTATGCGACACAGGTACTTCCCGAAGCAACCATGCCCCGAGAGCACCTGCGTCACCCGAAACGACAGGGAGCCGTGCCTCCTCCCGAGCCAAGTGTCGAGCACCGGCCGGACCGCCTCAATGGTATTGAGGCCGGCGGTAGGGCGCGAAAGCCTGTCCCGCCATTCCGCCACCAGGACCTCGCGAAGCTGAGACCGATGCAGCTCCACGTGTCGCTGCATCGGTCGCTCGCCCCGCGCCCGCGCTTCCTCGCGCCACCGATACGATGACGCGAGTACTTTCGCCTCCAGGTCCCAGGGCGGGGATTCGGCCAGTGCACAAGCCGCCTCGTAGGAGATCGTGCGATACCCCCGGATGACTCTGACGGCCATCGCCCTCTGCGGTCTCCGCATGACGGCGATGCTCCCGGCCGTCAGGTCAGCCGCCCAGATCGGGGCCCCGTAAAGGGCCATCGATCGCACGATCCCCACGTATAGCCGCCTACAAGCGGCGCTCGGGCCCCCCAGATTGGGAAGCAGCGTTGAGAGCGCTCCAGCAGCGCCCAGCAACTTGGGCGCCAGCCGTCGGAAGTGGGGCCCGAAGTCCCACCGGCTGTCGAGGACCAATCCTAGGTACTTCATGGTACCCTCGACAGCGATCCGAGCCCCCCCGACCACGATATGTGAGCCGGGTGACGGCGCCCGCCGGGGGCCATGGAACACCATAGCCTCCGACTTGCTGAGGGCCACCTCCAGGCCTAGGCGACGTATGCGGCTCACCACCTGTGAGACCGCAGCCGTCGCCAGCAACGCTGCTTCCCTGTGCGAGCTCCCCCGGGCAGTGACCAGCGTGTCGTCCGCATAACACGTCAGGTCTACCCCCGGCCTGAGCTCGCCCCTCAGCACCCAGTCGTACCCGATGTTCCACAGGAGCGGCCCTAAGACCGAGCCCTGTGGAACACCACACGACATGCGGCGCTGGTATCCGCCATCACGTCCCTGGTAGGTGACACACCTCTCCGACAGATAAGCCCGAACGATGCGGCGGAGGTAGGGAGGCACACCATGATAGCGCAGTGCCTCCCGAATACAACTCCAGGGCAGGGTGTTGAAGGCGTTGGATATGTCCAAGGACACCGCCAACATCACCCCGCCCCGAGCCACCGCTTCCTCCGCCAGGACTCTAACCCGCGACACAGCGTGTATCGTGGAGCGCCCATGCCGAAACCCAAACTGACTGTCGTCCAGGTCCGGCCCCTCTCTGCACAAGTGGCCGACGAGGCGGGCTGCGATTACTCGCTCGAACAGCTTGCCCACCTCTTCTAGCAACACTATGGGCCGGTACGCGGACGACGAGTCCGCCGGGCGCCCCGCCTTCCTGAGCAGGACCAGACGACCAGATTTCCACAAAGTGGGAAACTGGCCCCGCTCAAGACACGCTGTGTAGAGTCCTCTCAGTTGGGGCTCGAGCTCCTTCAGAGCGAGGGCCAACACGCAGCCGTGGATCCCGTCGGGCCCCGGAGCCACGTTCTTGGCCCGGAGCCGCATCACGGCTGCCCCCATCTCTGCCTGTGTCACCCCTGGGACGCTGATGGCGTTCTCCTCCTCTTCTTGTGCAGACTCTGCGGCCGTGGGCAAAGCCATCGGCGGCGGAGTGTGCTCCGCTCTGGCCGGGAAGAGGGCTGCAACCACCTCCTCCAGCAGCTCGGGTTGGAGACTCTCCGTAAGCGGAGGCGCCGCGGCTCGAAGTTTCCCTCGAACCGCGCGATAAGGGCGCCCCCACGGATCCCCGTCTAGAGTCTCCAACATCTCCTCCCTGGCTCGCGTCCTCGACTCGCCGATGGCCAGCCACAGAGTCTGCTTTGCCGCGCGGTACACCTCATACAGCGCGGCCTCTTCGTCAGGGACCCGACGACGTCTCCTCCGGTATCGGGTGTACTGGCGTCTGACCGCCACGCACGCGACGCGCAGCTGCGCGATCTCGGCGGTCCACCAGTACACCTGGCGCCTTGCGGACTGTGCGTGGACCCGGGGCATGGACGCGTCGCTGATTTGCGTCATCGCCCCGCGGAACCACAGCGCCTCCCGCTCGACGTCGATGGGTCCGTTCGTCGCCGACTCCCGGCTCCAGGCCTGGACAATAGCGGCCTCCTCGAGAAGTTCCCTGTCTATGCGCTTACGCGCCCAACGCGGACCGTCCGTTCGCGGGGTCGGTCGACCGCGGCCGCCGGTGGTCTGGGCGGAGACGTCGAATCGGATGTATCGGTGATCCGACAACGTCTCCACCTCCACGGCGACACGCCAGTCGTGGACACGGCTCGCGACAGCGGGGCTAGCGAACGAGACGTCTACTATAGACCCGCCCCGCTGCCGCACGCACGTGTGTACCGAGCCCCGATTTAGGACGGTCAAGCCTGTCGTGACCGCCCACTCCTCCAGCACCTCGCCCCTAGCATCGGTCACAGGGGATCCCCACGCCGCAGACTTGGCGTTGAGATCCCCCAGCAACAGCACAGGGCGAGGGTGGAGTCGGCCCACGACGGCACCCAACTCGACAAGGAACCTCTCGAAGTCGGCGAGACTCTTGTTGGGCGAAAAATACGCCCCAACGGTGCCAATGCCGTCCACGAGGGCAGCTACCCAGCCGCGACCTCGGGACGGGTTGACAAGAGCCCCGCCAATGATGGCCACCAAACCGTCCAAGTCTCCCACCCAGTTATCCCTGGGGGGGACGAAATACGGTTCGGCGACCACGGCCACGTGAATCGACCACTCTGCCATGCTCTGGAGCAAAAGATCCTGAGCTCTAGCAGAGTGGTTGATATTGCCCTGGAGGAAATGGTACAGCGCCATTAAGCGCAATCCATTCCCTCCTCCGCACCATTCCTAGGCCGGGAGTCGGCCGAAGGGCAGCCAGGCTGCGGGGGGGGTAAAGAGTCCCCAGCAGCTTTGGCACCCCTTCCCTTTTTCTGGGCGGGTGCGCCACAGGCCCTTCCACCTGCCCTGTGCCCAGCAGGCCTCCCTGCAGCTGTACAGAGGCTGCAGTTTGGAGCTGCGAGGCACTGGGCGGACTTGTGGCCGGGCTGACCGCAGCGAAAGCATTGCTCACTGCGGTCTATTGTGGCGGTGCACTTCGCCCGGACATGCCCAATGTCCAGGCACCGGTAGCACCGCAGCGCCCTAGGTTGCAGCAGTTTGGCCCTTGCCGCAACCCACCCGACCAAGAGTCGTCCACCGTCGGCGACTTTATTGCCCGCCGCCACCGGGCACCGCACCCAAACGACGCCGAGCCCGGAAGCGTCGGTGCGGATCTCGCCCACCCGCACATCATCGGGCGGACATCCACCGACTTTTGCGACGGCTGCCACAACCTCAGCCGGGGTGGTCGAGTCATCCAGGCCATCGACACGCAGCTCAACGGTCTTCATAGGCCTGGACACTCGAACATCCTCGGGGTTGAGTACCTCCCTCAATTTGGCGGCCAGGATGTCCGCCTTCTCGCCGCTAGAGGCACCCGGCACCTCCAACAGCCGCGCCCCCGTAATCGCCGGCCTCAATCTGAAGCCGGACGGTATGCCAAGGTCGGGGAACGCGACTTTGGCTTTGGCCTCCAATAGGACCGCCTTATACGAGACGCCCCTTTCGACGGCTCCGGGCTGCAGTGTTATTACTACAGCCGCAGAGCGTGGGGCTCTCGCCCTAGGCGGCCTTTGGGTCCTCTGGTCTGGTGTCGGTGCCCCAGCGGATGGAGGCGGCGCCACCTTCTTTTTTTTCTTGCGGCCCCTCTTGACGACCGTTGTCCAGGCCTCCGTGGAGGACCCGGGAGCGGTCGCCGGGGGACCAGCCGTCTGGGATGTGGGAAAGGGCACGGTCGCCGGGAGAGCTCCCGTCTGGGAAGTGGGCGTAGACTTGGCCTTCACAGGCTTACTGGGCCCCTTCCCGGACCCACTCGGCTCAGCCGCCACGACCGCTGACCCCGATTGGGTGGGGCCAGCGCTTCCTTCCTCCTTTGGAGGGCCGCCCGGCCATTCCCTCTTCAGGCCGCGAGCGCTCCAAGCCGATGCTCGAAACGCTCGCAACTATGTTCTTCTCAGACGCGGTGTCGGGATCCGACACCGCACCCACACCCATCCGCTCGACCACCACGATCGGCACTCTCTCTGTTGTTGTTGTGTTTTTATTTGATTCCATTGAATTCCCACGAGTATGGGGGATCTAAAAAGTCCTTCCTAGGGTTACCCCCTGTCCCTAGGTAAGTGTACATTTGTTTCCCAACCAGGGGGTCCACCAATCCCTGGCTGGGGGTGCGCTCGCGACTGATGCGCCACCTACAACTAAAAAGCTGCAGATGACACTACTCCTCAGCCATTCATACCCTCGCCGCGCACCAGAACTTGGTGTTAGAGGAATTTTTTATAGAGGTTATCTTCCTCGCGATCCGGGCGATCAAGCCAAGATCCTCGTCCCGTTCCGAGTCATAAAACATGACCATGATCTCTTTACGGATTACGATTTCGACGGTTGCAGTTGAGAGAATCAGATCCCCCCCCCTGCAGCTCGTTGGCAGGGTGAGTGCACAACGAGCGCCGCCCATGTTTCTCCACCATGTCCTCTGTTTGAAACAGATAGACATGAGGAAAAACGTCCTACGTCCACTCAACCCACCCTCTGTAAGCAGAGGGGGTGAGTGGACGACCAGGAGCATATAGCTCCCCCCCCACGCAGAAATTCGCCACAGTCAATAACCTCTCCGACATGGAAAGACTATTGGCCGTACCCAGGATGCACCGGCCCGACGACTGCCCTTTCCCCCGAACGTATTCGAAAGGAACGAGCAGCACTCAGGCACACGAGGAGGTTTTCTGCACGCACCCCACACACACTATACCCTCTACCAACTAAACGGTTGTAGTTAGAAATTCAAATGTCACGGGAGTAGTACCTATATATAACGAAGCTTAAAGGAAAACTATCACACTTAAGTGGGCTTTACAAGTTTACGAGTAATAATTGACCAACTTAAATTTGCGGTTACAAAAACATGTTCTGACATACACCTACTCCGTATGGGAGAACATGTTTTTCAATTACAAAGTTAAGTTTGTTCTTACGATTCATTCATTCCAACTACAGAACCCTTCATTGTGCGTGGTCCGACACGCACTTTGCCGGTTGTTTATAGTCTTATTTGAGTAGACAATCTATTCAATTAATAAACTTTCTTCTATTTGAATAGATATTTTTGATCTATTTGAATAGTGAAAATTGGGGTATCTGGATCGCCTTTGATGCCCCAATAATATACTTACTACTAAAAACAACTTTCCTCGAAAAGATATTATAATTGACTAAGTCAGATTTTGGAATGAGAAAAATTGAAAGAAATTACCTAATTAACCTCACGAAAAAATTAAGCTTACGGCTTTGATTGAATTTCAGATTCAATCAAAGCTTACGGCTTCTTTTTATATAGAAAAACCATTGAATTTGTTTTTTGTTTTATATATTCTAATTCAACATTTATATGCAAAGAATCTAAAAAGAAGAAGAAATTATAACAAAAAATATACATACATCAAAAAAAGTTTGCGATCAGTTTGAAAAATAGCATTTTTTTTTATGTGTGTAGGTATATTTTGACTAATTAGGTATTGGTGTGCCTATCTCTACGAGGAACAAATTTACATAAAGGTAGAAAGCACTAAGAAAAGTTATAATTACTTAATTGCTTATAATTATGACAAACTTCGCGACAAATCAATCCTTTTTAAATTACTTTGTATTTTTATATTTCGTTACTTCTTATTAGTCGGGGGATTACTTATGATGCGATTTGGGCTTTTTAAGAATTTCCACCACGGAGTAAATATAAAGATTCCCATATTTTTGTCTAAATAGGTATTTGTAGGCATTAGGGGTTAAAGTATGAAATTGCCGATTTGTACTGAAAAGTTTAAATTCTTTTTTTTTTATTTAACATATCTATTTAATCAAAATAATTACCATTATTATCATGTATAGATAGCTGCCATCTAATAGGAAGGTCATTTTGCCTTTGCGGTTGAACTCTCGTGATCTAGATTCGACTTTCACAAGCAATGTGAAAGCATTTTGTACTGCCTCCTGAGAAGAAAACTTTTATCACGTAGAAAATTGTCCTAATCACGAAAAAAATGGTAGTCCGTTGGAGCAAGGTCTGGCGAATACGGAAGGTGACGAATGGTTTCTAATTGCAGTTCCTGTAGAGTTAAAACGGTTTCTCGTGCTGTATGAGGTCTCACGTTATCATGGAGCAATAATGGTGAAGATGGATTCATGTGTCGGGGCTGTTTCACTGCTAGTTTTGCTATCATTGTTCGGAGTTCGGCACAGTAGACATCTGCCGTTGTGCTTGACCAGATCGGAGAAAGCTATAGTGAATAACACCATGCTAAGACCACCAAACAGTTAGCATTAACTTTTTATTGGTAAGCTTTGCTTTAGGACACTGTTGCGGCGTTTGACCTGGGGTCAGCCATTGCAGACGACAGCACGGTTTTATTCACAAATAACAATTCCAATAATCTAGAAAACGACATTAATCAATCTTTGACTCCCATAATGAATTGGATGAATAAAAATAATATTAGGTTAAATATTGATAAGACAACAGTAATGAATTTCCGAATAAGAACCAACCGTACCCCTCCTTTAAATATTAGATATGTACAGAATAACATAGCAGAAACCGAAGTAACAAAGTTTTTAGGATTAAATATTGATAATACAATTAATTGGAAATACATATTGATAAATTATGCAAAAAACTAAGCCAATACTCATATGCACTCTACAGATTAAGAAAGGTGGTCAACAGGGCAGTGTTATTACCAGCGTATCACGGATAATGTAAGTTCCACTCTCAGATATGGCTTAATATTCTGGGGGAATAGCGTAGACAAGGAAAGAGCATTCAAGGCTCAAAAACGCTGTATCAGGTCTATGTTTAATCTGCATCAGACCGATTCTTGTCAGCCATTTTTCATAAGCCTTAGAATACTAACATTACCATGTTTGTTTCGAATGCGCGGTGTTTGTAAAGAGCAATATTCACTTATTTGAATACCGTAGCCGAATACGCCATCGGGATAAATTATGCACAATCACGACCAAGACACGTTTTCTGCAGCAAAGTGTATTGTGGGTTGCTCCAACAATATTTAATAAAATTCCAATCCTTAATAGAAGCATTTCAGAAATTAAATTATTTAAAAAGAAACTCCGCGATAAATCCTATTACTGTTCAAAAGACTTTATGTCAGACAAGTCCCATTAAAAGTTTAAACAATATTTTGACCAAAACCATGGTGCAGTCAGTGCTGCTAACTATTAATTTTATGATCTGTGACTGACATATATTTTGTGATACTTAATTTTTTTTGTTGTAATATTAGATTGTATGTTTGTTACTTTAGGTAAGTCCTAACTAGTTTTTTTTTTTTTTTCTTTAATTGCAATTTTTTTTTTTTTCATTGTTAATTTATTAAAGTAATAATGTTAATTTCTTATATAATAATAAATGACACAATGTTAATAATTTAAATAATTTGTATTGTATGCCCAAAAGGCGGGACATAGCTGATCAACATTACGTAATTCTTAACACCTGTATCTATTTCTGTACCTATGATCCACAATACACATGATTGATTGCATTTTCATTTACGGTTATCGTAAAGAATCCACATGTCACAATTCGATCCAATATTCCTTCATTTCTGTATCGATTCAACAAGGCAACATAAGTTTCAACACGCGTTTCTTTCTGCCGATCAGTCAAATCATGAGGCACCCATTTCTCGTATTTTTTTATTTTATTGTTTTGACGCAAATGAGTCAATATTGTCGGTAAGGTAATGTTAAACCATGCCGCTAATTCCTGGGTAGTTTCACCAGGTATCACGGAGCCTCTTAACACGAACATATTATTTGAATATACAAATATATTATATATTATTTAGTTTACTTAGGAGTAAGTAACAATCGAATTGTAGTTATTTTTGTTTATTTGAAACTTATAATTATAACTAGATAATTTAAGTACATACACAGTTACATTACAAGTTTTGGTAAGATTACTCGCACTGTTTAACACCTACGTAGTGAGTGACGCAAACGCAACGTAATTTATTTTATTATTTATGTAGGTACACACAGAAAAATAGATACAGATAAGACATAATCATAATGATGAGTACAAAGGTACTGCTTACTTTTTAAGAAATTTATTCAAGCAGACCTGCGGCAGGAGAAATGAGAAAGAAATGTAGACAATAGTGTGTTAGAATAAGAAGAGAAAATTATAAATATGCGAAGACTAAAACTAAAATATTGAAATAAACCTACACGTATAACGTAATACATTAACATATTATATACTTAAATAAATACATAGAGCTTAACTGCCTTACTAATAAACGTATTATATCAGGTGAATAGTTACACACCGTTTTCACTCTTTCAGTCGTCAGTAATTTGACTTTCGAAAGAAGAAGATAAAGCGTTGTGTAACTATACAGACGTTATACAACGTTTATTAGTAAGGAGGTAAATATATAAACATACATACTATAGGTATATAAATACTCACAGCACAGTTGAGAGGAAAGGTAATTGCTCGGTATTTGAATTGTGAAACAGTTTTTAAATCACGAATGCTAGGCGGAAGTGAGTTCCACAACCTTACTGCATGGACAGAGAAGGAATACGAATAGTAGCTTGTTTTATGAGGATGAGATTTAAGGAGGGATCTAAGGTGTGATCTATACGGTGCGTGTCTGGTGCGAGCATAAGAAAAACGCTCACGAAGGTAGGAAGGATAAGCCGGGTTGTGTAAGACGTTGAAGAGGAGACATAAGAACCAAGTGTTCCTGCGAAGGCGGATTGGGAGCCACTTGAGTTCGTTCCAAAGATGGGAAACATGGTCATACTTTCTTCACAAGTTTTGCAAGCGCTCAAGCTTGTTTAATAGCTCCTCAGTAGCATCCAGGTAGCAAGAGTCGGCATAATCTATGATCGGCTGAATAAGACGTGTTTGTGCCAAAAAAATGTATGTAAGTACATTCGAACGACTGCTATCCTTTAACATTTCGGTTTAAATTATTGCGAAAAGCACTATAAGCATAAAGTTCTAAAACTAAGCAAATATGTAACTGTAATTTGCAATCGAGTATTTCCAATTTTGAAATCTTACGTATTTACGTTACCTTTGCTCCGCGCGTTTGTTGCTGGGCCCACGGAACCTAGCGCAACGTGGGACACCCAAAATGGTAATCACGAACTCGTAGTGGAACACTAAACGCAAATAGACGTGGTAACACATATATTGTGTGATAGTGTCCTACCAACGTGTTAAAGTTTTTAGCGTTGTTTTGGTAATTGGTATGTGCTGACAGTCTTTGTGTTATACAGGTGTTGCTTATGACGGTGAAACAGGCCGAGGGCCGGTCCGTGGGCGTAGCTCACGAGTCTCACGACGCGACGATCCCCTACACCACATCCTCGCCGGCAACCAACGGCTTCTCTACCCGCACCACAATCCCGAGCATGTGGCCATCGAAATAAGTCAATTACTGCTCTTTTTAACATATTGTGAAGTTGCTTCGATCGATTTTGTTTGTAAAAGCTCTTCGATTCCGTAGTTTATATCCTCCCAATAAGGTTGTGTTTGATATATCGCGTAGGGAATGCAAGTACCAATTGTTTCATTGATATGTTACGTAACGTTCTTATATTTTTACCACGTTTGACCTAAATAATTATACTTAGTTCGTTTAATACGACAAAGGATTTCACGCGCTCCAGTCGATCTTTCACTATGGCTTACTGAAGGGCACTGTGTGTGTTTGGCACCTACTTGTTATTCCGAATCCATAAAATTGTATTCCAAAGCATGTGGGTGGTTAATCCTGGCCACTCAGTTGTCAGTTGAAAGAAAAGAGATAAGAGAACATCAGGTGACAAATTATTGTATTGTTTCACGCGATCGGTGTCCACGCCGGACAAATGTTTTTTGATTACCTTACTAGGTGCTCTCATCAGATCATAAGTACTGCCCATTTTCACTAACGTCATGTTTAGCAATACCTAGTTAGGTAATGTCCAACGTAAGCAGACCCTTAAGCAACCGCTCCTGTTTCACCATTAGTTTCTCAAAGTACCTAAGTCGTAAGCTACGATATCTACATTTCTGATACATCCCGCCGATTGGGTCGAATTTTATTTACTTTCTTTATCTCTGTGGTTTTTAAAGTTAGTTTGCTGCCCGTCAATTTTGATAGAAATCTATTGGTCTAACTCTCAAGAGCTGTTTTGCATAACCAGCGCATTGGTGTCCTAACTTTAGTGATCGCCTAGTGGTTGAAGTCTTTTATTGGGTTACTAAGTTACTGCTAAACGCATTACATTTATTTACACAAAGTAAATGCGCCTGCCTGGGTTTGAACCCACGACATACTAGTTGTAAGTTTCCACCGTTTCCACTGGGCCAGTACTGCTCTCATAACGGTGACAGAAAACAACGTGAGGAAACCGGCATGTCCTAGAACCAAAAATTCGAAGACATGTGACGTCTACCAACCCGCACTGGGCTCGCGTGGAAGATTACAGCCTACTCTCTCTCACTGAGAGCAACTAGCGTTTGCAACTGATGGAGCTACTGAAAGTAACTGAAACTTTCACTAGGATCAGGATGGAATTTTGTGTGGACAAATGTGCGGTCATGCATGTAAAGCGAGGGGAGATTGTGGAATCCGTGGGGACCCGATGTAGATTTACTAGCGTCCGTAGCCTGGCTGCGTTTTGGTGACTTCTTTGGGGAAACCTAAGGTTTTGTCTGTGCAATTATGTTCGAAGTTCATTGTGAAGGACAGCACGGTTGACATCTGTCGGGCATGTCACCGTCCGGCAGAATCAATCCGACACATTATATCCGGGTGTTCTCGTGTAGCTAATGAAGTGAATATCCAACAGCAATTTGCTCTGAAATACAGCCTTCTGGAATCGGAAGTGCCGTACTACAGGTATGTGCCCGACCTCGTTCTCGAAAATGGAAATATCACATTGTACTGGGATCGATCCATCATCACTGACAGGACTATTATTGCCAATAAAACTGATATAGTGGTGGTGGATCGAGTACCTACAGCGGCGTACAATGATTATTGACATAACGGTCCCGCATGACGGAAACCTCGTGAAAGCCGAGAAAGATAAACAAATCAAGTACCTTGACTTGGCCGCGATGGGATGTCGACTCTGCGATCATTGTGCCGATAGTCGTATTAGCCTATGGCTTAATTGCCAAGAGCTTCGACCAACACGTCGCTCGTTGGGCAGCTGGACCAAGGGCTTGATTCAGAAAGCGGTACTTCTGGACACTGGAAAAAATAGTAGCCCACCGGTATCGAGAACAGGGTCCACTGTTCCTGATACCGGTGGGCTACTATTATTTATACCTACTTATTTATAAATGTTTTATATTCTAATATTTCAAAATGTAACTAATATGTATTTAAATGAAATAAAGGAATTATAATAATAGCATTTTCAGATTTAATTATCTGTGGATTGGCGCGCAATTCAAAATTCAAATAAATTTTATTCGAAAGACGTGTTTTTTTAATTTCAAATTCAGTCATTTATTTTTAGATAGTTTTTTGTTTTTGTGACATTGTGGTAGTTTTGGCGCCATAGATAAACTGAAAATTCGTATAATTTTCGAATATGAATTCCTTCGTGGAAATACCGCTGCGCAAACAACACGAAACATTAACGACGTCTACGGGCCTAACACTGCTTGCATAAACACGGTCCATTATTGGTTCAATCGTTTTAAATCTGGAAATTTTGAGTTGAAGAACGATCCTCGCGGTCGGCCGGTAACCATTGTCGACAACGACGAATTGAAGGCGATAGTGGAAGCGGATCCGAATCGAATCGAACAAAAATCGAACTCAATCTACGGCTAAGCTTGCTGCGAGCCTTGGAGTTAGTGTCAAAACAACATTAAAGCACTTGCGTCAAATCGGAAAGATAAAAAAGCTAGATAAGTGGGTGCCACACGAACTATGCGACCAACAGCGAGATTTACGCGTCGAAGCATGCATAGAACTACTGAATCGGCATAGAAACGAGGGAATTCATAATCGAATTGTTACCTGCGATGAAAAGTGGATCCTGTACGACCACCGTAAGCGTTCGTCTCAGCGGGTGGACCCGGGTACAGCACCTAATCAGTGCGCTAAAAAAAAGATTACTCATAGGAAGATGATGGTGACTGTCTGGTGGACCAGTGCCGGACTTGTACATCACAGCTTCTTACCGAATGGCACAACAGTGACGACAGATGTCTGTCTATTGCCAAGAATTGCAAACAATGATGGAGAAGCTCGTAATTCAACAACCAAGACTAGTCAATCGCTCTTCCCCATTGCTTCTCCACGACAACGCGCGAGTTCACACTTCACGACAGACCATCGCATCGCAGGAGAAAAAATTCAACACCATAAAGAGGCAGTACAAAACTCCTTCGCTGACTTCATCGCCTCCCGTCCGGCAGACTTCTACAGTAAAGGGTTAAACAAACTGCCATCAAAATGGCAACATTGTATTGATAATTTGGGCCAGTACTTTGATTAGCTAAAATTTTTTTTTTTTTTTTTTAATATTTTAATATTATAATACAAATCTAATTTCATAGGTAAAGACCTAATATATTAACACTTATTTAGGTACTTATTTCCGAGGAGCTCGTGGCTAAGTAACAATCTGCCGCACGGGTCCATCCGTCAGGTTAAGCTACGCCGGGGGTTGGTCTGTGGATGGGTGACCATCTTTACATACCGAGACTTCCCCGTGCCTCGGAAAGCACGTTAAGCCGTTAGTCCGGGCTGTCGTTCGTGGATCTTTGACAGTTGTTACGGGTCGTCAGAAGCCCGTAAGTGTGACAACCAGTCTTACTAAGGGGTAGAGAGGTTTAGGTACCTATTTCTTAGTGCTAAGCAATGAAGGTTGATATAAATATGGAAGAAATTGTCTTGTATGGATCAGAATGTTGGGCCAAAAAAGGAATTAATGAAAGGCAATTCCATGCAGCTAAGATGATAATGCTAAGAGGGACGTGTGGTGTTACACGAATGGATAGAATAAGAAATTAGTACATAAGAGGAAGTCTGAAAGTGGCACCGGTGATCGAAAAGTTGTGCGGAAATCTGTTGTCATGGTATGGGCAATTGGGCATGTGATGCGGAGGAATGAGGAAACTGTTGTGAGGAAAAATTTAAGACCAAAGAAACGATGGCTGGACTGTGTGAAAAATGATATATCTAGAAAGGCGGTGACTACCGAGATGCCGACTAAGCCCAGGTGCGCACGGGCGATTTTATCGCGCCGTTTTTTTTTCGCAACTTTGGATTTTCGACGCTCTGTTTAGCGCTGAGAGTTGAATATCCAACAGTGTGTTTTCTTGACGCACTGGGATGCGCTTTGTTGTATTCTCAATGCTCGACTCAATAACGAGAGTTGAAAATCCAGTGTACGAGACCAGTGTACCTGGGTTAATAGAGAAATATGGAAGGGAAATAGAGAAATGGGGACACGTTGCGCCGATCGCAAATTAATTGGGATAAGTGCTGGAGAGTAATGAAATATGGTAGAAATTAAAATTGTACTAACTACTGTAGCGGTGAAGTGTAATTCTATTAGTATTGCGCTCGGATGGCTGGTGGCGGTGTATTTTATACTAAAGCGATTTATGCTAAATAATTAGGTACAGATTGCAAGCTAATACCTACGCTTTTTCTTCATGTTAAATAGTATCTCGGCCCCAACAGTAGAGGAAAGTAACTAAATAGGAGCTTTTAAATAAACTTGAGCGTTTACAAAATGTATTTGTTTTGTTTTAACCTTAAAAAGTATGATCACGTTTCTAACTTTCGCAAGATACCTACTCAAGTAGCTCCCTATTCGACTTCGCAGGAACTCTCGGATATTGTGTCTGCTATTTAACCTCATTCATAGTCCTAAAAATCCATCCAGATGTGCCTTGCAGGTCGCATCTTGGAAAACTTCTTAAGTCCCCTCTCCACTCTACCTACTGACTTCTACTCCTACTCCTTCACTGTGAACGCGGTGCGGTTGTGGAATTCACTAGCGACTGCCAAACTGTATAAGTATTTAAAAGAAGAGTGAAAGAACATTATCGTTTCACTTCATAGTTGTAGATATTTATTTTGTATTTTATTTATTTCAGAAGTACCTATGTATGATTGTGTATGTATGTGAGGAAGTATATGCCCATATAATTTGTTTTATTTTATTAATTGAATTGTTTTAATTTTATGTATTTTACATTCTCTCTATATACTCTTACACACGGTGTCTACATCTCTTTTTACCCTCTTTCCTATCGCTACCTGCTGGAAGAGATTTCTTTAGAAATAAGCATTGCCTTTGTACGTATTTTTCTGTTCTTTTCTTCTTGTCTGTTTATATGTGTGTACATAAATGGTTAAATAAAATAAATAAATATGGGCTACCATTTGGTTTTGCAATCATAAATGAAAAACTATTTAATAATCAATTTTTTATTCAAGTACCTATTTTTAATCAGTGATATATTTTTAGAGAACAAAATAACAGTCTTATATTATTATTAATATACTATAATTGCAAAATACGTGGTAGTCAAATATGGGCTATAAATATAAACTTAATTATCTTTTGTTCTTGTTCTTCATCCCAATTTTTCCTTGGTTTTTTGAATGTGTATCATCCTGCAAAAAAAAGCACCTTCAGAAACAAATGTCCTACTACCTAAGTACTAGTACCTAAATATGGGCTAGCCAATATGTAGGACTACAGTCATAGCCCTTAATCGAAATTTTTGATTTAAATAAACTTTACCTTGTACTTTACAACACAAACAATTAATCAACCGAAAAACATAAAATTAGAGATAAACAATATAGTTAAACTTTTTAGCCCTAATACGTATTCATCTAAAAAAAATAACATATTCTCACACCTTTATTTTGACAAGTCGCGCCGAACTGACGTGATAGAGTGAATGCGTTATAAGATTTTTTTTCAATTATTTGAAGTTTGAGTGAACCATAGTTCAAAATGTACGAAAGTAACGTAGAAAATTTCCTGCGGTGAAAATTCGGTGCGGCCCGCCTGTCTTTACTCGTAAGCTCATCCGACATGCGACGGACACCTCCGGGTCACTCCATTAGAAGGTTTCTAACGGACAAGGCTGATGCCGTCGCTGGTCAGCAGGCGGAGTAGGAAATAAAATACTGTACTGTAGGTTTATTTGTGGGTATTATTTATTTTGAATAGTTCACATCAAGCTTTACATTTCCAGTATAAGCTGACCTAGCATTGTACGGAAATCCTATACAATGCGAGATCAGCATTAACTGGAAATAGCTTGATGTGTAGCCGTGTGTAGCAAAGGTGAATCACCATCCTCATCAATCTACCCTGTCCCTTCTTCTTTCTTCCCTTAACCTAACAAAAAAAATCCTCACGATAATTTCCTCATTCCTCCGCATCACATGCCCCTGGTATGGGCAACTGATTACCTCACAACTTTCCAGTCTCTAGTGCCACTTCAGGCTTTTTCCTCTAATACTTACATATTTCTTATTCTGTCCATTCGCGTAAAGGTACCCATTGTGATTAAGATAAGATAAATAGTTACTGGTTACTGTCAGCCTGTGTAGTCGCAATTCCAACTGCTGGGCGAAGGCTGTCCCCATGGCATAAAGCGCTTGCGATTTTGGGATATTTTAATGGACAAAAATTGGCTAGGTAGAGGTACTCGTACTAGATTTTATACTTAGTAAAGAACTGCAGTACAATAAAGTATTAAATTATTTGACTACCTATACGTAGGTACCGAGAGCAGTGGTGGCCCGGTGGTAAGGGCCCCGATTTACGAATAGGTAGGTCGTGGGTTCGAACCCAGGCAGGCGCATTACTTTGAGTAAATTATCTCATCACCACTGCTCTCAAAACGGTGAAGGAAAATATCCCGGCATGTCCTAGAACCAAAAATTCTGAGACATGTGACATCTACCAAACCGTACTGGGCTTGCGTGGTAAATTACGGCTCACTCCCTCTCACAATGAGAGGAGGCCTGTGTTTCAGTAGTTTGTTTCAGTAGGTACCTAATGTCAAAAATGTTACAAGAAAAAGTAGGTATATTTTCTAAGATCATTTGCCACAATAGTAACAAGAGTTAATGGTAAAAGTTCTCCATTGAACTACGACTAAAGTAAATCTAACGTGGTACTTGTACCGGCCATCGTACTTTTATCTAGCCTTGGCTCAGATGATTGATTACAGTATCTAGGCCAATAAAATTCTTACACCAGATTAACTCCTACTTATCTAAAAAGTAGCCCAGTGTCTCTTATCACAGTATTTACCTACGTTCGTTATCATAGTGATTATAGATAGTATTAATTATTAAATAAATACTTTAATCATAAGATGATTATGATGAATTCTTCATGAAACATGGAATACGACAAGTTTTTACTTACGATTGTAATTTGAATTAATCTAGATTGGTCCAAATTCAGAGCGAGCATTCGATATCCTATATTTGACAGGACCGATTATTTATATACCCGATTTATGAAGTCCTCAAAGAATGTCTCAATAGCTAGAGGTATTGATTTTACAAAAATGTTAATATGTGTCAAGTCTAGACTAGACCTCAAGACTAGTACCTCTGGCACATTAATTACATAGGAAGAATAAACCATATTCAGTAGCTATTGACGTGCTTTGATTTCATTAGGTACAGCAACGTTTCAAAGGGCTGCCAGTCACAATGCAACGGTGGAAAACCTTTACAGTTCGTTCATCATAACTTGACCCGTGAAGCGATTGGTAGCACTGAATTTTGGAGCCATGTGATTGGTATACTGTACTGTCAATCGCCATTTTGAGCTCTATTAGTATTGGGGTAAGACTGCAAAATTCAGTATTACCAATCGCGTCACGGGTCAAGTTATAATGAACACACTGTAGTTACCCATTAAGAATTATTCTCTTTGAAGCTGATAGATCCAGAGTTTCTGTATTGGAACTGAATGGAATGATTATTGGATTTAATGGATATTCACGAATTCTATTGCACTACTAATAGGAAAACGGATGAGTGGTCGTTTGAAATGTTTTGTTTGATAAGCTTTGTGTTTCTGCATAACGAAATCGGCACCCTAAGGATACAGGAACATGGGCCACCTGCAACCGCCTCTTTGAGTGGTAAGCGACGGCCACTTTTCAACACTTTTCATAGTCTTGCACTGATACCTGCTGGTGGTCACACACCTAAATGTGTTGATCCGTCCGTGTGCGGATACAGTACACAACAAACTTTTACTTAACATCTAAGCCGATACAAAGTGATTCGATACATTGTTATTCTGCATTTCATATAGATGGGATCATCACTCATAACTTTAGCTATCTAATAGTTAAGCTAGTTAAGTAAGAGCTCTTAAAAATGTATAAATAAAATATTTTGCTCATAAATTTAGATTTTAATAACTGAGACATTTTCTGGACTCGTGATAATTGCTTTTTTTCACATAGCTATATCCATTGAATTGACCTATTTTTTTAAATGGTTATCTCAAAGACTGACATTTAAAAAAAAACTATTTGAATTATACCTATAGGTAGATCAACGTAATGGATGACATAAACTATAAATGCTAAAAACCTTAACGTTCAGACTGCCATGCCGCTGGGCTATTTCTGCTCGTTCATAACTATTTTCTCACGTTATAACTAATAATATGCTTATCTACCTAAACTCGTTATGCAAAATGTTGGTGAGTTATTGGAAAATCGGTAAAGCAGCTGACCTGAGGTCAGTTGATCTAATCATCGGTCGGGACTTTCAACCAACCGGTAGTTATAGTTATTTAATGTAACTGTTGTATATTAAGGGGTATTAAAACACAAATGTGGGTTTATCACACGATTCGAAGCAGAGTGTGATATTAGTATCACATGAGTGTTTTAATACCTAATTATGTACAGTTGCATACAAGACTTTACCTACACCCATGTTATGAATCCTCTATAAAATGTTCTGAAACCATAGGGTGTTGTACGTACAGTGTTGTAAGAACTCTATGTAAATTCATGGAAAGTTTAATTGCTGAGTATCTAATACCTACAAACTACAAACAAACTATGTAATAATAGAATTATTTATTGTAATAATTATTTACATTTTGGATCGTACAATTCTTGAAAATACACTAATAGCACATCTTCTGAAAATGATGTACTACTCTTTGATATTTTCCAATTCATGAAATCTTGGTACGCCTTTTCATATTGTTTTCTCGACTTTTCTGGTAATAATTGGTTAGAAATGTCCTTTGCTGCATTATAAATATCTGGTGGTGTGTTGTCAAAGCTTGTATCACTCATTATTACACAAATGTCATAACAAAGTACTTAAAAAAATTGCAATATTAATATTGAACACAAATGGCGGGATACGACGTTAATTCGAATAACCAATAAGTTTTTTTATTTTTATTATGGCGCTATGGTATTGAAACGCGCGGGCATGACAATGTTCTTTTTTTGAAAAGGAGATGCATAGTGAAATTCAGTACAACAATATAACTCCCGTTTGGATGCTATTATGGTTACTATGACACTGGGTGTTTTAATGTTGGCAATAAGCTGTTTCAGAAACTTTTATAGAGGATTGCATGGGCGTAGATATAACTTAATACGTATTCGTAATATGTTTGTCTACCGGATGGTTGCAAGAACGCGTAATTGAATTTACTCCTAGGTCTCTAGTTCGAAATTGCTGTTAAATCTGCCTAGCCTTTTCCCAACTATATTGGGGTCGGCTTCCAGTCTAACCGGATGCAGCTGAATACCAGTATTTTACATGAAGCGACTGCCTATCTGACCTCCACAACCCAGTAACTGGGTAATACGATACCCCTTGGTAAGACTGGTTGTCAGACTTTCGGGCTTCTGACGACCCGTAACGACTGTTAAAGATCCACGAATGACAGCTGGGACCAACGGCTTAACTTACTTTCCGAGGCACGGAGGAGTCTCGGTATGTAAAGATGGTCACCCATCCACAGACCAACCCCGGCAACTCGTAGCTCAACCTGATGGATCGACCCGTGCGGCAGTTATTACTTAGCCACGAGCTCCTCGAAATTGCTGTTAAATAATAATAAAAAACTTTTCAAGGAAAATCTGTAGGTTTTGAGGAAACTAGCTCACTGCGTGTAGTAGGTACGTAGTTTGCTGCCTAGTCACATATCTACATCGAAAAAAAGCGAATTCCGAGCATTGTAAGTAGTTCTTTTTGGAACACTAGCTATTGACCGTAGTATATTTTGTGTAATCACGTCTCAGGGGAATTAAGGTATCTTCCTAAGTACTTCCCGTAAAAAAAGTGTGCGTTCCTTTGTGTCCAATACCCGAATGTCTGGCACTTGTAGTTTAACAGTTATGGGAATATAACGCTCAGCCACTCAAATCTACAGGGTTCTTTCTTCAAAAGAATATCTCAGATATTAATCTGCATGATCCTCATATGGCCTAAAGAGACTGTGACCTCTTATTTTGTTTTGGTCTTTCTTCTCAGAGTATTTGGTTAGGAAACACCGCACTAATCCGCGTTTTAAAAAAAGTTCTTTTTGACGTGTACAAGTGTCCTTTTTTAACCAATTTACAGAAATAAATATCATTGATCATCATTTATAGCTACGATACACGTGCTAAATAACATTTATAGATCTTGGCCTAAAATTTCATACGATCCTCTGATTAATATTCCACGAAAGGATTGAACGCAACAGGTTGGTTTGAACGCAGCGTTCATTAACGAAGGCTTTGTTCTGTGCTTGCATGGCTGTTACCTGAACAACGGTATACGGTATGTGTTTGATTACCAATCACTCGAGGACTAGTAGTGTTCGATTAACAAGGTTTTGTGATGATAAAATTGACTACAACAACATGACTGCCAAGTATCATCTAGGTACTCAGATTAGGAAACTTATTTCAATACCTAAGTCTGAAATGATTTATTTTCCAGGTAGAACGTGAGGAGGAAAAACTGTGAAGCCCTAAAAATAATAGTGCCCCTCCCCTAGTCAAGGAAACGTATTCTTTCAAAATGTCTACCCACCCACGTTCTTAGAGCGTCTATTCTGAAAGTGGGCAAAGTCGCAAAGGGCTGTTAAATATTTCGCTGTTTTGATAAATTTGGCAATATTACTGTATAGAAATATGAAATGTTGCTAACTAGCAAACTAGAATATTAATAATGAATTGCAAATTATAACACTGTAATTGATGTTGTAACCGTTTTATGTGTAAAAAACCGGCCAACTGCGTGTCGGACCACGCACAATGAAGGGTTCCGTAGTTGGAATGAATGAATCGTAAGAACAAACTTAACTTTGTAATTGAAAAACATGTTCTCCCATACGGAATATTTATGTGAGAACATGTTTTTGTAACCTCAAATTTAAGTTGGTCGATTATTACTCGTAAACTTGTAAAGCCCACTTAAGTGTGATAGTTTTGCTTTAAATTTCGTTACATATAGGTACTACTCCCGTGACATTTGAATTTTTAACTACAACCGTTTAGTTGGTAGAGGGGGGGACACTTAACTCTAACGAAAATTGGTACTTTAAAGCTTGATAAGTCACGAACGATTTACTTAATCAAAAAACAGTCTTCGCAAACCCCTAATATTTTTGAAAGACCTATCCAACGATATCCCACACTATGGGAAGGACGAAAAAAAAAAATCATATACCCACCCATACCCACTTTACATGTAGGGGAAGTACCCTAAATAATTGTTTTTTTCAAAATTTTATTTTTCTACTTTTTTGGCGTCATTAACGTATATACTCATACTAGTCACAACTTTCTAGTACCAATAGCTTTTGAGATAAACCGCGGACAGACAGACAGACAGACAGACGGACATAGCGAAACTATAAGGGTTCCTTGTTGACTACGGAACCCTAAAAAGGCATTTGGAAAGTTTCCAAATACCTTTTTTACATTTTGAACTAAATATTCGGTATTATGATATTAATTATTGCATTTTTCAATATTTTACTTCACTAGTTAGCCACATTTCATATTTCCATACAGTAATATAGCCAAATTTATCAAAACAGCGAAATATTTAACAGCTCTTTGCGACATTGCCAACTTTAAGGATAACGAGCTACGTATGGTATTCCGAAATACCGCTCACCGAAAGGACGGTTTTCCGATAACACTCTACTCCGACGGTTAGTTGAACGAAAAAATAATTGGCCGATGAAACGTTTCGCCGAAAATATTATTCATCGACGGTTGGTAGTCCGAATGAATCCTTCGCCGATGTAATGGTTCACCGAAAACACTCTTCAACGACGATTGGTTAAACGAACGAATCTTTCGCCGATAGCATTCAGTTTACGCTAGCTATTATATTTTATAATTATGTGCAATGCAGCTAAACAATACTCGAGTCCCATGTTTAATTTTATCAGCATAGATGCTTGGTCAATATACATGTAACAATGAAAGTGTTGTCATTTTTGGTACTAAAGCTAATGTTAAGCGTATGAATAATGCACAATGCTGGATCATTTTCGAGTTGTCCAACTCCGTTCTGTCAAGTTTCTTCTATTCATGTTTTAGTGGGAACTGCAGGTGGTACAAATAAATTTCTACCTATGGTATACGCACTACTGTCACAAAAGACTGAAAGCTGTTATTTCATATTTTTGGAGATTTTGAAAATATATGCGATCAATACATTAAATACCCATTTGTCACCAGCTAATATATTAACTGATTTTGAAGTAGCAGTGATCAATGCAGTCAAACGACAGTTTCCAGACTGCGCCCACAGGCTATGCTTATTCCATTTGACCCAAAGTATTTGGCGTCATGTCCAGTCAGAGGGTCTCGCAAGGCGATATGCTGAAGATTTCACATTTGCGCACAAAATCAGACACTTAGTTGCCCTCACTTTTCTTGAGCCCGCTGAGATATCCAAAGCCTTCGAAATCATCCAAAATAAAATATTGCCGACAGAAGCAGCTGAAATTGCCCACTGGTTTAAGAAATATTATGTTGGATCACATCACACGCAGCAAAGAACTAACACGGGTTTGACAATAAAAAGAAATCAGGCATTATTTCCACCAGCTATGTGGTCAGTTTACGATCGCACACTTTCTGTTCCAAGGACACAAAATGCATTAGAATCGTGGCATGAACGATGGAACACGCTTCTTCATAGAAAAAAATGGAACATTTATAAAACAATTATTGAATTTGCTAAAGAGCAGAAGCATACAGAATGTGTCATTGAACGAATCAACTCCTCGGAACCCATGCCAAAGCGTAGACGTAATGCACAGGTTGAATATGATGCTAGGATACAAACACAATTATCACAAAAGAGTGAAATGAATATTGAATCTTTCTTAGGTGGATTGGCCCATATTCTATACCTGAAAAACAAATATTTTTTTATATAATTAAAGAATTATAATAATTATAAGTACAAATAATAATAATAACTCACAATTTACTATAACTTCAAAAATGTATCACGTTGTGTTACTTTTATTTGTTTTTTGCTTTGTTCGCACAGTTTATTTAATTTTTTTCTATGGTTCAGTTCTAATAGAGAAATCATAATAATCATAATCATATTGTTTATTGAAAAAAAAAAAAAAATTTGCCTTTTTGATTAATTTTCTTATTGTTAAATTAAAACTTTGTTTTTTTTTCTATTGCCACTCTTCCATGTATTATTTTATTATTACCTGTATTTTTAACATTACTTCTACAAGACCTAAGGGTGTTGTCAAGCTGAAAGAAAAACTATCCATTTGGCAAAAGAATTCCCCTACAACGAGTGCTATCGGCGAAAGATTCGTTCGTTTAACCAATCGTCGTTGAAGAGTGTTTTCGGTGAACCGTTACATCGGCGAAGGATTCATTCGGACTACCAACCGTCGATGAATAATATTTTCGGCGAAACGTTTCATCGGCCAATTATTTTTTCGTTCAACTAACCGTCGGAGTAGAGTGTTATCGGAAAACCGTCCTTTCGGTGAGCGGAATTTCGGAATACCATACGTAGCTCAAGGATAACTCCTTATAATGAAATTATATTAAGTTCAAATTCGATAGAATAAAAGTCTGACTACGCTGACATTATTTATTACGAGTATAGCCTCACAATTTTATTCCGAGCGTTCTGTCACGAAAATCATACGGTCAATGACCTAAGTATTGAAATTAATTATATAATTTTTTCCCTCACAATAAAGAAAGTAGCGAACCCTGTAACCATTTAGCCCTATCGAAGAAGACTTACAAAAAAAATAAACACTTGTTGATTTATTTCTGAAAGCTTTCGTTAAGCCTTTGTTAAGTGTTACGAGTTTCAGGACGAGACCTAACCCTTGGCAGCGCGTGCGTTATTCCATCGCTTGAACTAATAAGTCTACAACGACAGCATTTGAAAAAAAAACGTCTTCCGCATTCAGACTATTACTATTCTTATTACTGATTTTTGTCTTTTAATTGTTTATCATTTCATACATAAGTTTCTTATTGCACAACATATTTCATCATCAGTGCTCGAAAATTCCAGAAATATTCTTGCTAAGTTTTTCTTTTAATAAGTATTTTTTTTAAATGTTTTAATTTTAATTTCGATGAAAAATCAGTGCGTGAAAAAAAGAAAAATATCAACAACAATACCTGAATACGTAAAACATGCAGGTACTTTTATAGATAACGCTTACTATCAAGAACCATAAAATAAATCTTGGATATCGTTATCAGAAAAAAAATGTGTTGCACAGTGTCAATACTAATCGCAATCAGTAGCATGTAGTATTACCGCACGGTCAGTAATTATCACCTGTTTATAATTATCACTTTTTAATTAGAATAAAATTGTGAGTGCTAAAATGTGCGGGATAATCGGTAGCGTGGTCACTCTAGTCGTTGGCGCTGTTCTGGTGGTGGGCAGCTGTCTCATCGGCTACATTTGGGTCCCTGAAATCGTCAACAATATCATCGTCAGCGTAAGTATTGCAAAAACTGTTCTTTGGATTTAATTTTTAACCGACGAGAAAGTTCTCAAGTTGACGCGTATAATGATTTGTTATTCATCGCATAAGCGCTACTCTTAAAAACGTGAAGGGAAACATCGTGAAAGTCAAAGTCAAAGTCAAATAATTTATTTCAATTAGGCACAAAAAAGGCACTTTTGAACGTCAAACTTTACAAAAAATAATAATAACTGGTTCTAGTCGCCCATTCCAAAAGGTAGTTTTCGTATGGAGAAGAATGGGCAAGAAACTCCACCGTTACTCTTTAAAAAAAATCATTATATCTTGTATAGGGACACTAATTATATAATTATATGTGAAGACAATGCACCTAGAATAAGATTACTATACCACGATAGGTAAAAAGAATAAAAAAGAAGGAATGACATAAATTCATTATGTGATAGATGCATGGTGCTCACATACTTACAAACATTGTAAAATTATACTATATTTCTAACATTACAATAAGTAATACTAATAATAATAAGTCAGTGTGTGAGTTCAAGTAATGCCAAAAAAAAAAAAAAAAAAAAAAGAAAAAATTATACAATTAAATTAGCAACCAGTTCGAATTTGTCTAGATTCTGAATTATCCTATGGAGCAGGACCAGCATGTTTCCAAGCATTTTTATCTTGGATATAATCTTCTAATTTGTAATATGCTTGTTTACAAAGTGTGTGAGTCTTCGACATGGCCTACAATCAATTTTTTTTTTTCTACGTTCCTGCAGGCACACTACTTAATATCTAGGCTAGTTAGTTTTCGAACTCCCTAATTTCTCGCAAGAGACATAATGAAATAAAATTATTTAATTCTGTAGGTAAATAGGATAAAATTCAAAATTCAAAATTCAAAAGTCATTTATTCAAACTAGGCTGAGAATCAGCACTTTTCGAACGTCAAAATTACATAAGACAGTCCCCCAAAACGCCCACCCTTCACCACTTCCTAGTGCTTTTGCTGGGAAGAAGAAGTGGCGCAACAAACTCCCCAGCAGCACAGCTGTCTGTTCAGTTATAAAAAAATAAAAAATGATTCTATACAACAGTATGCAAGACAATTTACAATATGCAAAAAGTAATTTAAATTAAATAGCTATAATTAATAGCCATATGACAGCTAGCACACGCCAATATACCAACCAAAAGCATCGAGAACTATACTCAAGCAGAAATAAAAATAACTAAAAGTAAACAATATCTAAAAAAAAAAGAAAAAGCCTCCAGGCATAAAGGGCGTGCCCGCTTACATATAGCTGTAACTAGAAGTTACAATTGATAAACTAGGACCATCGAGGTAAAATAAATAATTGTCGAGGTCGCTAGCTAACCACATATTGCAATACAACTCATAAAAAAAACATTGTAATGAGTAGATTATGTCAGCACTAAATTAAAATAAAATTAAAATAAATTGACTTATAAAGTAAAATTATAAACAATTATATAAACTCATATAACCTGTCAGTAGGTAAACTAATTCTGGAGAAAGAACATTTAAACATTGTCTTGAGTTAATCACAGCGACCATCTATTCTTATCATTTAAGTAGTCGTTGATAGAATAGTATGCCTTTGAACAAAGGTTGGACTTTAATTTAGTTTTAAACGCATTAAAAGGCAAATCTAGCAAAGAAGAGGGTAGCTTGTTATAAAAGGTTATACTGAAATCACTTACATTTACGTCATGTTCAAAAAAAAGCTATAAGTATGGATTCGACAATTCCTAACAGACTACCCTTGAGAAGAACAGGCGAAAAAAATTCAGGCCTCAAAGACATTTTGCAACACGAAGTTTTTGATATTTAAATATCAAAAATATCGTGTAACAAAATGTAGGGCAGCGTTCGGACTGGCCTTTTGAGGGAAGTTATGCCAGAAAAGGTTGGTAAACCTGTCCCAACCGACGATACGCATGCCTCAGACATCGTGAGCCCAATCTCTCCTATCTTAGGGAGCTCCACGGCTGTCCCATTCCCGTGTCCCGCTTCCTCGAACACGCTGCCCAACACCTTCTTACTGCGACGGCGACGCACCGCCACATCTACGACATTAATTTGTTCGATGTAATGTTACTTCGACAAACTCCCTTGCAAACATACTTATTAGATTTCCTATGTACGTATTGTTCAAAACTTTGCTATCTTTCTTGTTAAACGCAGGAAACAACCGTTGCTTCCCATGCGTTTAATTAGTGCTTCTAGATTCTATGAAATATCGTAAGAGAGGACTTGGATATAATAACGTCGAACTGTAAGGAAAAACAAAGAAAATGAAGTGATCCGTTTCCGTTGATGGAGGAGGATGTTTTTCTAGTTAATGCGTCCAATTATTTTAATTTAAGAACACTTCTACCTACTCGTCTGTGTAAAAATATGCCTGTGATATAGATCTGGGAAATTTCAGGAGGATGTTTTTCTAGTTATTGTGTCCAATTATTTTAATTTAAGAACACAACTTCCTACTCGTCTGTATAAAAATATGCCTTTAATCTGGGAAATTCCATAGATACAATGACCAATCTGTAAGCTATGGTAATTTATTAAAAACTGACAGATGCTTTTTTTCATGGTATAATAATATACTTCGCCAGATAAAGCATTCCGAGAAACAGTGGTCATCTGTGTTACCAGTAGTGTGTAATAATAACTCCCCAACCACCTTTATTACTTGTGCGATTCCGATAAAACAATGGTTGAGGTTATAATTAACAATTGCGTTGGTATATTGTTTTAATTAAATTGTTTCGTTTGATTAGACAAACAAAACGACAATTGAAATGCTTAGTATAATTATATTTGTTAACAGAATGGTGACTGAAAATCTTTCCTTAATTCGTGTTTCGTTGCAATACAGTGGCAACTGGATAGTGACTACTACTACTACTATGTTAATGGGTCACTCCATGCTTTTGGTTACAACAGCACACTTAGCATGACCACTATAGAAACGGGTTTTGTCCATACCCATTGTCATGCTACGCGTGCTATAAACTTTTTTGACTTGTCTAATTGTCTATTCATTACTTGGATTGTGTGGAGAAGATAATAGGTATGCTCGAAAGGGGTGAATGGTGAGAGAGAACATATCCCAAGTTTAAAATTAACTTTATCCTGGCCACTAGCAAAAACGAAGAACTGTTTTTCTTTACAGAAATAATATTTATTTATTTATAATCATTTTGTCTTAAATAAACCAAAAATAAATTAATGTGTATAGCTTCTAGAGTCTGGCTAACGAAAGTTGGCCCCAGAATATTGGCGGCAAATTTAAAAAATACATGCATGACAACACTAAAATTATACTATGAAAATTGGAATAACCTACTTTGATACTTGGTAATTCATTATTAAAAATATCATATATATAGTTTTTCAATAAGGACGCTCGAACTTTAGCAGCGCATAGCGGCCATTTCGGTAATGCGATTGCTACCAAATTTGGCATGAATATATATTTTGTCGTGACATTTCACCATGGAACGCTACACGCTTCAGCAACGCGTAGAAATTGTGTAAAATTTATTATCAAAACCAGTTGTCTATTCGCCTACGTTCTGTGCGTTGTGTTCAATTTATGGCGTTCATCGTGTGAGTTAACACCGCTCGATTACTTTCTGTGGGGTTACATGAAATCTTTAGTGTACGCAGATAAACCACAGTCAATTGTTGCCCTAAAGGCCAACATAACTCGCGTTCTTCGTGAAATTGACCATTTATGCGAAGACGTCCTCCAAGATTAGTCCACCAGAATACGCCATCTACAGCGGAGTCGCAGTGGCCATTTGGCTGATATTATTTTCCACACATAATTTCATTGAATATTCTTTAAAATGTTATAAAAATTGTAGTAATATCACTTAAACAGGTTGTTTTATTTCATTTCAAAGTTCGAGCGCTCTTAATGAAAAAACCTTTATATAGACAATATAAGAACATTATGTTAGGGAAATAAAGAAACAGAATTTATCTACACATGTATTAATTTTTGATATGTATCAGGTTTGTAACGGGATTTTAAGGATTTATTGATCTGGTATAGGTGTTAGTATATGAGGTAAATATGAGCGGAATCCGAAAATAAATAGACAAATAAAATACGATAATATTCCATACATAATAACTTAGTTTTATTCATCGTAATCAAAATCAGATTCTAACACTTCAATGCCAAAAGATTCATCACTGTCACTAGTATCGCTGTCTCCAACATTTATAATAAAACTTTCTAAATTTTCTTCTGTTATTTTATCACGTTCTTTATATTTATTTTCAACATGTATTACATGATCAGTAATTTTCTTCCAATCCTGTGAACTTACGTTTTCAAATGAATCTTTAATTATTTCTTCTAATGCAGCTGTAGTAACTGCAATATTTTTGCTAGCCACTTTACGTTTTGCCAAACTCCACACAAGCTCGATCGCATTTAAATCACAATGGTAGGGTGGAAGTCTCAACACCTCATGACCACATTGATTTAAAATTTCATCAGCTTCATATATTGGATTAGGCGTATTTCGTTTTACAATACACAACAGCTCTGCTTTCGTGTGGTAGTCTTTATATTGAATTCCATTATCACGAAGCCACTCTCTTATATTACTTTTACGTGTTCGTGTGTTCGGAACCTTATTTATAATTACCGAATGGTAACTAGCATTATCCATTATGATTACACTTGGTTCTTCCAAATTTGGTATAAGTTTTTCTTTAAGCCATTTATTAAAATTTTCAGCATTCATGTAATGGTGATAATCAGCATTTTTTGATTTAGTACTAAACACTAACAAAGAGTTTGGTACGGGGCCTTTCTCCGATCCAGCATGAACTATAATGTACCTTTTCCCGGTCGAAACATTTTCAATTGCACCACTAGTTGAAGGACCTTGCCATGACTTCTTAGGCTTGTAGTTTCTATGGACATAAGTCTCATCTAAATAAATGATTGGCTTGCCTTCTGCACGTTTTCCTGCTATATGTCCCTGAAATCGTCAACAATATCATCGTCAGCGTAAGTACCTATTGCAAAAACTGTTCTTTGGATTTATTTTTTAACCGACGAGTAAGTTCTCAAGTTGACGCGTATAATGATTTGTTATTCATCTCATAAGCGCTACTCTTAAAAACGTGAAGGGAAACATCGTGAAAGTCAAAGTCAAAGTCAAATAATTTATTTCAATTAGGCACAAAAAAGGCACTTTTGAACGTCAAACTTTACAAAAAATAATAATAACTGGTTCTAGTCGCCCATTCCAAAAGGTAGTTTTCGTATGGAGAAGAATGGGCAAGAAACTCCACCGTTACTCTTTAAAAAAAATCATTATATCTTGTATAGGGACACTAATTATATAATTATATGTGAAGACAATGCACCTAGAATAAGATTACTATACCACGATAGGTAAAAAGAATAAAAAAGAAGGAATGACATAAATTCATTATGTGATAGATGCATGGTGCTCACATACTTACAAACATTGTAAAATTATACTACTATATTTCTAACATTACAATAAGTAATACTAATAATAATAAGTCAGTGTGTGAGTTCAAGTAATCACAAAAAAAAAAAAAAAAATTAAAGAAAAAATTATACAATTAAATTAGCAACCAGTTCGAATTTGTCTAGATTCTGAATTATCCTAAGGAGCAGGACCAGCATGTTTCCAAGCATTTTTATCTTGGATATAATCCTCTAATTTGTAATATGCTTGTTTACAAAGTGTGTGAGTCTTCGACATGGCCTACAATCAATTTTTTTTTTCTACGTTCCTGCAGGCACACTACTTAATATCTAGGCTAGTTAATTATGGCTTTTTGTTTTTCGAACTCCCTAATTTCTCGCAAGAGACATAATGAAATAAAATTATTTAATTCTGTAGGTAAATAGGATACTGAAATCACTTACATTTAAGTCATGTTCAAAAAAAAGCTATAAGTATGGATTCGACAATTCCTAACAGACTACCCTTGAGAAGAACAGGCGAAAAAAATTCAGGCCTCAAAGACATTTTGCAACACGAAGTTTTTGATATTTAAATATCAAAAATATCGTGTAACAAAATGTAGGGCAGCGTTCGGACTGGCCTTTTGAAGGAAGTTATGCCAGAAAAGGTTGGTAAACCTCTCCCAACCGACGATACGCATGCCTCAGACATCGTGAGCCCAATCTCTCCTATATTAGGGAGCTCCACGGCTGTCCCATTCCCGTGTCCCGCTTCCTTGAAAACGCTGCCCAACACCTTCTTACTGCGACGGCGACGCACCGCCACATCGACGACAGAAAATTTGTTCGATGTAATGTTACTTCGACAAACTCCCTTGCAAACATACTTATTAGATTTCCTATGTACGTATTGTTCAAAACTTTGCTATCTTTCTTGTTAAACGCAGGAAGCAACCGTTGCTTCCCATGCGTTTAATTAGTGCTTCTAGATTCTATGAAATATCGTAAGAGAGGACTTGGATATAATAACGTTGAACTGTAAGGAAAAACAAAGAAAATGAAGTGTATCCGTTTCCGTTGATGGAGGAGGATGTTTTTCTAGTTAATGCGTCCAATTATTTTAATTTAAGAACACTACTACCCCGTCTGTCTAAAAATATGCCTGTGATATAGATCTGGGAAATTTCAGGAGGATGTTTTTCTAGTTATTGTGTCCAATTATTTTAAGTTAAGAACACAACTACCTACTCGTCTGTATAAAAATATGCCTTTAATATAGATCTGGGAAATTCCATAGATACAATGACCAATCTGTAAGCTATGGTAATTTATTAAAAACTGACAGATGCTTTTTTTCATGGTATAATAATATACTTCGCCAGATAAAGCATTCCGAGAAACAGTGGTCATCTGTGTTACCAGTAGTGTGTAATAATAACTCCCCAACCACCTTTATTACCTGTGCGATTCCGATAAATCAATGGTTGAGGTTATAATTAACAATTGCGTTGGTATATTGTTTTAATTAAATTGTTTCGTTTGATTAGACAGACAAAACCACAATTGAAATGCTTAGTATATATTTGTTAACAGAATGGTGACTGAAAATCTTTCCTTAATTCGTGTTTCGTTGCAATAAAGTGGGAACTGGATAGTGACGTAAGCATGGGTCAGTCCGGGAATGCCAGACCTTGTTTCTTTAGACCATGCTTTTGGCTACAACCGCACACTTAGCATGACCACTATAGAAACGGGTTTTGTCGATACCCGTACATAGAAAACCCGTTTCTATGGTTGTCATGCTACGCGTGCTGGTAAACTGTTTTGACTGGTCTATTCATTACTTGGATTGTGTGGAGAAGATAATAGGTATGCTCGAAAGGGGTGAATGGTGAGACAGAACATATCCCAAGTTTAAAATTAACTTTATCCTGGCCACTAGCAAAAACGAAGAACTGTTTTTCTTTACAGAAATAATATTTATTTATTTATAATCATTTTGTCTTAAATAAACCAAAAATAAATTAATGTTTAGCTTCTAACCGCATGCACTCTTCTTGTTTATATTCATTGTCTTTCGTTTACTAAAAGAAGAATATGATCCTCCAACATTTATTTTCAAAGATATAAATTCCTTGTTTATAATTAATTTTACTTCAGGTGAAATGTTTATTCAGCTTTGTAAAAGAAATAGCTTGTTATGCTTTCTGAACAGACAAAACGGATGTTCTAATTAAATCCTGTCTATTAGGAGGATGGAGGGTAATTATTTTTTAATTAATTCAGTTAACAGTGTAAACATTAGATGTTTGCTATAGTAGAAAATAATAAAATAAAATATAAAATAATAAGTTCTAAGACCTTTTATTGTTACCATTAGTTGCAATGCAATACGGAATTCGAGTATTATTAATAGATAATCTAAAACGTATTTTCGTGTTTTGCAACTTTTCGATAGGCGTGTTAAGGAAAACAAGTAGTAGTTAAGTAAGTTTCGATTAAATAAACAGCTACAGCCTTGAACTATAAATATTGTTTTTCAAGTTCAGTTCAAAACTTTCACGACAGCGAAGTTTTGCCAATAACTGAAGGAAGTTTTTTTTTTTCTTTTTTCGTGCCGACTATATCTTCGGAAAATTTATTGAGTCAGATGCAGTATTGCTACTGGGAAACTAATGAAAATTCCCAATAACATTTTGCCCGACCTGGGAATCCGCTTGCGACCACGAGACCAATGGGGCAAATAAAGTTTAGGTTGTACATAACAAAGAAAATATATCGGGGACATTTGAGTAACTTTTCTAAAAGACGTAAACGTTTGAAAACTTTCCCAGTTTTGTCTTTTTTTTGATGTGCCAGTGTTTCGTGAAACAAATAACAAAAATATATATTAAGTAGTGAAGTGTATAAGTAGGTACTAATACTTCTAATAAAATCTTTTCAAGTATCCATGAATACCTATATAATTAAGTATGACTTACATGACCGAAGAGAAATGGAATAAAAATAACCCCCAATTTAAATCGGAGTGTTTTTGTAACTTTTTTTATAGTGCAAATAAAATTCAGAGAAGTTATTTTAAAATTTTAAATAAATTATTATTGTTTCTAAGGCTTCACACCAAGTGGGACGCCGCCCGCGTGTGAGCGTCCAATGCAAAATGAATGAAAATACAAATCCAGCCAACGACTGACTGTCCTTTGGTTTTTATACTTTTTCACGTTGTTCACAGTCGGTGGGCGACTATGTTATTATGCTTTGATGTGAATGCGGCCTAACAAACAAAAATAAAACAGTGCAACTAGTGGAAACAGGATATGCTATACAAATATACAGTTTCATGTTATTTTCTGACTGAAATGAAAATTGCTTTGAAAGCTTGGTTTGAAAAAATCGAAGATTTATTTTTACGTATTCATTTATTTTTAGCAATTTTTATTGCGCGCTGTGTAACGCGAACCCAGGCAAACGGACTCCGTACTGTTGTACACGCCCATTCGCTCTACGCGGTACGCGTAGGTAGATACTTGTACTCGCGGGTATAAACGAAATGAATAAAATGATTCGGTGATAAATATACCTACTGACAACGAATTTCTTAAATTTAAACTCTTAAAAACACTAGATTTTAGATAGTACACTAGGACTGTCCATCACTGTCAAACATCGGTGGCCTAATGTGAAAATAATGTTGTTCACAAATCCTGCCTTAGCAGTTTAGTAGCCTTTTAGGAGTACTGTAGATATTGTAGGTTGTTCACCCGACACGAGCGTGTTATAAACGGCAAGGTAAACTACTTTTATCTATTTTAACTGAAAGTAAGTAATAATAGTAAGGGAAACTACAAAGAACCTTTTACTGTTTATATTTTATCGCTACATATATACATATAAACGTATAACAAAAATATATATATAGCTACATTTATGTAACAAGAGGTATCGTATACCCCTATAATTAATTTGCATAGCCAAAATTATCAAAGTCTTATGATGTATTTTAATATTTATCTAGCATTATAAATACCATCTAAACAAACATAAGTCGTTGATTATTGAAACAGTTGATCATTCTCATCATCACAGTAATGAATAACATAATTTCAATTACATAATAATTTTCAACAAAACGACAACTTACGAGTACTAACTTAACTTTGTCACGGTACTTTGTATAGAAGTGTTCCCGTCGGCAGCCATACAAGAAGTGTTCGGAAAGTTTTTTTTATAGGGCATCTCGTAGCTCTTAACCGAGCTTTCCTGTGGCTGCCTTAAGCTACTAAACTCAAAGCCTCCAGCCAGGAGGTGTTCGAAAATATTATAAATATTTTAGGAGTATGAGGAACAGGGTGTAAAGTTCACTCAGCCACCATAGAATAGGGAGGATCCTCCAACCAGTCGGGTGTTGTGTCTTGCGGGCCGACTGCCCGACTGTTGATGTCGGATAGTCTTAAATATGTCGTTCGCGCGGTAAACTCTAATTGCGCGATGCAGGATTTGTGTGACGTCATGTCTTTGATACGTAGTTCGTATATGTGGCGGTATAGCCGCTACAATATTAGTAGATCATTACACACTATTTTTATAGATTATATTTACAGATGTAACAGTATTTTTATTAATTTAAATGACAATTTTAATATGTAAAAATTACTATGACTTACGTTGACAGTTGGCAACATTTTAAGTAATCAAAAATACACAATATTTATAATTTAATTTTACCTTTATTATCAAGCGCTTGCACGCGGGGAATTTTGTAAGGCCTATCCCTTTTTAGTCCTTTGTGCACAATGGAATGACATACATAGTACCATGACACCAACCTAATGCGATTGCCATACCGTCTCCGCACTACTTTTGCCGCTGTACGCACTCCCAAACGTGGGTTTTGCGCATCACAGATAGGACGGCCATTTCTACCGGTCTTATTTGCCAGCCGCCTCCCTGTGAAACCGGCACGATCGGCTGGTTCTCCAATAACCGTTGCATTGCCCGAGTGAACATACGTGCATCAGAGGGCTGAAACGCAGTAAGATATTCAAGGTCGTTGGGCTTCGGCAGAATTTCCTACGGCCATATTATATGTATTTATTTGATTTTATAAGTTTACTAGCGACCCACCCCTGCTTCGCAAGGGTACATTGGTGATACGTCAAAACATCGAAATGTATCATTTATGTGCTATATCGCATAAACTAAAAAAAAACAAAAACTCTCTATATTATGGTGAAAACTGCATCATAATCCGAGAACAGACAGACAGGAAAAGCGACTTTAATATAAAATATGTATAGATAAATATAGACAGATATTATAAATAAATTTTATATTTGAGTGAGCCTATAACGTTCCCACTGTCGGGATCGGGACACAGGCCTCACGGTGAGAGGGAGTGGGCAGTAATCCTCCACGCGGGCCCAGTGCGTGTTGGTAGATGACACATGTCTTAGAATTTTTGGTTCTAGGACATGCCGGTTTCCTCTGGATTTTTCACCGTTTTGAGAGCAGTGGTGCTGAAATAATTTACACGAAGTAAAGTGCCTGCCTGGTTTTGAACTCACGCCAAATCGTATGTCGCGGCCGTTACCACTCGGCAATTATAAATACTCATGATAAAATAATAAAAACTAAGGTCAATGGAGGCTATTGCGACTAAAAAAAAATATGTTCAAACTTCAACCTTTGCCAAAAATGACCATTTGGCTTCATGAGGTAATCCATTAAATCTATATGATTAAGCATATATCTGAGATTAGTTTAGGCCTAAGATAATATGAAAACGCTGTAAGATTTAGTTAAGATCTTATTAAATAACCCATCCGGGCAGTAAAAGTCACATTAGCCCCATCTGGGGGTAATTGCAACTATTTAAACTAACTCATTGGTTTTTGTAGCTTTTATGCTCAAAATCGGAGCACATGTCACCCAGTTTACGCAAATTTACGCAAAAATGATCTCTGACTTGAACCAGTAGAGTCCCGATCAGACTAAAAGTATGTTTTGTATTTTTTGGGGCTAATGTGACTATTTTCTATAGGATTAGTGTTGTGTAGAAGAAAACAAATATCGATAAATTGGAAAATGTGTAGGTAATCGATAATTATGGGTACCTATCCAAGTAAAATAAAACTAGTGTTCGTTTTTCATTTATATTTGCAATAAATAATGTTTAAGTTTAACTTCACTTTAAACTAAATCAAAAGCACATATTTATCACATGTTCATGAGATCCACAAAAATTACTTTAAGCTTAATTCTAAAGACACATACAAAATATTCAAGCTTCTTTTATTATAACTTTACTTTGAGTTTAAATAACGGCACATTTTTATCACATTTACAATGTTTTAATACAACACATATTTAAGTGTAATTTCACATCACTAGCATATTTGTTTTTGATACAATCACTAAAGGGCTATTGTAACTAAAAAAACTAGACACAATAGCCCCGGAACGCGGTAAATTGAGGCTAATGTAACTATTGTGTTATCTTAGGAAATGTAAGATATATCGTCATAAAAATAAGTGTAAAGAGTACTAACATACCTTTAGTTTTTCTTTGGTTTTGCATAAAAACTTGCGTGAAATGCACTTTTTTTTTTTTTTTCTTACAATGTAATGAGACGCTCGCTCACAAACACGTGTTCAAAATGGCGACTAACAAAAAAGCTCTGTAAGTAAAACAGTTTTAATCCCTGTGACACCATCTGTTTATTATTAGGTTAAACTATGATTTTTCTACAGGCCAATAGATGCCAGTGTATTTAAAAAAACATTCAAATGGAAGATATCGCTGTTGGTTGCTTTCGCCCCAAAGTTGCAATAGCCTCCATTGACCTTACGTCATTGTGATTCAGTACCTACATGTAAACTAACTGGTCAGCTTAAATCTTATTAATAGCCGGAGCTAACTTTGGCAATGCCATTTTATTGTAGGCTTATTTTCTATTATATTTAGGTATCTTTTTTATACATATTCCCCTTTATTTATTCGTCTCGTATGTTCTAATAAAACATATAAGGGGTGTTCTGACTGCCTTGCCGATCGGCGAACTCCTTTCGGCATCTACCCTCGCTGGATCATGTCCGGGTCGCCTCGGCGCAATTCGAGCGGCCATTTTCCGAACATACATATGTATCTACATAATTATATTCAATTTTGCCCAAACAAATGGGCACCTCTAAATATTTTGAACTGTATCTTCCCAACTACGTATAACATTCCTAAACGTCTGTTCCAGACGAAATAGAAAGCACGGAAGCTACTTTGAACGTTAACATAAAAAATAAAAAAGCTGCTGTTGCCTAAGCCGAGTTATACGCATCCATAAGTTAGAGCATGTGATATTCTTTCGCGACTAACTTATTTGTTCTTAATCATGAGTGCAATGACCGCTATTCAGGTATTCAATTACCTTCTGCAAAACCAATTATTACTTGCAACTAGTAACGTTGCTCTCGAAACTAGAGCAACGGTTTCTTGGAACGAGATCACTCCTCCCGGGTGAAATACTCCCCCTGGTTTACCCTTACAGGTTTCTAGGTAGGTAGTATATTAATTATTGAATGAATTTTCCCTATTGTAATTTAATTTCCGTATTTCAATAATCTTGTTCGAAGGTGGTCTAGCTGCTAGCTATTACAGAGGAAATCTCTCGCTTCAAAGGTTGATCGGAAATCTTTACAATATTAAGATTTCAGAAGGCAACAAATAAATATTATATCGAGCTGGTTTACTGACCTATTTTACCGATTAGCTAGAAACCGTCGATATAAAAAAAACAGAATAACATACAGTTAAACAGAGTCGCGTGCCCGAGACAACCTAGCAGCGTGAAGCGAATATTATATTAACATGGCCGAGACGAATAAACATCGCCCTTAATCCGGCTCATATATATGCATTCTATTGTGCACCTCATCCATTCACAAGCTAAAACAAAGACAAAATAATTGCTGCATTCAATAATTGAGTGTCTGCTCACGAAATGTGACTGGCAGGTTTAATTTTCGTTTCAACCCATCAGGCAAGTATTGGGTGTGCTTAATTTTCATTTACCAATGCAACTGGTAACAATGATGATGGGGTAGGGATATTGGGTAGGAAACAACCTAACTCTGCTGATATAGAAGTAAGGAAAAAAAAAGAGATGCTACGGACCATTACAAAAATTTTGATAAACAGTGTACCTACTGCAATAAAACACGAGTCGAATGGCAATAGGTATACAGATATTTAATAATATACCGAAGGATATTAGAGAACTGCTAACCTGCCTATTTCAAAAGCATCTCAGAGCTTGGCTCATAGTTTTTATAGTAAGTATTAAGGAATTTACTAATTCTAGGACAAATAGAAAAATTGCAGGACATGTAAATTTGTTAAATTAGAATCACTGTTTGTCACAAAATTTGCATGGTGAATTCAGTTGGCGGAATATGAAGATCTATTGTGTATTTGTAATTAAATCTGTAAAATACCATATTTCAGGAAAATAAATGAATCTATCTATCTATCTATATCGGGAATTAGGATGATGATATATAAGTTTCATATAATCTGGTCTCTACCAGATTATATGAAACTTATAGTGTTCGATAGGTAAAAAACACAATCGCCAAAATGTGTTTGAATAATTGTAACATCAAATTTGAATTTAAAATACTACAAATTAATATTTTATCTTTTTTATTTCATAAATCGGTGTAGCGACATTTAAAAAAAAAACTCGTAGGTACATACTACGTTTTTAACGAGATAATAATTTTAATTTCTGACTGCCTCGTTGGTCTAGTGGTCACAAGCGCTACTGCTGAGCACGACGTCCTGGGTTCGATTCCCATGTCGGGCAGTGTTTTTATTATTATTTTTATTACTATTATTCACAAAACTGATGTTCAATCACAAATGCAATAAGAAAAGTTACAACACAATATTTCTGATTGACATCTACTAGATGTGAATCCTGTATGCATTTTTCATGTTGAAAATTGTACATTTATATTGGGTGTTACTATCAGAAATTTCTCACTAGCAGCCCAGTCTGGAATTTTGATGCATGCACGGTTGATGGCAATAGGCTCGCCCCCTATGGGCCTTAAAAACATAACTGGCGAAATGTTGGTGTACTTATAGGTCTGCCCAACCCTTCGGGGAAACAAGGCGTGATGTTACGTTATAATTTTATTTTTTGTTTTTGAAAACGTTAAACAAGCATTGTTCCCAAATGCTCAGTACTAAGATTTTGCCTTATAACACTTAAAATATTGTATAATTTGTATTTTTAGAATACCTACATATTAAATTATGTTTATGTCTGTATACACATTTGTGTATTTAAAAGTATAAAAAACCAAGACCGAAATATGCAAAATTTCTAGCTTTTAGGTTTAATATGCAATAACCTGACAAAAATTGCATATGCATTTTCATAAAGTGCGATCTCCAATGATTATAATGACGATGATACTAAAATTCCATTGTTTTATTTCAGGAGACCGTATTGCTTGACGACACAATACAGATGGATCGCTTCGAGGCGATGCCTTTCCCTATGAACTTCACCGTCAGGTTCTTCAACATCTCCAACCCTGAGGTAGTGCAGGCTGGCGGCGTGCCAGTGGTCAAGGAAATTGGGCCCTACGTGTATAAGTGAGTATACTATGGGACTATATAAATCTTTATAGATTTAATAAATTTTCTTAGTATGATAGAAATCTGTATGTAAGTTTATGGTTTCAATTATATATTTTTTGCTATATAATACGTCGTTGTTAACCCGCGTTTACACCTATATAATATACATGTTGTTATACAGTGTGTCTGGTCACCGGTGTCCGACCCATTAAGACGAAGCAATATGATCAATTTTTATCGACAAATCCACCATAATAAGCCTTTTTTTTTACTGTGTACAGTTAGGTTCTTTTATTTTGCCATATCAACCGATGTTAGAGGTCCTACAGGCATAAAAGTGGTGGCAATAAGTCACAATAATCCGTTTGTTTGCAAAATCGCGGAAGTCATTTTGTACAATTATTGTAATATTTTTGTACCCTCTTAACATAAACGGCATTATTATTGTATTTTGTTTTATTTTCCTTCTACTTGTCAGGCTTTTTTAAAGTAAAGCGTCATATTCAAATAGTCACAACTCCTAAACTATTTGACTTAGAGCTTAGGTCTAGACATCAGTTTTTAGGTAATACCTTAGTGCATCTAAAAAGTAAAAAAGAAAAGGTATGTTATCAGGCTAGTTTTTTGGAAAACAATTAAAAAGACTGCCTCGTTGGTCTAGTGGTCGCACGCGCTACTGCTGAACATGAAGTCCTGGGTTCGATTCCCAGGTCGGGCAAAGTGTTATTGGGTTTTTCTTTCTGGAATTTCTCAGTAGCAGCTCTGAGTCTAGATTTGTGCTCGGTTGATTGCAATAGGCTCGCCCCCTATTACATGGGACTTAAACAACTGGCAAAATGTGGGTGTACTATAGGTACACCTCTGCCCTACCCTTCGGAGAAACAAGGCGTGATGTTATGTTGGTTATAATGTTAAAAAAACAACCAATTTTTTCACACTTTTTAAGTTATCAGTATTTTTTTAAGGTTTTAATGGGAGTTTTTGATAAACTTTTTAGTGTGAACTTATTGCCAACTTTTGTAGCTATGAAACGAAACAACTTTTATGCCTGTATGACCTCTAATATCGGCAGAAATGGCAAAATAAATGAACTGAAACGCACTCAATAAAAAAAAATAAAAAGGCCGTCTTTTCAAAACAGTAGGGGCAAAATGCCTTATTATGGTGGATTTGTCGATAAATTTAATGGGTCGGACACCGGTGAACAGACACACTGTATAATAGTGATAGGTCTTGTTAATTATTTTGTTCGCCTTATTGGCAAAATGCATTCAACAAGTCTTTACAACTTGTTTTTGGTGTAAACGATGAATGAAAACGGTAGAAATCACATACTTTTATTATATATTTTATAAGCGGGTTTAAAAATAGATATGGTCTATAGACGCTAAAGTAAGTTTATACGGGTAAGTATTTTCAATCTTCAGTGGAAATAGAGTTTATTTAAACAAACAAGTTCTTCAATTAATTTGGTTTCCTAAGGCTAATCTGAACTTTGACGACATTCTTGAACGTCACAAACTCACAAGTGAAAATATGTCGTACCTACCGCTTAAAAAATATGTAAAGGTGAGTACAGACTAGAGGATTTACTTATAAACTTGTAACAAAACATCGAGCTGCTCTAATGTGTTACCCTTTCATGAACCAAATAATGAGCACGACGCTCGACGCTTTGTTACAACTTAATTTTGCAAACAAACAACGTTAAATTACATGGAAATGTGCGAGAAAATGCTCAAGTGTGAATGTGAAACGATTGGGTCAATTCAAACATTTTGAAATACCTTCTTACGGAATCCACCCTTGCTGTTTACGTGACTTTCTAGAAAGTTTCCGTAAGTTACTTGGTAGTCAGTCTGCTAAGCAAATACATTCTATGATTTTTTATTATTATTTCGCAACCCTGTTTAAAGGTACCATTCCGTACCCGACCGCAGGCAGTAACTGCATGCGACATGTCGCAGCGTCATGTCGCGGCAACACGTCGCGTCGTCATGTCACTGCAGTCATGATTCCGAACCCGACCGCAGGCGGCAGCAGCCCGTATTCCAGTTGGTAGATAGAAAATACAAAGACGTGTTATCGCTCGAGCGTTGGCGGCACTACTGGTCTGCGGTCGGGCTGCACGTGTCGCCTGTCACTCGCCCGTATAAGCCAACGACGTGTCGCTAGCTACGGAAGGTATTTAATAGAAACCAGTCTTGTCGTGGCGACACGTCGCCTGCAGTTGCCTCCTGCGGTCGGATTCGGAATCATGACTGCAGCAACATGACGCCGCGACGTTTCGCCGCATCATGACGCCGCGACGTGTCGCCGCAACATGACGCCCCGACACGTCACGTGCGAACGGGTACGGAAAATAAAAAAAAAATCATGGAATGGTACCTTAACGTAGGTAATTTCTGAAAAAGGTCGAGAGAAGCCCTTTAGATGCTTTCAAAGTTGTTAAAGGTTGAGAAAACGTTCGTCTTACAAAACAATCAAATAAACTGGCTATTCAGAAATTTTCTTGTGCCCTCGGCATTAGTTTGAAAGGTAGGCAGTACTATCGAGGCTTCAGTTGGTCTGTTCTTCTCCTTTTGTTCCAGCCATAAATCTTGGAGTAATATTTTGCGTTAGATTCTTTATACAAAGAAAACTGCAGCGTGCGTGGAGGAGGGGGAAGGGAGGATACAGCCGAGTTTCTATCGCCTCTCTGTTTGTCTTTGCGTAACGCCGGACCTCCTAATCAAATACAAATAGACATTCCTGAAAATGAAAATTCTAGTTCAGTCAAAATCTTGAAATTAATGTACCTAGCGCTTAATTCACACACCTTCATGAGAATATTATTTTACACTATTGCGACACATGCATCACCTTATTTGCGTCGATTAGCGTAAATAAAGCTCGATTCGGTAAATAAAGAACCCGGGGGAATGTAAAAGCGGTAATTGCTATCAAAACGTTTCGTATTTCTTTCTACAGCGACTTTCAACAAGGTTTTCAGGAGCCTATGCGGCGATAAGTCCCCCCTCTTTGAGGATTGGCTAGATAGGTGCCACGGTGTCGCCTGACGCAGGTCCTCACCGGACACGGCTGTTTCGGCAGGTTCCTGTTCGGTATCAGGCGGGAGGACACGGTGGAGCATACGGTAGTGGTCTGCCCGGCTTGGGCAGAGCACCGCCGTGTCTTCGTGGAGGCGATCGGTGACGGGGATCTCTCGCGTCCGGCCCTGGTCCAGGTCATGGTACGGAGCGATAGGGCATGGGCCGTCACCTCCTTCTGCGAAGCAGTAATGCTCGCGAAGGAGGAGGCGGAACGCGTGAGGGAGAGGCAAAATTCGCGGCCTCACGCCCCTAGCCGAAACGACAGAAGCTAGGTGCACGGTTCCAACTTCCGGCGTTCCTGGCCTCGGTCCACAGCACTGAAAAGTTAACCAGAAAAAACTTAACCGCTTCTCAGGTTGACTCTGAAGTGCCGTGTTTGACTGATGCGATGAACGCTTGGAAAGTGGGTTGTCCGGATACGAAGCAGCCCGAAAACCCGTCATCCCAGAGATAGTGGGATGAGCCGTTCTGTAGGTTGGTACAGAATAACCTCATTAATACGTCCAAGCGTGCCCGCCTGCTGGCTGTGGGAGAATGGGAGTCGGGCCTCTGGCGTCAGGCGCTACCGTCACTCAACATAGGCGCTATGTTGGGTGATACCACTTTCCGGCTCGCTACAAGTCTGCGTCTGGGCGCTCCTTGCGGGGCTCCACATCGCTGTCAATGCGGTGAAGCAGTCGACCGCCTCGCACACCATGACCTTTCCTGCAGCAAGAGCGCTGGTCGGTTGGCACGGCACGCAAGTATTAACTACATCATCCGTCGGGCTCTTGTCACCGCCGCGGTGCCAGCTGTCTTAGAACCCAATGGCTTGGCACGCGATGATGGGTAGAGGCCAGACGGAATGACCATAATGCCTTGGAAGTTGGGTAGCCCTTTGGTGTGGGATGCAACCTGTGTCGACACCCTTGCGCCATACCATCTTCCTAGCACGGCGGGCTGTGCCGGGGCGGCTGCTGCAGGTGCAAAAAAGCTCAAACGGCGTAAATATAACAACCTTATTGGTAGCTATATTTTTGAGCCGTTTGGGGTTGAAACACTAGGGCCGTGGGGTCCGAGTGCTCATCGAATATTCCGGGACATCGCCAAGCGGTTGGTAGACTCTTCACGTGACCAGAGGGCTGGCCAATTCTTAGGACAATGGATCAGTATTGCCATCCAACGTGGCAATGCTGCCAGCCTTTTGGGGACTTTTAGGCTGACAGCGATGCGAACGAATTTTTTGATGCCCAGTGAGCTCTTCTTTTAATTTTATTTTCTTATTTGTATAGTTAGATAGTTTTTAATTTAGTGTTAAATTGTATATTAAGATTTCAAAATAAAATAAAAAGATTTGTCATAAACAAAAAAATCGACTCCATAGTTTATCTCATATAATTAAATTATAAACTATTTATTTTAAATTCCAACTAGTCGTTTCCTATGGAGAAGAGTCAGCATTAAACTCCACTCTTTTAAAAATAAATGGCGTTTAAAATGTTTTCAAATTACAGTGTTATTATTATGTACCTATGCGAAAACAGTGCAGGCCTGTCAACAAGTAGGTATCTACCCAAAAAAAAAAAATGGTCTAAAAATCAGCAGTCTATTATGCCTACAACGTTCACATTCACAAAATAAAAGTATCTTTAATAAATAAAATAATAAAATAAAATCCTATTGAAACCAAAAGACATGATTGCCATTACAACGTTATCGCTGATAGAATGTCACTTTATCTAGCCCAGTGGTCGGCAAACTCATTACTCAAAGAGCCAAATATCAATACTATATCAACCAAGATTTTTATGAGAGCCAATCCTTTCTGTGTGTCCAAATTGTCTCAATACACTTTTCTTAATCCTTAAAACCCCAAACCTCTTTAATTCCACAACGCTTCCTAAAATTAACTTGCTAAGAAGTACCTAATAATAAAATAAAGCCTTCTTACTAATTACAAGTTAACCTTGGAAAACTTTGAAAGGTACAGCACATGATTCATTTTCGATGTCCTGTAAAGTTATGGTGAAAATAATACGTTTTTTTTTTTGGAATAAAGTTTGAATTTTGAATAAAACTTGATATCTTGCCCGATCCCCGTGAGATAGGCTCACACTTAGGCGATTAACACACGGCACCGCTCGACCGCGCGGTAGGAGCAGTTTGCGGTAGAAACGAGCACCGCTCGACCGCGCGGTCGGGCGGTGTACGTGTGTTAGGCATCTACGGATTTATTAGAGGCCAATGCGACATGAGATCCGCTTCACCGCCTACCGCGGCGGTGCGCGGTAGGAGTAGTTTGCGGTAGAAACGAGCACCGCTCGACCGCGCGGTCGGGCGGTGTACGTGTGTTAGGCATCTACGGATTTATTAGAGGCCAATGCGACATGAGATCCGCTTCACCGCCTACCGCGGCGGTGCGCGGTGCCGTGTGTTAATCGCCTTATCGATATAATTTGTACAGAACCGCTCTCTATACGCCAAATGCGGTTCGCGAGCCGTGGTTTGCCATAGGAATGTTGTTGTAGAACAATGATATCAACTACCTATAAGAAACAAGTGGTTGTAGAATGTTCAATCTGACGCGTAAAACAGTATTTCTATCGACACATCGCCACATCGATCTAGCCTAATAATATCATCCGTTTTTTTTCAGACTATACCAAACCCGAGAAGTGCTTGAAACAAATGGAGATGTAATCAAATACATGCGACATGAACACTTCTTGTTTGATCCGGTGCTTTCTTATCCGAACAAAGAAGAGGACATGCTGACCCTTATCAACGTACCTTATCACGTAAGTTTTTTTTCTTTAAGGCGTATTATTTTTTAATTTTTTTGATTCTCGTTCACCTGTCGTATCACGGTCCGAAGCAAAACATTAGTTGGCATGATAATTTTATTTTCAAAACCTTTTTATTACTTTTACTATACCTAGTTATCGTTGACTACAAAATGGTCAAAGTCTTAAGTTCAAATATGTGTGCAAAATTTGTACAGAATCGCCTCAATCGCCCTAGCGTACAGCATTCTTTCTATGGAAATCCGTGCAATGCACATTTATCAGCTTAGTCTCGTTTCAAGTAGGTGATCTTGTCCCCCAGTTTACGACGGGGCGTCGCCGCACTCATGGCTGGGCGATAGGTGTGCGCTGATATAGGCTGACGCAGATAGGGGCGAACCGTGCCGCAACAGAACGCATAGCAACGAACATCACTTTTGTAGGTATATTTTCTATGAATCAACGCATACTACAGGCCGGCCGCAACGCAGTTTTTTATATGAAAATGCGTTGTGTTGCGGCCCGTTGCGGCTCTAATATACGCTTGGCTTTAGGATGATGATTAACTAGCGCGCGTCCAGCATATTACCTATGCATAAAACCACGCAACATATTTTGATGAGGTTTTCACCATCGTTTAGATAATTTATTCCGGAAGGTTTATGCATACTGACCATCCGTGATACTGACAGTAACCGATCACTGTAGTCGAAGCAAACTCAAACTCAAAGCATTTATTTCAATTAAACCATTTACAGGCACTTTTGAATTGTCAAGGGGTCAGTCAGTCAGAAATATGAAGCTTGTTGCCCATTCCAAAGCGTAGGTTCCTATGGAGAAGAAGGGAACGGACACTCTTTTAAATCATAATATTCTTACAAAATATTGGTTACATCATTCATGTTGCCATTTTACATGTGAGAACAATAAGATTAAAACAATTAAAAAATTAAAATGAGCCGTGGCAGATAAGAGATGACCAGTCCCTACTGATGGCGCCCGTTCACGAATATGACGCATGGATCAGCACCGTTTAGCTCAACCATTTTGAAGGGAACTTAACGATCCAACACACACGCCACCACCAGACGAGACAGTTGAGTGAGCATGACATACTCTCAGCCGCCAGGGTACATCAAGTCAATGAAAGACGTACCTACCCAGTAAATGGTAGCTTTATAGAAGGTACATGGTCACAGTGCTCACACATATGCTATGCAATTATACAATAGCTCTTTGAGATTATATTATACATTTGTACATACACAAAGGTAGTGACTGAGTAGCAGATAGGGCTCTTGCAGTTACTCGATTAGATGACTCTCTCTATTCATGCGCTTACTCATCTTCAACTCAATCTTATAGCCGGTGAGACGCGATTTGTGCGACTCTCCTTTCACCTACGATCAGCAATATATGAGATAACTTTTTTTTGTTCGGCGATTAGTCCCACCAAAAGTTGTGGCGTCTATTAATGAAACGCATGTTGATTATTCCTTAAGATCTCTAGATTACAGTGGTAATAATAAATAATTTAATTCGTCTAACGGGAATACTGAGAAATACGATCATAACCTAAACATTCACAAATTGAGCTGTTTCAGATTGTTTACTGAGTAAGTTGGCCACATCGGTATTATAATTTTTCATTTCATTTTATTTATTTGCACACCATAATGTGAATTAAGTTGTTACAATTAGGCTTAAAGCTAAGATACAGTTATGGACCCTGCATGGGCACAGCAACATTAGTAAGGATAAATAATTAAAATTAAATTAAATAAGTAATTATTGCATTTTAGAACACATATAATTCTTAATTAAATTAAATGTATTTAGTAAAACTTAGTAAAATAGTGCACCGTTCAGTAATAAATAGTATTAATATAGGGTATTGTGAACTATTCATGAAATAAGAAATCACATAAATGTAAAATATACACACATATTCATTACAATACGAAGAAGATAGTATTTCATCTAAAATACATGCAAGCCGCTCCACCTCTCATCTTGATACCGTGTCCAAGATAAAAATACTTTAATACCGCACGCTAAATGTTACATGTGCACAGCAGCCAACGTCTTTAGGGGCATGAGGAACAGGGTGTAAAGTTCACTCATCCACCATAGAAAAGGGGGGATCCTCCAACCAGACGGGTGTTGTGTCTGGCGGGCCGACTGCCCGACTGTAGATTTCGAATAGTCTTATCTATGTCGTTCGCGCGGTAAACTCTAATTGAGCGATGCAGGATTTGTGTGACGTCATGTCTTTGATGCGTAGTTCGTATATGGCGGTGTAACCGCTACATCACTCCCCTCCGGAGACCGGAGGTCGATAGTGGGCTGAGTCTTGTATCTTGCGATGCTTCACAGTGCCAGCTAAGGTTCCAGTGAGTCGGAACCGGGTGCCGCATAGTTCGCGGTGAGTCGGAACTGTCTGCGGTGATTCCCCAGTGAGTCGGGGTGGCGCTGCGTCACGATCCAGTGAGTCGGATGTGGTATAGCACCGGGTTGTGGCTGACTGCTAGCGTCGACCAGGAGAGGGTAGAATGGGCTCTGCTTGTGAGACCGGCTGAAGATGCAGTTGCTGTGCCAAGGTTGCTGATGAGGCTGAGGGTGATGACCAGGAATGCGCGTTCGCTGCATGCTGGTGGTCAGGATACCCGTTGAAGCCGTGGGTGCTGGCTGTCTGTGTGACTCGCCTCACGAAACATTTCGGGAGTGATGATGACGTCACGCTGAAGTAGTTGCACGAAGGCTGCGTTGACGTTCATACTCGGGGTCACCAATTTAGGGGCATGAGGAACAGGGTGTAAAGTTCACTCATCCACCATAGAAAAGGGAGGATCCTCCAACCAGACGGGTGTTGTGTCTGGCGGGCCGACTGCCCGACTGTAGATTTCGAATAGTCTTATCTATGTCGTTCGCGCGGTAAACTCTAATTGCGCGATGCAGGATTTGTGTGACGTCATGTCTTTGATGCGTAGTTCGTATATGGCGGTGTAACCGCTACACGTCTGCCCACCAAACAGTTGCAACAGTAGTGTTAGAAATTGATGTCCTAGGTACAATACACACTTTCCTCAAACTGCATCTAGATGGTTTGCAAAAAACGGAAAATCCATGCGTTCACAAGTGATTGTACATTTGCAGCAGTCTCGGATAATGTCTTCGCACATTGCGGTGAAACCTTTTTACCTTTTCATATAATAGCTATAAAAAGATAGAATAAATACGAGGAAGATATAAATTCCAAAAAAAATTACTCCTGTTACGATTTTAATTAAATATTTTGCTCAATAATTAAGACTTCAAAAATAAAGTACTAAGCGACTTTTTAGCAGGCAGTAGATACTACCTACGCTACGGTTAGTGCAACAGAAAACAATGTGGAGTGGGTGTTTCTAAAATTAGTGCAAGTATTCTGGGTATGTATGATTCTTAAGCAAACAAGCCGCGAAGGCCAATTTAAAATGAAATTGCCACCGAATGTATCTTAGTTTGTCCCTTATTAAAGCATGTCCACAATGCATGCCCACAGTCTCCGCATACCAACTCTTTTTAGCGACTAATAGACTGCTGTAGTGTTGTTCCGTTCGTCAGTCAGCAGTCTGTGGGAGCCCTAACAAATGCTTTGTCTGGTAAACAGTTACATAAAAATTGGTTCCATTATGTAATGTGTACTTGAATTACACAGAGGCTCGCGCATCCCTCGGTCCAATTACGCTTTGCGAAGTGTTATTAATGATTCTACCTGTTCTACCTATGATTCCTGGAACGTGGTATCCGAGGTGTCTGTAGGAGCGGAATCGCATATTAATTGCAGGAAAGCCTAACTAATAGTATGCAATAATTATGTGTCTATTTTGGTTATTATCAATATGAAATGTAAGAGTCCACCTCTCGCCAAATCTATATTTTAAAACTCAAACTCAAAGCATTTATTTCAATTAAATCGATTAAGGTACCGTTCCATACCCGACCGCAGGCAGCAACTGCACGCAACGTGTCGCGGCCACACGTCGCGGCGTCATGTCATGTCGCTGCAGTCATGATTCTGAACCCGACCGCAGGCGGCAGCAGCTCGTATTCCAGTCGGTAGATAGAAGATACAAAAACGGGTAATCGCTCGAGCGTTGGCGGCACTACTGGTCTGAGGTCGGGCTGCACGTGTCGCCTGTCACTCGCCCGTATCAGCCAACGTGTCGTTAGCTACGGAAGATATTTCATATAAATTAATTGAAACTAATCGTTTCGCGGCGACATGTCGGTCGGCGCCTGCAGTTGCCTCCTGTGGTCGGGTACGGAATGGTACCTTAACAGACACTTTTGAACTGTCAAGAGTTTCGGTCAGTCACAAAGATGAAGCTGGTTGCCCATTCTAAAGTGTAGTAGGTACCTAAGTATAAGAATGGGTAAGAAACTCCAAAAAAAAAAGTGGTGTATTAAGGTCTTACGTTTGTGAGAGAGGCCGCAAATTACGAGTTGTAGGTCTTAGGTTCGACCCCTGACAGGCGCTTATGTATATAGTATATTATGTATATAGTCTTATGTATATAGTCTATGTAGGTTTGAGGAAAGCGAAAAGCTCCTCAAACTTGGAATCAACATTTAAAGTCGTGGTCCTGCTGAGCGAGCGCGCGAATGTTATCATCGTTGATTTCTGGTTACACTTAGGCCGCGGCCTCGAATTTTGCGGGCAGCGGGGCGGCGGCGGCGGCGGCGCGAGTAGTCACCGCTTGACTGGAGTGCACCGCTCGTTGCCCGCCCCCGCGCCGCTGTTTTCGAGAACCGGTCCATTTGATTTTACGCATAAGATCCTGCCGCTCCCGCGCCGCCGCCGCCGCCGCTCCGCTGCCCGCAAAATTCGAGGCAGAGGCCTTACACATGTTTCAGTTCTGTTTAACTTTGTGTTTGTGTTGTCTTTCATCACCACTGCTCTCAAAACGGTGAAGGAAAACTTCGTGAGGAAATATCCTCGAAACAGAAATTCGAAGACATGTGACATCTACCAACCCTACCAATTACGGCCCACTCCCTCTCACATAGAAGAGGCATGTGGCCCAGCAGTGGGAATATTATAGGCTGATATGCGATGTGTATGTTAGATAGCGATGTATATGTTAGATAGCGATGTATATGTTAGATAGCGATGTATATGTTAGATAGCGATGTATATGTTAGATAGCGATGTGTATATTAGATAGCGATATCAACGATGAGTTCGCTTTAACTATACCTACGAGTACCCTAGTTGTAAATGAGCCATACCACAGATGGGACACTCCGCAGTTTAGGTATGAAGCTATTCAAGAACGGGCGGGCTCCACTTGCTGGGCCAATTCAGTGAGTGTAACGTAGTCAGAAGATCTAGGAGTTACGCGATAGCAAGACAGGCAACTTCTACGTAAATATAACTGTAGGTAATTACCGATGTGCGACCTGAATTGAACTTAATTATTTCGTAGCAAGAGTCGCTTTTAACTTATATGATTTAGCGGAGTGTGCCATACTGCCTTTTATATTAATCATCGGCCATATACTCTTTTGGTTTAAACTAACCATATTCTATCAATCTAGATAAGCCCGTTTGCGACTTATAGCGAATTTTGCCAACAATGTTTTGTATTATATACCTACGAGTATGTTTTTTTTTTCAGTCAAAAAATAACTATATATTGTGTTGTGTTGTTTCATATCGTGAAATACAAAGCAATGCTCTATGTTGTGTTACGGCGAATTAAAACCATTTGAAATTATAAAAAAAAGTAGAAAGGAATATAATATTATTATATCGTAACATAGAGAGAGGCTTGTGGCTAAGTAATAATAACCGCACGGGTCGATCGATCAGTTAAGCTACTCTTGCCGCGGTTGGTCCGTGGATGGGTGACCATCTTTACATACCAAGACCCCTCCGTGCTCCGTAACTGGGTTGTGGAGGTCAGATAGGCAGTCACTCCATGTAAAATACTGGTATTCAGCTGCATCCGGTTAGACTGGAAGCCGACCCCAACGTAGTTGGGAAAAGGCTAAGCATATTGATTAATATAATATTATATCACATCTTAAAAAATGAAATTTCCAAGAATAGAAAACAATTTTCCGATAAAAGAAACTTAAATCAATATAAGGAAAACATCGGTATGACATGATTGGACCGGAGTGGCAGGAACTAGTTGAACCGCATGTACTAGTTGGAAGCCGCAGTTTTCGATATTTTCTCATTATTTTTTATTTTCAATGAAGTTGTGAGTTACTGCCACCGTGATTGTTAGAAATGAACCTAACAAAACAAGCAGATATACGTATGACATGTTATTATGTTATTTTTTATTTGTTTCTCTTCTGTTTTTTTTTTTTTAGTTCTTTGTGTGGATATTGTGTGCCTTACCTGAGTCAAATAAATGTATTTTCTTTCTTTCTTTACTATAAATTTACTAGCTAATCTCCGCACAACGCGGTGAGTACCTTGTAAACACGATGACATCCGATGTTATCGTGTTTTATATACCTATATAATATTATAAATAGTAGCTCATGGCAAACTAATGCAGCCACACGGGTCGATTGGGTTAAGCTACGCTTGCCGGGGTTGGCCTGTGGATGTTTCTTGCCCGTTCTTCTCCATAGGTACCTACTACGCTTTGGAATGGGCAACTAGCTTCATATTTTTGACTGACCGACCCCTTGACAGTTCAAAAGTGCCTGTAAATGGTTGAATTGAAATAGTTTGAGTTTGACGGGTGACCATCTTTATATACCGAGTCTCCTCCGTGCCTCGGAAAGCACGTTAAGCCGTTGGTCCCGGCTGTCATTCGTGGATCTTTGACTGTCGTTACGGGTCTTCAGAAGCCCGGAAGTCTGGCAACCAGTCTTAATTAATGAATGATATATTTATTTGTAAGAATATAGGTTGCTAACATGAGTTCTTAAGATCTATGGGTTTCACTATATTCGGCATTTCAGCCGCGCAAATATTCAGATTTTACATCTTGGTTCAATAGCATGCTGTACACATTTAGTAGTTAGCAATAATATTAAAATACAAAACGTAGTTCATATTAATTTAAATTTAGATTACAATGCAATTGATAAAATTAAATACAATTCTATTCATTTAAAATAATCAAGAATAATGAAAATGTATCAATATTATTTAAATAATGTAAATATGTAGATGTCATATTAACTATAATAATAAATTTTACATTTTATACTCAAAATATTCATTGATGGAATAAATACATCTCTCACACAACCAGTTTTATAACTTTCTATTAAATTCTAAATCTGTAGCACTTCTAAATTCTTCGGCTAAGTGGTTATATGTATAACAATTTTTGTTGCAAACTTTGAGTCTATTACGCGGGACTACTAGTGGCTTTTGTACTACTTTCCTCTTTGACATAGCCTTTTCATCTTTTTCAAAAAGCGACCAATTGTTTCTTACAAATTTACAGGTTTCAAACACACACACATCAAAATAAGTCTGCGATCAGTTTGAAAAAATTAAATCTTTTTTGGTATGGTAGACTATAATATAATTTCTTCTTCTTTTTAGATTCTTTACTTAAAAATATAGAATTAGAATACAAAACAAAAAAAACAAATTCAATTGTTTTTCCAAATTCAAGATAAAAAGTAACGAACGCAACGGTAATGTTTTCCCATTGTTTTTCTTATTTGTGCTTATATTTATATATAATTAGGTGTATTTATTATATTTATAGTTTTTAATAGGCATATAGGTATGTATATATTTTAAATAAATATTTTTTTCCTCTATTCTCGCTATTGCACCTACCACTGTTTGTCTCTGCATCACCCAAAGGTTGACTGGTAGAAAATGCCTGTGGCATTAAGTCCGCCTCTGTACGTGTATGTGCTTGAAGTATGAATAAATAAAAAGAAACAAAATCCAAGCTTACGCTTATTCAAAAATCTGAGTTAATTGATTTTAACGGATTTATAATATTTTTTCGAGGAATGTTATTATTGATAAAAATATGCCAAGAGGATTATTACGAGCAAGAATTGTAACTTTGAGGGAAGAAGGATATTCCGCGAGAGGAATAGCACGCAGAGTTGCTGTATCCCAATCCTGTGTCGTGGCCACGTTGCCGAGGTACCACGGCATGGATAATTTAGCTGAGCGACCCCGCAGTGGTCGCCCAACTGTTCTGACTGCTGCTCAGAAGCGCTATATCAGATTGCAGCCCGTGAACTAACAATCAACGCCACTACAATAAAAGAAAAACCACCACCAACCAGAAGTGCGGGCCGCCTCTGGACTTGAAGTTAGCACTCAGACCATTCGGAATTACTTACACCAGGCTGGACTACGAGCACGGAGGGCTTGGCGAGCACCTCTGAATTCACGGCAACGTCAGCGATGGAGATTACAGTGGGCTAGGCTCCGGCAAAATGAAGAAGATGAAGAGGAAAACATTAGGCAAAACTGTCTTTTCGTTGACGAATCGCGAATCAATACTCATCCAGATAACCGACGTGTCCGTGTCTGGAGAAGACCTGGAGACTCTGAAAGGCAAAGAACTGCCACTGGGACCGTTCAGCAATATGGTATTTCAGTGTCCTTTTGGGGTGGAATTATGATTGGAGCTAGAACGCCTTTGATCCCGTATCGTGGCTCCATGACGGCACATAGGTACAAAACAGTCACTATTGATGGAATTGTCAGACCATTCCGAGTAAACCATGGGCACCAATTCGTACTGGTCGATGATAATGCGCCCGCACATCGAGCTCAACGAGTCAATGCTGCTCTCCGAGAATACGACATCACAAGGTTAGACTGGCCTGCCAGCTCGCCTGACTTAAACCCAATAGAGCACGCGTGGGATGCTTAACGCCTTACTCACATCCAAAAATACTGCTACTGGGATGTCTTTTTTATTGATAGCATCCATAATTTCTTTAACTAATTTAAAACATACCCAAGATGTAGATCTTTGCTTATAAATACAAAATCCTTATGGCTGTAAGATTTTATTTATTGATTAAGACTTTACAAATGTTTAATATATATAAAAAATTAAAACTAATATATTATTATGCAAACTAAAATATAGCGTCGAAAAATTCATCCGCATCGCTGTCGACTGGTAGTGTGCCCAAGAGACTGGCCGCATTGCCACGTTGTATGGCAATGCTTAGCCTCTGGCCAAGGTAAAAACCAGCCCTTGGGTCACGGGAAGTGTCAAGCAGTCGTTTAGAGATTTCAGTGAATAGACTATGAGCACTCGGACCCCACGGCCCTAGGGTTTCAACCCCAAACGGCTCGAAAATATAGTTGCCTATGAGGTTATTATACTTTCGCCGCTTGAGGTTTTCTGCAGCCGCAGCGGCAGCGCCAGCACAGCACGCTGAGCCAGGAAAATGGGATGGCGCAAGAGTATCAACACACGTTGCGTCCCACACTAAAGGCCTACCCACCTTCCATGGAAATAAAGACATGCCGTCCGGTCTCTTGCCATCATCGCGTGCCAAACCATTAGGTTCTAGCACAGCTGGAACGCCGACGGTGACAAGAGCTCGTCGGATGATGTCATTAATGTTCGCGTGCCGCGCTAAGCGACCAGCACTTCGGCTGCAAGATAAGCCGTGGTGTCCGAGGCTGTTGACAACTTCGCCACAGTGACAGCGATGAGGAGAACAACAAGGGGCTCCTAGTCGCAGGGAAGCAGCGATGCGGAAGGTAGTGTCGTCGAACAAAGTGCCTAAGTTCGATGACGGTAGTGCATGAAGCCACAGGCCCGACTCCCATTTACCCACTGCCAAAAGGCGCGCACGCTCCGCAGCAGTAGCAGACGTGTCAAGTAAATTGTTCTGTACTACTCTGCAGAGCGGCTCATCCCACCGTCTCTGGGAAAATGGGTTGTCAGGTGGATCTGAATTCGGGCAAGCGAGTCTCCAGGCATTCATAGCCTCGGTGAGGCACGGCACATCAAAATTAATCAGTTTGGGGGCTAGGATTTTCCTGATTAATTTCTCAGTACCGTGGACCGAGGATATGAAAGCCGGTAAACTAATACTGGAAATTTTGCGAACGCCGAGGCCTCCCATACGGATAGGAAGAGTAGCTTGTGCCCAAGCTCGGTCGTCCATGGCCACATTTAAGATTGAGGTTAATGTATGCCGGATAATTTGGTCCATTTTGTCTAAAAGATGAGTGTGTTTCCATAAATGAGAAGCGCGAAGGAAATATATTAATTTAGGGCCGAAACAGCAGTATCGAATTAAGGTTATGGCCGAATGCATGTTAATTTGGAGCAATCTTTCCGAAACGTCATTGAAATTTTTAATTTTTTCCTCAATAAAAACGGGAAAGGAATCCTCGAAGATAGGTGACCCAAGCAGTCGGAGAGAGCTTTTTTCAATGATTTTAATTTCTGGGGCTACAGCGTTAAATTTTGAAAGTGTGTGATGTCTGTCAGTACTGTCCGCTAAATATAGTTCACATTTCGAAAGGTTGAGTTCAAGGCCAATGGAATGTAGTTCATTTTTAAGGAATTTAAGGTCATTTAAAACAGTATCTACATCGCCTCCCAAGGTTCCATCATCGAGGTACCAAACGTTAAATTTGGAATTTAGCTGACGAATAATTGGGTGAATGGCTAAACTGAAAATCACTGGCCCGAGGGGGTCACCTTGTTGACAACCAACAGCAGATTCCACAAGGTTGTCTCGAAACAGTAATTTAGAGGGGTGTCTGTAACATTGCCAAAGGAAACTATAAATTTGGGGTATTTCTTTTTTAGTTTCTGCCAGCAAGGTGTCCCTATTAACAGAATTGAAGGCATTCTTTATGTCTCCTTTGTCAGAATTTAGGTAGGTCGACAAGGCGTGTACGGCAGCCTCACAGCCCCCTTTGGAGCCGTAACCTAGCTGCAGGGGCTGAAATTTTTCCGAAACAGCCTCACTATAAAATTTACAACAAATCTTGGCTGCCATACGACGGTAAGTAGTGCCCACGGCAACGGAACGAATGCCGCCATCCCTCTTACGCAGGGCGCATAGATTGGCCTCGTACAGAATGTCTATGACGGACTCGTTCACCTTGCCAGAGAGCATGAGGTTAATCAAAGCCGTAAGCTCCTTCAAGAGCAACTCACCAGCTGTCCCGGCGCCTGAACAAATAAGGTCCTTAAGGTGCTGAGGACTCAGGCCGTTGAGGCCGCCAGCGGAGCCGCTCCGGAACGAGGAGACGGCTGTGACTAACTCTCGACCTGTGATGGTGAGGGAGTGATTATCCAGATCAGGGGGGTCGGGAAAAGAAAGACCATCCACTGGGGCAGGGTGTTTGCTCTCCAGAGCTGCGAGTGTGTCTGGAGAACATGTTGCCACCACATCACTACTAAAAAGAATCCTGGCTGCTCCGCTTATGTCACCTTCCCCTAACTTAGATTCTACCAGATGGGATATACCTCTTGAGGAGTTATATCTTTGTGTCGGCAATTTTGAATCTAAATTAAGAGCCGAAATATTACAGTTTTCTTTAATTTGTGCAGTTAAAGTCTTTTTGGTTGCCAAATTCTTCTGTACATGTAGAATTCTGTAAGGGAAGGTGAGCAGCTGTTCCCAAGCACTTTGCGAGTTCTCTCGGGCGGCAAGACGAACGCAACTGGCTAGGTGTTGTGCCACTAGAGGTCTAGCGCCACGGGGAACTCGCTTCAGAACAGGAATAGAGTTTTTGAATTTTGAAAGGGTTTTCCAAAATGGGTCAAAAGTGGATGTAGCTGGTGTAGTTAGTGTAGCTGTTGATAGAGGGTCTGGGAAGGGTGCATTTGGTGGTCTGTGCACCTTTCCAATATGCACATTCAGACCCCGCTTACCTTTAAAAAACCGTGCCAGGGTACACAGCGGACATCTCACCAGGGTGCTCTGCAGTGATGTTGAAGGTTGACAAGCACTACCACTGTCATTCACAACATCGCTGCTGCCACTAAACATATAGTTTAAAACCTATAAATTAACTAAAATAAAAATAACAACAATATAAATTAAATTACTAAAAAAAACACACTTATACGTCTATGTGACACCGATTGACAACTTGGACGGGCGCTGCGCATATAAATAAGTACTCTGTGCGCTGCGCCTCCGATACATTCTGACGCAGCCCTGGCAACCGAAGCAGGATGACAGACGGACTGTCGTCGCGTCCTCCAGTGGCACAGTGAGTGAAAATTCACTGCAGTGGCGTCCTCAGCGTCGTCAAGATTTTTCTTTACGCAGACAGAGATTTTCCATACGGCGCCACAAACGGTATCACAATCGCCAAAGATCAATAACATTAACACAAAGATCTTGCACAGCTATAGCTATAATCTGACTGTAGGTATGTCATACCAAACTGGTCTTATGTGCTTTAACCAGGTCGCGAATGTATGGTATTTTGATTTTATTCGTTCAATTCTAATGTATTTATGGTCACTGCAGCAGATAATTCTTCAAGAGAACATCAAAAATTTATAATAACATTAATATTATTATTTTTCAAAAGTGACATTCATTCACATTCATGTCAATTCATTTTATTACCTTTAATGAAACCTTTGCTTATTGAAACCGTTATGTTGACTACACAATACATCAAGGTTCTCTAAGAAATTTAAAAACCTTTTGCTCATTACTTTCTCAAATATTTTTGAAAGTATGGGAGCCAAAGTAATTGGTCTATAATTATTTGCCTCAGATCTAGATCCTTTTTTGTGGAGGTGTTTTACAACAGAACATTTTAAACTGTCAGGGAATATACCCTTTTCCAAAAATAAATTAATTATGTAAGTCGAGGGTTTTGTTAAAGTTAAGAAATTTTATTTGATCATATTAGTACTAATGTTATCATATCTGACTGAGTTTGTATTTTTTAATTTCATAGCTGTCATAAATATTTCCATACGAATAGCCGGTTCTAGATAAATTGAGATTTATTACAAACAATATTTTTTGAATTTTGGGCGTTTCCCTTTTTACCAAAGTTGATAAAGTAATTATTAAAGTGTGTTGCTATATCATCACCTTCTTTTAATATATTTTCCCCATCCAAAATTTCTCTAATTTCATTACTAGCATTATTCTGTTTAAGTTTATCATTTATGTCCATGCAGCTTTACATTTATTGTTTGCTTTCTCTATGTATTTATTATTATTATCCCTTTGTATCGCATTTACACATTGCCTTAGTTTGTTGCTATATTTTCTAAATTTTTGTTTATTGTGGGTAGTCTTATTTTTATAATAGATACTTGTAGTTTTCTCTTTATTATAAATTACTTTTTTAGTCCTTTAGTTACCCATTTTGGGTTAACAGAGTGAGAGTTCATCTTAATTTTAATCAATGGGAAACACAGTTTATAGAATAGACAAAGTACATTGTGCAATAATTAAATGGCTTTATTTACGTCTTTTTCCAAGTATTCTTCTTCAAAATGATAGCTTACTAATACAGTAATTAAATTTGTCTATATTTTCTTTACTTACCAAGGGGTATCGTATTACCCAGTTACTGGGTTGTGGAGGTCAGATCGCTTCATGTAAAATACCGGTATTCAGCTGCAATCGGATGCAGCTGAATGGCTGAGCGATCTGACTGGAAGTAGGCTGTAGTATATAGTTGGGAATAGGCTAGGCAGATTGATTGATATAATATTATAAATGCCAAAGTGTGTTTAATTGTTTGTTTGTGACGCTTTCACGCTAAAACGGCTAAACATATTTGGAATAAATTTGGCTCATGAGTAGACCATGACATGAGCTCATGATTAGAACCAATATTCCTACGGGATCTAAGCTTATGCGGGTGAAACCGCGGGAAAATAAACAGACATGATGTTATCTTTTTGGGAGGTCACCAGGTTGTTACTAGAAGTATGAGTTGAGCAAAACTGTATTTTTATGTTATATCGTGTTTAAATATTGATGTCACATCTGTGAAGTTAATACAATTTTTTTTAAACTGATATTTCAAGATATATAACTAACTTGAAATAACCCAGTATAAATATATGAATCTGTATTTTTACACCTAGTAATCGGCCTAGCGATCTTACTTACCGGGATGTATGCATTAACTATATAATAAGTAGTTAAACATCCGGTTTATTTAAGTTTAGAACTTGCCAAACTCTAGCATTCCATATGGGTAAATTCAAAAAGTTCAATACCTACGCGGTCAAAATGTATGGAACAGCAGATTTTTTAAATAACCGACGAAAAATTTTAACGGACGAGGGTTCAGAATCATGTACTGAATCCATGGTATCAGTTTTCGCGTCGATGTCCCTTCCACCCTGTATAATGAGTAGTTAAGCATCTAACCTAAATAATCTAAGTTCTTGAAGTTTAGAACTTGCCAAACTCTAGCATTAAATATGGAGAAAGCCCGCGAAATTCAATTTTATTTCTTGAAACATTATGCGGCCTTTTGAATTTCGCGTTGAAGGGATCACCTTAAATAATGCTACAGTCGAGTTTTTCAAATTCTCGACTTCTGATTCTTAAACCATAAACCGGGTGAGTGAAATTTAGATAAATATCGTTAATATTCTAGGATAATAAATGGCTACTTAAATTTAAATGGGTATTCTTAATTTACACATACTCATACATGATTACATCGCCTCCTTGGTTGACAATACATATTGTAGATATATCATCTGTCATTAATTGTTTATGGAACCGTTTAAAGGTGTTATTGTGCAGTGTGTACTCAGCGGCATGCATTTCAGATTATCTTTGAAACCTAATTTGCCACATCACCTCCCCCGATAATTGGCTTAATGTGAACCGCAGACTAACTTGGATATGAGAATATTCTGGCAATTACGACATTCTCTAGGAATAGTTTTTCGGGTTCTGTAGTAAACAAGGAACAATTATAGTTTCGCCATGTCCATCTGTCTGTCCGCGGCTCAGAGACTCTTTGAACTAGAAAGCTGTAATTTGGCATGGGTATACATATTAATCAAGCCGACAAAGTAGTAGAAGAAAATTTTTTGGGATCCTCCCCTACACGTAATGCGGGGTTTTTTTTTTCTCATCTTTCCCATGGTGAGGGGTATCGTTGGAAAGGTCGTTCAAAAATATTGTGAGTTTGTTAGTAAAATTTGGGATCCGATTATTAAGCTTTAAAGTGCTAATTTTGGTTAGAGTCAAGTGTTTACCCTCTCTGGCAGCTAAATGGTTGGATTTGGATATGTGAAAAAATCACGGCTGTAGTTTAAATAACGAAATTAAAAGAAAAACTATCACAGCTAAGTTAGCTTTATAAGTTAATGAGTAATAATCGACCAACTTACATTTGCGGTTGCACAAACATGTTCTCCCATACGGAATGTATGGTTTCAACAACAACAAAAATTCGAAGACACGTGGCATCCTTCAGGGCCAAAGAACCTTTAAACTTTTTTTTTTTGTGATAAAATGAAACAGGACGCTGTAAAAGTGCTGAGATTAGCAAGCGTCTAATTTATTCCAAATTTGTTCGTTAGCATCAAGAAATTTATACAAAACGCGTAAACAATACAATCACGTTACATAAATCAATATTAAATATTTCAATTACTTGGCTGAAATAGTTACTGTAAAAGAATATTTAAAAACACTTATAGTTTATAAATTATATAAAGTGTTATAATTTATCTAATCCCATAGTAGGTTGGTACACAAATTATGTTTTTTTTTTAATTTTAAGTATTAAAAAAAAGAAACCCTAATTACATTAGATAAATGTAGTTAAGCAGGAGTATGTAAGGATCATAGCAGGGGCGTGAGTTTATGTATGTAAAGCAGACTGATAAGTTAAGTTTTAAAGTGTCCGACAGGGCCCATAATAATCTTAATAAAAGTAACCACCTAAGTACTCACACATTCTGGAATGCAATAAATTATTGAGTATTATACCGCGTAGTCGCGTAGGGGTGGGTAAGCCGTAGCCACGTAGCAGGCGGCGTAGGCATCGCGTAGCCGTAGCCGCGTAGCAGGCGGCGTAGGCGTCGCGTAGCCGTAACCACGTAGCCATAGCTGCGTAGCTGTGTAGGCGATGTTTGTCTACAAGTTGCGTTCGGATCTGGGAAAGCGTTTATGCGTCATCTTTCGCTAATTATTTTCATTTAGAAACTGTGTAAGCATGCTATTTGTTATATAAACAGCAAATACTTTAAAAACATGTTTTGAGTGGGTTTAATAGTCAATTCTTATACATCACACACTTAAACTAGACATTTATCACGCGCACAATAAATAGAAATATTGGCAGTCTAGCGGAATGATCAATATTTTTGTCTGTAGTACCTACTTGCGGAGTAATTTTATTTACTGTGTAAATTAGGTGTATTTGACTAAGTACTTGTAACTTTTCAAACTAATCACATTCAAAACGAATTAAGCAAGGGAGAGCATTGTACGAAACTAACACTAACACAAGCTTGCATGAACATAGATCTGTCCTACCACCCACTCACACTCTGTCACTGTCCTTTACTGGTTGAGACGCAAATTGACGATTTACAAATTTCAATCAAGTTAGAACATGGCCCGAGCTGCACCCTATAGGATTTCTTTTTTTTTTAAAACGTTTCCCCACACTAGGAATTTCTCTAGGAAATGTATCGTGGGTGCGTTTACAACCATTTAAACTCACATACACAAACAGCCAGACCCGGAACAACTACTTGTAGGTCATACAAGTATTTGTTCCGTGTGGGGATCGAACCCGCAACACGAAGTGCAGCAGTCAATTGCTTTAACCACTGCGCCAACCGTGCCGTCAAAAAATTAAAAAATAAAATTCCTTAGCTTAAAAAATAAAATTCCTTAGCTTAAAAAATAAAATTCCTTAGCTTACAAAATAAAATTCATAAAATGAAATTCCTAAGCTACGCATTATTTTATTTGTTGTTTAGAACAAAAGTGACAGTAGGGGCAAAGTTTTGTCACCGTCTGAGGGGGATATTACGATATATATCTAGGATCAAATCTTTTATCCTGCATACAATTAAATTAAATCTCCTATACATCCATACTAATATTATAAATTCGAAAGTAAATCTGTCTGTCTGTCTGTCTATCTGACTGTCTGTCTGTTACCTTTTCACGGCTAAACTATTAAACGGATTTTCTTAAAATTTGGCACATAGGGTAATTTATGCTTTTGGTAAGAATTAAACAATTATGCGTATCAGCGTTTTTGTAAAATCATTCCCCCAAAGGGGTAAAATAGGGGTTGATTTTGAAATACACATGTAATATTGTATTTTTTTTGTGTCTTCTTTTCAAGAGATTTAAGGGATTGGAAATATAGTTATAGTCCGTATCTTGAATTAACATTTAGTCTTTACTTAATTAAAATCGGCCCACTGTCAAAACTTATTACAATTTAAAGTCATAAACCAACCTTTCTAATGTGTAGGTTAATATGTAATAGGTTGGGGAAAAAGTTGCTTCGCATTTTTTAAGAAAATTCAAAACATTTTTTATTATAGTTTATTTACATTTAACTAAAGTATGTAGGTACCATTTTGTTCGATAACTTTGTGCCATCTTGTAGACATGATCCCGTTGCTATAGAAATTTTGGGACTTTTGATCAAAATACCGCGACAAGTGGTTTTGGCAGTCCTCTCGTGATGTTAACCTGACACTGCCTAAGGAATTCTGAAGAGACCGAAACAGGTGGAAATCTGAAGGTGCAAGGTCAGGACTATACGGCGGATGCAATAACAGCTCCCAGCCAAACTTTCTTAATTTTTGCTGAGTGGCTAAAGATGTGTGAGGTCTAGCGTTATCATGATGAAAAACCACACCCCTTCTGTTGATTAATTCCGGCCGCTTTCTCTCAACTTCTTGCTTTAATCTCATCAGTTGTTTGCAGTAGAGTTCAGAATCGATGGTCCTGCCTGGTGGTAACAGCTCATAATGAATAATGCCCTTCCAATCCCACCACACACACAGCATCACCTTGTTGCGTTTTCGCCGTGTTTCGGTTTCGCCACAGTCTGTGAAGCCTGACCGGCCTTTGACCACGACCTTTTTCACACGTTCTTATCGTACGTGATACACATTTCATCGCCAGTTATCAGCTTTTCCAAAAATGGTTCGGTTTCATTACGTCGTAATAAAGAATCACAAATGAGTACACGGTTCATTAGGTTTATTTCAGTGAGCTCGTGAGGTACCCAAATATCGAGGTTTTTTGTGTACCCAGTTTTTTTCAAATGCGACAAAACTGTTTTGTGGTCAATTACCTATTATGGGTAACTTACCTGCGCAACGCTTGTCTCCAGGGTTCCCTTTTATGACCACAGGTGTGGACTATGCGGGACCAGTTCTCATATTGAACCGTAAAGGTAGGGGCGCTAGAACCGTGAAGGCATACATATGCATATTTATATGTTTCACTACTCGAGCGGTTAGCTTGGAGCTTGTAGGTGATTTGTCAACAGACGCATATCTATTAGCTCTCAAACGTTTTGTCTCGCGCAGAGGCAAACCGTCACACATTTATTCAGACAACGGAAAGAATTTCGTTGGCTTAATGAATTTATTTTCAAAATTCCTTTCCGAATGTTCACAAAATATTATAGATTACGCTACTTCACAGGATATTAAATTCAGTTTTATTCCCCCTTACGCCCCGCATTTTGGTGGATTATGGGAAGCTGGGGTAAAATCATGCAAACATCATTTGCGCCGTGTTGTAGGCAATTTGCACTTAACGTACGAGGAGTTCAACACTGTTTTGACACAAGTGGAAGCAGTCCTGAACTCCCGTCCTCTTAGTCCTATGTCCACAGATCCCCATGATTTTCAACCCCTATGCCCAGCTCACTTCTTGGTTGGCCGTCCGCTGACAGCGCCGGTCTGCGAGGACCTGATCGACAAAACTACACATCGTCTCTCACGCTATCAACGAGTGGAGCAGATTCGTCAACACTTCTGGAGCAGATGGTCCACAGAGTACGTTTCCGAGATGCAGACCAGGACGAAGTGGAAGGCAAGGCAAGCTGATCTAAAACCAGACACACTGGTACTCATTAAGGATGATCACGCACCGCCGCTGAAATGGTGTCTTGGCCGTATCATCAGCACTGTTCCAGGCAGCGACGGAGTTGCACGAGTGGCGGATATCCAGACCGAAAAGGGCGTCATAAGAAGAGCATTCTCCAAGATTTGTCCTCTGTGGGATAATGAAGCTGAGTGAACACGTTGAAAGAACATCTTTCAAGGCCGGGAGGATGTTCACGCATGATGTTGTCAACCTGCGTGTTGCAATCATATAACCTTTAGGCGCTCTTCCACCTATCTACCTACCTACTTATGGACACTTTTACTACTTACGCATCGATAATCAAAATTATCAAGTCACCTTCGGACAGCCAATGAGAGGTCCTCGAGGAATGTCTTCGAAGAAACACCAATAGGAGCAATTTACGAAGACTTCCGAATGCTTCTTCGCGGAACGTTAAAACCGCTCGTTTTTTCTTCACCTAACACACAATTTGAATCGACCTTGCTCTGTATAACTGCTTTTCTAAAATCTCAAGTCAAGACGAGTTCCTACTGTACAAGTCACTAACCTTTATGCAATAAACCATTTATATTACTAAAGAAATCAAGAAGTTATCATTTCACTCAACCGCAACCACAAATTCGAAGAGGAAGACGCATAACGCATGAACATAATTTGGTTTTTTTTTTCGCGGTTTGCGTTGCATTTTTACCTTTTTTGTAGTAAAATTTTAAAATGTATCGAATTTCTTCATTAGATTCACTCATCTTGACGGTACGAAAAACAAATGAAAATCAGACATTTTCATAATTTGAATTTGGAATTATGTTCTTTAAAATTTAAACTTTCAATGATACCATTACCAGCCAGATACAAATAGTATAGCCAAAGAGATTTTATTACAAGTTCATACATAGTATAATGCGAAAAGACTTTTTCCCGTGGTCAATGACGGCACTGATTAAGTATGACAAATTAATGGTGATAATAATAGTAAAGTGAATAATTAGTATTTAAGGAATTTAAAATCATTAATACCTGTTTTATTTGTTTGAAAAAACCGGACAAGGTGTGAGTAGGACTCGCTCAGGGTTCGGTCTCAAAGCTGTGCTTGCTTGGCTGCCCGAATTCCTAAATCCGGATTGAAGGACAAAGTTAACTTTTCAATTAAAAAATAATGTTTAATAGATTGGAGAGTATCGATTTGAATGAAATACAGACTAATTGCTACTTCGACACGGCCTATGAATTTTTGATCCCAGATTGAAGAACAAACTTCACTTTGAAGTTCATAATAATAACTATAAATTACCAATTTTCGGATTTTTCTTTTTACTTTTTTGACGGGAAGTAATATAAGTAAAATAATAGGCTTTGGTTTATTTGCGAGTGTCAAAATATGCGGCATAAATGCCCTTATTTTTTTTATTTCGAATGACTTGGAAGTTTGATTTTCGTTACAAGATCCAAGGGACCGTAGATCTAAGTTTTTTTTATCTATTCCAACTTGATGCCTCGACGCGTTTCTGAGAAAAAGGGTCTTGACAGACAACGAAGTCATCCTTTATGGGTTTAAATTTTTCATACCATATATCCATGCGTCATGTTCGTGAACGGGTGCCGTCAGTTGAAACTGGTCATCTCTTAGCTGCCATGGCTTATTTTAATTTATTTTAAGTTTTTGAATGATTCTTTTTTTTCTTCTTTTTATTACGGACGCTTTTACGAACGTGCACGTCTTATTACATTGTTCTCACATGCATAATTTCAAAATGAATGATGTAACCAATATTATGTATCAATTTTTTTTTATTTAAAAGAGTGTCCGTGTAGTTTTTTGTCCGTTCTTCTCCATAGGTATCTACTACGCTTTGGAATGGGCAACTAGCTTCATATTTCTGACTGACTGACCCCTTGACAATTCAAAAGTGCCTGTAAATGGTTTCATTGAAATAAATGCTTTGAGTTTGAGTTCATTTTGAGGTACGCAACCCTAAAATCTGACTGTTACCTTTTCATGCCGCAACGGCAGAACGGATTTAGTTGAATGGCATACGGATAGGCCATGACTAGGCATGAAAATTGCCGTCAATATTGCGAAAGTTGCCAAAACTGCCGGGAATGTTTCCAAACTTGCCGGCAACATTGGCAAGAAACGTGTAAATAGAAAACGTATTTTATTTTATATAATTGAATATTAAGGTAAAATTGCGGTTTGCAGGGTGCTAGTTTTTATCCTTACCTACATTATAAAACCGAAAATTTTAGTTTTTGCATTAATTTTCTTATTGATAAACTAAAGAAAAGAAACAGGCTATCCACGATACTTCATTGGTGATGAAACCATAACTATTTTAGAGAAATCATATTTTTTTTCTACTTTCTTTTATCCAACCACACTTGTATGTAAGAAAGTATATACATGTATATGTTTATACATATACTTGTATATAAAAGAGTCAAACCTTGCAAGACGATTTGATCAGTAACAACAAGTTGACGTTTCTGACTTCAAAAAAGGAGGTTCTTTATTCGACCCGTATGTATGTATGTTTGTATGTCCGCGTTTTTCTTAAAACCTACTGATCCGATTTTGAAAATTCTTTTGAGGGCACGATTTGTCAAGTGGCTAAGCGACTAGTGTGAGGTAACGTACCAACGTAGTATTCAACATTTAAGCTATCGTAAATCAAAATAAGGGTACCTACAAGAGGTAATGTGAACAAAAAAAGTGAAGTATCTTGGTAGTTCTGCATATTTCTTTAATTTTTAGTTGAAGGACATTTTGATTAAAAAAAATTCACTTAAGTATTTATTTTATTAGGGGTTAAAGTATCAAATTGCCGATTTGTACTTAAAAATTGAAATTCGTTTTTTTTGTATTTAACTTATTTATTTAATCAAAATAATTACCATTATTATCTATACATTGCTGCCATCTAATGGGATATTATAGGAATAATAAATATATTATATAATAGGAAGGTCATTTATGCCTTAGCGATAGAACTCTCGTGATCTAGATTCGACAAACTGTGTGAAAGCATTTTGTACTGCCTCCTGAGAAGAAAACTTTTTATCACGTAGAAAATTGTCCGAATCACGAAAAAAAATGGTAGTCCGTTGGAGCAACGTCTGGCGAATACGGAGGGTGACGAATGGTTTCTAATTGCAGTTCCTGTAGAGTTAAAACGGTTTCTCGTGCTGTATGAGGTCTCGCGTTATCGTGGAGATGGTGAAGATCGATTCATGAGTCGGGGCTGTTTCACTGCTAGTTTAGCTATGAGTGTTCAGAGTTTTACTTAGCAGTCCCCCCTCTCCAAACGCAACATTGATATTGCTAGCTGTTTCTGCCGCGTTAGTTCCGCGTCGGAACTCGTATTAAAAAATACCTCGAATTTTCGAAGTATCCATCTTTATTGTCTAAGCTGAATAAAAAAAACTACTGAAAGTCGATAATCGAATTTTGCACATTTTTTGAAAGAAGAACTTCATAGGTAGGTCTAGGTACTCGTACCATGTGAAAAAGTTTCACTCAAAAATCTCAAACCATGAAGGTTCTATGTCAATTCGAAGTACCTATTACAATAAACCGGCAATTTCATACTTTAACCCCTATTATATCCATATTATTATAGTTTTCTGTATTTTCATCTTCCGATTCATCCATAATGTAATCGTCATCTGCTTCAGAATTTTCAATGTTCTCGCTGTCTTTTTATTTCCGTCAACGAGCCCTAAATTTTTTCTTACTATCATCAGTTTTGACAACTTTTCTGGTGTTTAAGTTTTTATCAAATGTCTGTATATTATTTGATTTTTAAATAATTACATTCTAACGTTAAATTTGGTAGACAGCAGACACAATACATCTAAAACTCACGTATACTCTCCTAGACCAATCAAACGACCCTAATCTCGGTAGATTTACGAATATCAGAGCGTAGATCCTATGACCACCTTCTAACTCCATCATCAGGCTGGCACAGTACTATCATAATATTGCGTTCTCACCAGACTGACATTAGTATTTATAATTTCAACACTATCAGACTTCAAGAAATAGATGAAAATCGATGTTAATACAAACAGATGAATTTACTTAAAGTAAAGTCCAAAAAAATTACAAAATAACACTACACAGTTGTATGATTTAAATTTATTTAATTCGGTATTGATACCCTCTGTATTTGTTTATAAAATTTATAAGTGAAATTCTCAAAAAACTATGGGTTATCACGAAGTTACCAGTGTCTTATTTTAACTTTATCTTCACATATTAGTACTGATAATTATAAATTCAGTATAATTAACAATAAACCATACAGGCTTACTAGTAATACGTATAATAACACCATTACATAAAACCTCATGAGCCCATAAACATTAAAAATGGCATTTGAAAAAACCTATGTAATCTGGCAACTTTGGCAACTTTCCGGCAATATTGACGAATATTGCCGGCAATATTGGAAACTTTCCTAGTAAGTTTCGGAAACATTCGGCAATTTTCATCCCTAGCCATGACCTGGGTTAGGTTAGGACATAAGATACTCTGAATTCCGGTAGTACGTCCCTGTGAGATATTTTCCGAAATTTACGCGGGCGAAGCCGGGGCAAAAGCAAAAGCTAGTATTCCATATTATTAAAGTCGCTTTTGATGCAGTTTTCCTCATCATTTAGAAAATTTATTTCGGAAGGTTTTTCATATTAAAATAAACTTACATAATTAAGAAATCTCGATATTTTGTTTTATATTTAATAAGAAACTTAAAGGCTCGAGGAAAAGTATAAAAATGAAAGTAGCTAAAACCAAAGAAACGATACATGGATTGTCTGAAACATGATACGGCTGACATAGATGTAAGGATAAAGGAGACCGATCTATGACTCCTGCAAATAAATTGATATTGGATGATGATGAATGGAGAAGAACGTCAAAAGGTCAGTAGGCTGGTTTAAAGGTTTTTTTTTTTTTTTTTTTTTAATTCTTTTTTGATAAGGGGTTTTTATCCACACGGATACGTCAACCCCATTGTACCTTATGCTCTATTTACACACAACTATACATTTGTAATTATATTATATTTAACTACACTACTATCTACCACCACTGTACATAAATACTATGAGATACTCGTAGACAAGAGAATCAATGCCTAGACTTCTGCATTAAACCACAAATTATGCGTTTAGTTCTTTCTGATTTAGGGTATGCCAAAATATTTTGGATAAGTCCAACATCCCACAAGTTCAGTTTAAACTCCCTAGCCAAAGATTCCCTTTCAACCTTGTTCTTAACACATTCCATCAGCAAATGTTGCACATCTTCAATTTTATTACATATCTCACAATTAGGCGATGTAACCTTTCGCATTAAGAAAGCAAACTTTGCCGATGGAAAGTGGCCAGAACGAAGCCTTATTGCTAACTTAACATAACTCCTAGTTAAACATTTATCATCAAACCAGGGCTCACGAGGTGGCTCGTTTTGTATGACTTTATACCAAATGCCTTTTTCTTTGGATATTTCATTAAAATATTCTTTCCAGTTGTCGAAACACACACTCTTAAACCTGGAGAAATATTCCCAGTAATCAGATATAAATGAGGTAACATTGCCCGTCTCCACTGCCAGTTTCGACAGTCTATCAGCCTCCTCGTTGCCCCGCAATCCTATGTGCGCTGGAACCCATTGCAAGATAATCCTAATGTCATCTTTGTTGTAGCAATGAATTAGTTTAAGAATGTCATAGGCTATCGATGCACCTCTGCAATCAGAGGCGCATCGAGCCATATGTTGTAATGCACTCTTGCTATCTGTAAATATAACTACTTTATTTAGACTTTGACTAACTGAATATGACACCGCTTGGTATATTGCAATGAGTTCCAGAGACATTATACATATATTTTCATTGGTTTTATACATAGCCTTATAACCTGTATTTTGAACGAAAAAAGCAGCTCCACACCCATCTTTACTTTTTGATCCATCTGTGAAAATTTTATGCCATTCACTATATTTGGAAGCTAATTCAGATACCACTTCGTGTACCAAAGCATTGTGATTATATTTTTTTTTTGGGTGCGTTACACATTCTAATACACTTTTAATAATATCTTTAATTTGTAAAGCTGATACCCAAATGTCCAAAGAGAACATTTTAAGACTATCCGAGGTATTAATTTGCAATTGTCCTAATTCTTTAAAGCAAGTAGCCAGTAGGGGTTTTCTTTTATTTGCCCAATAACTACCATTAGTAAGAGAGTCTAATTCTGAAATTGTGGTTATAGTTATATTATTAGACCATGACAATGATTTTAGAATTATCTTATACGCCAGATATTTTCTCCTTAAAAATAATGGTGTTAAGTGCAGTTCACTCTCCATCACATGGATTGGTGAGCTTCTTATGAAACCTCCTACTATTCTAAGTGCTTGGTTTTGTAATTTATCTATTTTGCTTGTATGTGTTTTTGCACTAGAATCATACAAATAACATGCATAATCAAGTCGACTTCTTACTAGCGATATATACAATCTACGTATATGTTTAGTATGTACTCCCCAAGAAGAGCCTGCCAGTACTTTTAATACATTAAGGTATTTTCCACATTTACTTACAATCTCATTGATATGTTTCCGCCAGTGTAAACTTCTATCCAACCAAACTCCTAAATATTTTACACATTCCACCACGGTTAACGGCTGACCATACACTTCTAAAGAAGGTAATATTCGCCTTCGGCCCCTACTGAATATACAATAATTAGATTTTGTTGGGGACAAAGTCAATCCAATCTCACCCAGTAATGTGATTATAGAGTTTAAGGCATCCTGTAAATATCGCTCACATTTGTTTATTTGCTTGTCACTAAAATATATAACAAAATCGTCTGCGTATTGCGATACCATAACTGTTTTTACTTGTCGACAGATTTGATGCGTGACTAAATTAAATAATAAAGGTGATAACGGGTCACCTTGAGCCAATCCTCTATTAGTCAGTCTTGTTTCAAAAACTTCACTATTAAATGATTTAATTGTTAATTGCCTCTCGTTCAAAAATGACCAAAGATAACTACAAACCCGAGACCCAACCTGATTTTCATCCAATACTTTTGTAACAGTGTCAATTGAAACATTGTTATACGCACTCTCAATGTCCAAAAAACATGCAACTGTAGGGATGTTTTTCGTAAATCCAACTTGAATGCAAGAAACTAGTCGGGATAGTGCATCCAAACATGATTGAGCCTTTCGAAATCCTACTGTGTATGGAGACAGGAGTTTGTTCTTTTCTGTAAACCATTCTAACCGCTTAAAAATCATAAGATGAAAGGTTTTACACACACACGACATCAGAGAAATAGGCCTTAATTTAATCTCACTATTAACATTGTTTGCAGTTTTAGGTATGGGAATAATATGAATATTTCTCCATTGGTGAGGGACTATACCGTATTTAAATATATAATTGTATATCTTCAGTAGAAGTAACTTTCCTGAGTCCGGTAAATTATATAACATTGAATAAGATAAAGCATCCTGCCCTGGGGCCGAATCCTTTTTCTTAAGACTATTTTCAATTTCTTGACGTGTAAATTCGGATTCTAATATTTCATTTCGAGACTTAAAGCTTGGCATCAAACTAGGAACATAGTCTGGAGTCAGAGACCGTAGAAGATCAACTTGTTTGTCAATAGGAGGGCACCATCTTTGTTGTTTAAAACCCTTCATCCACTTCATACGGCGCCACATTTCCTGTGTAGACGTAGTTTCATCTATTGAATCACAAAATGTTTGCCAACCATGGTTCCTAGCTTTCTTAATTAATGTTTGAGATTCTAAGGTTGTGGATTCTAGTTTATTTAAATTATCAGGGGTGGGATTTTTACGGAAATTTGACAAGGCCAACCTTCGCTGTGCAACTATTTCAGACAATTTAGGGGACCAGTAATTTTTTTGTTTAAATTTTTCGTTTGGCTTTAAACTGAATTTATAACAGGGTATATGTTTACTAGCCGCATATTCAACATAATCTATAAACGAGTCATACATTTTTTGCACGTTACCATTAAAAGATCCTTCATTAAACGTTTTAATACTTTCAGAAATCGTTTGACCATAATCATTCCAATTTGCATTTTTAAAATTACGTTTTTTAACAATATGTACATTACAAGATAAGTTAGCTGTCATTTTAATAATCAGGTGATCACTACCCAGATTTTCATTGAACACCTGCCAATCAAATTTTATTGCAACGTCAGAGGAGACAAATGAAATATCCGGGGATGTCTGTTGCAAATTACCATTTACCAATTTAACTCGAGTTGGGTTGCCTTTGTTAAGCGATATAAAGTCATTATCCAGAGATGAATCCATAATTTGAGTACCTCTCACATCCGATTTAACCGACCAATTAGTGTGATGACCATTGAAGTCCCCAGCTATTATAGTTTTACTAGAAAAGTGACCAAAAATATCATTCCAATCGGATGGTTGAGTTTGAACAGACGAAGGACAATACAGTGATACAATATATTCTAAGTCTTTGCAATTTAATAATTTAACACACATTATTTCAATACCCACATTATTGCTACTAAATACAACTGGGTGAGATTGAACTGACCTGTGCACCAAGATAGCAACACCACCATAACAATCGTATCTATCATTCCTATATATATTAAATCCACTAATATTTACGTTAACCTCACAATCCAACCACGTTTCGCTAATTATTGCAATATGTATATTTTCTTGTATGAGCAGATCCGAAAAAGATACCAGTTTAGGACGCAGACTCTGTGAATTCCATTGGAATATGTTTAACTTTATTACTTCTTGTGTACTATCCATTACTGAGGTCACTTAAATATCCCAGGATATTTTCTCCAAATATAATACTAACCAAAAGTTTCTTAATCTCCTCCCAAATAATTTTTAACATTGATATCATTTTTTCTTCCAATTTAAGTTCAGACTTATATATACCTTTTATTTTAATCCATATCTTCCTCCATTCAAAATTACTTAACACTTGCGCACTTTGTTTAGATCCTTCTGTTCCTTTCTGTGCACTACTTTTAACTTCGTTCGTTTTCTGCTCCTCCGAAACATGACTTTTCTTTTGACCCTTTTGCTTTATCTTCTTTTTTGTCTTTTGTTTTGGATTTTTAGTACATTCTTTTGTACCCACGTTTACATGATTTTCTTCATCTTCTTCTTCATCTTCTTCTTCATCCTCTTCCATACCCGACATCGGTTGTTGATGCACTTCGACTCTGGTCAATACCTCTCTATAAGTATCTTTACCAGAGTTGACTATGGCCGTAGGTTGAGTGTTATCAACTCGTTGTGAGATATCGCCTGTGTATACCTTCTCCTCCATAAACAGTTGTAGGGCAACTCGGTATGTAACTTGTTTTTCACTCATGATAAACCGAATAGTTTTTTCTTTTAGGAAGACGGGACAAGTTTTATCCAGGACAAAGTGATTACCCTTGCAATTTAAACATTTGAAATCTTTTATGGTGCAGTTTTCGTGATTACCTCCGCATTTCGGGCACAAAACCTTTTTAGTAGGACAATATTTAATTATATGGCCAAATTGCCAACAACCCGAACATTGCGTCACTGGAAACACGTACGGTTCAACTTTAAATCGGCAATCATAGGCATAAATATATTGTGGTAGCACATTACCTTTAAAGCTCACTCTTACCGATTCACAATCGACCCATTTTCCTTCCGACTGCAAACGTTTCAATCTTTTTACGGTTAACACTTCAACATTTGCTTTTAAAATATTACCAAGTTCTTCTTCACTCAATTCAAGGTCAACGCCTTTCACTATTCCATACGATGTTGACATATCTTGCACTAATTGACTTCTCAAGCCCATATCCTTGAACCTTTTACATTCGACCAATTTTATAGCCTCTTCTTTTGTTTGGAATTGAATGAGAACTTTGTATGCGCTTTTATATTTAATCCTAAGAATATCTTTAATGTTTTCGGAACGCAATAATTTTGCCATGGCTATTGGTTTAGGTAAATTCTCCACTGAGGTAACACACACTTCATGAGTCGCTATTGTTGCAGATGTACTAGCACCCACCTTATCTTTTCCTTCGTGATTATTTACGTCCACTGAGTCACTTCTTATTAAACGTTTCGGTTTTCCTCTGGTGACAGTAATAAAACCATCATCACTAAGGTCGTCTTCACGTTCTTTTCTTTTCTCTGCTTTTTTTATTTGATCTTCTCTTGTCCTCACTGCAATCTCCCGATTTACCTCTTCCATATCTCTCATCTCATTTAATTGTTGTTCACATTTCTGTAAAACCTCTGAATCACTTAAATCTTCCTCACTTACATCCTCGTCCATTTTAACAAAATGTGTAAAGAGGGTATACGTAAAAAAAAAAAAAAAAAAATTGTCACTCGATACGGAAGGCACAAAAACGCGTACGCACGGTCCAACGTCTCGCGCGAACTGGTTTAAAGGTTCATTTAGTTTTTCGAAACTGGCTAAAATTTTCCCAACTTAATTGATATATTCGTGCCAAATGCATGACAGTGTCTCTGTGCTTCTGTTCAGTTTCGTTCACCATGCGTAAAGAGCTGGTCGCTTCATTAAACTATTTGAAATAAAATCCACAGAACTCATTGACCCAAGACCTCCCGGCGCATTGACAATGACTTTATTTCATTAAGGCACTTAAAAGTCAGAGGAGCTAAAAGGGAATATATCTACCATTATAATCCAATCGAAACCAGAATGGTATCATTTTGAAGCCCTTTAAATTTTCCAGGATCAATTTTTTTTTCTATATCTCATTTTGTTTTTGAGAAGATTAAGAATCTTAGAAAAACGTCCCTAAAGAAACGGTCAAAAACAATTTTTAAGGCGAGAGTGTTTCTTTGAATCCAGAATATTGGATTTTAGATGGGACTGGATTGGACACAACTTGTCTATATTTTAGTTTGACAGCACTGAGCTATTAATTTAGTGAAAATGGCAATTTTGCTATTCAGAATTTTACGTCCTTCACATAAAATTTTGATTGTCTAAGAGTTTAATCACGATTAAAAAGGTGGAAATTAATTGTCATGAACTAAAATTCACACCAACACCTCAAAACGGTGCAAAAACAACATCTCTTCTCGTCGTCAAAATCGAGGACGAGTAAATACGACTAAATGACAGAAGAATCGGAGATTATCTCGTATTGAATTGTCAAAAATCTAGATACCTAAGCTGCCTTGTTAAGGTTTGTCGAGAAAACATCAAGTTTGACAGAACGAGTCGACTATTTTGTATGGAAGCGCTGTCAGAAAACGAGAAAAGTGATAGAATTAGACGACAATTACTCATGCGAGAGTGAGTAACTGTCGCGTAAGTCATGTTAGGCCTGCTGGTACGAAGTTTCTTCTCACGTATGATTTAAAACAAAAACAATTTTTTTGGAGCCGCCATCTAGGATTTACATTTTGACCTCACTATCGGCTTTACCACCTTCGAAAACTATGAAAACGACACCGATTTATTTTTTTTGTGTGGGAAATCATCAAATGGCTTCTCCCGCTCTGGGTGGGGGGCGGCAGGGCATGTCAGACTCTTACTGACTAAAACTCACCCGTGTTCCTTCAGTTGCCTGTGCATTGCGAGGGGCCACGGTATCCCTTTCGGACTTTCCCTCAACCCCGGCAGGCATCGGTCCCAACAGACCCCTTCAATTGCTGACATCTCTTTGAGGCGGAACATAACGCGCCGTCGACCCGGGCCTGGTCCTTACCGGACGGCGAGCTATGAAAATGATACCCATGATGAACAATTTGAAAATATTCGCAGCTGCCATCTTGGATTTACATTTTGACTTGACTATCGGCTTTAGTTTCCTGAGACCTTTATTAGGTCGTCTGACCACCTTGTGGGTGGACGTCCTACGCTGCGCTTGCCGGTACGTGGCCTCCATTCCAGAACCTTTCTGCCCCATCGGCCGTCAGTTCTGCGCGCTATGTGCCCCGCCCACTTTTTTTTTTTTTTTTTGGGTGGGTAATCATCAAATGGCTTCTCTCGGTCTGGTTGGAGCGGGAGGGCGTGTCAGACTCTTACTGACTAAAACCCACCCGTGTTCCTTCTGTTGCCTGTGACTTTCCCACAAGTGCCCCGCCCACTGCCACTTCAGCTTGCTAATGCAGGCTGGATGCAGGTCGCTTCCAAACGGCCAATTTGGAAATCATTGGGGGAGGCCTATGCTCAGCAGTGGAAATGATGATAATGATGATAATCGGCTTTAGCGCCTTCGAAAACTATGAAAACGACACTCATGATGAAAAATTAGACTATTTTCGCAGCCCCCATCTTGGATTTTCATTTTGACCAAATTCACACTTTCTCTGTCTCTTGCCAGCCTGTTACTTGTTTATACAATCTTGTGATTGATATTTTTGGTGACTGGAACGTTCGCTAACAATATCCACATTTCAAATTCAACTCACCTTTAGTCCCTAGGGATTGAAAAGCTATTAGAGTGTTTACGAAGAATAAACGAGCTATTTTTTAATAGATGTGATAAAAAATAGCAGTGTTGTAGCTCTTTTAATAACGGATCTTTTGATACCATTTTTCTCTATTTTAATAATTGAGAACGCTAGCCCCAGGTCGCACTTTCCTTGAAAAACGTATCTTTTTTCTTTTTGTTGCTAATTGCATCGTTTCTAAAAAAAGCATTTCGCAACAAAAATGTTTAAACGTGCCAGTCCCCTTTGCTCGCGCTTTACACCACGGTAACTTTACGAATCAAACTCAAACTGGGAGTGAAATGAAATTGTTTTTATAGTTAATTTATTAGTTTTTGAGTAATTTGCTGTTTTCCAAACAGTTTTACTCGTTCAAAGCAGATTTATTGGATTTCAAGAGACATTTTTAATAACGTGCATTTCTATTATAAATAAGAGTGTGTTTCTCATTTAAAAACTGGGTCTGCCCACCGGTTCTGATTGCATGGACTAATATACTAAGCTTTGCCAGACAAAATAAGCATCATCAGCCTGTAATGTTCTCACCGCTGGAACAGCTCTTTATACTGGGCCCGCGTGGTGGATTATGGCCCACTCCTCAGTGGGCCATAATCCACCACGTGGGCCCAGTGCGGGTTGTTGGATGTCACATGTCTTCGAATTTTTAAAATTAAATGAAACTCACGAGCATCCGATGAGTTACCAATATGTGCCGCGGACTAACGAAAAAAAAGCTGTGTTGTGTTTTACAATATGTAAGGAAGACATGCTCTAGGAAAAATTATCAGCCTTTGGTACCTTGTTAGTAAACGTTAAGTTTACTATACATTTTTCGAGGTTTAAGTTTGGCATAACTTTACTTGGGTTATAGTAAGAGGGCAAATGTATAAATATCCTAACTATAAAAGGCCGAAGACTTACCACACTGAATGGTCACGCAAAGCAAAAAACTCGAGACACTTAAAACTAAGTGAGTTATATTTCAAAGAAGAGCACTCTGGGTCGCTGTGAATGCATTTATCGGCAAATTATTTCCAGGCCAGGCTGAGAGGAACGTTAATTAATGTGCGTTACCATACAAGTGGTTTTCATTTCCATCCGCCGTAGTCACTTTGAAAACATTTGAAGAAAGGCAGTAGTCCATGGTGCCGCACTTAGACTCCGCGTATATTCTTAAAAATAGTCTCAAAAGATAGATCTCGGTCAAATTAAGATAAAAGGTAATCACAGCATACTTTTTAGGGTTCCGTAGTCAACAAGGAACCCTTATAGTATCGCCATTCTTGTTTCTCGTTTCGCTTAAAAAGCAAGTGGCTCCGTATAAGCAGACCCCATGACAGTAAACCAACGAGTAAACAGTATATGAGATTCAAAGATGGCGGAAATGAATAGTTCCAATAATGGCTACTGAAGGGCACAGTGGCACTAGTATATTAAGCCCTCTACAGATTGGACCTCTAGAAGAGCTTCATGTCCTATTGTACTCTATACACTTCTATGCAAGGAAGCAGACATAATTACGTTATGATTGACGAAATGTCTTGTAGTACTAGTAAAGTGAACGCCCTCCTGATTAATATTACTTTGGGGACGGGCTGCAGATATCGACTCTATTTTTATTCTGCAGAAAAGAGCCATTAGAGCAATATATTGCCTCCGTAGGCGCGATTCTCTAAGGGAACTGTTTAAAAATATGAACATCATGACGGTACCTTGTCAATATATTTATGAAAACATCATGTACGTCAGGAAAAATCTTAATCTTTTCAGTAAAAGAGGTGAAAGACACAATTATTGTACTAGAAATAGGGACCAATTAGTTCAACCGGGTTTCAGACTGGCTAAAGTAGACTCATCTTTCATGGGGTACTGTTTAAAATGTTACAATAAAATACCTTCCCATATACTACAACTAAATGAAACGAAATTTAAATCTTGTATAAAACGCACACTATGCTGCCAAGCATATTATAAGCTTGGGGATTATATCGCTGACAAAAATGCTTGGCTTAATTTTGGTCCAGCTCCACAAGGGCGCATAAACTAATTGATTAGCATTCAAAAATATTGTTGGAATTGCTGAAGATTGCAAAAACTATCTTTGAATTGTATAACTTCAATCTCTTTTTTTTATTGCATAATTGCATAGCACATGTGTGAGCACTGTGACCATGTACCTTCTATAAAGCTACCATTTACTGGGTACGTCTTTCATTGACTCGATATGCCCTGGCGGCTAAGAGTATGTCATGCTCACTCAAATGTCTCGCTGGTGGTGGCGTGTGTGTTGGATCGTCGAGTTCCCTTCAAAATGGTTGAGCTAAACGGTGCTGATCCATGCGTCATGTTCGTGAACGGGCGCCATCAGTAGGGACTGGTCATCTCTTATCTGCCACGGCTTATTTTAATTTTTGAATTGTTTTTTTATTTTTATTTTTTATTACGGACGCTTTTTACGTACACGTCTTTCTACATTGTTCTCACATGTATAATTTCAACATGAATGATGTAAACAATATTTTGTAAGAATATAATTTTTTTAAAAGAGTGTCCGTGGAGTTTCTTGCCCGTTCTTCTCCATAGGAACCTACGCTTTGGAATGGGCAACTAGCTTCATATTTCTGACTGACTGACTCCTTGACAATTCAAAAGTGCCTGTAAATGGTTTAATTGAAATAAATGCTTTGAGTTTTGAGTTTTTGAGTTTATTATAAATGTGAAAGTGACTTTGATTGTTTGTTACGCTTTCTCGCTAAAACGGCTGAACAGATTTGGATGGCACACAGATAAACCATGCCCTGGGTAAGGACATAGGCTATACTTTACATCCTAGATCGCAGACTTTGCGCGTTATTGATAATATAATCAATGAAAACAAAGCTTTTGTATGAATAAAACGAAAAATGCGACCAACGGATACGTACAAAAAATTGTATGGTTGCCCTGCAACTGCAAAACAACGCGATATTGCTTTGCGTCGTGCACCGTAGGCTGGACAGGCTCCGACGCATAAAGCTTCCCACGACACGTGTCCCTAGATATGTCTCTGATAATACTAGTTGTAGTGGGCTTAATTGGACAACCCACAACAGTCAGTCGAGATGTCATTTACAAATATTTTCAATATTAGGTACTAGGCTAGGTATTTAAAAATGTATTTTCCAATACCTGTAACTTATTAAATTTATGCAAGGTTCAAAGGCGAATGTAGAATTTAAGACCTGTGAAGATATTCAGGCTGAGGAGGCCGTGCATCCCATCATGTTGCCTTACTATCTTGGTTGGATTATTCCTACCTATTATGCATTAAAACAAGCATTTATTTGGTAATTAAATAAAGCATTTTTATTATATCATTACATTCTAATCTGAGAAGAACTTCTTCGAATAACTGAATAACCGGCGCAGTTGTCATGCTTGTCATCAGCATCACCATACGATGCTCATCACACATACTAGCATCAACTGTAATCTACGGCATTGCATTAGACTCGATCATCTCTACACACCAGGATTACGTATAATCCTCGTATTCCATTCTTCACCACAAAACAAATAAATCTAGTAGATAGGCAAACTAATCCACAAATATTTATGGCACATCAAGACAACACAGAGTAATAACATTAAAATATGACAATTCAGACATTTCTGATTTGAAGGTCACATCAATAGATTATAATGATGCCATTGAAGCTAAATTCGCCAAAAAAACGTATACATAGTGGATTTATTTAACTGTCATACACAATAAGCAAATACATATTTAATAATATAAAACATGTTGCAAATATATACAGGGTGGAAGGGACATCGACGCGAAAACTGATACCATGGATTCAGTACATGATTCTGAATCCCCTGAGTTGAATTTTTTCGTCGGTTATTTTAAAAAAAAACAGCTGTTTCATAGAAAAGTTCAATACCTACGCGGTCAAAATATATGGAACAGCAGATTTTTTTTAAAATAACCGACAAAAAATTTCAACGCCCCCTGTGCTGAAATTTTTCAGAATCATGTACTGAATCCATAGTATCAGTTTTCGCGTCAATGTCCCTTCCACCCTGTATGTATTTGCAACATGTTTTATATTAATACTGGCTCCAGCTTGGAATAATACTCTTGTGTTTCATGGGACAGGATTCTGTTTGTCCAAAATGTCTTAGATTTGATGGAACAGAACTGAGTTATCAATAATACTCCTCTACAAAAAGAGGTAGTAAAAGACTCTTACTAGTTTGCTTAACTCAAACTCAAAGCATTTATTTCAAATAAACCATTTACAGGCACTTTTGAATTGTCAAAGAGTCAGTCAGTTAGTCAGAAAGTTGAAGGTAGTTGCCCATTCCAAAACGTAGATCTCTATGGAGAATAACGGGCAAGAAACTCCAAGGACACTCTTTTAAATATAGAAATTACAAAATCCTGGGTACATTACTCTTGTTGATTCTATATGTGAGAACAATGTAAAAAAAAAAAAAAACAAAAACGATTAAAAATAGGTATAGGATTAAAAATAAGCCCTGCCAGATAAGAGATGACCAGTCTCAACTGACGGCGCCAGTTCACGAACATGACGCGTGGATCAGCACCATCCAGCTCAACCATTTTGTAGGGAACCGAATGATCCAACACTCTCGCCACCATCAGCGAGACATTAAGTGAGCATGACATACTCTCAACTACCCTGCTCTTTCAAGTCAAAATCAACATAATAACATAGTAAACGACTCCATGGTACTCACATTTACAAAAAATTTAAATAAAAATGCGTCTAAATCCTATAACCCCCTCCTATCTTAAATAACGTTTCAAGTTCCTACATGACACACATAATAGATATCTGAGATCATCGGAAAACTTGAGACTAGAGATGCCGATGCATTCAACCAGCTTTTATGACAAATCTTTTACAGTTCAAGCAGTACGGTTATGGAAGGCCTTGCGCGTGTCGATAAGGCGAGCTCAATCTTTGTCCACTTTTAAAACTCTGGTAAAAAAACTTCCTCTCTCCTTAAACATCATCATTACATTTAGTTCCTTGCTCTTGTTTCATGTTTATATATTTAGATTATAAGTATATCTATGTATATATATTTAAATGAATAAGTTTATGCTTTTTGTATGTATGTACATATATTTTATTGTATATGTAGATGGTACACCGATGACTACCTGCAGTATTGTCTCTCCTACTTACTCCTGTCTCCTGACCTTTAATCCTTTAATCCATCCAAAGGTTGTCTGTAAAAGATCGCTTTAAGCGATAAGACCGCCCATTGTGTCACCCTATGTAAAATTTCTAAATGTATTTCGTTAATTTTTATGGTGTACAATAAAGAGTATTCTATCTATCTATCTATCTAAGTTATACAAAACTATAGTTTGCAATGTATTTGTAAGCTTTAAATAATTTTACCACCAAAAGAAAGAAAATCAATATTATCTATTGGAGTATTCAATAATTAAAACTTGGTTAAATAAAAATAAACATTATGTTAGTAGTCAGAAAAAATAAAAAAGGGGAAGCAACTCTACCATTTTGTGGAGCAGGACCAGCATGATTTAGCCAAGCATTTTTGTCTACGATATAATCATCCAATTTATAATATGCTTGTCTACATAGTGTGCGTTTAATGCAATTTTAAATTTCTTCTCATTTAATTGAAGAATACCTAGTGGTATTTTATTATAACATTTTACACAGCACAGTACCCCATAAAAGAAGTGTGTACTTATTTTCTTAAACAGTTCCCTTAGAGATTCGCGTCTGCGGAGGTTGTAGATGGCTATAACAGCCCTCTTTTGCAGAATAAAGATAGAAACAATATCTGCGGCCCGTCCCCACAGCAAAATACCGTAAGACATGATGCTATGAAAGTAACTAAAATAGACTAGTCTCGCAGTATCCACGTCTGTTAGTTGGCGGATTTTTCAAACAGCGTAAGCGGCTGAACCTAGCCAACCTTTTTTTTTTTTTTTTTGTGTGGGAAATCATCAAATGACTCCTCCCGCTCTGGGTGGAGCAGGAGGGTGTGTCAGACTTTTACTGACTAAAACCCACCCGTGTTCCTTCTCTTGCCTGTGCAATGCCAGGGGGCCACGGTATCCCTTTCGGACTTTCCCGCAACCCCGGCAGGCAATGGTCTCATCGGACCTCTTCATTCGCTGACATCTTTTTGAGACGCGCGTGGAACACAACGCGCCGTCGACCCGGGCTTGGTCCTTACCGGACGGCGAGCTACCCATTGCTAACCGCCCGCAAGCCGCGCCTACGGTGGCCGGGAATCGGCAATCGATTCCCGACGCCCAGGGCGTCTCCTCCTGCGGCGGCTAGGGGCGTGAGGGCGCGAAATTTGCCTCTCCCTCACGCGCTCCGCCTCCTCCTTCGAACTTAGCCACCCTGCAGTGAGGACCCCACTGTAGTTTTGAGTCAAGCGTGATTCCCAGGAAACCATTTTTTCGACGAAGTCTAGTGTCTCCTTATTCAGTACAACGTGACATTCACTACTTCTAACATTCGGTTACGCGAATCTTATGCGTTTAGTTTTCTTCTCATTTAATGCTAAATTATTTACAGTAAACCAATTATGGACCTTTAGAATAGCGTTATTTACGTCGTCAAGCTCCTGTGCATGTCTGTTTACCTTAAAAATCTGTGATGTGTAATCAGCAAATAACACCATTTTTGGTCGGTTTTTCAGTAAATGAGGTTGCTTCCACCAAAAACTGCCATTGTTATTTCCGGAATACCGAGGCAGTGCTGTTAACAACGCCGTCCGTCAAAATTTGTCCAACTCCAAGAACCGGATATTTGGAAGTGTCAAAGTGATCTTTTTTTCAGTATGTAAAAAGATGAAGCTAAAGCTATACACAAAACAGTGCATTTCTCTTTCACACTGAAACAAATGATGACGTGGAAATTTCCACGCGTAGTTTCTCCAAAAACTTGTACATATAAGTCCTTTACTTTTAAGCTTTGAGTCGTTCCATGTAAAAAAACTGGTAATCAATTGCATCGGGTTAGATTGGAAGCCTCTCCAACATAGTTAGAAAAGGCTAGGCAAATCAATCAATCATTTATTTGGTTAAACATAGGCATGGTTACAGATAGTATACCTATTGTCTAAAATATATGCACTATGTTTTGCCAATATATGAAATACTGATTACAAAAAATATAACAGTTCTTTCAAATTAATGCAGTTTTTTCAAATAAATGCGGGTTACAGCGGACAAACACTCCCATTTCATATAATATGAACAAATATGATTACATTAAAAAAAAAACAATTTAAAATAATAGGGGTTAAAGTATGAAACTGCCGTATTATTGTAATAGGTACTTCGAATTGACATAGAACCTTCATGGCTAGAGATTTTTGGGTGAAACTTTTTTCACATGATACCTATGAAGTTCTTCTTTTAAAAAATATGCCACATTCGATTATCGACTTTCAGTTGTTTTTTAATTCAGCTTAGACAAAAAAGATGGATACTTCGAAAATTACAGTTATTTTTGAATACGAGTTCCGACGCGGAACTAACGCGGCAGAAACAGCTCGCAATATAAATGTTGCGTTAGGAGAGGGGACTGCTAATGAACGCACCGCGCGATTTTGGTTTAAACGCTTTCGTGATGGAAACTTTGATTTGAAAAACGATCCACGTGGAAGACCTCCCAAACAGGTGACTAACAATGAATTGAAAGAGATGCTGGAAGCCGATCCGAGCCAAACTACCCAGGAATTAGCGGCATGGTTTAACGTTACCTTACCAACAATATTGACTCATTTGCGTCAAATTTAAAACAAAAAATATGATAAATGGAAGACTCATGATTTGACTGATCTGCAGAAAGAAACGCGTGTTTAAACTTGTGTTGCCTTGTTGAAACCATACAGAAATGAAAGAATATTGGATCGAATTGTGACAAGTGATGAAAAGTGGATTCTTTACGATAACCGTAAGCGAAAAATGCAAAGCCTGACCCCAGGTCAGACGCCGCAACAGTGTCCTAAAGCAAAGCTTACCAATAAAAAGGTAAAGGTAACTGTTTGGTGGTCTCAGCATGGTGTTATTCTCTATAGCTTTCTCCGATCTGGTCAAACAATAACGGCAGAAGTCTACTGTGCCGAACTCCGAACAATGATAGCAAAACTAGCAGTGAAACTGCCACGACTCATGAATCGATCTTCACCATTATTGCTCCATGATTACGCGAGACCTCATACAGCACGAGAAACCGTTTTAATTCTACAGGAACTGCAATTAGAAACCATTCGTCACCCTCGTATTCGCCAGACCTTGCTCCAACGGACTACCATTTTTTTTCGTGATATGGACAATTTTCTACGTGATAAAAAGTTTTCTTCTCAGGAGGCAGTACAAAATGCTTTCACACAGTTTCAGTTGCATCTAGATCACGAGAGTTCTATCGCAAAGGCATAAATGACCTTCCTATTAGATGGCAGCAATGTATAGATAATAATGGTAATTATTTTGATCAAAATTTATATGTTAAATTAAAAAAAACGTATTTCAATTGTTCAAATCCGCAATTTCATACTTTAACCCCTAATAATATATGTCAGTTAGGTAAACAGGTCATTACAATTTTAGATAAATAAACACATTCATGGTTTCATACTTAATCAATAAATAAAATAATAAGTGTTTTATTTGCAAGTCGGAATCGTCATACCTCTGTTTATCAGTAGTAAACTCAGTAATGGAGTAGTAAACATCTATCGAAAAGGAATTAAACAAGGACCTCTTAAACGATCCCGTAGATTCTTTATTTCTAGTGGCTGCTGGTATACTATTATATATTTTTGGGGCCATACCTAGCACACTTTTGCCGAAAAATGCGGTTTTATGAGAGGTAACATGAACGGTATTCTGATAACGGCGAGAGCGCAGTTTTTCAAATAAATGCATGTTACAGTGGACAAACACTCCCATTTCATATATGTATGTAATTGTACATAGACGGTAGATTGAGAAAACTAAGTTTTTTAAATAATAGTTTACAACTATCAATCAATTGTAATTGTGCAAACGATCGCAAATTTCTTCTGAGCTTTAAAATCAATGTCTCTGTCTGTGTGTGATTCCGTACCTAATGAAATAAATTATACTGATGATGACTTTTCATGATTTTACAGACACTCTTTTTGAGATAATGTCTATTTATACAACATGTAAAAAATACGCTGTCCGATCCGTGAGGGTGTTGTTAGGTGTCGTACTGAGAGTATATTTAGGTGATGTGTTCAAGAAAAAAAAAAACTTTTTTTTTTTCAATGGCGAATTTTACCGATTGGATGCATGGGGCACGGCCGTCGTTTAGCATGTGTCTTCAAGTCATAAATGATGGCCCCTGTGGTTTTTTTTATGTATTTGTTATAATAATAAGATATTTTATTACTTTTAGGTAACGTTATTGCAGTAACTAAGTACTATGTGGCCTTTTCGGATCAGACAGGCTATTTTTACATATTGTATAAGTAAAATCTATTAGGTATATCTATGCCGGAGAAATTCCAAAAAAGAAGGTTAATCTATCGATCTAACTATTTTAAATTATTAATTATTATTACTATATTACACAAATTTATTTTATTAAAGTATACATACACACGTTGCGGTATAAAACTGATTTACATCCGTCACCTCACACTTCGGGTTCAGTTGAAAACCAGCGTCAGGCACTAGTTGTCTGGCATATATGCTGAACTGGGCCTATTTGGCGTAGCCGCGAGGCACACATTCCTGCTGGTATCATGCAACGCAGTTTTTACAATTTTTATTTTGTATTCTTTCCTTTTATCTTATTTTTTTTTTCTCTTTCTACTTGTGTGCCTTTGCTTGTTGTGCCAAATAAATGTATTTTCTTTCTTTCTTTCTTCTTTTATATAATTATAAGCTTTATGAACAAATAAATTATGCAAGAAATTAGATAAAACTAAAGACGTTTTGATTAGAACGATGAAAACGTAAACAGATTACAGTAATCTGTTTATTTAATCTGTGTTATCATCAAGCGTTATAAATGTTCGAGTGTGAGGGTTTGATAAAGGGATTATAGTAATAATACATGTTGATAAAGTGAGAAATCACTGAGAATTGTTGTTGAAGAAAGTTATGACGTTAAAAACCACGGCTGCTCATCCAATTTTAAAGATGTGCCAAAATTTTAATTTCTTGATATCCGGCGGCCCATCTTTTGTAAATAAATCTTGCCTACATAGGTACCTAACTATTAAAATAAAACAAATCTTTTAGGTTATCAGTTTATTAATAATATAATAAAAAACTTAAATGATAACGTTGAAGAGGTATGTGTAGTGCTTATCATTTATCAATATTTAGCGACAAATCTCAGGTCGATGGTAAAATCGAGCCAAAGAAATAAGTTTTGCATTGAAGTACGGTAGTTTTTCACAAAGCTTAAAGTTGAAAACAATTTTTCACAGACAAAATGTAGAACCAAATCTGCAAAGCAAAATGCAGGAAAGTCTTCTTTTGGTATCATTTTTCAAAATTTCATAAATCTATAGACCACTATAGTGGTGAAGAAACTATTTAATGTTCGATCTGGTCTGGAGGATCTTGAAATCCTGAAATCTGTTCTAAAAAAACTCAAACTCAAAGCATTTATGATTACGCCTATGCTTAGGTGTGTAGGGGAGACTAAATAAAATACTGTTATAGAACAAACCAATACTTATTTAGACTTTAAATATTTAAAACTGACGTGTACAAGAAAGATTACAGAATTCTAGGACCCGTTACAATAGTACGCGTATATCGGCCGCTCCGCTGAGCCGCGTCGGAGCAAGTGGACGAGTCTTCCGTGTTCGTGGAGCCCGAGGCGCTCAGCCGCCCCCGTCGCTAATGTAGGTGGCGCGTCGCCATTGGTCCGCGGCCGTATGGCGTGATCCATCGGCGCGTAGCGGCGCGACGATTGGTTGAGCGAAGATGGCGTGATGCTGACGTCAGTCAGCCGCTGCCTGCGCGCCGCCATGCGGGTACAGGCCGCAACATACTCCCGGGCGTTGAAGACTTCGACTTCAACTGGATGACATGTCCCGCCAGAGGGGACACATCGTGCGGACGGCACGAGTGACCGTCCCTTTGGTTGTGACGACGTCTGCCACTCGGCTGACACCGTCTGGGCCTGGGTGCAGGCGCGTGACACGACCCAGGCGCCACTGGAGCGGTGGAAGGTTCGCCTCCCGCAGGAGCACGAGGTCGCCGAGGCAGATGCCTCGCTGCTGGGTCCTCCACTGGGACCTTTGCTGCATCTCGGCCAGGAACTCCTTCTGCCACCTGGACCAGAAATGTTGGCGGATTTTTTCAATTAACTTGTAGCGGTTGGGCCGCAGTGCTGTGATGGGTGGTGATGGGACGGCGGTCAACGGCCTGCCCACCAGAAAGTGCCCAGGGGTTAGAGGAGAGGGGTCATTAGGGTCGGACGAGAGGGGAGATAGGGGACGGGAGTTGAGTATTGCCTCAATCTGCGAGAACAGTGTCGCCAGCTCCTCGAACGTCAAACAGGCCTCCCCAGCTACTCGTTTAAGATGATATTTAGAGGATTTTATACCAGCCTCCCATATGCCTCCGAAATGGGGCGAGTATGCAGGTCCAAACACGAAGCGGATTCCCTCGTTTGCCGTGTAATTGTACACTGATTCTTGGGCCTCCTGCAGCATCCTACCCAGCTCATTGCATGCACCTAGAAAATTACGACCGTTATCACAATGTACAGCATAGGGTTTACCTCTCCTAGCCACAAATCGGTGGATACACAAAATGAATGCCTCAGACGTGAGGTCGCTGACCACCTCTAGATGAACCGCCTTAGTAGTAAGACACACAAACAAACATAGATAACTTTTAGTTATGCGGTTCCCTCGGCCTTTACGACTCGAAATCTTGAACGGGCCCGCAAAGTCTACCCCACAAGAGCTGAAGGCGAAGCTATTATCCGTTCTAACGGCTGGCAAGTCACCCATAATTGGTTCGAAAGGTTTACCTCTCAGTCGCGTACACACTACACACTGCCTGGTGGTCGTGCGAGCAAGAGTTCGCCCTCCCAAGGGCCAATATTCCTCACGGATGGCTGCAAGCAATGCCTGTGGACCAACATGGAACAAGCGCAAGTGTTCATATTTTACTAACAGCTTAGTGAACCTATGTTTAGCGTCTAGAAGAATCGGGTGCTTCTTATCATAACTAAATCTCGAATTTTCCAGACGGCCTCCCACCCGTAGCACTCGGTCCGAGTCTACAAAAGGATTGAGTGGCAATATTTTTGACTTTTTATTTAACTGTAGGCCCTTGCTTAATGTTTCGATTTCTTCAGAGAAAGTCTCGTATTGACTGAGTTTAATTAGAAGAGTGCATGCCTTTTGCAACTCTTCAACCGATAAGGTTAGACTACTATTTCTCTGCCCTTTCCCTATCTGGGTAAATCTTAGCACGTAGGCGGCTGTTCTTTTCAGTCGTAGGAAATTAGAGAACCTGTTGAAATCTATAAGCTTTGTGTTATCTACTCTAATATTATTATTGTTTGCCGCACATGAGTATGGGTTAAGTGATTTGACTTCAGGCAACAATTTTTCCTCTAACGGAGCTAGCTTGGGAGACCACTCACTGTCTTCTTGTTTTAAGAAGGGAGGGCCTTCCCACCACAGCGTTGAACCTTGCAACACTTGAGGTTCTACTCCTCTTGATGCCATATCGGCAGGGTTTAAACTTGTGCGCACATGACGCCACTGATAGTCAGCTGTTAACTCCTGAATTTCATTTATTCTGTTGCGGACAAACATTTTAAGTGAGTTTGGCTGCATTTTTAGCCATCCTAGTACTACCGTGGAGTCGGTCCATATTAAAATTTTATTTATTTTACATTTTAAGGACTGAATTACTTTACGACTAAGTCTAGCGCCGAGGAGCGCTCCACATAATTCTAGTCTAGGGATAGTCATAGGTTTAAGGGGTGCTACCCTGGCCTTGGCACATAGTAGGCGTGAGGTGTAGCTACCTTTGTTACTCCTTGACCTTAAATAAATGCAGGCGCCGTAGGCAACCTGTGAGGCATCTACAAAACAATGTAATTCAATGTATTCTGGTAATTTACACAGAGTGTGCCTAGGTAGATGCAAGTTATACAGATATGATAAATTGTTACTAAAGTTTAGCCAGTCCTTAACAAAATTATTTGGTACTGGCTCATCCCAATCTAACTTGGCGCACCATAGCCTTTGGAGTAAAATTTTTGGCTTTATGATGGCCGCACTCAGTAGTCCTAATGGATCAAATATTCTACATGTCATTGATATAATCGTTCGTTTAGTTATCTGAGCAGCTATAGGTACATTTGTGGAGAATTGAATTGTGTCGCTCACTGGAGACCAGTTTAATCCTAGCACAGTGGATTCCTTGCACAGATCCAGGGCATCAGTACTAAAGTGGTCTTTCTTGAATATTAGTGGACAATTTGTACGAAATTTTCTAAGTTGAAAACCCGCTGACTCTAACACTCTAGTAGTACCCTTATGGATATGCGTCAGCTGCTCCTCTGATGCGCAGCCAGTGCTTAAGTCGTCTATATAGAAGTCAGTTAGCATAACCTCCTTTATAAGTTCGTCATCACATTCTAAAGCGAGTTGTTGAAGACACCTCGTACTGAGGAAAGGAGCTGACGCTGTACCATAAGTCACTGTATTTAACTGGTACGTTACAATGTTGTGAGTCTTCTCACAACGCCACAGTATTAATTGCAGATGACGTTGGGACTCATCAATTAAAATTTGCCTATACATTTTAGTAATATCTCCAGTAAGAACAAACCTATGCTCCCGAAAACGTAGTAATATGGACATTAAGTCACTCTGAATAACTGGCCCTACTGCTTGTATCTCATTTAGCGATTTTCCAGAGGTAGTCTTCGCAGATGCGTCGAAGACTACTCTGAGTTTCGTGGTTTCACTGTGTTCGCGAATGACACAGTGATGGGGTAGGTAGTACCCGAACTGCGGTTGTGCAATTTCGGTTAGGTGACCTAATTCCTTATACTCCTTAATGAACTCTGAGTAAGCTTCCTTTAGTTGGGAATTTTTATTTAATCTAGTTTCTAAGTGGATAAGTCGCTTCTTAGCTATTTCATAGGAATCGCCTAACGCGCTCTCAGGGGCTTCCTTTAGAGGCATTGCTACGGAAAATCTTCCGTTTGGTAGGCGTTTGGTGTGCTGAACAAAATGCCCTTCACAGAAATGTTCATCGGGGGAACGGGAATATTGTTCAGCATAACCTTCTTCAATTTCCCAGAATCTTTTGAGACACTCTTGTACGTCTTGGCTAAAGTTACACGTTACCGTGAGGGACTTGAGACTACCTTGCCCTGTAGGGCCTGACACTACCCACCCTAGTTTAGTATCTTGTAGTGCTGGTTTATTGTTCCCTAGGTATATGTGATTGGCATTCACAATCGCCCAATATACGTCCGCACCTAACAGAATGTCTATCTTCGAAGGTTCATAGAAAGTGGGATCCGCTAGCCTAACTTCCTTTGGTATACGGAGTTGCTTAACGTTTACCTGCATGTTGGGCAACATACCCATAATATTTGGTAAGACAAGACAGTTAACCGAGATACAGAAATTAGTCACGCGCGACTGGAGTTTAATATTTACCCTTTCAGAAACCTTTGAAATTGAATTATTTATGCCGGCTATGAGAGTGAGACGGGAAGTGTCACAAATTAACCCGAGCTTCTGTTTCATGCTGTTGGATAGTAAGGACATTTGACTACCTGTGTCTAGTAGCGCTCTTGCTTGATAGATTTCCCCAGTTTGCGGATGCACTATGTCTACTAGAGCCGTGCCTAGCAGTACTTGACCTACCGATGCCGCTGAGAGAGAAACTGGTAAGTTAGAGGGCTCAACAGCCGGAACATCTGCTGTGGACCTATTAGTCTTGAACTCGTTATTGTGTAATAGGGAATGATGTTTCCGTTTGCAGACACGACACATAAGCCTGGCCTTGCATTGAAATGAGTTGTGACCGCTCTTAAGGCAATTCTTACATAGTTTTAATCTTGTGACTTCAGACAACCTATCCTCAATGGTCATATTCTTAAATTTAGAGCATTCAGACAAATGGTGACTATCATTGCAGACATGACACGTGGACGGTCCACCTTTATCTCCGAAAGCAGCAAAAGTCCTATTCGGTTTAGGTTCTTTAATGCTTGGCCTTCGGTCCCTTCTATCGGCATTTTCCATGCCTGCGAAATGCATTGTCTCTAAGATGTCGGCCCGATTTCTTAGAAACCTTGTGAAATTTTCTAGGTTATGGTAATCGGCTAACGTAGACCTATACTCTTCCCATTTAGTATTAGTCACCGGATCTAATTTTGAGGCTAGCATGAATATAATAAGTGCATCCCATTTGTCAGTCGGCTGACCCAACGCTTCCAGCGCTCTCAAGTTTTTTGACATATGGTCTACTATGTACCTTAACGCTTTATAGGATTCCCGACTACACCTTTCAACACTAATTAAAGCTTTGAGATGATTGTTTATGAGAATATTTTTATTATCATATCGTTCGCAGAGTAAATCCCATGCTAATTTGTAGCTATTCGAGGTAAACTCTATTGATTTAATTATCCCCTTAGCATTCCCTTCCAAAGCTGATCTTAAGTAGTGAAATTTGTTTATTTCTGGAATTGATTTATTGCTGTGAATAATAGAATCGAATGTATCTTTAAATTCTAGCCATGTTAGCAGGTTTCCATCAAACTTTGGAAGGTGTATGGTTGGCAATTTCACTCCGTTAAATGCATGTGAACAATCGCTTGGCTGGTGAGAACAATTACTACATTGTCCAACACTGTTTGCCGTATTTATTGGTAATGGGGTAGCCTCAATTAATTCTTGAGCTACAGAGAGCGCAGAGTAAAATTGACACTCTGTGGCCTCTCTTTCTTCCAATTGTTCATCTACATCGGAGCATAATGTTTCAATTTCTGACTGTAATTCGTCAAATGTTTTAAATAATTTTTGAAACGTAGCTAGTCTCAAAGAAATTTCTTTAACTTGGACACTGGCAACCTCTTTAGGCTCCAGGCCCTTCATAGTACCTAAATAATCTATGAATTTTGTTAACCTACCCTTTATGGTGCCACGCTTTCTAATTAACTCTTTAAATTTGACCTTCAGGTCGGTATCTACACTGGTCATTTTGCTATCAACGAGATCTATTGTCTATCGAAATACAAAACACAATGCAATACAATGAGCTGAATAGATAAATGTGCAGTGAACCTGACAATGTTAGGCGTCGCTCCCAACACGTGTTCCCGGCTACGCCTTCGCCGCGCTGCAGCGTGCCGCCTGCCGGCCGCTGCTAATGTAGTCGACGCGCCGAGGGAATCCGCTCCTGGTTGCACCGGAACAGTTGCCGTATGGCCGGAACTCTGAAATAGTCGGCAGGATGGCTGGTTCACAAAGCTTTGGTTGCGTGCACTTAATTACACTTAATACGTGTGCATGAATATGGATTGGGTAGGAAAAACAATGCGTGCAGCTGAAATGCTAGCTTGCGTTTTACAATATCGCCAGAAGTGAGGTTATGCGTTACGTGGGATTACATTTATGAATATGAACTTAGGCGGGTAGGTGCACACGAACATTCGACTATAGTGGAAGAATTGCAGCTTAGCGCCTAGCCTAGCATAAGCCAGCTCAACCCACGTGCAATTAACCCTGCAAATTAGGAAAGATATGGCCTTTTCCCTGTTTGACGTTTAAAAAGCAAGCCGCGCACTGGTTCACAGCGCAAGGGCACACAGGAAACAAGATTAAAGAAAGGAAATGAATGGATTAGGGCTTACTCTCCTGGGCTAGACCTTCGGCAGACGTGTTGAGTTTGACCCGCCGTCACCGTCCGAAGCCTCCCTGGACACAGCAGCTCGTCCGCGCTCCCCTCTTTCTTGATTACGCAGCCCGGCTGGATGGATGGCGGGCTGCGGCACTTGCTCCACACGATGAATCTTGAATCTTCCGTCGACGTTTCTCGACGATTCGTTGATTTTATTTAAATTTAATGCAACGGGTCCTGTCACGGTCGCCACTTGATTACGCCTATGCTTAGGTGTGTAGGGGAGACTAAATAAAATACTGTTATAGAACAAACCAATACTTATTTAGACTTTAAATATTTAAAACTGACGTGTACAAGAAAGATTACAGAATTCTAGGACCCGTTACAATAGTACGCGTATATCGGCCGCTCCGCTGAGCCGCGTCGGAGCAAGTGGACGAGTCTTCCGTGTTCGTGGAGCCCGAGGCGCTCAGCCGCCCCCGTCGCTAATGTAGGTGGCGCGTCGCCATTGGTTCGCGGCCGTATGGCGTGATCCATCGGCGCGTAGCGGCGCGACGATTGGTTGAGCGAAGATGGCGTGATGCTGACGTCAGTCAGCCGCTGCCTGCGCGCCGCCATGCGGGTACAGGCCGCAACAATTTATTTCAATTAAACCATTTACAGGCACTTTTGAATTGTCAAAGAGTCGGTCAGTTAGTCAGAAAGTTCAAGCTAGTTGCCCATTCCAAAACGTAGGTGGAGAAGAACGGGTAAAAAACCAAGGACACTCTTTTAAATATAGAAATTATAAAATCCTTGTTACATTATTCTTGTTGCTTCTGTATGTGAATAAAATGAAAAAAACAAAAATGATAAAAAATATAAGATTAAAAATAAGCCTTGGAAGATAAGAGATGACCAGTCTCAACTGACGGCGCCCGTTCACGAACATGACGCGTAGGTCAGCACCATCCAGCTCAACGATTTTGTAGGGAACCGAATGATCCAAAGACAATCGCGGACCAGCTGACCGCTGTTCTGGCTGGGGTCGACCACTCCTGTTATAAACTACTGTAATTTGCTGCAAACTATATAATATTTCCAAATAATTTAAGCACTTCCGCGGCCAAAAAAATAAAATGATGCTATTCTTCTAACTCCTTATTCATTATTTCACCTAATTTTACACTAATGCATGCCTAACGAAATACTCGTAATATAATACTAAGTAAAAATTAAATACGTAAATAAGAAACAAAAAATTTGGTTAACGAACACGTACTCAAAGACAACGTTAGAGCTTTTAGTAGTACCTATCTATCTATGCATAAATGAATAGAGGTGTGACTGTATTAGGGTCAGCTCGGAAAGTTCCTCATCTTCCATTAAATAAAAAATAATAGTTATTTCACATTATTTCTTCCCCTGCCATCTGACTCCAGGTACATGCTACCACCCACCCCATGTTCTTCAATCCCTTTTTACCAGATATGTTTAAGTTTCATGTAATAGGGGGCGGACCTATTGCCACCAACCGAACACAAATCCAGACTCCGGCTGCTGTTCTTCAATCAATTTACATAATATTATGTACACGGATCATACCTAAATCGATGGAATATTGGAACGAATTAATCGCAGGATTATTTATTTATCTTTTCAATTAATTAAGCCAAGACCACACAACGTCACAGTTTATCGAATGACTAAAGATAAAGATGACTAAGTATTTCGTGAAAATAAATAGCGATTTGCAGTAATTAATATAGTTTTACACATGCGGAGTGCAAGTATCTACTCCTGTACTGGCTTACACGGTAATTTACACTCGAATAAAGCATCCTCAGGAATCTGTCCGAACAGCGTCACATGTTTAGGACACCATACAAACACAGACGGTGCACAAACCCAATAACTCAATCATACCGGTACTTACATTGCATCGCCTTTATTGAATCTATGTGAGGACGCGCACCCCACAGAGCCTGGAGATGCCTCGGCAGTCGTTGCTAGAGGCGGTGTTGTCAACTCTTTCCAGACAAACGGGCCTATGCACACCACGTTTTTATCCTGCAGAGCAGTTTGTTGTCGTTTGTATATTTGTTGACTTGCGTGCGTATCGCGTCTGTATCGCAACAAACGCGCGTCGACGGCGCGTTTAAAAAACGTGGTGTGCATAGGCCCTAAGGCCCGTATTACAGAACCGCACTCAAGACTCAAGCATTACTTAAAACTAGTTTCAACCAATCAAAAGGCTTTAAACGAGTTTTAAATACCTAATGCTTGAGTTTTGAGCGAGGTTCTGTAATACGGGCCTAAGAGTGTCACCGTTTGCTCGTACTAATGACGCTTTGAATGGTGGTCAGTGACGGAAGTTCTGCGCTCTACGCAATTTCGGTGCCACGAATTTGATTAGTGCTGCCATCTCTAGACGCTGCAGGTGTGGCGATTCTGTGCTCTGTGCGCCACCTTCGTGCAGATTGTAATGGAATTAGGTCAATATATTGGCACTGCTATACAGATACGTTCTTCCACGTTAATAAATAGAGATTGCAGACTCAGAAGAATAAATCTGGCGGAATTAGTCGATTTTTATTAAATTATGCGTTTCCACAAACAGTGTTTTGTTTTGTACGTTGTTCTTTTGTCTACAGTTGGATTTTACAGCACACACGCAAACTTTTAGTGGTAGGTTTTCGCTATAAGATTCACTTTCTAAATCACAAATAAAAAAACTAACGGTATACAGTATGGAAACCACTTAAATGTATGCAATAAATGAAACCACATAGTTACTTGTTAGGGGCTTATCTGACGATACACAAAAAATGGACGAAATCGGTCCAATAGAGTTCTAATTTTGATCATATTTGAACACTGTAGAATTGGATCACTAGGTCAATGATTCAATAAACTTGAATCCTAGAACATTGAAAAACGACTTCGAAATTTTGATTTCGTCGAAAATTGTCAAACTAGGTATCAAAGCGCCAGCACCGACAAAAATTGTTGCCGCTCTTCCTGGGGTCAAGGTACTTATCTAAACAGAGTGTTTACTTTTATAGAATTTATTTTGATATTTATTTTGTTTGAAAATTTTATTTTTTTAATTTACGGTTTTTTATTTAATATTTAATTTTGCTATACTTCTGTGGACTAGTATTACTTGTGGTTTCAATTATTGCATATATGAAGTTTCCATACTGTATATATGCTGCTTTCTAAAAAGTTTAATTTTCATGAAAATGGTATCCTAAATGGATACGGAAGCATTAATTCGTGCCACCAGCTCGTTTGCCACTACATGGCTTAAAAAAATAAGATCACTCTCTTGCTTTTAGTTTTAATTTAATTAAATGCTATTGGAGTACCTACATTCCAAATCTCCGGCTAAATGGAAACAGAAACTGACTAACCAGCTTTTTGCTTCCATGAACCGAGATCAACCAAACAGGATCTTTGTCTACCTACAACTCACATTTCCCGTCTTGTTTCAAAATTATTCATAATACAAGGTAGCTTGCGTCAGTTACAAAGTGAAAACTTTCATTGTTTAAAACTTGGTTCGTCTGCACTCAGTAGCAGACACGCGCGGTTCTCAGCGCATTCTGGGTTGTCAGTCTAACTTAACATAATAAAATACCTAGTTTTTATATTGTTTCTGAATAATGTTAAACTTTTTGATGATCTTTGTTTTCACTTTCCTGCAGTCTGTGGCAGTGATTTCGTGAAAAGGGACGAAAGTGTGTAACTGGAAGCCGGAGCAGCGCGCGCTATTTGCTTGATTTATATATTTATTTAATTATGGCACTCCAACGACTTATTCACTAATACATTTTTTGGGGTACTGTAACATTTAAACATAAAATCTAGAGTGAATTTTTCACTTACAGATGTGCACAGCACTTAAGTACATATTTCAAGTTTTAAAATATAATATAGAGTAGGTACATATAGACAAACAAAACAAAACACTACATGAAAACAAAACAGAAAATTAACAATTAAAAATAATAAAAGAAAATAACTTGTTGCTCTAAGGCAAGGTTGCCCAACCAATTTTAAAGGCGGGCTATAATGTTGGTAGGTAGGTAGGGTAAGTAGGTATGTAGGGTAAGTAGATAGGGTAAGTAGGTAGGTAGGGTAAGTAGGTAGGGTAGGTGCGCCGCAGATAAGTACTTCGTGCTACCCGTGCGAAGCCGGGGCGGACAGCTAGTTAATTATAAATTCAAGAAATTTTACAAGTGCTGTGAACATATTGGCGGTTGTAAAATTATCGTTGTTCGTTTGTTCCTTCTTTACTTCTATTTGCAAGCCAAAACGAAATTTAAATATTTGATAAGTTGGCTTAGGTTGGCATGTGTTTGTCAGGAGGTCACGGCTCGGCACACGCTGGCAGAGTGTGTTGCTAGGGAGGAGCCGCGCCGTGCCCTCATCTCAGGTGTCGGCAGTGACCTGTCGCTGCCGGCCGTTGTCGACTCGATGGTCGGCAGCGAGGAGTCCTGGGACGCGGTTGTATCCTTCTGCGAAACGGTCATTTCGCAGAAGGAGGCTGCGGAAAGGGAGCGGGAGATTTCTTCTGCTAACCCGAACCGCAGCAGACGCACCGAGCGTCGGCGGAGGGCGGATAACGCCCTCTTCCAGCCCCCCTAAATGGGTCCAGGGGCGACGGATCTGGGGAAATCCATCGCCCCCTACTCCTTAGGACCTGAGATGGCGGCGCATAGTGTTCCACGCGTGCCTCTCTATGATGTAAGGGGGGAGTTTAACACCTCACTCCCCCCAAACTCGAGGTGGCCCGCAGAGGCGGGCCGGCACTAGCCAGGATCGCGGAAGTCACATTAGATTAGATTCCCCGGCGCAAGTGTGAGACGGAACACCGGGGTGGTTTTAGTCAGTAAGAGTCTGACAAACCCCTCTGCCCTCCCCAGGGCGGAGGACATCCATGAGGATTTGCCCCGTAATAAAAAAAAACATAGAATGTTGACATGTGTTGAAGTAAAAAGTTCGTTCCATTTTTAAATAACACGACAAATATCAGTTTTCATAGTAACTTATTTGGCCGCTAAACACGACATAAGGATTTTCATACAATGATTGCCAGTCGGGCGCTCGCATGTATTCGACCAGTACCGCAATTTCGATTTATCTCGAAAGAGGTTGTCAAAATAATGTTTGGATTTCCAAGCATGTTTGAGAAAATGGTATTAAGATACTTTAGAAAATGGTATTAAGATGGGTTTAAAAGTCAAAATGGGTGTACCACAGGGCTCGATATTGGGCCCATTCCTCTTTTTAGTATACATAAATGATTTACCTCATTTACTGAGAAACCGACCACAAATGGTGTTATTTGCTGATGACACATCACTTATTTTTAAGGTAAACAGACACGCACAGGAGCTTGACGACGTAAATAACGCTATGCTAAAGGTCCATAATTGGTTTACTGTAAATAATTTAGTATTAAATGAGAAGAAAACTAAATGCATAAGATTCGCGTTACCTAATGTTAGAAGTAGTCAATGTCACGTTGTACTGAATAAGGAGACACTAGAATTCGTCGAAAAAACGGTTTTCCTGGGAATCACGCTTGACTCAAAACTACAGTGGGGTCCTCACTTAACATCACTTGCAGGGCGGCTAAGTTCAGCCGCTTACGCTGTTTGGAAAATCCGCCAACTAACAGACGTGGATACCGCGAGACTGGTCTATTTTAGTTACTTTCATAGCATCATGTCTTACGGTATTTTGCTGTGGGGACGGGCCGCAGATATTGACTCTATATTTATTCTGCAAAAGAGGGCTGTTAGAGCCATCTACAACCTCCGCAGACGCGAATCTCTTAGGGAACTGTTTAAGAAAATTAATATCATGACGGTACCTTGTCAGTATATACACTCGAGAGTAATGAATCCGGGTCACTTAAAGAATCCTAAAAATCTCGGAAACTATAAATGCTAGGTTAATGCAATAAATTGTATTTAATAGACAATGTAATACTCCTTAAATGAAGGTATTAAAACTTCTTAGTTATTGTAAAGTTATATCATAAAAAAATCAAATTTGGAAAAGGGCCACTTTCGAAGATGGAACTACGAAATTACAGCATTTGGTTTTGCTTTTGTTTGTAATCTGTCATTTATGTGGGTACATAAACCATGTTGATAGTGCTCTATATTCATTATTCAAGCTGAAATTATGTCGCTTACGCCTGAAGAATGCACCAGAATACTTACAATGCTGGAAACCGGCCGGAGTCAGCGCGATACAGCCAGGACTGTCGGTGTGTCGCTGTCAACAGTACAAAGAGTTCTCCGACGTTACGAAGAAACTGGTTCTAACCTACGCACACCAGGAACGGGCAGAACCAGGTGTACCACAGCACGAGAAGACCGATACTTGGTGAACACCATGCTTCGAAATCGCTTTCTTACAGGAACTGAACTCACAAATCAGTTTCGACGCCTCGGAGGAAGTAACCCAAGTGCATGGACAGTAAGACGTCGGCTTGCTGAATCTAACTTAAAACCCCTTAGACCTGCAAACGGCCCTAAACTGGAGCGTGGGCATCGTATTTCAAGACTAAGATATGCCCAGAGCCACGTAAATTGGAGTATTGAAGATTGGTCAAAAGTTATGTTCTCCGACGAATCAAAATTTATGCTCTACAAGCACGATGGAAGACACAGAGTGTATCGAAGACCAGGGGAAAGATTCAAGCAAGCATGCATCGAAGAAAAAGTAGCCTACGGTGGTGGGTCTGTACTTGTGTGGGCCGGAATTTCTTCTGAAAGTCGCACAGAGCTGGTGATCATAGAAAACGGCTCTTTAACTAGCGAAAGATATGTGGAAGAAATCCTCAATGATCACGTTGGTCCATTTATGGTCAATTTAGGTGAGGATGCTATATTTATGCATGACAATGCCCGACCTCATACAGGTAGGATTGTGAATGACTACCTTCAAGATATGAACATTACTCGTATGGAGTGGCCAGCGCGCAGCCCGAATATCAACCCGATCGAGCATGCTTGGGACGAGCTAGGCAGATGCGTAAAACAACGAAACCCTCCCCCAATCACGCTTCGTGAGCTCAAAATTGCTCTCACAGAGGAATGGGAGAATATTCCCCAAAATCGTATAAGGAACTTGGTGTACAGCATGCCAAACCGCGTAAACGCAGTAATGGAAGCACGAGGAGACAATACGAAGTATTAAAATTCAAGAAAATCGTAATAAAGTTCAAAAATTTCATGTTTCCTATTTTTGTTTTAAGGAGAGATCAGCAGTTTTTTTCTTTATGTAATTTTGTGTTAATAAAATGTATGGTGACTCATATTTTTTTTACTTTCATTTAAGGAGTATTACATTGTCTATTAAATACAATTTATTGCATTAACCTATCATTTTTAGTTTCCGAGATTTTTAACATTCTTTAAGTGACCCGGATTCATTGCTCTCGAGTGTATATGAAAACATTATGTATGTTCGAAAAAATCTACATCTCTATAGTAAAATAAGTGACAGGCATAATTTTAACACAAGAAATAGGAACAAATTAGATCAACCACGTTTCAGATTGTCTAAAGTACACACTTCTTTTATGGGGTACTGTGTAAAATGTTATAATAAAATACCACTCGATATTCTTCAACTAAATGAGAAGAAATTTAAAACTTGCATTAAACGCACACTATGTAGACAAGCATACTATAAGTTGGATGATTATATCGTAGATAAAAATGCTTGCCTAAATGCTGGTCCTGCTCCACAGCCACTTGGGCTCACTAGTTAAAAATGAAAAAATTGGTAGAGTTGCTTCCCCTTTTTTATTTTTTCTGACTACGAACTTATTGTTTATTTTGTTTTTTTCATTAAACTAAGTTTTAATTATTGAATACTCCAATAGATAATATTGATTTTCTTTCTTTTGGTGGTAAAATTCTTGCAAACTATAGTTTTGTATAACTTAGACGCATTTTTATTTTCAATTTTTGTAAATGTGAGTACCATGGAGTCGTTTTACTATGTTATTATGTTGATTTTGACTTGAAAGAGCAGGGTAGTTGAGAGTATGTCATGCTCACTTAAATGTCTCGCTGATGGTGGCGAGTGTGTTGGATCATTCGGTTCCCTACAAAATGGTTGAGCTGGATGGTGCTGATCCACGCGTCATGTTCGTGAACGGGCGCCGTCAGTTGAGACTGGTCATCTCTTATCTGCCAGGGCTTATTTTTAATCGTTTTTGATTTATATATATTTTTTTTACATTGTTCTCACATATAGAATCAACAAGAGTAATATACCCAGGATTTTGTAATTTCTATATTTAAAAGAGTGTCCTTGGAGTTTCTTGCCCGTTCTTCTCCATAGAGATATACGTTTTGGAATGGGCAACTAGCTTCAACTTTCTGACTAACTGACTCTTTGACAATTCAAAAGTGCCTGTAAAGGGTTTAATTGAAATAAATGGTTTGAGTTTGAGTTTGACTTTGAGTTTAGACATAATGTCAAACTTATCTTTTTTCTGACAAAATTTTTGTTTTGGGTTTTTAATTATGTTGTTAGTGATTTTGAGAAATAGTGTATTAATGTAATGCGTTTTTTATTTTGTTGAGTTCATTTTTAATTACCTAGCTCGAAAGTCGTGTAATGCACGAAATCTGTGATTAAAAAAAAAATAAGTAGGTAGCACCGATTGACTCATCACCGCCCAGCCCATACCGCATATGGTAGAAACCAACAAAGAAAGAATTTAAAAAAAATCAACCAAATCTATTGAAAATATGGATTTCTTTTGTATAAAATTCTTATTCCTGGCAGTTTATAAACTTGATTATAATATATAATTATAGATCTACCATTGAAACGGCCACCCCCTTTAAGGGGTGTTACAATATGACGAAACCGCTTTCCTAGGAAACTGTAGTTTAATCCAGTCTTGCGTGGACAGCGAGATTCTAGTATTATCGCTGTCCACGCAAGACTAAGGTTGTGGGCACGAAACCAGCGGCAAAGAGCGATGGTCGCTCGGCCATCGCTCCTTAGTATGTACTTTTTTTTTTTTTTTTGGTTGGGAAATCATCAAATGACGTATCCCGCTCTGGGTGGAGCGGGAGGGCGTGTCAGACTCTTACTGACTAAAACCCACCCGTGTTCCTTATGTTGCCTGTGCAATGCCACGGCCACGGTATCCCTTTCGGACTTTCCCGCAATCCTTAGTATGTACCTGTGCTTTATTTATTTACTTAATTCGAATAAAGAACAAACTTAAACTTACAACAAAATCATAGCAAATTCTAGAATATTTTTAGGCCGAAGGCTAAACTCCGAAAAAACACGACTGTCTTTAATACGTAATCATGTCTGTTGTGTTATTCTTCTAAGCAAAAAATATATGTGTTTTTTTGTACTCTTCTACCTAAGCAAAAAATATGTGGTTTTTTTTCAGCGACTATTGTCATAGATCACAGGCGAACAGATCATTGTCGTTCGTCTGCGATAAGACTTATTCTCGCGACTTCCAGAAATAAGTCTTTTGATTATTATTTTTTTCGCCGCAATTATTACGAGAATTTCCCGATGGATTCAATAAACAACTAAATGATAAAAACATAATTATCCTGACACTTTTTATAGATTTTAGCTAACCATTCGATATGTGTGATACACTTTTTAATAAGTTGTCTCAAAATGGAATACAAGGGCCAATATTAGAACTATTCAAAAACTATCACACAAGCAGATACAACTCTGTTAAAATACAAAATGAGTATAGTACAAAGCTTCGATCCACGCAAGGAACGGCCCAGGGTCCAATTATAGGTCCGACAGAATACTTACTTTATGTTAATGTTTTAAGAGTACCTAATGCTATAAATTCAGGTTCTGTATACGCATTCGCAGACGACACGTGTATATTGGTCGCTAATAAAAATATCCATGACGCTGAGGAATTCCTACAACGAAACTTCGACGAATTATGTAAAGGGACTCAACGAAAAAACAAGACCTGACTTTCTGAGAACGATACCACTTAAAAATAAATACATCTTACCAAAGTTCAATAATGTGTACAGGATGAGGGTTGCAGAATACTTATAATACCTTTTTTACTTAACTTAATACAGTACCTTTTTTACTTAATAAACTTCCAGAAGACATACTCGTACGCTATACAAAGCAAATTCGAAAAGTTTTATGTACAAATCCAAACGTTTATTTACACATAATTTCTCTTTTGTTAATTGTTTCCATGTAGAACTCTTTAGACCCTTTGTACGATGTACCCCCTTGTTTCGCAGACAGAAAATTCATAGAATTTCGTTGCCCAGAAAATGTTTCATAAATGTTTTTGTATTTTTATTTCGAATACATAAGATTGTCAATCACTCACCGGTAAACTCCGCATGCATAAAGAAGTTGTAGGTACAGTTTAAGATATTAATCTAGTTTTAAATAATTACTTAACTGGAAGTCTTAAAATAATCTAGATCTTACTAAATAAATAATTATAGTTCAGTTTTGTTATCCAACATTTCAAAGCCAGTTGGTCTATTGAAAATGGAGGGGAACTTCACTGGGGCGCACCGGGGTGCCTATCTACTAGATATACATTTGTCTATGGGGGGACCGTTGTCACTGTTGCACCCGGAAAGTTCCAAACTGTTTTTAGGGGAAAATGGGGTCAATGGGGCACTAGGGCTCATGCGACTCATCTGTTTGGGTGTAGTTGTTATAAAGGTCGTAGAAAGACGCTTAACGAAGACGAGAGTCACTTGTTCTTCCCGTCATTGTGTTTTTTTTTTGTACTGGATCATAGCAAACCTTCTGCTTACAGTGATATTGAAAGTGACTTTCAATATCACTGTATGTAGTTTTTGTGTACCCAGTTTTTTTCAAATGTGACAAAACTGTTTTGTGATCAATTCCCAGTTCTTCAGCTACGTCTTAACATACCGGTGTATTGTTTATTCCTTGACTATTGCTGCTAACTAAAATGTTTGCGCACCTGCGAACTCTTCCCGTTCAAACGGTCTCTGGCAAAATCTAGACGGAATGTAATTAATATGAATGATGTCTGTCAAACAAACCACCATTATCTCATATAGACCAAGTAAACGCGTGTAGCACCTGGACTAATTAACGCAATTACGACAACTTAACCGCATGCCATTGTGCCGCTTCTTTCCGCAGTTTTTATAACAACACGTGTTGAATGTCTCATTATACGCTTAAACGAGACATCTCACAATTTAGATGACATGATCGGTTTGTCAGAAGAAGAATCATTGAGCTCTATAAAATAGGGATGAGCTACACGGCATGCATGCGTGCCGCCTGTCGGGACAGGTCAACTCAAAGCTGCAACGTTTATTTCTTCAAAAGGCCCTTCCAGACATGGCCCTGTACCCTAATTACGTAATGCAAAATCAATCCGAATCTGAATCGTTTTGAAACAGATTGCTAATCCATTGCTCCGTAAGTTCGAAAAAAAACTGCAGAGCAACGTAAATAATGCAATGAATGTTGTTGAACTGTCAAAATGAAACAGATTTGTCTTTATCGTTTACGAAAATACATATGTTGCGTAATTAGAAAGCTGTATTGTTACACTCACATCTTAATAACATTATATTTAGGCTTTTTAAGAGATCATGACCTCTGATTTTTTTTCGACATTTCTTCGATATAATTAATTGCAGTTCTGCCTTTATTCGTAATTAAAAACCGAATTTATTCAGTGATGGTTAATGAAATCCAGTGACGATCTACCTGATGTGGGTTTCATTAAAAACCATGAAACATTGAACCAGGTAGTAGGCTTGTAGTTTTCATTGCATTGATTGATTACACAAAGATACAGTGTTAATTTTTATTTATCTCATGGTTCCTTTCAGAATCTATGACCTGTACCTTACACAGAATGGCTAGATATAAATAATCACCCTGTTTCTAAATCTAATTTCATTCACACAGTACACTTATTGGTTACCACAAGAAACCCGTGCGTCGCTACGTGAGATAAAATACAGACCCTGCAAATAATCGTTACTTTCATAAATAACACCCCATTAGCAGTAAGCAGATTATCGCCATAGTAACACATTTATTCGATGAAAAATTTCTTTACGACACGGCCAGTAGAAAAAACGTATCTATTAACAAACTTCCATAGTGATCCATACAACACTGACACCTACACACGGCAAATTAACCTGTTTAATTTTTCACGGCAAGAAAAACATATGTATACAAAGGGCTTTATTCGTTTCGTCAGTCGCATGCGACAGGCCGTCTTGTCGTCGAGCTGCCACAGTCGCATGTCGCAAAGTGTACGAGGTGGTTAAGTTTTGTTCTGCCCACTCTAACCGCAGCTGAATATCAATAAAACTTGGAGCAATTACTGTTCTGCTATATTACTTTCTGAACACAAACGAGTTTTATTACACCACCAAATAAATGGAGGATCAATCTTTTTGTTCACGGTCTATTCAATATGAATCGTCCAACTTTGATTCTTAGTTCGATACTTAAACTTATCGTGATGCAAATAATGCTTTCAGTTGCACGAAGTGAATTTCGTATTTTATTTCCATGACGATCGAGTGACGACCCATACTGTTGAAATATCTATCTATACATAATTGATAACACATAGATGCATAAACTCATTCTTCCCATGGGAGTAGGCAGTAACTTCATACTATAAGGATACACTCTATATGTAGATGTATAGAACTGGGGGAAGGAATTATGGGGCATCAAGAATTCGTCCACATCACTGTCGAAGTCGAAGCAAAAGTGCCTAAAAGGCTGGCAACATTGGCAATGTTGCCAGCCTTTTAGGCACTTTTGTTTGAGAAACTAACCAATAACATCGCTTCACTCAATGATATTAGAAGTAAAAAGACGTAGATAGGTTACCTACCTTACATTCTATCTTCAAAAACGGCACTATGTCACACTATTATATGACACGTGGAAGTAGGATGGCATGTCGTGATTATCGGGAGCGAAAAAGAGACAAAACGAAGAAAATGTGGCTAATTAGCCAACTTTTGACGTGCCACTTGCGGAACGTTTATAACCTATCTACCTCTTTTTACATATAATATCATTGGCTTCACTGTCATAGTTTGAGCTAGCGTTGTTATTGGTTAGTTTCACACGCATCCCTCGCTACGCATCCTCGCTCATCTCTGGTGTAAACGCAGCCTAAATGGCAGCAACGAAGCTGTACAATGTTGACTATTTATTTACTATACCTTGTGAAAAACAACTGTTCATCTTCTTAATCCGTTCTAGGTAAAAAACGATGTATCGGCTAGACTTGGCTTATTTATATACTTGAAAGGTTGAGCAGTCTGTTGCTTGTTAGATTAGTTGCCATGGAAATATCTGGCCGGGCAGTCTGTGAGCACTTCGTAGAGTTAAATTTAGAAGACGGTTGTTTTCTTTTCTTACTAATGATTATTATGAATGATTTTTATTTTTCATAACAGTCGAATATTTTGTAATCAAGTACATATCGTTGTCAAAATATATTTTTGCTAGCAACAGTCTGTGACGAATGATGAGATGTGAGCTATACCTACACAGGGTGGCATACATCGACGCGAAAACTGATACCATGGATTCGGTACATGATTCTGAACACCCAGGCGTTTCATTAAAAAAATCTGCTGTTCCATACATTTTGACCGCGTGAGTATTGCACTTTTCTATGAAACAGTAAATAACCGACGAAGTTTTCAACGGATTATATTATACTGGATCCATGGTATCAGTTTTCGCGTCACCCGCCACCCTGTATAGATATATTCTGCTGGATACATAGATATAATAAAGAAGGAGATATGGCGTGGAGTTCAAAATGTATAGAAAACCGATGAAGCCACAATTGCCCCACCATAACGCTAATATTGCACACACAGTTCTGTCAAAACAATACTACGAACAAGTGCACACACGCGCCATCGATAACTCAGTCATTTAAATATAAACCTTATTATTTAAAACACAGCGTACTTTTTCCGTATAATTACTCACACTAAAACAATTATCATTGTGTGTTGTCGGGACTCGGGGGCGGATACGACATAGTGCTTGACTAAATCGAAGAGTTATCGATAAATATATCGATAAATTTACAAAGGTTTTGGAAATAAAGTAAACAAAAACGATATGAAACCAACAAAACATTATTTAATTAATTAATAAAAATATTTTTAAAACAATTACAAATCAAACGACACGTAGTTATATATGATTATGATGCCATAAAATGTTCAAAAAAGAGATTCTCGTTTTTGTAGAGAACCAGTTAGCTGACCTTCCTATGGCATCAATCCATTGATTTTTTACTTGCTTCTTTTGGGAAACTGAAACGGTACAATTACAATTTGTTAGTGACTTACTGAATTATATAGGTATACGAAGCTAATCATAAACTTGTAAGTTTGCAGGCTCTTAAAAAACCCGTATTTTTAAGAAATTAAATCCTTCTTTCTTTAGTAACTAGGGGTTTATGTGACAATAACAAACACGCATGCATAAGAAATAAATAGCATGAATGTTGACCCATTGCCAAATCTTTAATAATAACCTTAAAGTAATTTTCATATTATAATTGTTTATTTTAGAGCATGCATGACGTCTCAATATGGCTTCAAACCCTCTTTAGATATTCTGCGGCATAATACATAATTATGACTAAATGATGCTGATTATTATAATGCATACGAAGCTAATGGTGCATTTATGAAGACTTCAGTAAAATACCATAACCATAACAAATGACGAAGTAACTTGAGGCTAAGGCATTACATCTCATAATTCAAACCCAAGGACATTCCATAGATTACTAAACTAAACATTATTGAACTTACTTCACGATATTTGATTACGCATTTGTCTATTACGCTGTAAAATAATAAAAATGGGTAAAAATGCATAGAACCACATCGGCCTTCCAACCGAATTACAAGAGTTAACAAATTGAAGAAAAATCAATTAAATGAAATTGTAATATAACAATTCGCAGTCGACTTTCTTGTCGATAGACTTTGTCAGACCTCCACTAGCACATCAATAGCAAATACGGCGAACCGGAGCAGCGGACGCACCATGCGACATTACGGCTTATTGAGGTTTCGTTATGTCAGATTTAACATTGCTTGTTCAGTCACTCAGTGACAGACTGAGGTGGTTGTAAAAGAGCAAGGTATTTAATGCAAAAATAATACTGTCGGGATAATATAGGAAAACAAAAATAAAGTAGTACAACTCAGATATATTTTACGGCTTGTTGTTTTTCGTGATTTTTAAGACAAATATTGTAAAATACTTGTATTTACCTGTGGTAACTGATGCCATGACTTCTAAACATTTTGTTTTGGCTTCTCTTTTTGCACGAACCCACTTAACAAGACGGCATAATCGTTTTTTTTACGATCGCGGTTGACAACACACTAACTCGCGGTGACGGCCATTTTTTCAATACCTGAGCGAAAAGCTCAACTCCACGTGGTCGGCGACACGCCCCCTTGCCACTTCTCCTGTTTTTAATATTTCTGTGGCTGGATAGCTCTCCAAAGCATCGCCACAACTACCTCCTGTGCCCCTGTGGTCCTGTGCTTCTTGTATTCAGTGGAATCCCACGACCTTCAGCTCATCGATCTACGCTGGGAGCTCATCTACGTTCTACGTTCTTTCAACTAATGTGTGCGCAGATACTTTACTACACGCATTCGGAAAGTTGGCAACGCCGGCAAAATATTCGCAGTTTCGATTAATTGTTCAATATTACTAAATTAAATGGTGTTAGATATATTACTCTTTAGTGCACTAAAATATTAATTGTGAATTGCAGTGAATAATAGCGTAACACTGAATATTAAGTTTTAGGTGTAAACAAAGCATTTGGAAACTTGTAAAGCACTTGTTTACTTTTGAATAGGCATTACTTATTTTAATATTTATTGTAATAAAGTGTTTAATAAAAAAATGTGTTAAATTGTTTCAGGCTATAATACAGGTAGCTGAGCGTCTGTACCCGACTTTGATGTCTCTTCTGAACTTGGCGATGAGTGACGTGTTTGGTAAATACGACAAGCCTATCGTGACCATCTCGGCCAGGCAGCTGCTATTCGACGGAATTTCACTGTGTGAGCCGGGATTCAGTTTAGTCGGCGCCATTGCGTGCGATATCATCAGGGGCATCGCGCAAGATGCTCGGAACATAGAAATAAAGGAGGATGGATCGCTCGATTTCTCGATTTTGGATTATGTAAGTAATTTTATTTACATTTATTTGGCTGCATTATTGATGATGGAGCTCTCAACGCGTCTGCGGAGTAATGAAAGAAAGAAAATACGTTTATTATCATAAAGCCTCGTGCAGACTGGCGCGACGGGACAGCGCTAGGCGACTCTAAGAAAACAATTTCTAAGAAAGCTTCACGGTAGAACAATTACTGGTGTCGCACCGCGAATGTCTGCACGAGGATTAAGTAGGCACGGTCAACCATAGAGTACCTACAAGTGGCCGGAGTAGGTTACCCTTGAGTTCCTTGAGTAGCATTTATTTCAATAAATGTAACAATTTTGCACCTATTTACTGCATAAACTAACCTACTGCTTTTTACAACTAAATTTATTTGATCCGCGCAAATTAATCTGGGTCTTATGAGCCAGATGGAATCAGACTAGTCGTGCGACAATTCAGTCGTAGTCGAAGCCGCGTCGTTCACAAGTTCCCCAAGCAAACTAGAATTTAATCAAAACAAAAGCCTACTGCGAGATGCGACCATTCTATTCTAGAGCTAACCGAACAAATGGGAGAAGACAGACCAGTACTTACTTGTTGCACAACCAATAAGGTCCGAATGTGTTCAGAAATTCAAATTATTAGCAGATATACCGCTTCCGTTTTGCATGACAGACCATTGATCATAAGGGCTAGATTAACCTATTGACCGCTTGGTTATATATCAATTGCCGTGCCCCCAGCGCCCAGCTCATAAATCGACAAATAAATATCTACGACGAATAGGGTCGTGCAATTGCTTAAAAAATATAAAACGAACATAGGTTCTCAGTCGTATAAATACGACGAGGCGACACGGGCACGAAACATTTGTCGTATTAATCCGACCTTGGCGTTCAATACGTTAATTTAATTGCCAAATATCTACGACGAATAGGGTCAAGCAATAGCATAATAAAAAATATAAGACGAACATAGGTTCTCAGTCGTATAAATACGACGAGACGGCACGGGCACGAAAACATTTGTCGTATTAATCCAACCTTGGCGTTCAATAGGTTAATTTAATTGCCATTACATATATATTGGGTAGGGGTTGGAGGTTTTTTGGGGTGTACTATAGCTACACCTCTACCTAACTTCAGAAATTACAGGCGTGTTGGTATGTGTTATGTGTGCGTATATTTGCCGTCATTGAACCAAAGAAGAAGAAACCTCGTTATTGGGTACAACTATTGAATACTTCTTTAAGATTCAATGAGAGTTAATTCTATCTCAAGAGAGCAAAATTACTCGCGTACAAGCATTCTTCGATTTTTATGGGATAGGTATTAATAAAGTCCTCTTATGAGCTTCATAATGCCCTACGCGAGAAATTGCATAGCACTAAATAATTATCATTAAAAACGGAAGAAAATCTAACCACAACCTAACGGATAAGTGGGTTCGGGTGCCCGAGGAAATCAAATCAGAAAACCGGGCATGTGCGGCCAGAATAATTCATGGAAACGGTCGAGCGCTTCGCCACCCGTCCTGCCACCCTATTCGGAGCCACGCCCACAAAGCAGCTATGCTGATTTCCTTATCTAAAAAAAAAGAAAAGAAAATACGTTTATTTGCGGTACATATGACGCAAGCAAAGGAAAAAACAATTTGGGGGAAAATATGCGTCACATCCACGCAAAACGGCCATCGCTCAGCATAATGCGATACATAGCTTGCGCGTTGAACGTGTCCAAAAGCGCTTCCTTTGGCACTTAGCATTTTCGGTTGGTATAGCTAGAAAAAAGCCATCTTACAGAGAGAGACTGAAACACTTTGCCATGTGCAGTTTAGATAAGCGGAGGCAATTTAATGACGCTATATTCATGTGCAAAATCTTGAAAAATTATATTCAATGCCCTAGGCTGCTAGGACTTTGTAACTTACGTGCTCCTTCAAGAATCCCACGCAACTCCATCACTCCAATCTGTCCTCCACTTAGAAAAACTGTTTTGGGATCTAACTCACCCTACGCCCGATTTTGCAAGGTCATAAACAGTAGTAGTGATTTGGTTGACTTACATCATGACTCCCTAGCAAAGCTAAAGTCTAAGTTCATGAAATCCTTGATTGATCTGTAATAAGATACTTAACTTACCAGCTTTCTCTTTTTAGTCGTTTTTTTTTTATTTTATTTTAATTTTGTTAACCTAATATAGTTAATATGTTATCCTGTCACTAAAATTTGATAAGTTATTATAATGGTTAGATTACTAGAAATATATTAATGTTGCGCTTGTGGTGTTTACCTATATGTGAGTGTTACACTGTTACCTTTGTTTGAAAATAGTATTAAGTTTATTTTTAGTGTAAACAGTCGTTGGTGAACCAAATAAATAAATAAATAAATAATGCTGGGACCCTATTTGAGACAGAGCCCCGGCGCTGGTTTTTTTTTTTTTTTTTAGTGATGGCATTAACCGGTGCAGCATGAAAAGAAATAACAAAATAAGACAAAAAAAAAGTAAATATAATATTTAAAATGGCAACATTTCGTAGCGTCGTCGGCGACTAACGCGCCGCACACATAATACAATCTGTGCGCGCAGCTGTCATAAAAATGATTTGTTTAACGTTTTGGCTCAAAATAGACGGTGATTATTACTGAGATGAGTCATGAGCAGTACCGCAGGAAGCTTAGCCATCCCTAGTTGCTCTGAATAGGTAATTGATATCTATCTATTTATATAGCTATCTTAGTATGTGACCTCTCAGATAGGTACCTACAACCCTTAGATTATTTTCTCTACTGAGTATTTTCATCTGCGGGTAGTTGCGAAACACACTTACAATGGCCATACATTTTGACAGTTCAACAACATTCATTGTCTGCTCAACAACGTTAATAACTAACGTTGTTGAGCAGACGAATTTTTCTATGAATTAGGAATTTCTTTCAAAATCCTTCGGATTGTGATTGAAAGTGTGTTACGCAATTAGGATGCGGATACTAAGTGGTGTCGGAAGCAAGGCGAGCAAAACCTTAGGGAATGTCTTAGCTGTCCTAGTTGCACTGAATTATTTATATCTATCTAATTACTTTTCCAATGAATACACGTGATACGAGAATCACTACACAACCCTCCCCCCACCCCCTTGTCATATTTCGTGATTTTTCCAAAACCCCTCCCCTTTCGAGCCTCACATGATTTGAATCACGTGATGTACACCTCACGAGTGTATATAATTTTGTTAGGTATCTCTGGCAGTGAGAAAAAACCCGCCAAGTGCGAGTCGGAATCGCGCACGAAGGGATCAGTACCATTATCTATAAAAACGGCAAAAAAATCATGTCTATTGTATGGGAGCCCCCCTTAAATATTTATTTTGTTCTGTTTTTAGTATTTGTTGTTATAGCGGCAACAGAAATACATCATCTGTGAAAATTTCAACTGTCTAACTGTCACGGTTCATGAGATACAGCCTGGTGACAGACGGACGGACAGCGAAGTCTTAGTAATAGGGTTCCGTTTTTACCCTTTGGGTACGGAACCCTAAAAACAGTTACACCATGTTTCAGGTTATTGGTTTGTCCAAATAACTTTTTTTATTTTCAGCTTTTTAGATTTTTATCAATTCTCATTCCAAATTAGGTACATTTAAATATATAAGTTGTATACAGGGTGTCCAGTAAATAGCACGACATGCTGCAGGGGGTGATAGCTTGGGTCACTACCTATCAATACAACACAATATATGTTCAGCAAAATCTTATGGATTTACAGTTTTACAAAATTTATCGAAATATCGAAAAATCTCTACCTTGAAACAGATTTTTAAACATCTCGTAATGAAAAAATATTTTTCTAGAACTTTTTTTACATCAAATTAAAGTAACTATTCACGAATAATTTGATGTAAAAAAAAGTACTTGAAAAGGATTTTTTCATTACGAGAACAGCCAGACCCGAAACAACTACTTGTGCGGGAATCGAACCCGCGAAACGCAGCGCAGTAGTCAATCGCGCCAACCGTGCCGTCAAATAGGGATTATCTATTCTAATAGTGATTATTGGAGTAATTCAAAACTTTTTTAATATTTAAATATTGAAACGCGACAATGCCGGAAGTGAAATAAAAAGCCATGCGAATAAATAACTATTCGTAGCAATCTGTTTGAAATCTTACTAAGGTAATCAAGCAAGTGTGATTTCTGCTTGAATAAAGCACAAAAAAATATTTAAGTTTAGTTATGATTTGTAGCAAAAAAGTGGACATAGAGAGTACCTATCCTGAAACATACGAAAGAAACGCTTTTAATATGAAACACAACACGTAGCAGTGTCTTGTCCGATGAAGCGCCAGCCCGCGCCGCAGCTGAGCGCGTAGCTTTAAATTCCCCGTCTAATAATAATATATCCGTGATCCAGCCTGTCCCATCTTGCTGTCCCCCCCTCAGCGACGCCCTAAGCCGAGGTTCGTACCCCACAGGGGGTGCCCTTAGCGAGCGTTCGCCTAATTTTAATGTAGAATAGTTGCTCCTGGCTGGAGGCTTTGAGTGTAGTGCTTAAGGCAGCCACAGGATTGTTCGGTTAAGCAGTAAATACCTTAGTGGTATACCTGCGAGATGCCATAGTTAAAAAAAAAAAAAACGTAGCAGTGTCATTGATAATTTGGTCACACACATTAGCGGACGTTTGCACTGTAGAAGAAAATTGTTGGAGATTCATTTTTTTTTCAGCAAACAAACAGTAGTTTTAGTCAGAATTTGGAGCTTAATCATTTCTTTAGCTTATGTTACTGTATTATATAGAAAATGTGAAAAAAAAATACAAACATATTGGTGTCGATTCTCTTGTCACAAATGCCTCTAAACTAGACTAAAAATCACCAAAATTTTGTTTACGCCTGTCAAACGATGATTTCTGAAATTGATTCTGAAATAGACTAAAGTGGCACACCTTAACTATACTTTAGTTTGACAACACTAAGATTGTACTGAGATTTTAATTTAGTGAAAATGTCAATTTTGCTATTCAGAATTTGACGTTTTTCCCCTAAAATTTTAATGGTCTAACTAATTCTGACCATTATTAATCGCTACTGAAAATGATGTGGAATATTATTAGTTGTCATGAACTCACACGAACATCTCGACTTCGGGTGCAAAAACAGTATTGTACTGGATTTTTTTCTTTTCTTTTGCTTATATCTCGAAAATTGTGTGTCCTATCGCAAAAATAATGAAAATTTCGACCCCCTCTATTTATAAAACCCGTATACCCCTAATACTCAACACGTAGGTATTTTTTTTTTCCATTGAAAAAGTGAAAAATTCCATATAAAACACGTCGAGGCAGCCACCACAGCGCGCCTCCGGCTCTAAAAAAATTCACGGGGTAGGGCAAACAAGTATGTACCACGTGGAGTCGCAATTGTCAAATTCGATTTAGTTGCTTCAAAATAATTTTTAAATTTAGAGACTTTTTATTACAGAATAATAGCTTTAAGATTCTCATAGCCAAAAGTAAGGTAACCATAAGTAAGGTGTACAAGAGAATCGGCACCTGTCAATTTTACTATTCTGAATTTGACGTTTATCACCTAAAATTTTAATGTTCAATTAATTTTTTTTCATTATCTTGGCAAGCCATAACAATCATATTCGACGAAATGTGTTAGTAACACACGCTCTGCTTGTTTACCTACATATTGTCTGCTCAGCTTATGTATGTATCCTGGGTATGTATTGGAGCCAATGCACTTGTATTTAACACTCTCGACTCCATTTTTATAGAACTCATACGCCATGCTGCCATTCATATTGGAAGTGAACCCTCCGGGAGGGTTGCAGTTGCCGGCATTACGTTTACGCTAAAGTTAACCATAGCGGACGGTCAACGGCATTAGGTTTAAAACCGTGTTATAAAACAATGTAACTCGAAGTAAAACTGTGTTTTCGGGGGTCTTGTTGCTATACGTAGTTTCCAACCGTACGTAGTTTTTTTATATTGTTAACATTAGTAACGGTGAACGAAAAAACCAACGCATGTACTAATAAATCTTGTTAAAATATACATCAGATTTTATTTTTCGGTTTATATTGCACGGTTTTTATTCACTTCGAAAAACCTACATTTAAAATGAGCCCTCTGCGAAGGCTCCCAGCATCCCATATGCGACTAGGTGAACGCTCCAGGAGTGTTCTCGGCACTGAACGTGTTAAAGAATATTGAATATTAAGTGTTGACAATACCATCTCTAGGCGGCCGCCGAGGTGTCTTCCATGCTCTGTCGTACATATCGATGCAATGCAAAGGGCATGTATCCAAAGCCAAGCTGTAGGGGCTGAAACTTGTTGGTCAGAATTTCGCCGTAAAATTTGGCTACCATAGGTACGCCTGTAGGTGCACACAACGGCAATGAGACGAATGCCGCCGTCCCTCTTGTGCAGGGCACATAAGTTGGTTCCGCACACACCGCCGCCGTTGAGCATCGGGTTAATTAGAGCTGCTCCTTCAAAAGCGACTCAACCAACTTCCCCGACGCCTGATATCAGTAAATCTTTTAAGTGCTGAGGAGTCAGGCCTCCCGGCGGAACACGTGTGTTTAATTATTGTGTTGTGTGTTGTTTAGGTCAATAAATGTAGAGATATGAGTTATTTACGGTTGCAGCCGCAGAAATAACTTTGTATTTACTTTTGATCACAGAAACAACGGCTACCCAGTGAAGTGTTCGAGGTATTACGAGGTACGGAGGACCCCGCAGATTTGGGTCGTATCCTAAGCTACGGAGAGTCCCGCTACTTGTCTCAATGGCCCAATCCGCCGCAGGGCGGCATGAGTGTCTGCAACGACATCAATGGAACTGACGCCGGAATCTACGCACCTTTCGTGGACACCAGCAAAAGCCTTTATGCCATAAACACGGATATCTGCCGGTAAGTTAATTAATACGCGTATTTGCTCAACGATTGCTTTTGCCTTAAAAACAAATGAGTGTCTAAAGATAAAGTAATAATTAAGTTTTTAAACAGCCTCAACAGAAAATTTTCGAATAATTAACTACTTAAGAGGGAACAGGGCCTGCGATTCTCCATACTAATGTATTGCCCTTTTTTCTTCCTGAATAATGCCTCTAGAGCAATCTTTTGTTTTTTTTTTTTCATAAAATCAAGGTCTGCTGTACACACGTCCCTGTTATTTCCGTTTTTTTTTTCAGAAACTTATTGGTAAAGAAAATATGACTAGATTAGAGGACTACCAGACAAATTCGAAAAGTTTTTAACGTAAAAGAAAATAATAGAAACCTTTAAAGTACCTATTTATTTCAAGGTAACATCAACAATTAGGGACTATCTAAACTATGTGTATACAACTAACTAAGTATTACACCAACTAAAATATGAAGTCTCCAAACGACTGGTTGACACTCCCCGTGACCCAAGGGCTGGCTCGGCCAGTCTCTTGGGTACACTACCAGTCGACAGCGATGTGGATGAATTTTTCGACGCTATATTTTAGTTTGTATAATAGAAACCTAGACTTAATATTTCTTAAAATTGTATCGTAAAAATCATTTAATCGACTCAGTTTTCGAGGAGAAAAAAGGATTACGAAACGTCGATTTCGTTAATTTGTGATATAATCGGTCTGATCTGCAGCTGTCCCTATCACACTCTGCGGAGGCAGACTTGAAGTAAGACGACGGCAATAGTTTCTTCAAATACCTATTTTTAAAATCCCTCGCAGGTCCAGTTCTCCTCCCAGAGCGGGAGGAGTCATTAGACGATTTACCATCCGAAAAAAAAAAAAAAAAGGCCAGTTCTTAACGAGATAAAAGGCACGTTTTTTCTAAGTTAGTACTTCCAGCCAGAGATTCCAACCCAGACTTGTTTTGGTAACTCGACTTTATGTTCTTAAGAACTTATACCTAAATAAATACCCGCCCTCACAAAATCAAAGTTACCTTGTCTGTTGATATTATCGTCTGCTCATTACTTTTTCTGAGAATTTAATGCCGTTTCATTTATTGTACTGGATTTATTTCTTTGAAATATGATTTTCTCTTTTTTTTAGGTTTCCGTGATCAGATATTTGTATCTTCTTATCATACACAATAATTAAGAAAAAATCGATACCTACATATTCTTCATCGGTTAGAATATGATAAAAAAGCAATTGGTTGAGGAATTATTTAATCGATCCCCGAATAATTCCCTAAAATTCTAATCGAAACGCTAAAATACTCAATCATCTTTTTGTGGGTAACCTAACTTACCTACGGCCAAAACCAGTTTTGACGTATTTTACCCTATATTAGGTAAATAACCGTTTTCTCTATTAATAAAAATCAGTTAATAATCTTCATAACAAGAAGTGGTTACAAATTGTGTGAAGTTCCTGACAAATGCGCTAGATATGGACCTATGTTACAAATTCAAATTCAAATAATTTTTAATACAGGAATTTATACACCCATATAAAATGAACAATTACTAATTACAAATTCATTCATTCAATTAATTAATTAATTATAAATTATTACAAAACAATCAATATACAATAAAGCAAGTACGTAGTAGTTAGACGTTAGAACCGGACGAGACGATGGAGTGCAGCTGGAAGACGTTGGGAGGTGCTAGTTGACGTTGCAGACTTGATCACACCTTTGGTGCGGCACCCGAATCCGCGCAGTCGGCGATAGCGCAGGATCAGGCGATGTGCAGATGTGTGATGTGTTTGGCAGTGTAGGCTTAAGGCGGTGCAGGGGAGGAGGGAGAGGCCAAAACCGGCCGGCAAACAGGTCCGACATAAAGAACAATATTAGACCCGTAAGAAAGGCGAAATTATGTAGCAGAGCTGAGTGTTAAATAGTTGGAATACTCACATAAAAAATAAACACAACTTAGAGCTTGTTTTAAATAACGTACATGAACCAAAAATGTGTGGCTTACTACTTCTCTGAGTAGCTATTGAATTAAATATTCAGTTTCAAATCAAATCTCAATTATCAATTTAAAAAAATACTTCGTTTTCTATTCAAGGGTAGCTGACAGATCACAAATATTTTAAAGATTTTAATCACACAAAATTACTAATGACGTACACTTATCGCTTCAAAAATTCCAATCGTTTTACAAAATAAATTCGTTGTTGTAAAGATAAGAAAGAACAATAACGATGATTACTTATTCTGATTTCATTTGAATCTGTGTTTTTTTATTTATTTATAGACACACGTATAAATTACATAATTTGAAAACTAACAGAGTTCAAATAATAATAATATTATTATTTACAAGTATATAAAAAAGGGGATAAATCTATTCTGACTAAAGTTACATATTTATTTATACGCATATTATTTCAGTACTTTACGGTTCATACTGCACCCGTACGGTCGGTCGAAACAAAACAGTACTAAAACAAACAGTTAATAAAATAAATGACAGCTCATGGTAGAGGTACCTCTACCATGAGCTGTCATTTATTTTATTTATTTGATTCTTATGAAACCAATTTACATAAATCAGAGTATACAGGGTGTAACGTAAATAACGCAAGATCTCTTAAGGGGTCATTGTGTTCATCATTATGAACAACTTTTACTATGGGACCAACCCTGAAATCGCGAAAAAAATACAGCTGTTCAGTACATTTGTGTTCGAATAATTCGTCAAAATGTACTGAACAGCTGTTTTTTTTTTCGCGATTATATTCGGCTGCTGTACAATATCTTTTCATAAAGATCGTATACGGAGACGCTAGCGAGTTTTGACATGATCGAAATCTATTTGATTCACGTTAGTACGCTAGCGAGTAAGTTTTCGATGACAGCTCATGGTAGAGGTACAGGGGAGGGCGAGGGGTGGTAAGGTTTTTTTCATTTCATTCATTCACTGCCCGACGACGACGTGAGAACCCGGCAGACACTCAATCCTACCGACAGATAGGGACAAGCCTTTTCACGGCTGGCGCATTGTTGGTCTTTGTCGCGGAATTGTGATATAATTGGCTAGAATTGGAAGCAACAGAGGCATCTAAAGGAAGTTGAATGAATCCTGAATCGTATGAATCATGAATTCCAAGGAAAACCTGGAATTAGACCTACTAATTTGTCTAGCATTAGCAAATTGAAACAGTGGATAGAGACAGAAAACCTACCAATCATGTCTTACTGAATTCGTTGCTAAGCCAACAATTTATGACACCTCGAATCAAATTAATTCAAAGCACATTTATTTTTAAATTAAAGTATAGTTTTCTTGACCGCATTCTTGACTTTCTTGAAGCGTGTAAGAGTGCAATTAACACAAAAAATCGGTGTAAATGGCGAGAAATCGTGTGGCGAATCTCATTCACCAGCCCCTGGACAAGAAACTACATCGCTAAAGCACGTCAGACAGTCCTAGTTTATTTTTGCTCCTGAGTTTATCAGTTCTAGGACAACGTTCAACGTCCGCTCATCAAAGGGAGACGATAATTAGGGTACCGGGTAACCCCAATTTGAGCAAAAGTAGACGAAGGCATTGTATTTTTCGCTGCTATTTCTTAGTCTAGCTATAGTTATTGCTACTTCTGTATCTGTTTACCTTGTTCTTAATACCTTGTTGATTTGGAAGTAAGAAGGTATCCATGGGGATGTTACACTATCATATATTTAGGATCATAGATCTATGAGTCATAGAAATAAATACATAAATGTATCATTGTTGAGCTTCGGTATACATGTATAACACACGTTTCATATATTTCATCTAAATTAAATGCTGTTTGTTGGTAAGCGCATCTCTTGAGAAGACCTGGATCGATTTGATTAATTTAAGAATAAAGAAAAATTAGAAAAATCTCCGGAACATTTGAAATTTTGGAACAAACTAAATGTGCTTTTTTCTATGGAATTTTTGTATACATTGATTTTTGATTGTTTGTTTTTAGTTTGTATAGTATAAAAGATAAGATCCTCGTTATAATTATGATAGTGTATAAACCCCATAGACACTTAATTTACCTTTTTTTTCTTCGTTTTTGTGGTTAGTGTTTAACATTGGAAACTTCTAAATGGCCTTCAATTTTATATTGTTTGAGAACACTGTAAGTTATCTGTAAGTTTCCCGATTAGCATAAAATAGAATAAAGCTGTGGTCGTGGTAGGTAGCGGTTAGTAAGGGCAGATGATTTATCAATAAGCATACTCAGGGCAAAAATTCAATCAATTAATTGATATCGGTCAGTAAAATTTTACCCGAAACGTGACAGCAACGACAAGAAGTTTTATGAAAGCGGTTAGTGACTCTTCAAATGACAGACGAGCCCATGATTGACCAATAGAAAGCGCATCCATATACCCGTATGCTTTGTAATCAATCTTCATTCAATTTGCGGTCGTTCACCTAAGGTTTTTGAACTTGAGAGCTGCATTATTTTATTTACTATTATTGTATACTAATTTGCTTTTGCATTTCTCAATGAGAATGATGTTGACTTTCATTGTATTCAATTGGTTGGGTGATAATCTTCCGTACTTTATGACCGTGCATATTGTTGTTGCACTTGATATGAAATATTCAATTAATCAATAAAAATATTTTCTTACTTTGTATAGTTTAAGTTTAGTTAATTTTTAGCATGATAGATTTTTAGTACTCAGAATACAAAGGACAGGAATTAAAATATATACTTAAAAGCGAGCGAAACATCGAAATAAGATTAAATAAAGGCAGTGTATAGAGTGCCGTTAGCGGCACTCTATCCCTATCTGACTCTAAGTGCCGTTAACGGCATACTAGTGGCACTGCATCGGCCCGGCTAAAGTGCCGTCAGATTTCCATTGTCATTGTTACTGTCACTGAGTCACTGTCACTTGTTATTTTGTTTGATTGTTGAGGTTAGGTCGCTGTAAAACACCACATTTCCAAAACATTACATTCTCTTGTGCCTAAACTGACCCTGGCGTTATGTGGTCACAGTTCTAACCTAACCTAACCTATCTAAACCTTCAGCCATTTTGATTTGCTACTTCATTTTTCATAAATTCAGTCAATATAGTGACTTCTGATATAAATATAATTTTTTTTTTATTTTTTTTATTAAAAAAATTATAAATTATCTAAAACAAATACGCTCAGTCAATACAAAGGGCGGTGAGCTAACCTCAGCAATCAAACCAAATAACAAGTGACAGTGACAATGACAATGCAATGCTTACGGCACTTTAGCCGGGCCGAGGCCGTGCTACTTTATCCGATACGGATAAAGTGCCGCAATTTGCGGCATACTAGTCTCTATACACTTCCTTAAATAAAACCGTTTTTCTTACCTATGATTATTATCAGCCCAAACATGTTTTCCACTTTTCTCTAATGGAATAAAATATTTGAACAATATAAATAATTAAAGAAGTTCTGTGTGAAAATATTCATGTCATTTTTTTCTGTTTACTGTTACAGCTTGATATTTTTGCATTATTTCTATATTAACTTCCTCTATTTATATTGTTATTTTATTTGCCTTTATTTCAAAGTAAAATGCAGAGCTGTAGCTGTAAAATAGAAATAGACGGACGGACAGTTGACTTTTAAAGTAAGTATCAACGGACAGCAAAGTTAAGTATAGTTTATTTGACTTGCAACAAGTGGACAGTTCGGTTAGCGAAGTCTGTATATTTCGGAATAACAATTACGTACTGTACCTCTACCACGAGCTGTCATCGAAAACTTACTCGCCAGCGCTAAACTCGCTAGCGTATTAACGTGAATCAAATCGATTTCGATAATGTCTAAACTAGCTAGGGACTCCGTATATGTTAAAAATGAAAATATATTGTACAGCGCCCCTAGCGGTCACAGAAAGAATTGAAATTCGTACCGAGAACACTATAGATTTCGATAGGTAAGAAACCTAACGTAATCTATTCGATCAGTCACTAATGTTTTTCAGCATACAAAACGGTACCATGAGCCACTAATTGCTGACAAAAAATTTAAAAGGTTGGAGATAAGACTCCCTGAAAACACAATTTTACTTCGTTTTACAGTGTTTTATAACACAGTTTTATACCGAATGCCTTTGACCGTCCGCGATGGTTATCTTTAGCGGAAACGTAATGCCGGTAACCCTCCCGGGGGGTTCACTTCTAATATCTATGGCGGCATGGCGTATGAGTTCTATGCAAAGTAGGTGGAGTTGAAAGTGTTAAGTAATAGTAATAACCTAATAATATGAATATTCTAATTGGAGTGTCTGACTTATTCACTTTCACACACCGGTTGTTAGCGCCACGAGCCTTTTGGAAAACCTTTAAACACGAGGGATGCGTGAAATTTACCATGAAATGGATAGAACTACCTAAACAGCTCTTTCCAGACTTCTAAAAGCCTGGAGCGGTGATTCAAAGCCTTGCTATGAGAATCTATTCTATATAATTATTATAATTATTCTATCTAATCTATTTTGTGTACTTTAACAAACTTTATACTTTGATTTGGAATGAGGTATGGAGAAACAGGAATAAGAGAGGGATACAGGATGCAGCGCCTTACCTTTCTAGACTCTGGAGTCGCCTTCCTGCTGCTATTATGTCCTCGATGTGTAGGTTAACCACGCGGCAAGCCAGCGTAGTTACCAGATAAAAGATTCCTATTTCTTACACAGCAATTCAAATCAGTTTAACTTGAATAGATACCTAGGTCTAGTTTCATATATAGACCCAAAAATCTGGATTTATCACGAAATCCAGATATATTAGCGGTAAAATCTCTGGAGAGATGCTTTCGCGGCAGCGGATTAGAACGATCTTCCTTTTTTAAAAATGGCGTTCGTTGCCGTCAATCTTCTTCTAGCCTTGTATGGCTGTATCGCTCTGACCTATGGTAGACGCTGCAGGAATGAATAGGAAGGAAGGTGACTGATGGGAAACGTACCTCCTATCGCCACATTCTAGTATAACTAAAAGTTGAAAAGATTTTAAGTTGGTATATTTGGATATCAGTTATGTATATAGCGGTAACACCGGTCATGCACTTATTCAGTAAGGTCCTCGCTGTAACTCATAACAATCAATGATAATAATATCATTGAGTCTGTTTCTTTTGGTGTAAGCGTAAGCTGAAAAACCAGTCTCGCAATGGTAAGTCATCACAAACGGAAGTAAAACTATGATAGTCTTATCGACTGCAGGGTATTCTTCTTTTAAGTCAAAAGTCATTCAAATTAGAATATTTTGATTCGAAATTTTGCTATAGAAGGGATGACCACCACTTAACGTCGATCAAGTTCTCATACAAAAGTTTCATACAATTAACATCGACGGTTTGGTATGATTTGCGAATGGATTCTGTACTCAGTCGATTACCTGTAACGTCGCCGGTAAATACTCTTTCAAGGATTTTGAACTTGGAACCTCTGTGACCCTTCCATGGAATATTATTCCGCGGATCACCTGTTGGGAACCACTGTTCTAGACACCTCTCAAATGCCTGTTTTATTTTCAGTTCTGTGGAACTGCGGTACGAATCCGATACGGAATACGAGGGTATCCCGACTGCGAGGTTCGCCGTAAACGAGTGGTTTCTAGATAATGATGAGGGCTGCTTCTGCCTCAACTTCACGAGCGGTTTGAATCGCGAAGATGGCTGTCTGCTGAAAGGAGCGATGGAGCTGTACACTTGTGTCGGTGAGTATCTAGTTATATTACGTCACAAGCCGTGCGCCCGATATGATATCCCATCTGTAACTTTTAAAGAGCCTTAAGGGATGAGTCACGAAAAAATTCTACATTTTAGGCCCCAAGTAGGTACCTGATCATATATTTATCATACAAATATATAGTTCATATCTGTCAAATTCTATTCTTATGATCTTTTATACGTCATACTTAATCATGATGGATAACGATTTAGCCGTGCTTTAAATTCCGAGGCACGGATGGGTCTCGGTATGTAATGGATTGTCACCCATCCATGGATCAACCTCGGCAAGCGAAGCTTAATGTTTGATAGACCCGTGCGGGTGACAACAGTTAGCTAAAATTTCAACTATACCTATAATAAAATAATTTTGTATTCTAGAACAAATGAAAATTTATTAGTATGTAGATGGGGTGGATTTTTGTGATGGGTCAGTAGGCCATTGTAGCTACAGGAAAACGGTCTTAGGAGCCTGTTCTAATTTTTTTGAGAAATTTTGGTCCCCATTTCCAGAAGTTGAAAAAAAAACAGTAAGAAAATAGGACAATTTAATAAACACTATGATGCCAATCGATCCTGTTTCTTAAAAGGATCCAAAAACTATATCGGACCAGCTTGAGTTTGGAAATGAGACTCCAACTTGACAATACTGGTCGTTTCATGATGTGCAAGTGTCATTTAACTTAGACTGATTCGAGCATTTGCGAGTTCCACTGTACCTACATCACAAAGTTTGATCGCCAGGGTACGCGAACAAATGAAATTCAAAACATTTTGGGACGCATCGATAATTATTTGTAAGGTGTTTTCACACTGCAGCGAAAGCGATACGCAACGAACCGAAGCGAAAAATTCGCGAATAGCGAAAGACTCTAGCATATTTTAATTTATAAGTGACGCGTCGTACACATCACAGTTATGTCTTAATTAATTAATTATTATCTCGCGGTACGAAAGTGGACCAAACGCATGCCACAAAACACTTTTTCTTTACCAATTACCTGACTAAGGTTATTGCCATTATCACCTTGCTTGGATTCGTCATCGCCATTTGCTTAAAGCAAATATTACACATAACGCATAGCTCAATATGTTTACAACATTAGTAGGTACAGTCAACCGCGCATCATTGATAACAATTTGACATTGACAGTACAGCAGTTAGGATGATTTTCGTAGTGTAAGTGTAAGTTTAGGCTTTCAATAATAAAGTAAAGGCAGGTTTATACGAATGTGACTGTTCAATAAGTCAGCCCACCGCTGACATGCAACTGGGCTCATGTACTTACATAATCGTTTCAACCCACTCTATGCTGAATAACCTACTCGTATATCTTCGCGCCCAGTAGCTTTCCCCGCCTGACTTACTGCCGATCTCGTCTACATGAACCCTAAACTCAATCTCAAAGCATTTATTTCAACTAAACAATTTTAAAGGGAACTAAATGATCCAACACACGCGCCACCATCAGCGAGACATCTGAGTGAGCATGACATACTCACAGCCGCCAGGGCACATTCAAGTCAATGAAAGACATATTGCCCGGTAAATGGTAGCTCTTTAGTACATAGTACCTACTCACACCTGGGCTATGCAATTATATAGTACAAAGGTGATTGTGTTTATGCAATGCAAAGATGGTCTTACAATCTTCAGCAGCTCCAACAGCAGCTCTTAAAGTTGTTCTTCACAAGAGAAGTGCTGATAAGATATTGCATGAGAATCCTGCTTGCGATTAATAACAATTTTAGCAAATATTAAATTGCAAATATGAAATCCTTCCCACTCTCACGAACTATAAGCTAGGCATCGAAAGGTGCTATCAGATTTGCTCGATTTTTTGCAACTTCAATAAAAGGAGGAGTTCCCTGCGATTTCTCCATGATCACTGACCATTCTTTATTCATTCGGTAAAGGCAGCTCGCGAAGTGGTCTCATTTTATTTTCCTTCGCTTTTTTATTAAATCAAAAACTACCCGATTTTGAGTTAGCTTCAATAACTCATTTTTTTCATTTAAATGGATGTTGATGAAATTATAATACTAACTTCCTGTCATTGTTATTAACATAGCAAATATTGTTGAACATTAGATTGATACAACATAATTTTTATTGTAATCGACTTCCAAGGCTAATCGATAGTTGAGCGGATACGAATTTGTGTGGAGATACCTAGATAAGTAAAAGTGAAAAATACAAAACGTAGGTACAAAACAAAACAAAGTTTATCACAACAAAAATTTTTTTTTGGCCTTCCGCGCGTTTCTCCCCGATAACAAACAATTAATTGAGTAAATCTGTAAGCAGAAGTTGATTGACATGTTTTTCTGTGGATCGTTTTTGTCATAAACGGCTTGTTTATCCATCATAGTTTGTCGAAAAACAATAGGCTCAGATGTCTACTTTAATCGATTTTAAACTTGATATCTATCGATAAATATCTCTTCTTTTATCTATATTTGTAAAAATATCACATCTTTATGTATTGTAATGTAATTTATATTATTTTGTATTGCATCTTTGAAACTTTTGATTTTATTTCAATCTCTGTACAACATGTTTGCCATAAACTGATTGATTTGATTTTATTTCACGTTTACTTAATAAATAAAAAACTACCTGTATAAAGGACGATGTATTTGTCAACATGAGTATTTTTTAAAAGCCATGGATGATGCAAATGTGCACTACAGACACATTCCAGGACCATTTAGCCCCATATCTAATTTAGTACTAAACTACCTCGTTAAAGGCTTGCATGCATGATTGATTTTTCGATGATTTAAAATTATTCTGCTCTATTCGTTTTCATGTCACACTCTTCTATGGACTTTTGCTGAGCATAATAAATCAACATTAAGCATATCACATCAATGACTTAACTGCTATTTAAAAGTATCCTGACGTCATATTTATAAATTAATATGTCATGTGTATGGAGAATGCTCAGATTATTATTTATAGTTTACAAACAAAAAACAAACTTACTTACATACCTATATTTTTATTAGTTTTTATGAACAGTTCTTCGCATAACTATTCTGTGATAGGTAAATACTTTTTTACATTAAATCAAACGGTAGTTATCAATATCGTAATAACAAAAACCGGCCAAGTGCGTGTCGGACCACGCACAATGAAGGGTTCCGTAGTTGGAATGAATGAATCGTAAGAACAAACTTAACTTTGTAATTGAAAAACATGTTCTCCCATACGGAATATATGTGAGAACATGTTGTTGTAACCGCAAATTTAAGTTGGTCGATTGTTACTCGTAAACTTGTAAAGCCTGCTTAAGTTTGATAGTTTTCCTTTAAACTTCGTTATATATAGGTACTACTCCCGTGACATTTTATTTTCTAACTACAACCGTTTAGTTGGTAGAGGGGGGGGACACTTGACTCTAACGAAAATTGGTACTTTAAAGCTTGATAAGTCACGAACGGTTTACTTAATCAAAAAACGGTCTTCGCAAACCCCTAATATTTTATGATTTTGAAATACCTATCCAACGATATCCCACACTATAGGAAGGACGAAAAAAAAATATCTTCCCCACTTTATATTTATGGGAGGTAAATAATTGTTTTTTTCAAAATTTTGTTTTACTACTTGTTTGGCGTCATTAACGTGTATACTCATACTAAATTACAATTTTCTAGTACCAATAGTTTTTGAGCTAAACCGCGGACAGACAGACAGGCAGACAGACATACAGATGGACATGGCGAAACGATAAGAAAGCCTTGTTGACTACGGAACCCTAAAAACAGTTCTTTAAATTGATTGATAGTCACGATTATTCATATGTAAATGCGATGCGTTAGAGTTTACGAATATCTTTAAGTTCAAACTTATTATTAGGCAACAGAGGCCAGCGGCTCACCTCTTGACCCGCCTCGGAAATCCACCGAATGTTTACATACAAGCGTGCATGCAGGCGCGCGCAGCCTTGTACAAATTTTAACATAGCCGACAAACACCAAACCGACTAATATTTAAGACTTGTCGATTCCAAGAAAATATCAAACTGAAGCTCATAATCCTACTAATTATTCGCTCTTTCCAATTCAGGGAACAGGTTGACCGTTTTAATGTCTGACCTTTAAACTATCAAGACCCATAATAATAATGTCTTTAAAAACCGGTCGCACCTAGACCTTCTCACGGTATCATCTTATGTATTTGATTAAAAACAATGAAAATGTTTAATTTTGCACACGTAATGACCATTGGAGTATGTGCGTGAATAGAATAAATACATATGTCTATTGTAAGTTCCGAGTTGTACACACGATATTTAGTGCGATGAAATGATGACTCGCCCCGACAAGGTGAACTATCGACCTCGGCGATGCTCACCCAGGTCCCTTATGCTCAATATTGAAGACCCTATGCCTATAACCTAGCAACACTGACCTTCATTCGTGCTCTAAAATGCATGGCAGCTCAATCTGAAGCAATTAAGATTGCAGTAGAAATACGGGCGCGACATAGTTCGAGAGTGGCGCGCGGCGGGAGGTCGGAGGTACTTACGTAAAAAAGAGTGCGCGGGCGCAGGACGGTCAAACGCACGCTGCGATGAATCGCGTCGCGTGGTTGACGTGTGCGCTTCTGTCGGTCGCCGGTGCGCGCGTGTACGATCGGTGCGAGCTGGCGCGCGAGCTCGGCGCGCTCGGCGTGCGCCCTGACCACATCTCCACGTGGGTTTGCATCGCCTACCACGAGTCGCGCTTCGACACCAACGCCAACAACCCCTACAGCGGCGACCATGGCATCTTCCAGATCAGCGAACTGTACTGGTGCGGGCCGGGCAAGGCTTGCGGCCTGCCCTGCTCCGCACTGCGAGACGACGACATCTCCAACGACCTGGACTGTGCCCTCATCGTTCATGAAGAACACACTCGGCTCCAGGGGGACGGGTTCCTCGCCTGGGTAGTGTATCCGCAGCATTGCAAACATAACACTAAGAAATACCTGGTGGATTGTGATATAAGCGTGAAAAGCTCAGTGCCGATAGCTAGATCCCGTGGATTTCAATACGCGAACAGTTACAACCAGCCGAATGATACGACAGATAGAAAGATTGTAGAAAATTTGTTACCCCCGTACCTGTTGATTGAATCTTTCGTCAGAGAAAACTACGATAAAGTACTTGATCAAAATAGAGGCAGAACCGATTGGTATAATTATAAAATTGACAACATTGACGACCTCAAGCTTCCTGTGTTTAACCAACCGTCCCAGCATTTAAGTATGCCGCCGACGACGAGTACACCACGGCGTACCACTCCCACAATAACGACGGCACCACGTCGCACCACTACCACCACGACGACAACCACGAAGTACGTACCACCAGTGAAAGTATGGAGGGTGATTGAAACGAACCAATTCAGGAAGAAACAAAAGTTCAGTGAGACAACTACTCAAAAGGCAATTACCAAGAAAGAGTACGCCACCGAATTCGAAAGATATAAGCAGAACACGAAACAAAGGACAGCCGTACAACTACCCAGCACAGCAATTCGTCCGCTATCCATCACAACGACTACATTACCACCAAAAGCGATTACTAAATCATTGAGGCCGACGACGAAGACGACTGTTACTGCAACTTCATACAGGTCACCCACTTCTACATTTACATACAGGCTGCCCTCTTCAACGACAACCTACAGGCCACCGACTTCCTCAACTACCTACAGGTCGCCTACTTCAACAACTACGTACAAACCATTTACTTGGACAACTACGTACAAGCCATTTACTTGGACAACAACATACAAGCCTATTTCCACAGCCTTATCAACGTACAGCACGACCACCCGAAAACCGAGCACCACCTCAGTGGCTCCAAAAACGGTGACTACAACATACAGACCTGCAACTGCAACCACACTCAAACCAAGTACAACAACAACTTCTTGGACATGGAGTTCAACGAACTCAAAGACACCCACGGTCACAAGCAAAGTAGTCACAATAAAACCTAAAACAGACATTTCGTGGTACACTTTCACGTCACGAATAGCGACAATACCCGTGACGACAAAACTTCAGCCTTTCGGCCAAACTAGGACTACACAGCCATTCGCATTTTCGACAAAAGTACAAAATAATGCACAGACAAGAACAACTCAAGCTGTGACGTATTCAACCACCAACAAGCCACAAACGACGACCAGAAAGCCACAAACGACCACACAGAAGCCAAGAACGACTCAATCAATATTCGATCTCTACTTGAATCCAACAAAAGCACCGCAATTACCAAGTTACAAATACAGCTGGGGTCAATCCAGGTTGAAGATATTTGCTGGCGGGACAACAACGACTCCTGCGTCGATACAGTCAATACGAGGACGTGGGGAGAATAATGATGTCGCCGCCAAGAATTACATCAAAAGACAAACATAACGTGCATCTTATAATAAGTAGGTTATTAATCTAGTTATGATCTCCGTTATCACTTGTTAAAAATAAGTTCTTTATTTTCCCTAACACGTGTCACTTTGTTTACTATAAACAACTTATTATCTTTCATTAGATGTGCGCAGGAAAAATAACTGCTTTTGTATTTAAATGTCAGTTGCGCAAAGGCAAGCTATTGCGACTCACACGCCATACGACGGAGATTGCTTACTATGTACTTATAAGTTGCGAATTAAGCGAATGTTTATTCTAGTATTAGACCAAAAAGCATTTATCTAAATTTGTATATTTAAAAATTATATTTTTTAATTATACTGAATCTCTTTTTTCTTGCGCGCCCTTTTTATTATCTTTAACTAGCAACCCGCTCCTGCTTCGCACAGTTTTTACGACTTGACAAAACATGGAGATTTGCTTATTAAATGTAGGTAAGTTTAATATTAACTGAACCTTCCAGAATAAATTCTCTAAATTATGGTGAAAACTGCATTAAAATTCATTGTGTAGTTTAGAAGAACAACGTGGTTACACAGTCAGCACGAAAAGTTATAAATTTACAACTACATAGGTAGCTTCCGACAGCAGCTTCGCCCGGAGCAGTTACTCAGTGATAATATAGCATTCAACTGGTGAAACGTTTTTAAAATGGGTCCTGGGATTTTTGAATTTATTAAATACAAACAAACATACAAAAAATCTAATCTTATCTCTTTACAATATAAGTATAGACTAGCTGACCCGACTGGCGTTGTCCTGTCCAAACAAAAATCTCATAGAAAAAAAATTACGTACAAATATTCCCGTAATTAAAAAAAAAAAACAGGAGCTTTGTCCAATTTTTTTCCTTAATACCTAATTCGGACTGTTACGAACAATTTAAAACCAAAAATAGCTAAATCGGTTCACCCGTTCTCAAGTGATGCGCGCACCAACGAACAGCATTTCATTTTTATTTAAACAGACACGTATAGATATAATATTTAAAGGTCTTAATTATAATATATTTTACTCTAAAAATAATGCATAACATCATCAGAGGCTTGTTATTTTTGTAATTAACATTTAAAATAACAAGTTCTAATGCGGAAATAAACTGAAGGTGCGAATGTACTGAAGGACGGTACTCTGTGGCTATGTATGACACACGTTTCTGTATCGTTTACATAGCCAATAGAAATATAACAACTACTCTTAAGATGATACTATGACAGATGCAATATTTAGACATGTGGCAAAACTTAAATGAAAAGTTGGTTATTCACGATTATTAATTCATTCAAGTAAATAATAATCAAATCTTTATTTCGACCGTAGACTCAAGGGTTAGTAACATAGGGTTAGCGGGAACAAAAAAATGGTTAATCTCGCTTATAACTTTAAAGAGTTCAACTTTTATCATAAACATTTTAAACAAAATCTGCACCAGTATAGATAAAACTTAGGTAGATAAACTTTATTTATGACTAGCTGCGCCTCTCTGTTTCACCCGCATACGTCTGGATTAAGATTTAAAATGATAATTTATAGAAATGGCAATATGCCTAATACTATTACTCCAAATCCAATTCTGCCATCTTAAAAGTATGCCATTGTTAATTCGGACATAAACATTGGGCCAAACAATAATTATAGGTATTAAATATTTTTTATGCCTTTAAAATATTCGTTTTTTTTTTTTTCGTAGCTTCAAGATTCTGCCAGACAGAGGGAACCCAAAAATTATCCTATGTCCTAATCCAGGTCATGGTCTACCCATGTGCCAAATTTCATCCGAATCTGTATAGCCGTTTTAGCGTGAAAGCGTAACAAACAAACTCACTTTCGCATTTATAATATTAGTTTGGATAAACACAAGGCAGGCTTAACATGTTGAATTAATTTACTGATCACTGTATTGTTAATGTGTATATTTAATGTGACATCCATGAAAAGTGAATTGATCGACGACGCGGTGCGTTGCCCAGTCGAGCCGGTTCGCTAGGGCTGTCAAAAGTAACATTATTCAAATTGATTTATTATTATAATGCCGGTATCGCTTTCAAAGTTCAGAGGGTGATACAATCAATAAATAAAATAATAAAATTGTAAATTAAGTATTATTTGCAGTTTATAAATAATGATGCATCAGCCAAAGCACGTGCCTAATAAAATATATTCAGTTTTATTAACTAGGTACCTACTTACATATCCAAAAAAATATTATAATATTAAGGAAAACTAAGTAGCTGTGTCTGCAACACGGAGCTTGTGATTTTTTTCTTTTTTTTTAAGAACTTGCGCCCCTGATTTCATTTTTTGAATTACAAATGAAACCAAAGCTTTCACCTAACTTCCCATTCAAAATCAATTTGTGAAAGCTTAATAAAATCATACATGACAGAGAGTATCGGATTGTATGGATTTTAGATCCATGATATTTTGTGGAATAAAACAAAAATTCTTAATATAGCACTAAATTGTAAATGATGTATCTCGCTAAGTAAACTCCATAGGTTTAAATAAATAAATAAAATTAATTAAATTCAGATAAATAAATCCATACACCAATTCAATTAAAATTACAACTAAAATATTATAATTCAGTTTAAATTACTCTCTTAACAAAGGTTCTCCACAACGGAGAAGAGACCCTGTCCGCTACAGTCCTCAGTATTCCAGGTTTCCTCAGGCTTATGTAGTTAAATAAAGTTTAAAAAATCTTAAAAAGGGTTTTTATAGAAGACACTTTCTTGTAAAACCAAAATAATTTATTACATACATAAAACCAATTTAATTTATTTTAGATTTTTACAATAGTTTCTTCTTATTAATGTATGTAAACTTTATCATTTATTCTTAAATTACTCTTCGTAGATGTAACTGCTTGAGCACATTTTTTTAAGTTCTATTCATAATAATAATATAATATTTTGTAATCTGTCTATTGTAAAGAGCCCAAACTAAACGACAATGAATTATAACGTTGCTAAATTGAAGAGTACAACTGTGACGTAGCATGACAACTGAAGTGACAGGTATTACGTTTAGTCGGTTACTTGACAGCTGTCTCGTCACGTGGTATTTTTTGTTTACCTTGATTTAACTACCTAAACCTACTATGGAGTATATATATTATTAGCGTACTATCTCACATAACAACCAACGTATTTTGTAAAAACTCGTTCCCTACTAAAGCAATGTGTGCCGAAAAAAAAACTTGTCATAAAATAAAACACCTGTTTGGAACACCAAGAGGCAAAATGGGTTTAAAAACATACCTACTTCTTTTTGCTATGTAGCATCTCGAAACTTTGTTCAAATAAAAATGACTCGTTTAAATCCTCAAGGTTGTAGGTGAAGAGTGAATGTTCAAAATACTTCTTCCGTCAGCTCATCATATCTCATACCCAAACACAACATTTGTGATCTTCTTCCATAATCTACTTCTGTGTTAGTCGTCATCTTGGTAGTCACCCCTTTCTCGCCATATCATCTTTCGCACAGTCCATCCATCGTTTCTTTGGTCTTCCCCTACTCCTATAGCCTCCTATAGCCGAATGTGGATACATTCATACTCTTTACTTACCTTTTCTCCCAACATTGTCCTCAGTTCGTTTAGGAACAAAATAAATATTTCGTGCCTATCTCTAGTCCTCGATATTTTTCTGTGAGTAATTATTTGACAACTATTAGACTATTTTTTATATTTTATTATATAAATAATAAAAATCATTTGACAAATTAATATTGCGAAACTATTGCTAAAATTTTGAATTGCATTGAATTTGCTGAACTGCTGAATCGATGGGTAGGTAGTAGGTCCCTATTGAATCCTGTCCTGCCTTACTCAGATGATCATACTTCCGTAATAACACCCTCAGATTTGAGTAAATAGTTACCTAGACGACATAAACCCGGAAATTTCACAGAAATAATGTCGTTAGGTATAGTCTACTGGGTAAAAAGTGATGGTTTTTTATGTTTTATTAATTTAATTTTTACTTCTCATGCTCTGAAAGTGCTTATTTGTGCAGGATTTAAGCTGCACAAAATCGAATTTTGTGCACTAGAGCTTTAACGTATCTACTCATATATTTACCTATATTAAGGCAAAGAAAATGAGCCATACAGCCTAACACAATAAGAAGTTCATAGTTAAAATTCGTTATTTTATAATATTTACTTTAATTTATTTGCCTTATGTGTTTTTTAAGGCATAAAAGATATTAAAATTTAATAAAAATAATAAAAAAAAAAATTTAATAGTAGGCTGTATAGGTCTGCAGCCCAAGCCTAATATCAATGTCGTTTAATTAAATTTTGAATTTTAATTAAAGAAATGTTATGGTATACTACTGATTTATTTCCTCGCAATCGAAGTGAAAAGCAGAGTTTATAACTCGTCCACAAAACCATTTTATCCTCGACATTACTATCAGCCCTCGACTTCGTCTCGGGCTGCTAAAAGTCTCGGATAAAAATGGTTCGTTTTGTGCACTTGATGTAAAATCTCTGTGGATGGGTGACTATTAACATAACATCACGCTTCTTTTCCTTCGCTTCACGGTTAGACAGCGGTGAGTCTACATAATGCACTCACATTTCGCCAGGCATACACCTACCATGGAAGTTATTCTGAATTCCTAGAAATAAACTGTTATCTTTATTTGTACATCTTGTTTTAAACAGAACGGCTGATGTTTCTAAAGACTTAGAGTTGTCGTTTACATATTTTTCTTTGCTCTCGAGCATTTATCACACATTCCGTTCCGTTTCCTTATACGGTAAAAATCGTTTGGGGTAAATTTGCCCCCTGAAAACTGGCTACACATTCCTGTATATTTAGTGTATTGCATAGATATGATTTCAGCTGCGTCGGACTACCAGTTGACCGCAACCACATACACGCAAATTAGCTATATGATTAAGGGCTAATTATCTGATTAGCTAATTAGCTATACAACTTCCTCTACTAATGACAAGTCTGTATGTTTGACAATTTGGACGTTTGATAATCGATCCGTACAGGTCGATCTTCAAAGTTAAGCAACGCTTGTCGAGGTCAGCCTGTGGATGGGTGACCATCCATTACGTACCGTGACCCCGTGCCTCGGAAAGCAAGTTAAGCTGTTGGTCCCGGCTGTCATTAGTAGACCTAGGTCAGTCGTTACGGTAGTCGGAAGCCCAAAAGTCTGACTACCAGTCTTGCCAAGAGTTAAGTATCGTGTTATCCCAGTAACTGGGCTGTGGAGGTCAGAGTGGAATAAAAAAAAAGTACCTAGGTTAAAATAACCATCAAACATTCGGCTTAACGCTGACTTTTTTTAAGTGCGCAATAATATACAGGGTGGAAGGGACATCGACGCGAAAACTGATACCATGGATGCAATACATGATTCTGAAACACCTCCCGTAGAAATTTTTCGTCGGTTATTAAAAAAAAACTGCTGTTCCATACATTTTGACCGCGTAGGTATTGCACTTTTCTATGAAAAAGCTGTTTTTTTTTTAAATAACCGACGAAAAATTTCAGCCTTGGGCGGTTCAGAATCATGTGCTGAATCCATGGTATCAGTATTCGGGTCGATGTCCCTTCCACCCTGTATAGTGCCTTACCTTGTTATTGTACCTTATTTTGTATTGTGTTGTAATTATTGTACCTTATATAAGTAGGTATATTCTCTCCAACGTGCTTGTTAGTGATCCTAAGACTTCTACAACTTTTTCTGTATTTACCCGTGAGAACCTGTAATTGGCTCTATGTTTCTTAAACAATTGTTATCCATCTGTTATAATAGCTGTCGGTTAGTTGGTTGGTTAGCAGTAACAGCCTGGTGGTGACAATTCATAGGCTCGAGTTGGAACTCTAGGCACGCACCTCTGACTTTTCGGATTCATGTGCGAATTGTATAATTAATTACTATCGCTTGTTTCAAAAGGAGCAGTGGTAGCCTACTGATAACGTCCACGACTTACGAGTTGAGGTCATAGGTTCAAACGCGGACAGGTGATTTACTTTGAGTATATTATTTCATCACCACTGCTCTCAAAACTGTGAAGGAATCGTGAGGAAACCGGGATGTCCTAGAACCAAAAATTCGAAGACATGTGAAATGAAATGAAATGAAATTGTTTATTCTGTAAATAGGATATTGGAATCACTTATACACGTCATATTTTAAAAATAAAAAAATTAAATTACCTAGATGAGTTCGGCGTTTCCTATCTGACTACTCTGAGAAGAAAGGCCGAAACATACTCAGAGGTCACAGTCTCTTTTAAAGTCCAGACTTAATCTTGGTCAGGCCATATGAGGACCATGTAGATTAGTCTGAAATGGTCTTTTGAGAAAAGAACCACACAGATTTGAGTGGACCTGTCCTGTCAGTGCAAGCATTTGTCAGTTATCGTGGAGCTCAACTCAGAACTTACAACGGAACTCGGAAACTCGGGACTTACTCGGAACGTGACATCTACCAACCCCCACTGGGCCCGCGTGGTGGATGACGGCCCACTCCCTCTCACACAGAGGAAGCCTGTCTGTCTCCCAGCAGTGGGAACATTAAAAAAAGCTGATTAAACTTGCTTCAAAAATGGTGAAGGAAAACATCGTCAAAAAATCAATAGGTTCCTGAGAAATATTTCTCGACGGCATGTGAATCCAAGGCAGGTTAGTCACTAACCACAAAAAAAAAACAGCTGGTTGGTTCACCTATAAATAAATAAATAAAAAGTATCATCATCTACCAAGGCATACTTTCCTGTTTCGGTATTAGGTACCTATGATTTTATTATTAACATTAATTTGATCACCTAATATCTATTTACAATTATTACATAACTAACTATTTACACTAAGTACATGATGAATGACTAAATATAGAAATGAATACAAAAACACAAACCAAATTAAACCACCGTCCACATCTCTGTCATCCGGAAGCGTGCCCAGAAGACTGGCAGCATTGCCACGTTGAATGGCAACGCTAATCCTTTGGCCAAAGAACAGTCAGCGAGAAATTTCCTTAAAACAATACAATACAATACAAAACATTTATTCGACACAGACACAACACAACAGCAACAAAAACATTTAAAAAAAAAAAGAACAAAAAACATAACAATAAAATTGCAGTAAAATTATCTGAGCGTGCTTTTTCCTCACTGTACAAACAGTGAGGAAAAACCAACTTTCCTCACTGTTCAAGCAGTGAGGAAAAACAAACTTTCCTCACTGTTTTCGTAGAGGAAAGACACTTCTTTCGTGCGGGAGTGGTGAAAAATATATTTAAGTTGTCCGAAACAACGTTACATACACAAAGTTTTGAATAACTTAACTACTTAAATAGTCGAATATTTTAATAGATAAGTGAAGGAAATTAATTGTGTAGCAAATTGACTACATTATTTTTTCCATATAATTATGTCCACCTATTTAAAACACAACTGTCATTAGACATGGCGAATTGATGTAGCGTGTTTTACAATATTTATTTCCCTGACTGTAACTCTACCTACGCACTTTGGCCTTCCATTCGTTAGTGAAATGTCTTTCTACATTATTCTCACATGTATAATTTCAACATGAAAGATTAACCAATATTTCGTAACAATATTATGATTTATATGAGTGTACGTGGAATTTCTTGCCCGTTTTTCTCCATAGGAACCTAATACGCTTTGGAATGGGCAACTAGTTTCATATTTCTGATTGCCTGACCCCTTGACAATTCAAAAGCCTGTAAATTGTTAAATTGAAGTAAATGCTTTGAGTTTGATATATGTAGGTAAGTTATTTATAAACTGTCCAGCCAACGAGTACGTTACCGCAAACATTAGCTTTGGTACAACCACAACTTCTCGGAAAAGTGCCTCACTAAAACCCGTCTTATTATGCGAAAACTGGACAAACAGACCACAATTCAAGTTTTTTTCCTTACTAACAAGTATATTCGTTCGCGGTTCTGTGACCAAACTACGTTACATAATGATGAAATTGCTTTAATTAATATTTAAATCAAGATTTCGTTAATATTTGATTCGTTCCATGTATCGCGATTTAATAAATGCCTATTTATACCAGCTGCCGCACATTAATATACTTCGTTTGCTATCTCAATTGAGTAGAAAAACATGTGTGTAATAATATGTAAATGACTTCACATAGGTAGGTACATATTTATTACGCATAGAGATGGCCACCTGCTCTTTAAAAATATCCCCAAAATATATTTCTAAGAAAAAGAATAACAGCCAATGTTTCTAAAGACTGCATAGATAGAGAAGACTTTTCTGTTTCCCATTCTAAAAATCGTTTAAGGTTGTATTTACCCCCTGAAAACTGACTACACATTTATATGTAGGTAGTGTATTGCGTTTGAGTGCGGATTTCAACAACGAAATTGAACGCGTTCAGCACATCTAAACGCGTTCAAGAGCTATCAGCCAGCCGATCGCGTTCAGTTTCTTTCGTGAAATCAGCCCTTAATCTCTAAGCTGAAACTTCCACACATCCTCACAAAAATTCTATACTGACGTACCTACGTAAGTTGCATTGAATATTTTAAAAGTGCCTACAGGTTCTGTCTCGTTATGGTTTAGCGGACGCAAGTGTTACTGCCAAGCATGATGTTCTGCTTTCGGTTCCCGGGTCGGGCATTTGAAGGATATTGCTAATCCATTGCTTCATATATTCAACAACATAAATAACGCAATGAATGTTGTTGAACTGTCAAAATGAAACGGTTCGTGATTGAATGTGTAACGCAATTTAGGTGCGGTTTCTATCTGGAGTTGCTCCATAGCAGCCCTTTGTCTGGATTTGAGCCCCGTTGATGGCAACAGGGCTCCTTGTTACATGGGACTTACACATAACTGACGAAATGCGTGTGTACTATAAGTGCACCTTTGCTAACCCTTCGGGGAATACAGGCGTGGTGACCTGTTATATAGGTTTTCTAAATTATGACGGGCTTTATTGTCGATCGATATGTTGTATTTTGACAGTCACTAAGATCTGTCTCCTTCTTACATATTTGCACAATAGGGATGATGACTAGGTCAAAAAAAAAATCTATTTAGTCCGTCAGTCAGATAATAAAAAAATATTAGACTCGTATTATTTTTTGCTTTATCAAATAATAAAAAAAACTCAGACAAAACGCATTAAATTTGGAGAGTGGGGGTCGCTACGTCACAAGTATGTATAAAATCTACATACTCGTGACGTCATGGCACATTTTAACTCAGTGTATCGCCGTAATCTTTTGGTAACGTCAAACTCAAACTCAAACTCAAAGCATTTATTTCAATTAAACCATTTACAGGCACTTTTGAATTGTCAAGGAGTCGGTCAGTCAAAAAAAAATGAAGCTAGTTGCCCATTCCAAAGCGTAGTAGGTACCTATGGAGAAGAACGGGCAAGAAACTTCACGAACACTCTTTTAAATAAAAAAATTGATTACGACGTAAAAAAAGAATAAATACGTGTACGTAATTTTTTCATAATCTACATGACGGACAAAAAATTTTTTTTTAGTCATCATCCCTGTTAACGATTGATAAATATCAAGGTGTCAAAATCACCAAGAGATGCTTACTCTTGGTGATTTTGACGACACTCGTAAGCCTTCACTAGCGGCTACAGCTTCTGCGTCGGTGGTCGAAATTGAAACGCTTGCCTGTCGTTGGCTTAGTCATGACACCGCTCCCCCTGCATACATGCACAGCACTCGAGTAGTGGATCTACTAGTATCACTATAGCATTCCCAAATGCACATGATACCCAGATCTGCCTTTTATCGGACGACAAAAACGATCCAAAGTGGCAATCACCAAAAAAATCATTTTCTGTTGCCTGCACAAATTACTCGATTTTGTTTGTTCTCAAGTGTCGGTCGTCTAAAATGGAGAAAATCTGTAAGAGCCTTTAACGGAATTCACCTTCGTCTTTCAACATGTACTTACGCTTGAAAGTAGAATTGAACGTTTACAGGCTTACAGTTATAGATATTTTAGGACACTGACAGATATTTATAACTCAAATCTCTGACTAAAATCCAAAATCTATTTTCTATTTTACAAATAAACACAGTTTATGGTTTATATTTTTCGTGAAAGCTCCGAGGCTGTGGGGCACATTTCCTGAGTCTGTTTTTAATTTGTAATTAATTTATCTGGGGCCGCACTAGCACTACTCTGATTGGAGAACTAGGTCATTGGTTGTAGTAATCATGGAAACTCATTAGATTCTCACTGGAGTTTGGTAAAAAGTCATTGCAGATTTCGATTAAGTAGTACCTACTTACCTATGGGTGGGATCGCAAATGTTTCCTTCAGGAGTGGGTTTACATTAATACTTTAAAAAATTATTTACCTTTCTTGTTTAGTCCGTAATATATTGAATGGCTACTTTAAAAAGCGGCCAACTGCGTGTCACCGTATAATATTTAAAATATTTTCATAATTTGTTGTTGTAGCGGCCATCGTAGTACACACTCTGTGTAAAGTGTGTACAAGTGTCTACCTATTACGGCTAATATGCAGCCCTGTGCCAGACGGTCGGACCCGTTGGCACCCTTTGGGTAAGGGTAATAAATTAGCCTCTTTTTAACTTTCTGGCTTTTTTAAGTTGGCTGCAGTAACTAAGCTATGGCAACCCGACCAGGCTAGGTAAGAACTGTGACCAAAAACGCGCGAGCTGAGCGAGCGAAGCGAGCGGTGTCGTGGCAGGGGCCGACTAGCAAGCCTACATCGGACATTCAAGTTGGTCACTGTTACTAATTTAGGGCACATCACAAGAAGACGATAGAGTATAATAAGAAGTATCACCGTCTTGATCGGTATTTTTAGGATACCAAAATTGTAATATGCAATTTAAAAATCCAGTACAGAATATTCCGTGTGTAAATAAATTCGGTTCAGCACTCCTGTTAAATGTTCCAATATTTAAATTTGAATGAAATACCAGCTTTGACGAGATAGTTCGTTATAAATTGTGTAGGTATTGACACAAAACGGGAAAGCGTTTTTTTTCATTTTGGTACAAACAGTTCGTAGCTTTTCTGTAATCAATAGAAAATATTGTAGTCTTTACTAAAAGTTTACTTTAACCAAGGACACCTTAGCCACCTTAAACATCCTGTAACTTTTTAAGGGTTTTACTACATATTCCAGGACTCAACAATACTACATGTTGGTAGCTAGCTTAATCAGCCTATAATGTTCCCGCTCACTGCTGGGATACAGCTAACTAGCAAAATCAGCACATAAAACGGTCTCAAGACTACTTTTATTTTCACTTATAAAAAACTTGTATTATGCTACAAAGCTGGATTTGGGCGCAGTTATTGGAGAGTTTATTTCTATAAGTATCTTATAATCAACTTATTAAATGTTACTAAGCCCTATAATATACTTGACGAAGCGCAATAGCTTCTATAATGATATGAGACTACACAATTACAAGCACAAACGCTCTTGTTAGTATCTGACATAAGTATCTTACTAAAGCAATCTTGTTTATAGTGCACTAGTAACATACTTAGTTATTAGTTATAAGTATATTTTAATAGAGGTTCTTGATGTCAACTGTTTTTTGACCAAATATTCACTGATTTTACTGACAAATATGAGATGGCCTTGGACCAATACACATTTTGTGTTATCCGAAAGCTGCAATGGGTGTGGATTTTAATAAAGTTTTACTAATAAAAGGTTTACTAATAAAGTTATTGATCTAGTAGCTTATAAGCTTTTTTGATTATATAGCGCTCTTATCAAGTACTAGTAGATTTAAAAGAGTCTCGAGCAAAACTATAACGGCGTAAACTTATAGTGATCTCAGCCAAGTATGTTATAATATCTTATTCTCTCACAAAATGCTACTATAGGATCAAAATGTTATTCAGGATTATTTAGTTTTACTGTAAACAATTATAAGAGACTTATTCTTAAAAGTGTCTTAAAAGATAATCTTGTAGCTAACTATAAGACAGAGATATAAAAGCAAATGCTCTTGAGAATATCTATGCTTGTGAAATGCTATTACTAGTAAAAGTGTCCTATACATGTTTTATAGGTCAGTCTTGTAGCAAACTATAAGACCGAGATATAAAAACTAATGCGCTTGAGTATGTTAAGGCTTGGCAAATTCTGTTATAAGTTAAATTGTCTACCGCATGCCTTTATAAGAACGTTACTAGTAGTGACAGACTTATAATCTTTCTTTATAGGATTACTTTGCTAGTTGGGAGGCCTCCTCTCGATGAAAGGGAGTGGATCGTATCAACGATTTTTTTTGTGCCGTACCTCGTGTTGTGCGCGGGGCGCACTGCCGAGGCCATCCGAACTGCGGCCGTCGCCTGTGCTCCGCCTTACAAGAGAACCCCTACAATGAAAATCTCTTGATGGAGGTTAATGGCGGGGATAAAAGAAGAAGAGAAGAAAGAAAGAAAGAAGGACAGAAAAATAAAGAAAGAAAATTCATTCATTTAGAATAGACTAAAAGGCTTAAAGCATACTAAAATATACAGCAAATAAAAACATAAAATAAAATAAAAGCGGCGAATACTAAATTTGCAACAACCAGGGCGGGACCTCTTAAAAGGACATACACTAACTTAGGAGGTTACAATACACTCATAAATCACCGTTGACCTCTCGTCTCACCGTTTTGAGAGCAGTGGTGATGAAATAATTTACACAAAGTAGAGCCTGTTTAGGTTTGTATTCGAACCTACGACCTACAACTTGTAAGTCACCGATACCACTTGGCCACTGACACTGTTGGTCGTACCCGCGTTTGTATGAGACTTGGCTGCTCAATCCAGAATGATAAGGAACTACTCGTACAATTTGATTTTTAATTGTACCACATAGTATCTACTTAGTTATTATAAAGTAGTTTAAAATCTAGTAAAGCTTTCAATAATAGATAAGGATTGTAATATCTTATAAAACAGATACTTAACTTTTCTTGAAAAAACTAGCTGGGTCAATCATGAGTTTAAACCAGATCTTTTAAGACTTGGTCTGAATTTTAACTGAATTTCAGTATGACAAAGTTTACAAAGTTACAATTTTTGATAGAATTTACACAAAGTTACAATTTTTGATAGATTTGATAGAACTTTGTAAATTCTGAAAATTTATCATAATTGGGACCAATATTTAGTCACTGTGACTTGCAATGAACATACAACTTTGTTTTAACTTGTATACCAATAGTATACAAGACATAAAACTTTGTTATATCTTGTAAATCACTTAGTCTTGACTAAGTGAATAATCATAACAATTGAAGCAAAGCTTTGTGAGCACTCAGACCCCATGGCCTGAGGGTTTCAACCCCAAACGGCTCGAAAATATAATTATTACTTATGTACCAATAAGGTTGGTAATTAAATTATCGTAATTACTGCGTATTAAATTCTGATCACCATACGGCGTAAAACAGCGCTGCAATTTACAAAAGATATAAGAAAATTTTAATTTCGCGAACTACTAAATGGACAGATCCATCTTGAGTAGGTATAAGTACCTGCGGAGTAAAGGTATACCTAGAGGTCTATAGGTACAGCTATCGTTGACTTTCTACTATCTACTTCCGGTCAGTGTTTGTTTGGAACAAAGCAAAGATACCGTGTATGCAATGTGTGTACTTAAGAATTAGTACCTGGTCTACCGAACCCTGCTCGGGTGAAAATAGAGAATGCTCATTTAATAGTATAGATTAGTTCATACTAGGGAATGCTAAACGGGCCAAAATAAAAACCGGGTTTTTTTAAATCACGTTTCCGGGTTTTCGAGTTTTTTTATTATTTTCAAATGGCAACACGTTGGGTGCTGCCATTTCAAAATAATTGACCACGTGTCAGTCAAAACTATGAATTTGGTGTCGGCCATTTTGTTTTACCAAACGTTGCCAACGGTTGCTAGTGAAAAGACGTTTGTTTATTGTAGCATTGGTAATTTGGTAACATTTAACTTTTTTCAATAGTTGACTGAAGGTGTTTAGTGAATTTGTCGTGCCGTTCAGTTATTTTTGTAAGTATTTGACATTTATGTACTTAGGTTAGGTGTTATTTTTAATTGTTAAGCTATTCACACAGTGTGCCACACACACCATGTTTTTTAATATAAATGCGAAAGTTTGATTGTTAGCATGTTTGTTACTTTTTTACGCAGAAACGGCTAGAATCTAGATAGATTTGGATGAAATTTGGAATACAAAAGAAAATAGAGATGGCTAGGCTATTTAAAACATGCTGAAAAACCGGTTTTTCGGTCTTCGGTTAATCCGGTTTGCATTCCCTAGTTCATACTAATTCCATGCTGCCATGATAGTAGGTACTTACTAATTCCATGCTGCCATGTCATTATTAATATATTATTATCTTGTTCTAAACTTTGGGCGACCGAGCTCCGCTCGGGTTAAAATACGGAGAAAACGAATTTTCCCAGATATGAAACCTAGCTAGATCAATTTTTCGCCCCCGTAAACCCCTATATTGCAACTTTCATCGAAATCGTTGAAGCCGTTTTCGAGAACGTTATTACAAATATATATATATACTAGCTGTTCTTACCTGGCGTCACCCGGGTGTATTTCCACTTTTCCGGTGGATTATCCAAAATTGTTTTTCATGCAAACCTTTTCCAAACAATTAAGAATACAACAACATAAAAACTCAAATCGGTTGAGCCATTCTCTAGCGATGATCTTTTATACATGTGGCAATAGATTATTATTTATAGATAGCATTTTTTTATGTACTCAAAATAAATTAAACGTGAATTCATGCAAGCCTAGTACTTTTTTTAAAGATTATTATGCAGTAAACCAAAGAGTAAACAGTTTAAGACGTTCAAAGATGGCGGAAATGAATAGTTCCAATAATAGCTACTGAAGGGAAAAGTGGCACCAGTATCTGACTTTGTATATTAAGCTCCCTACACACTGGACCTCTAGAAGAGAGTTATGTCCTCGTACTCTTTTCACTTCTATGCAAACCAAGCAGACATAAAATATACGTTATGATTGTCTTTTGTTATTACTACTAATGTGAACTTCCCCCTAACTAATATTATAAATGCGAAACGGATTTGGGTGGCACACAGATAAACCATGCCCTGGGTAAGGACATGGGCTATACTTTACACCCTGGATCGCATACGAAGTGGCGGGTCATTGATACCCAGAATAACATACAGACAGAGTTACTTTTGAATTTATAATATTAGTATGGATAAGGTACAATAGTAATATGCACTATTAAAAAAGTCAGTGTTCACCCGAGCGCGTGCAGTTTTGGTGGTAAATGGGTATGGTAATGGTCAAATAATTTATGTATCAAGGTCAAAGTCAAATAATTTATTTTATTTAGGCACATAAAAGACACTATTGAACGTCAAAATTTACAAAAAACAAAAAGTATATGGTTCTAGTCGCCCCTTCCAATAGGTAGTTTTCGTATGGAGAAGAATGGGCAAGAAACTCCACCGTTACTCTTTTAAAATGTTTTCACAATATCTTGAAGATGATGCAAAGATGGTCCACCCATCCACGGACCAACCCCGGCAAGCGTAGCTTAACCTGATGGATCGACCCGTGCGGCTAGTATTACTTAGCCACGAGCTATTTATGGTGATAATAATATTAATGGTGATAATAATATTTAAATTAATAATTAGTATTTTAAGTAGCCACATTTAGAATCATATAAACCTGTTTTATTTATTTTGTTAAAAACCGGACTAGTGTGCGTAGGACTTGTGCCCTAAGGGTTCCGTCTCAAAGCTTACTTACTTGGCTGCCCGAATTTCCGAATCCAGATTGAAGGATAAACTTAAATTTTCAATTGAAAAAGAACTTACTCGTAATAGAGTAATTCAAATTCAAATTCTTTAATTCAGACACGAGTCCATAGTGTAACAAAATTATTTAAAGACTACTTAGTGTTAGTAATAAAATAAGAAAGTTCATCATACATCCTCAACTGGTGTGGATCCTTACCCAGTGGCGCAGCAGAGGGGAGTCCCACCGATCTCGGAGCACACTCAGGAGACTATTAGTGGCGGTGCGCAGTCGGACGGCCATGGATGCGGTCCTTTTTCTTATTAGGGCGTAACAATCGTTTGTGTGCGCCTCTCCGCAAACATACCGGACGCACTACAACGCCACGACAGCACCAACAGTATCCTGAACGCGTTATTGTATTGAATACGCAGATCGCTGTACGTCCTCTGCGTAAAACTGGTCCAAAGACTGCACGTGTAAAAAAAACTGGCAGAAAGCTTTAAAAAGAGTTACCTTTACTTGATTTGTACAACGTGCAAATCTTCGAACCAGCATGTTACATCGAACGGCCAGCGACCTGCGCTCCCAAATGAAATACAGACAAAATGTTACTTCAAGACACGGCCTATGAATGTTTGATCCCAGATTGAAGAACAAACTTTGCAATTCATATAAAACTATAAAGTACCAATTTTAGAAATTTCCTCTTGCTTCTCGCCAAACTTCCTGCTGCTGAGCGAGCGGGAAGTACCAAATAAACTGGTTTAATTGCGAGTGTCAAAATATGCGGCATAAATGACTGTTTTTTTTTAATTAACTAGGTAGTTTGATTTTCTTACAGCTCCAAGAGACCGTAGATCTAAGTTTTTGATATCTATTTCAACTTGATGTCTCCAAACGTTCCTGAGAAAAAGGGACAACGAAGTCATCCTATTTTTCATTTTGAGATACGCACCCCTAAAACAGATTTAATAACTTCCTGTTACCTATTCATGCCGTAACAGCTGAACGGATTTAGATGAAAGATTTACGGATAGGCTATGTCCTGAGTTAGGACATAGGATACTCTGAATCCCGGTAGCACGTTCATATGGGGCAAAAGCTAGTATACTCGTATATATATACTTATTCAAATATTGCTTGTTTAATAGTGTAGGATTATGAATATTATGCACATTATGAGCTTTGACTCAAAGGCTGCAGTCCAGAGATTAATAATGTCATGAAGATACGCTTCGAGTTTCAGAGTAAAGCAATGAATATGATGTTAATGATTGTTTTAGTTTGTTTGCCGTTGACGTTTAGATAGTCCGAAGTTGGATATAACTCCACCAGTTTCAAACTAATTAAATGTCGCACGGTGTTCATCTCGTATTACCTCTGCAGCTTTGCCTATCCCTTTAAGAGTGTACAATACCTCAAATTGAAAGAAGTAAAGAGAGAAAATAAATTTATTTGACTCAGGTTAAGGCACACAATATTCACACAAAAAAAAAACAAAAAAAAAAAAATGTGTGCCTCACGGCTGCGCCATATAGGTTCAGCTTAAATGTCAGATAACTATACTATTTGCGGTGTAGCATGGTGTGGGTGACAGGTGCCAGAAAGGGTAAATTTATTTAATTTACTACAGTTATTACTGAGTCCGTATGTAGGTATCAATCTGTATGTAGGTACGGATCACAGTAAAATAAAAATTAGTAAAATCAAGTAAATTATAATATGCACCATGCTACACCGCAAACAGTATAGTGTCTGACGCTGGTTTTCAACTGGACCTAATGTTACGAGGACGTCTTACGGATGTAAATAAGTTTTATAGTGTTTAAGTGTTTTATATTAAAATTAAAATAGATAGATGTGTAGCAAATAATATTAAATTCGATTAGATTCTATATTGCTTAGTATGATCCTCTGTTACTGACATCGAAAATACTGCAGCATTAATTTTTAAATAAATATATGGTAAAGTTGAGGATTCATGTTAAATATCTACTATATTTCAAAAACATCTTAAGTTTCCTCCAAATCGAACAATAAACCGCTAGTATTCAAAGATTACTTCAAATTAGATCATGAAATTTTGCATAATAACTGAACTAACTATAAATTAGATACTATGTTGTTTTTTAATCACCATTATTTTCACCGTAAAACTAAAAAATAACAAGCGTATGATGTGTAACAACTGACATCTCACCTTGGTAATATGCAACATTAACATTCTATCCTGGTTTAAAAATATTTAAGTATTAGGTATTTAAAATGATTTTTCGTCAAAGAAGAATATTTTTAATTCTAACGGTTTTTTATTTTAACACTAGGAGACTAATGCAATATTTTACTGAAAGTAAAAGTAAGTCTGTTATTTTTGTTAAATTAGGGGGAAAGTGGAAACAATAGACTTATGATAACTAAAATGAGAGACATATAATTGTGATTTCAAAGTATTTAAAAAACGTTTGAAAAAATGGGTCAAAATAACAAAACTTGTTTTTAGTGTATAAAGCTCGTTGGATTGTAAACCAAATTCTTATAAGTATTCTATGAACCAATAGGAAATATTATACAGATTACGAAACAATTACAGTTAGCAGTTTTTTAGTAAATAAAATAGCGAGAAATCTGGGTTTAAACGAAACGATTGCGTGATAGGGAGTGAAATTTGAGCCGAGGTATTATGGGCTCTTAAGGCACAGAGTCGTGATTTTATGTTTGATTATGTACGGTCCTCTTACATTTCTGTGAGCACTGACATCGATGAGAGAGTTTCTCTGAGAGTATTTTTCAAAGATATCGGTATCCTCACAGTGGCATCACAATACATCTTCGCCAACATCTTATATATTAGGCAGAATATACACTTATACACTAAAAACAGTGATATTCACAATGTTAACACTAGAAGTAAGGATAAACCACGTGCTCCCTCCCACCGGCTTCATAAGGTTCATAACTCATTTGTTGGGCTTGGTATAACCTTTTATAACAAGCTACCCTCTTGTTTGCTAGATTTGCCTTTTAATGCGTTTAAAACTAAAGTAAAGTCCAACCTTTGTTCAAAGGCATACTATTCTATCAACGACTACTTAAATTATAAGAATAGTTGGTCGCTGTGATTAACTCAAGACAATGTTTAAATGTTCTTTCTCCAGAATTAGTTTACCTACTGACAGGTTTTATGAGTTTATATAAAAGTTTATAATTTTACTTTTTATGTACATTTATTTTATATTTATTTATTGTTGACATAATCTACTCATTACAATGTTTTTTTTTAATGAGTTGTATTACAATATGTGGTTAGCTAGCGACCTCGACAATTATTTATTTTACCTCGATGGTCCTAGTTTATCAATTATAACTTCTAGTTACAGCTCTATGTAAGCGGGCACGCCCTTTATGCCTGGAGGCTTTATTTTATTTTTTTAATATTGTTTACGTTTAGTTATTTTTATTTCTGCTTGAGTATAGTTCTCGATGTTTTTGGTTGGTATATTGGCGTGTGCTAGCTGTCATATGGCTATTAATTTATAATTTAAATTTTATTTTGCGTAATGTAAATTATCTTATAAATTATTGTATAGAATCATTTTTTTTCCTAACTGAACAGACAGCTGTGCTGCTGGGGAGTTTGTTGCGCCACTTCTTTTTCCCAGCAAAAGCACTAGGAAGTGGTGAAGGGTGGGCGTTTTGGGGGACTGTCTTATGTAATTTTGACGTTCGAAAAGTGCAGCCTAGTTTGAATAAATGACTTTTGAATTTTGAATTTTGATGCTATAAAGTCCTTTTGTCATGCAGTCGTGCTCCTTTGACCTCCCCGTTGGTAATCCCCCTCGTACGTTCCATTTCGTAATTAACTATTGGGAATGCTCTAGCAGCGCCTTGGGTTTTTAGTTTTCAATTTGTTCACTCTCAGTTTAAGTACCTACTTCCTATATATTATGAAAACTTTGTGAATATTTGTTTGATCCTTAATGACGCTTACTTATTAAATATTACTCAATAATAAAACGATGTCTCTAACTAGCGCAGTTTTTTAATTATTCAGCATAAACCTTTACGAACAAACTTGGTAGCGCGGTCCCAAACACTAAATAATTTGCTAAAAAAATATTTTTCGATGTAAATATATTTTTCCTATCGAATTACATAAGGAGCCTTCGGTGTACGAGTCCGACTCGCTCTTTGCCGATTTTTCCCTGAAGCACCCACCAACAATCTGCTAATTGAATAAACAGTACTCACGTATTTCACCTTGCATACTGTCCAGTTGCTTTCAAAATGCTATTCTCCATCGACTGATCTGAATGCAGCGAGGCTTAATAAATCAATGGAGAATGGAAATCCTGGGGTTCTGTTGCGTTTGTTGTCACCTACTGTAGCCTGCTGCTACCTGTTTACAACTACACGAGAATCTATACCTATCTATAAATATAAAAGAAAGTCGTGTTAATTACACTATTTATAACTCAAGAACGGCTGAACCGATTTGGCTGAAAATTGGTGGGGAGGTAGCTTTGAACCAGGAGACGGACATAGGATACATTTAATCCCGGTAGGGTAGGTATGTAGGTAGGGAAGGTAGGTAGGTAGGGTAGGTAGGTAAGTAGGGTAGGTAGGGTAGGTAGGTAGGCTAGGTAGGTAGGTAGGGTAGGTAGGTTGGGTAGGTAGGTACTCGTAGGTAGGGTGGGTAGGTAAGTAGGGTTGGTAGGTAGGTAGGGTAGGTGGTGTAGGTAGGTAGGGCAGGTAGGTAGGTGGTGTAGGTAGGTAGGTAGGGTAGGTATGGTGGGTAGGGTAGGTAGGGCAGGTAGGTGTTCCGTAGATAAGTACTTAGTGCTACCCGTGTGAAGCCGGGGTGGGCAGCTAGTACTTTATAATTTACTAGCTTGCGCTAGCAGCTTCACCCGCGAGATATCTTTATAAATTATAGCCTACTAGATTCGCCACCCCGTTTTCACCCGCATATTTATTATAATAGGTTTTAGTTAGAATATAAATTATAGCCTATGTTACTCAGTCATATAAAATAACATCCTACTGATCAAAGATTTTTTTTTAAATCGAAATCATTAATCAAATCTTTTCTCTTTATAATATTATTACCAGCTGCGCCCCGCGGTTTCACCCGCATAAGTCTCGATCCCGTGGGAATTTCGGGAAAAAAATTATCCTATGTCCTAATCCAGGTCATCGTCTATGTGCCAGATTTCATTCTGTTTTAGCGTGAAAGCGTAATAATCAAACTCACTTTCGCGTTTATAATATTAATTAGGATTAGTGTAGAAATAGAAAATCTTGTGCTCCCAGCCATTGAAGTACCTAACTACCAAGAACAGCTACTTACTTATTTCATGATCGCCTTAGTGAAAACATAAAAATTCTATTCTACGTAGTGTTTCTATACCGCGAACACGGGGCGAATAAAGCCTCGTTCAGACCAGCGCGACGCGAGGCGCGACTTGACTCGAACAATTTAATTTCCAAGAAAACTTCACGGTATAACAATAACCGGTGTAGCGTCGCGCTGTCGAGTCGCGCTAGTCTGCACGAAGCTTAAAACATAACTAGCACAAATTGACTCCCTACCATGATTTGCCGTGTTTGATACAACTGTCAAACAATGACAGTTGTGATTTGAATATGAGGACAATTTGGGTTGGTAGTCAATTTTGTTAGCAATTAATATCCCTGGCTCTACCTAACTAATTAATGGTTTATAGAAAAATAAACTCTCACAAGATGAACGCTGTTCGCGAGGCGTCGTCGTGGCGACGACGGTGTGGCGCGGGCGTTGCGCCGCCCGTTTCATATTTTATACAAAATGAATAGGAACGACGCACAGTGGTCTGAAAATCTAGCTGGAGCTCGATTATAAGTTCGGAAACTCATAAAAAATTAAAGTCACGAATTTAAAAAAACAAAAATTGTAGCGTCTCTTTTATACCAATCTATTAAGTAAAATTGCTACGGGCATAGCGGCACCCAAAGGTGCATTCAATTAATGTCCATGTCATTAGTATCTAATTATAACTCAACTATAATCACGGTGATTACAAACGAGTAAAAAAAATAAGTTTTTAATCAATATCGTTTTAAATTATTGTCATCATAAAATTCATTAGCAGGCAAACTAACGATAGTATAAGTAAATCGATCGGCAACATCCACATGAAAAATCGAATTTGAAAAATCACATAAAAAATTCAAAATTTCTAAAAATTGCTCTTCGCAAGGGTGCATGAATTGGATGTCATCTTGATCGCCGTGTATGGTACATAGGTACTGCAATAACATTACCAAAAAGTAATAAAAACACTTATTATTTAAATAAAAAGTTATTGCTATTTAAAATTCACATTTTTTGTACCAAAATTATCCCGATTATATTAAAAATTAGCTTTTTTTGTACTATCCCGGTAAAAGCCCCCTTTGAAAAAAAATGCGGAGTATATTTTTTGTATGTGTCGCAGTAAGATGTTTGAGGCCGTGATATATATATATATCCCTAGGGATATAGCTATATACTTACCGTAATATAGTTATAAGCAAGCGGTTCATAGAGTGCCCTAATTTTGTTACTGCGACCAATTTCGACGTAGCGCTCGCTTCGCTAGCTCGGCCCGCGCGTAGTTGCTCACAGTTCTAACCTAACCTATTTGGTCAGAGTCCCCTAATAACCTATATTCCAAAATCTTGCTCATATCATAGTTACGGTATAATATCCTAGGGATAAAACTACATCACGGCTTCGACCATCTTACTGCGACATATACACACTTCAAATGAAATAACGAACATAAAAAGTGCGGTGTGCGTCTGAAGGTAGCAACAAACAATAACTGTAAAAGCCGCCCTAACAAAATTCACCCTTCTAGCTACACCCTCACAATACGTTCAATCAATTTGGCTCAGCTAATTGATTAACAGGGAAGCACTATTCATTTGTACCTAGTACGCAGAGACATACGTAGAGGATAGTGCAGCGAACAAAGACTGCGTTTTTTTTAATGTTATGCGTAACAGTAGTAATGTCCGAGTTACACGAGGTTAGTTTTTCAAGCAAGGGGTACGTGCTAGTAAGTTAGCAAGCTATTCACTCTGGTCACGTGTATATCGTCAGTAGTAGTATCCTCGTTTTTAGGCTAGTAAGCTAATGGGAAAGATAGCTAGTGTGATAATTTAATAGGATGGGGTCTATTTTGGAGGTAATAGCGCCAACGACTACTGGTTTAACTATCCTGGCCTTTGGACTAGCATCGTGTGACCGGCAAAGCTAGCATCCAATCGGATCATTTTACTTTACGGACTAAGTCACTTCAATCCTACTGGCTTAAAATTTCCTAGCATCGTGTAAACAGCTCTAGCATGTGCTAAGCCAGGATTATAACCCAGTTTATTACTTGCTTGCTATTCTAGCTTAAAAAACTAGCCTCGTGTAACCTGGCATAACGGTTAGTTTTCATTTTGTACTTTGTAGGAACAACACATACTTACTTACACAACACGAGACGCAGTAACTTAACCTGTTGCTTGAAATAAACTTAGCTATTAGCTACAATTTATTTACAGCGGACTACATTTTTGCAACGGGCGAATTGCGATAATTTATACGAGAATTTGATAAAAATTCAAATTAAATGTTTGTTCATCCAACTCAAACTCAAAGCATTTATTTCAATTAAACCATTTACAGCCACTTTTGAATTGTCAAAGTGTCGGTCAGTTAGTCAGAAAGTTGAAGCTAGTTGCCCATTCCAAAACGTAGATCTCTATGGAGAAGAACGGGCAAAAAACTCCAAGGACACTCTTTTAAATATAGAAATTACAAAATCCTGGGTACATTAACATTATTATTATAACTAGCTGTTTCCTAAAACTCCGTTCGGATAGCACCTTTCAACCCCAATTTCACTTCTTTATGGTTGGATTTTCGTAAAACTCTTTCTCCCTACAACCAATGAGATTCCGTGAATCAATCCGTGTATACGGTATTCGTATTTGGTTTTTATATTAAACTGTCACCTCCACGGTGCGTTTTATTTATATCCTAAATATTATAGCTCGATCAAAAATAACACAAACCACGCTACAAAGAATCGGAATATATTTTTAATATTAAAAAGGCAGTGTGCCGCTAGCAGCACTCTATCCCTGTCGGATGAAGTGCCGCTAGTAGCTTAATTAGTTAGCATAATTGCCGTACACAATGCCGTAAACATCGCTTTGTCATAGTCACTGTCCACTTGTTATTTTGTTTGATTGTTGAGGTTAGTTTACTGTAAAACACCACACTTCCAAACATTACATTCTCGTGTGCCTAAACGGACCCTGGCTTTGTGAGGTCACAGTTCTAACCTAACCTACCTATCAGCCATTTTCATTTGCTACTTCATTTTGCGTAAATTCAGTCATTGTAGTGACTTTTGATATAATTAACTAAAATAAATACGATCAATCCATACAAAGGGACTCAAACTCAACAATGAAACAAAATAACAAGTGACAGTGACAATGCAATGCTTACGGCACTTTAGCCGGGCCGAGGCAGCACCACTATAATGCCGCAAATAGCGGCACTTTATCAGACAGGGATAAATTGCCGGATAAATCGCTGTTTTCCAAACAAGCGACTGTCAAAGCGTTTTGACTAAATTCTGAAACGCAGTTCTATATGTGCAGGAATTTGATGCTTTTTAATTACAAAAGTTGTGACTAGCATTGAATACGTTTGCCGATTTTAAGAGAGAAATGCTTTTTGTAAGCTATTGTTAGAGGGACCGCGAAAAATAATTAAAAGTTCGTGGAACTGTGGTGTAAACACGATTTGTTCCGAATTCGCCTCACAAAGTTCACCCCAAATTTATTTATTTATTTGTTTAAATGCCTTAAAACTACCATTACAGGTCTTAGCCTAATGCGATAGCCAAGTCACACACAACAAATTAAAATTAAAGCACCAAATACAATATAAGATCATTAAGATCATTGTTCATAACACAGTGTAAACAATAGTACTTTTGCGAATTCACCCCAGTGACATGTAAATATATCAATTTTGATTTGAATGTAATTTATGGTGCGAATTGCTCGAGTCAGAGGGGTTTTGGCTAGCAAATTGGTCCTAGCTGATGGTACGACCAGGAGTGGCGGGGGCCGTCGCCTCCACACAAAATTGATTTTCATGTTTCGCCCCACATTTAGTTCCTTATTCGGCTCAGTTTTTTTTGTGGATATTACCTACATGGTATCATAAAGTACTGCTAAGTTTTACGACAGTCAGGTAAAAACTACATTATAATCAAGATAGCGGATCTGTTGTCGTCATCATTATTTTCAACAAATACTTCTCTATTTTGACCAGTACACCTAACCTTTACCAGGTAGACTTTGGTAAACACAACCGTGGCCACATTAACATATTCTACCATTAAAAGTAATAATAACGGATGATTAAATCATGATTTGTGTTAATATCTGTATAGTGGTCAGGTAGGAAATGTTTGTTATATGATAGGCCTGACTGCTGCCGGGCGGTCTTTGATTGACTCATAAAGGACATCTATGGCTCATTACTCAGTAGTCAGCCTTGTCTCTTATCTATAGGATCAACTTTTATTCACTCGCACTGGCAGTTTCACTAACACTAAGGAGTGATGACTGATTCTGCATAATTAGTTGATTACACATAGGTTCAGAACCCTAAAAACAAAACATTCACCAAAAAATGAGAACATAATTATCAAAGTGTAAAATTAGTACTTAGTAGTATACCTACTTATAGAAATTGGTATTGGTGGTGGCTGATTACCAACACCACCAATACAAATTAGACTTTCGTTCATCATTTCAATGGACTGCATGCTTTCTTAAGGGGCATTTTCTCAAAGAAAATGTACTACTATTATATCTACGATAGCAACACCAATCCGTCTTTCACACTAAATAGAAGCGTTTGCGTTGTATTCGTAAGCACTAATATATATATATATGGTCTTGGGTTCGATACCCAGGTCGGGCAAAGTATTATTGGGATTTTCCATCGATAATTTCTCGCTAGTCTGGATTTGGATTTTCGGAGTCTGGATTTGTGCCCGCTTGATGGCAATAGGCTCGCCCCCTATTACATGGGACTCTAAAATATAACTGGTGAAATGTGGGGGCGTACTAGGTACAGGTGGACCTCTGCCGTATTCTTCGGGGATTAGAGGCACTATGTTATGCTGTGCATGTTATATAATATTATTGTTTTAGGTGCTTTCCTGGTGTTGTCCTACCCACACTTCCTGTTCGCTGACATAAGCTACCGAGATGGTGTCATTGGGATGCGGCCGAATGAGGAAAATCATAAACTTTTCTTGGAGATAGAGCCGGTACGTAAAATATACTTATTATTTCTTATGGTATTAATCATGTGACTGTTTTAAAACGTTACGAGGTCAATAAAAAGGTCGTATTAGATACTATTATGTAGATTTTTGTACTTGATCCTGAGATATCTAGCCAGAGAGAGCGAGGTTTGTATTCAAAACAACTGGATTTTTGTAGGTTTTCTACCGACATTGTTGATGTGTTCACAAGCAGAACAAGTTTAAAGAGGTATGAGGAACAATTTCGTTAAGTTCCTCAACCTCTTTTGAAAAGGGAGGAACCTCAACTACATGGGTGTTGTGTCTGGTGAGCTACTGCCCGACGGTTGTCTGTCGGGTTTCTGTGTAAAGTTCGCGTCGCGACTAAAAAAAACAATTTCTAAGGCAACTTCACGGTAGAAGTCGCGCCAGACTGCACGAGCCTTAACCGGTGTAAGAAGACGCTTAACGAAGCCAAGAGTTAATTCTTCTTCCTGTCATTGTGATAATTTTTAATACCTGGGAACCTTTTGGTTAAGTTGAAAGTCAAAATTTAGTACCTACTACTAAGTAAGTAGTACGTTTTCTGACTTTTTTTTTTACGAAATCAAGTTTTTAATGCAACAATTTATAACTTAACTTCCTCACGACTCCTGTACAGTTGCATGCTCCCATAAGGATAATATTTCGCGAACGTTCCATTGAGCGCTGCTGTAAACAGCATTTTTTTAACATCAAAAGCAAAAGTCGTTTTTAAGCAACTATTTTTGTGCAATGTTACTTAATTTTGATGTACAGAATTAGTAGTTGACGGCTATATGGTCTTGTTACACCTTGTACAGATAGTTCAACTCATCTGTGCGCGCGGTGCTATGTGTGGGTAAGCCGATAAGGACACGTGTTGCTCGGACGACGACTGCCGCGTCACTGCCACACAAATTAAAGCTGTATAATTACAAGCGCACGCACACATGGCGCCGCGCGCACAGATGAGTTGAACTATCTGTATAAGTTAATCGCGTGGATATCTCTGATATCGCGATGTAGGATATGTCAGTGTAGTTCGCATTTGACGGTACAGCTAATAAAGAGGTCGCCACAAAATCATAGTCATTCCTATTAACAATTCCTAGATTCGATCAAGCACTGTTCAAAAAGCCATGTGCTCTGAACCAAAAAGTTCAACGACTGAAAAAGAAAGAGCACGTTGATTATGTATATGTATACACTGACGGACTCATAAACTGCATCAATGTTAAAGACGCCTTTGAAATAAACATTTTAACCAAGTAAGTATTCAAACTTTTTATACAAATTTAAATTGAAACCTATAGTTTGGTTCGTTAACTTCATAACAGCGTAGTACGAGTATCACGTCCTTAAGTTTATGTTTGTATACTGGAAAGGACCATTCAATTTTTTGAACAAAAGACAATACTTCTAATGAAAACACAAAAACTCGAAATTGAAGCTGCAGACAGCTTTGGACCATTTGCTGGTCTAAAAGGGTGATTGCCGCTTCCTTAAGCCTCCTTCTTACTCCTCTACACTCTCGTTTACTCCACGCACTTCATTCAGCTCTGTTTTGATGTTTAGGTACTGACGTGAGGAAACGATTTCGTAGGGAAGTTGAAACAATAAATCGGTCGTCACGGCGGGTGCTTGCTCGAGTTCTGCCGGTACCGGGTCTCCTGTTGTAAGAACCTGTCTCTTCATACCTTCGGTATACACTAGAAATCGTACACTGGTTTAAATGAAAATTTCTAGCAATCGTTCGTTGATCCGAGCCTTCCCGCACCAATGCAATGCCACAATTTGAGCGGCTTGTTCGGACGAAGTATCCATACTTATAATTACGAAACTATTTTTGAGTTAAAAAGACTAATAATCAATACTATTGGTAACAATAATTAAAATCGCAAATGAAAAAAAAACAAAAATAATTAATTTCAAACTTTATTATCACACGAATGAGACTATGCATAAATTTTATTTTCCCGGCTATATTTGTATCTTTTACTGCAGTTCTATTTTTAAATTTTGTTTTTTTTTTTTCAAATGGGCAGTCTCGACATTTTAATTTAGTTTAATCTAAAAAGTTTCATAATTATCAAAAATAATACCTAATTCGAAAGTAATCCTGAACTTTGATGCAGTTTATGAGTAAGTCAGTGTAATTCAAAAACAGACGAGGGCATGACCTTGGCCGTGAAATTGTTGGGGAAAAAGGGGCTCGTCTGTGGGGAACTTGGCAGACTCGCGCTGACGGGGGCCGGGGTCGAAAGCCGCGACGTCTCACCCCTAATCCGGTATTTACAACCCCTCTAAAACGATCGGGTCAACCTTGACCTATAAAACAGACATTAGATATTTTGTTAGAGTTTTACAAATTACCACCGTGCACCGTCCCATGGTTTTGTTTCGTGGTAGAGAATCGTTATTTTTATTTTTCTGTGACATGATTTTTCGTAAAATATATAGGGACCTACCATTATGTACCATAAAAAAAAACAAAATCAATGGACCTAAGTAGGTACTTCTATGTAGGTAATTACATAAAAAGGTTTTATTTTCGCTTCACATTTTACATTGTACCTTTTAATGATTAAAAACTAACAGGAAAAATAATAATATGTACAAGTATATTATATATAAAATGGGAGGGGGGGGGGGGGGGAATAATTATAGGGCATCAAAAAAATCCAAAATGGCTGGCAGCATTGCCACGTTGAATGGCAATGCTGATTCTTTGGCCAAAGAATAGGCCAGCTCTCTGGTCATAAAGAACGTTTATCCTCTGAAGAATTAATGAACTCTACGAGTATTATAGTTGGTGGCACAAAAAGTAGTCAACGCCCTTTCCCTAAAATATGGCCTTAGCAATCTGAACGGCCAATGAATCATAATTTAAATTAATCGCTCTATTGATCATAATCAGCCAGTTAATATTTTCAAAAATGTGTGTCTGCCGGCTGTCTGTCCCGACTACGACGCACGTGGCGACGGGAGCTCGCCCCCATGGTTTGGATCCCCCTGTTTTCCACTACCTCTCCCCTGTTAAACCGAACAGTAACCTGTTAATTATTTTCTATATGTTCAGCGCTGCAGCGCGTGAGCGCGTCATACCCCGCTGCCATCGTTTTCATCACTGCGGCCGTTAATGCGGCGGCCACCGCTCTTCTAGGAAACCGTAGCTTAAGTGCCCGACAGTATTACCTTAAGTGCCCGACAGTATTACCTTAAGTGCCCGACAGTATTACCTAAAGTGCCCGACAGTATTACCTCATAGACCTACTTCATTTAAATTACCTTAGGCTACATAGTTACCACACTACAAGGTTATTGCAAAGTTCATTTTATTTGGCAGTCCTATAAGCAATTTACGATTAAAGAAAAGGCCTTGTATTATGTAATAATTATTTCGGGGTTTCTTAGTGGAAATGCCGAGACCCCGAGGCGCTAGGACATAATAGTGGTCACTATTATGTTATTGGTGAGGTGCTTTAGAAAGGTCAGATGCGTAGTACTAAGTATAGCGACCGGCGGCGTGCATGTATGATCTAGATCATGTATGAATGTAAACACGACTACCTATTTACACTAGGTACCAAATTAAAAGACTAACTAACTAACTTAGTATATATACAAATAAATACAAATCAAAGGTACTCTTAGGCCACGAAGTACTCGTCCGCATCGTTGTCATCCGGAATCTTGCCCAGAAGACATTGCCACGTTGAATCACAATGCTAATTTTTTGGATGAAGAACAAGCCAGCTCTTTGGTCAGGTGAAGTGCCGACCAGTTTAATATATTATTTAGGATTTACTGCCTTGCTGATCTAGTGATCGCAAGCGCTACTGCTGAACACGAGGTCCTGGGTTCGATGCCCAGGTCATTCAGTGTTATTGGGTTTTTACATCAGGAATGACTCAGTAGCAGACCGGAGTCTGAATTTGTGCCCGGTTGATGGCAATAGGCTCGCCCCTATTATATGGGACTTAAATCTAACTGGCGAAATGTGATCACCTCTGCCTAACCCTTCGGAGATTCCAGGCGTAGTGAAATTATTTATGTATTTTCAGAACACTGGCACTCCGATCAGGGGCGCCAAGCGGGCCCAGTTCAACATCTTCTCGAGGAACGTCAGGGGAATCCCAACCACAAGATATCTTCGCACTACACTTGTCCCTATCCTTTGGATTGAAGAAGTGAGTATACAATAAACACACAGACAGCATTTTGTAGAGCTTTTATCTTGGTTGTAGGTAATGTCAAGGGAAATTAATTGTCAAGCAAATTTACTACAAACCTTAATTGTCCGAGTATTCAAATCACAACTGACATTTGCATGACATGACAGTTGTATGAAATGGCTCTAACTTTATTGATCTTTACATCTTTACCCATGCTATTTATCGGCAAATTGAAGTAGAGTGTAAATCCTCTTAATAATGTAATTACCTGACTGTATTTAACTACTTAGGTACTTTAAATTAAATTATGCAGTTAATTTACTGACGAAGTGATGAATTTTCCCTTTTATATTCGGAACTTAACTTTAATTCGGTAGGTAGGTAGTTACCTAACGTCATAAGTTTGGAGTATTATGTATGACAAAAGACAAAAAAAAATGTACACAGGAAAGTTTACTTCAATAGAGTCAACTCCCTTTTATGACACTAAAACATCAAATTTACTAAAAAAAATAGAATTGAGTCTAGTCACCCCTTAGGTAAAGAAGAATGGGCAAGAAACTCCACCGTTAATCTTATAAAATGATTGCTATAATATAATCGAAATTTGAGTACTAACGGTATGAAAATAAGATTCATAGGTAATCATTTCTGCTTACAAAAATGCTATGCCATGCCTTGCCGCGCTGTGCTGTCTGGTTTAAATATGTTATATCGAAATAGGTGTACCTACTGTCACAATTTTTTTTTACACACAAGGCAAGGCAGTCTTTTACAGGGGGTATAGAATCAAGTTAGCTAAATCCATACTAAATCGGTTTATGAGTTAAGAATGCCACTTTGTTGTTCGTACAATTTCCATCCAATTATAAAATCGTTTCACTATCAAAACCAGCTATATCTATAAGAAAATCCACTTCAAAAAACATGATTAGTATCGAAGAATATCCATTGGTGTTGGCAATATCAATGCAGCTATATCCATGAATATCAGAAACAAAGTAAGCTAAATCCAGTCGGTTGGTAACGAAAGCAGCTAACGACATTTTAATTTATATAATAAAAAATGTCCCGCCATTAGTAGACGTTCGCTGTACTATCCATAGAGTTCTAATTTTAAATCTTCATATTTTGCCGTTTCATTCATACAGTTTTGTCACCTTAACAAAAAACTAAACTTTTTTTTTTTAATTTGTGTAAAATTTCAAGACTGGGATTTAGCTAACTTTGATTCTATACCCCTCAGTTATTGGTTTACTGGATAAATTAATTATGTTATAGATACATGGTGCTCACATATTTACATGGTTAGCAACTTGTTGCTCTTCTTGAATACTACGTTATTATAAGGCCCGTTCTTAAACACACAATAATGTGATTTCATTCAATCGAGTGAATGAATGAATGCACGCAACTTTATTATTGCAGTCTAAGGCCCGTATTACAGAACCTCACTCAAAACTCAAGCATTACTTAAAATTCGTTTAAAGCCTTTTGATTGGTTGAAACTAGTTTTAAGTAATGCTTGAGTGTTGAGTAAGGTTCTGTAATACGGGCCTAAGTCTGACAATAAAGTTGAATTGAGCTCAATTGAGCATTAGTTACATTAATTTACATTATTAAACGACAAATAGTTTGCTTTCCTCTAGTTCGGGCGCCTTGTAAATATATCATAGCGATAGGCAGCAGGAGAATACATGCATTTTCAATTTTCGCTCTTTACAATTACTTGCGTTTCATGATTTGATTTTGCTGACTGTGGGAATCGCCGGTTACCAGGCTGGCACAGTTGGAATCCCACTAATAGATGACTAGATTCTCCTCATGAGTCATATCATTAGGTAGTTTTTGATCTTTTGTTGAGTTCTAACTACATGGGTGCCTAGGCCTAGGAAAACATAGAATTGAGATTTTTATTTTAAAATAAAATGTCCTTAATTAATTTATGATTAGTTAAGTACTGTTTAGTCATATAATGTAATGTAATGAATTCGAATCCATATTATATTATGTAATTTAATCATTTAACATAGAAAATTTGCAGGAGGTAGGTACTGTGTCATGATAATGTGAGCAAATAAATAAACCAATAACGGCTAATGATACATTTTTGTCCTACATTCTGTTTTATTTTCAGAGCCTTGATTTACCTGGAGAATTCGTCGACGAGCTGACAAACCGGTTACTAAGCAGACTTCGATTGGTGGACATATTTATTCCAGTCATTATAGCCTTCTGTTGTCTCATACTCCTGATTGGTATTGCTCTTACAATTAGAGCTAAATATAGAATAGGAACAAACGGTAATGCGAACTAGATGTTATAGTTATGATGTATTTATTGACTGATTCACGTATATAATCGGTAGAAATTAAATAAAATACTTCCATACTACCCATAATGATATTATGCAATTTTTGTTTTATTTAAAGTTACCGTATCTTCTTTCTATTTATTATTTATCAACACCATTGCTCGAAAGGTGGCTCTTTTTGCACCGGTTTTAGGTTCACAATGCAGTGAGTATGATGTCTTACTAATTCTAAGTTTGATTGTTCTCTTTGGTCTTCTGTACAATTTACCGAACAGTACGGATTTGGTCTACGGTACTGAACCCTTATCGGAACTCAGTTTGTTCAAGCGGCTGCAACTCTTCAAGTCTCTTGGCGAAACGATTCTAGGCCACCCCTCAAGAACACGTGGCTTCGAAGTGAGGAGGGTCTTTAGTCATGGTTTTATTTCTAAATACTTACTGTTTGTTAAATCCAACAGTGCCAACCCTAGTGCGGAAAAGTCAACGAAGAGATTATAGGTAGGTACTTACGAGTGGTAGGTAATTCGTCCCACCAAAATCGATTAGTAGATAGCACAAAGTAGTCCACAAAATATTGAGCATTCCACTTTTTAATACGGCTGGTACAACTGTGGGACAATCGAATACTTACTTAATACTTATCTACTATTTTTTTAAATTATTTTCCCCGACTGTACCTATATTTTATTATTAGGAATGGTTACAGAGCTCTACGCCTCTCCTTTTGATATCATTAAAACCAGCATAGATAATAGCTATATACAGGGTGTTTGGCGCATGGACCGACACAATTTTTTCAGGGATTTGGGAGGTCATTAGCTAGGTTCTAGCTAAGTTCAAAATAGCTTTTAGTTTTTTTTATAATTAATTTAGAAGTTGTAAAATTTCATTCATTAAATACAAAAATTAACTTTGGAAGCTTGTAAGGAATTTTCTTGAAACCAGTTGTATAAAACAAAGATGTTTTTAGATTTAAAGGACTTTGGAGAATGCAACAAAATTTGTTTTGTGCCACTACACCCACAAACAAAAAAGTTATTTCAAATTAAAGGACACATTTTGGGAATTTTTTTCATTTAAAAAAAATAATCATATGTAACCAACCGTGACATTTGGGACAAAGGTGTATGGGTAGAACCTAGCTAATGACCTCCCAAATCCCTGAAAAAATTGTGTCGGTCCATGCGCCAAACACCCTGTATTACCCAGCATTTGAAGTAGTCGTGCCTTTGGCAATCCCTTTATGTATACCGGGTCCACAAGGTACGATTTTAGGTTGATCAACTGCGTCGAAAGCGATTAGAACCGTCTAAACAGACTTTCAATCAAATTGAATTTTAAATTTAAAGTATTTTTTGTTTAAACAACAAAAGTTGTTCAGCCAAAATCGTACAATGCTTAGGTGACTGCTTATGTGTTCGATTCCCTGATTGTGAAGTAGATATTATTGGTTTGGATTGTACGAAATTCCTATTCCATTTTAGGATTTTCTCATTAGCAGCCCGGTTTCTGGATTTGAAGCCGGTTCATAAGAATAGTCTCGTTCGTGTGGGCATACAAGCCTCTAGGTGTACAAACCACCAGAGTAAAATATTATTTCTTAAGTAGGTACGGTAGGCCGCACGTCATTGCATTGTTAAGAAAACCAGGTAGGTATAAAGTACTGGCCTTTTTAGGCCGCGTCCTATTTAAAAGCGATCTTCACGCGAACAGAGTGCTCGCAAGATACCTAAGTCTGCACGCGGCTGAAATCGGGAATAATAGGAAGTATACCGCCATGTGACCGCCATCTTGTCTTTTATGTAGGTACCTAAGGTCAAATGAAGTACCTATATAATTATTTAATATTAAGTAAAATATGATAAATAATACAAATATTAATTATTTAATATTTTAAATATTACAATATAGAATTAAGCACGCCAGCACCACCAGTGGCGCGTAGACTTATCTTGCGCGCACTCTACCTACGCGACCGATCGCGTGCATGTCAGTTTTTGTTCGGAAAACCGGAAACCGCCCTCTGTCGGCGCGACCTCGCGTTCAGGTTCACCGAACAAAAAGTTCGTGAATTTGCGCGACCATCGCTTTTAATAGGACGCGTGGTAAGGCTCCCGCAGACAGGCATGACGCGACACCGGTAGAACAATTTCCGTGAAGTTTTCATAGAAATTGTTCCACCAGTCGCGTTGCGCCGCGCCGTCACGTTGCGGCGCACACCGGACTACTCTAGGCCAGGTCAAGGTTAAAGTGCTACCACTGACGTGCGGTCTACTGTACGTAGACCTAAATAAAGTTCAACTAGTGAGGTTCGAACTCACATCGCTACGATGCTAGTCTAAATGAGCAAACACGGGCCATTTTCTTGGCAATTGTTGTTGAATATGATGTCTCGGCAACACGGAGCAATTTAAGGCAATGCTAAGATTGATTTAGCTTATCGTAAGTGATAGGTGGGTCGAGGTGCTCGTGTACATAACTTTAACATAAGAAGGTAGATAGGTAGTAATGTAACTATATTCAGAAATCTGATCCAATACTTAGAACAGTGTCTGCGAGTTGTGGTGCAGTCTCCGATGAACTTCGACAGCCTTCGATGTGCTCAGTCTGCCATGGCTCGCAAGCTTGGTTTTCAGCAGAAGACTGTACTTAAATACATAATTATACCCAGGTAAAGTCAGGGAAATTAATCGTTAAGCAAATATACTTCCTATCTCAAATTGACCGTGTATTCAAATCACAACTCATTCTATAACAGTTGTATGAAATGGCTATAACACGGCAAATTGACGTAGGCTATCAATTACAAATTAATTACTCTGACTGTACTTCCTTAACTATAATCAGAAATCTGTGTCATTCTATGTGTTGGTATAGTTAGAACAGTACCTAAGTCTGTGAGTTGTGGTGCAGCGTATACGACGAACTTCAACAGCCGCTGATGTGCTCCGTCCGCCGTGGCCGGATCTTCTGACAACCCCATCTTGGTTGTCAGAAGATCCTATGTACGTACCTCTGCTAAAATGCTTACCTACCTAAGCATTTTAGCAGAGGTTCCTTCAGGAGCTATTTTTATCAGTTCTTGTTTACGTTCAGTAATTTTTCCTACCCATGTTCATAATAAAATACCTTTGTAGGGGGTAAGTTTCATGAAGCTGCTGGCAACTTGTGGTGGATTGGTAGATGTTTATTGGTCATGGGTAGTTGATTGGTGGGCCATGGGTGGTTTCATCATCTGATTGACATTTACAGGTAGTCTTAAATTCATGAATTTTAGATAACAACTGGGGTGATAAAATAATAGATTTTGAATCTTCATGTGATACATTTATTCGTTAAAATATATGACAACACAAAATTTATTTTATGCTTTATGAGATAAATCCGCAATGTGGATGGAAATCACCCCTTGCTCTTCGTAAAAGATCTTGGAACACCTGACATACTGACTAGTACTTATTGAATCATTAATTTAAACTATACGAAGTTCAAATAAGTTTATATAATATGATTATTATTTTTTCTACATTCTAACACCTATGCGTCTAAAAGAAAGAGTTTGAGTCTATACAGGGATGAATTTCCCATTCCTATCATAACTAGATGTTAACTGGACTTATCACATAGGTATAAGTTCTCCCTTCTCAAACTTGAGTACTATAGTTTGACCGATACCACGGTACCACGCCTTAGATACGTGCGCGTCGAATCTGGGGGCAAAGCAAACCGCTCATGCGCATTCCTAAGGCATGATACAGCGGTCTCGGTGAAACTTTAGTTAGCAATGAAATAAATAAACTTTTAACATTGAGCTTTATTTAAAATAAAAATCCTGATTCACAGTTACACGAAATACATACCAATCGTTATTAAATTAATTTCTTGTGAATATAGTCAAAATGTTAAGTCTTTCCTCAAATTCATTGGAAAATAAGATCACATAATTACTGTTGTGAGGCTGATAATGCGGTTATTAGTCTTTCCTTATTGGACTAGATAAAAACAATAACTAATGCATGAGATTTCACAATAATATGTACTTACCACATTCGACTACGCAAAAATATTCAATGCAGGTATAAAAATAGTTAACAAATTAATTTACTCAACTCAAAGATACACAAATCACTCAGACCGCGTTGTCAGCCCCCTTACGGACATAAACTTTTGACATAGGTAACAGAAATTCAGTCGATAGACAAATTCATATAGATACTGGACCCAAAATGTACTAACCCACATTCTTAAAATTTTTCATTCACGTCAAACTGATGTAACAATTACAAAACAATGCTGATAACTAATATAGCAAAAACCTTTAGAAACAGTCCCACATTAAAATCTTTAATATTGCACGCCTCATAACGCGAAGCGTTGAAGGTAGTGCATTACTTTAACTTGCCAAAAAGAAGTGCTGTCTTAAAACCAGCTTTTAATGATTCATTAACAGGATTACCTAGTTCGGAAATAGTAAGACCATGTTTTGTGGGTTGGTACAGTCAACTGTACATTAGTAGTAACTCTCACACTATGAAAATCGCCCTTACCGCTACAACATGAAAGCACTGTCATTGTTACCACTGATGTACTGGTGACTACAAATTTTAGGATGACTGGGTACCACTTTAGAATAATTTAGAAAATAAAATAAATCCATAAACTTATAATTCATTAAGGAACATTCCTTCAATTTTATTATGCTTTGAAACTTTTACATAAATTTATATTTGCTGACTAAAATTATTTATAAGTATTTAAAAATTACAATAAAAGAACGAGGCATTTTTAGTCAATACACTTTTATGAATATTCTTGTCTTTTTTTTCGAATATTCATTTGTACAATAATTTTAAACACATTTATTTTTTAAACATACATTATTATATTATTTTTAAAACTATGTACAAACATTATGTGAGTGAGTGATACCTATTAATATTAATACGTGCTCGTCTTTTCCCAGCTCGAGAAAAATCACTAATTCTGACGAACTCAATTATATTTCCATTATTAGACATTTAATCAAATTCTTAACCTTATTCTCTACTTTTTATATCCCAGAGACTTAATAAACATCTACGGGGTAACCAGGTTTTTGTGCCATTTTAAATTAATAATGTGCAAATTTTAATGTGAGCGGAAATTAAAACTGATTTCAACTATTTTTATGTATTGGTGAATACTGTGGGTTCTACGATTTAATTTAGATGATAACATGATTTATATGATAACATGATTTAGATGATAACATGATTTAGATATTATAACACAATAACAAAAGCAAGTAAAATTTGCAGGCAAGATTTAGAGTTTCTCCGATAGTCTCCGAGATTATTAAACAGACAAATGGACAAAATGATTTATTGATACAAAAAATCTACAACAGACGACGCGTATAAACTAAAAATGCCCACGTCGTTGATTTGATGGTATGTAGGAGCTATCAATCGAATTAACGTAAATGTTCCAAAAAATTCACTAATTCAGGAGTTGACAGGACATTGGCTCATTCAAAATTTAACTAAAGTTTTAAAACTATTTATTACAATATTTACAACAATAAAAGAAAAAAATATGAAGCTTGTAATGTCTGGTCAACCTTTGTTTTAAGACATTTAATTAATAAAGAACTAGAATATTATGTACAATATATTTACAAGATTAATATAATCTAATAAACTAAACTTATTCGACGAAATGACGTTTATCATCATTATTTCGTTTACGGCCTTTTGCATGTGCTAGCATCGTAACTAGCTTCTTGTGGCTGTCGCCCACGATCCAGCCGTGTTGCTGCACGTGCTCGGGCTCTTCGTCACCCTCTGACGACCAGTTGTAGTATGCCGTGGTGCGAGGGCGCGGCGGCTTCGGTCCGGGTGGGCCCAGCAGCAAGTGCGCCGTTGACGTAGACGGCGCCGGCGCGTCGTACGGGTTCACGCTGGCCACATCGCCGCTGTCCCTCCTCGCTCGACTCGTTCCAGAATCGTTGCCCCTAACTGTATTACGAAAACTAGTTAACCTGCTTTCAACATCTTGCTTTTTGAACGAAATATGTCGGTTATTCCCACGTCTTGCGCCGGCATGATGCCCGTCTCTCTTCTTCCCTTTCTTTCTACGAGCGGAGGTGAGGACAACTGACTCTGCGCTGTTAGGGCGCGGCGGAATGCCATCTGGCTCTGATTCCGAACTCCAAGTCTCAGCTAACACATTTTGCTTCCCTACGGTACATTTACGTCGCGCCCTTTGTCTAGCTACTCCAGTATCATCGTATTGGTCATATGCGTCAGCATTGTAATCATAACTAATGCTGATGCCTTCATCTAATTTGTTCGATGGCGACTTCTCTTTTTTTGAATCACGTTTTTTTAAAGGTATGACGTCACTCTTTGTAAGTGAAGGTTCACTATGTTTAATTGTCGTACATTTTTGGGGTGCCTCATGCTTCGTAATTACGGGAGAATCATATTTCTTCGGTGATAGGTCTTTAAAGTCTTTTGGCGAAAGTGCGTCACGTTTTTTAGATGTGCTGGGGCCAAAATCGATTGCTGCTGTTTTTGATGTTGAAGGTCCATAGTCTATGAAAGATGAGCTATCATATTCTTTAGGCGACGTCATAATATGCTGCTTAGGTGATGGACTTTTTAACTTAGTTGGAGAAGAACCCGATAGCGTACGACTGTATTTTTCATATTTGGAACCATGGTCGTGTTTTTTCGGTGTCACAAAATCGTCATTCTTGGGTGATACGGCGTCGTTATTCAACATGGAAGAGCTTAGTTCTTCCTCTAGTAAGCTGTCGAATAATTGATCCAAATTTGCTTTTGGTTTCGCGGATTCCTTGATTTTTATACTCTTTTTATCAGTACGCACTGCATTAAATCTAAATATTTTGCCCATTACAGCATTTTTCTCAAGTGCGTCTTTCCTTTTTAAAGGTGATGAATTTTTCTTCAGTTCACAGCCAACCTTGCCGGTACTCAATTCACAGGATAACAGGCTGTTTTCTGTTTCATCATCGCTACACACATAATCATCAGACATATATACGAAGTCGTCTCCATCAGAAACACTATCTCTAGAATTGTCCACGTCGGCAACGCCTGGATTTAGTTTGGATGTACCGGGCGCTTCCTTATAACTAATGCTTTTAAATCTTTCCATTAGTGTTGAAGGTCTAAGCTCGAAAACTGCATCTTCATTATCCAGAAACTCATATACATCCACTTCCTTGTGTGAAGTCATTCCATCTGCGACATGACGTTGACTGTCGTGCTTGTTACAAGAGTCAGAAATCCTTTCCTTTTTGTTCCTTGAATTTCCTTTCTTTTTCTTTTTCGGTGAAGTTATCGAAGGGACAAGTGCGGATATGTTAATGTCGGATGTCGGTATAGAAACCTTAATTCCGTCGAATCCTTTCAAGGCACCTTTTGTAAGCACCTGGGAACTTTGATGACTTTTTTTAGAAATTTTTCTTGCTTTTTTCTTTTCAGATTTCTTTCGGCATTTCAAGCTGAAAAAATAGTAAGAATAAGAAAAAAAATTGCTAATACTAACCAAAAGAGTAGGGAAGTTGTTCTACAAGGTGTAATTGAAATAACTGAAAACCTGAAAAGGGGTCATTATACTCATCATTATGCGTCATGTTCGTGAACGGGCGCCGTCAGTAGAGACTGGTCATCTCTTATCTGCCACGACTTATTTAAATTTATTTTAATTTTTGAATTGTTTTTATCGTTTTTACTACAGACGCCTTTTACGTGCACGTCTTTCTACATTGTCCTCACATGTATAATTTCAACATGAATGATGTAACCAATATTTGGTAACAATATTCTGATTTAAAAGAGTGTCCGTGGAGTTTCTTACCCGTTCTTCTCCATAGGAACCTACGCATTGGAATGGGCATCTAGCTTCATATTGACTGACTGACACCTTGACAGTTCAAAAGTGTCTGTAAATGGTTTAATTGAAATAAATGCTTTAGTTTGAGTTTCAATTTGAGTTTATGATCAACTTTTATTATGGGACCAACCCTGAAATTGTGAAAAAAGAGTATCACGAATTCGAGTTTTTCAGTTATTGCAATTAAACTAACCCATTGGATCAATATATTTTTTATATATGCATGTATTTTATATTTAAATCCTTGTTTCAAATTGATGTTATTACCAATAAAGGAACGTTTCACCAATCTGTACACATTCTGTACGTATTGCGAACGAATGCTCGTTTCACAAATGAATGTTAGATGCATCGCCTCAATTATGTTTTACATGAGTTTTAAACATAACTGGCGAAATGTGGGTGTACTATAGGTAGGTACTCCTCTGCAAAGCCCTTCGTGGATTACAGGCGATAAATTACTTCTACTTATGGCGAGTAAGGTTATGGTATAGAAAATTAAAGCAAATTGTGATTATGACAATAAAACCAATATGCCAATCAATGCCAAAAAAACTGTATGCCAAAAGTTTTATGCCTTTTAACATCATGGCTTCTGATTTTATGCGAACCAAGGGGATACCGTTTGACCAATAAACTGTGCCCAGTAATCTTAGGTAAAGATAACGACTTACCTAGCACTAGGTTCAATGACTGCTTGCGTTTGTTTGGCAGCCGCGGCAGCCGCTTGAGATCTACACTTCCTCTTTATTTTATCGAACTTGTCTTCGAACATGTCTATGCTTTCGATTACGTCAGGATACATTTTCTCCTTAACTTCAGGTTGCTTCTTCGTTTTACTAGGGTTAGCTATGGGGTAGGGTTCTATATGCTCATAGTTAGGCTCACGCACTTTTGAACTTGAGTAACCTATTTGTTCATCATCGGTATGATTTAGTCCCACTTGACTAACACTTCGTTGGTATATAATTTTTGACTTGAAAGAACCCTCGTTTGCAGCTTCCTTAAGACCTGAGATTAAATCTTTCTCCAAGTTTTTCACTTCATCACTTTCTAATATGTTTTTAGCTGTAATAGAATCCACATCACCGTCGCCTTTGATGGGTTTTTCTAGTAAATCAAATTCTTTGACTGTTGACTCGGAAAAATGATTAGCTACAGTGTTAAAACCTGTCGGCTCCGAGGTATTTACGTCATTTTTATTAGACTTCAGCAATTGACAGCAATCTATGAATAGAGCTTCATCTCGGCTTAGTCCCCCCCTTTGAGCAAGTTGCTGCTCTCTAACTTTCTTATTTACTTTTGCTAAAATTTTGTCTAACGAGGGCAGTTTTATTTTTGCATATTTTGAATTTTTCCTATTGGCAAATTTTTTGGTAAGCAGTTTCAATCGATCCAGCTGTCGCTTATACGCAATAAGGTAATTAGGTTTTTCAATAATAGGGATTGTTCTCAACTTTAATTCTATTTCAGATATCTTTGATGCATGTAGTACAGTCATTTGATGCCGTAAAAAGTTATCTGCCCGCCGAAATTCTTTTTTGCATAGGCGACAAATGCATGGTACTGGTTGGACAAATACCTTTTTTTTTAGTTTTGGATTTTTTTTAATAACTTTTTTATTTGCGATACGTCGTCTTGGTCGCGTCGATGCGTCTCGACTTCCTACCGATTTCTTATTTTCGTTTTGAAGAGATCGCTTTTGCGTTCGTTTCTTAGGACCGAAATATGCGTCATCACTTTCATTGCCTATGATATGGAATGTCTCAGATATTTTTTTGGAAGCCAGTAAATTTGATTTACGGGGCTTCCTTTGTGAGAAGAAACCAAAGCTTTCCATAAATTTTTCAGATCGTAGTTCTTCGGCATCATTTGGAGAGCCAGATTTATCGACATCATTCAAAGTAGCAAGAGTTCGTCTATTTTTTTTAACGTCTTTATTGCCTTTTTTTCCTTTTACATGTTGCTTTTCAATTCGTCCAAGAACGGTATCGTTAAGGTTACGCTTATTGGGTTTACCAGACTGTAATATTCTCTTTTCTTTGTCTTCTATATATTTCGTTAGTGGAACATCACTTTTTGTGGAGTCGTCCGAATCACACTCGTTGTTTTTAGAGCAAGGTGCTATTTTGTTACTATAAGTAACAAGATAGTCTGAAGGTTTCAAAGTTTTTTTGACTAGAGCGTGGGTTTTGCTAGAAGTTTCAGGTTTAATGTTACGTTTAGATTTATAATGGTTATGAATTTTCGCATTTTGGGTGTTCTTATCTAATACGTTTATTTTACATCTAAATGAATCGGGTTTTTCGATCATATCATCTAAATCAATATCGTATGGGTCATAAAAGTCAGCCGTTGAAGATTTTACAATAACAGACTTTGAACGCGTTCTTCGTGCTGCAACTGGCATGTAACACGCAGTACGTTTTTCCAAAGATAAGGGAACTTTTTCTTTAGGAACGTGGATATCAGGTTTCTCTTCCAAGTCTTGTTTGCTCTTATCCAAAAATTTAAGCTTCTTAGTTTTTGTAATTTCACTACAATCGTCAGTGGCCGTATCGTCGAGTTTTCTTTTTTCTCCAGAAGCTATTATCTTCTCGTTTACTTCAGTTGAACCAGAAAGTAACAAGTTATCAGGAGTTGTCTCTAGATCTTTATTTGCACTTTGACTACGATGGGTTTTATTTTCAGTTACTGAAAACTTTTCTTCATTTTTTGTTATAGTATGCGAGCGATGTCGTATTTGATCTGAACTATCTGAACTTTCGGAATGTAATCTTATTTTAGATTTTTTCTTTACCCTCTGAGAATGCCCCGCCTCGGTTTTATCGTTAATTTCATACGATTTCTTTTTCTTACATATACGTCTTAATTGTACCGATTTCTTCTGTTTCATTCGTTTGGGTTTTTCCTGGTCGCCTATTTGAGTCTGTTCTGTAGCGACATCACTTATAGGTGAAGTAGGGTCAGTCATAGATTTTTTAGGGTTGTGCTGAATATTTTCCTTAGCAGGACTTAAATCTTTTTCGGGCGTTGAATGAGCTTGTGGCCCAGTGTGATTTTCTTCATCTAGCAACAATTTTGAGAAAATAAGTTGCTTTTTAGTAAGTGGTGTCTTTTGTTCCGTAGAAACTGCAGGTTCATCTACAATTTCATCTTCAGTTAATGCAGATTTTCTACGTCTGCTGCGGCGTAACGGTGTTGTATTAGTTTCGTCTTTTTCGGAACGTCGTTCGAAATCATTAGAAAGGTCAGTCTCAACAGATTTTTTATTATTTTCAGTAACATCAGCCTTTTTAATATTTTTATCTGCAATTGGGTTTAAATGGTCAGTTACATCTACAGTACTGCTTTCTTTAGTGTCAATATTTGCGTTTTGAGAAGCTTGTGATTCCGTAATACTTGTCTCATAAGGGACTTCTTTACTTTTATGATAAACATTTTTCGAGGAAATGCTATTTTTTTCAATGTCGATTTTAGTGCGGGTCGAATCATCATTGTTTATAGAAGTAGTCGATAAGTTATATTTTGATTTCTTTTTTTGCTTAACTTTTTGGGTTAGCAACATATCTTTATCATTTGGTTTTAGTGTGACCTGGAAAGAATTCTTTATTTCTTCTTCAACAACCTTTTTTAATGAACTTGTTTGCTGATCAGGTTTTTCATTTACAGCCTGAGGTTTTTTAATTTGCTGTTCAGTACCTTTTGCAGTTTCTTTATTAATTATGTTGGCTGCAGTTATATTTCTTGCAATTTGAACGTCTTCTTTAGTTACATATTTAACATTTTGGATCGTCTCTTGATCATTGGAACCACCATTCGATTTTTTCGTTTTATTTATTGTTGTTGATTGGTTATCCTCTACCTCTGTTAACACAACACGAGCTTTGTTGTCGTGTAATAATTCTTTCATTGTATTTTCATTAGACAGTGGTTTTTGTTTAGTCTCAATATTATCATTAATATAATCACTCGGCTCTATTGTTCTATCTTTGTTAAGGTTATTTGTAGTTTCTTTAACTACTATGTCTTTCTTAATTTCTTCGTCGAGGGAGTTATTAGCAGATTTATTCTCAGATAAATTATCTTGTACGTTATTTTTCAGTTGATCACGGTTTTTTACTATTATTGCAAGTGACACATCGTCGTCAGAATCGTCGTCTTCGACTGTATTGTCATGTTTAACGGTTACTACAAGTTTACCGTCGGTGGCGGTCATGTGATCCGAAGTTAATCTTTCTACACCAATATTGGTTGCACGTGATGAAATTGTATCATAACTTTTGGGTTCTATATTATCTTTTGATGGTAGCTGAGCTCCATCTATCAATCCATAGTTTTGCGACGACGCAGAATTATGTGATCGATCAAGAACGTGACTATCTTGTTGCGAGATAGGTGACATAACGTTTCTCAAATTGAGTATCGAATCGTCAGTCAAGTCTGTATCCTTTTTAACGACTATTTCTTCTGTTGGTGTTACAGGTTTTTGTAATTTATAATTTGTGAAGTTTTCTGGATGTATGGAGTCTAGGGATGAAACTGTGGCGGGAAGCTTGGAGGAGACTGCTTTATTTTTATTGTTTTGTTGAGTGCTACTAATCTCAGCTTGTTGAATAGCTAACGATATTCTCCATTGTAATAATTTGTTGTCTTCTTCTTCAAAGTCTTGATCTTGATAGATAACCCTTGTGTCCACGGAGGTGTTTGCTACTGGTTGTTTTTCAGTTTGTTCAGGCGTATCTCTGATTTTTTCAATTTCACGCTCATTTGTTACTTTAGTGCATTGTTGAACTTCTTTATCAACTGCTGGTTTTGCAGTAAAAGGAACTTCCTGCTCAGTGTTTGACCGGTTCTGACTTAGATGTACCGTTGAGGGTTTATTGCGTTCTGATGGTGTCTTAATACGTACAGCTCTTAAACTTGCTGTCTTGTCACTTATATTCTTCAGATTTGGTGTAGTTACTACTGAGACGTGGTTAATTAATAGTTGTGGTGGAACTGTTGCTGGTTTAGTAAGGTCATCTGCTAATTTAATTTCCTCTTTATTGACGGGTGTATTTTCTTCTTCAGTCAAATCTATTACTAAGTTTTCTTTATACGTATTTTCACTTTCTGTATTTTTTTCTATTGCAGCGGATGGACCAGGTTGTAATTGGTCATCGCTAGGATTTTCACTTTCTAAGTCGTTTTCTTCTTTCATTTTTAAAGCCATGACGGGAGGTTTTACGTCTTCTTCTGAGTCATCTGTTTTAATTAGTGCTGGGAGTGGCAGGAGCAATGGTGGTGGTGAATTTGGCGGTAGAGGTGGAACAAACGGTGGTTGTATTGGTGGATGATGTCGTGATGTATCCTGTAGAGGCGGCGGCGGGGGAGGCGGCGGCGGTGGTGGTGGAGGCATCATAGTGAATTGCGGAGGTAGAAATGTCATGGGATGATTTTTATCCATGTTAAACGATGTCATAAATTGGGGCGTACAATGTTGCATATTTGTAGGTAAATGGTAGTTTGGAATAAAAGCATGCATATTAGTCATGTCTTGATTTTCGTGTACTAGCATATTCTCAGAGGTTGATGCTTGATGGCTAGCATTTGAAACGCTATTTTCGCAATTTTTCCTGGGTGTAGATGTTGAAGTTGAAACATATTGAGGTAATACGTTTAACAGCATATTGGCATGTTGGCACGGTAATACCCCCAAAACGTCTGCTATTTCTTGTGGTAGCATAGCGATCTTTCTAGCTGTCTCGGGATCTGGGGTTTCATTTGTTGCAGTACTAGCATCAACTTTATTCACGGCTTTGGTTACCGGATCAATCTTACTATTTATATCTGTTGTGGCTTCGGAAGCAGTAGTTTGCATGTGACTATTACGCATGGCGGGTCCCGTTTGTGAACCATTATTCTGTACACCTCCATAATTTAAAGATGCTCCTGTAGTTGCCCCTGCTATAGTATAAACTGATGAAGTATTTGCGATCGTTGTACCCGCTATACTGGGATGAGTCTTTGTCAGAGTTACTGAATTTGAAGATTCTACTTTAGTGACTGATATAGTTGCGTCAGCCAATGTGTAAATAGGTTCATTGCTTTCATGTTTATTCACAGTTACAGGATTTGATAATGTATACATTGGTATAATTGCATCATTCCCAGAATTTAAGGTGGACTTAGTGAAAGCATTCGGTACCGTTTCTGTAGTAGTTTGATTATTTGAAGATGTGTCAATAAATAAGGTGGTAGGTATCGTATTCGTTCTGTTTGTTGTAGGATTGATCTCAGATTGAGTTGTTAGTGCAGCACATGGGTCTGAATTTGTTGAGTTAGTTGTTTTCGTTTTCTGTAAAACCGTATCTGCTTCCCCAATTGGGTATTTAGCTGCCATAATACCGGGTACCGAAACATTTGAATTCAACTGCTGTATTATATTCTCATAATTATTACATACTTTTGTGTTACCAGGTGGCAATTCCGCAATTGATTGTAATAATTCAGTTTTAACGTCCATCGAACCATCATATTGATGTTTGGTATCCTCTGTGCTCATAATATCAAGAAGGCTTTCGTCATCCGCTGTCAAATCTATAGATGGAATGTCTTTGCTTTTACTCGAAAGGTCGGTAGGTAAGTCTGAGGCATCATTAATTATGTTAGAAAATTCTTTAGGCCCTCTTTCACCTACGATTCTGCTTGGTAAGTTCTGGACGTCATAAGTTATATTTTCCTCATTGTTTTCTGATAATTCATTCCACGATATACCTCTAACTGACAAGTCCTTTGGAACGTAGTCATCTTCGTGTTTAACAGGCAAGTCTGTAGTATCTTCAAAATCTTCAAAATGGTTCAAAGGTATAGGCATTTGAGGTATAGGTTCAGACATTTGAGGTATATGTTCAGAAATTTGAGGTATAGGTTCAGACATTTGTGGTATAGGTTCAGACATTTGGAATGCAGATTGAATAGAAGATTTAACACGCATATCTACAATGACATTATCCATGTCAAATCTTTGCCGACCTGAATTATTATCGGAAAAATCCACAGTTCTATACATTTGGTAGTTACGCATTAAAGAACTATCATGTGGAGGCAAAACTCGCGGGCGTTGCTGTGGAATCTGCCGTCCTGATAAATCCAGCGGACCTTCTAGTATTAAGTGGGCCCTGTAATTATTCACCATATAATCTTTATCTTGTACCTTGTGAGATAAATCGTGATCAAAATGTATTGCAGAAGGCTTTGAAGCACTTTCGTGATACATGTTGGTTGGCATGTGATTTTCAATATATGCATTTGAGTGAGAGTTTAATTCACTATATGTTTGCAGTGCAATCAATGCCTCTTTTTCACGTAAAGAGCTATTCTGAATCATCAACTCATGAATAACAGGCTTTTCTTCCGTAGAGGACCTATTTTCAGATAATCTCCTTTCATTTAAAGATATTCGCTCATTTATTAATCTTCGATCCTCCATCGATTGCTCTAATAATTGTGTATGTTCCTTTTCTAATGTTTGTTCATGTATTAATTGTTGGTTGATTGCCGGCCACTGTTCAAAATGGCCCTGTTCAGTTAATGGTGTATTTTCTTTGAACATTTCTTTATTGACCATAGTGTGCTCATTTGCACGAGACAGTTCATTCGAAAGTCTTCGTTCACTTGAATTGTTTTGTTTGAGTGATTCTTCACATGCTGGCATCGGTTCGAATGAAGGCCTCCGTTCAAATGAATGTCTTCGTTCACATGATTGTCTTCGTTCACATGATGGTCCCCGTTCTAATGAAGCCTTTCGTTCGACAGAGGGCCGGTGTTCAACAGGGGGCCGGAGTTCGACAAACGGCCGGTGTTCAACAGAGGGCCGGTGTTCAACAGAGGGCCGGTGTTCAACAGAGGGTCGGTGTTCAACAGAGGGCCGGTGTTCAACAGAGGGCCGGAGTTCGACAGAGGGCCGATGTTCAGCACAGGGCAGATGTTCGACACTGGGTCGTTCGACAGAGGGCCGGCGATCGACAGAGGGCCGGTGTGCAGCAGAGGGTAGGTGTTCGACAGAGGGTCGGCGATCGACAGAGGGCCGGTGTTCAGCAGAGAGCAGGTGCTCGACAGAGGGCGAGCGTTCGACAGAGGGCCGGTGTTCAGCAGAGGGCAAGTGTTCAACAGAGGGCGGGCGTTCGATAGAGGACGGCCGTTCGACGGAGAGCTGTTTTTGTTCTGCAGATAATCTCAATTCATTTATAGCATTATGTTCTTTAAATATGTTTTTCTCTTGTATCGATAAAATATCATTTGATGGTACATGTTCATAAGATGGCCAATGTTCGTTTGAGAGTCTGCGTTCAGGGACAGATTTCTTTTCTTTGGATGATCTTCGTTTAGTTAATGATTTCTGCTCTGGTGGTAACATTTGTTCATTCAGTAACTGCTGATCAACAATTTTTTCAGCGATAGTTCTGTTGTCCGGGTATATCACCGGATCTGGATATGTTCCTAGTTTTTGGCATATTGTTTGATCTGGGCACCGACCGGAGAATAACATTTGCTCTGAGTATCTCTGTTCGTATGACATTTGTTCCAAAGTCCTTTCAGGTAAAGGTCTCAAATCTGGGAACGACATCTGTTTCGGGAATGGCAACTGCTCAGTGTAATTCCTCGAGTCAGGATGAGGTCGTGAGTCTGGATAAATATTTTGGTCAACGTGAGACCTAATTCCTGGGAACGGTCTCTGTTCGTGATTCGGCCTACTATCCGGTAAAGGCCTCTGTTCCGGATAATTTCTGAGGTCCGAGAATGTCGGATCTGCGAATGAACTCGGAACTCGAAAACTCTGTTCTGCTTGTATCACTGTATTTGGTAATCTATGTTCTGTGTTTGGTCTATATTCCGATGGTGTGGTGATGGTGGCAGACCTTTGATCTTGATATAAACTCTTCTCTGTTCCCTGTTCGGAATTTGTTCTTATTTCTGATATGCGTTCTGCAATATTTCTTTGATCGCCGATGAGCGGTATTCTGTGATCAACAGCTGATCTTGCACTCGATTCAGTACCTACAGGTTGTCGGTAAGATTTATTCTCTATAAGTTGACCACCTGACATGTTAAATGCATTAAGATATTCAGCTCTTTTTGGTTCAGGTTTATTCATTTGATGTGTATCAGTTGCGATACTAGTTTGTTTGCGTTTTTTCTTTTTATCGCTGTCTGGACTTATCATCATAGTGGAATATTGATCGTGAAATTGGATTACCGGATGAGGAGTGCTTCCAAGAGATGGTTGGGGTGCCATTTCATGTGGTGATAATCCAAATACATTCTGTGGCACGTTAGGTTGAACATTTGATCTCGTCGTGAGACGTGTTGATTTTCGTTTTGCAGGAGTTCTTTTAGTTTGGATCGTAGTAACCGGTGACTTCTTTTGTTTTCCTCTATAATTAACACCACTCTCTGTAGTTGGCGTTGTTTGATTTTCTGTACTCAAAGGCAGACCGTGTGGAACTTGATCAATGGCCATATTATGTGGCAGATACGCTAATCCTCTGTCCATTGGTAACACAGACCGCGAAAAGACCTCTGCGGGTTTTGGGTCTATTTTAGGGTCGAATGTACTTGGCATAAAGAATCTAGGATTTGGATCAATGGGATTTCTATATTGAGCAGCTAGCTGTGCTTGATGAGCAGCTAAAGTTGCAAGTTGCAGTTCATAGTGTGGACGAATTCCTGAATACACAGATGAGTGTACCGGCGGATGTGCAGTTTGATGAGCCGCTAGATGAGCTGCTGAATGCAGAGCTAGATGTTCAGCTGAATTCAAAGCTAAACGTTCAGCAGAATGGAGATCTAAATGTTGAGATACGAGTGAAGCTGATTTTTCAACTGGATGTTCAGCTGAATGTTGAGGTGGATTTGCAGCTAGATTTGCAATTTGATGTGAAAATAGCTGAGGCTCTGGACGAGAATCTGATTGAACGGTAGGCTGTGGAGCTGGTCGAGCCTCTAGCTGAACAGCTCGTGCAATATCTGGCTCAAGAGGTGGTCCAGCTTCCGGCTGGACAGTATTATGAGAAGTTGTACGAGCATCTGTCTGAACAGCTTGATGATCATTTATGGGAACAGCTGGACGATCATCTGTGGAAACATCTAGACGAGCATCTTTGTGAACAGCTGAAAAACCATCTTTCTGAACAGCTGGTTGATCTTTTGTGTGAACAGCTGAAATATCATCTGTGTGGACATCTGGACAATCATTGATCTGAACAATTGGATGATCTCTTGTGTGAACAGCTGGACGGTTATGAGCCTGGAAAACTGGACAAGCATCAGTCTCCACAACTGGACTAGCTTCTGTCTTACCAGTTGGTTGAGGAACTTTGTGATCATTTGCCTGGATAGGTGAAGGAGCATCTAGCTGAGCCGATTGTTGGTCATCCGTCTGAACACCAGATTGAGAAACTTGTCGAGCGTCTTGCTGAACAGTTTGAGGAACTGATGAAAACGGATTTACATAATCAGCGAGACTAGCAGCCTCGTTAGCAGCTGTGTTAGCGGCTGGATGAGGAGCTGCGTCTGGTTTTGAAGCTGCGAGTTTGTGAACAGCTGGATCGGCTACAGGATTAGCAGCAGAATTATCAACTGCATCAGCAGCTTCATTTTCATTCGTATCAATCATAGCGGATGGAAGCTTGTTTTTTAACATTGCTATGCAATCATTTAACCCTTTTCCTTTTCTTGTTTTGTTTGACTTATTCTTTTGGGGGTCTATAGGAACTTTTTGATTACAGGGTAAAGGTGGTTTATCTAATCTCGAATCTGCGGCTTCGTTTTCGAATAACTCTGCCTGTCGCGTAGGTAAGTGCTGTGTGGAGTTTTTACACTCTTGTTGGTCTGAAGACTGGGTTTGAAGGGACTTGTTCTTACTTTTGCAGTCCGCCGTCAAAGTTGCCTTCGGATGTCCAAGTGGGTCGTTTTCGTTAGGAGGGTCATTTCCCATTTTATCTTTGTCATCTCCATTATTCTCTCCCGCACCTTGGCCATGCTCTCGATTATTATTTCCATGACTGTCGTTTCCCCGATTGTTGTTTCCCCGATTGTAGTTTCCCCGACTGTTGTTTCCCCGATCGTTGTTTCCCCGATCATAGTTTCCCCGATTGCTGTTTCCGCGATCATAGTTTCCTCGATGGTTGCTACCCCGATTTTTGTTTCCCCGGTTGTAATTTCCTCCACGACCAGTATGCTGCCTTGAACTATACTGGCTATTATTAACGTCGATTTTTTTAGGTGCATTTTTTTTTGTCAATTCTTCGTCTGGCGAATTACTATTTGCATCTACAGTGTCAGGATCGGGAAGTTTAGCAAGGCTAGTATTTTTCATGTGAATTTTTCTTTTGGCTCGGTTTAGCACAGATTTTCTTTTGATAGTATCAGAATGACGAATATTTTTATTGTCAGTTGGTCTTCTGGTAGGCTTTAGAGGTTTGTTGTCCTCATCATCTAGATTAGGTATAATTTTATTTTCTTCCTCATTATTTTGAGGCATGTTTACAGAATTGGTAGCATTATTATGATCTTTTATAGACCGCAGCTTTCGACTTTTAGAATCATCTGATGAGCGGTGTTTTATCAAAAGCTTACTTCTTTGTTTTTCAAGTTTCCTTCGTGGTCTTAACGTAGGATTCATGGGATTTACCACAACGCGGTGTCGTTTAGCAGGTAAGTCGGCAATCATTTTTCGGATCGTTTCAGCTAAAAAAGAAAAAGAACATATAATTAGTGATAATATGAAGAGTACAAGCTAATTGTACAATAAAAAAAAATACTTACCATCGCCGACTTCGCTTCTTATTTTTTGTCTAGGTCTCAAATGGTTCTGTTGTTTGTGTCTATTCCTCAAATCTTTTCGAATTTTTCTTCTTATTACGTTGTCTGGTAGACGTGGACGTCTTCGGCGCACTCCGAAGGGTCGATATCGGCACTTCCTGCGTACGGCCGGTGTATCACCTGCGCAATCTAGCATGTGTTGATGCAATTCTTTTAACGTAATAGATTTTTGACATTTTGTACAGTCTCTGATCCCTCGGAGAGGTCTGGTCCTGTTGAATACCTGGCTTGGTGGTACGTATAAATGCTTCAAAATGTCAGCATTCAATAGTGGTTCTCCAACTATTTCATAATGTTGTACTTGTGCATTAGGATGTTGAATCGAAATATGAGACGAGAGCGCTCTAGAGTCTCGGGTTTGAGCGCCGCATGCGCAACAAACGTAGCATCTGGGCCTCACCCACTCTCCACTAAGAACAGCAGGTTGTAAATTATAAGTTGGCGCAGACGGTGCTAATCCCAAATAACTAGGGAAGTCAACTCCATCTCTGACTGGAGGAGGACTGTTTGAATATGTTGTTATCTGCATCGAAGAAGTAGTTGGTATTTCTCTACTTTCGAGTATGTCCTTCAATTCTTTATCGATTATACTCTGTTTTTCAGTCTTCTTTTCTACGTGTGAAATATTAAATTTATTTTCAAATTTCTTCCGCATGCTTAACTGGGTCCACACATCCAGACTCGAAACGAATGTTATAATGCAGTTGTTTGTATGAGAGTCACGCTTGATCTGATCTGCATTCAAAAGGCTTTTATCGCTTTCTGGACTGTCCCATTTCCATTTGTGTTTAGGCGCAATACTTCTTGGCATATAGCTGTCAAACAAGTTGCGTGAATATTGCTCGCGAGCCAAGAGTATTGGGAAACCTTCTGCTGTATTAATAACAACACTATTTTTTGCTTTTCGTGTTTTAATTGTGTTGTCCAAATCCGGATTAAAGTTGAACGAGCCATCAAGACATTTAGCCAGATTTTCAGCGACATTACTCGCCACTTTGGAGTAAAAGCTAGTTTCAAAACATTTTTCAAATTTTTGGGTCGAATCGTCGATTGTTTTGAACCAGTCTCTTCGAGTCGTTTCACCTGTCCTTGGCGACCGATGCACAACGCCTAATCTTGAGAGAATCTGATCGGCGTCGGTGTTGTGAAATGAAAAGTTGGGGGGAATTCGTTTGTTCCACTGTATGTCGTCTAAAACGATAACTGCATTCTTTTCTATTACTGTACTATTAGCTAAAGACTTGCTGGGCGGCAAAATTAAATTCGTTGTTATGTTATCCTCAATGTCAGCTTCATCGTGTACTTGCGACGGTTTAAGTTCACATGATATAACAATGCCATTAAAGCCATGACTTCCAATATATTCTTTTTCGCTTTGGAAATCATCTCTCCTATCGATGTTAAGATTCTTTTGACCTTTCTTCGACGCAGATGAACTTTTCTGCCGTAATTTGCTGCGGTAAGGTTTTTGCCTCTCGCAAACATTCAGCTTGTGTTCGGCAAGTTCCGAAGTTGAGGAAAATCTGGTTTGACAGTCAAGACATGCGAAGTATTGGTTCGGATGACTATCCACCATATGACGAATAATGTCGCCTGCTTCAGCTTCAGTGTGATTGCAAAAAAGACATGCAATGAAAAAGTCTTGTTTGGAACTCGACAAATGTATGCGCCGTGCATGTTTAGACACCGTCTGCTTAGAGGCAAATTTTCTGTCGCAGTGGGGGCATAGATGTTGCGGGGCAGTAAGAGAATCAGGCTTGATAGTGAGATCTTCTGGTTTATTTGGCAACGCCCTTGACGGGGTACTTGTCCTCTTAGGTTTGTCCTGAGCGATCCTGCCTTCAGTTTTCTTGGTACTTTTCGATTGGGGACTGGAGGTCCTCCTCCGCGGTCTCAGTCTTGCATTCAAACCAGACAATGGTTCATCTTCGCTTGAATTCATGATGAAAACTTGATCGCTAGAAAAAAAAATATACATATATTATAACAATCCATCATAGATTCTTACAAAATATGGCTAATTTAAGGTGAACACACAACTTCTTTAAACACTGTAAAAATTTGGCGGTGTCCTTTTGATTCATCGACCATAACCGTGACCAGCGTAGCTAATTGTGTGTTCACTTTTAGGCCTCTGTTATCCTGTACATCTAGGGTAATTGGAACTTCGACTTTATACCCTAGGATTGGATTACATTAGAGTATATTTATTTGTGTTTGAAAAATTTGGTGTTTCTTTAATATAAATATCAAATAATATAAATTTTGCTCAATCTGCTTTGTTGCTTACATTGAATGGAATTGAATTCCTATACATATGGATTAGCATCATAAATCTAAAAAAAAATGTCGTTTTTGGGGTTCCGTACTTAAGTCGAATTTCCAATAATATTGTAGGAATGTGTTTCAATACATCTTTAAAAAAATGGTAGGTACTCAGACCAATCAAGTGAAATTGGCAATGATGTTTTTTTTTTATGACAGTAGGTGGTTAAAATATTTGAATCGAATAAATATACCTCAATAGTTATACACAGTTCGCAGCTAATTTGTAGGCTCAAATATTAGTTGAAGAACCAGAGTTAAAATAGCAAAATGTATTTGTTTCTTTCTAGCTCAAAAATCATTTTTTCGAAATGGACTTAATTTTTTTTTTTTTTGGCTGGCGATTGCCTGTGTCTTAACCCAGGTCAGGCCCAGGTCTAGGGAGACCCCAGGAGAGATGGACCATTTCGATGTCTACCCTAAGTCACAATAATGTTTGTGCTGGTAATATTGTAGAGGACAGTGTCATATGCGTGAGACGGTGAGAACGTTTACGAAGGAACAGCCGGTCGATTCTGTAAAAATCTCACCGTGAAAACTTAGGTGAAGTGAGTTTGTTTTTGCTTGGAATTGACACTATTGACAGCTCACTCCACGCTCACTTCACCAAAGTTTTCACGGTGAGATGGTTACAGAATAGCACTGCTGATGTTTTGTTTTGTTTATACACAAATTTGTATTTATTCAAAAAATTCCAGAGAAAGATTAAGGTGTCCAATTTTTTACTGTTGCGTGTAGAAAATAACAGTTAAGTAATTACGTTTATTATAACGAAATTGACATTATTGTAGTTGTTCTCGATATTTGTAAGCTTATTGAAAAGCTATTAGGCGTATTAGGTCTGTCAGACCTAATACGACGTGGGACAACGTTATTTATTTTTTCGTATGTTTCTTACGCGATTACTCCGCCAATTATGAAATGATTTCGATGATTCTTAGTTTGGTAGGTCATACTTCAGAGGTCCCATATAAATTTGATTAAGTTTGCTTGGGTAGTTTTTGAGTTAGCTTCAATAATAGGTATTTTTCCCGTTTAGTTATGGATGATGTTACAAGTTCCTGTCACTCTTATTTACATAGCAGGTAGTGGTATTCGAATTTGTGTAGGGTACGTACCACAACTAATTAATAATAATTAAATAATCTACTAAACTGCTTCGTTGGTCTAGTGGTCGCAAGCGCTACTGCTGAGCATGAGGTCCTGGGTTCGATTCCCGGGTCGGGTAAAGTGTTATTGGGTTTTCCTTTTTAGAATTTCTCAGTAGCAGCCCGGAGTCTGGATTTGTGCCCGGTTGACGGCAATAGGCTCGCCCCCTATTACATGGGACTTAAACATAACTGGCGAAAAGTGGGTGTACCTACTACAGGTACACCTCTGCCCAACCCTCCGGGGAAACAAGGCGTGATGTTATGTAAATAATCTACTACTAAATAATTCAATAATTTCCTCATTTAATTGGCTGTCAGTCTCACATGCAATTTTATTTATTCTGGTCATTTTAGCTATAAATCTTCCGTAGTAAAATAAATAAAAATTAAAAGGTTTTTATATAACTTTTTCTTCTCCTTCTCTGTTAGTTTTAGTGATGGTCTGGCAGTTTGATTACTTTTGCGGCCTACCCAAACGTCCTTTCTTTGTTCGTCGAGTCGTTGACTCTCCGTAAGTTTTGAGTTGAGCTCCACGATTACTGACAAATGCTTGCACTAACTGGACAGGTCAAATCAAATCTGTCACTAATCTACATGGTTATGAGCACCATGTAGATTAGTGACAGATTTGATTTTGATTTAACGACGATTTGACGCCTGACTACGATTATGTCTGGACTTTAAAAGAGACCTGCTGGTCTATTCTGTAATAATCTCACGGTGAAAACTTAGGTGAAGTGAGCTTGATGTGAGCTGTCGTTCCACCTGCTGCTAGGGACTAACAGCTCACTCCGAGCTCACTTCAATTAAGTTTTCACGGTGAGATGGTTACAGAATAGCACTGCTGAACCCTGAGTTTGTTTCGCCATTTGTTCTCACGGGTAGTCTATAGATGTCGACTCCATCTAGGTTTTTTTTAATGTATTGTAACCAATCAAGAATAAATAATTTCATGTAATTTTGAAGGTTCACTCTCCCTGGTGTCTGAAGATGTCGAACTGATTTAGTCGAACAAAAACACAACAAAGTGAAAATTTCGGAAATCAGTCTGTGTATCTGTATTTTAGTTTTTGCCACCGAGTTCCGAAATTGAAGTGATTTTTCACCTCTTAGTAATTTTTTTGGGAATCGATTGTTTTTTGTAGTATTTTTTTTCACTTTCGTTATGATACCTATCCCCCACCAATTCGTATACCCCTACTTGCTATGTATACAACAGTGGTAAAAAGTATTATAACATCATCAAGATGTCATCAATGGATGAAATATGTATTATCGTTAACAAAATGTCATATGAGACCACCGCGCAAGCTTCCTCTACCAAATGAAAAAAAAAACAAATTCGGTCCATAACTGACGAAAATATCAATGAACATAAGTAAAAAAGAAAAAACACACAGGCGAACATTTATAACCTCCTCCTTTTTTGAAGTCGGTTAAAAATGTTTCCCTTTGCTTGAATTTTCTCCTAAACTATAAATAATCGATTTATTATATACTTGTACCTAACATTTTTGTGTTAGCTTATACACAAGTGTTATAAAATTTATTTAACCTTAAAGTTTAGACTTATCGAATCACCCCTTGTACAGTTTCTAGACCTTTACCTCCCAATTTAAAGAGTAATATATATGCTTAATATTGAGTATTACTTCCTAGTCAGAATTACTTATGGCAGCAAAGTAATAATCATCGTCATTTTCCACATTGCCTGACTTGACCGGTTGCTGGTCATAGGTCTCAGCAAGTTAAATTACGAACATTGTATGATAACTAATATTATAAATGCGAAAGTAAGTGTTCGTTACGCTTTCACGCTAAAACGGCTTTGGATGAAATTTGGTACATGAGTAGACCATGACCTGAGTAAGTACAAAAGATACTTGCTAATTACTACTTTTCATTCCGGTAGGATAATTTCCGACCTCAACGCGGGCAAACTAGTTTTACCACCCCTGCCGAAGTGAGCATTATATTCCTACCAAGCTCTGCTCAATCACCAGACTTAAATCCCTTTGAGCACGTATACGATATGCTTCAAATAAGAGTTCTACTAAGTATGGATACAATACATAGGTACGCCAAAAAGCCTTTTTCGGCTAAACTCCACCAAAGAGGAGATGTGCGGAGATATCCGAAGCGGAGACGAGAAAAGATTTTTTTCAGCTAGGGTGTATCCACCGAAGCTGTGCGGAGATGCGTGATGGCTAGACAGGAGCGGAGATGTGTGTGATGTGACGCGAAGGTTAATAAGCGGCGCCGCTCATTGCACACCGCTCACATCCCTTCTCATCTCCGCTGCGAGCTGTCGCCAGTTTGCGAGCCAAACCTCACATCTCCACTTTGTACCGCCGCCCAGCTCAATCTCGGCACAGCTCACATCTCTGGTTCGATCGCGCCATACAAATATGATACATCTCCACTCAGTAATATCCCCTGAAGCTGAGTGGGGACGAGATGTGTGAATAACGAAATTATATTGGTTGTTTAAAACACATCTCCTCTCCTCTCGTCTCGTCTCCGCTTTGGTGATTTTGATGGACTCATATTGAGCATGTCAAATCAGTACGATGATATGAGTTTTAAGTTTGTATTCATATAGGATACTGATAGTTTATTTTATGCAATAAAAACCTTGACTAACTTTTATGTTTATCAGTTCAACACTTTTTAATGTCAGCATTAGGTAACCAAGATCGAATTTCCCATAATTTGCAAACATCGCAAAAAGTACTGCGTAAGTCCAGTTAGACTAGACATAGAAAAATATTCTACTTAATTGTAATAGGATAACAAAATATTCGTAAAAATCATCTTTTATAACCCTTTTTAATTTGTCTACTTCAAAGATATTTTTTTTGGATTGTAAAATAAACTATTTAACATTAAAGCTAATTTAAAAAAAAAAACTATTATAGCATGTCCATTTCGAATACAAAATATTATAGAATCAAGACAATACAACCGTTACAATAGATACCAGTTTATATCAATAATAAAACCTAACGCTAATATAGAGGAAATACTAAATAGCGCAAAAATGTTGAGATATCTTCTGATGACCGTCTATAATATGTATGTTGGCGAACATGACGCGAACGAATTAAGGCTCGTGCAGACCAGCGCAACTCGACGGCGCGACGCGACTCGAACAATACAATTTCTAAGAAAACTTCACGCTATAACAATAGCCGGTGTCGCGTCGCGCTACTCTGAACAAAGCTTTATGTGTATTTTTTAAATGTATAAAATGTCCCAGTTTAGTGCTAAAAGTCTTTAAAACTGATCACTTAAAAATGTAAACAAATGAAATTATACTTTAAAACTACTTAGTAAACAATCGAATGCCTGCACATTTGTGGATTATGTACACTGATAAATTGAACGTCTTCAATGGTTATGGGATATGCAGCAAGACTAATTTAATTCTAGATCAGATAGACTACGATTCATAATTTTTACATTTTTGTAAAAACTCTGAACATACAAAGCGATTATTAAATATAAAAAAATATTCCCCTGCTCCAATTCATAATCTACTTGCACAAGACTCTTTTCAGAGTCGAACCCTAGTCGAACCCTAGTCGAACCTAAAAGACTAGTACTCAAACAAATGATGTGGTTTTCATCGAGGAGGTCGTACCTGGTACCTCTAACGGCAACCCCATATGCATGTCCCAAAGGGATGACCCCTGTAAAATTCATTTGATAGAAATACATTTATCAGAGCTTTCGGATCTTAAATGAGCCCGGATATTATTTGTCTGTCCGAAACGTTCCTAAAACGAGGTAATGAAAACCTTTAAAAATCTCTGGTTATAATTTGGCAACTTCTTACTGCAGGACAAAGAAACTAAAGCGTGGTGGAGTCTATCCAACACTGTATCGACAATATCTTTGAGGGTTGTGGCATTGAGATCATGAACCAAAATATATTTATCCTGTGCATATATAGAGCTTAAATTTCTAATATTAACCAGTTTTTCAAAATACTTCAAGCAGTGCTTCAAATTCAAGAAAAATATTGTTAAAGCAGGTGACTTGAATATCAACCCACAATTTAATAATAAATGTAAGGCGTTAATCGAATTTGTTCAAAATTATGATCTAGTGTTCCATATTCAAGAACCAACACGACAAAATCTTATCAAATCTGCTAAAGGTGAACTTCTACACCTGAGCCTTGCTGGTCATAATACTGTACAGTTATTAAGTATACTCGTGAGACACAGAAACAGCTTTGACATAATATTCAACGTTTAAGAGAGACTATAAATAAACATCACATTGTTAAATTTAAAGAATGTATCGTTTTCAGAAGTATTTAATATTAACGTAGCTTACGATTAGTTCTACGAGCTAATATCTATTTTATAAATCTAGCCTTTGCCCGCGGCTTCGCTCGCGTGGATGTCGGAAAATGTCCCACGGCAACGTACTACTAGGATTAAAAGTACCCTATGTGTTAATCCAGGTTATAAAATATATGTGTGCCAAAGGACAACGGGCAACTTTGTATGTAGTCTGGTCCCAACTCTCAACAGTGATGAAACTTATGTCATGTGAAAGCTTTTGGGGTATTATTTAATTTATACTATGGCAGCTAAGTTGCGAAATCAAGCGCTAACATGGTGTTTTAGTACATCAAAAAAGTACTAAAACATCAAAAAAGGTTAGGTTAGCTTAAGTGGGATGAGAGGGCGGAGCATGATCTGTCGCTGCACTAGTCTCTCGCCTCGTGTCTTGGCCTCCTCACGCCACAGATGCAGTGACACGAGTATCGTCACCTCCAAGTCCCAGGACGGGAATCCGGCAGTTTTAGAGAGTACGGCTTGCTCTAAACGCCATGATAATTTAGAGTCCTTATAACAATCCATACGATTGGCAGTGAAGATTTTTTCCATGGAAAGAGCGCGTGCTTCTATTGATATCTGGCCTCAACGTTTAAAGGACTGTATTGCAGCCAATGGAGACCACTTCGAATAAGCTTTTTATATTTTTAATTGTTTTATATTAATGTATTAAACTAACACACTGTAAAAGTAATAAATACTATTTGCAATAAAAAAAAATCTTCGTGACAATATTTATGGCAAGACTAGGTATATATGTAGGTTCTAAAATAAAAGTAGAAGAAGTTACTCCATATAAATAACATTATCTATCTGCCAGTGAATGTCCCGTCAAAATTGGTTCAACCGTGTCGGAGATTAGCCAAACAAACAGAAAGACGAAAATTTAAAAAAATGTTTTTTTTTCACACCGTATTCATATTATTATGCATTTAGTCAAAAACTGTTATCTTGACATTAAACAGACACTTTTATTTGTTTAGTATTGTATAGTTTACATATTGTAAGAGCACAAAACTGCCATAATTATGAACTGTATTTATCGATCGACACGTGCATCGCGTCAAATATTTAAAGCTCTGGCGCCGCCGTCGCACGAGTCCTCGCCTAATGCCTCACAAAGAATATTTTATGATTTCGCTACAGTACTAAGTACCTACCTCTTTAATATTGTTGCAGCTTACGGCATAATACATATGAAACATTGTACCGCTAAATCAACGGCAGAGTCAGAAAACATTGAAAATGTTCAGTTTGTCAATACTTGTGCCGACTGCACAGGTGGTGGTGACCCAGTGTGCGGCATCCGACCGGCGAAGGATTCAAAATCAGAACTTTCGCGACTGCTCAACAGATATAACTGTGGGGAGGAACATGAGGAACTACAATTCACCGCCACTGATTTCTTTATTTGTTCAAATGACCCAAGCCTAGGAGACGGTGACAGCGAAATATTTAATGACGAAGAATCGCCTGTGAAAACCGAAGTGCATGGACTAAATAATCGCATCAAAACAAAGAACCTTGTCGTAGCCCTTCGGGCGTGTACTTGCGCGCGTGAAAGTTCACATGCAGGGCAGGGTCAGGCGCGTGAACGCGCGTCTACGGCGCGTGTAATTCAAACAACAATATCTCTTAAATTACGCTAAGTAGCTGTATAGAAGTTATGTCCCTGGAATCATTACTAAATAAGCTAACTCATTCTAAATGGATTAGTCCAGTTTAATTTTCTAATTAGATACCGATTCTAATTAGAATTTAGTTAGGGGGGTTTTCCCAGTTTTTGGTACAAAAGACGTTCTAATTACAAAATAGAACCATTATTTCAAAAAGTATTTGTTTTATCTTCATAAATATACATCATTTCACATTAATAAATAAAAAGAACAGACCTCCTTGAACATTTTTTTCTTATCACACATGTTTACATTATCGTGACTCATTTGTTTGACCGTGCGCGCCGAGCGATAACAATAGGGTCTATTCATTGTTCGATTCCTTTGTAACTGAAGGCCAAGTGGCTTGGGTTACTATTTTAATCTATTGTTTGGTTTTAACATGCATATCACAGACGGAGTTTCGGCTGCTACAAATATTTATTTAGAATGTATCGTATACCCAACCCAACCACTTGAAAAATGCCTTAATTTGGCCGTAAAAAAACTACCTCTTGAACTTAGGGTCTCAAATTACATTCGGATCCTTTTTTTAAATACAAATTAGCATTCTATATTTTGAAGATATTTATAAATCGATAAGTACAATAAAAATGCATGCTGCCTTACAAAAACATTATGGGAATCAACGACAAAAACGCCCTATGAGGAGCCCTAACAGCAACCGAATTTGGCGGCCCGAGTAGGTATTTTTCATTTCAATTTTATGCAAGTATAATACGATAATATTTAAACTAAATGCCTAATATCAATAATACGATACATATAAACATATGTAATAGCGACAGTTTCTATCATTCACATATTTACTAATAGTATTACCTCGAAATAAGTTCCGGCCGGCGCGGGATGTCACTATGCCGCCGCAACGGGTCACTATTTTCACAAAAATCACTATTTTCTGTTGAAATCTTTATAAATTACACTTTACAGGTAGTTAAAACTGTTTATTAACTACCCAGGCATGATATTATACACGTTTACACCCACTTTCACTGCACTTTCACTTTATTTATGTAATTTTTGGCGGACTTTTGATGATCGCGTTTTGCGCGCGCGACCTCTACTGAGCGGCCGAACGAATAGCGACTATTACGCGTCAGTCATTCATTCAATGTACTTGACAAGGACAATATATCTTTCTTGTTTTGTTTCCTAGACTCTGTGCAAGTTAGAACAGGATAGATACAGGTTATTTATGGAAATTTCCGTCATAATTGACGGCAGACAGTGCTAGCCCGAAACGGGCTTCGACACCAAACTCGTACTTTGACAGATTCCCGAAACGGGCTTCGACACGCCTGAGGGGGTAGTCGATGTATCAATGTTAGACCCTCGAAATATTACCGAAAGTATCAGACAAATTCTTTCCGCAACCCACGTTCTAGATTTATTAATGACGGACATACAGCCGCTGTTTAACGAGTCTACACGAAAGAGATTGGTCAAAATCTTCGGTCCCATCAAAGTGTACACACCTTGGATCAAGATACCGAAGAATATCAGTAATGGGTCCAAAATGATGCAAGGGTGTTGAATGCGTTGGAGATGTCCAAAGACACCGCTAGCATCACCCTGCCCCGGGACACCGTTTCCCCCGCACGGACCTAACCTAGCCTAACCTTTTTTTTTTTATTACCGTATGAATCCTCATGATGTCCTCCACCCTGGGGAGGGCGGAGGGGTCTGTCAGACTCTTACTGACTAAAACCACCCCGGTGTTCCGTCTCACACTTGCACCGGGGATCACGGGATCTAATGCGACTTCCACAATCCCCGGCTAGTGCGCCCCGCCTCTGCGGGCCACCTCGAGCCTAACCTAACCTAACCATTTTAAATTTTCCAAAACACCATATTCGCACTCGATTTCGACTAGTATAAATTAAATAATACCCCAAAAGCTATCACATGGCATAAGTTTCTTCACTGTTGAGAGTTGGGTCCAAAGTGACGCATGGTCCTTTAATTCAAATCCGTTCAGTCGTTTTTGCGCCAATCCGAAACATACATCCAGACAAATAGACAAAAAATCTAAAAAAAATATTTGCAGCATCAGACTCGTACCCACACCTCGAAGCAATTAACCTACCCTACTTAACTTACTATAGAGTAGGAAACGTCGCGGTGGCGTCAAAAAGTTCGCGCATTGCATTTTTATAGTCGTGATAACTTCGAAACTTAATGTCCGATTCGAATGAATTAAAAAGTATTTTACTGCTACATAAATACCCTTGCAGATATTTATTTGAATAAGAATTAATACTACGATACGAATGTAACCAACTTTTGTTTCACACAAAAGCTGCTAATGCGACTTAACTACGAGATAGTTGGATATATTCCATCGCGGACTTTTTGTAGGTAATAATGAGTACTTTAATCATGATGATACACAAATTATGTACTACAATATAATTTTTAAGTATCATCAATAGTTTTCTCAGCACACGCCAAATAATGAATTTTATAGGTAACGTTTTGCTATTTGGGTTACATCACTGCAATTTTCTTAAGGATCTCTAATTATTTTGAAAATAAATGATAGTCTTTGTTACTTCCTGATAATTTAGCTTTGTATTGGTGAAAAAAACGGTCCAGAAGTTTCGGAGCTTATTCGGTACAAACAAACAAAAAATCTTTCCTCTTTATAATATTAGTATAGATATAGATAGTATTAGATATTACCCTATCAGAAAAATAAAGATGTCAAATAGGGATGGACCCCTAAAATGGATATCTAAAGAGCAAGCTGCAAAACCAAAAGATCATTACGGAACAATTACTATGCTAATAAAACTACGGAAAATAAATCAAAGTTCAAAACTACTCCTACGGCGTTGCATGGGTAGGTATAAAATCAATTTATCAGTAACTCGAAAAAGAAATGCAACGCAGCATGGCAAGTTCCCAATAAGGCAGAAGGAAACGCCTGGGTGTCGCAGCCGTGAGAATTGTGCACACAGAGAGAATAGTATTCTCTAAGTTATTTTTATATATTTTTCTGTCATTTTTTTGTTTTTGATCAACGCCATGTCCCCGTGGAGGCGATAGGTGGCGGTGATCTGTCGGTGTCCGGCCCTGGTCCAGCTCATGGTACGGAGCGAGACGGCATGGGACGCCGTCACCTCCTTCTGCGAAGCAGTAATGCTAGCGAAGGAGGAGGCGGAACGCGTGAGGGAGAGGCAAATTTCGCGTCCTCACGTATGCGTGGGCTTGCGGACGGTGAGCAATGGGTAGCTCGCCGTCCGATAAGGACCAGGCCCGGGTCGACGGCGCGTTGTGTTCCACGCGCGCCTCAAAGAGATGTTAGCACAACTGAAGAGGCCCGATAGGACCGATGCCTGCCGAGGTTGCGGGAAAGTCCGGAAGGGATACCGCGGCCCCTGGCAACGTACAGGCAACTGAAGGAACACGAGTGGGTTTTAGTCAGTAAGAGTCTGACACGCCCTCCTTTCTCCTTTCTCCTCCGGAGAAGTTATTTGATAATTTCCCACTGAACAACACAAACTTAGCTACAAAATTAACATTTTTGGTAAATCTATCTTTTAAATCTGAATTTTTTCCTAGCCTATTTTCAATCGGTTCTAAAACATCTCCACAAAAAGGTAACAAGTAAGATCTAGATAACTAGAGCCCAATAAAATTACTCTCATACCCATCATATCAAAAATCTTTGAAACTGCCAAGCATAAAAGCCTTATTCAATTCATCGATTCAATCCTAAGAGAAGAACAATACGGTTTTTAAAAGGGAAAATCCACAACATTAGCATGTTTTAACTTAATTCGAACAATAGTTACTAATTAATTTTGATAAGCGAATTCAGACAATAGGTAAATTTTTTGACATGTCGAAGGCCTACGACTTTGTATCACACATATTGCTAAAAGAGAAGCTATAAAAGTATGGGATACAGGGCCCAGCACTTCAATGGATAGAAATTTATTTAAATAACAGAATGCAGTGTTTTGAAATCTAAAGAATTGATTAACTAGAACCAAAGTCATACAGATCAAACTATAAACATAACAGGTCTGGTGTGCCCCAACGGGGTGTGCTTAGATCCCAATTATTATTTTTCTCACAATAGGAATTTCTCCTTTATTATGGGTGCGTTTATAAACATTTAAACTCACATACACAAACAGCCAGACCCGGAACAACTACTTGTAGGTCATACAAATATTTGTTCCGTGCGGGAATCGAACTCGCGACACGCAGCGCAGCAGTCACTCGCTTAACCACTGCGCCAACCGTGCCGTTATTGTTTAGACTCTATATTTATATAAATGACCTTTCTACTAATCACTTGTTTTCTGTTCGCTGATGACATATCGTTATTAATGACATCGAATAATACTGACATTAATAAATATACAACTGAAATAAATAATAAGAAGTGTATAGAGTGCCGCTAGCGGCACTTTATCCGATAAGGATAAAGTGCCTCTATTTGCGGCTTAATAGTGACGCTACCTCGGCCCGGCTAAAGTGCCGTAAGCATTGCATAGCGGCACTCTAAACACTGCCTAAATAATACAATCGAATCGATAATAACATGGCTTGACTATAATAATATAGGTACGTGTAAACCTAACAAAAATAAATTTTATTCAATTTAGTACATATGGACGAGAAAATAAATCTTTAGACATCAAATAAAGGACTTAAATTAAACGAATTAAACGAAACGCCATTTCTCTGTTTCACGATTGATAAACACTGCGACTAGAAGGCCCAAGTAAATAAAGTATGCAATAAAATAAATAATTTCTCAAAAAAATCAGCGTTAAAAACCGTATTATCTGCATACTATAGGTACGTTGATCCTGTGTCGAGATATGGTGTTATCACGTGGGGTTACTCAACAGTAAGTCAGAGAGTGTTCACCGCACAAAAAATGCATCTGCGCCATAGCGGGAATACGCCAATGGGAATTTTACAAACCCCGTTTTCCAAAAGTTCAAGATACTAACCAAGCCTTCTCTCTTCCAAGTCTGTATATCTTTGAATGCGCTAAATGTTAAAATGCACCCGGAGTTATTAAAAAAAAACTCCTGAAATGTTTCCAAAAAGTACAGAAATAGAATATGCCCATCATTTCTAGGACAGCATTATACATCATTTACCCTCGGACATTAGTAATCTTTTGAAAATGTATCTAATAATACTATAACAACATTGCTACTCAATTTTAATTTTATTTGAAGGATGTCATACTAGTGATTATAAACCCAAAATGTTTGCATGTCACAATATTATGATTAACTGTTATGGATCTGTATTATTTATGTTAAGACCGAAATTGTACCAATACTTATGGCAAATAAATTGATTTGAATAGATAAGTTTTGTCAGTATTTGTGTGGTATGTTGAAATTTTAGCCTTCAATAAATGTTGATAAATGTTGAGGGATGGAGAGGGAGAGGAAGGCCAAAGAAACGATGGATGGATTGTGTGAGGAGTGATATGAAGGATAAAGGTGTAAATGATTGTGTGACGGTTGACAGCGGAAAATGGAAGAAGAACACGTGTTGCGTCGACCCCAAGTAACATGGGATAAGGGCAGGAAGATGATGATGTTGAAATTTTGGCCTTCATACTTGCTTTAATTGTGATCCTTCAAAATATTTATTAATGAATTCGTTTAACAGTTTTGAGCCACATAAGCGACTCTTGTTCAATGCATATTATTTCCTCTAAGACATACTGAAACACATGATTGATAATCAGATTTTAGAACCTACGGCCGCTATTACTTTATCTTTTTTATCGTCGTCGTTTTAAATCAATGGGCCCTATTAACAGCAAGCAAGTGTTAAGTTCACTGCTAAGTATGATGGTGCACGGAGAGGTTTGCCACGTTAGCTGCGCGGTTCTGTTTGCAGAACACGTGCGTAGCGTGTCCTTGCGTCACAGTGGTACAACCCGCCCACATTTTCATGTCATACACTATTTTAAAGACAAAAGTTTTGAACTCTAATTTTTAAGAAACATAACATAACATCATGCCTTGTTTCCCCAAAGGGTTGGGCAGAACTGTACCTATAGTACACCCACATGTCGCCAGTTATGTTTTAAGTCCCATGTAATCGGGGCGACCCTATTGTCATCAACCGGGCACAATTCTGTTACTGAGAAATTCCTGTTGGACAAACCCAATAACACTTTGCTGGGAATCGAATCTAGGACCTCATGGTCAGCAGTAGCGCTTGCGACCACCAGACTAACGAGGCATTTTTAAGAATATAATAATATACCAATATGGCCATTTTCACCATGCTGTTAGATAGGATCCTATAACTACGAGAACCGATCGTAAACAAGATAGTGTAAAAGTGGCCCTAGGTCTAAAATGTTAGGATATTTGATGGCTGTAACCGACTTCAAAAGGAGGTGGTTTTCAATTCGTTGCGGTTTATCAAGAAGTGGGTACATGATCCAGTGAAGGTGATTTGGTATAAATAAAAGAACAAACAAATCAACAACAAAAATGCTAGTCTCAAAAAATAGGTACTTGTCTGAGTTTTATAAGTCGATTCTTGAAGTATTGACAAAATTAGACAATGCCACTTTGATGAATGTCACAATGCCGTTGATCAAGTTAAAACTAAAAAAAAATAACAACAATTAAAGCTGGTCCCGAAATAGAGCTTATGACTTTTGTAAACTTTGATTTTCTTCTCATATTTTTGGGTTCCGTACTGCTGTGGTTTACTCCCGCGTTCTCTTTATTAAGATATCGGGCCTCACCCTTTGTTTCCTGCGACCTCGTGTCGGTGTTAGTTAATAATACCAAGAACACAATATTTTTTAAAGTTGTTTTTCGGTGTTATACAGCTGTTTCGCAACTTACAGGCTTCTTCATGAAGGTTAGTTATTGAGGGTCACGTTTCAGTTAAGAAAAGGTTGGCGTAAACACCTACTCTAAATTTCAGTTGGTGCGGCGCTAGAGTCGCTAATTATATGGCTTTTTTTTTAAATCAAAATTACATTGTGTTGTTCTTTTTCATTTACTTTTTGTACCAAAACTTTGCAAGTCACATCCAAAATATGTTCGTCACCGTAGTTTTGTTCATTGCACGATAGAATGTGCTTTACCGACTCAGCTTAACAACTATATTTCTTCGTTGTCATTAGCGCCGAATGACATTAAGCCATATTATTTACAAGTCAGACCGAACTAATAATGTGACACTGTCAATTATTTGATTTATGAAGTGAAAACTTCTTTAGCGGCGTTGTAAACTTGCGTCAGAACACGTGACCTGATCGAAAATTCGTAAGACGGAGGGAGAGTAGACCGGTGCAAAATTAGTCCCTAACCATTCCAAAATATCAAAAATGCACAACGTTCATATTCAAGTTTGCACTTCTGCCGGCACTCCAGGAGTGCAACCCGTTTTTTATTTTATTTCATAACATGGCCAGGCCAGTAAAATAAGTTTTAGGTTGATGTCAACTCGACATTGGTCAAAGGAGCATACTATTTTGATCTTTGTTATCAAGTAATTAAATATAGTTGTCTATGCAATAGTCTGCTCAGAAGCGTAGCTTTAAAAGGTATTATGTGTCTTGACTAGATAAAGAAAAGAATATGAAAACCGACGAAGATATAAAAGATCCGACGGTATCTTACAATTGACTTCGCTGAATACTTATTAGCCTTCCCCGTAGCTAACGGTCGTTAGATAGCTGACCTTTATCTAGAATATTTAAGAGGGAACAGGGGCTGCGAGGAATTTGAAAAATAGGTATTTGAAGAAACTATTGCCGTCGCGCTGCGCCCGAAAAACCGAGTTAAACCCTGTAAAGTGCGATAGGGACAACTGCAGCTCGGACCGATTATATCACAAAAATTTTGACGAAAACGACGTTTGGCATTCTCCTTTTTTCTCCTCGAAAACTAAGCCGATTTAATAATTTTTTACATTAAAATTTTAAGAAAGAGTATGTCTAGGTTCCTATTATTTTCTTATAAGCTAAAAACTTTTCCGAATTAGTCTGGTAGTCCTCTAATCACGGCGGTAAAAATGGGGCATTTTTGTAATTCTTGGAGGGTCCTAATTTCCTTACTTATTAATTGCTGAAAAAAAGGAAATGACAGGGACATGCCTATAGAGACCCTGATTTAAAAAAAAAACACTGCTCTAGAGGCATTATTCAGGAAGAAAAACGGGGAATACGTTTGTATGGAGAATCGCGGGCCCTGTTCCCTCTTATGGTGGATCGATAGCCCATCCTCTAAATTACTTTGAACGTGCCTATAACAGCGGCCAGGACTACTGACTGATTTCACTTCCGAAATTTGGATCTATTCTACAAATTGCAATTCGTGAAGAGGGAGAACATTGCATAACTATTTAATTTTGATATTTTTAATACTAAACTGGAACTAGTCTGACCAAAAATGTTTTTTTATTTTATATAACAGATTATGCATTTTCGACCGGAAACCAAAAACGAATAAAATATTACTTGACGTTTTTTTTTTTGTAAAAGTAAAATAAAACACAGAATTAATCTTTCAACCGTTGAATTAAACCTTTTAAACTTAAATCACACGAAAATTAACTTAATACTATTCTGAAAAACATAATTATTAAAAAACGATCAGAGAGCAATTCCCGAAATTTTTAAGAACATTCCCATCTAATTCGCAATCTGCCAAAAATACAATGAATTTACCAAAATTTTTGACAAGTTTGACAGATTGCCAATGAATGTGAACGTTTTTTAAGTACGATATTTTATGCGAGTAAGGGTATTTTATGCGAGTAAGGGTATTTTCTGCATTTTTTTGTTATTGTTGTAAAGAAAAATTTTCTCTGAAAATTATTTATTTTGGTCGAACAACATATACATACGACTAAAAACATCTTCAACAAGTTCTCATTATATTTTTAATTCTCATCTTATTTTACTAATATTAAGGCCTTCCTGAATACTGAAAGGCTTTATAAGCTTGTCACTCAACATGTTACCTAAAATTTTAAAAGTTAACGAACGAGATTTTAGGTAACATTTTTGACAAGGCTACGCTTTCGTAGCACATAGCGAGCTACGCCGTAGCTGAGCACGCTCGGAGAAATCATGCGCGTAGCGCGGCTGCAGTTTTTCGCTGCTTATTATGACATAACATGGGTTCAGTGACGTGCTTAGGGGTCAAAATTACGGCAAGCGACAGATTTTTTTACGATTAAAAAAAGCAACCAAGTGAGGGTCAGGGGATCATTTTCGGTCGGTCTCTAGTAATCTGGCTGTTTATGTATGTGATAGTTGAGTTCGTAAACGCACCGCACAGGTGCCACGTTATTCAAATACCTCATTTTATCCGTGTGCACTGCGATGCATCTATGAACCATTTAGATACGTGTGATGGACTGGCGGATATGTCTACTACATGTTATTACGTCGCTTTGCCATCAAGCAACGTGCGAACGCTAACAACACGATGTCACTGTTAGCAGTTAGTTTTGAAAGGGGGAGAACTATCTGGCATTGATTTAAAGTATGTTGTCGAAATGTTCGCACGGTTGACGTCTTGGCTTTGTTAGTGATCACAGTACGTTAGTTGAGAATCGGCGGCAGATAGTATTACCTAGTGTTACCATCTGGCATGCTGAATTGAGGGCATTTTAGCACGAGTATTTAAAAAAAATGACTTTTAAGGTGTTTAATTTGCCAATAAACGCATTTTCTTTCTTTTCTGCGTGGTCGAGGTTTTTGAGATACGGTAGGTTGCTTCGTAGCGAAATACGAAAAAAATATAGAGAAAAGCGGTTGTTTAGTCATAAGCTCGAAAGTGGAACATACTGAAACGGAATTTTCAAGAAGTAGATAATTTATGCTGAGATCGATTACCTTCATGAATATTTGTACCACTACTTCCTAAGTAATCGTACAAACAAAGGGAGAAATCGATGAAAAAACCTCCTTTTAAGTCTGTTACAAAACCATCCCGAATCACCTTTTTATCTTATAATATGGTTATTACATGCAGTATGAATATTCTATTTAGCAAATTTTACTGACTCAATAGTATAACAAAAATATCAGTGAAATCCACTAAATAATCGATGTAAACCTGTAAAAAGTTAATTGCTGAACGACACTATTGGTCGTCACGTAATAGTGTTAGTAAACCTTTTCTTCGTTGGTTATATTCATATAATTACTTTGAAAATAAAGTGAGTGACACAAACGTACTTTACACGGTTATGCAAGTTTCAACTGTAACACAACTCCAAACAGAATAAATCCTTTTGTTGCAGGCTGTCTGGCGGGCCACCTGTAGCTTTAGTAAATGTCCTTATGTCCCGTAGTCTGGCGAACAAGAACAATTTCTCTGTTGTGCTGTAATGTATGAAGGATGGACGAACGATTGTTTTAAAATGACAAATAAAATCTTCCAAATGACATGAATCTGCTAGACAAACGCTGGGTAATGTCACAATTATAAAAATCACAGAAAAAAGACAGCTATAGTATATTCCACATAGGGTGAGTGAGGTGTATCTAGAAAACAAGCATGTCTAAGTATTGATTTCCATAATTATTTCAAATATCTTGTATAATGTGTTAATTCAATCTCTAGGACGCATCCTACGTGAAAAATAACAAGTATATAAGGCCTAACAAAATAGTGAAAAACATTTTAAAAGTTAATATGTTTTTTTTTTAATCTCATAAAAACATTACCCTCTTTTGGGGTTACGCCGCAGTCGGGTAAAAAACTACCAGAACCTTATCCACTGTGGAAAAAACCAGTTACGCATTAATAATAGGATTGATACGCAACGCGCGATTTATTTACTTATACTTTCTGCTAGATTCACATTCAATATGGTTAGTTTTTTTTTTATGACTGATTTTTTTCATTTTTTTTCTTGGGAATACTATCTTTGTTTTAACTTGCCCCGCCGACACAACCCTGCAAATATTCTTCACTATTTTAGTTAAACCTTACACAATCTAAGACCACTTACTTCACTGGGTAAAGATGATTTCTACGAGAATCATCAGAGTCGTACAGCTCGGCCGGATCCGGCGCAAAGATGTCAGGGTCCAAATAGGACTCTACATGATGCTTAGATGTACCGCGAGCCGTGTAAACTTTTGATGATGAATATCTAAACAAAATTACATACAATAAGAAATAGTGGGCCACATGAAAATCGAATTGGAAAATGCCTAATGTGACACACGACATGTTGTGAGATAGCGCGCTAAGTTGTATCGAGTTTAAAATTACTTCTTTATCTTAACTTATAATATGAAGAGGTAAAAAACTGTTTCTTGATTGTTCGTTTAGGTTTGTAGGGTATTACCCTAATCTCTGGAAGGACTGATCCGATTACGGAACTTCTTTCACACTGTCGCTGAGTGCCATAGGAATGTTTTATGGTGAAATAAAATTGTTTTAATACCTAGTAATAACTATATTAGTTTGTACATCAAGCCTAAGAAAAATAAACCGACTGGCTGCTTTATAGGCGAGCGCTGACTAAATGGTTTGATCGCGTTGAGTAACAATAGCTCGAGCTACGAATGTTTGCAAAAGAATTACGCGAAACGAATTCTCGCTGTGAACACCGTCCTTCATTTTTTTTATTTTTTTGTTAGTCATTATTGTCCCACTGCTGGGCAAAGTCCTGCCCACTCTCTTTTCACCTCTCTCTGTGAGAGACCAGAGCCGCCAAGACACCAGAGCTGCCAAGGACCAATCTTTATTATTAAAGGAGTTCAGTTCATCCCGACACTTCCGTCTAGGCCTGCCGCGATGTCCTGTCCTTTTTAGGGTTCCGTACCTAAAGGGTGCCGAACGGCACCCTATTACTAAGCCTCAACTGTCCGTCTGTCTGTCTCTGTATCTCATGAGCCGTAATAGGTAGACAGTTGAAATTTTCACAGATTGTGTATTTCTATTGCCGTTAACAACAAATAAATAGTAGATTGTTTGCCTTGGGAGCAAACGAGTATTTTTAAGGCGAGAGTGTTTCTTTGAATCCAGAGCGAAGCGAAGGATTCTAGAGTTGAATCCCGAATCTAAAGTAGAATCCTGAACGCTCGCGAGGGATTCAAAGTACGTCATTCGGAGCTTAAAATAGTGTTGCTCCCGAGGTGAACACTGCTTTGCATCGCTTTCTATGAGAGAAAAAAACGTGTGCGGTTCGACCCCCATCTCTCACGTATGATTTAACACTAAAACAAAATTTTCACAGCCACCATCTTGGATTTACGTTTTGGCCTCTCTTAATCGACTTTAGCACCTTTAAAAACTATGAAAAATATCCCAAGGTTGAAAAACTACAAAATTTTCGCAGCCGCCATTTTGGATTTACATTTTAATCTCACTTTCTGCTTTAGCACCCTCGAAAACTATGAAAACGACACCCATGACGAAAAATTTGAAAATTTTCTTAGCCGCCATCTTGGATTTACATTTGACCTCACTATCGGCTTTAGAACCATTGAAAACTATAGAAACGCCACCCATGACGAAAAATTTGAAATTTTTCTTAGCCGCCATCTTAGATTTTCATTTTGACCTCACTATCGGCTTTATCACCCCTCATGAAAACGATACCCATGATGACAAATTTGAAAATTTTCAGAGCCGCCATCTTGGATTTACATCTATTCAAAAAGACTTAATTAATTCTCCGTAAACAGGGACTAAAATAGCTTTTTAATCCCTAGGGACTAAAAGTGATTTGAATTTGGAATGTGAATATTTTTAGTAAAAGTTCATCAAAGAGATCAATCACGAACATTGTATGAACAAGTAACAAGCTGGCGAGAGAAAGTGTGTATGTGGTCAAAATGAAAATCCAAGATGACAGCTTCAAAAATTTAAAAGCCGATAGTGAGGTCAAAATGTAAATCCACGATGGCGTCAAATTTTCATATTTTTCGACATGGGTGTCATTTTCGTAGATATCGAGGGTGCTAAAGTCGATAATGAGGTCAAAATGTAATTTCAGAATGGCAGCTGCGAAAATTTTCAAGTTTTTCATTATGTGTATCGTTTTCATAGTTTTTAAAGGTGCTAAAGTCGAAAAAGAGGTCAAAACGTAAATCCAAGATGGCAGCTGCAAAAATATTGTTTTAAGTTTTATTTATTTATTATTAAGGCACATCAGCAACACAAACACAAACATTTACAAATAACAGAGAACAGAGACATGGACTAGGGTTTACGTCAATTACAGTCTTATCTTTAAAAAAAAAAATACAGCATACAAGTAACAAAAAAAACAAAAAAAGAATTAAAGAAAACAAAAATAACAAATTAACAAAATCTCTAACTAACATATCTCTTGTAGTAGAAAGAATACCTATTACTTAATATAATACAATTGACTTATTTTATTATTTTGTTTTGTTGTCTGCAGTCTTCCCCTCATTTATAATCTTAGATCTAAAACGCGTGGGATGGTCGTGGATAATATCCAAATGCAAATATTGCAAAAATTGTTGTACGTGGACGTTAGCCTAGCCATCGGAACGTGGAGCGCAGAATTTTAAATCATACGTGAGAGATGGGGTCGGACCGCCCACGTTTTTTTTCTCATAGAGGGTGATAAAAAGTAGTTTTCACCTCGGGAAAAACTCGATTTTAAGCTCGAGTGACGTAATTTGAATCCCTCGCTGCGTTCAGGATTATACTTTAGAATCCTTCACTCCGCTCCGGATTCAAAGAAACAAACAAAGAAATAAAAAGCAAACAATCTACTATTTATTTGTTGTTAACGGCAATAGAAATACACAATCTGAAAATTTCAACTGTCTACCTATTACGGCTCATGAGATACAGAGACAGACAGACGGACAGTTGAGGCTTAGTAATAGGTTCGGCACCCTTTAGGTACGGAACCCTAAAAAGCAAGGAAATTTATATGCCTGCCACTCTTCAAACCAGGACAGGACATCGCGGCAGGCCTAGACGGAAGTGGCGGGATGAACTGAACTCCTTTAATAATAAAGATTGGTCCTTGGCAGCCCTGGTGTCTTGGCGGCTCTGGTTCTTTTGTTTTAAGGCCCATTTCCTCGTAGGAAGATTTGCTAATGGGACATTTTGCTAAAGTGTCGTTTTGCTACTAGGCCCATTTGCTTTCAGGACTTTTTGATACGGAGGGAATCAAGCGTCCTAGCCTTTCCCCAACTATTTTGGGGTCGGCAATCAGTCTAACCGGATGCAGCTGAATAATCAGTATTTAACGTAGAGATACTGCCTATTTGACCTCCACAACCCAGTTAATACGGGAAATGGCCCTCTGAAGTATTCGTGAAGAGATATTTCCTGATTTTTATTGTTACTACAATGGTATAATATACAATGGTATAACAATTGAAAAGGTTTATTACGAATTCATTTGGTGTTTACTGTGAATTTAATTCTGAGGTTATAATAAACTCTGGAACTGGAGTATATAATGATGCCTGTGGCATTAAGTCCGCCTCTGTACATTTTTGTGCTTGAAGTATAAATAAATAAATAAACTAGCTGCGCCCCGCAGTTTCACCTGCATAATTTTCGATCCCGTTGGAATATCGGGATAAAAAGTATCCTACGTGTTAATCCAGGTTATAAACTATCTGTGTGCCAAATTTTATCCAAATCCGTTCAGTAGTTTTAGCGTGAAGAAGAGACCAACATACACACTCACAAACTTTCGTCTTTATAATATTAGATAGATAATGAATAGTACTGAATAGGATTGTGTAATATAAAATGAGAAATTCATGTTATCTGATCTACAAATGCTTTTAATATTTAAATTATACTAAAATCATTATCACATTAACATAACATCGCGCCTATATTCCCCGAATGGATAGGCAGAGGAGCACCTACATTAACAGTACACCCCACATATCACTCCCCTCCCTCGTAATAGGGGGCAAGCGTATTGCCATCAACCGGGCACATATCCAGACTCACCAAGTTATAACTTGTTTCACATAAAATTACATTACCTACGTCTATTTCCCTCAAGGGGTAGAGTAGGTAGCGGTGTTTGATACACCCACATTTCTCTAGTTAAGTCTCATATATGTAATAGGTGGCAAGCCTGTTGTCATTAACCAGGTAAAATCTAGACTTCGAGATTCTTCAGAGAATAGTCTTATGGACGAAGCCAGTAAGACTTTTGCCTGGGAATCGAACCCAGGACCAAAGAAGCCGTCAGGCTAAAATTACCTACGTTTGCAAAAAAAAACATGTAGCGTAAAGTTTTATCGTAAGGCAGATGGTATATTTTCTGTGTATTAGTAATTCGTCAAAAATTACAGAACATAAAATCACGCCTGTATGATGATGAAAATTCGCGCTTAGATGTGGAGTTGTGGACACTAGCCACAACTCCAAGTATCTCGATACAGAACAATGGTACGGCCCGATTTCGTCAGCAATGAGTCTCTTGTAATACGAGGCGAATCCATTGCTATCCACCGGGCACAAGTCCAAACTTCCGGCTGCTACTGCGAAATTCCTGATGGATAAACTCAAACAACCAGTCTGAGAACCAAACCTAGGACATTTAAAGCATTTTGAAAATTAGTCCTCTAAAGGGGTTAAATTAGGACATGAAAGTTCGTATGTTTTAAAGTGAGTAAAGTGGTAGTTGGTACTTAGGGCCAAAACACATAAACACGATATGACATCGCATCGTGACACGTTACGACGTCGTGTCACGATACGATGTCATGTCGTGTGTATGTGTTTGGGCCCTTAGGCTCCTCTTTATAAGTAAAAGTTAGTTGTATCATCCTTTTATGAAAACTCATCCCCTAGGGCTCCTGAGAAGTTATCGATGGAAAATCCCATCGGGCACACAGCTTGTATTTCAATAACTAAGATAATCCCTGAAATATTATACAGACCCGAAGTAATTTTAAATTCGATACTTTTACAAATTGTACAACAATAATGACACAAGTTACAAGAATAAGCATCTTGTTACCCAGGCAGATATTTGTGAAGAACTCATTAAAAAAAATAGATTTATCTGGCTGAATCGAGAAATATGTGGATTTCTCATAATTACCCGGATTTAGTACATAATACGCAACTTTTTTTTCATTGTAAAAAGATTAGTTTCGATTAAAAATAAACTTGGACGCGGTATGTTGTCCGTACAATGTAGGTACAATTTTTTATATAGCCTGCATCGGAAACACCTAAGCCTCAAAATATAAGCATCTCATTCATTGACTGACAGAACGCACAGCCTAAACCGCTAGTTTGCACAAGAGAACTGAGGTAGAATTTTTGAAGATTGTATGATAGCTCGTAATTTTTTAAGTTAGAATCGCGGAAAATCTCTTTATAAGTAAAACTTTTGTAACATCGTTTTTTCAAAACTGGAATGAGTTTTGAAAAAACGATGGTACATCAGTTTTACCAAGGCTCCTGAAGAAAAGAAGTTGCCGATATGAAATCTCATCGGACACAAGACTTGTAACTATTTAAAGCTGTTTCAACGATACGCAAAGCTTTTCTTAGCTTATATTGATAAAATTTGCACGCAAATTCTAGAGCTTCGAAGTAGGCAGTAAAATGCAATTGAAAATTCGAAATGCTGAAAAGATATAGGACAAGTCCGCCCAGCACGCCAGCGCTGGTGTGAGCTGTGCCACCACAGCCTCCCCCTAGATTCCACGTTGCCAGGCTTGACCTATTTCCCCGCTATCAAGAGACGCACTAATTGACGTCACATAAACATTCTTTGCAACTATTCCATAGACTTATTTTATTTCAAATTCTAATTTAAAATAAATTTCATGTTATACCTAGCTAGTAAGCCTCTCATTAATGCATTCATCCTCCCTTCTAATTGACAACTTTAAAATAGCACAACATAGAAAATAGCAAAGCACGCCAAGCCAAACTAAAATTAAAAATAATATTAATTATAAAACCAAAAAAAAAAAAAAAATGGCATATCTCAAAAAATACTCAAAAAATAAAAGTTGCCCAAGGCGCGCAACAGCCGTAAGTTATTAAAACTAACCTGTGTAAATCAAATATCCTGCGATATTGCAGCAGGCACATTTTGAAAGTTTTATATGGTCACTTCAACACCACAAAATAAATAAATGAAAATAACATAAAATAAAATAAAAAATACGCAAACTCAATTACTCTGCTACATTAACTCTTCCCGATTTAAGTTCTTTAAGATCGGTTACAAAGAAAAGATATAAAATAAGTCGAAGTGCGAAAATCAAAACCAGAAACACTATAGTGAGAACAGTTACACGAGGAAACATTTTCGCTGCGAACTCGAGACGTCCGACGTCGAGCTCTGTCGCGGAATGAATAATGGCGCTCGCAAATCGCAGGTAAGGGTTGGCGGGGGCTACATCGTCATGGAAACGGGTAATATGCGTGTATGTGCGTATATTCACGTGTTGTAGACAAGCATTACACTTACAGATGCAGTTGTGGGGCGGCGCAAAGCGCCCGCCCCCGGGTGTACGCAGGCCCACACGTGGCGTCTTCTCCCCGCTTTGGCCAGTGCGCGAACAACGACTAAGAATTATCTCACAGCGTGTACGTGAAGTCGCAGCCGGCTTGACCCAGCCATGAGAGCATGGCGTTCAATTTTACCTGAAACAAAAATTAACGTTATGATTATCATCGAAGACAAGACATATTAAAATTGACGTAACACATTGAAAGGAGACTGCGGGGAGTTATCAATGGACCAATAGCGGTTTTGATATTTATAGGAGTATCTTATATTTGTTCTAGTTGGAACCCTTGTTCAAACGGGCATCAAAACCAAAAATATACAATGTGTATTATGCAGGGCGGGGTGGATATGCAGATGGTTACCTTAACCGTTACAGCAACAGAAAAACGATCTTAAGAGACTATCCTTAACGTTCCTAAACATATTAACCTGGATTTACATTATTACTAATGTGATTTTGAACAAAAAATACAGTCAGCTAGAAAAAGGTCTGTTTACACATACTGTTCTCATATGGAACCAAATATCTACGAGACGCTTATCAATATAATTGATTTGAAATTTATATAGACTAGTTATTTATCTTCCTCCTAGAATCAGTCACTTAGTTAAATTGCCTAAGGAAACCCTGGCCCTGTCTGTAAGAAACTAACAAATCTTCATCGTCAAAACACAGCATATCGAGCGACAATAACGTTTTTGTTTTTTTGTGAGTTTTTAGACAACTCAATTTAATCATTGTTTGTTTACCAAAATCTTGCGTGGTAAAGTCGTGGTAAATTGTGTGCCTAATTTAAAACATAAAAGTAATAGGAAAGTTGCACGACTATAACGATATAATTTTTATTAAATTAAAGGCAGAATCGGTTTTTGAAACTGAATATCAACTGCTATCGGATTTATTGCGTAGCACACAATATTTAGCTACGGAACACATTTACCGCTACGCGCCGCTACGTGCGTCGTAGCGGCGCGAAAGATTGTGGAAAAACAATTCAGTAATGATCATTTATCATAGGTACCACTAAATTTTATGAACCATTTCGAGCGGCCATTATTGTTTACATCATTGGTGTTTTTAATATCTAAGATTTTATATATATAACATATTTCCCGCTACGAGCTGCTACGCCGTAGCTTGAGCCGCTTGTAGGCCTTAAGGTCTGGTTACAACTTTCGCAAATTTCTTTAAGACGAAAGTGCTCAGGACAACGCCAAATTCAAATTTTCTTTAGTTTTGTAGTAGATTTAACCGATTTCAAAAAAGGAGGAGGTTATATGTTCGTCTCTACATGGAAGCATTTTTTATGTACAAGTATGCTGTCGATATTTTCGTCAATAGTAGACCGATTTTAAAAATTATTTTTTCATTTGGTAGTGGAAATTTGCGCGGTGGTCCCATTTTTTTTTTTTTTAGGTTTTCTTGGTTAGTTTTTGAGTTGGCTTCGACACTACGTATTTAATCCACTATAATATATACGTATATAATACTTCCTGTCACTGTTGTTTACATTGCATGTAGTGGTATACAAATTGGTGTGGGATAGGTACCATAACTAAGAAGTTTATTTTTATATGTTATGTATTGCCACTATCTTAAATATTCTTATATACAAAGTTGTCGAATTACCAACCAACTATTTTGCTCGATTTTCTTTCTAATCAATCGTGAGAGCACGAATCCACTGCTGCTTCTGACCTCCATACATGTTATAAATGGAGGTCAGATGCAAAAGGGGATTCATCATTGGAAATTACCGGTTAACTGGTTATCAAACAGCTTCTGAATGCCCATGACATCTGACATCTTATAATGATATTCTCGTCGGCACAGCAGAAGCAATTTAACAATAAAAGATTGGATTCAAAATCGTGCATATTTAAAGACCTGCAATCTGTTGCAATGCCCCACATCCTGGACTTTTACAATGTCTTAGATATACATAGTTGTTTGATTGAGCCATTTTAAAACAATCGAACCAGTGGAGCATTTTCTTCTAACAGGTCTATATCGGTTGGTGGCCCAGTCGGTAACATGTCCGCAGCCGCACACGTAACCAAACGTAGGCAAAAGATCTCTTAAGCTGATATCAGAGCGACTAAAGCGTCTTTTAATTTTTGTTTCATTCCACGTTCAAACGACACCGAAAAAATTGTATAGAAATGAACGGCTATGTTCATCTGGTTATTTCATTTTTCGATCATTTGAAGTGCGATTGACAGATGCCGAATATCGAAATCCAACCAGGTTGGATCGGTTCACTAATGCATTCATTTGTCACTTTGTGTTCAGACGTTTTACTTCGAATGAAAGATATACATGAATAAAGAGTGAAGCGTTTGATATCAACTTTACATTCACTTCTTCTACTTTTAGTAACTCTTTTTTTACCGAAGTCTTACATTCAGGTGAAATAGTGTCGATTTGACTTATAACCTAAGTTGTAAAGAAATAATAAAAAAATAGTATTAAAATAACAATAAACTCAGTTGAGACTTTGAGAGTATCTTGTTTGTGTTCCGCGAATTTTACCGGTGGTGGTTGCCTGTTTCAGAACTGAGCATTATCACAAAATATAATAATTAACACATGCACAAACAGCATGTGATACTCGTATATTTTGTAATTATGTTCGCTAGGCTAGCAAATCATACAACAAAGAAATCTCAATGGATATACCATTGCGTTATTTTTGTTGAATTGCCAAAATGAAAGGGATTGAGAATGCCTTTCAGAGTGAAATAGGTAATTAAAGAAAGAAAGAATAATGTTTATTTGGAAACAGTTCGAGAAACACAAAACACAAATAACACCAAAAAGAAGTGAAAATAATTTTAATAACAATAGCGTGTGGCTCACAGCTGCGCCAAAACGTTAATAAAGCTGAATTTACATTACTAAGCTAATTGCGCAAACTTAATTGTTTATTGATAGTTTCACGTTTAAATAAATTACTATTTACACGTGAAACTATCAATGAATAACTTGAATATCGATCTAGCTATTTACGACTCGACATTGACACGTTGCGGCTGCTTGGCGTGTCGGTAAAGCGGCAATTTTCACATAACAAAACTATACTACATAAACGACCAAAATGGATTCCGATATGAGTTTGTTCGACATTACTTCAATTTTCAGACTTGTAAGTTTGGACAGAAAATTCCAGTTAAGTTCCAATGACGTAGCACCTCTTTTTGCGATCTCAATTATCCAGAATATGCGTTTAAATAAGAACAAATTGCATTGTTTGTTCAAGAAACTTAGTCTTTGATACCCCAAGGAATGTTGAGAAAAAGACATTTGCAAATGAAATAACTCTTAAAAAATAAGTCTTTAACGGTTCATAATGTACTATTTCTAGCCCTCGTTTGTAGTGTTGAATGACGAGTTCAAAAACTTCTCTTCTACTAGTTCTACTTCGAACTACAAGAAGAAAGAGTTCAACTTATGAACTTTAAATGACATTCAAAGCACCGACGCGACGCCGCGAAGATTATACACTAATTCTGAGATATTCTGTTTTATTTTTTTTATCTTGCGGTCCGCGGTGCGGCGCACGGGTGATATTCATTCGTATACGCAAACATTCAGTTCTTGCCTGTGCGGCTCCGGCTTCATGTACAGGAAGCCGTAGAGAAACGATGAGGAGCACTTGCGCGGATTGAAATCAATTTCTCCTTTATTGTTGAATTTCGTGATTTGTGTATAAATGTTAATAAAAATTATAAAAAGCTCAAAATAAAATTATCAAAGTTCTTTTTAAATACAACTACCGAACACCTACACTAAAACTTTACAATAACACAAAGCTCATGAATATTTCTCAGATATATAGGTATAATACTTGTACATAAATTTTTTCAATAAAAACATACACACACAAATAACTTTTACAAAACAATCACAAATAAAAAACAGATAAAGAACTAGACAAGCAAATGACATAGCGCTACGGGCCCCTAGAACAAACTACGGCAGGAGTACTATTTTGTACGAAGAAGCACAGCTTTACAACACATTGGCTCGGCATATAAAATATCAAAAATCAATGTTTACTTTAAAAAAATCTCTAAAGAAATACATTTTAGCGGATTTAAAACTTTAAGCTATCTTCGGGTAGTGCATTATTCTAACCTATTATTGTTGTGTAACCGTCGCGTCGCTAATGTATTCAAAGTAGAAATAAGTTTTTTCTCATATAAGGGAATGTAATTCTTTTTGAGAAATAAAGTTCTTAAACCATAATTATTATAATTCATTTTATCATGTACTAAAAACACCGCCAATGTTTTGCACACCGTGAGTCACACGTATCATCTGTTCGATTTATGCACGTGTTTTAGTTTCATAACTTTTTTTTTAATATAAATTATTTTGAGGTTATATAATTTATATATATATATATAGAATGTGCTAATTAAGGCCTTTCATTCGATATCCAACATGACATATTTTTTTTTAGTTCAAAGTTCTCGCCATATTCATTTAATGTGACGTCACATAGCCAGCACAGGACCAGCAGACGATAAAGACGCTTGCAACCATACCTCAATTGTGAAATTATAATGAGAAGTTTAGAAGATATGAGGTAACAGAGTAAAGAGAGACTGGCGTCCATACCAGGAGGCTCTTTGTTATGTATCCCCAGGCACTCACCTCGAATATAATCTAATGAACATTACAATGGCTAATTTGCAAACTATTGATATATTATAGGAATAAACTCAGCAAGTCGGATAATGCACTATTCCAACAGTAAATTCCTCTATAGAATATTGTTGGCTGAGCTGCATAGTATTGTTTCAAACCCTGATTTTGTCACTTGTTCGGTCCAAATCCATGAACTGACAATTAAGGTCTATTTCAGTGCACATTTCGTATTCCACCATGAAGACAAATGTTCACAGTTCATGGCTGTGAATACGAAATGCACTGAAAATGTTTTTTCTTTCGGGTTGAGCAGGGAATTGATTGCAGTGTTTTGCGGAATTCTATGTGTGGGCAGTATGTTGTTACATAAATGCATTACACTATGGATGTGGGTTTGTGATATAAGGTCAGCTAGAATAGTAAGTTTGAAACCAGGCAAAATCTCGTTAGCTATTTGCAGCTGTTTTATTAAATGTTTCTATTAAAACCAGAAAAATATAGTTTGCCAATTATGTTTCTCCTCTAGAATGTCCGGTTTGTTATTTCAATAGCATCTAGAAGAACCGTTCTGCAGTTTAAGGAACAGGCAGGCGCGCCGACTCCGTGGGCACTCAGGGGCTCGAGCATTCACGAGAGAAAAATAATGAGTGTGCGGAGCACCCAAGAGACATTAAAATTGATCAGCTGTGACCGATATCTCGCTAACATCACTCGCTGCTCACCACGCGCCAAGTCGTCTAACTACTTACGTTATTAGGTTGAGTAATAAGTTTTTAAAGCGAGATGCAAACATTTTCGAGTTCGCTTTCGCTCGTTCTTGCACCGTGCTTTTCTGCATAACACCATAAGTCATCAAAGTATGTAGCTCCTACTTCTGCATGGTAATGGTCTCGTTTCGATCGCAGTTCAGTTTCGGATTGGCCAGCTATTTTCCGCCAGACACTAATAAGATGTTTGTATGTTTTTTATGTTCATCACCGACCAACATGTTAGTCAGTGATAAACTTAAAAACAGTGTACAACAATAAAATAAGTATAAAAAACTGTTTTAGGATAAAGTAGTTTGGTAAGATTGTTTTCATTATACATTTATTTTGTTGAACTTAATAATTTCGTGTCGGCCTTAGAAATACATTATTTACCAATCTAGCATTGTTCTACCAATCTTTCCTACTTACAACATCTTAAAAAGAAGGGTATCTAAGCCAAGGAAGTAGGCTCTAAAAAGAGTCCCAATAAATTGAAACGTCTTTAAGGTTGAAAGTCTCTAAATTTAACATTATTCTTGTAAAAAAAAAAACTAGACAATATTGATCTTATAAAGGTTCCGTTTTTGCTCTTTCGGAACTCTAATTTTTCGGACCTCGACGTTTTATGACGTGCAAATAAAATCAATCTTTAATCATTTTAAGCAAAACAGAATTTAGCAATTACGAGTTCGAATATACAACGTTTGCTATCTTTTATAAATATAAAGTCCCACGATTATCTACCACTCAGTACCGTAGTGTTTTACCAGAACAAGCATTAGTTCCGCGTGAACTTGAAACATCAGCATTTGAACACTCGATACACGTAACTGGATCTATAGGTAGTGTGAGTTAGGAGTTGTCTTGATTAAATAAAAGCGAATGTTGCAAATCAAATAACTGGCAGATACAAGCTATCAGTTCAAAATTATCTTGTACGTACAGTAGACCACACGTTAGTAGTACCACTTTGACCTTGAACTGGACTAGCGTAATACGAAGTTTCAATAGAATAAAAGGCCAGCTTGGTTTTGACCTGACGTAGGTACAACTTACTGTAAGTGTTCATATTAACGCGAACTTTCATAATTATGTTAAAAATCAATATGATCGTGACCAAATCAAACTAATTTAATGATAGGATGTAAGCCACGCAAAGGATGTCACCACACCAATGTAAAAACTAGTATGTGGCGACCGGTTGTATGGCGCTATTAACCTTGTGTCTGTGTTAAATGTGTAAATAAGAGATTGTCAACACAACAGTGTCAAAGGGCTAATTTTCAGCCAATCAAGTCGTCACAACATACAATGACATACGTATTCTAGAACAATTATCTAGCATTTTAAACTAAGCATCAGCATTTTCCAAAAAATTTGGGGCGACTTCAAATCCAACTGAATCCAGCTGAATACCAGTATTTTACATGGAGCGACTGCCTATCTGACCTCCATACCCAGCCACTCCTCAGGGGTACAATACAACCGTACTCTCAAAAGGGGTACAGTTATTGCTCCACATTTTAATATATATAAAAGATAGTGAAAACCTAGGACGATTTTTGAATTCATCAAAAACATCAACGACCTACATTTTTCGTCTTGACAACGACTCTCTTCGCATAAACGAACCGTGTTCAACTGGTAAGTTTCGAATAAAGAGAATTGTCAATAGGTTCTTTGGTCAAGTTATACTTGCCACCCCAAACCACGATTATGGGCAACAGCAACATTATAAGGCAACAGTTTTTGTGTCCTGGTACATAATCAAAGCCGCTAACCGGGCATTGTTTAGCACTTCATTCATAGTTAATTGTTTTGATATAAAGAAATCATTAATGTCTGAATTATGTTTAAAATTTTTTCAGAGTTCTAGTTTGTTCTACTAATTGACTTCTGTTTTCTTTTATATTTTACGATGTTACGTTGCTATTTTCAGTGTAAAGTAACCGTGACTAGCAAACCGGTTGATTGTATAAGATTTAAGTCCTGCAGAGCCTCATTAATCAGCTAGCCGTTCCCAAAGGAAACGCTTACTAAAGAACAGCATTTATTTTTATTTATATAGATGTAGAAGTAGTCAATGTATGATGGACGTCCCCTATTGAGAGGTGCCACTCTTCCACTGACGACACGGATGAAAAAATAGACCTACATACTAACTTCTACCTTCAGATCCGAATGACCTGACCAAAATTCACACCGTGTGGCTGCTGGCCTCAAGATCGACCGCCCGCGTACGACGGCGGGACTGATTAAGTATTATTTGAAGGAAATCAATAAATTTAAACAATGCCATGCCATGGTTTTGTATGTGCACGTATCTGGTCCGAAAGACCAGACGCCGGTTTCTGGTTGATCTCCCATGTATAAGTATCCTTAATAAGAACCGAAGGTCTTAATTTGCATCACCATTTATCAGATTTAAAACACAATTCTAGTTTTTAGACAAGTTGAAGTTTCTGTTGACAGTTTTTATCCAGTTTTATGAAAAGAAACAGCTGAAAATGTTGGAGTAAATTTGTATGTGAATTACTCTCGAGACACTACCGGATTAAAGAAGTGAGGTTCAAAACAGTTTTGTTCGACTAGGCCAATGCAATTAAGATATAAGAACCGTATTGAAATAGTTTTTCTTTTACTATCGTCTTGTGTTAAATATAGACTTTAGTCCTTCCAGTGGAACTAATTACAAGCACCTCCGATTCTATTTGACACAATAAAACAAACGATATTTATAAGGTAGCTTATTTTTCTTATCTAGATGGCATTATCAACACACAACAGCAATCGCAGCGTTTTATTGTCTAGCTCTGACTTTCTGGTACAAGACAGTTTACCAATGACACTACTGAGTCGTTATTAGTCGGAAAATTATCCATACATTTCTACCCTTGCTCCTGTATTCAGTAGTTATGCAACATATTGAATAGCACTAAGCCTAGGAGATTGTACAAAAATCTCAAAAGTCGTAACTAACTATTTAATTTTATTTCCAATGTCCAATGTCTTTTTACTTTGAATGTTATGTACGACACTATATACTGAGTCGTTATTAGTCGGGAAATTATCCATACATTTCTACCCTTGCTCCTGTATTCAGGAGTTATGCAACATATTGAATAGCACTAAGCCTAGGAGATTGTACAAAAATCTCTATGGTCGTAACTGACTATTTATTTTTATTTCCAATGTCCAATGTCTTTTTACTTTAAATGTTATGTACGACACTATAAGTATACTGAGTCGTTATTAGTCGGGAAATTATCCATACATTTCTACCCTTGCTCCTGTATTCAGTAGTTATGCAAAATATTCAATAGCACTAAGCCTAGGAGATTGTACGAAAATATCTAAGGTCGTAACTGACTATTTCCAATGTCCAATGTCTTTTTACTTTAAATGTTATGTACACCTATAATTTGTGTATACATTAGCAGTAATACCTTTCCTAAACACTTTTGTAAACCATTTTTGAATGTTGCATTCTGTTGGTGTACTTTAATACTTATCCTTACATCACTACAGCCTTATCCTTACATCACTACATCCCTATCCTTACACATTATAATATAAAACAAAGCCCCCCACCGCGTCTGTCCGTCTGAACGCGAAAAACTCTGGAAGTACATCATTTCAAATAAAAATAAAAAAAACCAAATCGGTTAATAAACGACTGAGTTCTGAAGTAACAAACATTCAAAAAAATACTTACAATCGAATTGATATCCTCCTCCTTTTTAGGAAGTCGGTTAAAAACTTAAAAAAAAGCTTCTGAAGCTATGTATAAAATATGGAGAATAGCTTTAGTTTTGTATTTTTTAATGTTTTGCCGACTATATCGACCTCATATCAGGTTTATAGCTCGTTGTGGTTAGGAGCTCGTGGCTAAGTAATAACTGCCGCACGGGTCGATCCGTCAGGTTAAGCTACGCTTGCCGGGGTTGGTCTGTGGATGGGTGACCATCTTTACGTACCGAGACTCCTCCGTGCCTCGGAAAGCACGTTAAGCCGTTGGTCCCGGCTGTCATTCGTGGATCTTTGACAGTTGTTACGGATCGTCAGAAGCCCGAAAGTCTGACAACCAGTCTTACCAACGGGTATCGTATCACCCAATTACTGGGTTGTGGAGGTCAGATAGGCAGTCGCTCCATATAAAATACTGGTATTCAGCTGCATCCGGTTAGACTGGAAAACTCGACATTGACAATATTTATGTATTATTGGTAATTGAACAGAAATGTAAAACCGAAAAAAGGGTAAGCCAACGGTACCTATATTATATGAGTTTTTAAAACTACTACTGAGCATGAGGTCTTGGTTTCGATCCCCAGGTCCGGCAAAGTATAATTGGCTTTTTCTACCTGGAATTTTCAATAGCAGCCCGGAGTATAGATTTGTGCCTGGTTAATGGCCATAGGGTCGCCCCCTATTAAATGGGACTTAAACATAACTGCGAAATGTGAGTGAAATATAGGTACACCTCTGACCAACCCTTCGGGGAAACAACGCGTGATGTTGTTTTTAAAACTACTTGAAAGTCTTTGCCACACGCTTAGGGACTGAAAATCTCGAACGAATATTGTCGAATTAATTGTGCCCCTTAGAGCTAAATTTTCTCCTAAATTTTAAATAATCGCTGAAAATGTATAGGCGTATTTTTATTTGGAAACCTCTTGGAAAAAGACGTTCTAGTTGACATGTAACCCTAAGGCCCAGAGCCTTAGGGTTACATACAGCGAGTCTTAGTAGTTATTCGGACGTCAATATAATACTTGCCGTGATGTTACAGAAATATAGTGCTGCGACTTGCCTTTCAAAAAAACGGCTGAGAGCGAGTCGGTTTCGCACAATTAGGACTTTTCGTTCACTGTAATACTCCCTTTAGATACCTTTGTATTTAATAATTAAGACGATAAACTATAATGAGCTACCCGTGGGACTTAATGACTTCGAAGTTTGGGTGTACTAGAACAAAAAAAGTCAGTGAAATAAATTATTTCAATTAGGCACAAAAAAGGCACTTTTGAACGTCAAAATTTACATAAAATAATAATAATATTTGATTCTAGTCACCCCTTCCAAAAGATAGTTTTCGCATGGAGAAGAATGGGCAAGAAACTCTACCGTTACTGTTTTCACAATATCTTGTAATGTGAAGTCGATGCAACTAGAATAAGATTACTATACCACGATAGGTAAAAATGGCGGTCGACCACTTTTCACCCTTATGCCCTTCGTAATAAGGTTGAAAAGTGGTCCACCGCCATCGCCAGTGTCCGCGCGCTGTGTTTGAACGACTGCCGCGCGTGATCGCTATGTCTCTGTACGTATTTCTACGTATAAAAATGGACAACGTAACATGCAATCGTTTGATTGTATGGATCTTTTAATGAGTCTGGGATCCATCAATCCATCTGGTTAAGCTACGCTTGCTGGAGTTGGTCCAGGGATGGGTGACCATCTTTACATACCGAGATCAAGCACGTTAAGCCGTTGGTCTCGGCTGTCATTTGTGGATCTTCGACAGTCGTTACGGGTCGTCAGAAGCCCGAAAGTCTGACAACCAGTCTTACCAAGGGGTATCCCACTAGGTACCCAGTTACTGGGCTGTGGAGGTCAGATAGGCAGTCGCCCCGTGTAAAATACTGATATTCAGCAACATTTGCAGTTTCCCATCTGTACCTACTTATCTATGGCCAAAGGCCAAACGGAGAATCCCATAGAAAAATGGACGTTCTGTTCTGGGAAACTTGGACTATTACCGTTCTCAAGTGATGCGCTTACCAATTAATAACAAAGGGGGTCTCCATACAATAAATTTTAAAAAAAAATAAAGGACGGGCTACACTGTACCGTAAATTCAGATTAAATTGAGCTATTTGGTATAAAACAAATATGGTGGTTTGACAGTCAGTAGATGTATAACGTCGAAGTAAGAATGAAATTATTTTCTTTCGAACGAATTAGTGAATGATCTTAATTGTATTACGATAACGCTTTAAGATTAAATCTTAAGCATGTACAATCTGGATTAAATGGACCAAAATAGTTTTTTTTTTTGTTTCAATCAGAAAAAAAATTGCGTCATATTTGCCGAGACCCCCCCTCTCTCCAACGTAAGATTAGATGAGATTTGACTCGACCCCCTCCCCCCCTTAAACATCTCACGTATTTTATGAACGCCCCCTAAACAAGTTAGGAATTTGAAACTTCTGTATATCATGTACTATATATTTTATATAATCAATAAATACTAAAAACGCTGATTCATAAGGTATTTATTTAAATATGGGTGATTTTCTGCAACTGCAAAAATAACTTTGTAATTCGTAGTATGATTATGAAATACAAATTATCTTTGCGATTTTCATTAAGATGAATTATAATTCTTCGTTTAGTATTTTCAATTATTTGCTAAGCAATGTCCGGTGGTACGGAACCCTTCGTATGCGAGTCCAACTCGCGCTTGGCCGGTTTTATTTAAGACATAGATTACCTAGTAACATAATTTCAAAATAATGCTTCTGTTTTATTTACTATTATGAAAAGAGAAGAATCATACTTGATTCCTTTGGTATTCCTCATTCTAAACTTAGCAATTATCTACTACGTGACCTGTTTTCTGTATGTCCATGTTAGATTATTCCTTTTTATTTATAGATAGTGCAATCCACGACGATGCGCCCCACTCCGCTCTGCTCCGTACTAAAGTACAGCTTACAGTACAGTAGTCGCGGAGTGGGGCGCGTCGTCGTGGATTGCACTATCTATATTATATACCTTCTTATTATTCTGCCGCGGTTGCGATAACAGCAGTAAGTATCATTTTTGTCCAAATTGAGTTAAACATAGATTTTGGAATTAGCGCAATGAGCTGTACAGTTTGATCTGACTGCCATTTTAATATATCATCGGGAACCTTTAAATTCCAATAAGTATATCGGCAATAAATCGATTTTATGATGTTTTCCTTAGCATAACAACAGTAAGTAACGACCAGTTTCTAAGTGCGGTATCATCATTTATGTTTTACTTCTGCTAATGATATGAGCAGTAACTTTATACTTACTGCGTTTATATTAAGCAGTTGATACTAAAGTTATTAAACTCGTACTAGATATAAAATAGTTTTTGTAATTTAAAAGTATTCTCTTAGAAATGCATATTTAATCATTACACAATTAAATAATACTTTACTTAGGCTACACATTTCAAAAATCAGAATTTAAATAAGTTAATAAAACAAGTCAGAAAAGGTAAAAATGTGACGAAAAACTTTGAGCGCCAATTACTCGAAACTATGCCTATCGTGCATACTGCTCTTATCGCTAGCGCGGCAGTATTGTACAGCCTAGCTAGTCATAGAGGTATGGTTAAAGAGATACTTTTGTAACTTTTGACCAACATTATTTGTTGACCACCTGCAGCAACAATAAGTAAATAATATATTCTTTTAAATATATTCACCCTTTGCATCTGAAATCTGCAATTACATAAGCTAACCCATCCACGTTTCTCGCCTTGTTTAGTGTCATGATTGATCTAACTGCCTGTCAAGGTAGTGTCATAGTGCATGTGAGGTATAATAGAATGATAGTGCACTTCACACCGTGCGATGGCCAACTCGCAATGATTACCACTTACCAATGACTGACATGTTCAATATAATATGTATATTAAACAACAGAATTTTATATTATTATTCGCACGAGTAGAAACTATGCTATTAAATTGTACTGATGAAACTCGTTTTAAGGAAACAAACAAGGAACCCTCCCTTATTTATTTGCACAAAAATATGTATTTTCCAATTCTCAAAAGTAAAATATAAGAACCAAGGGTACAGGCCACCAAGTAAATGCAATTACTTCTGAGTTCTGCTGGTCTATTCTGTATAAATCTCACCGTGAAAACTTAGGTTAAGTGAGCTTGTAGTGAGCTGCCATTCCACCTAATGCTAGAGATTGACCCTATTGACCGCTCACTTCACCTAAGTTTTCACAGTGACATTTTTATTTACAGAATACATAGACTGATTACCGAAAAACTAGATAGATACATTATTTTTTATTACTTATGGAACTATATTTATAATATATATAATTTATCTAGTGTTTGAAAATTGACCATTGTAATGTAATTTATATTAAATTTGGGGTGAGAGCCTAGTGATACGTCACATAGGGTATCCTAGTATGGACGCCAGTCTCTCACAAAGGATCAGATTTTATGCATTTTTGTCAAAAAGCTACAATTCTTGTCTCTATGTATATAACTATGTAAAACTTTGTGAAGAGAGAAATAAAGACCATTCATATTTATTTATTTACTAGCTGTCCGCCCCGCTTCGCACGGGTAGCACTAAGTACTTATCTACGGTGCACCTACCTACCCAACCTACCTACCTACCTACCTACCTACTCACCTACCCTACCTACCTACCTACCCTACCTACCTACCCTACCTACCTACCTACCTACCCTATCTACCTATCTACCTACCAACCTACATATTTACCCTACCGGAATTAAAGTATCCTATGTCCCTCTCCTGGTTCTAAGCTACCTCCCCACAAACATTCACCCAAATCGGTTCAGCCGTTCTTGAGTTATAAATAGTGTAACTAACATGACTTTCTTTTAAATATATAGATTTAGGATCTCTAACAAATGACGTCCACCATACATGACACATCATTAAGGGGCAACATCGGGTATTAAGTAAGTGAACTACTTCACTTATAGTAGGCCACAGCATGCACAAAAAAAATTAAAAACTAAGCTAACAAATAACAATATTACTATTCTGAAATCGTTTACAGAAGCCTGATTTTCGTAAGTCTTGTGCTAGTAAGAACATAACTATTTTCATGGTTAGAGGTCATTTCAAAAGTGATAAAAGAACATAAGATACTTCAGGACGGTACTATTCATTGCAATACGCACATGTTATGCCGTCAACAGTAATCATGGTCAAACAAAATCACGAAATAAACTAATATTTATCATCATCATCATTTCAGCCGTAAGACGTCCACTACTGTACATAGTCGGGAGGCCTGTACAGTAGTGGACGTCTTACGGCGGCAAGCATACTATTAAATTTAGTTAAAACTCAGGTTTTTCAGTAATATCATAATAAGAAGTGTCAATTAATATCCTATCATGTAAATTGTGAATGCAGAAGAAGTTAATGATAGTTTGTAAACACATGTTAGAACTGTCAAACTTCATCAAGCACTATCAAACTTCATCCCTTCACATACAAGTATGCAATCATATATGTTACTGATCAAAATGTGTTCAATAAGTTCAATTAGAATTGCATTAGGACTGATGTGGTAGATAAATGATAAGAAGGAAGTAACAGTACACTATGTTTTTTTCTTCAAGAATGTATTGTCCCGTCTACTTTGTAAAATATTATTAAGACTGCAGATAATGATGATCTTTGGGTAGAAATCATCACCTAGTGTGAATGATGTTGGACATAAAAAAAACAAAGGAAACAATTTCCTAAATAATTTTGAAGTCAGTTTAGACCAAATAATCAAATGCACATTCTATCCCCACTCTACCAATTTATTTTTATGTAAATGGGGATAGTTAAACCATTCTTTTCAAGTAGAATGCTCTTGTTCTATGTTTGTTTGGTTTACCACCAGAAATTAAGTTTTTACTATTCAAGTCTGATGTTTTGCAAACCATTGTAGTTTTTAGTAAGATCAGTTCTTTTACCAAACTCACAAAGAAACCACAACACAGCTGGAATATTCCCTGTGTTGGCTCACCAGCGCCATCTAGTGAGCATAACCTGAATCAATCCTAAGTAGTGGAACTATGTCATTTGTCAAATAGGGTAATATATTGGTGTTGGTACCCTAACAGCATCAACCCCTGTTAATGTTTTAGCAGAAGATACACCATAATTAATGAGGTGTACTTATGATAGCAAGAAGTAAGTCCGAGTCATTCAATGAATATTAACTGTCTCTGTATTGATGTCTCAAGTCTGATTCAAGGTATTTGTATAAGGTCATTTTCATCATTGAAGTTTAATCTGGATCAATGAAAAAATAATTTAGGTTTTTGAGCTTATATCAACTACGTGGATCCAAAGCTTAGCCAAAAAGTATTGTCTTATTGGCCTTGTTACCTTAGCTTGTTACACAAAAATACATGTTAAGTTCCAATTTAGCCCCAAATTGATAAAAGTTAATTACCTAATAATTGTATTGATTTTAAATAATCTAAAATATGAAGAGCTCAAATTGAAAGTCGTGTTCAATCCAATTCATGTTTATTTCTTATCTGATGCAAGAGAAAATGTACTAAATATTGGGCACACAAGCAAAAAAAGCCTCTATAGCTACTAACATTATGTAGTTGGTACCATGCACGTAGCACTAAAATATGGAGGATGCATATCCGATACCATCGAAAATCTCTCCTGAAACGAAAAGGGCCGCTGTGATACACAAGGAATAGCTTTATTATGCTGTTTATCAACTAATCACGATCATTTTTATTGATAAAAAATGCTGTAAGACAAGAAATGCTGTCAATTGCCACACGATAGTACCGCCCTATCCATTGATGTTGATGTAGCTTAAAATTGGACTTACCTCGCTCGAAAATGACATATTCCACGAAGAAAATAATAATAGATGAAGAGAGATAAAAACTAAACCGAAATTATTCACTGATTGTGTAGGATTTAGTTAAGTTTCACAATTTTTTCCACAAAACAATAACACTACGCGCAATCACTATCGAACCACCACACTGAAGTTGTTGACAACGATTCAAAACAGCCAACATAAGAAACAAAATTAATCAATTTTTTGGAGTTACTTCGTGGTAGAGCTCGAGTTGTATATTAGTCCACAGATTGTACACACATTCATTCAACCACGGACTTACAAGAAAAAAAAATATTTTATAGTAGTTTTTATTTTGAATTCTGAAATAATCTTGAAAATACGTTCTACCTAACGTCTTCATATTTCAGACAAAATATATCTGGGAAAATTATTCGAGAAACGTCGTGGTTGGGCTTGCGCGCTCCGAACTCCAGGTCTATGCCGGTAGTTTTTTGCTGGAACAGGTCCTGGTCTGGTGGTTGGGTCAAAGTCTGGTTGGTCTGCCAAGAGAGATACATAAACCCGCAGGGCAGCATGTGGCGAGCTGTTGGGCAGTAACGACCCTATCTCCCGGGAGAAATTTTGTTCCTCATCTCTGGCTTGCCTTTATTGGCCCGCTAGAGTGAACACTGACGAGAAATAGAGCTCCTACCGCTTTCTTGCCTTTATTGGCCGGCTTGAGTGGAGATTCGCAAGAGCAAATGTGCTTGGAGGAAGGAAATATTTCAGTAAGATGCTGGTAGGGATCTTGACCGTACTTTCGGGATTGTCCTGATAGCCGTGGAATACCGCTCTACTCCTCCTCCTCCTCTCCTTGTAAGCACCTCAGGACATGTTGCCTCCTTGTCGCTACGACACTTTGTGCTAGCGACCATTTTCGGGGGCCCATTATTGAGTGTGCAAGTCACCCCCTGCCATTTTACCTGTGTATTTTATATAAAATATTGGTCAGGCAGGGGCCATAGTGTTTCCATACTTTGTTTCCATATCTTGCAATAGTCCTGCACTAACCGGGGCTTGTCCTTGGGTGTCCTTGTAGCATAGTGCGTACAGGGATAATCGTAGGTTGGTGCCTCGTTTCATTAAACACGTCTAACGGGCCTCTGCGAGTTGGCTTCGGCCCCTCGTACGCCTTCCCAAGGTCCGGGACCCTAGGGTCCCGAGAAATGTCAAAGTGAAGTGAAAGATTACTCAATCTATACCTACCTCTTCTCTACAACATTGCCCTTTTTGATTTTTGGGAGGTTATTTTGAAGAATACTTTGCCTGCTAACCAGAAAAACGGTTAGATTAATGTAACTAGAATTCTGCTACATCCACACAATATTTAGAATAGAGCCCGGAAATTAGTAGAACGTTTTACAAAAAAGTAAAACCTAGTGTTTAAAAATACGTTTCATCTGCTTATTTTTAAAAGGAACAGTCCCATAATTAATTGATTAGACACTAGACCACGGAAATAAATGAATAAAGAAATATTGGGCCAAACTATTTTATGATCGGTGAGGTTAATAAGTTATCATTCATTAATAATTTTGACTATACCTAATTAGAAGAGCCTAAAACCATAGAGCAACACAGGCCACCGGCGGACCGGTCCGCCGGTGGCCTGTGTTGCTCTATGGCCTAAAACATTTTACAGGTAGTTAAAAGTTTCACGAATACATCTGGCCAGTCTCACCATTTTCTAAATTGCAACACTGGTTGGAACCATGTCAATGTCATATTGTATTGTCATGTATCATTTGTGACATTTCATTCAATTCAGAACACTCAGAAGTGATCAAAATCACAAATCACAATAATTATGTTCCTTGGTGATCAAAAAGTACTTTTTAATACTGAAAATTTCTGTGCAATGTTCTGATTAGTTTAACAAAATAAAAAATTGCGAGCTGAAATAAATATTTTTTGTTAAATACTTTATATTAATAATGAAATCAGTAAATGTATTTAGAAAAATATTTGTGATGGCCATCATTTTAAGTGCTATAGTTTTTGTTTTCTTCTGGAAAAACATGGAAATTGTAAGGTAATTCATTTAATTTTAATCATAGTAACAGCCTGCCGATTCTCAAGAATTTTATAGTCATGATAATTAAAGCTAAATAATCGTTAGGTATTATTTTATAAGATATTCTTTTTCTAAGGCGACCCACTGACCTGCCTGCGATTCCGTTTACCGCAGTACTGATAGTAATTTTCAACTTAAAATATCCAACATTTTATCAATAAATGTTTGTAAGCATCAGTATTATGTATAATTATTTCATTTATTATCATTGCTATGTTGATTGAACAATAATAATCTTCAGTGGCAGTATAAAAAAAAATTAAAAAACACCTGACTTCATATCTGCAACATTCTGCATCATAAAACAGCCGGTCGATCTCACCATGAAAACTTAGGTGAAATGAGTTTGTTTTTGCTTGGACACTATTGACAGCTCACTTCACCAAAGTTTTCACGGTGAGATTTTTACAGAATAGCACCGCTGGTCTATCCATCTTTACCACAATAACTAGATGATGTCACAAGTATAAAAATAAATTTATTTTGTTCATTGTTACGAAGATGACCTCATAACTATAACATAATTATTTCTTCTGTAACTATACAGGGTGTTTGGCGCATGGACCGACACAATTTTTTCAGGGATTTGGGAGGTCATTAGCTAGGTTCTACCCATACACCCTTTGTCCCAAATGTCACGGTTGGTTACATATGATTATTTTTTTTAAATGAAAAGAATTCCCAAAATGTGTCCTTTAATTTGAAATAACTTTTTTGTTTGTGGGTGTAGTGGCACAAAACAAATTTTGTTGCATTCTCCAAAGTCCTTTAAATCTAAAAACATCTTTGTTTTATACAACTGGTTTCAAGAAAATTCCTTACAAGCTTCCAAAGTTAATTTTTGTATTTAATGAATGAAATTTTACAACTTCTAAATTAATTATAAAAAAAACTAAAAGCTATTTTGAACTTAGCTAGAACCTAGCTAATGACCTCCCAAATCCCTGAAAAAATTGTGTCGGTCCATGCGCCAAACACCCTGTATAAACAATCTGTTTGGATGGTGGTTCCCAAACTAGGTAGTTAACAGTACCTTAAAGACTTTCAGTACGCCAAGCAATAATGTATGGATATCCGTATGGTAGTTTTTGAGTTTATCATTTTCAGACAGACGGATGCGCTGGGAGGACGTTGTTTTATAATATGTAGTGATTGTGATAAGAGTGGACTCCTGGTTTCCTCGAAGCGTTCGGCAGAGGTGTATATAGTACACCCACATTTCACCAGTTATGTTTAAGTCCCATGTAATAGGGGTCCCTATTACCATGAACTGTGCGAAAACTACACTCACTCACAGATGAATTACTTGATATAATAATTACAAATTACTTCCACTTGCACTAAGCAAGGATGAGTAAATAATTCAACTGCTTACAAAAATCAAATTTAGATAAATGCTGAGAAAATTTTCTGTGAAACTTGTTGGACTTCACATGGGTGCTCTATTTTTAGGGTTCCGTACCCGAAAGGTGCCAAACAGAACCCTATTACTAAGTCTCCGCTGTCCGTCTGTCAGCGAGCTGTATCTTATGTACCGTAATAGGTAGACAGTTGAAAATTTCACAGGTTATGAATTTCTATTGTCGCTTTTAAAGATCTTAAATAAATCAACAGAAGATTTGGTTTGTAAAAGTCTGTAGATCTGTCATTGAAACCATTGCGCCTTATTTAGTGTTCATATTTAACACCAGTGTAGACCAAGGAGTCTTTCCGGATCTCATGAAACACAGTAAAGTAGTTCCTTTGTTCAAATCCGGTGATAGTAAGGAACCCAACAATTATAGGCATGTGTCAATTCTGCCAGTTCTCAGTAAGGTATTTGAAAAGTTGATACTCAATCAAACATCACTAATAAAAATTCCATCTTTCATGATCAACAGTACGGTTTCACCAAATGGCGTTGTAAGTACCACTGACGCCGGTGTCAGCCTAATAAAGAACATTTTTAACGCCTAGGAAGAAGCACATGATGCCATTGGACCTCTCGTAGGCGTTTGATTGCGTCATAGTCTTTGGATTGCGTAGACCAAAGACACTTCTGCTGAAACTGGAGCACTATGGGATTTGAAATACAGCTCTTGATTTGCTAAGATCATACCTGAAAGATAGAAAGGTTAAAGTCATTAGGGTCTGAAATGGTAATGGGCGTTCCTCAAGATTGGGTCCATTTCTCTATTATGATGATTTACCCCAATTATTTCAAAATCAACCAAAGATGGTGGTTATTTGCAGATCTTTAAAATAAACCGTCCGTCGGTCACAAAATCTTGACGACGACGTGAATAGCTCTATTGTTCAGGACCAAGTTTGGTTTACGGTAAATAATTTGGTACTAAATAAAATAAAAACAAATGCTTTAGATTTAAATGACCAAATGTTAGAAGTAGCAAATGTGACATCTTATTGAATGGAGAAATACTGGAATTTATTAATCAAACAGTTTTTCTAGGAACCACGCTAGACGAGAAATTATAATGGGGACCCCTTTTAGCATCTCTCGCGAGGCGGCTAAGCGGCGGAAAGATAAGATTATTAACAGATGTAGAAACCGCGCGTTTGGTCTATTTTAGCTACTTCCTCAGTATTGGTGCCGATTCTCTTGTCACAAATGCGTCTAAACTAGACTAAAAATCACCAAAATTTAGTTTACTCCTGTCAAACGATGATTTTCCATTCTGAAATAGACTAAAGTGGCTTAACTTAACTATATTTTAGTTTGACAGCACTAAGATTGTACTGAGATTTTAATTTAGTGAAAAAGACAATTTTGCTATTCTGAATTTGACGTGTTTTACCTAAAATTTTAATTCTCACTAATTCTGACTATTTTTAATCGCCACTGAAAATGGTGTGGAATATTATTAGTTGTCATGAACTAAACTTCACACGAACATCTCGTCTTCGAGTGCAAAAACAGTACTGTACTGGATTTTTTCTTTTCTTTTGCTTATATCTCGAAAATGGTGTGTCCTATCGCAAAAATAATGAAAATTTCGATCCCCTTTATGAAACCCTTAAACCCTTAGTACTCAACACGTAGGTATTTTTTTTTTCATACAAAAAGTGAAAAGTTCCATATAAAACACGTCGAGGCTGCCGCCAATGCGTGCCTCCGGCTCTAAAAAAATTCACGAAACAAGTATGTACCACGTGGAGTCGCAATTGTCAAATTCGATTTAGTTGTGTCAAAATAATTTTTAAATTTAAAGACTTTTTACTACAGAATAGCTTTAAGATTATCATAGCCAAAAGCAAGGAATTTTAGTGATAGTTTAGTTCGGTGTACAAGAGAATCGGCACCATTATAGATCAACCATTCCGTACGCAAAATACGCGCTTTGACGTGGAGTAGCGGAAACCAGCCCATTTTACCTACCTAGATCAACCATTTTTCAAACTATCTAAAGTAAATACTTTTTTTATGGGGTAGGTACTGTGTTAAATGTTACAACATAATACCTTGTGATATATTAGAATTAACTGAAAGAAAATTTAAAACTCATATAATAAGTATCTACATTTTGTAACAAATTAGAGGATTATATCCAAGATAAAAATGCTTGGAAACACGCTGGTTCTGCTCCATAGGACAATTTAGAATCTAGACAAAATCTATCTGGTTGCCAATTTAATTGTATAATATTATTTTTACGTCTTTCGTTACGTCAGTTTGCGAGATAGAACAGTTAACCTACCCGCTAACTGTCCATTCTAGTAATAGCTATTTATCCATGCTAGTAATAGCTATTTATCCAGGGCAACAGTTTTACAGTCTGGTGCTACATATATGTTAATGTCGTTGCGTTAGCTGTGGCTTTATTAATGAATTAATAACTTTTTTTTTATATTTTGCCCTAAAGCCCTAAGGTCATAAAACTTTATTTCGAAAGTTATGAACACGCACGTAATGTAGGTATACAAAATATTGTGAAAACATTTTAAAAGAGTAATGGTGGAGTTTATTGCCCATTCTTCTCCATACGAAAACTACCTGTTGGAAGGGGCGTCTAGAAGTGCATTTTTTTGTGCCTAATTGAAATAACTTTTTGACTTCGATATAACAACAAATAATAAAAATTTAATTAAATTAAAAATTAAAGGGTCTCCACACAATAAAATTTTGATTCTCTTCTCTTCTCCACACAATAAAATTTTGATTTCGAAAAAAAAAAATGCTGTACCTGACTTGTGGGTTGTCTTTTTTACGGCTCATCAAGTAGAGAACAAACATTTTATTATATTTATTTTTTATCTTCGAAAATGATGAAATAGGGGGCCGTTTTAAATGTTTAAATATTTTTAAACTAGATGAGGTTAGCTAATACGTCAACACATTACTGGGTTGATGAGACTTAACTAACTTGGCAAATGTCAAATATGGCATGGCAAATAATGGCTTAGATTCATTCAATATTAGACAGTAGTTTTACACTGTATTTAGTGGCAAGACTGTGCACATACACCTATTGTGTTTTCTATATTAGATAATAGTAGTTGGACACCGCCGCCATGCCTCTCATGGATGTAGGACAATAAAGATAGTCTATTGTGTCAGCCACAGGCATTCAATTTGTTTAATTACCCATAGCACATTTAAAGTGCTTATGAATAACATTGATCAGCTCAGTTTTACGGTGAAATAGGACTTTCTACTTCTCTATTGTTTTTATTGGTTTTAACCACTAAGCCATTTTTGAATTGACAATTTTAACTGGGTACCTATTACGGTCAGAAAGGTAAAGCCATGTGACTTACTTACAGCTTAAGCTTATTGATTGGGTTTCTTTGGCAATATTGGCAATCTCGCGGTACGGAACCCTAAAACAGGTCATTTTCATTTAAAGCTTGGATTTTAACTTTTTAGTCATTACGGTTAGTCAGAAGCCCAAAAGTCTGACAACCAGTCTTACCACGAGGTATCGTGTAACCCGGTTGTGGAGGTCAGATACCTAGGCAGTTTCTCCATGTAAAATACTGGTATTCAACTGCATCCGGTTAGACTGGAATTCGACCCAAATGTAGTTGGAAAAAGGCAGGCAGATTGATTTTAACTTTTTTTTAACTTATTATTTTACATGTTCTGTGGAAATAAAAAGATTCAATGCTGTGACAGAAAATTTTAGTGGCACACTTTGGGTACAGAATACTGAAAAGATCAGGTAATAATAAAACAACAGAAAATCATCTTTACAGATTGTTGGTATTGGTTTGTATGGTATTAAAATTATTTTTACATATTGATGCGAAATAGGACTAAATGTATGTTATTTGTACAAGCCCCCATTAGTATTTCCCCCAACTGGTTCTTTTTGTGTTTGTGTTCATTCTTTCCGTCATGTTTACAGCAATTAAACTTTTTTTTATGTTTCCATTCACCCATTGGCTTTGTAACAATACTTCATCAGTCAAGTCAATTATAGTAATATTTTCTGTGGATTATGGCACAATATTCTTTCTTTTTAAATTTATTTTAGAGACTTCATTGCAGTCTGGATGACCATCATATTTTTTATTTTGATTGCTTAGTAAATCTGTGACTAACATTATCGATGCTCGGTTTCCGAGGAATTTTAACCGAAGTTTATCTATTCAGTCGTGCTCAGAAACGCGATGTCATGTCGGAATCAATAGTGCTATGGTTGAACATCATAGCGTTTCTGAGCGCTCAGTTATTGAATAGTCAAACGAACTTACCTGTAAGTGAAGTTCGACGGTAATTATACGAAGTTATTGCCTCGTCCGAAGATGATGATAGAAAACAAGTGTAGTCTCGGCTTTATAGTCTGTGGCGTCACATAATTTGGAAGGACACGTAAAAAAGAACATCCTTGTACGGATGTGTGTTGCCCTCTGTAATAATCTTCATTAAGTTCATAGCAATTTATTGGTTTTACAACGCCCATGCTCATATAACTATATAGCATGGAATGTTTGGGTCGGGTGGGACTCATCATCTTCGGACGAGGCAATAACTTCGTATAATTACCGTCGAACTTCACTTACAGGTAAGTTCGTTTGACTATTCAATTATACTCGTTATTGCCTCGTCCGAAGATGATGATAGAAAACAAGTGTAGATGTTCAAAGACCAGTTGTAAAATCAATAATATTATTATTTATTTAAAAAATTAATACAAAATAACACAAGTTATTTTAAATGTTTCTTAACGAAATCGAATAAAAAAATTAAATAATTAGTCATCTTTCACTAAAAAAGGAAAAAATTACAATCATGTTGAATTATCTTCGTTAGTAGAAAAAATTGCTTCAGAGAAGCTTATATTGTTGATTATAGGTCTATTATAAAATCTTGCAAAAATTGTTGACTCCCCAGTCCAACCAGCCGCTCTTCTTATATCATCAATATTGACCCCCTTACTGTAAGCTGCTGATGTTGTTGCATGGCAGGTACTGTGCGTTGAGAATGTGCTAATGTCAATTCCACACTCTTCCATAGCTTTTTTGACCCAACGGCTGATTGTACTGGAGCTCACAGCTTTATAGGGCTTTTTAGTTGATATAAACAAATTGGTACAGCCTCGCAGACCTTTTGTTAATTCTAAATAATTAACCACAGCTGTAGCTGGGCATACTCCTAGTCTAGTATTAAAGAAAGGAACAGTTAAAAAAGGTTGGCATCTATTTGGCCCTGAAGTTTTAATTAATTTATCAATCATAATCATTAAACAGTCTTGTTTGATCATTATATTATTTATATTAAATAATGAGATTATTTGTGCCCTTTGACCTGTGGCTAACATTAATAAAGTCACAGCTTTTTTGGTTACAATTTGTAAATTAGTTTGTTGAATGTAATTATTTTCAATATAATTGAGTAAGCATGATACATCCCAAGTATTATTATATTTAGGTTTAGGAGGTCTTAATTTAAAGAAACCTCTGAAGAGTCTTTTGATTTTGTCATCTGTGCCTAAATGTGGTCCTATAATTAAGGCTAAGGCAGATCTAAGGGAGTTTAAACTTCCATAGGAAACGCCCTCCTGAAATCTCCAAGTGAGATATTGAATAACCTCCGTAATGTTGGGCTTGGTAATATTTATATTTTTTGACTCACAATATTTAGACCATGCTACGATTGCAGGCGAGTATTGATCCAATGTACTTTTGGATATTGAGTTCATCATAATTTCCACTGCATTATCATTAATTCCAAGGTCTATGTTTTCCTGATAATATTCCTGCCATCAATGTCAATTTTTGGTGAAGGGGGTGCGACAATCTGTTGCTCTGTCTGTTATTATTTTTTCTATGGTTTTAAGAACCATAGAGAATGGAGGGAAAGCATAGAAAAGATGAAATTGAGACCAATGCAAAGTAAAGGCATCCACTGCCACAGCCCCTGGGTCCGGGTGCCATGATACATAACTATGGCACTTTGTATTGGTCCGTGATGCAAACAAATCAATTGAAGGTTCACCAAACAAGGAAATGATCTTTTTGTAATTTGTATCACTTAGTTCCCATTCTGTATTGCTTATTTCTCTTCTAGATTCAAAATCAGCTATCACATTATCTTTGGTATTTATGTAGGTGGCAAAAAATCCATAAATTTCTAGATTCACACCACTGCCAAAGCATTCTTAGTAATTTTATGTAAGTGGGGATATTGAACTCCTCCTAATCTGTTAATGTATGATACTGCAGTCATTATCAATTCTTAATAAGACTTCACAATTTTTTAAATGTCTGGCAAAACATTGTAACCCAAAGAAAGCAGCAAATAATTCCAAAGAATTAATATGAAGCTGAGCTTCATCCTCAGTCCATCTCCCATGGGCTGTCTGAGAGTCACAAGACACTCCCCACCCTGTGGAGGAGGCATCTGTAAATATTTCTAAATCAAAAATGTTTTTTCTAATAGGATTGCCTGATTTAGCTATGTTTATAGTCCACCATTTGAGATCTTGTATGCTAGCATCATTCAGTTCAGTGTTTATATCATAATTGTTATTGTTATCATTTAGAATAAGATATTTATGTCGCTCAAGTTCTTTAGTATACAGAATACCATACTTAATAGCTGGGCAAACAGATATTAAAGTTCCAATAACTTGAGCTAGAAATCTAACCTTAATATGAGTTTTAGCAATTAATTCTTTTATTAACTTCAAACAATTATTTCTTTTTTCTTCAGTTATGTCCAGAGTCATGTCAATGGTATTGAAAATTAAACCTAGAAACTTACACTGTTGTTTTGGTATTAAATCACATTTTTCTTTGTTAATTATAAATCCTAATTTTTCTAGTATATTTACTATTGACTGCATATTTTCTAAACATTGTATGTAACTATTTCCTATACATAGAAAATCATCTAAATATATAACTGATATAAATCCTTTTTCTCTTAAGTAAGCTATTACTGGTTTCATTATTTTTGTAAATGTTAATGGGGCCGTACACAAGCCAAAAGGTAAAACATTAAATTCATAGTATATTCCTTGAAAAATAAATCTTAAGTATTTCTTACTATCCCTGTTTATGTTGATCATGTAATAAGCATCTTTTAAATCTAGCGTTACAAGAAAATCATTTTTCTGTAAAAGTTTACATACTGTTCGGTAGTCTTCCAACTTGAAATGGTCTGTTTTAACAAAAGCATTTAACTTCTTTAAATTTAAAAATAAAACAGGAAGTTCCATTGGGCTTTTTAACAAGAAAAATTGGTGAGCAAAACTGGTTATCTGTAGGTTGACAAATTTCTATTGCTTTTAAAGAAAGTAACTGTAAGGACTCCAGTTTAGAAAATTTGTCATTCACCGGAGTGTAACTCTGGTGTGGCTTAGTATGAAATGGGATTGTATACCCTACAACCCAATCTAGAATAACAGGATCTGTGGTGATTAGTTTCCAATTACAAAAATTAGATTGAAGTCTGCCCACCTTTTTTTTTTTTTTTTTTTTTTTTTTGGGTGGGAAATCATCAAATGACGTCTCCCGCTCTGGGTGGAGCGGGAGGGCGTGTCAGACTCTTACTGACTAAAACCCACCCGTGTTCCTTCTGTTGCCTGTGCAATGCCAGGGGGCCACGGTATCCCTTTCGGACTAATCCCGCAACCCCGGCAGGCAATGGTCTCATCGGACCCCTTCACTTGCTGACATCTCTTTGAGGCGCGCGTGGAACACAACGCGCCGTCGACCCGGGCCTGGTCCTTACCGGACGGCGAGCTACCCATTGCTCACCGTCCGCAAGCCCGCGCCTACGGTGGCCGGGAATCGGCAATCGATTCCCGACGCCCAGGGCGTCTCCTCCTGCGGCGGCTAGGGGCGTGAGGGCGCGAAATTTGCCTCTCCCTCACGCGTTCCGCCTCCTCCTTTGCGAGCATTACTGCTTCGCAGAAGGAGGTGACGGCCTCCCATGCCCTCTCGCTCCGTACCATGGCCTGGACCAGGGCCGGACGCGAGAGATCCCCGCCACCGATCGCCTCCACGAGGACACGGCGGTGCTCTGCCCAAGCCGGGCATACCTCCACCGTATGCTCCACCGTGTCCTCCGGGCGATCCACGCAGTGATGACACCCGGGCGTTTCCTCCCGCCTTATCCGAAACAGGTACCTCCCGAAACAGCCGTGTCCGGTGAGGACCTGCGTCAGGCGGAAGGTGAGGACGCCGTGGCGCCTCTCCAGCCACTCCTCAAAGAGGGGACTTATCGCCGCAATAGTGGCGTGCCCAGCACTGGGTTGCGACAATCGCACTCTCCATGCCGCCATGAGATCCCGTCGGAGCTCTGTCCGCTGTGCCGCGATTTCTCGCGGCATCGGAGTCAAGCCCCGGCGTTTCGCCTCCTCGCGCCACTCCCAAATATGCGCGAGGACTTTTGCCTCCAGATCCCATGGCGGCAATCCAGCAAGGAGGCTTGCCGCCTCACCGGAGACCGTGCGATATCCCCGGACCAGCCGGGTGGCCATGACCCTCTGGGACGCGTTCAACCTGCGGGCAGGCCGCCGCCTCAACGAACGCGCCCACACCGGTGCCCCGTACAGGGCCATGGACCGCACGATCCCCGCGTATAGCCTCCGGCAGGAGGCGTTTGGACCCCCTAGATTGGGCAGGAGCCGCTTCAATGCAGCCCCGGCCCGCTCCAGTCTGGGAGCCAAACGTCGGAAATGCTCCACGAAGTTCCACCGACTGTCGAGGACGAGTCCCAGGTACTTCATCGTCGACTCGACGCCGATGTGAACCCCTCCTACCGTTATTTGGGAACCCGACGGTGGCGCGTTCCGAGGACCATGAAAACACATGGCCTCGGACTTGTGCAAGGCCACCTCGAGTCCCAACTGCCGGATTCTGGCCACGATTGTCGCAACCCCGTGTGTCGCTAGTTCGGCCGCCGCCTGGTGCGACCTCCCCTGCGCCAGGACCAACGTGTCGTCAGCGTAACAAACGACGCTGACGCCATTGGGGAGGTCTGCGCGCAGCACCCAGTCGTATCCGATGTCCCACAGATGCGGCCCCAGGACCGATCCCTGTGGGACACCGCACGACATCTCTCGCCGGTTCCACTCTCCCTGGTGACCGGGGTAGATGATGGCCCTGTCCGTCAAATAGGCCTCGACCACACGACAGAGGTAGGTCGGCATCCGGTGATACCGGAGTGCCTCCCTGATGCAACTCCAGGGCAGGGTATTGAAGGCGTTGGCGATGTCTAGAGACACCGCCAAGACGACCCCACCCCGAGCCACCGCATCCCCCGTCGTGAGGGCTCGCACGCGCATGATGGCACCCACCGTGGAGCGCCCCCTGCGGAAACCAAACTGGCTCTCCGCCAAATCCGGCCCCACCTGCACCAGCCGCCCGACAAGGCGGTCTGCAATTACTCTTTCAAAGAGCTTGCCCACCTCGTCGAGCAGCACGATGGGCCGGTAAGCGGACGGAGAGTCCGCAGGGCGCCCCGGCTTCTTGATGAGGACCAGAAGTCTGCCCACCTGCGAGTTTATTTGCGACGCTGATGGTTTCTCCTGTCCTCCCACTTTCTGTCCACTGCTGGTGCTCTGGGTGGTGGCCCCCCCCTCTTCTTCACCTCTGTACGAGGAGGGCCCCGCCAGTTTAAAGCTTTGTTATTTTTAAAAGTGTTTGGCCTAGACACCCATGTGTTCTGCCTAGGGGTGAACTTTTTTGTTTCCACTAACTTCAATTCTTGGCCAGATTTTTTCACTGATTTTGCTGTTCTTACTTTTTCAGTGAGGTCTTCACCAAATAGGTATGTCTTTGGTTCCGATTGCAGCAAAAACTCCTTCATTTCTTTATTGATTACGGATAATAGGAGGGATCTACGTCCCCTTGTATCCAGAAATATAGAGTCACATAATAGCCTTGAAGCATCATTTAGTTTTTTAATTACATTAATCTTCTGTCCTTGAGCGTCCCTTAGGCACATTTGAAGGGACGAGCCCAGACATGACAGCGCTGTGGCAATTTGCTGCTGTCGGTTTTCTATAATTTTATCTCGCTTTCTAGATTTCTAGATATTTCGTTAATGGCAGCACTAACCTCTGGGTTTAATATGGGTGGCACCATATTATTTAAATTTGTAAATGGTGGATTTTCGTTTAAAATCTTCTCTTTCTCCTCTTTAGTCAAGCCTTTTTGGAGCATCTTATCCCATCTTTGAGCTATTTGTTTGTGTAGGTCTTCTCCTACTTTCTCTGGTTGAGGATCCACACCTAATATTTCCAAAACCTGATCATCTAATGTCTCTTCCTGAGGCAGTTCTTCTTCCACCATTTCATTTAACAACTCTGTATTTTCATCCTCCACATTTGGTTGAACATCTCTTATCAACTCCGTAGGATCATCTACCAACACTGGAAGAACTTTTTCAACCAACTCCGGAGGGATATTTTCATTATTTTCCTGTATGTCAGGTGAAATTTTTACTGGACTTGTTAAAGTATCTGGAAAAGTATAATACATGCTGTGAAGTTAACAAGCATTGCACCATATAACCATGTAAGTTCCCACAGAACTTCCCTTGAAGGTTATAATAAAGTCAACCATGTGTGTCCCTAAAGAACACCCCGGAGGTTGTTTAGCTCACAACATAGCCTTGAAAACTACGTGCGTCCCCGCAGAACGCCCCAAAGGTCAGGCAAGTCGCTCACAATATAGCCATTAAAAGACCACGTGCATTCCCACAGAATGCCCCAAGGGTCAGGCAAGTCGCTCACAATATAGCCATTAAAAGACCACGTGCATTCCCACAGAATGCCCCAAGGGTCAGGCAAGTCGCTCACAATATAGCCATTAAAAGACCACGTGCATTCCCACAGAATGCCCCAAGGGTCAGGCAAGTCGCTCACAATATGGCCATAATAAACCTTGTGCGCTCCCACAGAACGCCCCAAAAGGTCAGGCAAGTCACCGTGCTCCCACTAGTCATGGTAGAATTTGGAGACCACGTGCAGTTGCACAATACATGCAAAGCGTATGACACAAAATACATGTTTACAGCGTAGCGTTCTTATGCACTAGAGAACAGGGTGTTAGACCCTTGCTTTCAATGCTCCAGGCAGGTGATAGTTGAAAAAACACTCACTAAAGATCTAAAAGAGGACGCGTTAAAAAAGGCGGCCATTTTCCATTCCATTTTCTTACCTTCGTCACTTGAATCGGAATTTAAGTATTTAATCCGTTTTTCAAGTTTCTTGTCACAGTTAATGAAAAAGTTAACTGTGACCTTTTTGTCTTCTCCTCTGACTTCCTTTTACCCATTTTTATGTTGGTTGAGCAGTTTTTTACACAAAAGAACAAAATTTTATAGAGATACGTGACGCCGTTACTAAGACATAAAATCCGAATGAAGATTATTACAGAGGGCAACACACATCCGTACAAGGATGTTCTTTTTTACGTGTCCTTCCAAATTATGTGACGCCACAGACTATAAAGCCGAGACTACACTTGTTTTCTATCATCATCTTCGGACGAGGCAATAACGAGTATAATGAAAGACAATAACAACAACACACACATAACGGAGTGTTATAAACAAAATGGAATTTAATTCTTCCAAATGCTTCGTCATGAGTTTTACTCGAGCACGAAACCCTATCACCTTTATTATAAAATTAATGGCAGCGCTATTACTAGAACAACTGGAATGTAGGATCTGGGTGTCATATTTGACAACAAGCTTACGTTTCATGGTCACATGGCATTGTTAGCAAAAGATTCGTTTAGACGATTAGGTTTCATACTGCGAAATGCTAAGGCACCGGCCACACAGAACAGACGCAAGGCACGGACCCGTCGCAGTCGCGGCGCCCATTTAATCTACTTGCATATAAAATGTATACAGCCGTCGCGACGTAAAACATACAGAAAAGACGGGACGGTGTCACGACGTTATCTCGTCGGCGCCCTATTGGAAAACATATAGAAAGGACAGGGCGCGGGCAGGGCGCGGGCCTGCACGGGCGCAAGCGGGGGAGCGGAAAGGGCGCGGAGGGCAGGTTCTCACAGCGCTCGCCCGCCAAGTGCCAATACATCTTCATCTTCAGAAGAAAACATGTTGTTGTATCATAATCGGACGGTTGAATGCCGGGAAAAGCTTCTAGTGCGCGCCATAAAAAGTCGTGATGGCGCCCTGTCTGCGACGGGTCCGTGTCTTTTCTATATAAGTTAAAAAGTCGTGACGGCGCCCTGTCTGCGACGGGTCCGCGCCCCGCCCTCGTCTTGCGTCTTTTCTGTCTGGCCGTTGGCTAAAGATTTTTGCAACATCAGCGAATTATTGAATTTGAATTTTCTTTTAGGCTGCTTAGGGTATCTCTCTCTCTCGAGGTTAGAAGAAAAAAATTAACAAATTACTAATATGTGTAAGATCCTTCACGGAAAAACAGATGTTCCTGAACTGCATGACGAACTGTCCCATCTTTTTGCTCCGATAAACTATAACCGTGGCAGGAGGCATAGATTGTTCGCCGTGCCTCGGAGTCGAACCGTCGTCCCTCGTACGCCCTCTGTACTCAATGCTCTCTTGGACGCTAAGACTGACTTTGCGTCATGTTTACCGCAAACAAATGTATTTTCTTTCTTTTTTCTTTCAAAGAAATTAGTTCCAATATAGGTATACTCGTATTTGTCGAATCAATAGAAATTTTGTATTTATCTGAGGGCCTCAGAAACTGGGTATCGTTAATTCCTCTGTATTGTAATAAAAAAATGGATTTAAAGTAATTTACTAGTTCGGCTGGATCAGATCAATAAAATAGGCACATACTTTGTTGCAGCGGCCGGCGAACGCTACTTCCAAGTTGGTTGCAGTTACTTGGCTATTTTTGCTACACCTTACACCATGGATACCCTACATTAATAATATGGCCAAACGTCGACTAACATAATATTATCATTAAACGTTGACGTTTTACGATATGGCCCATGTTAGCTGACCATTTCATGAAATGATCAATTCTAAGATCTTTCCACGACACCGACAGATACACACATCGAGAGTCTAGTGTTATGTTATCTTCGAAACTATGTATTTTTGGAACACTTATTAACTTTTTGTATTATTTTTATTTAAAGCATATAATTTTAAGAGTTATGGGTTGATATGGGTTGGTATGATGAACTTGTCGTATACAAACAGACAGACACACACACACTGCAGACTGGCAGACTGTATTAATTTTTACGTAACATCATCAACTGTAATTTAGGAAGTTTGTTCTCTTGCTACAATGAAAAAAGTTCTGCGGGTTAATTACGTAGCACACTAACCCATCATCCATCTCGACTTAACCCACTGCTGGGCATAGGCCTCTTTTTTCTTGTGCCAATCTCCACGCTTCTGTGCCTGCCTCAACCCGGTTTCACGATGGTAAAAATATTGTCCGCCCCTCTCGCCGCCGCCGGGACGACCGAAACTTCGTCTTCCAGTCCTTGGACGCCAATCGGTCACTGCTTTAGGCTTCCTGTACAAAGTCAAAGTCAAATAATTTATTTAAATTAGGCCCAAAAACGGCACTTTTGAACGTCAAACTTTACAAAAAATAATAATAACTGATTCTAGTCGCCCATTCCAAAAGGTAGTTTTCGTAGGGAGAAGAATGGGCAAGAAACATACATGACACCGAAGTCTCACCGGGCGCCGGATCGCATGTTTGTTTATACGAATCAATGTCGCCCATGCGCCTCATCATCCCGCTGCACCGGCGCCACGTAGATTTTACACTCATTCTGAGATGTTATGATATTTTTTTATCTTGCGGCTCCGGTTTCATATACAGGAAGCCTTACTCCACCTGTCATCACAGTGCCTTGCCAGGTGTCCTGGATGCGGTATAATAAGTCTTATGCCAAGCAAGGAACGCTCCATGGCTCTCTGTGGAACTCTCACCCTGTAAGCCTCCTGCGCGAGAGTCAACGTCTCAGCACCATACGTCATGGTGGGCAGAACACACTGGCTATAGAGGCGGGACTTCAGACATTGTGGAATTTTGGCTAATTCTTCACAAGCTGTATTCTTCTCGACATCTCTGTTTGTTGATTCTCTTTGCAAAATGAAAGAATATGGCCACGATATACATACTGGTCAACCATCGGCAACGTTTCATTTCCGACTTTAACATAAGGAATTGAATTGCTGAAGATGTTGGCCATATTATAAGATTAGATACAATATGTTCTACAAAGGTACATACGGATTGCATAACACTCGTTAGGTACACTGATTGTTAGGAACCGTATAAATAAATACCATAGGTATCTACTCGTATGTTCCAGAAAGTGAATTTGCGAAAAAAAGAAGCGTCTCTTTAATAGGTACTTACCTTTTCATTTTTGTATGAAACTGCAATTTTTTTTTCTGATATGTTAGAGTTAGTGCCACCCACTGTAAAAGTAGTTTATAGTATAAATGAGTGCTTTCACCCCTTGAACGTTTTCCAATTAATTCAAAGTCAATTAAATAAGTTAATTAATTAAATACTAGCTGTAACCCGCGGTTTCTCTCGCATCCTGAGTAAACTACTGTAATGTATCCGAAAAAAAAAACAAAGGTATCTTGTATATTGTTCCGGGATATACTCAACTTGTGTGCCAATTTATTCCCGAATTTAAACAGCTAATTTGTGTATCACACATCCAATTTTTTTTGTCTTGTAGTTATTTCATGTATTTTTGTCAATAGATCTGGGGAGGTACCAGGTATTCCTCTGAAAGTAAAGAACAAATTGTGCTACGTAAACTTCAAAGATGAGAGGAGCCATGTGAACAAGACGACTGATTTGAAGATGATATACTTTGTGACACCTACATACCCACGGCCAGAACAAGTGCCGGAATTAACGCGGCTTGCACACACACTGATGCACGTCCCCCGCCTACACTGGATCATAGCTGATGACCAGCCGGGTTGCTCGGATATAGTATATGATATACTAAGGTAAGATTAATAGTATACTAGCTGAGCAGACGATGAGTAATTTCTCCGCGACGATAGAACTTAGACCGCGATCATTCGCAAACAAAATGTCCGCCGTCAGCTGAGCGCTTAAGTGGATTCATATTTAATTACTTTCTATTTTTCCCGCTTTAGTAAAGATTTCCTGAATGACAAAATAATAGATGGAATTGAAGGAAAAATTACGAAAAATGAATCCAAGCAGATAGCGCGAGACAGCTGACTTCTTCATGCATCTGTGAGCAAGGTCGCGTCGCGGTGTGAACTTACCCTTATGGGCAATGATTAACTTAGTAATTACCAGTCCTAATCGGAATTAATTTTGGGGTTTATGAACGCGGAACAAAATCCTAGATTTTGTTATAAATTGTTTTTTTTTTTCTTTAGACAAAGTTTATTGTTATTTTACTTTCCCGGTTCCAAATATCAAGCTTCTATGAAAGAAGTTTTAAGATCTTCAAGACCTAAACATACATGTAGTACGTACAGTCACAGCCAAAATATGTTCGTCACTAGTTTCCGGGCTAGTTTTGTCTGCTCATTGCTCGATAAAAATTTCTTTATTCGATTCAAAATTAGGTATACATTGCGCCGTAATGTCAATACCGCAGAATGACCCTGACCCAATACGAAATCAGAACGAATTAAAAATGTGACACTGAAAGACTATGCTACGGCTCCAATTACACTATTATATTATAATATATTTATCATACAAATATGATTTCATATCTGTAAAGTTTTATGATCATAGTTAAATAACAGATGCTGTTCTAAATTTTTACAAATTACACTTATATGATCATATCTATGATCATAGACAATATGATCACAGATTTCATATAAAAATGACTCGTACATCTCTGATCTTCTATGATAGTCTAATAGGGCTCTTGACACTAAATCGAAAGATATATTTATATTTCATGAAATGGCCAAAAGTTTTTAGTTTTATGACAACTCAATGTCGAGTTGACATAAACCTAAAACTTTTGGCCATTTATGTTTGGTATTTTGATCTTTGTTATGAATTTATTAAATATAGTTTTCTATGCAACAATATTTTCAGTGTCATAGCTTCAAAACGTATTAGGTGCTCTGACTTGATAAAGGAATGAATTTTAAAATTGACGATGATTAAAATACTTGACTGTACACCACATCCATTATTATTTTTACATAAAGTTTGATCTCATTCTAGGCGATCAGGTCTACCCTACACACACATATCAAGCCCAAAGCCGTATACCTATAAAGAAAGTAATTTCCCTCGAGGAGTGTCGAACAGACGAGCGTCGCTGGAGTGGCTCAGGGAAAACGTACACGAAGGAGTCCTATACTTCGGCGATGATGACAACACCGTTGACCTTCAACTCTTCGATGAGATAAGGAATACGAAGAAAGTTTCCATGTTCCCAGTTGGCCTCATCGGAAGTTATGGAGTATCCACACCGATCGTCAAAGACGGAAAGGTATTCAAAAAAATATTTTACTATTAGCTGTTGCCCGCCACTTCGTCTGCAATCCAGGATGAAAAGAAGCACATGTCTTTCTCCAGGTCATGTTCTACCTATGTGCCAAATTTCATTCAAATGCGTTCAGTCGTTTTAGCGTGAAAGCGTAACAAGCAAACTCATTTTCGCATTAAAAATTTAGTTAGAATTTGTGAAGGTGTATAGCTGTGCTCATGTGTAAGAGTACTATAGTATTAGGTCCCCCTATGAGATTGGCGTTTTGTATGGAGAATTTTAAAGAAGTTGCATTTTTCATACTAACATTTTCTTAATACTATTTTTTTTAACTTTTATAGGTTTACTATAATAATGTCATGAATTATAAATGTCCAATACGAAAAATGTATATGATAATATGTCCAGCACGTAGTAGGTACTTATTAATTTAGCAAACAAATGGCATTTATATATTTTTCCTGTGTACTCTAGAGAAACTGGGTGCTTTATTGACATCCCTGTTTTTAGGGTTTATTACTAAGGCTCCACAGTCCATTCTACCATACCTAAAAACATGAAATTAATCCGGGTCCCACAATCACCCGGATTCATTTCATGTTTAGGTATATTTTTTATGGTAGGTAGTAAAAAAATCCAAATGTGTACGGAACCTCTTTGTGAACAATTCTGACTCGTTACTGACTATAGTTACTTCCCTAAATATTTAATTTATTGGAAATGATTTTTGGACGTTATTATGATTAGGACATTTTTATTTTTGGGCATTTTATTTTTGTGTCATTTTTATTTTTAGTCATTTTTATTTTTGGTCATTTTTAGTTTTGGTCAATTTTTATTTTTGGACATTATTATAGTAACCCCTTTTATGCACTAATGTTTAAAAACTAAGATAACGTATGCCACTTAGATTAAGCGACAAAAATAAGTTTTGGTTAAGTTTTAAAACAAATAGTGGTCATTTCTGCTAACAAAAAGTGCAATATTTTGGGTTAATTTATTATAAAAACCTGCTGAGCGTGAGGGTGTCAAGCAAATTGTTAGAGGGTTTTAGTCTCATGCGGATTTGCTGTCACATACGGGATTGACCCGGATGCGTAAATCAAAAACAGTAACAGCTCAGTGTCTGGTTGTATCCAGTTAACAGCAACAAGCTTCGATAAACCACATGTCGAGTGATATACTATCAAAACCCGCCATGGCTTTCACTAAACTTCCACTAATTAATTGGAAATTATTAAATCTGCAACCCGGATTATCACGGATTTTCGGTGTAGTCATCATGAAAAATTTACACTGTAGTACACTATAAACAGCTGGCGAAATATGAGTAATAAAACAGTGGCGATGAGGTTATCACATTCAATAGTCCGGACACTTGAATCGGGCTCTGCATATTTTTGAATAAAAGCCAAAAACTTTTTTTTTATAAATTGTGTTTCTGACTCTAGTCACTATCATTTCTGTTTGTCGTTGTTCCATTTTTAAAATCGGAATACAAAAAAAACTCTTCAAATAAGCCCAACCGCCCGGTTGGCTGCGGCGGCGGGCGGCGGCGGCGGCGGCCTGAAATACAAGCTTCGGCTTAGCTTAGGCACCAGTCACCCCACAATATTTTTCTTTGAGAACTTGATTGGACAGAATCTTGTTAATATTTTTTAAGGATAATGTGATGAGAAAAAATAAATCGGCCATGTGCGAGTCAGACTCGCGCTCGAAGGGTTCCGTACCAATATCTATAAAAACGGCAAAAAAATAATGTCTGTTATATGGAGCCCCCTTAAATATTTATTTTATTCTGTTTTTAGTATTGGGTTGTTATAGCGGCAATAGAAATACATCATCTGCGAAAATTTCAACTGTCTAACTGTCACGGCTCATGAGATACAGCCTGTTGACAGACGGACAGCGGAGTCTTAGTAATAGGGTCCCGTTTCACCCTTTGGGTATGGAACCCTAAAAAAGTATCATATTATGAAATCTTGGCCCACAAACTCAGCATAATTATGGCATCACATAACATTTAGGCGCAGAATGTCCAATTCGAAAAATGTCCCGCGGTCGTAGTGTCCAATTCGAAAAATGTCCAGCGGTCGCAGTTTCCAGTTCGCAGAATGTCCAATTCTACGAACTGGACACATTGATTCACTTTGCGACACATTGACGAATGTATCGGTCGCTATTTAGTGGTGGCAGCCGTGGTCTCGTCACAACCTCAAGGCCAGTTTGTCCTTCGTTGGAAATTCCGTCCATGACCCACCGCCATAACTCACCTGATCTTTAATGCAACATGACTGAAAACGTTCTTTCTTCGGTAGATTTTTCTATAAAATGTTGGTTTCATCAGTCCCCCTATTCGGCCCCTTTCATATATCATCAGAAGTTTCAATGACTTGTTCCACAGTTACGATCTTGATGTTTTCGATGGTAAATTGTGTATATTTAAGAAAAATATCTTTAAGAAAATGTAAAGTTTTATTATTAAAAAAAACCCAGCATTTGTAAGCTACAACCAAGTACCTACTAATTATTTTTTTGTATTATTTGATGCATTTTTTTTTGTATAATCGCTAATTTATAGTGGCGTGCTTTCCTATTATTTAGATACATACAAGATCTATCATGAGAGATGTATGTGTTTAAGTAGTTGATAAGCCTTTATTTAAATAAACTAGCTTCAGCCAGTGGCTTCACCTGTGTGATATTTTATGAATTACTAGCTTATGCCCGCGGATTCACCCGCTTAAAGGTTGGAAAATATCCCATAGTTCAGAGTATCTTTGTCCTAAGTCTTAACCCAGGTCATGGCCTATCCATTAGCAATGGGATTAGCCAATTCATCTAAATCCGTTCAGCCATTACGGCATGAAAAGGTAACAGGAAGATAATAAATCTTTTTAAGGATTCCGTACCTAAAAATTAAACCCATAAAGGATGACTTCGTTGTCTGTCAAGAACCTTTTTCTCAGGAACGCGTAGACGCATCAAGTTGAAATAGATATCAAAAATTTAAATCTACCTACGGTCCCTTGCAACAAAAATCAAACTTCCAAGTCAACGCAGTAAAAAAAGGCCATTTATGCACATTTTGACATTCGCAAATAAACCAAAGCATATTGGTACTTCCCGTTGGCCCAGCAGCATGAAGTTCGGCGTGAAGCAAGATCATATGAACTGTAAAGTAAAGCATTTTATTAAATTCAATTATGGCACTTCTAAAAACATAATAAAATTAAAATTATTCACATTACTATAAAAGAAGAGTCATTGGGCATCAAAAAATTCGTCCGCATCGCTGTCAGCGGGAAAAGTGTCCAAAAGGCTGGCAGCATTGCCACGTTGGATGGCAATACTGATTCTTTGTCCTAAGAATTGGTAACTGTAAAGTTAAGTGTGTTTTTCAATCTGTCTGTGTCTTAAAGTAACATTTAGTCTGTATTTAATTCAAATCGGTACTCTCTACTCAAGTTTTTTTTCAATTGAAAACTTATGTTTTGTCCTTCAATCCGGATTTGGAAATTCGGACAGCCAAGCAAGCACAGCTTTGAGATGGAACCCTCAGGGTGCAAGTTGTACTCACACCTGTCCAGTTAAAACCCTCAGGGTGCAAGTTGTACTCACACCTATCCAGTTAAAAAAAAAAAAAAACAGGTTTTTATGATTCTAAATGCCATATAATACTAATTATGCATTTGATTATTTTTATTACCATTAATTTGTAATACCTACTCTGCACCGCCATTGACCACGTAATACTCGTATCTACACATTAGAAAGGTTATTTTATGACTTTAAATTATAATAACTTTTGTCAGAGTGGGCCGATTTGAATGAAATAAAGAGTAAACGTTAATTCAAGATACGAACTATGACTATATTTCTAATCACTTAAATCTCTTGAAAAGAAGACAAAAAAAATATAATATTACATATATGAATTTTAAAATCCATTATTTTACCCCTTTTGGGGATGGTTTTACAAAAACGCTGAAATGCGTAATTCTTTATTTCTTACCAAAAGCTTTTTGAATTTTCTTACCCTAACTTAAAAAATGCTGGTTTTCCCATATAAACTTTCATCTCCTACATCACCCCTTTTAGGATTATTTTTGAGACAAAAAGTACCCTATGTCCTTCTCCAGGATCTATCACATTGCCAAATTTTATCGAAGTCCGTTCACGCGGAACTAACGCGGCAGAAACAGCTCGCAATATCAATGTTGCGTTTGGAGACCGAACTGCTAATCAACGCACCGTGCGATTTTGGTTCAAACGCTTTCGTGATGGAAACTTTGATTTGAAGAACGTACCACGTGGAAGACCGCCCACACAGGTGAATAACAATGAATTGAAAGAGATGGTGGAAGCTGATCCGAGCCAAACTACTCAGGAATTAGCGGCATTGTTTAACGTTTCCTTACCAACAATATTGACTCATTTGGGTCAAATCAATAAAATAAAAAAATATGAGAAATGGGTGCCTTATGATTTGACTGATATGCAGAAAGAAACGCGTGTTGAAGCTTGTGTTGCCTTGTTGAATCGATACAGAAATGAAGAAATATTGGATCAAATTGTGACATTTGATGAAAAGTGGATTATTTACGATAACCGTAAGCGAAAAATGATATGGCTGACCCCAGGTCAAACGCCGCAACAGTGTCCTAAAGCAAAGCGTACCAATAAAAAGGTAATGGTAACTGTTTGGTGGTATCAGCATGGTGTTATTTACTATAGCTTTCTCCGATCTGGTCAAGCAATAACGTTTTAACTCTACAGGAACTGCCATTAGAAACCATTCGTCACCCTCCGTATTCGCCAGACCTTGCTCCAGCGGACTACCATTTTTTTCGTAATTTGGACCATTTTCTACGTGATACAAAGTTTTCTTCTCAGGAGGCAGTACAAAATGCTTTAACACAGTTTGTCGAATCTAGATCACGAGAGTTCTATCGCAAAGGCATAGATGACCTTCCTATTAGATGGCAGCAATGTATAGATATTAATGGTAATTATTTTGAATGAATGAATATGTTATGTCTGATCCATGCGTCATGTCAGTTGGGACTGGTCATCTCTTAGCTGCCATGGCTTATTTTAATTTATTTTAAGTTTTTGAATGATTCTTTTTTTTTTCTTCTTTTTATTACGGACGCTTTTACGAACGTGCAAGTCTTTTTTTTTTTTTTTTTGGCTTTGCACTGTTTGTGCATTTAGCCAATGTCAAGTTAAATTTCGGAGCAAAAGTTTCCCGCGCATTTTTTTTTTTGTGTCTTCTACATGCATAATTTCAAAATGAATGATGTAACCAATATTTTGTATCAATTTTTTTATTATTTAAAAGAGTGTCCGTGGAGTTTCTTGCCCGTTCTTCTCCATAGGTACCTACTACGCTTTGGAATGGGCAACTAGCTTCATATTTTTGACTGACCGACCCCTTGACAATTCAAAAGTGCCTGTAAATGGTTTAATTGAAATAAATGCTTTGAGTTTGAGTTAAATTAAAAAAAAATAACGAATTTCAATTGTTCTGTACAAATCGGCAATTTCATACTTTAACCCCTAATAATTAATCCGAAAAATAAATCATATTCATCCAACGAAATAAATAGCGTGATAATTGCCACGCAATAAACCGCCCTTGATAATTTAGTTTACTGACCAGTAAAAGTGGCTAGGGTGCGCACGCGACTGCGATATGTAAAAAAATGTTGCAATGTTGTTAAAATTAAAAACAAAATAAGTTCCAGTAGAATGTTAATTGTCATTTGTTCATTAATAAATTAAATTTAATGTGATAACCTAATTGCCACTCTGTATGCTACACCATTTTCGCTGATGATAAAAATGTAGGTTAATCTGTGCATATTTTAAATAAGTAGGTAGGTATATATCTACTTATTTTAAATATGCAAATATAGCCTTGTAATCATTAACAAGCCTTGTGTAAAGTGACACTATAGGCTCAATTAACATAGCCACGGAACGGAATGGAAGCTAGTTTTTGTAACGATATTCAACATACGAGTAGCAAAATGAAATTTATGTCAAGTACCTATGTAACGAACAAAAAATAAACCGGCCAAGTGCGTGTCGGACCACGCACATTGAAGGGTTCCCTATTTGGGATTAATTTATCCCAATAAAAAATTTAACATCGTATCGATCGTCGATTATTACTCCTTAACCTGTAAAGCCTACTTAGCTGTGACTTCGTTACTATTGCTGTGATTTTTTTCACAAATCCCAGTACAACCATTTAGCTGGCGGGGGGGGGCACTGACTAACAATAACTAGCACTTTAAAGCTTAATATTTCGCAAACGGATCCCAGAATTGAAAAATGGTTTCCCACTAACAACATTTTTGAACGACACCCCACACCATGGGATGGACCAGAAAGAAAAAAACATTCCCGCTTTACGTGTAGGGGAGGTACCCAATTTTTTTTTTTTTTTTTTACGACTTTGTTGGTGTAATTAATAAAAACCCATGCCGTTGCACATGGTGAAACCATTAATTAAGGGATCCATTGTTTACTACGGAACCCCAAAAATCGCTTCCATTCCGTTCCGCGGCAATGTAAATTGAGCCATAGAGTAATAAGTAATAACGTTTATTTGGACCAAATAATATAGCCTAATACAGAAATGTTACCAAGTATTAGAGTCTGTTTAATTGAAATAACTCAAAATTTCAGACACCCCATTATCATAATATTCCCCATACATCTCATCAGATTTTTATTGAAATTTATTGAAACTACCTGCGCCCTGCAGTTTCACCCGCCTCTCAATCCCGGTGGAATTTAGGGATAAAAAGTATCCTATGTCCTAACCCAGGTCATGGTCTACCCATGTGCCATATTTCATTCAAATTCGTTCAGCCGTTTTAGCGTGAAAGCGTAACAAACATTCAAGCTTACTTTCGCGAAGATTTTTTTTTTGTAAAAACCCACTGTAAAAGTAATAAATAATATTTATTACTTTTACAGTGTGTTAGTTTAATACATAAATATAAAACAATTTAAAATTTATAAAGCTTATTCGAAGTGGTCTCCATTGGCTGCAATACAGTCCTTTAAACCTTATATGGGTAACAACCGGCCCGCGGGCCGGATCCGGCCCGCTGCGCTGTAACATATGATCCCCCCGCGAGATATTTTGAAAAAACCCTATCAAAAAAATATTTCATTAGGTACTTATAATCACGGGAGTGACAGTGCCGCCTAACTCTTTAATAATCGCCGCCACTCGGCTTGCTCGATCAAATTCTTTGAGGTTTGCCGCATCACGGGCGACACATCAAAAAATTTATTGCTTCTCAAATATTCTAAACTAGTTTATTCCAGATTATTCCATCATTTTGCCTATATAAGCGGGGGGATGACCCGAACGTTAGTTCCCCCCCGACCCTTACTCGCAGAAGCGCCAGCCTGCGTTATGCTGAGAAATGTAGATTTAAATTCCCCGCTTAATAATATAAATTTGATCCAGCCTGTCCCATCTTGCTGTCCTCCCCTCAGCGACGCCCTAAGCCGAGGTCCGTACCCCGCATGGGGGTGCCCTTAGCGAGCGTTCGCCTAATATAACTTCGAATAGATAATGCCCCTGGCTGGAGGCTTTGAGTGTAGTAGCTTAAGGCAGCCACAGGACAGTCCGGTTAAGCAGTAACTACCTTAGTGGTATATAGGTGAGATGCCCTAGTTAAAAAAAAAAAAAAAAAACCGAACGATAGTTTATTAGTATTCATGGCCAGACTAAGTATAGTCTGGATGGCAACTTGGCAAGTCAGTATTAATTTTCATAAATTAGTTTTTAAAAATGATTTTTGTAATTATTTTTTTACTTTTTCTAGTCGGTAGGGCTTATTCAATAGCACCTTTTTTGCTACAACATAACCAACATTTAAATTAAGTGTAGGTAACTAAGTGAGTTCCTAATCTCAGAGTAGTCAGATAGGAAACACCGAACTCATCTAGTTTCAAAACATTTATTTTTGACGTTTAAAATTATTTTTGTAAGTAATTTATAGAAGTAAATAACATTTAACATTTGTAGATACACAGCCCGTTGCAGAAACGAAGTTTAACTTTTAAAGCTGTCATTACATACTAATCTTCCATTATCTTGATTTCACTTGTTGCAGAAGGCAAAATTAGACTCGATTTTAGTTCTTTGATGAAATTAATGAAATCATTAGCGTTATTGATCCATTACGTAATGGAGCATTAATGTTTGTCGTTGTGCAACTGGGTGCAGACTATTAATATTATAGAGGAACATTATGTACTGTGTTCGCGTTTTAGTTTCCAAACATGTCCATAAATATGAGGTTGCGTGTTGTATTTTTCAATAGCACCTACTAGTCACTAACTTACACAGCCATATAGTTGGTTGTTTTTAGTGGAAATAACATGAATTGGAAAATTGTATTATTAGCTAATGCCCATTTTATGAAATTCCAGGTGGTGGCATTCTTCGACTCCTGGCCGGGCTCCCGAAAATTCCCCGTGGACATGGCTGGCTTCGCCGTCAACATTGAGTTCTTGAAGCCCTCCGCCTCAATGCCGTACATCGCGGGACACGAAGAAGACAGGTTCTTAGTTAGCTTAGGATTAAAACTAGACGAAATAGAACCTCTTGCTGCCAATTGCTCAAAGGTGCTAGTCTGGCATACGAAAACAGCTAAATATAAGAAGCCATCTCTAAAAATTAATCTAGAGAAATTCGACAACTCCCCAAAATACGAAAACTTTATCAGTTTACTTAAAGATACGTCTAGGTTAGGCATGGCGTTCCTCAGTTCAAATAATGGAACAAAGACATACGTAATACGGAATCGTAAGCAATATGAAACTTCGAGTGGTCTACTGTAGGTACTTAGCTGGAGGGCAAATCAGTTTGCATAAGATTAAGTTTTCCCTGAAAAGTTCTCAATTTGTAGTCGACCTTTTAATTGCGATACCACTTTTGACAACAATTACCCACTTTAATTGAAGATTTACGAAGGTTGAAACTAGAGTGCGCGCCACGAAAGAAGGCCCGCAGAAAATTGTGGAACTATTTTTTTTAAATGCACATAGACACGCGTTACATAGACTTCAGTGGTGGCTCGGACTTTAACTGTCACATAGTCTTTGTCGTTTTATGACGTGCAAGTGACATTCAACCTTAGGGTGACAAAGCAATTACGAGGACTACTATACTTAATCTTAATATTAGGATCTTAATGCGTTAGTTACGTAACCCAAATTGCAAAAAAAGACGTACGTGCCGAAGCAGTTCAGAAAACGAGAAAATAAAAATAATATTATGCTCAGGATAAATTATATTGTTCCGAATCCAAACATATTTATCTAAAGGGTAGAAAATAAATTAGTAAACGATATTTGTATATTCCGTTTATCTCTTAAACTGTGCCTCAAAATTATATCAAATTAACATGTGCTGAATTTGTTGTAATTAATTAGGTATTAAATTTTTTCTTCGCTTATTGAGACACAGACGGACATAGATAGAGACATGAGGAAATTATAAGGGTTTCGTTTTTGCCATTTGGCTACAGAACCCTAAAAGTATTTTTTCATCGATGATGGCAGTTTCGAATAATACTATCTACTGACCCCGTGCCCTCCACTAGTCGGAGGGGCGGGGAACGTGATCTATATCGTTCAGCATGTCGATTCCCGTAACCACTTCACCGTGAAAACATGTGAAGTGAGCGTGGAGTGAGCTGTCAGTGTCATCTCACCCTGTTGGAATGACAACTCACTTCACCTAAGTTTTCACGGTGAGATGGTTACAGAATAGCACTGCAGTTCTATAAACCGATCTTATTTTAAGTGATGCTTGCACTGTGCCATAGGCCACAGACTCTGAAAAGAGGTCTCGAAGTTATTTTAGATAGTAAATAACTACATTAATTACGTTAAGATGTCAAAAAAATTGATTTCACCTTGGTTGGACAAAACCGTATTGCCATATTATCTATTTAAGACCTGATTTATTTATTTTTAGGAACGTTTATAGTTTAATACGTACCAATTCACGTAACAAAAAAAAAACGCTTACTATTGCTACAAACTAGTTTCCACGTAATACAAATGTCTGTGAACCTAAAGTCAACTAAACAAACGTTTACTCCGTATCGACCTATGAGTCGTGCAGCTACAGTTAGCCCGGTTAAGTAATAGATAATTGCCGTAACCTACTTTTCGCCTCAAGGCATTAGGTTGAAATTAATAATTCGTTTTATGTTATGTCGTATCGGCTGAAAACTGGCACAATCATCATAATATGTACTAGATACTGGGAAAATAGAAACTTGGACACTTTGCAAATCTCGTGTTTCTTTCTAGTAGGATTCGCTCCCCGGAATTGACTCGGCTACCACAATCACCGAAAACTGGACCTGGCAACATATTATAACGCGTCAGCTTGTACGAGATTAGGATGAAAATTCAAATTCAAATAATTTATTTCAGACATGCGTCCATAGTGTTAGTATACAAGATAACTTAAAGACTATTGTTTTTAAACATGAAAAAGAATTAAGTTAGTATACAAAATAACTTAAAGACTAAGTGTTAGTAATAATAAAAATAAATTAAAAACGCTAATTGGTGTGGATTCTCACCCAGTGGCGCAGCAGAGGGGAGTCCCACCGATCTGAAAACACGCTCAGGAGACTGTTGGTGGCGGTGCGCAGCCGGCCATTCATGGAGGCGAAATTCATTATTAATATTCTAGTTCACTAGTTAGCGATATTTCATATTTCCATGCAGTAATATTGCCGAATTAATCCAAACAACATCGCAAGTAGCTGTCAAATATTTACCATATTTGACAGCTGTTTGCGATGTTGCCAACTTTTTGGATGAACGCTCATAAAGATGTCGATGTTTTTCTGCACTTCTTTGCATAATATGTTTATCCTGAAATGTAGTGTAATGTACATTATTTTCTTTTGTATTCTAAACTGCTACGGTTTGTGAACAAAAAACAGATTCAAGATATCGTAAATTGGTACAATAACATGCGGTTGTGTTATCAAAATTTTAATCGATGATCTCATGAAAATAGACAACCCACCGACCGACTGCAGAATGGCCTTAGGGCCTAGACTAAGTGACATTCTATCAGCGATGACGGTCACGGAAAAGTATAGAAATGACATAAGGTACCGAATAGCTTATGTCAAAACTGTTCTTTCTTTTCATTTCTTCGATCTTAAAACTAACCAGGTTTTAGTTTTAAACTTTTTCATAAATATTATGTTTTTAACCGACTGCGAGAAGGTTTTTTTTTTTTGATATGTGTAAATTCAAATGTTTTATTATATTTGTTGTATTTATTTTTATTTTAATACCATGCATATCTATATACAAATACGAAATTGTTTGAAAGCGATTGTCACTTGTCTAGCTCTAGAGGCCCTCTGGATAGCTGTATGTTTCAGTTCAAGAGAAGGAAATCTCAAACTAATTTATATGTATGGTCCGTTCGAAAAGTATGTGATGAAAGTGAAAACAAATGGATCAGTAAACGTACGAGGGGGCGTTTTTAAGTTCGCGGAATGGAGGGTGAGAAGTGAAAAAAAAAAAACTAAATTATTTTACTTTTTCAATATATTCACCTGCTACCCTTATACATTTTTCAGATCTTTCAATTAGCTTATGTATACCTTCATAAAAAAATGTTTTGTCTTTTAAGTCTTTTTTTTAGATTTTAAACTTCTTGGGTGGTGGTGTGCCTTTTTTGTGCCACTGCATAGAGTCCAGGTTCATAATGATGAACCCAAGTTTCATCTCCAGTAACAATTCGACTTGATAGTCCATCCTTATCTTCCGTTACAGAGGTCCAAAAACGTACGAGAACACTCCACGCGGTGTTGTTTTTGAGGCGGCGTGAGCATTCTTGGCACCCATCTTTCACTGACCTTTGTCATGCCAAGATGATCGTGTAGAATTTTGAAAATTGTCGTATCCGATACTCCAACCATTTCTGCAAGCTGTTTCTTCTTTAGTCTGGCATCTTCCAATATGATTTTTTCGACTTTTTTAATGGTTTCCGGAGTAGTCACCTCGATCGACCGTTCGAGCCGTGGGTCGTCTTCAAGTGAGGTCCTGCCTTGTTTAAAGAGACTGTGCCACTTGTAAACCATGGTTTTACCCGGGCAAGAGTCCCCATAAACGGATTCCATCTCTTCCAGTATATTTTGAACTGACTTTCCTTGCTTGGTAAGGAACTTTATTACGGCACGGTACTCGATTTTTTCCATAATTCACATTTTCTTCCCGATTGAGTTGTTTGCTTGACGATAGTTCAAAGACTAATGATCCAATTAAGATAAAACCTGGTATTTATACTAATATTGAGTGGCTGAAGTTGTGGCCATCCCGATAATGACCTATTGTTATCCCCTCCCCCCCATTCCGCGAACTTAAAAACGCACCCTCGTACCTGTGGAGGCCAATTTGTAGTGCCACTTACAAATTGGGCGCTTTGATTTCATTATTTGAATACTTAAACCCGAAATTCTAATTATAAATCACTTTAAAGATTTGACAATTGAGCTTAACTTTATATCCTCAATTATAGTCAATGATTATACAATTACAATTTAATAATGTTCTTCAAACAATAATCGTTGGATAAGGTGGTGAGAAATAAAGTTGAAACCTTCTAAATACAGATGAATGTGTTACTCATAACCTTTAGTGAGTGATTGTGTAAGAATTTAATCTGAACAGGTTTTGTTTACACTTTCACCTAATACTTTTGGAACAGACAATAGCACGACTCCAAAAACAGTTATAACTGGCATAGATCTGACACTAATTTACTATTTATGAGATTTGTTAAGGCGAAAACGCTGGGGCAGCCCGTGAAATTCAAATTTCTAACTTTTTTTTCAATTTGGGCCAGTATCAGGTTGTGTTTTGATCAAAATATGATTCGCGACCGTACCAGATATGTATTTTACAGAATAATAATAATAAGAATCATCAATTTAACTCTCTAAGTTTGAAATGTCATGATTTCATGTCATAGTTATTCAACAGGGTAACTTGAACTTATAGAGTTCTATTAATTATATTAATTTTGTAAATACATCTTATTTTGATCAACATACTGTAAATAAACTAACTGTAAATTGCGAAAAATGCAAGAAAATTTCATTTCAAGGGCTATCTTAGCGCATCCCCCTTATGTACTAGTATTACTACGACCAATCTCGATCGGTAGCTTATCTTGAGACAGATTTATGTTACCGTAATCTGACCAAAAAACTGCACTTATATCTCATTGACATATTTAAATGGGAATGTAAATAACACGTTCTTTACCATGTTTGTTGCAAATTTAGTAGTGGTCTACATAATAATTCGTGATTAATAAATTAGCTAAATGAACAAAGTAAGAACTAAATATAAAAATAATATAATTAAGTGTAGGGTTAAAATCCAGTGTGATCTTAGATAGACAAAATAAATTATTCATAATTAGGTCAAGCGAAAGATTTTCACAAGGTTGTAGATTGTAATCCAGCAATAAGAAATACGGTGATTTTCGGCGATTTATTTTACATTGTTTTAGTATTAGCATTTTTCATAGATGTGCAATAGTATAATTTTACATTATATGTAAATATTCAATGGGTGTCAAAAACGATTTGTAATCCAGTTAACTATTTAATTACATTAGCACGGTGTGCTAATAATGGTTATTTTACGTGAAATAAAAACTTAAATTTTTACCTTCAATTGTATAGAACAGTCAGTCAGAATACGTATTTCGTTAATTTGGTTATTAACGTTAACGTTTTGAATTCTAATAATAATGTAGTAATACATATTGTATTGATTATTTTCTAACAAAACAGAGCAATAAAATGTGTATAATTTAGTCTATCTTATAAGATGAAACTCTTTTTTGTATAAAGGAGAAGAGAATGCTACTTAACTGTTTGAACAAAAATGACGCCACAGCGATTGTCAAGACTTCCCATAAAAACCAAGCGTTTTCTCCTAACCAACTGGTAGGGATCTCGCGCACTAGACGGCCACGGCCACGACCGCGACCAGGCAGATACGAATCGCGCACTTGGTCGCAACGGCCAACTAGCCCCCCACCATACAATACCACTAGAGACTAGGCGGCCACGACTGGCCGGAGACGTGGCCGTCTAGTGCGCGACATATCTTAACTCGCACTACGAATGACGTATAGAAAGCTGACGGCTTTGGAGGTGGTCCGTGGATTTGCGGCTACAAATTTTATTTGAAGGTACTTTGCGTGCGTGACGATTTCGTGATCTGCGGTAAAAACGAAACCGAAATAGGTTTCAGGCAAAAATGCAAGCTGTAGATAAAATACATACGTAAGCTTATTTTATAATACTGAATTTTCTCGTTTCAGAGTTCTTTGTTCTTTTGCAGAGAACTTAATTCTATTGGCATATTATTTTACTGTTTCTTCACATGCTGTGCGTTCCTTGCTTGCTATAAAGACTTTGAGATAATTAGTGCTGCAATACATACTTAAATCTATTTATTTTAATTTTATATTATGCTTATGTCAGTGGCTTCGTTTGCTGTGTAGAGAAACTCCATTGTCACTCTTTTAAAATGAATTATAAATTAGTCTTTCTAACAGCCAGTTGCAGAAACGAACTTAACTTTTACCGCTGTCATTAAATACAAATCTTCCATTAACCTGTTGCAGAAAGCAACATTAAACTCAATTTTAATGGTTCATTGATGAAATTAATGAAATCATTAGCGTTAATGGTCCATTAAGTAAAGGGGCATTAATGTTTGACTTTGTGCAAATTCAAAATCATTTTTTTATGGCAGCCAGATTGTTGCAATCGGAACACTGACATAAGTTGTTGTTATTTAAATAACCTTATAATAGTTCATCTACGCATAATAATAATAATAAGATATCTACTCATTATATTTGCACACACTACCTCATCTTACCAAAAGATACACATATTATTATGAACTAACCGTAACATACTCAAGTAGGACAGTCAATAGATGGAATTCTCTTCAATAATTATGCACTAAAAGCATGCGTTGATGTGAAAAAGTAACGCTTATAACTTGTTGGCGAAACTTTATAGACTTTATAGGTATCGAATAATGTTGTGATCACGAATAGTGATTGAAATAATATTCGGCCAAGCTCATGGTCAAAGCGCCGAATATTCGGCTTAAGATATTTCTTTAATTATCCGGTTTATAATTTACTAGCTTCTGGAAATTTCGGCCCTAGACCCACTTTATCGCATCCCTTAACCCATAGTTATTACTTCTGACTTTTTTTCGGCTCCCAAGGGGTCGTAGCGTGATGTTACATCCTATCATGATGTTATGCCTATCTTCCTTCCTTAGCATACCTTCCTCAAGAATTGTTCTATCTAATGCAAAAATAATTAAGAAACAAACACATTTTACCTATTTATAATATTAGTAGCTATAGATTGCAACACATTGAGTTTTGCTATTAATACCGAGTAATTTACCGAATGCTATCATAAATAAAAAAATGAGAATTGTCGTAGATCCGATACCATGCGGTCTGTGAAGTTACCAAATAATTAAAAAAACGTTGTAAATTATATAGGCCTATATTTATTCGTTTATATTGTATTGCAGCACAGCGTACTATTGTAATAAGCTGGGAAAACCATATTTTTAAATTCTTAGTAGTTTCCATGTGTAAAGCACTTAGGCCCGTATTACAGAACCTCGCTCAAGACTCAAGCATTGCTTAAAACAAGTTTCAACCAATCAAAAGGCTTTAAACGATTTTTAAGTAATGTTGAGTTTTGAGTGAGGTCCTGTAATGCGGGTCCAGAACCTCACTCAAATATAAATGTGTGCACTTTGTATAAGGTTCATGAATGTGATCCTTGCTTTATTTTAACACGTTCCATTTCCATAACAGCTGCGGCCGTAAAATTATAATATTTGGAATGACAGTACGGTGACAGCAGTATATTTTGCAACTGTACTTTACATCAAGCACTGCTTTAACTTAGGCTAAGACCTATAAAGCGTACTTAGACTTTACTGCAGGAAACGTTTCATACGAATATAAACCTTATCCATGTGATTACAATGTGCATATTCCTATAAGCGAATGTGATAAAGCGTTTCATACTAATATGAACATTAATTTAATAAAGGTAAGGTTCATATTCGTATGAAACACGTACTCAAAATCAAAATAAAACCAGAGCTTGTTGAGTAAGTTCTAAGATTATAGATCTCATACTTGTGTTAACTGGACCGTACTTGAACGTTACAGTAACGGTACAGACGCCAGCAGGTCAACCTACCCGAAACTGTCCAAATTTTTCCCAATCAACTTTGAACCTTATGTTTCAGCAATAAAGTTGAAAATCTATTATAGAAATTTGACAGATTGTAGCCGGTTATGTGCTGGCGTCTGTACATCACTATTTTGTATGTTAATTTTCACTTTCTCAAATAAAGCACTTGGAACGTGTTAAAATGATTTTATAATATTATTTAGTCAAGAACAACTGTTTTCTTTACATTATATAATCATAAGGCGCTTATACCAAAAAGGCAGACTAATTTAATTCATTTAAATTTATTATTTTAAGTTCTTCTAAAAATGTTTATCTTGAATATTTCTAAATTACAAAACAAAACTGTGAATTAGTAGTAAATGAAAATAAGAAGGATAAGTGATAAATTTAGTTAAGTACCTGAACATTTCCTGCAAAGAATTAATTTAATTTGTCGGGATTTTTGCATAATGATTATTTACTCAATATAGGTAGTAGCTATGCTAAGTAGCTATTTCTTTTTATTATTCGTCCTTTGTCCATGTATTGTAAAAATTGTTTAAAATTATTCAATTTAGACCAAAGATGTAAATTGTAGATTTGCCCTCACTATACTAAAATGCGCGAAAAAGTGTCCATACTGAGAAGAATGAGCTCGCATAATAATAAAGGCGTTTCAATTTAATTAATTTAAATTTAATATTTTAAGTTCTTCTATAGATTTTTTTACTTGAATATTTCTAAATTACAAAACAAAAACTGTGAATTAGTAGTAAATGAAAATAGGAAGGTCATGTGATTAATTTAGTTAAGTACCTGAACATTTCCTGCAAATAATTATTTTTATTTTTCGGGTTTTTGCATAAAGATTATTTACTCAATATAGGTAGTAGCTATTTCTTTTTGTTATTCGTCCTTTGTCCATGTATTGTAAAAATTGTTTTAAATTATTCAATTTAGAGCAAAGATGTAAATTGTAGATTTGCCCTCACTATACTAAAATGCGCGAAAAAGTGTCCATACTGAGAAGAATGAGCTCGCATAATAATAAAGGCGTTTCCATGACATTTTTGACATTCAAGTCAATTCTCTGCGACATTGTATGTGTCAGATGTATCAAAACGAAACAGACACACGACCATATTTTGACGCGGCAGGGCGAATCTACGATTGAAATCTTTGTGTTAAAAACACTAGGGTGTCTAAGTTTGCAGCTTGTTTAAGATTTTAAGTGTTGCAGCAAGCACCTGAACAAAATACAAACATGATAAAAAGGCACCAGGTATGACTCACACCAGGCGCTTATCATTCGCTGAGGTACAGTCGGGGAAATTATTTGATTATCTAATTGACTACCAACGTATCATCTTAGGTTAATTCAGGGAAAACAATTGTTTGTCAAATTGACTGCCATTGTATCAACTTAAATTGTCCGAAGGTATGTTCAAATCACAGCTCATTCTTTGACAGAAAATTCACGTAGTTTGTCTATTTGATAAAAAATTAATTCCTAACTGTATTATGAAGTTAAGTGTGTGTTAGCCGTTTAAGGATTGAGCTAGACGTCCGGATTCGCTCTAGCTCTCATTGTTTCTGAGGGACTGAAATGGACAGTTTTGAGAAAATGCGAATCTCTCCCGCTTAAGTAAGGTAAACGCAAGGTTGGTGAGTCAGCTTTAAGAGTCAAGCCCGCATTGCCCTAAAAAAATCGCGCGAAATTTTTATTGCAATTTACACATGATATCTTATGTAGCGTGTACGAGCGCGAATTTTAAATCGCCAGTGCTACACGCACTAGCGATTTAAAATTCGCGTTCGTTACAATGCCGTACACTGAATAGAAACCCCACGAATAAAAAATATCGCTTGAGTAAAATTCGCAGTGCGGGGTAGGACTAACTTGTCTGTAACAAACAGATCAAAATGTATTATTGAAGCTTATTTTATGAGAGGTTTTAAAAGCCTTTTACACAGATTTGTAGACAGAGACAGCGTAGTGTGGTAGGCTTAAAAAATATTGGCGAAAAGGCTTTATTTTTGTACTGACTCGCTTTCAATGGAAATACATAACTTATACATTTATGAAAAGTTATACCACAGTAAGTTATGAACTGTTAATTGATTCAATGTTTCCAAATATTGTTTTGAAATTTTTATCTACAAGATACTGCTGTACTTACACCTTGTGTAGGCTATGTAGCAATTTGAAAAGTAAATATCTGTTCTCATAAGAAATAAATAGTAGGTTTATCGACAACGAATATTATCAACATAATCTCTTAATATTGTACAAATAATTGATAGATGTTATTTATTATGTGCCATGATCTGGTAAAAGTAAGCAATTTCGCAGTGAAAATGTATACATTGTGGAGACACAATACGACAATAAATTTAAACACTGGCAATTTAGTATACATTGTAAAAGCGTTAAATTTTCACGCTTCCCCCTTATGATCTGGGCCAAATATTTTTTGATATTCGGCTAGCTCATGACCCTCATGAATATTAATAAAAAATAATATAAATCAGCGAAATTTCTCAGGTTAAAGCTAGTACTGGTACAAAGAAGTATTTAGAAAGTATCAAATAAATCTTAAAAGCGAAATTAAAAAAGTGTTTTTTTAATTTCGCGTGAAGTGTTTTTTTTTAAATGAGTATTTTATGTTTTTTTTTTATGTGACTAGTTTGTGCAGAATAAACAAGTTTTCATTCTTTCTTTATTTTTTCAAACGAAACTAAATAGTAGAGTGATGGGCCGACTATGGGCTTTGCCAATCTTTGACCAGCTATATAGTGACTAAACTATTGGATATATTTGGTTGAATTTTTGTATGCTCATTGGGAACGTCATTATAAAGAAAGTTTAAATTAAGTATTGTCATCTCCACCTTGTATGTTATTGATACGGACTGTGTTCCGTTATGTAATAGTTATAGGACATGTAATATGCTCATATTTGCAATATCTACACGTTAAATGACTTTGTAATAATTATGTAATACAAAATTCTAAAAAAAGAAAACGCTTTACACATACTAAGTATTGGTGAAAATAGGAGTTCAAATGTCTAAGATATTTAAGATATCTTACAGTTTTTAGTAGTTTATGCCTTTATGCCACACTAAAGATTATTTCTTTGAATTTAAATTGTTTTTTTTTAATCAAATAAGCACCGCCGCACTATGCATCGCCTGGCGTGTGTATTCAATAATTGTGTTTTTAACGTGTTAAAAACAGTTTTAATAAAAAACAACAAATAACGTGCACTGTATAAATAAATTAGTCTGGTTTTTATCATTAAGGGCAGATTTTTCGAACGTTACATTATTTTTTATCAAAGGAATCAAAATGTTTTTTTTAGTTTCCATACAAAACCAGTCGGACGTCAATTAATTCAAAATTATTTCACGGATAAAGCTATTTGGCGTTCAGATCTAAGTATCAATTTGCATAATAATTTTCTTTGGTCTGCCCGTAATATGTAGGTAAGTACTTATATTTTATAACACTAAAGTAAGGCCATTTTAATAGGTAACATTTGACAATTCATCAAAATTCAACAACGTACCTACCCTTGTAACGGCGGGCATAAAATAATATATTTTTTCGTTTTGTTAGAACTGCACAATTGTTTAACTTTTTTCAAATACGGTTACGTATTTGACCGATACGATTAATTTTACGATTTGCTTTCACTAAACTGACAGACGTCAAATGTTACCTATTAAAATGGCCTTACTTTAATGTGCCCGTTTTTACTAACGTCGTTCTCTCCGCATTTTAGGTATGAAGCTACATGTACGCGGGGGGTCATCTTGTTGGGTCAATTCAGTGAGTGTCACTTAGTCAGAAGATATGAGTTATGCGATCGAAAGAGCGGTAACTTCTAGGTTAATACAATTAAGTAATTAGCGCTGTGCGACCTGAATTGCACTTTATTGTGTCGTAACAAAAGTCGCTTTTTATTTAAATGATTTCCCGGAGTGAACGTCTGTATTTATCTGTGCTAACACTGGGAAAAACCGAAATGAATGCCTGAATAAAAGCGCATTGTTGGATTTTTTGCGCACAACTTAGGGCCGAGAGTTGAAAATCCAACAGTCCAATAATGTGGTGTCACCTAGTGTTAGTGAAAACGGGCATTATGTTAAATAATCTTCTGATCATAATAAGCACGTCTCAATATTGTAGGGATTGTAACATTAGCTACATGATGAAAATGTTGAACATATTTGGGATTTTGTAATTACTTTACCTGGTATTGTTTCATTGGACTTATTTCGTAAATTATTCAAAACATGTGTTTAGAGTACTTACAATAAAAAAATGGCGTTAGGCGTTTTTTTAAATGGACACATTTTTTTTATTGGCATTAGGTGTTCATTTCTTGATTTAAAAATTAACTTACTTATTATAAAACGCAAGAAGAAAAAAAACGAATAGAATAATAATTCGATTTGTTATTACGGTAGGATAGTGTGTAATCAATAAATAAGTATTCGGGATTCAAGAATCTTTACGGTTGTGGTACGATGATATTAGTTTGTATTGTGCTCAAATGTGATTCGAAATTAGAATGTATTCTTATTTACGTTATTCCAAACATGTTCGTTATTGATCCACTAGTCAATGATATCTAAGCAATAATATTGTGTTATCTTGTTGTACCATAAAGAATCATTAGTGGTGCATTCCAATTAATCTTAAAATAAATAAAAACATCATATAAAGTATAAAGTTGTTTTATTTAATTCATGTAGGTACGTAGATACAGGTTTGTGTGATTACATGTAGGTAAGTAAATACTTAGTTTTTATTATCTGGTACTGACGCTCAAGGCATAATAAATCATTTGCTGATTACAAGTTACGCGGCAGTAAAATATTACTTATACAAAAATTAATTTATAAATGAGAAAACCAATATGTAGGTAGATATATTCCATCTTGTTCACTTGCGCTGAATTTTACTTAACTTTGCTTTATACGCCGGCAACTCGACGTTATCCCAGTGCAGTGCGACATTGTCGAAAAATCTAGAAACAAATTAAAATCCTTTATGTACATCTAAATGACTGCCATCTGAATGTTTGCCTAAAAATGAATTAATAATGAAGTGTAGATTATACTAATTTTTTTTTATATTTTACACGAGTCTATTGCTGTCAATAATAAAAAAAACGTTATGATATCACTGCAATCATGAAAAGTGGCGCCATCTGTAAATACGCGAACGAACTAACATAACGCCTATGTAGTCCTTTTTCTGCTAGATGTTCCGTGGTTTCCTAGTAATCTTAACTCTTCTTGCCACGAGTAGACTAGATAGCGCACAACCACATACAGAATTGTACAATGCACGATGAACGTGGTCGCGAGATACGGGATCGTTAGTTAGCAGCTAGTAGGCAGGTTAACACCTACATTCATACCATGTCACAGGACGATTATGGCATGTGCGTTTTCACTGAAGCGGAGACGAGTAGAGCAGAGCGGAGACCTGCAGGAATCGTCTGGGTCAGGATGACTGGACCAAGAGAGATTTTTGAAGTTTGAGCAATACCAAGTTTTAGTACCTATTTGGTACTATTTGGTACCAGACATCAAATAATTGGTACCTCTCTACAGAGGGAAAATTATTACGAGGAAAGTGGCCAGCCATTCTGACTTCAGAATGGTTGGACCAAGTCGGCTGCACCTAGTTGTAGGTGTTATAACTAGTTCATCTTTTCATTAAAATTTAGTACCTCATTGGTACCTCAACATATGTTTTTCTTAATTTTTTTCGATAATCCAAAAAAAAGTTACACCTAGAAAAAAAATTACATGTAATCTGGAGCACGTTGATTTCACCTAGTTGTAGGCGTTATAATTAGTTCATCTTTTCATTAAAATTTAGTACCTCATTGGAACCTCCACATATGTTTTTCTTAGATTTTTTCGATAAGCCAAAAATAAGTTACACCTATAACCACTGAACAGTCCAAGGGTACTACATTCCCCCAAAAAACTATTGCCTTAACTGTCCATGGGGAATACATTCCCCGAACGAAATCGTTCATTTTAAACGTGTACAGCACTAAAGTCCGGTGATAGTCGTACAGTAACAAAATACTAGATGGCGCTATATGAAATTTGTCAACCGCGCGAGTAAATTTAACCTGTGCAAGGAAAACATAATATTTAGAAAAAAAAAGTGAAAGTGACAGTTTGACTTTCTTGTCAACAAACTGTTATTGTGTGTGGATCTCAAAGTAAAATGTGTAAGATTGCTGTTTTTATACCTTATTTCTATTGTTATTGTACATCAAATTAAACGTGAAGATATTTTCTTGACGAAATATGCATTACTACGAAATTTTCAAAATGGTTACATAGAATAATTTTGCTGGAAAAGCTATATGATCACTACGCGATCATCGTTTGATGATTCTATATTGTTTACATGTATTCTAATTGGATTCTAATTGGTTCTTTGTAATAAATATAAGATAATTCTTCACTATTAGTACGATAGCCATTAACAAACGAAATATATTGAGATGGGGTCTAGAAATGATTAAAATGCAACTCGTTACAGTGTTGGTGAGTGGACCTTTTGAGAAGTACTTGACTTTGTTTATTTTTTCATGACAGAAAACTAAATATTTATACTGAGATATTGGTGTCATTTTAAAGGGTATATTATATACTATTAGAATAGAAAAAAATTGTAACCAGTAACTTTTATAATTTTCTTGTAAAACTCGAAAAAAAAAAAAAAACCTTTCTTTTTTATTTCTCCAACTTTATGATTTATTTTCATCCTTTATTGTTATTTAGAGTAATTTACTTGTAATTAAATTAAAATTTGGATTCTTTGAGCTTTCCGTGAGTATTTTTTATTCGAATGTAGCTATAACAGTTTTTCAGTAGTAATCGTTTTTGTTGAGAGCGTCTCGCGCGGTCATAAAAAAAAAAGTGAGATTTCATGCGCGGACCGGGCGGCGGGGGGGGAATCGCCGCGCGGCTTGGACCGTAGAGTGGATAAGAAGTTTTGCATATATAATAATGTTTATTCTTGTACTAAGAAAATTACTGAAAATAAATCTTACCACATAAATATTACGTATATTTTATTAATTGATTGACACATTAATATTTTTTTGCATATAAATAACAGTGTGCATACATTTTGTTTTTACTAATTGTGATTCTACTTGACATGTCGTCGTAACATTGCCATTTGGACCCTCTGCGGCAATGTAGACAATTAGTAAAAACAAAATGTATGCACACTGTTATTTATATGTAAAAAAATATTAATGTGTCAATCAATGAATAAATATACGTAATATTTATGTGTTATAATTTATTTTCGGTAATTTTCTTAGTACAAAAATAAACATTATTATATAAGCAAAACTTCTTGTAGATGTAACTTTTTTTTGGCTTATCGAAAAAAATTAAGAAAAACATATGTTGAGGTACCAATGAGGTACTAAATTTTAATGAAAAGATGAACTAGTTATAACACCTACAACTAGGTGCAGCCGACTTGGTCCAGCCATTCTGAAGTCAGAATGGCTGGCCACTTTCCTCGTAATAATTTTCCCTCTGTAGAGAGGTACCAATTATTTGATGTCTGGTACCAAATAGGTACTAAAACTTGGTATTGCTCAAACTTCAAAAACCTCTCTTGGTCCAGTCATCCTGACCCAGACAAGGAATCGACCAATCACAATAGTTGAAATTCTCATCGCGTCTCTCGTCTCGTCTGTAATTGGGACGATTCTTGCACCTCTCCGCTTCAGAGGAAACGCACCCTAATGGCCTCGATCCCGCCGCGAGTTAAGGGTGGTGTCGAACCGCGGCAGGCACTTTATGTTATTTGGTTTCATCACCACTGCTCTCAACACTGTAAGCTGTTGTTACCTGTACTTAGAGTACCTATGCATTACAGGAGAATTTATGATAAAATTGTAGAAGACATTGTAATGTATCTCACGTTGGTAATCCTTAAATCATCATCATTATCTGCCTAGCCTTTTCCCAACTTGGGGTCTGCTTCCAGTCTAACTGGATGCAGCTGAAAACCAGTATTTTACATGGAGCGACTGCCTATCGGACTTACACAATAGGTACCATTTGGTAAGACTAGTTGTCAGACTTTCGGATTTTTGACTACCCGTATCGACTGTCAAAGATGTACAAATGACAGCCGGGACCAATGTCTTAACGTACTTTCTGAAGCACGGAGGGGTATCGGTATACAATGGATGGTCACCCATCCACGGACCGACCTCGGCAAGCGTTGCTTAACCTTGAAGATCGACTCGTGCGGCTGTTATTATTTAGCCATGAACCTCTTGGTAATTCTTAAATAAATACCAAAATAAGGCAAACATCGTGAGGAAACTGGCATGTACTAAACCCAAAAATTCGAAGACATAGACCACCAACTCGCACTGGGTCCGCGTGGTTGATTATGGCCCACTCCGTCTTAAAGACGAGGCCCGTGCCGTGCTTGTGGTCCTGTTGCCTACCTATTTATGATAATTCACCAATTCCACCATCGACAATTTCTCAGGAGCCTTAGGAGATGCGTTTCCGCAAAAAACGATGAACTTTTATTTAAAAACAGAAGTCGTTAAGTACCAATTTGTTGTTATTATGAAATTTCGTTCTAAAATGATGAAATTTCATCTCCTATCCCCTTTAGGGGGCGAATTTTCAAAAATCCTACTTTAGTTTTCACCTAGTTAGGTACAAAAGAAACTTGTGCAAAATTTCATACGTCTAGACTAGTTTAGGCTGTGCGGTGTCTGTCAGGTAGATTATACATAGGTCTGTAGGCAAGTGTACTCACCTTAATTGTATGTCATACAGTACTTGTTGTTCGTGTTCAGTCAACCCGTTATCCAGTACGTCAACACTGTCTCTAAGCTGTTCAACGTTGTAGAAACCACATATGTTTGTGTCAATACCTGGTTGATTAAGTGTGAACCAGGTCGCTAAGCGAGCTAACTCGACGTTCTGTTCCTAGAATGAGATAAATACGTACCTAAATACTTTTAGTCAACATAAAGGTATAGTAGGATATTAAGTATAGAGTGGGTCCTTTATCTCCAAAGATTGCAAAGCGAAAAATCTAGTTTATGGAGGTTTAGGTAAATAATTGAAACAAATCAAAAAATGTCACAGGGTTTCATTAATCAGCAAAGACCCTTTACAAATAAACTTAGTTTTGTGATCGCAAAAACTTAAAAAAAAACTGTGATACTGGAAAATAGCTATTTATCCAACATGTGAGGAAAGTTCGTTTTTCTTATGAGTTTTGATTTTAACGAATAGCAAATGAACTTGCTCACATGTGGCATACAAAACTTTTCACCACTCCCAGCAAGAAAGTATTCAGTCATCATAGGTAAATAAATTAAATAGACACAAAGCAAATCAAAATAATTCTTTATTTTTTAAAATATCTTGTAAACTTAACACAAAAAAAATCAGGCAAGGTTAGTTTCTGAGCGGAATCATTACTTTCCTCACTGTTCAAATAGCGAGGAAAAACCAACTTTCCTCACTGTTCAAGCAGTGAGGCAAAACCAACTTTCCTTACTGTTTTGGTAGAGGAAAGACACTTCTTTCGTGCGGGAGTGGTGAAAAAATATTTTTGCCTCGGGACGGTTTCCTATGTGCGAGTCCGACTCGCTCTTTGCCGGTATTTTTTCACAAGTGTTTTAAGTATTATCTGACTAGCACTTATATTTCTATGCACATTACATAATAGGGAATATGCAAGTTTTTTTTTATGAATCAATAAAATACAGTAATTTAAACCTAAGAAAACGATTTATATTCAACTAGGTACTGCTTGTTGGTCAAAAAAATTATGAAACTGTTCTAACTACAGTTCAAACGTCCGTTTCTGTCGCGGTCAGGACTTGGCGTCATTTATTTATTATTTGGCACGTTACTGCTTTGTTTACATCTGTTTGAAAAGTTTTTTTAACCCCAAATAATAATTTGGGGCTAAAAAACCTTTAAATTGTTTACCTATTCAAGCAGAATTCGCACTTACAAGATTACCTCAGTGAGAATTTAAGCAGTTTGCTAAGAAAAAATATTTAATCACATGCATTTTGAGGTCATTTCCAGGATTTTCGAAAAGGACGCGATTTGAGTTTGCGTTCCGTTCCACAAAAAAAAACTTAATCTACAATAACTCATTGGAAAGGAATTTGTTTCTTCACTCCTATATATTGTATATTTAAATAATGAATAAGTTTTTAATTACGTGCATATTCCCTATTCTTGAGTTTATTATTTCTAAAACTGTAAGGGCCAGTTTCTCAAGCGAAAATTATGGCAAAAATGTGATAAATTGATCGTTCATTGGCGAAGCTAGGGGGTGCGATGTAGGTAGGTCTATATCCAACAGTGGAGTTGTTTCGGGTGAATAATGATGATTTGTTACCTTGCAATAATCGGAAGCTCTCTTGCAAATGGCTTTGATGTCATCGCTAGCGGGATGCCATTGCTGCGGACCGTGGTTCGAGAGGAGACCCATACCTGTGGCGGCTGCGTTGATCACACCCACTCCTTTGCTCTAGAGTTAGAATATAAGATTATGTATAGTAACAAAGGCTTTCACAACAATGTAGCTCATATACCTACTAGCAAAAAAAACACCAATTTACAGTTGCAAGTCTCTGGTGGAAGAAAACGAAACAGCAAAGTTAATGTAGCAAGGAAGGTAGCAGACCGATTACATTTTTCATTTTATGGGAAGCTACACGTAAACATACATATTATACAGAAACAAGCAACAATACATAGACCGTACAGTTGCAGCAGATGAAGCAGTAACAAAATTGATACAGGCTCTTAATGTAACTAAACGAGATTATTCAAAAGAAAATATTCAGAAATTCATAGCCAACATCAAAGCTATCACTTTTGCTGACGTATACGAGGAAACGGAACCCGCTAAGGCATTCAAATTATTCTATGACCTGTTTAAGTTGATATATGATTTATGCTTTCCAAATATAAAAATACGGATATCGACTAAAGAAAAAGCAAAATGGATTAGTCGTGGCATTAGGATTTGCAGTAAGAGAAAAAGAGAATTGCTGTGGAAATACCGGTTACTACCAAATAAGCAAAACAAAACAGAACTTAAAAAGCTTTCAAATCGGCTGAAGAAAGTAATAAACCTCACACAGAGAGCCCATAATAATCATTATATACATTCAGCTCAGAATCTATGTAAAGCAACATGGAAAGTAATAAATAAAAATAATAATAAACAAAATTTTCCAGGCGAAACCATAACAAAAATCAAATCAAATAGCAAAATCTTATCTAATCCTCTTGAAATAGCACAAGCTTTTAACGATTACTTTGTAGATCAAGTGAAACCAGTTACTCATTTAAACATGAATAAAGATAAGATAAGAAGTAGCATTTCTTCCATGTTTATGTCGCCTACAATACCACAAGATATTCACCAAATTATTATGTCACTAAAGAATACGTCTAGCACTGGGTATGACGATATAAGTACAAATATTGTTAAACGGGTATCCACAATAATTGCTCCTATGCTGAGTCATCTAATCAATATGTGCATATACCATGGTTACTTTCCAGAAGAATTAAAACTAACAATTATAAAACCTCTCTTCAAGAAAGATAACAGAGAAGATATGTCCTGCTACAGACCTTTGGCGTTAGTACCGATTTTTTCAAAAATATTCGAAAAAGCAATATATTATCAACTTACTTCATACTTTGAGAAAAATTGCCTTTTCGTTGATAATCAGAAAGGTTTTAGGAAAAACAGATCTATTGACATGGCCATCTACGATTTTTTACATATGGTTACCAGTAGAGTGGATAAGAGGCTACCAACTCTAGCACTTTATATGGACATGTCAAAAGCTTTTGATCGCGTGGACCATAAAATACTAATACATAAACTCAATGCATACGGAATAAGAGGAAATATATCAAATCTAATAGAATCTTATCTGAGTGATAGGCAACAAATAACGTCCATTAGTAGAATCTCTAAAAAAAACGAAATAACGTATAAATCCAGTCATAGAGTGGTAAATTATGGAGTGCCACAAGGAAGTGTACTCGGACCGCCCCTATTTATTGTTTATATTAATGACTTTCCGACAGCATCATCATATCCTATGACAATGTTTGCGGATGACTGCACTTTACTTTTTAATATTGACGACGTAAGTACATTGGAGGCTGAGATTAATTCTACTTTACTATCAGTTGTGAATTGGCTGCAGAATAATAATTTGATTCTAAATCTTGATAAAACAATATTAATGAAATTTCAACAAAGAATAAATTATAATCTGGACTTAAATATTAAATACAATGGCAAAACTATTAATGAATCGAAAGTGACTAAATTCCTTGGACTAAACATAGAAAATACTTTAAAATGGAACTCCCATATTGACAAAATATGCAGTAAGCTAAACCAATATTCCTATGCTTTGCACATGTTAAGTAAAACGGCCAATAGAGCAACAGTTTTAACGGCGTATCATGGTCTAGTAGCTTCAACATTGAGATACGGAATCATATTTTGGGGCAATGCTACGGGTAAAGATATGGTATTTAAGTGCCAAAAAAGGTGCATAAGAGCTATATATAATTTGCAGACAACAGACAGCTGCAAACCGTTTTTTAAAAATACGAAAATATTAACTTTGCCGTCGTTGTATATCTACGAAACATCTATATGTTCGTTAAAAATAATTTAAATAAATTTGCTCGAGTAACTAGTCAGCGCCGTTGTGATCGGTTACAAACAGTCGGATCTAGTACTGCACTATACAGAAACAGTATTTTTGTAATGGCTCCAAAGGTCTATAATAAATTACCAAAATGTATAAGGAGTGAAGATAATGTTCGCAAATTCAAAAGTAAATTGCATTCATTTCTAATAGATAAGACGTATTAGGTACTCTATCGAAGAATTTTTAAATGATAAAATATGACATTGCCATCAGCCCTTTATTATAATTTATTTTTTATTTATTTGACATTATTTATAATATTATACAATTTGACATTAATAGCCTTTTATATTATTTACTGTTCACATGCATGAAAAATAAATTATAATTGATTCATTAATGATAAATAATACTTTCAATTTTCATTATTTACTTGAACCTGACTTTGTATTGTATAGATCCAGATTTATTAGTAAAAAAACAATATTTGTACACCAATTTAATTGGTAGGACATAGAGATCAACTAAGATGTATGAATAAGACCTTTATTTCAGTACCTGTGTTCACAAATAAAGATGATTTGATTTGATTTGATTTGATTTGAATGTTCCTAATTAACAGGGAATCTCTGAGGGCCTCAGGGCGGGAGTAATAAAAAAACTATTAATAAATCTAGTACAAGTTACATGCCTAGTAGGTACCTACCTATAGGAACCTCAAGGTAGGTATATCTAGGCCTCATAGCAGCCGAGCAAATGGTTTTTGTTCACAATTTTAGACCAGCAACAAAGGCATGGTACCCCAACCTCGTCTTAGTTTGGGGTACCCTGCCTTTCTGACGATGTCTTTCCAACAATAGCTATTGTATTGTAGCAATAATATTGGACCGAATCGGACGACGCGCAAAGGTGAGTAGGTTAGGTACCGGCGGCACATTTTCAGCGGACAGCAAGAGCAGGCGATAAGTCGGGTAAAACCACGAATATCTAGATGGGTAAAACAATCAGTCGCAAGCAATTGGAAATCTCCAAAATGTTATTCTATGCCTAAACGTGTACTGAACCCTCGGCGCCAAGCCTAGCGTATTTAGGCAATATATTTAGATGTCGCTTAGGGATCTCACTCACTAGACGGCCACGACTCCGGCCAGCCATGGTTCGTGGCCCGGTCTGCGGCTAGTTGGCTGGTTGGCCGTTGCGACCAAGTGCGTGATTCGTATCGGTTTCTATAGTATACCAGGTCGTGGTCGTGGTCGTGGCCGTCTAGTGCGCGAGATCCCATATTAGTGTTAGTGCAAACGGGCATTAGATAATTATACATAGTTGCATAGGTCAGTGCGCAGATGGAATGTGCAATTTAATAGGTAACTAGAGAAGGACTGAAGACAGCCTTCTAATTAGACTGTAAGCTGACTGACCTTAATTATTGGGAAATGTGCTTTCTCGTTATATGGCTCGTGTCAATAATAGGTAAGTAGGTAATTAGTTTCCGAGCAACCGGATCACTATATTATTGTAGGTAGGTACAGATAGTGCAATCCACGACGACGCGCCCCACTCCGCGATTACTGTACTGTAAGCTGTACTTTAGTACGGAGCGGAGCGGAGTGATCTTCTACTAAAGTAAGGCCATTTTAATAGGTAATATTTGACAATTCAGCAAAATTCAACAACGTAACCTTGTAACGCCGGGCATAAAAAATATATTTTTTCGTTTTGTTAGAACTGCACAATTGCTTAACATTTTTCAATTACGATTAAGTACATATTTATTGTAATAATGACCGATACGAGTAATTTTACGATTTGCTTTCACTAAACTGACAGACGTCAAATGTTATCTATAAAAATGGCCTGACTTTAGTGACACTCCACTGCTTCGCTCGGTTTTAACGACTTGACAAGACGCTGGCAGACCATGGCTGGCAGAATAGTCGACATTAGCTCAGTTGCCAAAGAAGAAGAAAAAAAAATTATTTGAAAAATAATTTATATTGATTTCTGAATTATACACAATGTATCAGAAAGGTGTGGCCATATTAAAGAGCATAAAAAATAATTAGCCGTCCCATGCATTTGGGTCGAGTTGAAGTTTTGTATGGGACAGTTCGGTCCATACACATATCGGTCCCAAGGAGATGTAACTACACATTAAACCATCCGGAACTAATTTTCTAAATGGTGGTGGGTACCTACCGCATCAAAATCCGTTGGATAGTAAGTTTATAAGAGCAACGCGGTCACGCAGGCACACGAAAAGCGACTTTATATTATAATACTTTTAAGTTTAAGTACAGAAATATAGGTAGATGATGATTGTCTATGTTTAGATGCGTGCATGCATTATTGTGCAGACCAAGGTATGCAAGCCTCGGGGATGGCGTGCCTTACCTCGTCGTATGGAATGTGAGGTATAAACAAATATGTTTTATTAAAACTAGGATTGGCCACTTTTCTTTTGCGGGGTATTTATGTTGCGATCTTAATAAAAATATCTTGCGGCTTTATGTTTTTTTCCGAGTGGTCGTTGTGTTATGATGCGTAAAATGTAAAAATTTTTGTTGATAGGTAGTTAGTTCCTAGTTAGTACCTAACTTGTATCTGAGGCTCATATTCTTCAGATAACAGTTTTCGACTATGGAAAAATCAGCACTTAGACGTGTAGCTTGTTGTTGTGTAGATATTGTAAAGAGGTTATTAGTAATTACTAGAAAAATCTATATAAGAAATGGACAGACACCCGATCCAAAAAAATTAGGTTCGTATTACCATTCTAAGTGTAATTTTCAGGGAACTTCTCATCAACTATTTATTTAAAACCATATCATTGTAGCCTACAATGATGGTTATGGTTTTTAGCCTTTAATACAATTATAGGCTACTAAAAGCACTTAATATTTAATTTTAAATAAAGTATTACCTTGAAATAGCTCGTATGATTCTGCAGCCTATTGTCACACAGCGTAGACTTCGCGTAAGACAGGATGGATGAGATTTTCACATCCGACTCTTCAATGACTTCCTTCATGAGCCCAATATCGTAGTCTGCAAGACCGATGTATCGTGCTTTACCGTCTTTTACTGCCCTTTCTAGGGCAGGTAAGGTCTCTTTGATCACGACTGAAATGTCTGGCGCGAAAGTGCAGTCATGAACCTAATAAAAAACAAAAAAAAATTGAAGTAAAGGTAGGTACTTAGGTAGTTATAGTCTAACTCGTAGGTAATTGTTTTATAACCCTATAGTTGAATGTCACCTGCGGATGAAATTGCGTAAACACTTGAGAATTAAAAAAAAAACACTAGAAATCATTAAAAAACTCAATGTTTTTTTTATAAAATTCTGTAACATTATTTAATTTTTATCAGTATAAAAATCCGAGTTTTAGTGGACGCGTTATAGGGATTAAATAAGTAGTTTTGTGTAGGTATTCGTTTTTTAAAATTCCAAAACCAGGTTACAATACGATGTATGGCGGTAACGTATTCATAAAACAATGCAACAAAATAAATATTGTGTATTTACAAAACAGTCGACTTTATCAGAGCATCGGGCTTTCACAAGGAGTAGGTACAGGGTTTCGTACTGGGTCCTCTCTTCTATTACCTTTTCAGCTGATACAAACGACTGACTGAGTGCCGCTGACACACGTAGGTAGTGTGCTTGTTAATTTCGGTGTTAGGCTCAATTTACTTTCCTCTGTCGTGTGGTCGAGGCCTATCTGGCAGACAGGGCCATCATCTACCCCGGTCACCAGGGAGAGTGGAACCAGCGAGAGATGTCGTGCGGTTTCCCACAGGGATCGGTCCTGGGGCCGCATCTGTGGGACATCGGATACGACTGGGTGCTGCGCGCCGACCTCCCCAATGGCGTCAGCGTGGTTTGTTACGCTGACGACACGTTGGTCCTGGCGCAGGGGAGGTCGCACCAGGCGGCGGCCGAACTAGCGACACACGGGGTTGCGACAATTGTGGCCAGATTCCGGCAGTTGGGACTCGAGGTGGCCTTGCACAAGTCTGAGGCCATGTGTTTTCATGGCCCTCGGAACGCGCCACCGTCGGGTTCCCAAATAACGGTAGGAGGGGTTCACATCGGCGTCGAGTCGACGATGAAGTACATGGGACTCGTCCTCGACAGTCGGTGGAACTTCGTGGAGCATTTCCGACGTTTGGCTCCCAGACTGGACCGGGCCGGGGCTGCCTTGAAGCGGCTCCTGCTCAATCTAGGGGGTCCAAACGCCTCCTGCCGGAGGCTATACGCGGGGATCGTGCGGTCCATGGCCCTGTACGGGGCACCGGTGTGGGCGCGTTCGTTGAGGCGGCGGCCTGCCCGCCGGTTGAACGCGTCCCAGAGGGTCATGGCCACCCGGCTGGTCCGGGGATACCGCACGGTCTCCGGTGAGGCGGCGAGCCTCCTTGCCGGATTGCCGCCATGGGATCTGGAGGCAAAAGTCCTCGCGCATATTTGGGAGTGGCGCGGGGAGGCGAAACGCCGGGGCTTGACTCCGATGAGAGCTCCGACGGGATCTCATGGCGTCATGGAGAGTGCGATTGTCGCAACCCAGTGCTGGGCACGCCACTATTGCGGCGATAAGTCCCCTCTTTGAGGAGTGGCTGGAGAGGCGCCACGGCGTCCTCACCTTCCGCCTGACGCAGGTCCTCACCGGACACGTCTGTTTCGGGAGGTACCTGTTTTGGATAAGGCGGGAGGAAGCGCCCGGGTGTCATCACTGCGTGGATCGCCCGGAGGACACGGTGGAGCATACGGTGGAGGTATGCCCGGCTTGGGCAGAGCACCGCCGTGTCCTCGTGGAGGCGATTGGTGGCGGGGATCTCTCGCGTCCGGCCCTGGTCCAGGCCATGGTACGGAGCGAGAGGGCATGGGAGGCCGTCACCTCCTTCTGCGAAGCAGTAATGCTCGCGAAGGAGGAGGCGGAGCGCGTGAGGGAGAGGCAAATTTCGTGCCCTCACGCCCCTAGCCGCCGCAAGAGGAGACACACCGGGCGGGGCGTCGGGAATCGATCGCGGATTCCCGGCCACCGTAGGTACCGTAGGCTTGCGGACGGTGAGCAATGGGTAGCTCGCCGTCCGGTAAGGACCAAGCCCGGGTCGACGGCGCGTTGTGTTCCACGCGCGCCTCAAAGAGTGTCAGCGAGTGAAGGGGTCCAATGAGACCATTGCCTGCCCGGGTTGCGGGAAAGTCCAAAAGGGATACCGTGGCCCCCTGGCATTGCACAGGCAAGAGAAGGAACACGGGTGGGTTTTAGTCAGTAAGAGTCTGACACGCCCTCCCGCTCCACCCAGAGCGGGAGGAGTCAAAAATGTGATGTCCATTACCATGTAAACTTCCACCGAAAGTTGGTTTGAACGAGATCTAGTAAGTATTTATTTATTTATTATAAAATTAAATGTACATTAAACTATATAAATACAATTAAAACTCTACACATACCTATTAATGAACACAAAATTAAAACTAAACAATAATAACTTATTCTACACTTTCTAAAGATTCTTACCTACACTCCTCCGTCGTACATAATACTGAATGATAACGTATCAATCACTTAAAAATATAAAATAAATATTATTAATGAATAAACGATTGCTTTTCACATTCGTAACATAATATACAATAAAATTACCTTTGCGAGTTCACTAAAGTAACACGAAAAATGTCTAACCTATTCTGGATTTCGTTCACAGTACGAATAGCTCGCGTGAGAGGTGTTTTGGCCAGCAGGTTGGTTCTGGCTGTTGGCACAACCAGCAGTGGCGGGCGCCGCCGCCTCCACACGTAGCGGTCCGGAACACAAAACTGCAAGCACTGCAGCACTCCCGGGTTGTGTTCCTTGCCCCGGAGTAATTTAATTAAATATACGACGAGAGTGATCTGTCGTCGCATCCTCAACTCATTGTACCCGACCATGCCCAGTACAAACAGGGTGGAGTACGTCAGCGGGTACAATGTCGCGTGAACTTGTTCTGCACGCGCTCCAGCATGACAGAGTACTTGGCTTCATGTGGAGCCTTTATGACAGCACCATACTCCAAGTGACTCCTGACTAGAGCGTCGTATAATATCCTAATAGTCGTATATTAGTGAACCCCTGTGACTGCCTAAGTACAAAGCCGAGGTTTCTGTACGCTTTCTTACCTATCTTAATGATATGCTCGCGAAACGTAAGATCTGGTGTGATATGTATCCCTAGATCACGCACTCGTGTTACTCGCTGCATCGGTACCGCCTCTGCTTTGTACTCATAGCGGACAGGGGTGCGCGCACGATTGAAGGATATTACCGAGCATTTGGATACATTGAAGTACAGCTTATTGTCATGGCTCCACTTCACCACTCTATCAATGTCACCCTGAAGTCGCTCACAGTCTGACTCATCCCTTACCTCGAGTAGCAACTTGAGGTCATCTGCGAACAATAAACATGAGCCATGTCTGACGACATCCGGCAAGCTGTTTATCATTATGATAAATTCAAGAGGCCCCAAATTGCTGCCCTGGCTTACTCCGGACCTGGTGAAGTATGGCTTCGACTCGTACCCATTGTAGTCAACATACTGTTGGCGGTCTCTCATATAGCGGACAAAGAACCGCAGCAAGTGTGCCGTACATCCTACCCCTGCCAGCTTTCTTAATAAGACATCATTGTCCACGGTGTCGAAGGCTTTTTTAAAGTCAAAGTACGCTGCGTCTACCTGTACTCCAGCGTCGACTGCTGGTATAACCTGTGCCATGAAATTAGGCAGGTTGGTGGAAGTGCTGCGTCCGGGCCGAAAGCCGTGCTGCGCGTCCGACAGCTGCGCTCGGATTTACCCCTGTATGTAGCGTTGGATAGCGGCTTCAAAAACTTTTGCCGGCGTCAACAACACTGCCACTGGCCTATAACCGCTGACATCTGGACCTGTCTTACCATTGGGTACTGGAACGATACGTCTTCCACTGATCCGGCAACGTCGACTGTTTTAAAGACGTGTTATACCTAGTCTTGACATAAATATTGTAACAAAGAAAAAAATTTTTTTTTATTGCAAATAATATTTATTACTTTTACAGTGTGTTAGTTTAATACATAAATATAAAACAATTTAAAATATAAAAAGCTTATTCGAAGTGGTCTCCATTGGCTGCAATACAGTCCTTTAAACGTTGAGGCCAAGTTATCAATAGAAGCACGCACTCTTTCCATGGGAAAATTCTTCACTGCCAATCGTATGGATTGTTTTAGGGACTCCAAATTATCATGGCTAGAGCAAGCCGTACTCTCTAAAACTGACCATAAATCATAATCCAGCAAATTAAGATCGGGACTAGACGACGGCCAGTCTTCAGCTCTGATGAAGTCCGAAACGTTCACTTCCAACCAAGACTGCGTGGACCGAGCTTTATGACCCAGCGCCGAGTCTTGTTGGAAGGACCATACTTGGTTATTGAATATGGTGTTGTTAAGGGGCTTAACTACCTTCTCAAGAATGGTATCTTGATACACTTGTGCCGATGTTTTGAAACCTTTTTCACAAAAATATGGCTCTGTCACTCCTTCATAGCTAACACCCCACCAAACCATCACTGAAGTCGGATAATGCCCACGTTGCACTCTGTCGACTAATTGGGAAGCTTCCTTAGAGCTTTGAGCATAAATACGGTCATTTTGTTTCAAACTCAAACTCAAACTCAAATCATTTATTCCAAATAAACCAATTACAGGTACTTTTGAATTGTCAAGGGGTCGGTCAGTCAGAAAGATGAAGCTAGTTGCCCATTCCAAAGCGTAGTAGGTTCCTATGGAGAAGAACGGGCAAGAAACTCCATGGACACTCTTTTAAATTAGAATATTGTTACAAAACATTGGTTACATCATTCATGTTGAAATTATATATGTGAGAACAATGTAGTAAATCGTGCACGTTAAAAGCGACCATAATAAAAATATAAAAACAAAAATAATTAAAATAAACCATGGCAGCTAAGAGATGACCAGTCCCCACTGACGGCGCCCGTTCACGAACATGACGCATGGATCAGCATCATTTAGCTCAACCATTTTGAAGGGAACTTAATGATCCAACACACACGCCACCACCAGCGAGACATTTGAGTGAGCATGACATACTCTCAGCCGCCAGGGTACATTCAAGTCAATGAAAGACGTAGGTACTCAGTAAATGTTAAAGTAGGTAAACAGTGCTCACATATGTGCAATGCAATTATATAATACTAAGAGATTGAATTTATACAATGTAAATATAGTTTTTCAATCTTCAGCAGCTCCAACAATATTTTCCAATGCTAATCAATTAGTTTATGCGCCCTTGTGGAGCTGGACCAGCGTTGAGCCAAGCATTTTTGTCAGCGATGTAATCCCCCAACTTATAATATGCTTGGCAGCATAGTGTGCGTTTTATGCAAGATTTAAATTTCGTTTCATTCAATTGGAGTATGTGGGGAGGTATTTTATTGTAACATTTTACACAGTACCCCATGAAAGATGAGTCTACTTTAGCCAGTCTGAAACCCGGTTGAACTAATTGGTCCCTATTTCTAGTCCCATAATTGTGTCTATCACCTATTTTACTGAAAATACTTAAATTTTTCCTTACGTACATGATGTTCTCGTATATATATTGACAAGGTACCGTCATAATGTTAATATCTTTAAATAGTTCTCTTAGGGAATCGCGTCTGCGGAGGCCATATATTGCTCTGATGGCTCTTTTCTGCAGAATAAAAATCGATTCGATATCTGCAGCCCGTCCCCATAGTAAAATACCGTAAGACATGATACTATGAAAGTAACTGAAATAGACTAGCCTCGCGGTATCTACATCAGTAAATTGACGGATTTTTCTCACAGCATATGCTGCTGAACTTAGCCGTCCTGCAAGAGATGTTAAATGAGGACCCCATTGCAGCCTTGAGTCGAGCGTGATCCCCAAGAAAACAGTTTTATCGACGAATTCTAGTTTCTCCTTATTCAATACTATTTCACAAACACTACTTTTAACATTCGGCAAAGCAAATCTTATGCATTTAGTTTTTTTCCCATTTAATACTAAATTGTTAGCAGTGAACCAATTTTGGACCTGCAGTAGGGCGTTATTTACGTCGTCAAGATTTGATTCACGTCTATTTATCTTAAAAATTAGAGAAGTATCGTCAGCAAATAACACCATTTGTGGTTTGTTTTTTAATAAATGGGGTAGATCATTAATATATACTAAAAAGAGGAAAGGACCCAATATTGAGCCTTGTGGAACACCCATTTTCACTTTTAGACCGAGTGAATTGACACCGTTAATTTGAACTTGCTGTTGTCTATCATTTAAATAAGAGTTTACCAAACTGAGCGCAAGCTTACCTAGTCCGTAATGCTCAAGTTTCAAGAGCAAGGTTTCGTGATTTACGCAGTCAAATGCCTTGGAAAGGTCACAAAAAATTCCTATGGCATCTTGGGCCGCCTCCCATGCTGTAAATATATGTTTTAATAAGGCGACACCGGCGTCAGTCGTACAACGTCCCTTGGTGAACCCATATTGTTGTTCGTGTAAGATTTGGTTGGTGTTAAAATGATTAAGCATTTGATTGAGCATTACCTTTTCGAACACCTTGCTGAATACCGGCAGCACGGATACTGGTCTAAAATTGTTGGTGTCTTTACTGTCCCCAGATTTAAAAAGTGGTATAACCTTACTGTATTTCATTAAATCCGGGAAAACTCCTTGATCCACGCACAAATTAAATATTAAAGCTAAATAAGGTGCTATAGTCTCGATTAAAATTGTTTGTTAAAATGTTACTCAATTGTAAAGACTTACCAGTAAATTTAACAGTTTATTATTGTTTTGCATTACCTTTTCGAACACCTTGCTGAATACCGGCAGCACGGATACTGGTCTAAAATTGTTGGTGTCTTTACTGTCCCCAGATTTAAAAAGTGGTATAACCTTACTGTATTTCATTAAATCCGGGAAAACTCCTTGATCCACGCACAAATTAAATATTAAAGCTAAATAAGGTGCTATAGTCTCGATTAAAATTGTTTGTTAAAATGTTACTCAATTGTAAAGACTTACCAGTAAATTTAACAGTTTATTATTGTTTTTTATTTAGGTAGTTTGTTATTTTTTTATTTGCAGGATTACTGAGTTTTATTATGGCGGACACGAAAAAAAATGCAGACAATACAGTTTGGACTACTTGAAGTTCTGATTTATTGCATCTCCATCAAATCAACACTTGCCGATGTGTCTCATATGTGAAAAAGTATTCAGTAACGATGCCATGAAGCCTTCAAAAATGGATGACCACTTATCGTCAACGTAATTTTTGTCTCTATGTTAATTAATATAATTGGTGTTGTACCGTTTTAATTAACTATAAATAAATAAATAAATCAAGAGTACATGCTGACAAAAAAAGTAAGCCCTTGTCATTTGCACATGATATTTTAAAGAGAATACCTTTGAGCAATAACACCGTTCAGAGACGCATAGACGAGATGGGACGCGATGTGGAAAACATTTTATGCAAGTTCTTACAGACCAACAGATTCTCTCTCCAGTTGGACGGTCTACATTACCCGGCAATGAAGCTCTGTTGTTAGGATATGTTCGATATATCAAAGATGAAAACATGTGCCAAGAACTGCTTTTTGCTACATATTTAGAGACTGATACCAGAGTAGAATCGATTTTTCAGGCCGTGGAACATTTTTTTACTGACAAAGCTATTCCTTGGAAGAACATTGTTTCTGTTGCGACTGATGGTGCACCGTCTATGGTTGGTCGTCATCGTGTTTTTATAGCTCACTTAAAGCGACAACTGCCTGATGTACTGGTCATTCACTGCGTGATTCACAGGCAGCATTTAGTAGCAAAAAAGCTGAGTCCTAGATTGCATAAGTCTTTACAATATGTAATAAATGCTATCAATAGATTCGAAGCAATTCTTTGAACTCTCGGTTATTTGCTCAGCTATGTGAGGAAAACGACGAAGTCTTTACTCGATTACTTCTGCACACTGAAGTTCGCTGGCTATCAAGAGGCTCTTGCTTAGAAAGATTTTCAGCCATTTTTTAATATGTGTTGGAGTTTTTACAAGATATTTATTACTTGACTGATATCTTTGGAATGTTCAACAAAGTTAATTTGCAGCTGCAGGGTGACGATCTTAACTTGATTAAAACAAAATCAATAATATCGGCCTTCGTGGGTAAACTAATCCTTTATAAACAAAATTTAGGCAGAAAAGAATATTCGCAGTTTCTGCATCAGAAATGCTTCAAGATGATGACATTTTATTAGATATATGTCACTCACTTGGACGCATTACACAAAGATTTTACGGAGAGGTTAGAGGATCTTTTAAATTTACAATGTACAATACCACAGCCATAGAAGAAGCCAATGTGATACATGCAAGAAGAGTTGATTACCATCAGCACAGACGAAGAGCTTAAGCAGAAGTTCAACCAAGGCTATCAGAAGTTCTGGTTGCAACGGAACATTGAAACACAGTATCCTACATTGTGGAACATTGCTGAAAAATACCTTATCGCTTTTCCATCATCATACCTAGTTGAAAAAAGCTTCAGTGTGGTAACAAACATTTTGACGAAACAAAGAAACCGTTTGAAAATCAACGAACGTGGAGATTTAAGGCTGCAACTCACCAATATTGAACCGGATGTAGCTAGATTGGTAGATAGTCACCAGGTTCATCCATCACACTGAATGTTTTATTTTCTCTTTGAGAATTAATACTTTTTTAAATATAATTTCCTACAGTACTTAAGATTCTTTAAGTACCTAATTTGTTATAATCATTATAAATTAAACTTGATATTTCCTGAATTGTAAGTCTTTTTATTTTGTTAAATTTTGATGAGAAAATGAAGTCAACTTTACTCACTTAACCAAGTGCAAAGTTTTCCAATTGGTACCTTAGTACCTAGGTATTTTGTATCAATTGGAAAAAAACTAAAGATAGGCCCCCTTATTCATAATAGTCTGCTAACTTAAAGCATTGCTAATTCTCACTCTGTCTTCTATTGACCTAAGTCAGAATGAAAAATAACACTCTGTAGCAGCTGTTTTCAGTTAGCGGACCATTATGAATAAGGGGGTTGATCTTAAAAGTAGGTAATTTGGCCATGGGATCTGAGGTAACAGTTCATTTTGGAAAAGGGGTCACTTGTCCAAAATAGTTTGGGGATCCCTGATTTACATGTTATTTACTTTTTAATAACTGGTATTGCCTCCTCGGGCTCTGCTTACAGCTTCGAGTCGATTTGGCATACTGAACACGAGATTTCGGAGCCGATGTTGGGGAATATTTTCCCATCCTTCTATCAGGGCCTGTTTTAGTGCCCTGGGTGTGGTAGGTGGTGGTCTGCGGCTTCTGACTAGCCTCCCTAGCTCATCCCAGGCGTGCTCAATCGGGTTGAGATCAGGACTTCTTGAAGGCCAAACGATCACGCTGATACCAACCGCCTGAATATACTCTTGCACGACCCGAGCCGTGTGTGGCCGGGCATTATCATGCATCAGAATCGATCCATCACCCATATTTACTAAATATGGCCCTGCATACTCATTGAAAATCTCCTGGGCATATCTTTCCCCAGCCAGAGTGCCATTTTTTAGGCCACTAACTCTGTTCGACCTTCTGAAGATATGCCAGCCCATACATATACACTGCCTCCACCGTACTGGACTCTTTCTGAGAAGCAGGCTTGAAGGTATCGCTCACCAGGTCGCCTATATTATATGTATAGTATAAGTACCTACAAACGAAAGTTAGCTGCAAATAAATTCAATTTAATAGACCATAATTAAGTTAATTTTATGTTGTAGGTACCTAAAAGAAACCTAATTTCACGCCAATCTTCCGTAAGCGTAAAATAATCGAGGTCTCATCGAGGCTCGAAGGTAATTCATTATCGTTTGTTAATCTTGCATGCATCTGCGCATGAACATTGTTGGTGTTGAGGAGCTGACACGGAATACAGTGTTTGTGAGAAATACCAGAGATTACCATCCCAGAAGATGAGACGAATGTCTTCTTTACGTGAGTACAGCAACCAAATACCCACAGAGCACGGATGCTTCGAGCCGACAGCCTCTAGAGAGAACTGCTGCAGCAGGCACCTAAGGTGTGTTCGCACAACACACTACAGTCGAAATCTGAAATAGTCTCGAAGAGAGGACTGACTCTTCGAGAGGGAGCAAGCTGTAATCCATCACGCGGGCCCAGTGTAGGTTGGTAGATGTCACATGTTCGAATTTTTGGTTCTGGGACATTTGCTTTTTGGATGGGCCGATTTCCTCACGATGTTTTCCTTCACTGTTTCAAATTCAAAAGTCATTTATTCAAAATAGGCTGAGCACTTTTCGAACGTCAAAATTACATTAGACAGTCCCCCAAAAACGCCCGCTCTTCACCACTTCCTAGTGCTTTAGCTGGGAAGAAGAAGTGGCGCAACAAACTCCCCAGCTGCACAGCTGTCTGAATAGTTAGAAAAACTTGATTCTATACAAAAGTACTTATGCAAAATAATTTACATTACGCAACAAAAAACAAAAAAATAAATTATTTTCTATATGTCACCTAGCAGACGCCAATATACGAGTACCAACAAAAAAAGTGAAAAGTAAATACCCGAATTAATGCCAGGCATAAAGGGCGTGCCCGTTTACATAAAGCTATTAAAGCTGTAACTCGGAAATCACAAATGATAAACTAGGACCATCGAAGTAAAAACAAATAAACAGTTAATTAGTAATAACAGCAACAAAGTTTTGAGAAGTGATGAAATTATTTACACTAAATAAAGCGCCTGGATCGAGTCGAAGTCACGACCTACAGGTTGTACCTAAGTCGGTCAGTTACCAATGAGTCACGACTGCTCGCACGGGCTACCACTACTGCTAGCCCTTGCGCGATGTTGACACCTGCATCCGGAACAGAACACAAACTAAAGTAGAATCGCGAGGATTGTAATTTACAAGTCATGTTATGGTACCTAAAACTTGCTAAATGCCCTTGGCCAATAAATTGATCATAGAATAAAAAACCTAGTATTAAACTGTTCAAATTTAACTTCTAATCGTTGATGATAGAACATCTTCACATCTCTTTATTATGCTGGGGCCATTGATGCAAAGGCAGCAGATTACCTACACCCGGCTCGGTACAATGTAGGTATAAAGAACTACTAAATTTATAGATCCTTCCTGGCTTTTAAGAGCTGTGACTGAAGTGTTTAATTATATATTATTTCTCATAATTCTCCAGAACTTAGGAATTACTCAAGTCACAATCGTTGGTAATATATTAACAACTTCAACTCAAAAATAACAAACATTTGAATCAAGAATACTTATTAAAAGTGTGAATCAAAATAATATTATGAACGAGGAAACTAGCGCGACGCGACATCGATTATTGTCATACCGTGAAGTTTTCTTAGAAATTGTATTGTTCGAGTCGCGTCGCGCCGGTCTGAACGAGCCTTAACATCGTCCGCGCCGTAGGGTGCAAAAGTAATAAACAAAGTTAGTGTCTCGACTACCTAGGATTAAAAAATATTCTTGTATAGCATTTCCTTTCATTCCTTTGATCTCAAGAACAAGATAGAAGTAAAAATTTGAAAAACTTTTTACATTATATTTTCAAGAAAATCATGAAATTTCGCTATCCTGATTCAATAGGATTGAGTGGAATCACGTCAAAAGTCAAAAAACCGGCAAAGTGCGTATCGGACTACGCACAATGAAGGGTTCCGTCACGGTAATATTAGATATCATAACAATACCGTGGTTCCGTAGTTGGGATGAATTTATCCCAAGAACAAACTTAACATTGTAGTTGAAAAACATGTTCTCTTATACCCCTCCTGATGTTGAGCCGTCGCGAGGAGACATGTCAAAAAACGCCCCCATGTTGAGCCGTCTCATCGAGACATAAATTCCCGCCATAATTTTGGCAGTGATTTCGTTTACAAAAAGCGTTTCTATCTTGACCAAACTCGCACACAGTGTACAAGACAAAACAAGAACGCTACACTGTGGTTGTCAAGTACATTGAATGAATGACGACGCGTAATAGTGGCTATTCGTTCGACCGATTAGTTGACGCAGCGCGCGCACCACGCGAACATCAAATAAGTCCGCCGAAAATTACATAAATAAAGTGAAAGTGCAGTGAAAGTGGGTGTAACCGTGTATAATATCATGCCTGGGTAGTTAATAAACAGTTTTAATACCTATAAAGTGTAATTTATAAAGATTTCAACAGAAAATAGTGATTTTTGTGAAAATAGTGACCCGTTGCGGCGGCAAAGTGACATCCCGCGCCGGCCGGAACTTATTTCGAGGTAATACTGTTAGTAAATATGTGAATGATAGAAACTGTCGCTATTAAATATGTTTATATGTATCGTATTATTGATATTAGGCATTTAGTTTAAATATTATCGTATTATACTTGCATAAAATTGAAATGAAAAATACCTACTCGGGCCGCCAAATTCGGTTGCTGTTAGGGCTCCTCGTAGGGCGTTTTTGTCGTTGATTCCCATAATGTTTTTGTAAGGCAGCATGCATTTTTATTGTACTTATCGATTTATAAATATCTTCAAAATATAGAATGCTAATTTGTATTTAAAAAAAAGGATCCGAATGTAATTTGAGACCCTAAGTTCAAGAGGTAGTTTTTTTACGGCCAAATTAAGGCATTTTTCAAGTGGTTGGGTTGGGTATACGATACATTCTAAATAAATATTTGTAGCAGCCGAAACTCCGTCAGTGATATGCATGTTAAAACCAAACAATAGATTAAAATAGTAACCCAAGCCACTAGGCGTTCAGTTACAAAGGAATTGAACAATGAATAGACCCTTTGTTATCGCTCGGCGCGCACGGGCAAACAAATGAGTCACGATAATGTAAACATGTGTGATAAGAAAAAAATGTTCAAGGAGGTGTGTTCGTTTTATTTATTAATGTGAAATGATGTATATTTATGAAGATAAAACAAATACTTTTTGAAATAATGGTTCTATTTTGTAATTAAAACGACTTTAGTAAAAAAAAAAAAAAAAAAAACGATCTAGATTCTAACTAGAATTGGAATCTTATTAGAAAACAAAAGTGGACCTAATCTATACATAATCTGTTAGCTAATTTAATAACAATTCCTAAAACATAACTTGAAGAGAGCTACCTATCGTAATTTTAGAGATATCGTCGTTTTAATCACCCGGGTCCCGTCGGGCCCGGGACCACCCACGACGCGTCACAGATGCCAAAATTTTGCAAAATGGCTGCCACAGTAGAAGGGACATTCCCAAAAAGGAAATGTAAGTTTGTACGCACAATATTCAGAGATTTACCATGTTATTTTAATGCCAAAGACTTCTTTTAGCTAGGTTTTCCTGTAATCTAAGAGTTCAAAATTTTAGGCTAATTTCGGAGATCCCTAAAGGAAGAGAATGGTAAATTTTTATCCATTTTCTTAAATATCTTTAAAACTATTTATTTTAAAATTATAAATAAAAAAATATTGACCTCACAACAAGCGCTTTCATTTGATAATTATGTTCCACGGTACAGTGTGACATATCAAATGAATAGGTACTTGTTTTAACCAATTTAAACCATTTTTATTCCAATTTCCCCCGAAAACTGAACCCCATATTCAAAATTCATTCATTACTTACGTTACACGTCCGTGTTTGGGTCACAGAAATTCATGTGTACCTACCAAATTTCAACTAAATTGTTCCACTATTCGGAGCAAATTGTGACAATATGGCTGTGACAGACGGACAGCCAACCAGCCAGCCAGACACACAGCCAGATACACGAGTGATCCTATGAGGGTTCCGTTTTTTCCATTTGAGGTACGGAACCCTAAAAATGCATCCGATATTATAGATAGTGCAATCCACGACGGCGGCGACGCGCCCCGCTCCGCTCTGCCCCGTACTAAAGTGCATGCAACTTACAGTCCAGTACTATCTGTATAAAATATTTTTTTTGCAACCAATGATGATATGTGATCACTTCGCACGCACGGCCTTATTATTTCATTAATTGGACTTGGACCCAATGTACCGTTTTCATTGGCAATGCATTTAATTGGAAAACTGTCAAAAAACCTTTTTGTATTTAATTATTATGCTTAATTAAACATCACAGTGGCTTACATTGTTTGCTCATAACAATCAACTGATTTTTCTCGAAACAATAACGAAACCTTATGAAATTTACCGTGTGGAATCAAAATATAATGATTTTAAAAACAGCTGTCAGTTTGGATTGGCAGTGCATATAGAATCGTGCTAAGAAAATGTAGTTGCCGTGATTTACAGCTACTAAAAGGGAGGTCAAGTTCGCGTGTGGATGCATGGTGACGATTACCTACATCGCCCCCTCATTTACGTAAGATTGATGGCCGGAAGAGTATTAGTGTTGATGGGCAGAGCCCACATGATCTTTACCTGTATCAAATCCACGTAGTCCAAGCCAAGGAGTTGTAGCGTTCTGTCCACCCCAGCCTCCGTCTTCTCTGCGGAGAAGTCGAACATCTTTTCCGTGGCCTGCTCATATCTTCCCACTTTGCTTGCGATGTAATACGATGATCTCGGAACTCCAACTAGCGCCTGTTATAATAAACAAAGTGTTGGAACCATACATTATTGATATCAATTAAAGGTAGGTATAGATTTTTATGACCGACTGACGTCATTAATAGCTTTTGTAAATTAATGTAGGTACTTATTAGCAGATCAGAGGAGGAAATAACTTGAGATAATATAGCAGAGACATCACAGTCTGATATCTAAACTCTTATGTGTTACGTCTGGTTTATTTCATTGAAATATCTCTTATTTTATCAACTTGAAGTGGTACAGACTGGGGCTGAGCCCGCCCCATGTCAAAGCCACTAAGTACAGACGCCAGCAGGTCAACCTACCCGAAACTGTCAAATTTTCCTAATCAACTTTGAACCTTATGTTTTAGTGATAAAGTTGAAAATCTATTAAAGAAATTTTAAAGATTATAGTAGGTTGATGTGCTGGCGTCTGTACAATGTAATTTTCACGCGAATTTTTTACTCGTTTAACCATCAAAGGTTGGTCGCATGGTTAAAGTGTTACTGCTACCATCGAGCGACGCGTGCGATCGACATTTACCTCAAAGTGTGAAGCATTTCATTGAATTTCAGCATACGTTTAAGTAAAGAAAAAATGGTTAACCATAGTGCCAGGCCAGGCCTCAGGTTGTAGTAGGTATTCTAAGGGCTCCCCCCCGAAGGGTTCCCGCATTGTCGTTGCGGGGGGGCTCAGTAGCCGTGGGTTGGGCACCCACGGTGAAGCTAAGAGGAACCCGAGGAGGGGCCGCTCGTCAGGGCTTTTTGATAAAAGCCCATGACGTAGCGGCCAGCGAGTAGGTTGCGGTGGCGACATCGCAACTGAGGCGGGCCGCGATGTCGTGTATCGGAGACATCGCGGCTGCGGTTTCGGGGCCGCGGCTGGAGAGGTGTATTGCGGTACAGCGCTCTCCCTCCCTGCCGCGGCCTTGACGGGGTCGCCACCGTCCGATGGCGAACGCGGTGGGGCCGCAGGGGAAGAGGAGTGTCGGTATAGCGTAGGCCGCTCTCCCTGTCCTCTGCGGCCGAAAATTGGTAGACGGCGGGGCCAATGTCCTGACCCGCCGAAGAGGGGCCAAGGGCGCCTAGACAAGGGGCTGTCTGGCGCCCATGTGCTGGTTTGGTCCCTGGGTTGGTCACGGCGTGCCATGTGTTCTGGTGCGCCGGTGATGAAGGAGGAGGGGCCCGCTGCGGCGGGCTGGCACCAGTCGGGGGTTGCGGAAGATTCTTTCGTTCCCGCGACCCCCGGCGTAGGTGTGAGTCGGAACACCGGGGTGGTTTTTAGTCAGTAAGAGTCTGACAGACCCCTCCGCTCGCCCCAGGGCGGAGGACATCCATGAGGATTTTCCACCCCGAGACCAAAAAAAAAAAAAATAAGGTATTCTAAGGGCTATGTGAACTATTGACACGGTATAATTATATTGCCGATGGTACATTTTTTAAAAAAATTAAAATGTCTCAAAAAGTTAAGGACAGTCTCATAAGACCGTTTCCCTGTAGCTACAACGGTTAAGGTAGCTGCCCTTACTGCCCCATCTCAAAACTCCAGCCTGTTTATACATATCAACTCACATACCAACTTTCTCAATACCCCAGGGTCCAGTGAGCAGGCTATACACCTAGGTAGGTATAATATGTAATATTATATTGTAGGTATATACCAACATTAATTATTTCTCGGTCAGTACAGAATTGTGAATTTGATAAGTGTAATACTTTGTTTTATATGACTGGGTTATCACAAAGTCTGATATTATTACAATAATACTTAATTTTTACTTCGATATCAAAATAAAAATGTAGAACTGATGAACATTAAAATGGCGGTAAACCGTTAGAAGAATAAAAATGGTCCCAGTATTATACTTTGGGTAATCATTAACCTTTACTGTACGAGCAGTCGTAATATTTCACATAATTAAATTGATGCAAAATAACTGTAATTTTAAATGAACCAATAATTATTTTACGCTAAGAGTGTACAATTTCAAGACATTGTATTGGGTTTGGGACCCCCCCACCTATGAAATTGGCGTTTTTTTCTCACAAATAGAGAACCTCGTCACTATCAATTGCTTCATATTATATCGAATAATGACCATCATAGACAACTACCAATAGTAAAAAAAACCTTATTACTATAGTTTTCTAAACATAAAAAATACCTTAAAAATGACTCCTCTTTTGTTAGCAGAAATTACCTCTATTTGTTTTAAAACTTAGCCAAAACTAATTTTTGTCGCTTAATCTAAGTGGCATACGTTATCTTAGTTTTTAATCATTAGTGCACAAAAGTTTTAAAACATTTGTGTTCATGGTAGTTAAATAAATAAAGAAAATGTTAGTATGAAAAATGCAACTTCTTTAAAATTCAAAATAAAAACGATGATTTCATAGGTGGGGACCTAATTTATCGGAATAGCGAAGATTATGTATTGTGTTTTTTTTTTGTATCATTCAATACAAAAATATTGAGATTACACATCACAAAGTTTTTACTACCTATATAGATACCACGCAGAGCGGATAATTCTTTCGAGAAAATGATTTAATATGAAAACTTTGCGTATCGATTTTTTTTCAAAAATGGAGTTTGTGAATCATACCTAATGCATAGAAAAAAATTGGACGGTGACTAAAAATTCAGCCTGTATAGCTTTTAGCAAAATTCCTAATTTACTGGATGCATTTTCAACTGAAAATCGTCTAAGGAACGACAAATTTATCCGGGAAATAAGTTATAGGTTTTTAATCTTTGCAAATGTCAAGACTGACTCACTAAACTGACTGAAGTCACAAGTATTTATAGAAAATTGAGAACAAGACGGTTTCTAACAATTTAAGTACCTACCATCATATGGAGCTACGTTCCCAAATCTGTCTGCCATCTGTATCCAGCCAGGGTCATGGGTTAATTCCGTACAATTATAATGTGTTAAGCCATATCTACAGACATAATTGTGTTCTTGTGTTATACCTGTGTTAGCGTAATCTCTATTTATCTACAAAGTCAGAGGGTTCGTAAGGTTATTTATTCTTAAGCAAGTCGTAATGGCAAAAGCGCCAGGGTTGCTCGCGCAAATTGTTACGTTTTTCGCAATTTGCTGGTACTTATGACTCACGACCGACAAATATGTCGTACAATCATAATCATTAAAATCATCAATCTATTTCTCTCTCTTACAGGGAGTAAGAGAGCAAACGAAACTAAAAATAAATACATTAGTCAAATTACCTTTCCGAAAGTCCGTTCGGACGTTCCCGCGCCATACCAGGGACCAGTTTCCACGTAATTAACGCCGCATTTGAGAGTTTCTCTTATTAACTGCAAAGCATTTTCTTCGTCAAACGATCTAAATCAAATTAAAAATACAAATAAGGATCTAGTTGTAAAAAAAAATAAGTTTAAAAAAAGTTAGAGGTTAATTATGCTTGCCGCGGTCGGTCAACAAGCCATAACAAGGGGTAACATGTTACGCAGTAACTGGGTTGTGGAGGTCAGATAGTAAATATATGAATAGCACACGGAAAGCGACCCAAACATACATAGTTGGGAAAGTTTAAGCAGATTTATTGAAAAGAAAGTTAGAGAGAAGAAGAAGGAAAAATACTTATTTACCTTTGCTCAACTCCAACTGTGAGAGTTAAATTGAATACAGGAATTGGACACAGGAATGCTAACGGCTCCCGCAGACAGGTGCGACGCGACGACGCGACACGACTCCGGTGGAACAATTTATTCTATGAAAACTGCACGGAAATTGTTCTACCGGTGTCGCGTTGCGCCTGTCTGCGGTAGCCTTAAAGTGTAGTAGTTAGTAGTGCAGGAATGCTGTGTGGAAGTTTATATCAGCAACTCAGTCTAAAATAAGAATGCCATCGCTTCAGGCGACATAGTTTAGGAGTACCTTACATACAAATATGTACTGGAAACTTCAACTCAGTTAATCAATGCCTATCCAAAATTACTGTTGTTAATTATTTATATACCTACCAACTAACATAGTCCTATGTACATTAATTTATTGTTACCCTCTTTCAGAGATGTCACGAGAATTCCTATACCTACTTAGTTCTTGTAGGTAGATCTGGCACAATGTTAACTTTGTGAAACGATAGCTAGCACAATCTGCCTATAATGTTCCGCACTACTGGCACACATGCCTCCTCTAAGTGACAGGGAGTGAACCCTAATCCACCAAGCGGACCCAGTGCGGGTTGGTAGATGTCACATCTCTTCGAATTTTTGGTTCTAGTCTAAGACATGCCGTTTGTTTTGGGCCGATGTTTTCCTTCACGATTTTGATAGCAGTAGTATTGATGAAATAATTTACATAAAGTAAAGCACCTGCCTGTGTTTAAACCTACGACCTACAACTAGTAAACCGTGGCCGCGTTGCCACTGGGCCACCACTAGCCACCGCCAAAGAAAGCTAGGTTGATACCAATTTAAAATATTTGGGTAACTGGTCATTACTTATAATTTAACTAGCTTTTTCCGCGGCTGTGCCCTCGTGGATGTCGGAAAATATCCCACGGGTATGTAAGTACTACTGGGATTAGATACCTAATAGCCGAAGAAAAGGTCATTAACTCCTACCGCTGCGCCCGCGTTGCCGTCAACCATAATTATTTTGTTACGCGTAATTTTGAATCTATGATATTATTTTTAGTGAGTATTATTTTTAATTCTAAGATGTCAAGGCATATAATAATCTATATTCAATATCCATTTTAAATGATATTTTATTGGATATGGATAAATTTATCCCTATCCAGCAAAATATCATTATATTTAGATAAATAATACCGGTCAAAATAGCTTCGGAAATAACAATGTTATCAAATTCTGAAAGAGGAAAATGGTTACTGTAGGTTATCCTTAGAAGATAGACATGCTATTGCAGACTTTTTTGTTACATATTTTAAGATCTACAATTCTGTAGAACATACATTTGATGTATGTACCTATGTATCTCTTACGGCTTACGCGGCGCACTCCAGTAAAGTTCCCAGTCTGCATTATTTTTTCCGACATCTTCGAGAATCGTCACATTTCAGGCAATTTACACAAAACCTTAGTGAATTATACACAAAAACCTTCCGCATGAATCACTCCGTCCATTGGTGAAAACCGCATCAAAATCCGTTGCGTAGTTTTAAAGACAGACAGACAGACAGTGAGAAGCGACTTTGTTTTATACTATGTAGTGACGAAATATAAAATCAAGCCTTCACAGAGTGAGGGTCGTATGGTGAAGTTACCGAATCGTTACGTTTGGCATTTTTTTTACGGAATACTGTTTCGTTATTATTTTGTTTTTGCCCGTAGCAGAGTGCAGTGTCGTGTAACGAGAGGGAGTTAGTCTGGGGCGTGCTAGACTGTCGGCAAATCCCGCCGAACCGGGCAATCAAAGGTTCCTACGAAAACAGAGGGATGATAAATTATTGATAATTTCATCCAAAAACATCGCACACCTGCCAAATTGCTTATGCCTTTCCAATATTGTTATAATAAGGTGTCAGGTAATTAGATGGATGAACTTGAAATGGATTACTTTTTAAAAACGAACGGTCGTTAAAAAAAAAAAAAAAATATGTGACAGTAATATCTATATTTATATATTTTGGTACCATTTTCATTTCTCTATCTTAATAATTGAGGATTTTAGCCCCCGGTCGTACCTTTCTTGAAATCATACCCGCCTGAAGTGATCGAAAAAGCATATTTATCATACAAGAATATCTAATAAATTGTCTATTACCTATCTTATAGAAACCATCACCATCATTTTGTCTCTCATCGATCTCATCTCAAGATATATTTTTACCCATGAAAAATATTTCATGTAAAGTCGGTTGGCATGACTTCCCTATCGCTTTCACAAAGTTGTCAACTAATGTAGAGCCAAGTCCCTAACTCTACAAGCTCTCTACAAACCTTACTCGGAATTAGTTTTTCTTTTGACCATTCATACGGAATAAGAAGTTACTCAGCTGAAATATTCAGGGAGGTTTGAGAATTCAGAGAATGTAGGATGCAAGATGTGAGCGACCGGAGCGGGCTCGAACATCGAAGGGATTTAACTCCAAAATGCCTCTTACTTACGCCACAGTCTGTGAAGCCTGACCGGCCTTTGACCACGACCTTTTTCGCACGTTCTTATCGTACGTGATCAACTTTTCATCACCAGTTATCAGCTTCTTCAAAAATGGTTCGGTTGAACATAGGTATTTTCATATATTGTCTTAACTAAGTTGAAGGTAGGTATGTGCAGGCAATAGGCTCGCTCCCTCTTACAGCAAAACATAACTGGCGAGGAAGGGATATCTCGCCAAAGAGAATAGCCGATAGTATATACATCTTGGTCTACGTTATCTACGTAGGTAAATAAGTCGTTATAAATTGTTTATGTAAACATACGCGAGTAAAGGTAGGTACCTATCTCGATCATTTTATTACCAAAATAAATAATAGCTGGTTTATAACTTTTTTATATGATAACAAGTTGAGTTATCATCGTGTGTCGCCGATAAAAATAAAGAACTATTTTAAAAAAAAACGATTTTAATTGGTATGATGTGCCTAGGCGTTAAACAATGAAGTGTTGAAATTGTCTAAACGAGTCGCGTAGCTAGCAAATTGATCGTTTGTGACGTAGCAAATGTAATCAATGCCAATGTCAACAATCTATCTAAATCGGCCTTGCACTTTAGCAGTTGTTTGAGAAAATCGAATACAAAGTCACAATAAACCGTTCTTTAAAATTAAAAACACGTACGAGTTGCCACATCGCTCGTAGAGTTAAAAATAAATGCGGCTAATGGAAGAAAACATAAACAATAGAGCAGTAAAACAGCCGGTCGAGATAACTTGTCATTGACGAAACTGGATTTGAAATATGATGTTTGAACTCCATCTGAAGATTTTTGACACTACATCTGAAGATTTTTGACATTTTAACTAAGGTAAAGAGTTTTTTTTTAAGCCCAGTAATTTGACAGGTGCAAATGTCGTTAAAGCGACAATCCACCGCACGCAAGCAAAGAAAACAAACTTGTGAGATGACTTCTTATACTTATTAAAATTAGAATAATTACCCATAAAAGTTACTGAACGAAGCGCCTCCCAAGCTGACGTGAGAGACTTTGAGACCGGTATTGCCGAGCTCGTTAAATTTCATGTTTAGTTGTTCAAACAAAGTAAAGTAGATATTAATGACACGATACGCCGCCTTCCTAGCTTGTGACACATTGAGTCGCGTTACCTAACCTACCATTGTATTGCACTGATAAGCTACTAACTTCAGAATTATTGTTATAATTAATGTTATCCTGCTTATTTATCCTAAGTAGGATTCCTTCTTACTTTCATATTTTATTCTTATTATTAATTTTTTCAGCATGTGTTATATTCAGTGCAGTACCTTTTTTTTTTTTTTTTGGGTGGGAAATCATCAAATGACGTCTCCCGCTCTGGGTGGAGCGGGAGGGCGTGTCAGACTCTTACTGACTAAAACCCACCCGTGTTCCTTCTCTTGCCTGTGCAATGCCAGGGGGCCACGGTATCCCTTTCGGACTTTCCCGCAACCCCGGCAGGCAATGGTCTCATCGGACCCCTTCACTCGCTGACACTCTTTGAGGCGCGCGTGGAACACAACGCGCCGTCGACCCGGGCTTGGTCCTTACCGGACGGCGAGCTACCCATTGCTCACCGTCCGCAAGCCCGCGCCTACGGTGGCCGGGAATCCGCGATCGATTCCCGACGCCCGGGGCGTCTCCTCCTGCGGCGGCTAGGGGCGTGAGGGCGCGAAATTAGCCTTTCCCTCACGCGCTCCGCCTCCTCCTTCGCGAGCATTACTGCTTCGCAGAAGGAGGTGACGGCCTCCCATGCCCTCTCGCTCCGTACCATGGCCTGGACCAGGGCCGGACACGAGAGATCCCCGCCACCGATCGCCTCCACGAGGACACGGCGGTGCTCTGCCCAAGCCGGGCATACCTCCACCGTATGCTCCACCGTGTCCTCCGGGCGATCCACGCAGTGATGACACCCGGGCGTTTCCTCCCGCCTTATCCGAAACAGGTACCTCCCGAAACAGCCGTGTCCGGTGAGGACCTGCGTCAGGCGGAAGGTGAGGACGCCGTGGCACCTGTCCAGCCACTCCTCAAAGAGGGGACTTATCGCCGCAATAGTGGCGTGCCCAGCACTGGGTTGCGACAATCGCACTCTCCATGCCGCCATGAGATCCCGTCGGAGCCGCGATTTCTCGCGGCTTCGGAGTCAAGCCCCGGCGTTTCGCCTCCTCGCGCCACTCCCAAATATGCGCGAGGACTTTCGCCTCCAGATCCCATGGCGGCAATCCGGCAAGGAGGCTTGCCGCCTCACCGGAGACCGTGCGGTATCCCCGGACCAGCCGGGTGGCCATGACCCTCTGGGACGCGTTCAACCTGCGGGCAGGCCGCCGCCTCAACGAACGCGCCCACACCGGTGCCCCGTACAGGGCCATGGACCGCACGATCCCCGCGTATAGCCTCCGGCAGGAGGCGTTTGGACCCCCTAGAATTCAGTGCAGTACCTAACGTGTCGCTTGTATTAGAACAAGGCTTTTTTATTTCAATCGCTAAAATAACTTCGTGGTACTTTTAATAATATTTTCCGTCTTCAAATAGGTAATGTCATTCAGAAGCATTTTAAAATACTTAATAGATTTATTTATAGTGCCGTTTTTCCATAAAAATATAAAACTCCATAACAAATAGTCAGAATACGATGATCAATCAGCCACCAAAAGTAAAACCTTACTGCAAAATTTTCCCGTTAGAGGAATCACTGCCGTAAATAGAACAACATGAGTAATTATACACACCTAGTTTTGAATTTACAGATTATCCCGTGTTTTAACAATCTACTGATAATATTAAATTTTGTTTAGCCATTCGTCAGTAATCTTCAATGAATATAGGTATCACTGGTATCAGTGTTGTGTCATTAAGTAGGCGTTAAATATGTCACGAATACGAAAAACTTCGCAAGCAATGGAAAATTGCTGGAGGTAAAATGCTTGCAACGTGCATTTTACAGCCACAAAACATTAAACATTCAAGGATATTTTATAAGGCAGTGTTTCTAAGATAGAAACACAATTTAATATAGCACTCAGCTTTGTATGTTTCCCTTGTGATTCATAATATTACACTTCATAAGTTTCTAACTTTTAACTTTTTTCTACCAATCGATAATAAGATTTTTCAACTGGTACCCGTAAGTTATTAACTAGCGTAAAACGTGGTGCGTGTGCGTTCAAAAGTTTACATCTATGTTCTTATACAGAACAATTTAAATTATTATTATTTGACTCATTCGTAAACAAGGTAAGGTACCTACCCAATCTGATATAATAATCCGATTCTGATTCCGATAAAATAATCTCGTTTTTTTTTTCAGCAGCTCGTTGGGCGAGACAAGTTTCTAAATCATTCATGGGTATCTACCGTTATTATATCTAAACATTCCTAGCTTAGGTCGCAATCATATTACAAAATTAACAAAATATTAGTTTATCTATGCATGGCGCGTTAGTAGCTGCGTGTGTAACCGACCTTCCTTCCAGATAGTTACTCTCTGCTCACATGTTTGCATTAGGGGTGGCGCCACTTTCAGAAATTACCAACGTTCGTATGCAGTCAAACACGAGTCAACTAGTAGAAAAGTAATAAAAATCGCACAATTATTTTCAAGACAACAAACCACAAAAAAAACCACCGTGTAAGTACAATGTTTTTGTAAAACTTTCGAATGTTGCTGTGACAAAATATTAAAACAATATAAAGTAATCAATTGAATCAAAAGTAATAATCAGTTTTATTTTTATTGCATCAGTTTCAATGAATGAAACAAAAATAAAATAAAAACTAACTGCCACACATATAAAATCGTAGCTTGGTAGCTCTGTTGAACAAGGCTGGCAACTCAGTTGCGAGTGAGTTGCCATTGCCAATCGGTATTGTAGCCGTATCGCGGAGGGTTGGGGGCACGTAGTGGCGTTTACCTGCCGTGCCGCATGCAAGCGTGATTCGATAACTTACACTACAAGTAAATAAATAATCGAGTTTATTACGAGAAAAATAAAATGTAAACATTGTTCTTTCTAGTCGTGACTTATAAAATGTGAGTTAATTTATTTTAAGTAGTTTGAAGTGTTTGCCGCATCTTCGCTGTTTACTGTTTACGATAAGTCGATTGAAGACGAGTCAATATTTTTTATGCTGTCACTTTTTTGTGCTAAACTTTTGGTTCTAGTTTTAAAATTTAATTTTTGTAATGGATTTGGGTTAATTTCGATGCTGGTGATTTAGTGTTTGGATTTGGACTGCTTATGTTGACCGTCTAAAGTAGGTACCTACATTTTCTATTCTAAGTTTGTTTAGATCGTAGGCTGGTTTTTGGTAAAATTTTTGGTGAAATATTTAGTTATCATTTTATAAGCGTAGTTGAATTCGTCGTTAAATTGTCAATTTCACTCAGAATAAGCTACAAATAGCGTAAGTGTTTAAACCTCTAAGGCGTTATGTATAGCGCTGCTGTAAATTTACTCTACTAACATTAGGTAATATTATGGTTTGGGTAATATAGAATTTTTTAAAGATTTTTAACTACAAGATTTTTGACGATTATTCTCGACCTAATACTTAATATTTTTATTATAATTTTATGTAAATAAGTAAAACTTATTATTTCTCAATGACATCATTTATTGTGTATGAATTTACCAGTAATCTTACAATATGCAAGCAGTTATTATTTTAGACAGACTTAGAAAGTTTGGTTACTTTTTTTCAAACTTTTTTCTGAGAAAATAAATGAATATTGTAGAATGTTTAAGTATAGGTAGAGTTTATTTGTACTTGATTATAATTATTTGCTGTTGTAAATTATATTATTATTGGGTATAATAACTAAATGAATTATGTACATTATTTTATAATAATGGTTTATTTGCAGTTTCCACGATGAGGACCCGGGTCCTGCGTTGCCGGCCCTTCTCCACCCGTATCCTGCTTCTCCTGCTAATTGTTCTTGCCTTTGGGGTCTACTGTTACTTCTACAGTACATCTCCCCAAAACTACAACAAACCAAGTACGTGCCCTTATTCTAAGAATATGCTTAAATTTTTGTTTTATTTTCTTTGTATTTAAACATTTTAATTTGTCTATTGTTGTTTTTTTTTCAGGCTTTACTAAGTTTATTTTTCTAAACTTAATTTGTTTTGATTATAATCATTTTATAATTTATGTTATATATAATTACTTTTATTTGATATTACCTACATTGTATTTTGTTTGAATTGCAAATATTTACAGGGATTTTTTTATTACAGTCAATCACAGGATTTTCATTAACATATTCATTAAGATAATTTTATTTGCCCATCAAAGTAAACAATAAGTAGGGACCAACATAAAACAAAATAAGGAATCTGGCTGACTAATCCTCAAGCAAGACTATGCACTAATTCAACATTTTACCTTTTATCTTCCCACATCACAATATCATCATAACTACAATGAGACATTAGTGATCGTCCAACTATCCTGATATTATTTTTAATATTTACCTAGATTAATTTGCCAGTGGAAGTAAGTTTACATTACTAGATAGGCACTTAGGTCCACTATTAAACATATTCATGAACACTAAAAGATCAGACTCTCGTAACCTTGGCCATTATAGTTGAATTTTTGTTAGATCATAATATATTTCCTTCCTGTATAACCTTCATGAAACCCGTTTAAAGAAATTGTAAAGAATATTTAATTACAATGCATTAAAACGCAATTACGATGTCTGCACAGCTGTTATTCAGGAAAATATAGAATAGGTAATAGACCATTCGGTACGTAAACACCTCAGCCAACAACCACTACTTGTAAACGGATGAGTCAGTTCCTAATTAGGCAGTATACAGATAATAGGTCAAAGTTCGAAGCGGAAGGCCGCACGTTCGCAATAAACAGCTGCTATGTCTCAGTACGGCTTTACGGTGCGGATTTCATCAATCCTTCCATGTACCTACGAGTCCACCAGGATTCTTGGCCGTTCTCCAGTAAAAAATCCATTTCAACCGGCCTCTCCGTCGCCTACGTTACTATGTTAGATATTCGAGTTAGAATTTTCAATTATGAATCACACAAAAAATATTCGCAGCGATGAAAAGTTTTTAGTTTCCTGTATCATAAAACTTATGCGGAAGGGTGCCACAAGGACAAATATTGGGACATCACACGACAAATAAAAGTAAATGCATACTTATATATAATTTTCTAGATTAATCATTAATAACATATTATATATCACGCGCCACCGTCCGACACCTGGTTGCCAGTAATGAATTTAACTTTAAAATCATATTGCGACTCGTAGACACATTTAATACATTTATCGATGGGCTGGTTTGCCTAGCATGAAAAGGTGGTAAAGCAGATAAAAATTAATTGAATTCTTTATTTACGTTCTGAACCAGACAAATACCAAACACCTACCTACAGTTTAAAACTAAAAGTTGAACTAGGTGAATATAACGATGGAGAATACACGATCAATCGGACTTTGAAAGAAATTGCTAATCCATTGTTTCATAAATTCGAAAAAAATCTCAACTACGTAAATAACGCAATGAAGCCGTCAAAATTACGAAAATGTGTGATTAGATACGTAGGTAGCAGGAAATTAATTGATAGCTCTATCTTTGAGCACAAAAAACGCTCGTATTTCTCTATTAATGGATCCGGAACACCTGAAGTTGACCGTCCATTGCATTGAGTCCTCGGCCTTCGAGCGGCCTTACTGATTTGATATTCTTATGTTTTAAATGGATTCGAAAAAATTATAACGACAACTGGTGATTTTAATATTAATTTATAAGAAAATAATTCATTAAATTGTTCTTTTTCGATCATTTGATTCGTCAAATGTATTTATTGAGCCAACCAAAGTGACAATTTCTTCTGCCACTTGTTTATTACTAACATTGCCCGCGGCTTCGCTGCCGTGGTCTTTCCCGCGGGACCCGTTAGTTTCCTGGGATAAAAAGTAGCCTATGTTACTCCCTGAAAACTAAGCTTTCTAATGGTAAAAGATTTCAAATCGGTTCTGTAGTTTCGGAGCCTATTCAATACAAACAAACAAACAATCAAATCTTTCCTCTTTATAATATTAGTATAGATTTTTTGTAATTACTTAAGGTACTGACACACATCCAGGCATTCACGCAATTGCTACTTAGTAGTATGTAGTATGTCGAAACATTAAATACCTACTAGGAATAAAGATAAAATAGTTTTACCATTTTCAGATTATTTAAACTAATCTAAAGTACCTATATAGTACATATTAGGGTACTGTGTTAAATGTTACAACAAAATACTTACCGTACCGATTTAGAAAATTCTTTAAACAGTCTTGATTCCTTAAAAATGCTCGAGAAATATAAAATTATAGGAATAATTCCACGCTTGCTTCATCGAGGGAGGATACCTACCGCTTATTATACCTGTTTTGCGTGGATGTGACGCATATTTTCCCCCAAATTGTTATTTTCGTGTATTTTTTTCTTTGCTTGCGTCATGTGTATCGAAAATAAACGTATTTTCTTTCTTTCATAATGACACCCACGCAAAAATGAACCATCGCATTTTATAAATCGGGAATCTCAGAAAATGTCATCGCTCATACTCGTAGTTCATTAAAAGTTAATCGAGCTTGAATTCTCACCTCTTAAAGGCCTAAGAATTACCGTACGACCATAATTGCTAAATCATATGTACAAGTGCATCGTAGAATTTACAAGCGTAGGTAATTTCTGCAGTTAAACACGCTATTATTCAAGATAAGTGAAAAATACCTCTTGTTTCAATAGTGAAACTAATTGGCTCAATAGCTGTGACAAAATCCTATTTAACCTATAAATTGCGAACCAGATTATAAACCAGAGCTCCTCAAACTTTTTTATGTCGTCGACCACTTGACCCCCCCCTGCTTACCTAATATTGAATTTTTTGTAAATACATCAACTTCAATTGTGTTTTTGACAGCTGGTATTTTTCTAATTATAGTGAAGATAAGTGAGAAAAATTAAATAAAATAAAAATCAAGATGAAAAGAAGAGAAGTGAAGGGCGGGGCGTTTTTGGGGGACTGTCTTATGTAATTTTGATTTTCGAAAAGTGCTGATTTCTCAGCTTATTTTTAATAAACATTTGATATTGAATAGAAGCCCGACATTAACTTGTACGAAATAAAAAAATTCTTGAGCCAAGAACATTTTATTAACTAAAAAATTGTTTACTTCATCCAAGATCATTTCGGGCATCATAAGTTTTATCTTGAATCAAGAATATTTATACTACAGCTAAAATTTTATTTTTTTCTATGCACTATCGTAGGTATCCCTACTTCGCTAGGTACTAATATTATAATTTCGGAAATAATTTGCTTACAAAAATAGTAAGGTTTATTACGTTTTCACGTAAAAACTAAGCAACAAATCTTCGTGATCTTTTGCACAGATAAAGTTAAAGGTCTAGCCAGACAAAAGTTGATACAGGCTACTAATGCGGTAAAATATTTTTTACAAAAAAAAAAAAATAAGCAAAGATTAAATTAAAACCTTACTTATATAGATAGATGTCTATGTTTATTTATATATTTACAAGCAGTCCGCCCCGGCTCCGCACGGGTAGCACTAAGTATTTATCTACGGCGCACCTACCTACCTAACTACCCTACCTACCGTACCTACCCTACCTACCTTACCTATCCTACCTAACTACCCTACCTACCGTACCTACCCTACCTACCTTACCTATCCTACCTATCTTACCTATCCTACCTACCTTACCTATCCTACCTACCTTACCTACCTACCCTACCTACCTACCCTACCTACCGACCCTGCCTACCTACCCTACCTACCTACCCTACCTACCTACCTACCCTACCTACCCTACCTACCTACCTACCCTACCTACCCTACCTACCTACCTACCCTACCTACCTACCTACCCTACCTACCTACCTACCCTACCTACCCTACCGGGAAACAAAGTATCCTATGTCCGTCTCCTGGTTCTAAGCTACCTCCCCACCAATTTTCAGCCTAATCGGTTCAGCCGTTCTTGAGTTATAAATAGTGTAACTATCACGACATTCTTTCATATAATACCTATATATAGATTAGAAAGTATTATGGAATTAAATATGTTATATGTGTATAAATATGGATTATTCCATTCATGGAAAGCCAAAATTACCTGCTTAAATGATATCCACTATCGTGGACCCCCATTTTCATCTCATGGACCCCCTTTTTTCCCGCTGACATAGACGCCTTGCAGCTCGTCGTCGACCCCTGGGGGTCGATATAGACCACTTTGGTAATCACTGATCTAAACTAATATTATAAAGAGAAAAGATTAGATTTTTTGTGTGTTTGTTTGTTTGTAATGAATACACTCAAAAACAACTGGAACAATTTAAAAATATCAATTAGAGTAGAATGATATAATATCACTGAGTAACATAGGCCATAATTTATAAAGAATAAACGCGGGCGAAGCCACTGGTGGAAGTAGTAATAGTATATATACAGAAGACATAGATAGATAACATGGTAGAGTATTTTGATCAAGTTATATGCAATTTTCGAAGCGAGGAAACCAGCGTAAGGTTTTTGCAAGTCACGTTTGAGCTTAATCTTCAGCAACTTTTTATCTCTGTTACTGTTCTGGCGATAATAAGTTTTTATTTGAAGCTCGAGAATCAGGAAGGTAAAAACTTTTACGTAGCGTATGTCCTAGTCTGGCGTCCACTCCGCTCGAATAAGAGTGGAACCCATCGGCCATGACATCACCGCTCGCGCGACCTGCTGCGTCTTGCGTCGTGCGACCGCGGCGAGAACAAAATGTTAGAATTTATTTAGAGCGTACCACGACAGCGGGCGGTGCGTCTTGCGGCTTGCGAACATTCGAGCGCCGCCTCGCGCCACAAGACGCAACGCTCGATGTCGTGGCTCTAGCCTAAGGCTTCTTAGCTCTCTTACCGAAAGAGCTGGTACCAAATTTTGCGCTGGCGCTACACTTTACCAAGTACCAAAGTTTTAAACGTTAGAATTATTCCACTTTGCCACACTAAGCCGCCCCACTGGTGGGGAAAAATGCCTATAATTTTGCAGTAAAATCTGCCCCACTAGTTCGATTTAGAGGGGCAGATTCCACTAGTCTAAAATCATGTGGATTCTGCCCCACTAGGGTTGGCACCTTAGAATAGGGATGATGCCTGGGTGAAAAAAAAGAAATTATATTTAGTCCGTCAGTCAGATAATAAAAAAATATTAGACACGTATTTTTTGCTTTACCATATTAATAAAAAATGACTTAGATACAACGCATTAAATTGGGGAGTGGGGGTTGATACGTCACAAGTATGGATAAAATCTACATACAAGTGACGTCATGGCACATTGAGTTATTCAATGTATCGCCGTAATCTTTTGATAACGTAAAAAAAGAAAAAATACGTGTAGATACGTAATTTTTTCATAATCTACACTACGGACAAAAACATTTTTTTAGTCATCATCCCTATTTGTGTAGGTAGATATGCTCGAATTTTATATTTGTTTGGAAAATAAATAAATGTATATCTAAGTAAAATATAACTAGGGCTGGTAACGTCGGACTTTGTACATAGGTAGTGCTTTTAAATAAAAATACAAAAATAAGTGTCTTGAAATTTTTATTTACTCTTCGTTTCTGGAAGGAATCGAATTGTAAATCACAGATTAATTACACGATTTGTTATAAATAAAATAAAATCTAATATCATTAATGAATAATTCAAACGTTATTATATTAGCGCCCACACAAAAGCAATAATTTTCTTCAATTATCCATGGCCCTTGCACGTGGCGGCGGAAAACTATACAAAATACAATAATAAACAAAAAACTAACTACTAAATAAAATAATAATAATAAAATGTGCCTTCATGTGTGTTTTAAAAGCAATGTTGAAATGCTGTAAGCATTGAAAGTATTATCTGCTACGGCAGTTGTGGCCGTTGTCTGTTCGTTGTTGTAAACTATAAAACTATAGGTAATGTAAAAACCTAATTTCTCAACTCGTTTGTTAATTTTATAATAACAAAGTACTTCACCGTTCGAAATCCTGGAGCACACAATTTTACTACTGATATACGAGCTTCAAAAACGTATGGGATACCTAATACGTCAGCAAATCAGAAGTGCAATCTGCCTAGCCTTTTCCCAACTATATTGGGGTCGGCTTCCAGTCTAACCGGATGCAGCTGAATACCAGTATTTTACATGGAGCGACCGCCTATCTGACCTCCACAACCCAGTAACTGGGTAATACGATACCCTTTGGTAAGACTGGTTGTCAGACTTTCGGGCTTCTGACGACCCGTAACGACTGTCAAAGAAAGATCCACGAATGACTGCCGGGACCAACGGCTTAACGTGCTTTCCGAGGCACGGAGGAGTCTCGGTATGTAAAGATGGTCACCCATCCACAGACCAACCCCGGCAAGCGTAGCTTACCCTGATGGATAGACCCGTGCGGCAGTTATTACTTAGCCACGAGCTCCTCAGCAAATCAGAAGTGATTGAAAAAAAATAAAGATGTGTGTTGTGTTTTTTTTTTGTTTTAGTGAAGTGTGACTGAGAGTGTGTGTGTGTGTGTATGTGAGTGTGTGTACTTCACGGTAAAACAGGATATTTTTACACAACGCGCTAAGCCCAGGTTCGCACGGACGTTTTTTTATGGCGGCGATTTTTTTCGAACAAGTGATTTTCAACTCTTCATATTGAACATTGAGAATCCAACAGAGCGCATCCAGCAGGGCTAACATGACAAGCGCGAGAACGCTCTTTTTCTCGTTTTGTCGATATTTGTCTACGATTCTGACGTCATTCTAATCCCTAACATGACCGTAAACGAAGAGATATCTCGAAAAAGGCACTTTGACACTTCTATATCTCGCGACGAGAAACCGATGTTGTAAGTTATTATTTAATTATTTTTATGATAGCAACATCTGCTTGAGATTCCGTTTCATTCATTTAATGGTGCCGATTCTCTTGTCACAAATGCCTCTAAACTAGCATAAAAATCACCAAAATTTAGATTATTCTTGTCAACCGACGATTTTCCATTCGGAAATAGACTAAACTGACACAGCTTAACTATATTTTAGTTTGACGGCACTGAGCTATTAATTTAGTGAAAATGGCAATTCAGAATTTAACGTTCTTTACCTAAAATTTTGATTTTTTTTTACATACTCGCACATACGTTTAAGTTCGTAAACTTAAAGGTATGTATGTACCTTTAAGTCAACCCAAGTACAGTTGTCCGTTGTGATATGCATCACAGTGGTCAACTGTCCTTGGGTGACGAATGGGTGGGTGTGAGCCTTCTATACATGGAACTCTTCGTAACTTGAATGAAGTTGAATGTCACGAGCAGTCAAGGTTGTGATTGTGTAGGTATGGCGTTTTCCTACAACGTAGGTTGCGAATGTTTAAAAGCAAACAGGCATAGACTATGAATTTAAACAAAGGAGATCGAAAGACCTACCAATATCCCCACAAAATTGTAATGTGGGGAATACAAAGAGGAAATTTGAATAAGTACTCGACAAAAGCAAAAATCATGATGATTTAGTACAAAGACATTTGGACAATCGATGGATGGCAACTCATGTCCAAACTACAATTTCGATTTCTTTATCGGTCTCAAACTTGTCAAACAAGTTTGTGCGTCATTATACTAACTGACGGACAAATGGTCGTACAAGTCCTGCCGTATTACGGGCGAGCGGTCAGAAGGTCACACGATCATTTTCACAACATCATTTTCTACAAATGGGTTGCTGCCAAACAGGAGGTTAAGAGGATCATAACATCTCCGTACAGTCTGAATAAAATTAAATATGAATACAGTTATGAGGATGTACACGCTCTGGCGCAACATAAACTCGGTGCAAATAAATTCTCGATTTTATGCGAGTCGTAAAATCAGTCTTTATGGGTTTGCATTGGGCTATTGTGACAGCTTTTAACGGATTAACTAAATTTGTACGTGAAGGGCTTTTGCTGATTTCTAAACTGTGCTAGTTAGATACCTACACCGTTTTATTTTTCCTGTAATATTTCTGTCAACTTTCATCAACTAGATTGATATATATATATATATATATATATATATATATATATATAGATATGTAGTTTGTTTATTGCCTTGAATTGGATATAACAAAATCATTTTTCGTGTCTGTGTGTGCTATTGCTTATATCTTCTAAATATATTAACTACTCAATGGGATTTTGATGCGGTTTTCACCATTCTATAGTGCATTTATTGCTGAAAATGTATGTGTTAACGCATTCATATTTAAAAATCTCGATGCTTGACATGTCGCCGTTGCACCCGTGCAAAACAGAGCCGGGTTGCTAAGAAGCTGATACAATAAATGCAAGATGTAATTGCCTGCATTATAAAACTGGATACCTACATAGATAAATCTCACGATACGTAATACTAATTATAAAAGGCTTATTTATACGAGGAAATTGTATAAAGATATCCCTAGACAATTAGCCCTGTGGCATCTACATCGCCAGTCGCTTCATGCGAACTGCGCATCTCACTGACGTCACGCAAAATCCTGCATTACGCAAGCAAAGTTCGCGCGACTGGCATATGCGTCCCGACAACAATCGTCGGGCAGTTGCCCACCAGACACTACAACCGTCTAGTCGGAAGATCCTCCCATTTCTATAGAGGATGAGTGAACTGTAAGTGTACAGCCTATTCCTCATACCTCTATAGCCCGAACGCTAAGCTGCTATCAGCTATGACTTCCACTTACCTACTTAAATGTCAGCCATGGGTCCACAGGAAATACGCTTTAATAATAAATAAACTGTAATAAATAGTTGTCCAAACAACGTGGAAGCCTCGGGATAGATATAAATAAACATTATTAATAACATCTTGTATTTTTCCGCCATCAAACATAACTTCACGCCCTGTCCACCTTGCCATCAACCGTGTACATTTCCAGACTCCCGGTTGATACTGAGAAATTCCTGTTGGTAAACCCAAAATATTTTGCCCGATCTGGGAATCGAACCCAGGACCTCATGCTCAGCAGTAGCGCTTGCAACCACTAGACCAACGAGGCAGTTTTGGTTAGGTTTTATTTTATAATAGGTATTAATTTTACAGCCGCGCCGTAAGTAAGTCTCACTTGTTTTTAACAATTTAAACATATTTATTTACTTAGACAATACGATAAATATACATATTTGTAATATTCTCGCCAAGCCAATATGCATACCCAGGCATAATTAGAAAACATTTTTTTTGTCCATTACTTAGTCCTCTATAGTTCGCCATATTGAATTTAATGTGACGTCACATAGCCTCCTATAATGAGCACCATGCATCTATCACTTACTTATTAATTTATGTCATTCCTTCATTTTTCATTCTTTTTACCTATCGTGGTATAGTAATCTTATTCTAGGTGCATCGTCTTCACATATAATTTATAATTAATGTATACAGGATATTGTGAAAATATTTTAAAAGAGTAACGATGGCGTTTCTTGCCCATTCTTCTCCATACGAAAATGATTTTTTGGAATGGGCGACTAGAATCAATTATTATATATATTTTTTGTAAATGTTGACGTTCATAAGTGCATTTTTTGTGCCTAATTGAAATAAATTATTTGACTTTGACTTTGACTTTACGATCAAGATGCTTCCAACGATACCTCATTTATCGAATCGAAATTATGATCAGTAGTTTAGTAGTTATGAGGTAACAGATGAACATACCTACATACTTACCGGTCAAAATCATAACCCTCCTTTTTGCTTCGCACTAGTCAGGTAATAAAAGTAAAACGTGCTTATTAAAAACCGACCAATTGCTTGTTGGACCACGCACAGTGAAGTGTTCCGTAGCCGGAATGAATATTTACGCATGCAAAATTTTGATTTTTATCTTCAGCAAAAAGAGGTTATTTCAGTCTTTCTCAAAGAAACTGTGTGAAAAACGAATTATTTCCCATGTCTTAAAACTACATGACGTATCCTCCTCACAGAATCAACGGTTCTAAAATCACGATATTTTATGTAGTTTTTTGGAAATCAGAAAGTGGAAACTTTTCATATATATTTTCGGTATTTTTCTCATCATGCCGCATGTACTCAGCTATCGACTTTTCTCCCTGCATATGCTTACTTTAAACACTGTGCTCTGTGCCTGTGTGTTTTGTATTAAACTTGACTTTAGTGAAAATGGGCATTAGACTTCAAGGTATACAGGTGTATAATAGTGTATAATACCACATACTAACTGATTAGTCCACATACTAACTGATTAGTTTTAAAAATAAGTATAATGCTCTGTATAAGCGATAGAAATACGATGGATTGAAAAATTCAAAGGTGCAAAAGTCTCGTTAATCGTAGAAGTTGACCGTAAGAGAACTGTGCTGGCAATAGGGGCTCCAGGCAATGTTTAATAGTTGAGCTTTCACTAACTTTAAATGCTTTTCTGTCTTACGTAAGTTTTTTTCATGAATTTATAATATAAAGTTCAGGTCTTTTAAACTTTAGGTGAAGGTAATGGTGAGGCTTTTAGATAGGGTTCTAATAGGGCCAACATTTCGACATTTGAAGCTCGTTAAGCATTTTCTATTTGTTAAAAAACCCCTTAATTAGAAAAGTGCGGCAACAATGACAAGGCCGGAATAAGCCCACGTTCGAACGGATGTAAAAATATCGAATTATCGCGCACTGGATTTTCAACTCTCGGTATTTATTCGAGCGTTGAGAATCCTACAGAGTACAACCCAGCGCGTCGAAAAAACACATTGCTGGATTTTCAACTCTTGGCACTAAGCATAGCATTGAAAGTCCAGTGCCTGACAAGAAATCGCTGCGGGAAAAAATCGCTCGTGTGAACCTAGACTATGACCGGACGGGGGGACCAAAATGGCGGACATGTCCGGACTAATTCGGACGTTTGGGAACCCTAGTTCGATATCGATACTATTTGTTTGCTCTTCTCATTTGTATAAAATCATGCATGAGGTGAGTTAACTATGGCGGCGGCGGGGCCTGTTCAAGAATCTGACACATGGATTAGCACTATTCATTCAGCTCAACCATTTTTATGGGAGCTAAATGATCCAACACACGATTTCACAACAATTACCTACCTATCAATTGTCAGAGCATACAATTATTATCATCATGTACCTATTCTGCTTCTCTAGCGTTATCATTTTTTAAATATTATTCTTTCGATGATAAAAAATGTGCCATTATTGCGGGAAGCTCGTGGACGCAAACAAGATAGTAAGTATCTACCTAGACTACCTACAATACTTGTTAATGTTTATTTTTACCCGACTACGGCGAAGCAAATAGAAGGGTTATGATTTTTACCGGTATGTATGTATGTAGGTATGTACAGTCAAAACCTTTTATAACGACTTCCCTTGTAAAACGTACCGGTTTTAACGACGAAATTTTGAGGTTCCATCATTTCTATTTACTTAACATAGAGTTTAGTTATAACCAATATTGGCTAAAACAACTAGGGTTGCCAAGTTTTTTGATATAAAATACCTATAGTATTTTCGAAGCCATTGCCTGTAAAAATTAGTAGAAGGCGAAAAAATATTATGGGTATGTTTCAAAAGCATTTTTATTATTTAATGTAGGTATGCATATTTTTTCCTACTATGAGTATGAACCTTTATTAACAGGTTTTGTTTTTTAAATGTCTCATAACAATTTTTACACTACAAAATACCATTAATACAGCTATAGCTTTTATGAGATTATTACTGGCCTTATTCCAATCATTTCTCCAATTTGGATTTAAATAGAAATATAGTAGTTTCGCCTACTATATTTTATCTTTCGAAATATAGTATTTAGACCTCTAATAAAGCAGGATACTATACTATATAACAGGTTGCCAACCCTAATAACAACCGTAATCCCCCCGGTTCCTTCGAACTCGTTATAAACGATTTTGACTGTATTTTCATCTGTTGCCTCATAAACTCATAACTTCTAAACTTCTCATCATAATTTGACATTTTGAGGAAGCGTCTTGATCGTCCGCTGGTTATTATAGTATAGACTTGACGTAACATTAAATATGGCGCACTCTAAAAGAACATGAACAAAAAACATTACTTTTTTAATAATGCCAGCATGGTATCAAATGAAGCACATTTCAAAGTAAAAAAAACGACCTATACTATATTAATGAATAAAATGGCTAAAAACAGCTGTTTCATAGAAAAGTTCAATACCTACGCGGTCACAATGTATGGAACAGCAGATTAAAAAAAAAAAAAAACGCATGGGGCTTCAGAATCATGTATTGAATCCATGGTATCAGTTTTCGCGTCGATGTCCCTTCCACCCTGTATGTAGTTTGAAATTAATTTCGTGGGCCATAATGTAACTGCTAATAATATTTCGGATCTAAGTGCTCTAAATAATTGTGTAGTGTAAAGTATTGGGAAAATAGAAAGAAGCCTTTGCTTGTGGAAACTAATAGGGATGTTTGTCAATTTAATGTTAATTCTGTTCGTATTCTTAGTATGTTTGATTTAGACGTTTGGGTTACAGCAATTGTTATTAGAAAAATTATTAGTGTAAATCTTGAGAGTATTAAATGTTCCAAAATTTGTTATGACCCTAATATATTAGTGAACGATGTCATCGCCCAATTAAACGAGAGATATAATGGCTGGCATAAAATATTTACACACTAACTGCCTTACTAATAAACGTATCTATTATATCAGGTGAATAGTTACACACCGTTTTCTCTCTTTCAGTCGTCAGTAATTTGACATTCGACAGAAGAAGACAAAGCGTTGTGTAACTACACAGACGCTATACAACGTTTATTATTAAGGAGGTAACACTGACACTATCCATCAGAAAAAAATACTTTCTTAATGAAAAAGTCTGATTCTCCCAATTGCTTAACTTGTAATCAAGTTGAAGATGTTCAGCATTTGCTGATAGAATGTGTCCGGAATAAAGATGAACGCGAATTGATGCTGAACGAATTAAAGTTAAATAGGCTGGATGTAGGTCTGATTCAAAGCATTTTGGCAAACCCTAAATCGGAAGCAGCCATATAATTATGTAATTTAGTAATACTCGTTCAGCCTTTTAGTACTTTTGATTTGTTTCTCCTTGTGTATTTACATTGTAATAAGGTATGATGGGGTTGACATATCCTTATTGGACAAAAACCCGTTATAAATAAATAAATAAAATAAAAAAACTATAGTATTTCAATTTCAATAATATTTAATATAACTAATAGTATTATCCTACTAATAGGATTTGGATGAAATTTGCCATTTCGTAAAAATATTAGAATCTACTACTTACTACAACTACAGCATTCTTCATCTCAACACCTCTCTTCCTTCTCCCTCTCTCTTCCTTCTCCCTCTCTCTTCTTCGGGCATCTTTTGCTCTCGGCTTCACCCACGTGGAGAGAAATAGACGGTTTTGCCGACGATTTAACTTAAAATCCTTTTTGAATTTATTGTTTATGCAGAAATATTTACCTAAGAAATAATAATCCTCACTAATATTATAAATGCGAAAGTGAGTTTGTTTCTTACGCTTTATAACGGCTGAAGGGATTTAGATGAAATTTGGCACATGGGTAGACCATGACCTGGAGAAGGACTACCTTTCAGCTACTTTTCATCCTGGATCGCTGACGAGCTCGCGGGCATCAGCTAGTATTTTTGAAAAGTACCTAAAGTGGACTTCGGATTAAGTCATTGATTATGAATATGAACTCACCATTCGATATCCAATATCGTATAGGCGAGAGTGTCTCTGAAGTATATTAGACAAAACGTTTGAAACGGATTTCAACAATTAATTTGGTTACAAACCATGTGCTAGATGGGATTTCTCTTCACCAAAAATGACGAACTTCCATAGAAACTTTAATTCCCTATTATAATTTTAACCCCTTTATGAGACGAATTATCAAAAATTATTCCTTAGTGGTCGGTTACAAAAGGAACTCTTGCACATATTTCACGCTTCTAGAACCATCGGTTTAGGTTGTGCGTAGTCAGACAGTGAGTAAACGAATTTAAGATTTTTAATACGTAATTTTCCCAAGACCACAACGTAAATTCATCGAGCGGCCAGTCGGTTTGTCGGTAAAAAGAACTATAATTAAACCTGCCAGTACAGTGGAGAAAAAACGAAGCGATAATTTCGATTCCGTGTAACAATAACCTTACAATAATAACTGTTGTTATCGTTGTTGTTGCTGTTATCCAATTCCAACAAAGTAGCCCTATGGCTCCATAACTAACACTGTGTTACTCCGGTAACACTGACTTAGCTGCATTTGCGTACCTATTTATTTCTATTTACAAGTACATGTTTGTACAGCTCGACAAAAAGCAAACAACATTGTAGATATATATGTCGTGGCCAGATCTTAAAATTGATCATTTTATGAAATGAACATCGATCACAGGTCACATCATGAAGTGGCCTGGCCAGATCATTGAATACTCAACGTTTAACGATACGAACAGTTAAACGCACGACTACTTCATGATGTGGCCAAACATTATTGATCATATCGTAAAATAGTTAGATTATCCACCGGTAGAGGCGTTGATGACGCTCTGTTTTTGTTTTGCATCATGGCGGCGGCATACAACAATTCAAACGAGTTGGTTGCAGTTACTTGGCAATTTTTACTACACCTTACACCATGGATACCCTACATTAATGATATGGCCAAACGTCGACTGACATATCATTAAACGTTGACGTTTTAACGATAATGCCAATGGCCAGCTAGGCCATTTCATGAAATGGTCAATTCTAAGATCTGGCCAAGACATAAATACATATATTATTATCGCAGTCATCTGGTTGAATCTGCTATTTGATTGAATGACTAGCGCGTTCATTAAATGCCCGGCATCCAATTAAATAGCTGAAAAACAACTAGCCAAGTCATCGAGCACAACGTTTAACCAGATGGCTGAATGTCGTGTAGTCATTTAGTTAAACTGGGTGAAATAGGTTAGGTTAGAACTATGACCAACGGCGAACCTATGGCGAGCCGAGCGAGCGTAGCGAGTGGTGCCGCGGCAGCGACCGGCGAGCGCTATTTCCAAGTTGCTTGCAGATTTTTTTTCACCATTTGAATCACTTAGCTTAGTCTTGGTCAGTCATCTTCAAAGGGCTGACATTCAATACGCCAAGTTGTTAAACGTTGAATGATACTAATTCAATTAACTATCGGCCTAGGCATCCAATTGGATGACGGCTTGTAATGAACGGCCTAGGCGTCCAATTAGCTGGCTAATTTAACCAGATGACTGCGACATATACATAGTGTAGGATCCTGTTGATTCTGTATTTAATTTGATTATTCCTACACTGGATCACTACCACGCCAAGCCGCTTGTGCAGCGCTACTTTAAGCCTCGTGCAGACTAGCGCTACGCGACGGCGGACGCGCCACGAACAATAAACTTTCTAAGAAAACTTCACGGTATAACAATAACCGGTGTCGCGTTGCGCTGCGCTATTCTGCACGAAGCTTCACTTCCTTTCCCGCCATTAGTGGTGACTGACAGGGACGTTAGTGACAAGAGCTACCTCACTCCTTTTGTGAATGAGACTGTGTTTACATAGATACACTACAGTCACTACACATAGTATATCTTTTAGTTAGTCTTTTTCATTTGGAAGCATCGCGTCTTCGTAGCTTTTACGGTGAAGGTCATAAAACATTTATTGCCTTCGTTAAAGCTACCTATCTGCAGCAACCCGTATCGTGTAGGTTTAAACTTCGGTATTCAATCAATCTGCCTAGCCTTTTCCTAGCTATGTTAGCGTCGGCTTCCAACCTAACTCAGAGTTCTTTAAGTTGTGAGTTGAGCTCCACGATTACTGACAAATGCTGGCACTGACATGACAGGTTCTTTTCTCAAAAGACCATTTCAGACTAATCTACATGGTCCTCATATGGCCTGACCAAGATTATGTCTGGACTTTAAAAGAGACTGACCTCTGAGTTTGTTTCGGCCTTTCTTCTCAGAGTAGTCAGTTAGGAAACGCCGAACTCATCTAGCTAATTTTTGTTTTTTTTCAAGATGACGTGTAGGTAAAAGTGATTCCGATATCCTATTTACAGAATAAACAATTTCATTTCATAACCGAACGCAGCTGAATACCAGTATTTGACATGGAGCTACTGCAGTTACTAGGTAACATATTACCCCTTGGTAAGACTGGTTGTCAGACTTTTGGTCTTCTGACTACCCGTAACGACTTCAAAGATCTACAAATGACAGCTGGGTACTTACAATGGCTTAACGTGCTTTCTGTGACACGGAGGTGTCTCGATATGTAATGGACGGTGACCCATCCACCAACCGACCGCGGCTAGATTAGCTTAACCATCTATGGACCCGTGCCGCTGTTCATATGTTCATATCATTTAGCCACGGGAACCTCTTTTAAATTCGCTATTGTGATTAGATAAATAGATACAAACTCCCACGATCATCATATTTTTCCTCTTTTAAGTATACTCCTGCAAATTGCGCTTGTCGGAAAACTCTTTGCTTTTGGTTTTCATTTGAATTCCTTTTCAACTGACGAACGTTTTACAAATAGTCGTTTCAAGAGATTCTGTAAGTAATTGGGTTCGATAAGCTGAATATACTCGTAGGTAGATAATTTTGTTCATATAAAAAAAAGCCGTTGAATTGGTCTTGTGATGCGAAGACTACTGATGTAACTAGGTACTTACCTATCTTCCTTTGTGGACTGAACTAGCACTAAAGGGAATTTCTAGTTTTATACCTAGTTTGAATAAATATGTTTACGTGGGATTTAATTGATATATGTAGTCTAATTTGCCTATGTCGCGGGCGTAAGCCTCAGGGCCACAAGTTTTACAAACATTATACTTATATATAAAAAAAGAACAACTGTTTAAATACTTGTACGTAGTACTTTGTTAATTGGCGTTTAGTTGCAATCGTCAGCCTTTGGTTGGTTGGCTTTTTGTGGTGTTTTAGACGTTATTTTATTTTATGACAAGCCATATAGGTCTTTGGTAGCCATGTAGCCGATGGCATTCCCCATCAGTAAAAAGGACGAACTTTCATCTCGTTTAGTGGATGAATTTTAAAAAAATCTTCCTTGTTAGGTAGAGTCCACCCACTTTTCATAGAGCTCATATGCCATGCCGCCATACATATGCGCCATATACAGTAGACCCTCCAGGGGGGTCACCGGCATTACGTTTGCGCTAAAGTGAACCCTCCCTCTTGGCACTGAAAGTGTTAAGAAATAGATTTTTTTATTGTCCAGGTTAACACCAAGTTGAAACGACTTCAGTAGCTTAAATTATTACCCACAGCTAAGTTGCAATACCTGCCGGTCTATTCTGTAATAATCTCACGGTGAAAACTTAGGTGAAGTGAGCTGTCATTCCACGGGTGCCTGGTTGATGTCTGGTTACAGAATAGCACTACTGGTTTGCCAGTGAGCCACAAACTAAACAGTTAGTCTGTATCTTGGGGCTGGAAAGGAACTCTGCCTTCCTTTTCCCATATTTTTTGGGGTCGACTTCCCGTCTAACCGGATGCTGCTGAATACCAGTATTTTACATGGAGCGGACTGCCTATCTGACCTCCACAATCCAGTTACTGGGTAATACGATATTCCTTGGTGGGACTGGTTGTCAGACTTTCGGGTTTCTGACGACCCGTACGACTGTCAAAGATCTAAGAATGACAGCCGGGACCGACAGCTTAACGTGCTTTCCGATGCACGGAGGGGTCTCGGTATGTAGGGGAGAGTGTGCATGAAAGAGCCAGTTTTAAAAAGTATTAAAAAAAAACATTTTAGCCTGATTGTTTTTAAACAAAAATGCTTTTTTTCAATGATCAGTCTATTAGTTATGATACTGAAATAAAAAAAACTAGGTAACAATGTAAGAAATCTGAAATATAGCTACTTAAAAAAAAATGGGAAATTGGCTCTTTCAAAACAGCTTGTCAATGAAAGAGCTGCCGTGTGCTATGAAAGAGCCAGATTCCACTTTGTACAAACAAACTAGTTTTTAACAATTTTAATATCTCTTGAAATACTCAATAATATAATCAAAATTAAACGTAAGTAAAAATCACAGCTTTTGATCAGTCTCAAATAATCATCTTACAATAATCTTAATCATTAATAATACTTTTATAAAACTCTGATAAAACAATTAAAAACATTTTTGGCAGAATAAATTAATCACTCATTTGTGACCACAAGACTCATGTGTCCACCCTTCACATATTTTTCACTGGTACCATTCTTCTTTGCTCTGAGAATAGTGTCCATTAACCACAATACAGTTATTTTTATCTTGCTGTAAATTATTCTGTTTTTCTGTTTTTTTAATTCTAATAAATTTATTTCATCATCTGAGCTTGTTAATGATGTATCATCGTGCAAAGATATGTTGATGCTAGTGTCACTGGTATCATCCTGTTTTTTAGAATTTAGTTTTCTTATATTTTGTTTTGTACTCGTAGTCATTTTCTTAACAATAGGATTTCTAGATTTGGCTTTATCTTCTTTTTCTTCTATTTTGTTTTTTTCAGGAGTATCTGTGATTATAGCTGAAGACATTTTACGATTGTTAGGCTTAGCGTTTTTTCTAGGTCCTGATTTTAGGAAAGGTCTTACAACTTCGCAATTTGTTGTCATACTGATGTTGACTGTGGCTGTAAACTTTCTGGCAATTGCAATGGGATGTTGTCCATCAAACTATCTGTGGGTATGGATCCGACATTTGGAATTCCAGGAGCTTCTGAAGTGTTCATAAAATGAAAATTGCTGCACTTTGATGTTCTTGGTCTCACGTTTTCCGGCGTAGAATCATCAAGAGAAAACGGATTAGGTCTGTCGGTCACGTAAGATGCAAGAAAATCATCATCAGAAAATGTATTAGAATTCAAAGGATAAATGCCAGTTTTGATGAAACTAAAAGCTAGTAGTATATTTAAAGAGCCAGTTTTCGTGTCATGAAAGAGCCGGCTCTTTCATAGACAATGACAGTGGCTCTTTCAAAACATTTTGTATTAAAAAATATAACCTCAAATTACAGCCAATTTACCAAAACATCACAACAATAATATTTGTTTAAAATAATGCCAACTATATGCATAACAATTCCACATATTCGTTTTGTCAACCTATGCTTTACACTTCTGGTCAAAAAAACTTAAGTAAACCCAAAAATACTTATATTTTGCCTTCAAAATTTTCAATTCAGTCCTACGACGCCATTTGATTTTCTAGAACTGTCAAATTTCTGTGGGTGGCAGCTGTCCAGTGTTGCCATACAAAGAGTACAATTGAAATATGGTAGGATTCTGTTAAGTGGGAGATAATCGCATCGGCTCTTTCAAAGCTTGGCTCTTTCATACACACTCTCCCCTAAAGATGGCCACCCGTCCACAGACCGACCGCGGCAAGCGTAGCTTAACCTGATCGATCCACCCGTGCGGCTGTTATAGCTTAGCCACGGGCCCCTGTGCGCTGTCTGTTGTTGAATGAATGAATTTAAGATTTTTGTATTTTACTATAACGGCACGCTTTAAGGCTCGTGCAGACTAGCGCGACTTCTCGCACGATGCGGCATCGGTAATTGTTCTACATCAGCTTGATTAAAACTCTGCTATGTAATTACGCAACACATTTTCGTAAACGATTACGACTAACCTGTTTCATTTTGACAGTTCAACAATATTCATTGCGTTATATACGTTGTGATTAGCAATCTGTTTTAAAAGGATGCAAATTCTGATTGATCGTGTATTACGCAATTAGGGTACTGGAGAAACTGAGGCGAATCCCGTTCGAGATGCGAGACGAAAATAGTTCACGCAGTGTTTCAATTTCAACTAACTTGTATTGTAAGGTGTTGTGCGCTAATAGTCGCGTGACTTAAATATTTAACTATCGATGCGCGGATTCGCGTCCCGCATCGCAGTGTGATTTCTACTTCATCTCAGGAACCGCGGATTTTTAAGAACGTTTTTCCAATTGCCAGTAAAATTGTTTTTATGTCGTATTAGAGTAGGTAATTATTTGGCCAACTTTTTATCCAAAACAAAGCTTATCAAGTACTAATGAAGAGCGTAGTTTATGTATTTTATTGATACCGCTTTTTTAAAGAAGAAAGATTAATATTTTCAAGATAAAATTTAAATTATATCCAATTACCTCCACAGACTCTAGGTAGGTATGTACTCTTCTTGAAGTCTTGAAGTAAGTTTAGATTACCAAGCAGGTAAAACTTACGAGTGTAGTCTATTACTCTTACGTATGTACAATTTAGTAAGTTTAAATGAGATCCTGTAGGCTCTTTCGTGAGATAAATAATTTTCATTCATTAAATGTTATGAATGAAAATTATTTATCACTAGCTGCGCCCCGCGGTTTCACCCGCATAAGTTTCGATCCCGTGGGAATTTCGGAATAAAAAGTATTCTATGTGTTAATCCGGGTTATAAACTATCTGTGTGCCAAATTTTATCCAAATCCGTTCAATAGTTTTAGCGTGAAGAAGAGACAAACATACACACTCACAAACTTTCGCCTTTATAATATTAGTGTGATACAAAAGAACGAACAAAATTTAATGAATGAAAATTATTTATCTCATGAAAGAGCGTACAGGATATTATATTTATTATAAAATATTAATAATAAGTCCTTTGTCGTCACAAGGTTCATGTTAACGTTCGCTTTGCATCGCAGGGACGGTTTTTTTCAAAGTTGTCAATAATAAAAAAAATGCTTAATTGTTAGGAAGTACTGAATCCTGGCTTTTCTCTTTCAACTATGGTTTTTCTCCAAACTGTTTGTTCGTGGAACGTTGCATCAACCTTAACAAATCTATCTAGACACTCGTTAGTGTGTCAAGCCAAGTTCGATGAATACACACCCGAGCCTTATCTTACACGAACCATTTCGAGCTACTTTCTACCACCCTCTACATCAAAATCTAGCAGACCTACAAAGTTGCAATCAGTGCGTCTCCTTCAAAATACGTAGGCACGACGAAACGCACGAAAAAAAAGGAAATAATTAAAGAAACAAAAAAAATGCAGTAGTAACTCGAATTCTCGATATGGAATTATCTTCAAACTTATTGTTCAGAAATAAGTACAAATACACAAAATCTTACCTTTGTGTATCTGTACTTATTTCTGAACAATACGTTTGAATGGTTATTCCCTGTAACCTACGGATTTTATATTTCCAATTTGCTACAAAACGCAGCTTCAATTTAAGACCTTTGCTGTGGAGGGAAATGTTCGATGCATTAAACATTTACTTGCTTTGTAGTTTATGACGGGAAATTGATGGGCAAATAGACTGAGGCCATAGTTAGGAAAATGGCTAATACCGTTGCCTGCCTTGTGGTCAATTGCCACTATTCGTCACAATGCCGACCTTAGGGACAAAGTGGAAATGTCACATGTGCCTGAAATATTGCCATCAGGGCTCCAAACCGTAACAAAGCAATAAAATACCGGTTGCGGCAGACTGACAAAAAAATAGGTATGGTGCACGGGACGGGAAATTGTCAATCAGACAATTGTTTTTCGAGAAATTTTTAAATTTTTATATTTAAATATATAATATTAATTTAATGAAATTATAATACAGAGGTGTTATTTAATTCTAAACTCGCCATACTTTTACGTTTGATGGCGAGACGCGCTCTTTCACAAAACAATGAACCACCTTACGTATACGAGCACGTCAAGTTATAGTTATATTGCAATATAACATTAGTACTTATAAATAATAGAGAAAATGAATTAGACTACTTTAATTATTAATTTAAAAAATAATTTATTTATTTTTTTAAATTACTTAATAATAAAAATAAAAAATATTTACTTAATTTATTTTAATTTAAATTGCATAAAATTAAAAATTAAAGTAGTCTATTTCATTTTCTCTATTATTTTCCCTATTGCAAAAGCTTCTTTGGACAGAAATGTGCTTAAAATAGGCGAATAAAAATGTTGTGAGTTTTTCGTAACATGTTTTATTTCGATACGCAGTTAATATTTGTCTAAACTCAGCGGAACCCCCTCGGCGCAGGAAATAGATTTTACAAATAGTTACACATGTCACTGGTTTAAATGGTACCTGCAGTTGTTTTTGGTGATATAGGTAAGTTGGCGACATTTTTTTTAAATTGAGCATAGAACAGCGTTACGCGCAGTCACGAGACAGCGCAAACCCCTTGCGCTGTCTCGTGCTGTCTTGTGACAGTGCGCGCGTAGGCCATTTTCTGAAAAAAAAATCTAAAAATAAGTCACCTACTTTTTATATGACCATAAAACCTTTCCTTACTCTAAATGTTAATATGGGGGGTTGTAATCAGAGCTATTGTTTTAAAATACAGGCGGATGCAACGAACGGTGTTAAATTGACGTATTGTTCGTATGCTGCAAAATATTTGCAACATTCAAACAATCTATGCAGTATTTTTATTAAATAAAATGATAATATCAAGAATATGCCCACGTACGCACCGACGTTTTAAGGGTTGCGTAGTAAACAAGGAACCCTTATAGTTTCTACATGTCCGTCTGTCTGTCCGCGGCTTACGAGTAGCTCAGAGACTGTTAGTACTAGAAAGCTGTAATTTGGCATAGGTATACATATTAATCACGCCGACAACAATTTAGGGTAGGTACCGGTAAAGTGGGGATGTTTCTTTGTTTTCTCGTCTATCCCATGGTTACATGTCCCTCCCCTTTTTTTTTTTGGGTGGGTAATTATCGAATGACTTCTCCCGCTCTGGACGGGGCGGGAGGGCGTGTCAGACTCTTACTGACTGAAACCCACCCGTGTTCCTTCCGTTGCCTGTGCAATGCCAGGGGGCCACGGTATCCCTTTCGGACTTTCCCGCAACCCCCCTTCACTCGCTGACATCTCTTTGAGGCGCGCGTGGAACACAACGCGCCGTCGACCCTCCCCTGCCAGCTAAATGGTTAAATAGTTGGATTTGTGAAAAAAATCACAGTAGTAGTATTATAACAAAGTTAAAAAGAAAACTATCACAGCTAAATAACGAGTTAACGAGTAATAATCGACCAACTTTAATTTGCAGGCTGAAAAACATATTCTCCCATACATTCCGTATGGGAGAACATGTTTTTGAACTACAATGTTAAGTTTGTTCATGGGTTAGTTTCATCCCAACTACGGAACCCTTCATTGTGCGTGGTCCGACACGCACTTGATCGGTTTTTAACTATACTGTCCCACTGTTGGGCAAGGTGGAGTCCAAGTCCTTCCAGAAACACGAAAGTTTACACGTTATACAGGGTGAATCTGAAAGGTGTGGTAAAAATTAAGGATGAGGTATAGACCATTAAACTGACCAGTTTAAGCTTCGTTCAGACTAGCGCCACGCGACACCGGCTATTGTTATACAGTGAAGTTTTCTTAGAAATTGTATTGTTCGATTTGCGTCGCGCCGTCGCGTCGCGATGGTCTGCATGAGCCTTTATCCATGGGACCAAGATCGTTATCAAGAAAAAATTATCAGCTGTCCAAAAATTTGGGTCGACTTTTATTAAAGTTTTGTACGGGACAGCTGACATTTTGTTCTCGCTGACGATGTTAGTCTCATGGAGAGTGTTCTTCAGGTTAACGGTCTATATCACACCCTTAAATTTGATCACACCTTTCTAATATACCTCTGTATATTAGATATGTATAATAAATAATATAATTTTATCTAATATACCTCTGTATATTAGATATGTATAATAAATAATATAATTTTATTTCAATCATTTGTGCCCATGTCTACTGCATACATTGTGCGCACGTTGCAAATATAACAAATAATATATTTTGCAGCATAATTCCGTCAGATTATTTATTAATACTGACGGAATTATGCTGCAAAATAGGTATAATTATTTGTTATATTTTTTAATAAATAATAGAACCTAGCTATTATGACGATCTGTCTTTTTACTCGCAATTTTTTATTCAACTCAAACTCAAACTACAATCATTTATTCCAAATAAACCAATTACAGGTACTTTTGCATTATCAAGGGGTCGGTCAGTCAGAAAGATGAAGCTAGTGGGCCCATTCCAAAGCGTAGTAGGTTCCTATGGAGAAGAACGGGCAAGAAACTCCATGGACACTCTTTTAAATCAGAATATTGTTACATAACATTGGTTACATATTCATGTTGAAATTATACATGTGAGTACAATGTAGTAAAACGTGCACGTTAAAAGCGACCATAATAAAAATATAAAAACTAAAATAAGCCATGTCAGCTAAGAGATGACCAGTCCCCACTGACGGCGCCCGTTCACGAACATGACGCATGGATCAGCATCATTTAGCTCAACCATTTTGAAGGGAACTTAATTATTGTGCAATCAAGCTAGATTAAATTAACTCCATAACTAAGGAACCGAAAACAAACTCACTTAGCTTTTCATTGTAATTTTTATAAAGGACACGGGAAATATCGTAATTCCAGTGTCCTTTATTAAAATTACACATACCTACCTAATGATTCATGGGAGGAAATTCAGTGTACCTGTCCAGTTGCTGTGGTTTATGGTTTCCTTTTAATAAGCAGCTTTTAATTTATGTTTACATGAGTGCCACATAACCCTGGTATTCCTATTCCCACTACGGTTTCTAACGTAGGTATCTATTTCACCTTATGTTCAAGTTATAATAATACAAGCGGCCCGCCCCAACTTCGCACGGTTTTTACGACTTGACAAAACATTGAGATTTATATTATTAGGTAAACGGAACTTTAATATGAACGTTTCATTCACGTAAACCTTCTGGAATAAATTCTCTAAACGATGGTGAAAACCTCATCAAAATCTGTTGCGTGGTTTAGAAGAACAACGCGGACATACAGACAAACGCGAAAAGCGACTGTTTTCAAACGAAATGAGATTGTTTTCAAAAACCGGTTTATTCCGCAGGACGTAGCCGCGCACAGGGCGTGCTCTGACAAGCATGAACTTGTTTTTTTAAAACGAAACCTGAAAAAAAGGTTAAAAAAAAAAAAGGTTAAAGGTTGGTAGGTTTCGAAAAAAGTTTATGTGGTCATATTTATAGTACTCTGCATAACAGGCCTCATCCCGAATCACCTTCTCCATAGCCCTAAATGACTAAACCTAAAAGAAACCCTATAACACCCTACAAAAAGCTGCAATATTCAATACATAAATAGGTATTGAATTGTCAGAAAATTCATTCAAATAGATGAAAACGAAATAGGCCCTCGCTGCATTTACTTGCTGGCTTCGGTCCGTAAATGTTACAAAACCAGCCAAAGAGCTGACAAGAAAAAACTGTCTACAAAAATAATAACTTTATTTCCAATTTACATAACGGAAAAACAATGAAAAATAGACGCCATATGATAAAAGTAATATAGTCCTCCAGACCGTATTTCGGCCATGGCGGCCTATCTCAACGGAGGCTAGCCTTAGGAGCGGGGGATATTACAGTGCTCAAGTGTGGGCGCAGACACAGGTGCACTCTCTCTTCCCTCACTCTCATAGTCCGATGGGACGGCAATCCGACACGACCGGAGAGAGATTCACGCAGGACCAACGGATACAACGTAATAACTTATATAGTTAAGAAGTGAAATCAATATATGAAAAGGATAAAATTTTAGTTTTTAAAGATAGACAACGACGAAGAGACAATGAGATTTTTGCAAACATTTTGTGTGTGTTTTGTGCTACTACGAGTAGATAGGAATCTGCCTAATAGAATTCCACGTAGCTAGTAAACAAAGTTTATTGATGTTCAGGCTATCACAGAAGTTGAACTGCAAAAATTTAGCCAAAACGTAAAAGCCGATATTGAAAATGGATAATAATAATGGACTTTTCGGATCGGCGTTCCACCGCATCCTTGCGGCGATTTACATTAAATGTATCGGAAATGAATCTAACTATAGTTCGGATATTGTTCTTGCTGAGTGCAGTCTTTAGAAAGTCTATTTCCTGTTACGCTTACGTGGATGTCTAGGATTGCGATTATTATATTGAGTGCAGGTTACGTAAGCCTTGCGTATACGGAGATAGCCAAGGCAAACAAATGCTGGGCAACAGCTGGTAACAAGTTGAAAGCTACCTTAAAACAAATCTTTAACGTTTTTTGGGTTCTACCAAAATCAAGGAAAAGTAATGCTCCGGGCAAGTCAAGGTGACAGTTAACAGTTTATTAAATGGCGACTTGTACACCAACTTGTTCTCATAAACTGACCAGTTTGAGTACCCCTCATGTCCACACTGCTAGTCTTAGTAAAGCTCATCAAACACATTGAAGATAATCTATATTATAGCGCTTAAAAATCCTTTACGGGCCGGCGGAGCATACGTAGTTCGTACAAACGTAATACCAAAATAATTTGTAAATAAAACATATTCTTAAGGTAGGTGTGTATTTATTCCGACTGATCTAACGACGAGTTATGAGAAAAATAAGTTTTCTATAGAAATTTGAAATTCCTAAAATCTCGTCTTTTTATCAGTGTCCATTCAAAATATATATTTGAGAGCCTAGATATTCTGTAATCCAATCTGAATAAATACACACTACCTTAAGAATATGTTTGACTTAAAAATAATTTTGATATTACGTTTGTATGAACTACGCATGCTCCGCAGGCCCCTTAAGGTAAAATATACATTATCTTCAGTGTGTGGTGGTACATTAAATTGTACGGTTAGCGATATGTCGAAGATAATTTATACATTTTTATTTTATAATTTTAATATAAAAATGTTCAAGAATATTTATGAAAATTTACCATTCCATATCTTAGAAACTATCGAGCCAAATAATTTGAAAAAAATACAAAGAATGCTTCATTACTAATAGATTACAGAAAACCCTAACGCAACTAAGTGCAAATTCGGAGGTCGGCTGTTTTTTATTGGGAAATAGTTTCTGGAAATAAATCAGGCCTGGCACTGTCTTTGTACAACCTGAGACGCATCTAAATTCGATAGACGGAAAATAAAGATACTTATTTAGAATTCCGCTAGGGTTAGAATTAAATAATAAATATTATGAGTATATTAAAAAAAAAAAAAACTAAATCTGACCTATTAGGTGACCATAAAACAAAGAAGCGCTCTACGACAGCATAATGGGGTTTATATATAAATGTTGCTTAAAGTTAAGTAATGATTAGCGACTTTTTAACTAAACATTAAAGAAGTTTGAACGTCATTTAACTTTAAGCAACGTTTAAAAATAAACCCCTAAATGGCTAAATATAAGCTTGTAGCTTATTCAAATGTTAACAAGTTACCTATTGTAAATTGAATGCGTTTCAAAAACAATATTTATTATAAACCTCACGGTTCGTTACCCTCGGCCTTGTATACTTTTAGTTCTCAATTAGCAATTCAAAATCAAATCTTACTTAGGTTATTATTTTTACCAAATTAAATAGTATAAAAATAGGCACAAGTCATGATGATCCGTCTTTTATATGGAATTTTTACAAGATTTATATTTAGTTGCTTCGTTCGTATGTGTTCTAAGTTACTCTCTTTGTAATCGTCGTACTTACGCAGTTCATTTTATTTTGATAATTCAACCATATCCATTCCACTTCCTTAACTTATTGATAGAGCAACAAACTCACTCTGTTGTAAGCTCAAACGGAATGTGGACGCCAGAAATCCCTTTGTGGTAGACACACGTTGAATTAATTAATTAAACTTGCCTAAACCTCGGTTAGGAGCTACAATATAAAGCCGACCGATATCTAGTTGATCGAGATTACAAATTTTACGACATAAATACCAGGAGATTGTTTCCGAATTTCTGTGAAAATCAAACTTTAAAAGGAGAAGAAGAAAGAAAAAGGGAAAGGATGTTCCGACTACAAAATGCATCAATAAACTGCATAGGGCGGGCATACATCAACAGCTAGTTGCGATAAATAACAATTGCAGATTTTGATTATGCAAATATTTGCTACCTATAGGTGTACACTGCAAACTAGATCAATTTTACACGGTTCCCCTATCCTCCACGTCCGTCTGCTGTGGGACGGCGCTGAAAATGCACGTCTATTATAATATCACCGTACACTGGCTTCGATCACCCCAGAGGGTCCGGCCACTTCCGAAAGAGCAATTAATGGGGGAGGGGAGGGGGCAGTGTATGTTATGTGTATATTGCGAATTTCGCCGCTGCACTGTCGGCCATATAACAATGTCACGTATATGATTTTTACTTTCAGCATTCCTGTAAGTAGTCGTATTATATTTTGAGAAATGTAACGACAGATTTCATTTTAACAGTAATTGCATTGGACTTTTGAAAGGTAGTTGTTTATTTACATCCCTATACGTTAACTTCAGATAAGTAAGCGCAAGAGGATCGTGCAAAAGCTGACTCACATTGACTTGCAACTCTACCGTCAATAGGGTATTACACCCATTTTTGAAAAGTGTTTCAATTAGATTCTATATTGCTAATGAACCACTAAAAAATTCACAAAATTTTTATTCAATCGTTAAGTGCCATAAAAATGCATTTACATTTTGCATTTTCAAATTTCGCGCGTAATTTGACGAAAACGCTGGACGCAGTGGACGCCATATTGCTCTGTGGTCATGACGTCAGTACACTATGTAAACAAATTTATAGATTAAAGGTACGCTGATAGTTGACAGTTAACACTCCTAAGTTTATATAGCCGTACGACGTAATAACATGGCGACTACTATCTAATGGTGTTATGAAACAGATTAAAAAAGCTGAAACCTTTAAATTGAATTTTAAAATTTAGTTTGCTATTTTATGAACTAAAGCTAACGTTTTGCAACTGCTTTTTGCCTAAGCTATCTCAATAATATATTTTTAGAATTTTTCTCATATATAGTATAACACCCTATTAAGCGGCTTATCCTAAGCTGTGGACCAAATGGCGGCAGCTACATAAGAAAACAATTAGATATCATAAAAATAACTTTAAACCCGAAATGCTAACGCGCAGGAAGCAATAAACCAATACATCAATTCAATTACCATGCTGATGAATGACAAGATGAAATCAATTGCACAGGAATCTAACTGAAATCAGTTCGATGCCGAACAAATTATAAGCGCTTGCCAAAGACGCCATTACCGCTTTAGGGCACCGACGAGCTAACCCAGTGAGGATATCACGCTATGTATGGACGCTATTCAGGTATGTAGAATACTACCCATTCAGGTAGAGGCAGACACCAGTATAGCCAATTTGTTTGACATGGTTTTAAATATGTTTCAGTAAACGAAGTGCCTGCTCGTTCGTATGCGATTTATAGAAACAAAGCACACGGTAGTTTTAATTCTAGTATCAAAGGCTATTCGAAAAATTATGTGAAAAGCGCCACAGAGCAGATACAGCTTCTAACCACTCGGCGAGTATTGTTTTTTATTTTTATAAACGAACTGCTTTTAGGAATTCAATTCTGCTTTTTGCGACGCGATTCAACCTTTAGGACCATATTCATAAACAAAACGAGAGTGGCACAGACTTCTTAGATAAGTAGGATAATAATAACATGGACATGAGCTGAGAAATTGTGTTAGGTATTGTAATGATTCAAGTCGATACTGATAAAAAATCTTTAGACTTCAGGACTAGTAAGTAGGCTTTCTATTTTGATACATCATTCGATTCGATGTAGTCGATTGTTGATTCAATTACAAACCTGTGCCTACACGTCTGAGGCATGTAAAGATTGAGTTAGTTCTGATTTCCGTCGCTAGCAAGCAGTAGCCGCCTTTTTGCTAATTAGTAACTAGGGAGTGCCTCTGTCCGCCGCTGGTCGCTGATTTGGATATCGGCGGTCGCTGACAAAAAGGTACCTAATCTAATGAGTTTACTAAGAAAACCTAAGAATGTAGGAGCGAGCGAAACTTTTGACTATTTATACATCCCCTTCGTGCTGGATTTTTTTAAACTAGCACAAATGCAGAAAACATAGTATCATTTAACAAAACAAGTGAAGACAAGCTCCAACTCTTTTTTTAAGTTGATATTTTTACAATGTAAGTATATATACATATATTGGAATAGTACATTACTGTCGCGGCCTGCAACAGGAGTATTGATGGACGATCGTGAAAATGTGGGCCGAGGCAAAGGTGAGGCACACATACGTGAGTCCATCAATGCCTGTATTATCTATATATATAAAGGAAAGTCGTGTTAGTTACACTATTTATAACTCAAGATCGGCTGAACCGATTCGGCTGAAAATTGGTGGTGAGGTAGCTTAGAACCAGGAGACGGACATAGGAGTTCATCCCGGTAGGGTAGGTATGGTAGGTAGCGTAGGTAGGTAGGTATGGTGGTAGGTAGGTAGGGTAGGTATGTAGGGTTTGGTAGGTGCGCCGTAGTGCTACCCGTGTGAAGCCGGGGTGGACGGCTAGTGTGTATATATTTAAGTAAAAATTATACTCATTTTATGTTCAATAGCTTTAATGACATGACAGTGACAAAAAGGATGACATGACATAATGCAAAAGAAATAAATGTTAGTTGATACAAAGCAGGCCACATATAGGTACATCACCTCCGTCCCACAGCATCTTGATGTTCCGATGGTTTTATTTTTCCTCTCTTTGTATTAATTAGGGTACCCAACATCTAATCAACATGTCTTTTGCAAATCTGACCAGACTCAGTTTCTATTTGATATCCTCAAAACAGTTCCGAATTCCCATTTAATTTGGTCGTTTGTGTAGCTGCGTATTTGCACTCTCTGCCCAACAGTAAATGAGCGTACCGTTGCCTAATCAGTCGGTGGTCGTGTCTCATCCCTCGTCCTCGCCTTGAAATGAACACTTAGGGTGTTTCTTATCTCCCTGCCAAACATGAGCTCATATGGACTTTTATTTGTGCTGCCACTCGGCGTCCTTCGTAGGCGTTCCTTAATGCCCAGTAGTTTATCCTGTAAAGAGCCTGGCTCTGCACTGATGCTATGTATTGCCTTTTAATTGTTTGTACATATCGCTCCGCCTGTCCGTTCGTGGCCGGATGGTATGGGGCTGTGGTTTTGTAAACAACCACGCTTTCTCTGAGGATTGATTCAAATTCATTTGAAACAAATTGTCGACCGTTGTCTGATACTAAAGTAAGCGGGAATCCGAATGTCACGAAAAGTTCTTTTAAATGGCGGTACACTATGAGCTTGTGGTTGTTTTTGTTTTTATAATTTTGTAAATGCATCCACTATTAGAAATAAGGAATAACCCTTAATCGGCCCAGCAAAATCGACATGGATCCTTTGCCAAGGGCCTGATGGTAAGTCTCAATGATGTAGTTATACATGGACATTCTCGACAGCTTTTAACTATGTCTTCTATGGCTTGATCCAAATTTCTCCAGAATACGTGTCCACGCGCCAGTGATTTCATTTTTACCATCCCAAGATGTCCTGTGTGTAGTTCTTCTAAAACCTGTCTCAGGGTTGCCGGAATCATCACTCGTGTTCCTTTTATAATGCAACCGTCTTGTATGGTCAATTCGTTGTCATTGTAACCGTATCTTCTCATTGAGGTACCATTTTTTAAAGCTATCAATAGATGGTTATATTCATCATCAAGTTGGGTCTTTTCGGAAAATTTTATACGGTCGACGGCAATTATGTTCATCTGATTCAATTGACATAAGCAAAGTACGTCAATTAGGTTATTTGATATCTACCGGAAATCTTGATAGATAAACTGCATGCTATGATCATCCAATGTTCTGTATTCAATTGCATAGTCAAAACCAGATAGAAAATGTGCGTAATGAAAGAGCCTCATTGTGCTCATCGCCGGCAAACTTTTGTGTGGATTGAAGATAATGGTTTAATGGTTTATGATCTGTAATAAGTATAAATTGTCTTCCGTAGAAGTAGTGAAAAAAAAAAAAAAAAACCAAGAATAAGGACGTCGCTTCTTTGTCTATCTGACTGTTTTTATTCACTTCTTGTCAATGAAAGTGATGCAAATGCATTATGTCGATCAGATCCGTCCGATAATCGATGCAATAGAACTGCTCTAAGTCCAAAAGGTGAAGTATCTGTAGCGAGAATCAAGGATTTCTCACGGTCAAAATGCATTAAAACACTCACTGAGAATTTCCTGTTTAATTTTCTTGAAACTCTCATTACATTTGTGCGTTCATTCGTATTTAATGTCCTTCTTGAGTAAGTTATTAAGAGGGCAGGATAATGAAGCTAAATTCGGTATTATAACTTATTGTAATAATTAGCCATTCCTAGAAATGTTCTCAGTTCGTTGATGTTGCTGGGACGTTTTGTATCCAGAATAGCGTTTACCTTGTTACTATTTTTGTGCAGTCCATTTTTATCTATGGTATGTCCCAAAGTCCCAAGTATTCGATTCTCTTTTGCAAAAAAAGGCATTTATCCTTATTGAGTCTCAATTTTTTTTCTTGTAATATTAAGCATAGTCTTGAAAGAAGTTGTTCTTCTGAATGTCCTTGAATGATTGAATGATCATCGAAAAAACATTTCACTCCAGCTACCCCTTGAAGCAAACGATCCATAGATTCGGGGCAACCTTGACTCCAAACATAAGTCTATTGACTTTAAATGTGCTTAATGTTTGCATCTTAGCGCTCTCCTCGTCCATCAACATGTTTAGTTAAGCTTGACTGATATCAAGTGTGCAATATATTTGACCTCCGTTTATTTATTTATTTAAACTTTTCACACTCAAAAAAAGTACACAGACGGACTTAATGCCTTAGGCATTCTCTACCAGTCAACCAAGGGTGGTGAAGAGATTACCTAGATGGCAGGTGCTGTTTGAGAGGAACCAAGAAAATCATTTTTTATTAAAATATATCATTAGAAATAGTTATAATACACATACATACATATTTAATAAAATATATACCTATATTAGAGGAGAGAGGTGTTGAGATGACTCTACTGTATTTAATTTGACAAAAAACTCTGCAATTTCCGCTTAAATGCATACCGGCTGGTGGCCGTCCTGATATCAAGAGGAAGCGCATTCCATAGAAGAATGGACTGAATATGAAAGGAAGAATGAACAAAGTCAGAAGTATGAGAAGGACAAAGTAGGAGAAGATTGTTAGAAGAACGTAGATTCTTAGTGTGTGAAGAACATAGATATTGGAAGTGAGACGTAAGATAAGAAGGAGGAGTGGGAGAGTTGAGAAGGGAGAAAAGCGTAGTCAAAGCGCGCAAACTTCTTCTTTGGCGAATGGACATTCATTTGAGCTCAGACCTATAGCTCGACACATGATCATATTTCCTGAGGTGTATTTATCTACGGCGCACCTACCTACTCTACCCCTACCTACCCTACCCTACCTACCCTACCCTACCTACCTAACCTACCTACCTAACCTACCTACCTAACCTACCTACCCTACCTACCTAACCTACCTACCTACTTACCTACCCTACCGGGATAAAAAATCCTATGTCCGTCTCCTGGTTCTAAGCTACCTCCCCACCAATTTTCAGCCAAATCGGTTCAGCCGTTCTTGAGTTATAAATAGTGTAAATAACACGACTTTCTTTTATATATATATAGATTATACTCATTTTATATTCGATTAGCTTTAACGATATGACAGTGACAAAAAGGATGACATGACAAAATGATAAAGAAATAAATTGTAAGTTGATACAAAGAAGGCCACATATACATCGGCCTGTTTGCGGCTAAGACTTGCATCTACTACGGAACCCTTCAATGTGCGTGGTCCGACACGCACTTGGCTGATATTGTGTTAATTTTAATTTAATTTCACTTGGTAACAGACGCGTTATTTTAGTTTGTACGAAACAAATGAATGGCGTTTACGTCATGCAATATCGACGTGAGGGAGCTGGGAATAATATTCATGCTTCGCAAACGGATCGGTGTTCACATTGTGTGGTAATTATTAATTAATAGTGACTTGGTAGCCCGTGGCAGGTCCCAAAAAAAATGTGACTACAAACCGACTACAGCAAAAATTTTGATGTTTTGGAACCTAGCCTTTTATGCTCCTTAAAAAAAAATATACACCTTAAATACACCTATTAAAACATAATTTTCTCAAACATGCTTGGAAGTGCAGTGCAGTTTATTCCAAAAAATAAAACCATGAAAATTTTTATCTTCTCTAATACGACTCTATTTTCTTTTTTCTGCCACCATCATAATATTACTGTACTCAAATAAAAAAAATAAAAACGTCAGTAATTAGGAATTTATCGCCTATGCAAGTTAGTTAATGGTTATTGCATTTTAACGAGTAAAATACTATGTAGCTATATGCAATGTATATATGTATGCACTGCGTCTACCTACAGACTCGTAGTATCGAAATCTTAGGAAGCACAATTAGGAAGATTCGCCATATAATTTCACATATTTCTAGAATGGTCGTATTCTTTTGAAACATTTTAATTCGCCAATATTCTACCAGCATTGTAGTGCAACCAATACCGCTCTTCCTGCACGCTTAGAAATGGGTTTTGTCGAGAATAGACAAAATGACAGATAAACAATCACGATCTGTCATTTTGTCTATTCTTCCGTGGACAAAACCCGTAGAAAACCCGTTTCTATGGTTGTCATGCTACACGTTCTGGTTATATTGTATCTGAAAGTAATATAACATTCTGCAATCGTATGGCGTTCGAGGTCTGCTCACCGGTGTAGTGAAGTTTGTTCACTGTGCGTCGGTATTATCGTCTCAGGAAGTCGATGTTTGCCTATACAAGAACTTATCTCCTGGATAAATGTTTAATGCAGTTTCCAATAGGAGCAATACGTTTTGTTTGCAACAACACTTGACTAATAGCAGTGGACTGATATGCTTGTGATGGTGTTGATGTTATTAAATATTTCAATAGAATTTTTTCCATTACCTGGACATAGGCCTCTCCCAAAGATTGGTGAAGGTCGTGGAGGGTCAGTTGCGCAGTGGCACTTCTTTTGGCGGTAAAAAGGTGAATACAGATGGTTAATGTGGTTCAGAATTTCAGATACTGGTGCCGATTCTCTTGTACACCGGACTAAACTAACTAAACTATCACTAAAATTCCTTACTTTTGGCTATGAGAATCTTAACGCTATTCTGTAGTAAAAAGTCTCTAAATTAAAAAAAATATTTTGGCACAACTAAATGGAATTTGACAAATGCGACTCCACGTGGTAAATACTTGTTTGCCCTACCCCGTGATTTTTTTTAGAGCCGTAGGCGCGCAGTGGGGGCAGCCTGCCCGTGTGTACGTGTTTTATATGTATTTTTTTACTTTTTGTATTGAAAAAAAGAAATATTACCTACGTGTTGAGTATGAGGGGTATAAGGGTTTCATAAAGGGGGTCGAAATTTTCATTATTTTTGCGATAGGACACACCGTTTTCGAGATATAAGCAAAAAAAAAGAAAAAATCCAGTACAGTACTGTTTTTGCACCCGAAGTCGAGATGTTCGTGTGAATTTTAGTTCATGACAACTAATAATATTCCACACCATTTTCAGCGGCGATTAAAAATGGTCAGAATTAGTTAGAAAATTAAAATTTTAGGTGAAAAACGTCAAATTCAGAATAGCAAAATTGACATTTTCACTAAATTAAAATCTCAGTACAATCTTAGTGCTGTCAAACTAAAATATAGTTAAGTTGTGCCACTTTAGTCTATTTCAGAATGGGAAATCATCGTTTGACAGGAGTAAACTAAATTTTGGTGATTTTTAGTCTAGTTTAGACGCATTTGTGACAAGAGAATCGACACCACTGTGAGTTATTGAAGTACTCTTTATTGAAAAATATCAGATTATAATAATCTTGCTGAAAGATAATTTCTCAGGTGCTGGCTTCACTCGTAAATTTTTATTTTTTTCATGGAGCAAAGTCGTTACATTAAACAGTATTTAAGTAATTAAATCAATTACTTACACTTGAAATTGAAACCTACCTAGTTGTATTAAATAAGGTGTAAAAAAAAGGGGTAAACGTAGTCATCATTATGAAAAAGTTTCATCATGGGATATACCCCGAAATCGCGAACATTCAAGGTATGGAGCAGCTGAATATTTTTTTACGATTTCAGGTTTGGTCTTTAGTAAAAGCTATTCATAGTGATCAATAGTTAACCCTTTGCAAGTTTTCATTTATTTCTATTAAGAAGTGTTTTTTAAACAAGTGGTCCAAATAGAGGGGTGATAAAAAAAATGAATCCTCATGCCCTATCCGTAAATACCCCATAATTATATCGTAACCCACCCCGCTAACTGTTGTATCTCACAAACTGACGTATCTACGGAGACATTACCTACGTGCTCATAACTTTTCGAAAAATTTTTTTAGGTGAGACCTTTGAGCTTTAGGGCAAAATATAATAAAAGTTATTTATTCATGAATAAAGTCACAGCTAACGCAACGACAGTAACATGATTGTAGCGCTAGACTTAAAAACTGTTGCCCTGGAAAAATATCAATTGCTAGATAGGACAGTTAGCGGGGAGGGTGACGATATGTTCCGCAATTTTTTGTTATAGTGTTGGTTGACTCCAGATTAGCATCAATCTGACTAGCTTTTACCAACTATTGTGGGGTTGGCTTTCAGTATAACCGGATGCAGCTGAATACAAGTATTTTACATAGAGTGACCGCATAACTGAGCTCCACAACCCAGTTACTGGGTAACACGATAGCCCTCGGTAAGACTGGTTGTCAGAATTTTTCGGTTTCTGACTCTCGTAACGACTGTCGAAGAACTACGAATGACATTAGAATCCTAAGACATTCGTATGCTTTTCTACAAAAGAAATTGAAATCCAAATCATCCAATAATTTATAACACGGAGCTTGTTATTACTTCAAACAGTTGGCACAATATACATAAACAGATGTGAACTTTGAAATGACCAAAATAGATTTGCCTATAAGTGCGAGGTAGTATGTCAAGTGCGAGGCAACACTTTTAGGTCAAGTTCAGAAGAGAGTTCTTTATCGGATACGTATCGTAGGTACAGTGTACTCGAATAACTTTAATCTCATTTATAGAAACTCGATGTTCCGGCCTTTGTAGTCATATGAACCTACGTTTCATGCGAAGTCGAACCCGTTGGCCCGTTGCAGAGAAGCCATAACTCAGCCACAGTGCGGAACTAGAGTATCAATATTACATGCAATACGTATAGAACAAATACCCATGTTTGAATAGTGTATACAGACAGACATTCAATTCGTCCGGGAAACGAACCCTTAGCCACAGCGACTCGCTTGGCATTACCACTATAGGAATGGGTTTTGTCGACGGAAGAATAGACAAAATGACAGTTTGTGATTGGTTATCTGTCATTTTGTCTATTCTTCCGTCGAGAAAACCCGTTTCTAAGGTTGTCATGTTACGCGTGCTGGGCCATATAGCAACCTATGGGGTAATAATTGCGTAACACACTTGCAATGCCAATGTAATAATTAATGTTGACAATAAAATTCAAAAATTAATTGCGTTATAAACATGAAACAGTGGATTAGGAATTTCCTTCAGATTGTGATTGTTGAAAGTATTATGCAATAAAATTGCTGACTGTTGAAATTAACTGTTTTTTTTAAATATCAACACCTATTCCATCATATTTTAAAGAATAACGAGAACAACTTACAATAATAAGTTAAAACATTTTTATAACTAAAATAATTCAACCTGTGTGTGTTTCTAACCGCGTGGAGCAATTAAGACGTTCTCTGACATGCTTTAATCTTTTTTATTACCCTCCGTACTTCCATCATGTATGTATTTTTAGGAAATTCTAAAAACTGTATTTTCGTCATCAGACAGTTCCCACACCTCGCTGCGATGAATAAAAATAAAAATATTCAATTTAAAGTTTTGACTTCGTTACTATTTTATTATTTATATATTTACATATTTACCTTTATCGTCATCATTTAGCGTTTTTGAGATATTTTATTTAAATCTAAAACAGAGTCTATTTTAGTTATTTTCATAGCGTTATGTCCTACGGTATTCTGCTGTGGGGCAAAGCTGCAGATATTCGAAATATATGTGTCCTCCAAAAACGAGCTATTCTTATATTATAGCTCGTACACCGACAAACTCAGAGAAACTCTAGAGTTTCTCTGAGTTTATCGGTGTACGAGCTCAACGTACGCACGTATAGGATCATATATTTTTTTTCTAACTGAACAGATTGCTGTGCTGCTGGGGAGATTGTTGCGCCACCTCTTCTTCCCAGCAAAAGCACTAGGAAGTGGTGAAGGGTGGGCGTTTTGGGGGACTGTCTTATGTAATTTTTACGTTCGAAAAGTGCTGATTCTCAGCCTAGTTTGAATAAATGCCTTTTGAATTTTGAGATGAACGGTAAAAGTACATTATAGAATTCAGTAACTTACCTCTACAATTTTATTAAGCCTACCGTCATCTGGTTGTGCCATGTTTCAGTAGTAGCTGTACGGTTACCTATAATACAGCGGTTTTAACATAAAACGTTTCGATGCAAAAACGCCACGGTAGCCCGCGACGTTACACAAATATACAATACTTACAGAATTATAATAATTAAAATCATCATTATAATTAACATAAACATACGTTAAATCATAATATCTGAGGCCAATTCTCACTTCGAGAGTTGTAATGATGATTCGAATGATTATAATTCTGTATATTGTATATTGTTACGTTCTCGAATCATATTGTAAACAGCATACCACCTGACACTGGCCTGGAAATAGCAAAAAACGCAAGAAAGTTTGAATTACGCAAGTTACCTTAACGCATTCCCCTTACTAACTTGTTTGCTACTAACTACTACTACTACTTAATAAATTACGTTGGAACACTAAACATTCTCGTCTGATATATTCAAAAACCTCTTCTGTGCAGCAATTTCTCTGTTTCATTTGTTTCAGTTCAATCGGACCTGTATTCTTTTTTGCTTTTTTAGAACCGCCCGCAGCGCTAAGCACTGGGAGTGTGTTTTAGCACTTCGCTTCATTCTTTTTTAGATTTTTTTATAACTGCGCTTTAGTTGTCGTTTGCTTTTTGTAATGCTCCTTTGAACTTTTTATGTACATGAGCTGAGCGTTCAATTATCATTTAATTAAGGTAAAACAGCATATTACATACTATGAAATGCATACAGCATACTATATACTATGTAAATATCATCTTTAAGTTTACTATGCGCCATAATTAGCAACTTTATGATTGCGTAACAGCTGTGTCTCATACGCTATAATGCACATTGTCTTATTTCTTTTAGATTTTTCCATGCGAATGTTTTCTTGTGCATTGATGGTTTCGCTTTCAGTCAGTGTTGTCGGCAAAATGCTATGCGATACGATTTTAGGGTTCCGTTCCAAACTGATTAAAACGTTAACGAACCGTTATGGTGAGACTTCGTTTGTCTGGCCGTCTTTCTGTCTATCATAGCTGCTTATTTCTGGAACTGCTAATGCTATCGAGTTGAAATTTGGAATAGTTAAAAATAATGCTTGTCGATCTATAATACTGTGTGGTGGCATTTACATCACCACATGCGAACTACGCATTACACTTACGTCACGTAAAAATCCTGCATCGCGAAAACAGAGTTTACCGCGCGACTGGCATATACTATACAACGTCCCGACAACAAGTACCCACGGGCAACAATTAGCTGCGGGCAGTAGCCCTGTAACCCACCAGACACGACACCCGTCTGGTCGGAGGATCCTCCCTTTTGCTATGGTGGATGAGTGAAGTTTACACCCTGATCCTCATACCTCTATACTAAAGGAAGAATTGAAAAAAAACACTAGTTTAATTAGGTAAAACTGAAGTGGAAATAGAGGGTGTAGCAGCTCGTGGAATTAAAACTGTCAGCACAGTCGTTTAAAACAGTTTAATGTTAGTAAAACACACAGTTCACACACTGTTTTAAAAACTTAGGTAGCAGGAAGTTGACAATAATGGAGTCGTGCACGCATGTGCGTTTAGTTCCGTTTTACCCGGGAAAGTAGTAGCGATCAGGGGGGTAGGACGCGCGGGTGGCAGAACGCGATTGTTTAGTTCTAATGATTATAGTTCTGTAAAAATAAATCTATTTGATGGAGGATTGTATAAATATTACAGAAAAAATAAAACTATGTCTAAAACTAGCACAGTTTATTAGAAATCAGTAAAAATCCGTCACGGGTTAATTTTAAATGGAGAAACATTTTTCGTCCCGAGGTACGGAAACGGCCTGATTTAAAAGGCCTAGCTTAAAGGTACTCTCTTCTCTACTGGTATTGACATTGGAATTAAGTAATCTGTTGAAAATCGTAAAAAATAAAAATAAAGGTACGTTGTATTCCTACCCTCCACGTAAAAAATAAAGGCACGTTGTATTAACACCACTTGGACGATTGCCATTCAATTTGATCTGTAAAACTTTACTGCCTTTATAATGCCTTCAGGGTGGTGGGCCTAGGACACGGTGGAGCATACGGTGGAGGTATGCCCGGCTTGGGCAGAGCACCGCCGTGTCCTCGTGGAGGCGATCGGTGGCGGGGATCTCTCGCTTCCGGCCCTGGTCCAGGCCATGGTACGGAGCGAGAGGGCATGGGAGGCCGTCACCTCCTTCTGCGAAGCAGTAATGCTCGCAAAGGAGGAGGCGGAACGCGTGAGGGAGAGGCAAATTTCGCGCCCTCACGCCCCTAGCCGCCGCAGGAGGAGACGCCCTGGGCGTCGGGAATCAATCGCTGATTCCCGGCCACCGTAGGCGCGGGCTTGCGGACGGTGAGCAATGGGTAGCTCGCCGTCCGGTAAGGACCAGGCCCGGGTCGACGGCGCGTTGTGTTCCACGCGCGCCTCAAAGAGTGTCAGCGAGTGAAGGGGTCCGATGAGATCATTGCCTGCCGGGGTTGCGGGAAAGTCCGAAAGGGATACCGTGGCCCCCTGGCATTGCACAGGCAAGAGAAGGAACACGGGTGGGTTTTAGTCAGTAAGAGTCTGACACGCCCTCCCGCTCCACCCAGAGCGGGAGACGTAATTTGATGATTTCCCACCCAAAAAAAAAAAAAAAAAAAAGGTTGGTGGGCCTACCTCGGTATTGCAGTACGTCGGCAATGTTTGCAGAATCCCAAGTGGATGGCTATCATGCCATAATTAGGAAAAGAGTAGCATCGTTGATGCGCAGAGTGAGAGACAGTCCTAAAAGCTACCTGAGGGCTGAACATATTGAGTACTATCTGGAGGCACTGGATTCGCCTACATATATATATGATAATTAAAATAGTTTGTTTTTGTATGTGTGTATTGCTAACATAGTTCTTAAGTCTCAGTGTATTACTAACACTTTGGACAACTTAGTCTGAAATAAATTATAATATACAATATTTACGCAGAATTAAATAAAAACGATCAAATACTATCGAAAAAAACGATTTCTCCGTGCGTATCCAAGTAGCCGTTAACATTCGTTAAAATATGAGGTACCTAACTGTGCGTTGTCAGTTGCAGATAGAGTGTGCACCAGTTAGTTCAGATAGACAGAGTTAGTGAGATAGACTCAAAGCAGAATTTGAAATACATCTCTCGATTTTTCAGTGATTGCTTCCAAACTGTTTCCTACTTTTATTTCTTTCACCTTTTTCTGCATGTAGAGTTGGATTTATTGGAGTGTGCTGGCGAAATGTGCCCTATGCCGAACCCTTCTGGGACAACGGGCGAAAGGTTATATCATTTATGTTCTGTTTCTGTTACGCATCCCTATAGGTAGTGCAATCCACGACGACGCGCCCCACTCCGCTCCGCGCCGTACTATAAAGTACAGCTTACAGTACAGTAATCGCGGACTGGGGCGCGTCGTCGTGGATTGCACTATCTGTAGTCTAGACTAGTGCCCATACATAATAGCGAATGCATTCTGCGAATCGATATTCGTTTACCTACCACTTCCCTTTTCGTCGTTTTCTGCCGTCCTCTCTGAAATCTATCACGTATCCATGGAGATGCACGCCTCCCTGGAGGGTGCCTTGTAGCCATGCATGCTTTCTTTATTATTACTTTAATTTTTCACTTTAATTATGTAAACTGCAAAAAAAAATAGGTAAGCTTTTTTCCCGGATTTCTCAGTAGCAGCCCGGAGTCCGGATTTGTGCCCGGCTGATGGCAATAAGCTCGCCACACATGGAACTAAAACATAACTGACGAAATATGGAATAAATATGTTATATGTAATTGGTACACCTTTGCCTAACCCTTCGGGTATTCTTATACCCGAAGGGTTAGGGCGTGATGTTATGTTGTTTTTTATATCCCTTCCGCAGCTATCTCGCAACAACAACCTGAAACAAAATTCACACAAACACATCTATACATGTTATATATGTCTGTATGTCCGCGTTGTTCTTCTAAACCACGCAACAGATTTTGGTGAGGTTTTCACCATCGTTTAGAGAATTTATTCCGGAAGGTTTATGTGTATAATATATTAAAGCTACATTTACCTAAGAAATCTCGACGTACTGTCAAGTCGTAAAAACCGTACGAAGCAGGAGCGGGTCGCTAGTTCAGATATAAAGAAATAATTTTCACATAACATTTACGAGTTTCATCTGAACTAGCAACTTCCAGTTTATGTGCAGTTGATTTTACGAGATAAAACTGACTTACCTCCACGACGTCGTTATGTCTGTAAGTACTGTTTCCACTTTAAGATTAAAATAGTACCTACATAATTGCTGTTTGACAGGAAATTACAAAATTACATTTCAGCCGAGTCCTACGTTAACGAAACAATGATGTGCTCGCAACATACGAGTCATTATAAAAATGTCAGCAATTGCAATCAAACTTTATCGTAACTAACCGAGTTACTACGTGGCTTGCAAAATTAAAAATGACTTGTTCGAAAGTAATTACGAGTCAGTCCATAATAAAATTTATACAAAATAAGTTCTAAAGCCTTTCCAAGCCCCGCGCTGCAAATTCGCAATCAATAGTTTTCATAGGACAATTTTACCTGTCACTATATAATTACCAGCTTAATTTGCACGTTAATTTCGGTAATGCGGTTTCAATTGAATATTCCCAAACTGCGTAACAATATTGCCATTGCATCGCAATTAAATTCTTCCATTTCAAGTAATCGTAAGGTAGTAGGAAACTATAAACGTTTTTCAACCGTCCAAATAATTTAACGAATCTCTTTTATATTTTCCTGACTTTCACATGCATACATATATTTAATTGAATCATGGTTATTACCAGCTTCGCCTGGCCCGTTTGTTCCGTCAGCCCTTGTGACATTACCCAATACGAATTAATGATCGAAAGGCTTATACTGAATCAACGTTATTTATTATTTATTTTGATGGCTGAGTATAACGGTATTATTTACGCTTTAACTATGTAGGCAAGCCCATTATAACTTGGGGGATTCCATCGCTGATAAAAATGCTTGGCTCAATGCTGGTCGAGCGCATAAACTTATATTCGTTCTCATATAATCCCATAATATATATTTATTATCTATGTATAATTTCAACATGAATTATGTTACCAATATTTTGTCACAATCTTCGCTATGGAATGGGCAACTAGCTTCATCTTTCTGACTGACCGACTCATTGACAATTCAAGATTGCAACGAATGAATGGTTTAATTGAAATAAATGCTTAAAGTTTGATATACTTAAACAATTTGTATGGTATTTCAATCAATTATTATCGATTGGTACAGCGAGCTCGTTTTGTCCTGAGCTATTCTTACCAAGTTTATTTATTCGTTAATGTCCATTGGTCAGCACCCTAATTGCGTAACACACGATCAATCAGAATCTGTTTCATTTTGACAGTTCGACAACATTCACTGCGTTATTTACGTTGTAGAGCAGACAATTTTTTCGAACATATGAAGAATGGATTACGTGATTTAGATTGTGATTGATCGTGTGGTTACGCAAATAGGGAGCTGGTCAGTCAAAGGTAGAACTGCGTTTAAATTTATAGCCGTTGGGAGATTAACGACTTCTAAGGACTTCTTAACCGGGCATAAATCTGTCTATGATATTTTTTTGGAAAAAATTCTCTGACCAAACATTAAAGTGTATCGTTATTAAATTTACCAAGTACTTATCGATCTCATTATAACCATCGTCTGACCGAGCCTACTATACAAATAGTTTTACAGAATTAAACTAACGTTATCAAGGAACGTAAGTTAATTAGTCTTTTAAATCATTTAAAGTTTCTCAATAATGGTGCCGATTCTCTTGTACACCGAACTAAACTGTCACTAAAATTCCTTACTTTTGGCTATGAGAATCTTAAAGCTATTCTGCTATAAAAATTCTCTAAATTTAAAAATTATTTTGACACAACTAAAATAGACTTTGACAATCGCGACTCCACGTGGCACATAGACTTGTGTGCCCTAACTCCGTGAATTTTAGAGAGCCGGAGGCGCGCAGGTTGGGCAGCGTCGACGTGTTTTATATGGAATTTTTCACTTTTTGTATGGAAAATATGAAAAAATTGTACCTACGTGTTGAGTATTAGGGGTATAAGGATTTTATAAAAGGGGTCGAAATTTTCATTATTTTTGCGATAGGACACACCATTTTCGAGATATAAGTAAAAGAAAAGAAAAGAAAAATATCCAGTAGGTACAGTACTGTTTTTGCACCTGAAGTCGTGTTGTTCGTGTCAACTAATAGTATTCCACACCATTTTTAAGCACGATTAAAAATGGTCAGATTTAGTTAGACATTAAAATAAACGTCAAATTCAGAATAGCAAAATTGTCCTTTTCAGTAAATTAAAATCTCAGTGCTATCTTAGTGCTGTCAAACTAAAATATAGTTAAGTTATTGTATACACTTTAGTCTATTTCAGAATGGGAAATCATCGTTTGACAGGAATAAACTAAATGTTGGTGATTTTTAGTTCAGTGTAGAGACATTTGTGACAAGAGAATCGGCATTCGGCACCATTATCTACTTATTATTTCGACAAGTTAAGAAAAAGATTTTATTAGTTTGCAAATCGACGGACAAAACGTTGTTATTAATACCCCAGTCCTCAGTGGAGCTTCCGCGATGGGAATTGAAAGGAACGATATTACCGAGCCTGAAAACATTTTCTTACAGAAATTCTACGCGCAGAACATGATATTCTGTAAAAAACTTTGAGATGCAGCTACATTGGAAGAAGAATTCCTACAAATGTCAGACGATGGGCAAAAATAAAGCTTCGTGCAGACTAGCGCGACGCTACACCACCGGTTATTGTTATACCGTGAAGTTTTCTTAGAAATTGTATTCTTCGAGTCGCGTCGTCTGGACGAGCCACATTTCCCCTTTCTTGATATTTCAACGTAGGTAAACTATGAAATAACAAGAAAGTGGAAATGTTACATTTGAGAATTTCAGTACATTAAAGTAAAACTCTTGAAGTCATCCTCTATACCCTATTACATATCTGACACTATATAAAATAAATTATACTTATTTTTACGTCTTAATGGCACAGCGTTTCTGCACAAAATTGTGTAAATCGCGAGGCATGGCTTGTTCAACTGACGAAAACGCGCAATTAGTGTAGTTTTGCAACTAGACTTGATATTAATACCTACGGTCATTCACAGTAAGTAGTCGGAATAATACTTTACAAGTAAACATCAAGAACGATACCAGCAACGACTGAGTTTGCTTTAGATACTCCGGTGAAGGTAATTAGCGATAGCACCTACCACAACACGCTAATTTCCGCACTAAGCATAACTGTTAAAAGTCTGCTGGAAAGTCCACAGCACTTCCAGTAAAAACACAGAAAAATATTAAAATCATACGGGTAGCATAAACTACAAGCCCGGGTCGACGGCGCGTTGTGTTCCACGCGCGCCTCAAAGAGTGTCAGCGAGTGAAGGGGTCCGATGAGACCATTGCCTGCCGGGGTTGCGGGAAAGTCCGAAAGGGATACCGTGGCCTTCTGGCATTGCACAGGCAAGAGAAGGAACACGGGTGGGTTTTAGTCAGTAAGAGTCTGACACGCCCTCCCGCTCCACCCAGAGCGGGAGGAGTCATTTGAAGATTCCACACCCAAAAAAAGAAAAAAAAAAGCGTCAACTACACTGATGAGCAATATAAAAAGCCACTTACAAAGAGTCAAAAAATCGAGATATCTCCTAAACCACACAAGTTGTTTTCACGATTATTTTTACTTCATGTTTTTTTTAAATACATGAACCAAAAAAAATAATTGTGTAAACAGTTTTGTATGTGTTTTTAATGCGCTATTAAATACACTTGAATGTGGCTTTTTCCTTCAAGAAGCTATCTTGCGTGCTTTCGGAAATATTTCATGATAATTTAGTGGCTTTTTTATATTGCTCGTCAGCGTATGTGTTTAAATATTATTTTACTTTGCAGTGCTTGGCAAATTTACGTATCACATGAATAGACCAAAACAAAAAGGTTATGATTTTAGCAGGCCATGTATGATTGCTATTTCATACGATATCACTCATAATATTTTGGTTGCAAAAACAGCAAACTGTTTTATATTTGCTTTTGTAAAATCAATTACAAGCATCTCATTCCAAAATATTCAGCTCAATATTTTGTATAAAATACTTTTAGCAGGCTAGATAGAATGTCCACCTGCGTAGAATTCATCCCCGATTCCTGTACATGCATTGTATAGGTATTTGAATGTAAGTAACATTGTGGCAATGGTCGCTAGGTTATCAGCTTGAACTGGCTGATACGACAACCTTGAGTAAATCTGCGACGGACTTCGTCTGAGACTAACAATGTACCTACTTATACAAAACGCATTCTGCATCGCCTTGAAGTTATTGACAATATTTGCAATGAAGGTTTGGAAAATACATGTGTTCCAGCAGTGCGAATGCTATTAGTTGAGAAACAGGGAACTGATTTTCGCATTAGACAAATTAAAGTGAAATGAAATGAAATTGTTAATTCTGTAAATTGGATATCGGAATCACTTTTACATATCATATTAAAAAATATTAAAAACAAGCTAGATGAGGTCGGCGTTTCCTATCTGACTACTCTGAGAAGTAATTCCGAAAATAAGCAATAATATCTGTTAGGATTACTTTAGGACTGATTTAAAGACGAGTTAAGAGAAAAATAAGTTTTCTGTAGAAATTTTAAATTCCTCATATCTCTCGTCTTTATATCAGTGTTCATTCAAAATATATATATTTGGGAGCCTATATATTCTAACTAACATCCAAGACAATTATGTCAAAAAAAAAAAAATGAAAAGTACCCACGACAAAAAGTTTTATGATTTTTTGAAGCTCCAACGGCAGTAAAGTAAAAAAAAAAAGAACTCGCTAACTATGTATAAAAAATCGCGGAACAAATTTTCGGATAACCCTGGACACGAGGAATCTAATTTATTTTTTATTACCTACGTCACTATTTGGAATAAAAAAAAAACATGTAAGTATACATATACAGGCCAACCTTTAAATGTATATATGTTTTTTTTATTCGCATTCTTTATGGCACCCCTTTGGGTCATGACTTCATGAGCTATACGAATATCAAAAAATATTTAGTCTAGGTCTGAGGAAGGCTTGGAAACTGAATTGACAATTGATTCGCTGGTACAATGTATAGTAGATATTGCCACTTGTTTGTCACAACACATGTCATAATATTGTTGTTATTCATTTTCGTATACAATATCAATAGTTCCATCAAAACCATTAGCACTGGCATCGTGAATACGGTTCAAGATTGATAGGGTACTAATATCAGTAACATAACTGAACCCATTATATAGCCCGGGGTTGTTGTGGTCGTCGCGTGCGTATTTCATATCCAATTGATGAACTGCGTGAACAATCGATCCTTCAACGTTAACAGGTCTGTTTGATGCTTGGTGCAATTAGTTGTCTAACCTTAGAGCAGAGATTCGTCTAACAATAACAGGTGTTCTACTCAATAGAAATGTATAGATCAGTTTTTTTTTCTTTTTTCCATTTTTCAGACTTGATAACCACATGGTGCAAAAGCTTTCATAATAATATAGGTGTCATCTACATAACTATCATCACTTAAAATATTAGGGGTTAAATTATGAAATTGCCGATTTGTACTGAAAAATTGAAATTAGTTTTTATTTAATATATTTATTTAATCAATTAATTACCATTATTATCTATACATTGCTGCCATCTAATAGGAAGGTAATTTATGTCTTTGCGATAGAACTCTCATGATCTAGATTCGACAAACTGTGTGAAAGCATTTTGTACTGCCTCCTGAGAAGAAAACTCTTTATCACGTAGAAAATTGTCCAAATCACGGAAAAAATGGTAGTCCGTTGGAGCAAGGTCTGGCGAATACGGAGGGTTACGAAGGGTTTCTAATTGCAGTTCTTGTAGAGTTAAAACGGTTTCTCGTGCTGTATGAGGTCTCGCGTTATCATGGAGCAATAATGGTGAAGATCGATTCATGTGTCGGGGCTGTTTCACTGCTAGTTTTGCTATCACTGTTCGGAGTTCGTTATTGCTTGACCAGATCGGAGAAAGCTATAGTGAATAACACCATGCTGAGACCTGCGACCACCAAACAGTTACCATTACCTTTTTATTGGTAAGCTTTGCTTTAGGACACTGTTGCGGCGTTTGACCTGGGGTCAGCCATTGCATTTTTCGCTTACGGTATTCGTAAAGAATCCACTTTTCATCACATGTCACAATTCGATCCATTATTCCTTCATTTCTGTATCGATTCAAAAAGGCAACACAAGTATCAACACGCGTTTCTTTCTGCAGATCAGTCAAATCATGAGGCATACATTTCTCATATTTTATTTTATTTTATTGATTTGACGCAAATGAGTCAATACTGTAGGTAAGGTAACGTACATCTCCATCTCTTTCAATTAATTGTTATTCACCTGTGTGGGCGGTCTTCCACGTGGTTCGTTCTTCAAATAAAAGTTTCCATCACGAAAGCGTTTAAACCAAAATCGCACGGTGCGTTCATTAGCAGTCCCTCTTGAAACGCAACATTGATATTGCGAGCTATTTCTGCCTCGTTAATTCCGCGTCGGAACTCGTATTCAAAACTAACTTGAATTTTCGAAGTATCCATTCTATATCCATCTTTCTTGTCTAAGCTGAATAAAACAACTGACATTCGATAATCGAATGTTGCACATTTTTTAAAAGAAGATATTATTTAGAAGAAGAGAGAGAAGAGACCATGTGAAAAAAAAATCACTCTAAAATCTCAAACCATGAAGGTTCTATGTCAATTCGAAGTACCTATTACAATAAAACGGCAATTTCATACTTTAACCCCCATTATTTTACACTTTTTAATTAAACTCTTTATACTCGCCATAACATTTTAGGTCGTATTATATCATCTTCATTATAATCCCATTAATCAATTTTCTAGTAGCATAACTTACCTACCTGTTGCCTGTCAGAGCCACAGTCAGAGCCCTTGCTACCGAAACTTTCGGACAATTTTATTGACGGGTAGTTAACGTTTCACCTTACCTCTATAGCTATAGTACGATATGGCATGGACTGACCTGTCACAGGCCGTGCCAGAATAAAGCCGACCACTGTTATGAATGCACAAGAAACCGGCTAAACCGGTTTCAACGCCATTTTTAGAAACCGGGTTTTTGTTTAGTTGATATTGTGGTAAGTATCGGTTTTTCTTCTACTTATAATAATTTAATGCCTCAATTTTCTTCTCCCGTACCTTCTATTAACCGTGAGGATGCTTATGGGACTTCTGCGGAAATATTTGCTGCCCCTCGAACAGCACTGGGGAACCGATTGAGTAAACACGTTAACACAATGAAACGATCGTCTATTTCCGATGTGTAGTGCTGTCTCCAATATCACGTCTTCGCATATAGCCACAAGTTTCACGAAACCGTTGAATTACGCTCGGCAAACGGATGCCGCATTCGTGATTACAGTAGAGAATCACTTCAGCGGCTTCATCGGCAGTTGCATTTGATTTCAGATACATATAATAATAATTCTTTAAAAAAAAACTTGGTAGTTCTTCCCAGAATTTATCAATTGATCTAAAGCAAAAACAAGGAGGGTCTTGTTTTATATTAATTGATAAATACGAGTATTCGCTATTGAAAAGTGACTTTGAAAGAAAGCTGATTAATAAGATCATTTTATTAATTCAAATAAGATTGATTTAAAAAATTAAGGATAACCAATAAACCCGAAAAACCGGTTCTGTGACATAAGCATCGAAATACTGATAAAAAATATTATAGGTATGTCTGCGGTTCCCCTAGCTGATGAAATGAATCCTTCGGGTTCTACTCTACCGTCGACTTTGTTTTTATTGGTGCTCGTTTTATGGACAGATTATTATTTTCTATTTGTTTTTCCTCGAAGCACTATTTTATAATTTTGGCGATTATCCCGCACGACGTTGCAGGATAGAAAATTAATTTACAAAAGCTATTCTAGGAAAATGTGAGTAAACCTAGATTAAATAAATGGTATGAAATCAACAACACGCAGAGCAGAAAGCAATTATATCGTCGTTGCCTCGTTCCTTATCTGTAGTATGACAATTACAGTATAAATATAATATTGTATTGCTCTCTAAAGTAACAGGATAAAATCAATATTTCTTTGGTTTAATTGGCGTGAAAATAATGACAGCTAATATAAAGGAAAATGAGAAAAAACCAATGTTACAACATGATTCAATTGTTTTATAAGCCGGGTTGTAATATAAGATGCAATAAAAATTATGTATTAGGCGAATATAAGATTAGTAATTATAGAATAATATATATAAAAGAAAAGGTCGTGTTAGTTACACCATTTATAACTCAAGAACGGCTGGGCCGATTTTTATGATTTTTGATTGGTTGGATTTGTCTCCGCCCCGAATAGTAGAATAACTACTAACCCTTTTCACCCCGTTGGAGTGTTTCCGAAAAACCTTGATACACGTTATTCTTTATTTTCGGTTTTAAGTATACATACTGAGTTTAGAGTTAATCGGATTTCGCGTAAACATTAATTTATACAGAAAAACAAAAAATTACAACCTTTATCTTTTACTTAGATTCGTGCCAAGTTTCAAGTAATTAACTCAAGTAATTAGATTTTTTAAACAAACGGAATTACCCCCTTAAATGTCGAATTTTCAAAACCCCTTCTTAGTGCTCCCCAACATTATAAAAGGAAGCTGTGAGCAAAATTTCACGTTCCCAGTCCCAGTTGTTTCGGTTCTGCGTTGATATGTCAGTCATTCAGTCAGTCAGTCAGTTTCTTCTTTGATATATATTGTATAAAAGGAGATATCGTAAGTGCAAAATTTATAAAAACATGATTTTCCATCACATCTTATTTTTCGTGAATTATTCAATGTATTGGGTCCCTCCACCTATGAAATTGGCGTTTTGTATGGAGAATTTTAAAGAAGTAGCATTTTGCATAGGTACTAACATTTTCTTAATTTATTTAACAACCATGAACACTAATGTTCTAAAACTTTTATGCACTAATGTTTAAAAACTAAGTTTAAATAAGTTATGGCTAAGTCTTAAAACAAATTGTGGTCATTTCTGCTAGCAAAAAGCGGAGTCATTTTTAAGGTATTTTTTATGATTTTTAATTTTTTTGAATTGTTTCCGCCCCGAATAGCAAAATAACTATTAAATCATTGGAAAAATACACGAAAAAACAGATATGAAGAAAAATCATGTTTTAAATTTGTTTGCGCTAGTGTGAACGAGGCTTAAATAGCCTCGTTCAGACTAGCGCGACGGTGCGACGCGACTTGAACAATACGATTTCAAAGAAAACTACACGGTATAACAATACCCGGTGTCAAAAAAATTCAAAACATGATTTTTCTTCATATCTTTTTTTTCGTGTATTTTTTTTCGTCTTTTTTTTCTGCTTTAATGATATCACGGTATAAATGCCATAAATCCTAACAAAAAGTACTAGGCTTGCAATAAGTACTATTCACGATAGTATTTAATCATTATGTTATGCTACTCATAGGATTTGGATGCGGCAGACATATAGTTTATAACCTGGATTAACACATAGGATACTTTTTTATCCTGTAGTACGTTTCCATGGGATAACTTCAGACTTCCACGCGAGCAAAGCCGCGGAAAAAAGCTAGTATAAGAATAAAAATAATATGATGCAATAAAACATGTCTACATACATAAACTAGAGAATGACTCGACCGATTTGGCTGTTTTTTTGTTGTAATACATAATTGTCTAGACAAGGTTTGCATGAAAGAAAATTTTGGAAAAATCCACCGGAAAAGTAAAACATCCGGAAAGAAATACACCCGGGTGACGCCGGGCACGAACAGCTAGTAGTACATAAATAGAAACCAAATAAAATTGGTGACTAGATGTAAGAACGTATACGAAGCTAAAGGAGCCTGTAAGGATCGTTACAGGTGGTGTTCTGTAGTTTCTGCCTGGCCTCATGGGAAGAAGGCGTGAGTTTATTGGTATTATTGAAAAGTAAAATTGTTGTTATTGCAACAGTTAAAATAATAGAAAGGTTCCAGATAATATCAAAACAAGCGTTTGGAATAATAAAACAAATAGGTAGTGTTAGCAGAGCCAAGTCATCACATCAAATCAAATCAAACGTTTATTTGGTAGAAATACATTATTGCCATTGTCATTGTTTAAATAAAATAAAAAAAGTTACCCCATACTAGGAATTTCTTCTGTATTGTGGGTGCGTTTACATACATTTAAACTCACATACACAACCAGCCAGACCCGGAACAACTACTTGTAGGTCATACAAATATTTGTCAAAATAATTCTTTATTTTTTAAAATATTTTTAAAACTTATCATAAAAAAATCAGGCAAGGTTAGTTTCGGGATCATTACTTTCCTCACTGTTCAAACAGTGAGGAAAAACCAACTTTCCTTACTGTTCAAGCAGTGAGGAAAAACCAACTTTCCTCACTGTTTTCGTAGAGGAAAGACACTTCTTTCGTGCGGGAGTGGTGAAATAGTTATTTATCCAACATGTGAGGAAAGTTCGTTTTTCCTATGAGTATTGATTTTGAGTCTTGAGCGAACGAAGGATTGAAAAATAGAATCACGAGCGCAGCGAGTGATTATAAATTTCAATCCTGAGTAAGCGAAAGACTCAACAAAACGAATAGCAAATGAACTTGCTCACATGTTGCATACAAAACTTTTCACCACGACCAGTAAGAAAGTATTCAGTCATCATAGGTAAATAAATAAAAAACATTAATCTTAACTTATAAATATTTCTATTCTAAGCATCAATTTTTTTTTTTTTTTAAATATCTTTAAAACTTAACATAAAAAAATCAGGCAAGGTTAGTTTCTGAACGGAATCATTACTTTCCTCACTGTTCAAACAGTGAGGAAAATACAACTTTCCTCACTGTTCAAACAGTGAGGAAAAACCAACTTTCCTCACTGTTTTCGTAGAGGAAAGACACTTCTTTCGTGCGGGAGTGGTGAAAATACAATTCCCCTTGCTAAGACTGGTTGCCAGACTTTCGGACTTCTGCCGACCTGTAACGACTGTCAAAGGTCCACGAATGACAGCCGGGAAAGCACGTTAAGCCGTGACTTAACGTAGGCTTAACGTGCTTTCCGAGGCACGGAGGAGTCTCCGTATGTTAAGATGGTCACCCATCCACGGACCAACCCCGGGCAAGCGTAATTTAACCTGATCAATCGACCTGTGCGGCTGTTATTACTTAGCCATGAGCTCCTGCAGCAGCTGAGCTGAGCGGTATGAAATGTACCACAAACGGGGAATACACTGGCTCTTGTAACACAGGTTGCTACCTAGCTCAGGAGCCAGGGTTTCAAATAAGTATGTTACACCTGTATTTTGTGTCAATAAATTATTTATTTATTTAATCCTGGTATTTCCGATTGAAATCATCATCATGATCATTTCAGCTATGGGACGTCCACTGCTGAACATAGGCCTCCCCCAATGATTTCCAAATCGGCCGGTTGGAAGCGACCTGCATCCAGCAGCTTCCTGCGACCTTTATTAGGTCGTCTGTCCACCTTGTGGGTAGACGTCCTACGCTGCGCTTGCCGGTACGTGGCCTCCATTCCAGAACCTTTCTGCCCCATTGGCCGTCAGTTCTGCGCGCTATGTGCCCCGCCCACTGGCACTTCAGCTTGGGTATATCTATATAATTTTAAAGAATTTTATCTATATAATTTTAAGTATCGATTGAAATAATATCTATATAATTGCGTGTTTCTGAAATAATATAAATTGACGTCAATTGTTCCCAATTCACGTCACATTTTCGATAGATTAATTTGATTGCTGAAAAAAAGTTCTGTAAATACTCATCATTTATTTACAACTAGATGTTGCCAGCGGTTTTACTATATTTAACGAGTACTAACTACCTATGTGTTCCTTGATGAAAAGTATGTGTTAATCCAGGTCTATCTGTGTACCAAATTTTGTCTAAATCGATTGAAAAACAAACATCTTCACAAACTAAGTTCCATCCATACCATCCATGGATTTTTATTCTAGAAGTTTTATGTGTATAATACATTGTTATTAAACTTACATATAATAAATAAATCTCAATTGCTATGATTTGTTTTCGTAAAAAACGTGCGGGCGGGTCGCTATTAATAATATACAGGGTGATTGGAAGATGGGTGCAAAGCTTTAAGGCGAGATAGTACAGACCATTTGGAACCATTTAAGCCATGGTTGTCTCAGACGAAGTCTTACCAATTTTTTTAACCTAATATTTGTTTTTTTTTTTCGGAAATTCCCAAAATTTTATGTAAACTGCATAATTATAGCCAAATTGAATGATATATGAGTTAATTTTTTATTTATTTAATCAAAGTAATGTGTAAGCAATAAAGCAAAACATTTTTTAGGTTTCTGTGAACATTAGACATTTTTTACAGACATTTAAAGTTCAGAAAATTTGTATCAATACGTTTTTAAAACCTTATTAAAAAAAAAATGGTAAGACTTCGTCTAAGACAACCATGGCTTAAATGGTTCTAAATTATCTGTACTATCTTCGTCTTAAAGCTTTGCACCCATCTTCCAATCACCCTGTATATCTAAGGATGCAAGAAAGGATAATACCTACTAAGTTCGTTATTCCAACTCAGTTTTCCTCGATCACTCTCTATTGTCCCCTCTCACATCCTTGAGAATCATTGAGTCATGCAGGACCTACGTATAGAGCAAATAGACCACATATCAGGGTTTATTTTAAGTACTAATGCACTCACCTGAAGTTATGCCAATGGAAAGGTATGAATTGTTAACAATCCGTATCAGTCAACTGAAAACCGTTACCAAGATGACAGCAACATTCCAATACTTACCAATCACGAATAGTTACTATAAACTCAAAATTATAATTAATTAAACTACAAAATAAACAGCACTGCTATATTGCAAGTTTGAATTCAATTAAGAGCGCTGTTTTCTCCCTTTGATCAATTACTGAATAAATATTTGCTGCAGGAAGCTATATAGGCCTAACTCAATCAAATTAATTTCGATTCCTCGAATTCCTTTGAATTGCCTTGGTATAATGAAGGTTAATAAGGAATGGAACTCATTTCAATCACTGCATTTGTATGTTGTCTTTTTCAAATGGCCATCTTTTGATTTTGAATAAGCTTATTTAACTTTTACCGAAAGACCAACAGCTAATCTATATGACGGCGCAGCTAGTGGTACCGTCTAGTTTTGTTACGAAGAAACTGGAATCACCGATATATCTGCGATAGACCGATTCGGTACATTTAACCATATTTTTTGTAAACTTAGGTTACATTACATACCTAAGTTCCAAAACCATCGCGTCGGGAATCCATTGCCGATTCCCGGCCACCGTAGGCGCGGGCTTGCGGACGGTGAGCAATGGGTAGCTCGCCGTCCGGTAAGGACCAGGCCCTGGTCGACGGCGCGTTGTGTTCCACGCGCGCCTCAAAGAGATGTCAGCGAGTGAAAGGGTCCGATGAGACCATTGCCTGCCGTGGTTGCGGGAAAGTCCGAAAGGGATACCGTGGCCCCCTGGCATTGCACAGGCAACAGAAGGAACTCGGGTGGGTTTTAGTCAGTACGAGTCTGACACGCCCTCCCACTCCACCCAGAGCGGGAGAAGTCATTGACAATTTCCCACCAAAAAAAAAAAAAAATGTATACCTAAGTGTTGGTAAAGAGTAAAATCTTTTTAGGTAAAACGCTTGCTACGTTCGTACTACGCCACTGGTTACGCTCGTACTAACCCAGTCGCTACGCGGATGTAAAATTAATTTATATTTTAAGTCTCTGAGTATTCACATCACACCCATTTTACAGCTATGAAACCAGACACTCCTTTTAAGTACTTACTTGATTGCACAATTAATTAACGCGGTTTATTTGTGATTTCCCGAATCGTTTTTCTCTTTACCGTTGTAGTTGAGAATACGGAAAAAATATAATATGTTGTCGTTCAGAATAAACTGTGTGCTGTGTTTGTCTGGATTATTATTTTATTTCTAAAACATTCCAAAGTGCCCTCAATTTAATTTTTCGGATCCTTTCTTTCAAATGACATGACTTGTTTATTTCGTAGTGAAAAATGATGTGATTGTCTGAGTATTTTTATGTCATAATTACGAGGCGCAATCCCTAAAAATTGTTCTAACTTGAACTTTTTACTTTGCTCCGATAGAAGTGGGTATTAATAAAAACCTGATATGTTAGAAAATAACTTTTATTTCCGAGAGATCAGTTGAAAAATCACAGTTTAGTTTGCCAACGCAAAATCTGATATTTTATTTTTTCGAAAGTGGAGCTTTTTTGCCACCCTAGGAGAGAAATGAGATCTGCAGGCCTAACATGACACACACGACAATTACTCACTCTCGCGTGAGTAATTTTTGTCGATTCCGGTGTCTTTCTCGTTTTTTGACAGCGCTTCCATACAAAATAGTCGACTCCTTCTGTCAAAATTGATGTTTCTCGACAAACCCTAACATGGCACCTTAGTTATCTCGATTTTGACAATTCAACACGAGATAATCTCCGATTTTTTTATCATTTAGTCAGTCGTATTTACTCGTCGTCGATTTTGACGACGAGAAGAGTAGACAAAAATATGTTACAAAAAAAAAACTCCAAAATAACATGGCAGTTTCATAATTGTATTTATTTTAATCATCATTTTATTTTACAATATATTAATAATGAAAGTACTTAGTTTTAAACTACTATTTATATTGGAACGACGTGTTTTATATGGAATTTTTCGTTTTTTGTATGGAAAATATGAAAAAATATTACCTACATGATGAGTGTTAGAGGTTTATGGATATCATAAAGGGGGTCGAAATTTTCATTATTTTTGCGATAGGACACACCATTTACGAGATATAAGCAAGAGAAAAGAAAAAAAGACAGTATTGTTTTTGCACCGTCGAGGTGTTGGTGTGAATTTTAGTTATTTTTTTAATCGCGATTAAATACCTAAACAATCAAAATTTTAGGTGAAGAACGTAAAATTCTGAATAGCAAAATTGCCATTTTCACTAAGGTATAAAAGGGTTTAAAATGAAAAAGGGAAGCATGATGATACGCTCCCTGTGCACTATTTATTTAAATAAATATTTTGAATGAATGCATCGGAATATAAAAGCTGGGTTTTCATGTCTATTGGACTTATAACATTTTAATCTTTGTACTGTTCTGTAGAATTAAAAACGTAAATCGCCAGTGTAGAATTCTGTATGAATTTCTGTCATACTTGATTTCCGCAGCGCAAGTCAGAAGTTATTTTGAAATGGAAATACAGTTTTTTCGTGAAATATGCTACAAAGCCTTTTATGTCCTTTGTAACTGTTTCGAATATTAACAGACTGCAAACTATCTACTCGGAATTTCTTTGTAAAATGCAAACTGCACAAATATTAGCTCGCCGTTAAAGTAGATACTAGCAAGAAGCAGGTTACAAGTTTGTTGACAGTGTTTCTGAGTAAGGTTAGTGATAAAATGTGGAAATTGTGTCATGTTAACAGATATTTAACGCTTACATAGTTACTCATTCAATTGTAAATGCGTAGGTTCATCTTAAAGAAATCGTTTCGATCTGTTTGCCCTGTTATTCGGCGGTAGGGAAAGGGTGCCTTCTTAATGCGAGGAGAGAATCACCGCTCAGGTTCGCTACAAACATTGATATACTAAAAAACCCAAAAGGCACCTGCGACTACGTATATAATAATTATGAGCTTTCGATCTCCATTTCAGAATTTTGCTGACTCACGATCAACGTAGAACTATATTTTTTTTATTTTTTTTTATTATTTATACCAACAATTGCTTACACTAATTACAAACTAAAATAAAACATGCGTTTAAACTCTACACAGTGCAACAATTACCGAAAGGTAAACACCACATGAACAAAAAAGAAAACAATATATGAAGTTATTCTTTCTGTAAGCTACATCTATGCAATATTAAAATTTCAATATCTAGCATATATGTTACTGAAAATAACCAATGACATATATGTCAAACATCAAAAGTATTATTTCTTTAAAAGTTAAGTACACAGTTAAAAAAAAAAACACTTACCACAAGCACTATTATTCTCTTTAATAAAGTTTTACCTGAAACTTTATTAATTTTCTAAGAAAATTTATAAGATAAAAAATAATCCTTCCATAGTCATAGCGTAATGAGCTTCCCACTGCTGGCAAAAAGCACACTGCCTGTGTCCATGTGTCTGTGTGAGAGGGAGCGGCCGTAATCCACCACGAGGGCCCAGTGCGGGTTGGTAGATGTCACATGTCTCGGAATTTTAAGTTCTAGGACATGCCGGTTTCCTCACGATGTTTTTCTTCACCGTTTTGAGAGCGGTGGTGATGAAATAATTTACTCAAATTAAAACCCCTGTCATGGTTCGAACTTACGACCTCAACTCGTAACTCGCGGCCGTTACCACTAGGGCCACCACCACACTGGCAGAATAGTCGACAAAACCAAAAAGAAAAAAATAACGCTTATTTTTTTACATATTCTACTTTCAAACATGACTATGAGATATTTATGCTTCCAGTGGGATGTCATTTATTATTTCTGCAATATGAGTGGCACTGATTGCGTTAAACTCTCGAAACATTATTCTGTCAGATTTTTATGCTGCCAAAGTTATGTCACATATTTTCGATCACAACGAGATACTTATCACATTCTTCTGAATTTAACTGAGTAGAGAATTTAAATATCTGCCTATTTATGACGCAAGAGCCTAGTGCCTGAGCTTAAAAAAAGCTGTATATGCGAAAAATCCTGCCCCCACAACAGTGGCAGCACTAAGAACAGAGATTTCACAAGAATGGAACAATATTCCGCAAGACCGTTTAACAACCCTAATCAAATCTATGCGAAACCGATTAGAATCGAAATAGTAATAAGGGCACGTGGAGGCAATACACCTTATTAAAAGAAAAAAAAAAAACCTGTGCGTCAACTTTAAATAATAATGAAAAACCAATTTAAAATAAAAACATTTTTTTTTGTTCAAAAAATTGAATGGTCCTTTCCAGTAAGTATACAAACATACACATAAGGATATGATACTACGCTGTAATGAAGTTAACGAACCAAACTATATAATAGGTTTCAATTTAAATTTGTATAAAAAGTTTGAATACTTGGTTAAAATGTTTATTTCAAAGGCGTCTTGAACATTGATGCAGTTTATGAGTCCGTCAGTGTATTAATGGATGAATCATGCAAACAGATTTATTAATGCCGAGCTATTCATGGTAAGATATTTATACTCGTTACTGTACTGTACAGTAGATATGAAATAGGGAAATCAAATAGGGAATTTCTAATATTCTCATAATCCTTGTATTATACCGTATCTGAGTAAACTGCACCTTTCATTAGGTGTTCAGTCGGCAAATTCAAAATGTTGGAATAACGCGGTGGCTTAGCTTACCACCTGCACCGACGCTTTCTCGCTACGCCCTACATAGGTCCTTAAAAATACTTAAAATGCTAAGATTGTTTTTCTTAAATAAAAACAAATCTGCTTTTCTTGCAAGTTTTAGAAACTTGATCATGAAATAATGAGGACTTTTTGTTTCTGCTCGGGTATTGTTGCTGCTCGAGTTATGACAATGGTGTATAAGGCATGTGTTTACGAATTTTTAATACAACATCCTAAATAACAGATTAAAATAAAATAAATTCTAATCAAGCTATCCCTCTGCGTCTAGCTTACTAAAAATACTGGCAGCTTATGTATGTATTGGGTCCTACCTTACTTAATTATGAAATTAGCGTTTTGTCGAACTGGCCTCTTTGATCTCAAACATCGGGCGTTTGGTTAGGAATTCCAAATTCAAATTTAGGCTTGTGTATTTGTGTTTCGAATTTAGTGATTCATTTGAAACAGGACAAGCTCGAAAGATTAAATAATGTGTATGGAGAAGCTACTGTAAAATAAATACAGTACCTACGTTTCTGGTTCCAACATTTTCGTTCTGGAAATTTTGATCTACATAACAAACCCCGTGGACGACCGGAGACCCTAGTTGACAATGAAGAATTAAAAGTGATCGTGGAAACGGATCCATTGCAAACTACGTCAGAGTTAGCGGCAGGCTTCGATGTGGGTGATAAAACAATTTTTAATTCATTTGAAACAAATTGTAAAAATGAACTAGTTCGAAAAATTTGGGTTTATCGTTTTGCTTTTTCCATATAATACGCCAATATCATATTTATGTAAGGACCTATTAATGGATCCTAAGCTAAGCACACATTACTGCCGCGGCGAGCCACAGCACACCGCATTGCAAAAATGCGCCAAAGCACATTAGGAACCGCGGCTGGCGGCACCGCATCGCAGTAATTGTTTCAGACAGATTCAAATTTCGGATTTGAATTTGAGCTGTTTCCACTTCAGAGCAATGAGGCTCGCGCACATTTGGACGGGCCGCAACGAATCGCAAATGCATTACAACAATCCTCCTGCGTCACTTTAGTACATTTTGTATAAATCATCGCACACTACAGGCGGGCCGCGCCTCAACGCAAAACAGTAGCCGCAAAAATACGTGCGATGGTTCATACAAACTGTACTAAAGTGAAACAGGCCCTGCAGTCTCGACTTAGACCGAATTCGGTCGCAAAGTCCTAATAGCGTCACCAGACGCGCGCGTGCTTGACAAGCACGTGATTTTTTCGTGCTTGTCATGCAATTTTGACCGTCTATGGACGCCAATAGGACCTTTCAACCGAATTCGGTCGTGTAGCAATCGCTATCTATGCCGAGACTGCCGCCCCAGGGAAGATTTTTGCAATGCGTTGCGATGCGGTGCGGCCCGCCCAAATTCGGGCGAGACTAGGGAATGCAATCTCGTACGAGATTTCCGCCTAGCGAGATCTCGCGAGACTCAAAACCCAGTCTCGCGAGATCTCGCTAATTACGGGATCTCGCGAGATTGGGAGAATCGCAATTAAAACATATGCAAATGCTTGTTTTAAGAACTAGTAATTGACATGATATGTAATTAAATAGAAACTGCGTTGCTTAGTTATAAAAATAATGTAAGTTTTATTTTAAAAATCAACAGAGTACTTATTATTTTGTCTCTAACTCTAATAACATTTGTTTATGTCTATAATTATTATACCTACTGTAGCTAATCAGTTCAAATTCTTACAATATTGGTAACAAAATTATAATTATCTATATTTAGTCTTTTGTAAATTATTACTTTAGTTTCAATAATTAAGAGTAATAGGAACATTACTTATAGTAAATAAATACAACAAAACAAAAACTTAACTTCACAAGTTCTTAAATAAATGTTGTGAGATCGTATTAATCAAATAAAAGAAGTTTAAAGTAGAAGTCAGATGAAGTTATCAAGGTACGGAAAGGCAAGTTAGTTTGTCTGAAAATGGCTTCTCAAAAAACACATCATGTCGAGAGTATCATCTGACAGACGACTTCTGATTTTGCATGCCAAATACCCTGCTGCTGAAAAAGTTCGTTCTGCCTCAACACTTGTGGGAACCACAGTTGAGAGGCAGTTATGTACGAAGTTTAAAAGTTCCCCTCTTACTCCACCAGCTTCGTACAAATTCATTTCTTTTTTTATTAACGATCTCGTTATCTCGCGAGATCTCGTACGAAATTTGACGAGATGCAATCTCGTAAAATATGGCCGGGATCTCGCGAGATCGGGATCTCGGCGAGACGAGATTGCATTCCCTAGGCGAGACTTTAGTGTAACTAAATACTTTCCTCGACGTAAACAACAGTTTCTTTTGAAATAAAGCAAAGTGATAAGCTGTTTAGTTGCCAATACACATGCCTGTTAACTTGCACAAAAGTATGCAAGCTCGTAGCTTGAGCAGCTTGCTTATAGTGCAAGTAACCGTGATGTCAGTTTGCTTTAACCTTTATAATACTGGTGTCTCATATTGGAGACAGATAACAATAAAATTCTATTGTGTCTGCTAATTGCGCGCGCGACAGATTAATTTAATAAAGGTATAATTCCGTCGCCTACCGCAGGCGGCAGCAGCAAATGACGTGTCGTCGCGACTGGTTTCTATGTGTTTCTATGAAACCTACGTGTTGCTAGCTATGGAAGGTATTTCATATAAATTCATAGAAACCAGTCGTGTCTGCCGCTGCCGCCTGCGGTCGGTTACAGAATGGTACCTGACACCTTGTACACGTTGTTGTGACAAATTGCTTTGACGTCAAAGGTGGGCCTTACGCGATTGGAAACGGCCGCAGTGATCTGTTATGGGATTAAGGTGACGACGTCAAAACGTCCGTGTATGAAGTGTGTCCTGTCCTATATGCTAACATCTAGTGCTACAGACAATCCAATTTTGACTTGACCGTACTGCAGTTACTACGAAAAACATATAATATATTTTTCAACACATTTGCTAAAAAAATGCATTTACGAAGCCTGTATACAGTGTTCGAAAGTTACATTCGTCTACTCGTTTGTAAAAACCAACTTACCGCACTAGTATCATAAATAACTATTTTCTATTAATAACATCTATTAGATACACATTTTAAAAGTTTTTATAATTGAATTTCAACCTAAAAGCAAAATTAATCTAAATAAAAGCGAAGTATGTAGTTTTATAAACAGTTGTGGTAGCGAAATTCAAATTTTCTTACGATTTTTGCAATTTGCAGGTCAGTGTCATAGATCTTGATCAAAATATGATTCGCAACTATAACAGATATGATTTTCAGCAATATGATCATTGGAATCATTAATACATCTCTAATGTAAGATTTGTTCCATATGAACAAATTTCTTATGTAACAAATCAAACTTACAGAGATGTATTAATTATTCTTGCAATTATCATTCTGTAAATACATAGGTATCTGTTATAGTCGCGAATCATATTTTCTTGGCCTTACAATGTCTTCCAAGCTTTTATTGGATATGAAAAATATTTCGCGAGACGGAATTGATGAGTATATTTTCTCGGAACTGCGAACCATCTACTCTAGAAAATAAGAAGACAAGTGGAAGAAATCATAGGTTTTGCCGTCTTTAGCGTTTCCTCACAATTCCTTTTTCCACGTCTGCAAAGAAATGTTTCGAGATCATTAAAATGTAATACGAGTATAGTTTATCCTTTTACAAATGTCCGCAGCAAAATATTTTTTTATTGCAGGCATTGCTACTCATTAACGTTATTATTATAAAGATTAACAGATTGATTTTATTCCTTTCTTCTCCTAATGAGCATAATGGATACGGTTTTTTATGCGAAGGAGACGAAGCTTATTTTTCTTTTAAGTCAGTTACTTAAAAGAAAAATAAGCTTCGTCTCCTTCGCAGAAGAATAAAGACAGTTTCACATATTTTATTTACAAAAGCTGCCAAAATACCAAACCAAAGGTCTATTTAAATCCTGATTTCCAATTGATGCTATTTCCGCTTAAACAAACATAAACTTTATGTTAGTGTAAATAAAGTTGATTTTAGACTGACTAGTACTGTTGAAAAAGTCATAAAAAATATGAAATTGTAGCGCAAACTGAATCTTATATGTAAGCCTTACAGTTGTTTTTCCTAAAACTCGTGTTTGTTTGCTTCCTCCTTTTAGAAGTTCTACGACTAACGACTCTTGCGACTTAAAAATTATTCGCTTTACTAAAAAAAACATGGGAAATGAGAGGGGCTCCAGTCCAAATAATGACAGCCGCACGGGTCGATTGCAGATTAAGCTACGCTTGCCGAGGTTCATGGATGGGTGAACAGCCGTTATTAAATATCTAGATCCCTCCCGTTCGTCAGAATACACGTTAAGCCGTTGGTCCCGAATGTCATTCATAGATTTTTGACAGTCTTTACGGGTATTACGGCTCAAACGTCTGACAACCAGTCATACCAAGGAGTATTGTGTTAGCCAGTAACTGGGATGGGCGGTCAGATAGGCAGTCGCTCCATGTCAAATACTGGTATTCACCTGCATTTGGTTAGACGGAAAGCCGACTCCAACGTAGTTGGAAAAAGGCTAGGCAAAATGATGACATGAGAAATGAGAGAACATCGTTCTGCCTTTTTGGCATAAAATAACCAGTAGGTAACTAAGAATTTACCGCCGGCTCTTCATACGACCAGGCAAAAGCCATTATGTGAAAGCTCTCGTTTGGAGTACTGAGTTTATACAATTATTATAAATGTATCTCCGTTTGTCTGCGGCTGGTGATTAGACATTATTTAGATGAGGTAGGTATATACCGACTAATACTAGAACTAATATGTGATGTGTTATAAATGCGAAAGTGAGTTAATTATTTGTTTGTTTGTTACGCTTTCACGCTACAACGGCTGAACGGATTTTAACGAAATTTGGCACATGGGTAGACCATGGCCCGGTGAAGGATATAGGCTACTTTTAATCGTAAAAAAAACCTGAATCGCAGATGAAGTCGCGGGCAACAGCTAGTAATTTAATAAAAATCTATCAAATATTACAACCCTAAAGGCTTTCTATAGACTACAGATAAATAATTTTTATACTAAAACATGTAACGATTAGCATCATTCTTTTTTTTTTATGAGTAGGTACACACGTAAACGTATAGTCGTGAAAATAAGCATATCTAAAAAAAAAAACATAATTATGCAGCCGACAGAAATGAAAACTATAACTATAAAATAACAGTGGTTTTTATTTTATTTTAATAACTAAAATGATTAAAGCTTCGTGCAGACTAGCGCGACGCGACAGTGCGACGCGACAGCGGCTATTGTTATACCGTGAAGTTTTCTTGGAATTTGTATTGTTCGAGTCGCGTCGCGCTGGTCTGAACGAGGCTTTACAGTTTCGTTTTCATATCTATTGGCACTCCGAGCCGATGTGCTCGGAGTGCCACAATATGCACACAATATCAATATAACGTCATAACTACAAATATACCTACTTTTAACTGTCATTGTTATTAGCATGTCGGTGACGGAAACCCATAAGATTATCCCTAACAAAAATCGATCAAAGCGTTTTGAAAAATTTCACGTCTAAATTTGGTGTGACATGTAACGCGACTCGATGCGACTCGAACAACAGAATTTCTAAGAAAACTTCACGGTATAACAATAACCTGGTGTCGATGTCGCAACGCGCTAGTCTGCACGAAGCTTATAGCGGTAGCAAGATATCAATATGATTGTGGAAATTACGGTTCTCTACCGTGATTGGGGCAGTCTTAATACGTGTTTTGATTTTTAGATTTTCTGGTGCCAGAACATTAATACTTCTAACGGATTAATTAATTTATAAAACTAAACACTTAGTAGGTATTCATTCTGCCTAGCTCATAGACGTACAGTTTATAATCTTATACCGTGGCCCCAATACGCTATGTTTAATGCAATTATAGGCCACCAATGAGCCGCTTCACAAACAGTACTAAGCTATCTCTGTTAAGGGGGACGGGCAGACGCCTATCAAAGAGATGACGACCCGTCCGCGTTGACCTCAACTCGTAATTTTGTAATGCGTTCCCTGAACCTTTGTGACCTCTAAGGAACGCTTACGTAAAAAATCGATACGGTAGTTATTTTTCTAGACAACCCAGAATTCGCTAGAATCATTATGGTTGGTTTACTACATAATGAGTATATTAGAATCAAATACCGTAATGTCCATAAAAAAGGAAAAAAGAGTTGTCTATGGCGTAAGAATCTACAAATTAAAAGAAATATTTTTGTGTTTTCAAAATGTAACTAAAGCCGCCATGTCCTGTAGAAATTTGGCATTAAATTTCATTGTCCATTAGTCTATATCTATAATATATCAGAATCCAGCATCGTCCGTTACAGCCATCACGTCGCATCAAACAATATGGCGGATTAAGTCGTCTGCTTGTGACAGTGTGCTAAGAACTTTTTAATTTGAATGTGTTAAAATATTGATTTATAGGATTTAAACTATTCAAATATCAACAATGGAATTTCACCCCCAAGTGGCGGATAATAAACATGCACGAAAACGTCGAGTTGATAGTGCAAACTCGAAAAGGAATAAAGCTTAGTGCAGACTAGCGCGATGCGACAGCGCGACGTGACACCGGCTATTGTTATACCGTGAAGTTTTCTTAGAAATTGTATTGTTCGAGTCGCGTCGCGCCGTCGCGTCGCCCTGGTCTGCTCGAGCCTTAAGGCCAAACAAGACCGGTGAGTATATCTACATAATTATGTCGTGATACTTGTTTACATTTCTTAACAATTTATTTTAATACGTTAGGTATTTTGTTTTGTTTTATGCTATGGACAGAGGTGAGGCCTTTGCCTAGCAGTAGGACAAAAATGACTAAGAAATAAAAATGATTTAAATCATATTTCACTTGTGGACGTGGGTTTGAGTATTCTCTGTCTACGGTTTGACCGATTAAATTTAAAAAAAATACTAACAGTTGGTAATAATAATAGTAATAAAACTCGACATTGTTTATAGGACAGAGAGCAATTTGGTTTTAACAATAGTTCTATGTTATGGGGTTTGGTTTCCGCACTTACCTAGTCTGACGGACTAGGTAAGTGCGGAAACCAAACCCCCATGCGACCATTGCGTGGGCCATGGCGGCCGTTTGGTTGTTATTCCATCCAGCCCACCTCCCTCCAGAATTTAATTAAAACTCCTGGTCTGCTAAGAACATCTGTGAAAGATCTGGGTGACCCGAGGGTTTCTGTTCTAATCTGGGTGACGCCCATGTATTCAAAGAGCACGTGCGCGACGCTTTCCTCAGCCTCCATGCACGCCCTGCACAGAGGACTGTCCGTTATGCCTGTTGTGTGGAAGTGTTTGTTTAGCGAGCAGTGTCCCGTGATGGTCCCGGTCACCAGGCATGCATGCCGTTCCTGTCCAGGCGTAATAAGCGCTTGGTTAGCCTGCTATCCAAAGATGGCATAGCTTCCTTTGTCTGCATGTAGTATCGAGGTCCACCAGTTCTCCGCTTGTGTGTGGGTAAACTCCTGTAGCCACCTGCGTAATTGGTTGAAGGGGATGGGTACGATTGGCTCAGGTCACAGACTGCCGTGCTGGATCCTCGTCTAGCAAGTTCGTTAGCTGCGTCGTTGGCGTTACCTACCGATCCGCTGTGTCCTTTTATCCACTGCAGTGTCACCATGTTGCGGCTAGATACCGTTAATTGTTCTAGTGCATTGTGACATTCTAGTGTCAGCTTCATGGTAATATATTTTTTCCGTAAGGATTGGAGAACTGAGGCGCTGTCGGAGAGTATACGTATGTATCCGAAACCCTCCTGGCTTCTAGGGCGTGGACCGCTTGTATGATGCCCACACACTCCGCCTGATAGACATTGCCTGCGGGCTGGATATATTTATGTTGAAGTCGTGTGAGAAGACTCCGGTACCGGAGTCGGTCTTCGGTCCGTCGGTGTATACTCTCATCTCTTTCGAGCCTGAGTAGTCACACTGTTATTCTATAAGTAGGTATTATGTTGTAGTGCCTTTGCAAGTGGTGTGTTTTCGGGGCTTTGTCGCAGGTTGAAACTAGGCAGGCATATTAACTGTTTGATCCAGAGTTACCTGTAAAGCCGACATGTTCTCATAAAGACAAAAGCTGCTATGCTCTGAAATTAGTATGGTTGACTTAAAAAAATAAATAGATCATAATTTGATGCCATAATCGACAAAGTAAAACAAGATGCATTCATTTCTGAAACATGTAATATTTTCAAACATTTCTATGAAAAAGGTTTTGCGTCCATTCATTAACACGTTGTTATATAATAACAAAGTTGGTCAGTAACAGGAGTGCGTCATCTTACAGTTTTATATTTTCTATGCAAACTACTCCAAGTAACAAAACTAACAAGCATCAATCTGCCTAGCCTTTTCCCAACTATATTGGGGTCGGCTTCCAGTCTAACCGGATGCAGCTGAATACCAGTATTTTACATGGAGCGACTGCCTATCTGACCTCCACAACCCAGTAACTGGGTAATACGATACCCCTTGGTAAGACTGGTTGTCAGACTTTCGGGCTTCTGACGACCCGTAACGACTGTCAAAGGTCCACGAATGACAACCGGGACCAACGGCTTAACGTGCTTTCCGAGGCACGGAGAAGTCTCGGTATGTAAAGATGGTCACCCATCCACAGACCAACCCCGGCAAGCGTCGCTTAACCTGACGGATCGACGCGTGCGGCAGTTACTACTTAGCCACGAGCTAACTAACACGAACTAAACTAACAAGCATACTACATAGAAATAAATGTTTCAAATTTAACAATGTTCATCAAATGCATGCACCAAAAACAGCGAAGTCCAACCATCTGTTTCAGAAACCGCAAAGTCCAAACTATTTATTAAATTGTTACCCGACTATGGCGAAGCAAAAGGAGGGTTATGATTTTGACCGGTATGTGTGTACCTATGTTCATCTTGTACCTCTAAACTACTGATTATAATTTGGCAATTGAAGTATCGTTGGAAGCGATTCGATCGTCCGCTAGTTATAGGCTATGTGGCGTCACAATAAATTCAATATAGCGCCCTCTAGAGGACATAAAGTCACGAACTTAAAATAAAACTTTTTTAAAGCCATGTTGAAAATCAAATGTAAGGGCTTGACGAGCACATTACAAATATGTATATTATACAATAAAACCTAAACAAATAAAAATTAAAGCGGCTCTGTAAAGACTTTAATTATCTCGAAATTATAACCCAAAGTCAAATAATTTATTTCAATTAGGCACAAAAAAGGCACTTTTGAACGTCAAAATGTACAAAAAATAATAATAACTGATTCGCCCCTTCCAAAAGGTAGTTTTCGTATGGAGAAGAATGGACAAGAAACTACACCGTTACTCTTTTAAAATGTTTTCATTATATCTTGTATACACTAATTATATAATTATATGTGAAGACAATGCACCTAGAATAAGATTACTATACCACGATAGGTAAAAATAATGAAAAATGAAGGAATGACATAAATTAATTATGTGATAGATGCATGGTGCTCACATACTTACAAACATTGTAAAATTATACGATATTCCTAACATTTTAACAAGTAATACTAATAATAAGTCAATGTGTGAGTTGAAGTAATTACAAAATTCAAAATAAATGTTAAAAAAAATAATATTATACAATTAAATTGGCAACCAGTTCGATTTTGTCTAGATTCTGAATTGTCCTATGGAGCAGAACCAACATGTTTCCAAACATTTTTATCTTGGATATAATCCTCTAATTTGTGATATGCTTGTTTACAAAGTGTACTTTTTATATGAGTTTTAAATGATAGAAATAATTTGAATACTAGAAATAAAGATAAAATAGATCAACCATTTTTCAGACTATGTAAAGTAATACATCTTATATGGGGTACTGTGTTAAATGTTACAACTGGGGCCTTATTATGAAGTATTAATGCCATCATTATTCCACTGCGAAAACAGGTTGGTGCTAGCGGGCTCATATAGCTCCGTCTCTCACGCACACTGGAATGATGGTGGCATTAATACGTCATAATAAGGCCCCAGAATACCTTGTGATAATATCACATTTTTACAAAGTGTACTTTTTATATTAAAAATTTATTTCACAAGGTATTCTGTTGTAACATTTAACACAGTACCCCATATAAGATGTATTTACTTTACATAGTCTGAAAAATGGTTGATCTATTTTATCTTTATTTCTAGTATTAAAATTATTTCTAACACTTATTTTATTAAAAAGATGTGTATTTTTTCAACCCCAAAATAATCTAAATAAAAAGTAGGTTCAAAAACTAAAACCCGACTACTGGAAAATAACGGCATGCGACGACGGCTTTAGCTCGACCATTTTCGTACCTGTCTTGATTTCTGTCTGAAATATATTCTTGTTTCATACTTTTCAGAGCGTGATTTTTCAGTAGTCGGGTTGGTTATTGAAATAACTTGTTATCATGTTATTTTAACGAATCTAAGTAATTTGATTAATATGACATCATTGTACAACATATCCACTTTTATTCTCTAATAATATTACCACTGAATGTGCGAATAAGTAATCCATAAAATAAAATATATGGATTGTGGCCAGAACATGAAAATGGACATTGCTATAATAGACTCTTATGACAAAGGTAGGAACAGCGTTGGTACCACACGTAAAGAATATTAATGTCGTTATACTTAACTAAATGACAATATCTCATGACAAGCATAAAATATAATCAAAATAATGTAGTCTGATGTGTGTGATGAAATCGACCAAGGTATTCAAAACTTCAGAACTTGCCGTAAACTCATTCTCAAACTGCATCCTACTATGCCTACTTACACTTTGTTTGCAAAACTTTATGAAGATATTTTCCAAAGGAAAGCATGTAGGTAGGTACGCTACATAAGAATAATGTTGTTTGTAAGAATAGCGTTATTTTGCAAGCATAATAAATAACTCAATCGTAAATTCTAGTAACAATTGCCTAGATAGATAGAATACTATTTATTGTACACCAAAAAAATTACAGACATAAATTTAGAAATTTTACACAATGGGCGGTCTTATCGCTTAAAGCGATCTTTTACAGACAACCTTTGGATGGATTAAAGGTAACAGGAGACAGGAGTAAGTAGGAGAGACAATACTGCAGGTAGTCAGCGGTGTACCATCTACATACCTATACAATACAATACTTACCTATATTGTTTTAGGGCACTTTCACCGATATCCTTTAGACAATAGTTTCTTATTAGTTCCTATTCACTTGTTTAAGCTCACGTTTGCAAATACGTATTAAAATCGCGGCGATTTTTTTTCGTGCAATGGGTGTTCAACGCGCTGGGATGAGAGTGCATCCAAACGCGTTGGATTCTCAACGCTCTGCTCAACAAAGAGAGTTGAAAATCCAATGCGCGATAAAATCCCGCTGTGATATTTTTACGTCCGTGCTTACGTGGGCTTATCCTGATCGACCGGTGCAGGTGATGAACAGGACAAAGCTTACTCACACATCTGCTACATTATCAACACGTGCTACTCTCGTACAGACGCCAGCACATCAACCTACCCGAAACTGTCAAATTTCCCCAATCAACTTTGAACCTTAAACTTTAGTAATAAAACTAAAAATCTATTAAAGAAATTTGCCAGATTGTAGTAGGTTGACGTGTAGGCGTCTGTACAATAGGTATATCAAACTTTACTAATTTACACTCTTTTGTAGTTATTAATAATAAAAGTTCCTTACATTTTTTAAATATTCATAAGAAAATTCCGGATTTTTTTCCATATTTTAATTATCACGGACAAAGTTCTTGCCGGAAGAAGAAGCCAAAGTATTCTTTACTTAGTAAAATATCTATCATAAAAAAATCAACGTTCTGAAAATGTTATGATACTTCGCTTAATAATGTGAAGGAATTTGAGGGAGTGTCCAAAAGTCCAGTTAGTAACCTACCATTTTTGTTTTCATTACAGATCTTAGACCTAATTCGGTAGTGTGGTTATCAACTATTATTATTATTTATATCATCTGATAGTAATAATATTTATACCTAGTTGATAGCCACACTCACTAAAATTCACAGCAATCCCTACTCAACTAAAATTACATATTACCACTTTCCTATGTGTTAACTGTTTAGTAAATCTACTTACGTAGGTACCTAAGCTAAGTGATAATCTCGAAGATCGGAACCCGGACAGAAGTTCCTTGGAGTTTCGATCACTCACCGAGGAAATCAAAGCCACATTAATTAGTACGTACAAGTTCTTTAGATAAGACAATGACTGCAACTAACACATTCATATTTATGAGTCGTTTAGTGTCCACGTTGTACGCGTCCAGTCGAGCGCACGTCATCGGTTGTAACACTGACCTTGAGCTGACTTAGCGTAGTCTGTACCACGCTACTACGAAACTCTGTAGTTTTATTAGAGTAAAGCTAAGGTTTCATTGAAGAGTGGTGCCGTCATGCAAATCTGTGTCAAAATACGCTCTCTTAGGAAACCAAAGCTTTTAGAGGCTACGTTTATACCGGGCTTGTTACCAATGACACGTTATACAGGATGGCCCCATCGACGCGAAAACTGTTACCATGGAATCAGTACGTGATTCTGAATTCTGCATTTGGCATTCTGTCCCTCCATAACCCAGTTACTGGGTACAAGATACCCCTTGGTAGGACTGGCTGTCAGGCTTTCGGGCTTCTGACTACCCGTAACGACTGTCAAAGATCTAAGAATGACTGCCGGGACCAATGGCTTAACGTGCTTTCCGAGGCACGGAAGAGTCTCGTTATGTAATGGATGGTCACCCATCCATGAACCAATCGCGGCAAGCGTAGTTTAACTTTCGATCGGTCCGTGCGGTTGTTATTATTTAGCCCCTAGGCCCCGTCTTTAGCCACGAGCGCCCTGAATGAATGTTGGAGATAATAATATCAAATGACAATGCAAGCACTTGTTCACACGCTCAATTTTATTGTTTTTACTTTCACTTTAAAGTAAAAGTAAATTCCAATGAACTGTCACAAATCACTTTCCTTTATCTATGTTAGGTTTTTCAATCATTTGTAAAGTACCTATTCGATAGTTAATTGACATATAGATAAATTTCAGTTTTGTATAGCGTCATGTCACATTAAACTCGACGTAGGTAGAGTCAACCTCGGAAATACTTTACCACTTTTGACAACAATCCCTAGTAAATTTAAACTTTACTAAGGTCACACATGAATACAGATGATTCACTCCGCAAAATCATTTAAATAAAAAGCGACTCTTGTCACGACACAATAAAGTGCCATTCAGATCGCACAGTGCTAATGGCTTTCAGTTATATTCACCTAGAAGTTGCCTCTCTTACTATCGCATAACTCTTATATCTTCTGACTACGTTACGCCTACTGAATTCGACAAGTCGAGCTCGCTGCGTACCTAATTGTATCATCATACCTAAAAAGCGGAGTGAACCATCTGTATTCTACTGTGTTAAGGTTAAAACGATCTAACTGTCACACAGACAAATGGACGTTGTCTTTTTATAACGTGCAAGTGACATTCAACCTTAGCATGATAAAGCAATTACGAGGTCGGCTTTACATGCCATATTAACTCCCGGGTTTTGTATCTGTAGCAAAACAAAGATAATTCCCTTAAATATAGGTACATACTAGGTACTTGAAACACAATGTGGTTTGCAAACTCAATTGGGACACTGAAACACGGTGCGCATCGAACTTAGCGCCAGTCGGCTGTATTTCTGTACCTACTCTCAATGCAGAAAATGGCGGTTGACCACTTTTCACCCTTATATCTTTAGCAACAAGGTTTAAAAGTCCACCGCCAGTATCCGCGAAGGTACCTACTACAAATATGCGCCAATTCTGCGTTGAAACGTATCATTTTGCGAATATTCACACGCTCCGAATTCTGAATCAGCAGATGAAAGAATACTATTCCCAGATTTCAGTCATACACATGTTTTGCTCGTGGAATTAACAGAGATAAATTAAAGATTCAGTTAACTTGCATCTGAAGACTAAACTGCGGTTTGACAGCTTTTGTATAAAAATATGTCAAACCGCCATATTTATTTTTCGGATAAAAGTTATTTGACGAAAATCGGGCCTAAATTATCTTATGGTAAACACTTTGGACACTAGATATTTATAATAGACATGCTTTCACATCCAGAGTTGCTTCGGAGAAATAGTTTATTCCTAATAAAATAATTTACTTATTTCAATAGATCGCCTTAAGCTGTTTTCATCACGCCGTTTCCAATGAAGAAAAACAAAATAAATGTAATGATAATTTAAGCGAAAACTGAATGGTCGGATTATTTTAATTTTAAAAGAAACGTGAATTGTTAGTGATTCCCTTGGGAGGTCAAGGTCTCTGGGTAAACGACCTGCATCTCAATTACGTAACACACTTCCCAACACAAGCCGAAGGTTTTGAAGCCATGGCTTTATAAAATAATTTAGATTTTTGAAAGAAATGCATAATCCGCTGCTTCATAAAAATCGTCTGCTTGAGTACGTAAATAACGCAATGAATATTTTAGAATTGCTAAAATGACTGACATAGGGATCGTGCGTGACAAAATGCACTGACCTGTGTACACGAGACGCCTGTCATAGAACTACAACCAAAACGAGCAACCTAATTGCGTAGCACACTCTCCGATCTTCACTCATAATCTGACGGTTTTGAAATATATTACCAATCCATCTTCAAAGGTTCGAAAAATTCGTCGAAAAATATGTATGCAAAGTCTCTGATCGCGGACAGATAGACAGAATGACGAATATCGCGAAACTATAAGGTTCCTTGTTGACTACGGAACCCTAAAAACAACATCGCATGATCTGGTGCAGGGAAATAAATGATCGATACGTAATTTAATGTTATTGAATAATAGGTACTTATCTGAATAGTACCTATAAAGAGACTGTTTTTTTCTCGGGGTGCTTATCACCATGGCAAATGTTTTACTTTTATATTTATTTAGCGTTTCTGTCTTTATTTGCTGAGAGAACTGCAGAAAGTAATGAAAAGTGCGACCATCTCGCATTTCCACGAACGAACCGAATATGTTTGTGTTTTCTATCCGACACGTGTCTCGGGCTGGGACTTGTTTGTACAGCTGAATGGGAACGTCGACCCCTTCACAGACTTAGCGTGGGCCCTATTAGGCAGCGGAAGATACCAACTCAAGTATCGAGGGTCCATTAGAACTTCACTGAGACATCTTCTAAACAATTGAGACGTATTATGTTGTTCTTGAATTCAAATAACGTAGTTACATATTTGTTTTTAATTTTCAATTTACTTTTGAATGCGTGTTTTAATTAAATTTAATAGCTTTATAAATGGTACGAACATTTGCAAATGTTACTAAAAAGTAAATTGGATGCTTATTGCTTAGTTAAAAATATTTTTTTACCGAGATCGCTTTGTATCTATGGTTTTTTTTTCATTTAGACCAAAAAAAATGGAGATAGCCATAGCAGAGTAATACCGGTGTCCTGAACTACAACATTTATTAAAGAGAAGAACGAAACATTAACATCGTAATCAACAATTTTAAAAATATTTTGCTGCACGCAAAATGAACGGAGTGCCGAGTGCTTTGATTTCCCCGAGTAAAGGCTCGTGCAGACCAGCGCGACGCGACGCCGCGACGCGACACGAACAATACAATTTCTAAGAAAACTGCACGGTGTCGCGTCGCGCTAGTCTGCACGATGCTTTAAATCTGCAATCTATTTACGCAACACATTTTCGTAAACGATTACGACTAATCTGTTTCACATTGACAGTTCAACATCACTCATTGCGTTATTTACGTTGTTGAGCAGATTTTGTTTTCATACTTATGAAGTAATGGAATAGCAATCTTTCAAAACGATTCAGATACTGATTTATCGTGTATTACGCAATTGGGGTACCTACCTGACGGCTAGCGTCCTGATTTAACTAATTTCTAATAGTGATATGCACGTACCTAGTTAATTCAAAACTTTGTCATTTTTAAATAAACAAATTCTATTTTTTTAAATATTTTTGAATGCATTACTTATTTTACAATTAATTGCATATTTTTGGTGGAACGGAACGCAAACTCGACAATGCCGAAAGTGACGTAAAAACTATGCGAATGAAAATATATTCTTTGCAAAGTGCTTGAAATCTCACTAAGTAAGTGCAATTTCTACATAAGCTTGCTTATCACACAAATAATTTAATTTAAATGATTTGGGGCTTAAAAAAACCTTTAAAAACAGATGTAAACAAAGCAGTAACTTTGTAAATGACGTTACATCATGACCGCGAAAGTAAATTGCTGGAGTTTCATTCTTTTTTTGAGCATCAAGTTGAATTGAACTTTTAATACTTTTCTTGGATTTATATTACTCTTTTATTGACCCAGTGAAAAAAAAATGACATGCATATTCCCTGGAATGTTCCCTAATTTTCCTGACTATATTTGACATCGTGCACCGTAGGTAATCCTAATCAACACTTTAAAATACGTTTAGCTGCAGGCAAAATGATGAGTGATTTTCGACGAATTAGCCCTCCTGATTTCGCCCGATGTATACATATGGCTTTTATACGGCTTCTATTCTGGCTCCATATTATTTCAGCTCAGCTCACCTATTTAATAATCACCCGTATATATGCTTGCTATGTTATTTACCTAATTAATTTTATGTTCTTGAGTTATTATTTTGTTATCGCAGCTGTTTTACTGCTAGAAGCTAAATTGATTCACTGAACTTTTAAGGTTTCCTACGAAGTATAATAGATTAGGATTAAATAAAGTTCTAAGTACACTGACGGACTCAAGATCAGCATCGATGTTCAAGACGCCTTTGAAATAAACATTTTAACCAAGTATTCAAACTTTTAATACAAATTTAAATTGAGACCTATAGTTTGGTTCGTTAACTTGATAACAGCGTAGTATCATATCCTTAAGTGTATGTTTGTATACTGGAAAGGACCATTCAATTTTTTTTTAAACAAAAGCGATTAATTAAAGAAAACAAATTGGTCTTATTGAAAAATTGGTTTTTACGATTTAAAAAAAGTTGTAGCACAGGTTTATTTTTTCTTTTAATCAAGTGTATTGCCTCCACGTGCCCTTGTTACATTCTAATCGGTTCCGCATAGATCTGATTAGGGTTATTAAACGATCTTGCGGAATATTGTACCATTCTTGTGAAATCGCTGTTCTTAGTGCTGCCACTGTTGTGGGCACAGGATTTCTCGCATATACAGCTGTTTTTAAACAGTCCCAAACGTGCTCAATGGAATTAAGACCTGGGCTGCGTGCTGGCCAATTCATGTTATGTATCCCAACCTCTTCGCAATATTGTCGAACTTGTGCAGCGGCGTGGGGTCGGGCATTATCTTGCATTAGAGTAAAATTTTCGCCTATTAATCCCGTGTAAGGTACCACGTAAAAACATCTGTTATATAGCGTTGTGCAGTCAAACCTCCTCTTCTATCGTTTTGACGAACCATGTCGATGAACACAAGTTCCGTTCGCCCGATCATCGAAATGCCACCCCCCACACCATACAGGCATACACGATAACACGAACCGCCTCCAAAAGGAACACGCTCCTCAATGCAACTTTGAGTATATTTCTCCCCACGTCGACGATAGACTCTTCTGCGACCGTCTGCACCATTTAAACACGTCCTGCACTCATCGGTGAACAATACGGAGGCCCATTGCTCTTCAGTCCAATTAAGATGTTCACGCGCTAATCTTAAAAACGAGCTCGTTGTTTTGCTTGACAAGATAATCTAAAAACGGTGCACATGCAAAAAATCCAAGACATGTGACTTTCACCAAGCCGCACTGGGCCCGCGTGGTTTATTACGGCCCATTCACTCTCACAGAATGGAGGTCCCAGCAGTTGGAATTGGGGCCTTATATTCTGATTATGTATAAAAAGAAGTATGAAATTGGCTTCAGTTACAGAAAAGTTTAAAGAGGATCGTTTGCGTTTGTACGAGTATGGGGAATCGTTTGTCTTGGTACTCGTATGGGCATGTGATCAGGAGGAATTAAACGCATTTGACTAAAAGAGTGATGAATATAAATGTTGATGGATGGAGAGGGAGAAGAAGACCAAAGAAAAGATGGATGGATTGTTTGCGGGATGATATGGAAGAAAAAAACGGGCCACGCACAGTTAAGGGTTCCGTAGTTAGGATGAATTTATCCCAAGAACAAACTTAACATTGTAGTTGAAAATCATGTTCTCCGATACATTCCAACTGCAAATGTTAGTTTATACGCACAATATTGAGAGATTTACCTTGTTATTTTAAGGCCATAGACTTTTTATAGGTTTTCCTGTAATCTCTGTATTTTATTTTTATTTTAGGCTTTTTAGTTTAGGTGTTGATGGGGAATGGTCAATTTTCATCTATTTTCTTAAATATATTTAAAGTACTTTTAAATATATTATATTATTCATTTTAAAATTATGAAAATCAAATCTTTGAGATCATCGCAACAATCCTTTCATTTCATATGTCACATCACACGGTACAGGTTGCGGAACCCTTAAAAGAAGTGAATGATAGAGTGATGGCTTTCAGGGAGGATGGAAGAAAAAAAGGTGTTGCCCCAAGTAACATACGCCAAGGGCAGGAAGAAGAACATTCTGATTACGTATACTTAAGCTTCATAATGGTGGAGGCGCTAACGGCTTGTCTCAGATAGAATATAGGCAATTCGTGCGGTTCTGCTTTCCATCGTAAATTCGCCCATCACCGGGGTCTGCGTGCGCGCTGGATGGCGACCTAACTCTCCACCCACGCCAACTGTTTAATACTTTGATTGTATTGTCTCATGTCTGTACTTACCACAATTGCGACACGGTATACCTACAGCTTATATGACTTTTTAGTAGAGAAATAAGTAAGTGGATATACGAAATTCATTTTGGTCATCAGCTTTTTATCCGACCTGTATATGTAAAAACTAAACAAAATGGACTAGCCTTACCAATTACAGAGGCACATAATAATTTACATTTAGTTGTAAATCGTTGGAGATCTATGCTCTCTGACAGCGCGAAAATTAGTAATTATTTAGTTAGAATCCTCTCGCCTACCTACTGAACTAGTGACGTCAACTTATGTCCCAATCCCAACTCGGTCAACAAAACTTTTAAATTCGTAATTCGATTCATCCTGCATGCTGCATGCATCGATCGTATTGCGGGAATATACATTTAAAATTTTCAAGATGCTTATTTATTAATTAATTATTTATTTATTTATCATGAACAAAGTTTACAAACAGTTTTCACGAATGAAAAGAATGAATGAACGAATGAATGTGTTGAATGTAATGTCATCTAACAAAATCAAGACATCCTTTTTGATTTTTCCTAAAATATTACAGGCAACAAGAAATAAGAAAGTCAATAATTGCTCCTGCTTTATTTAATACTATCTTCTGCCCGCGACTTCGTCCGCGTGAAATTTCGGCCCCCGACCCACCAAGTCGCATTCTATCGCCCACCCGCGCTATTAGAAGCGTTCTTTTTGCCATTTTTTCTTTTGCTCAACTCCATAAGAGTCGTAGCGTGATTGTTAAAAAGCCTAACCTTCCTCAAGAATTATGCTATAAAATGCAAAAAGATTTTTTCTAATCCGACGGGTAGTTCCAGAGATTAACGCGTTCAAAACTTCAAACAAAAAACAAACTCTTCATTTTTATTATTAGTATTGATTTTGATCATATAAATATGTACTTACATGGGACTTAAACATAACTGGCGAAATGTGGGTGTACTATAGGTACACCTCAGCCTAACCCTTCGAGGATTACAGGCGTGATGTTATGTGTTTGTAAATATGTTATTTAATAGGTAACAAAATGGATTTTATCGCTAGACAGCACTTAACACTGTTATTTCAATTTAAAATACTTTTCAGAAATTTTAAATCGGGGTTCCTCTGCTATATACAAAACTAGCGACCCGCCCCGGCTTCGCACGGGTGCAATGCTGATACTAAATATACCTACCTACTACAGAATGTCCTTATAAACAACGTTTACAGCTTTTTTGTCATTAGACAATACAAACATGTTTTCTTTAGAGGTTACTCTTGAAAGAGCGACATATAATTGACCATGAGAAAAACACTCAACGCTCAAATCTAAGCCCGCAACGTTGAAAGTTTGGCCCTGCGATTTATTAATGGTCATTGCAAAAGATGTCTTTACCGGAAATTGTAGGCGTTTAAATTGGAACGGTAAATCTGATGGTATCAGAGGAATTCGGGGAATTAATACGTCTTCTCTGGTACCACATCCGGTGAGTATTGTGCACTCTATTATGAACGTTTTTAATGATTTTACCAGCAAACGCGTGCCATTGCAAAGTTTAGGTGGATTCAGGTTTCTTAATAAAATAACAGGACAACCTACTTTCAACACCATTTTATGAGGAGGGAGTCCAGACGGGTTCAAAGAATTAAGAAATTCTGTAGGAAAATGAACAGCTTCTTCCAAATCGAGAACAGTATCAACCGAGTAGTATATATGCGTCGGCGCATCAATCTTTGAAAGAATCAAGTGATTTACCTTATCTACTTGTTCGTTAGTTGGTGACAGAATTGCTCTTTCTTTAAACCAAGATAGAGTCTTACAACTTAAGTTATCAATGTCAGGATAGACATTGTTGATCAACTCTTGGATGCTGTCTATCAAAACACAAAGGTTTTCTAGGTTAATCCTTCCATCGCTTTGTGTTAACTCTCCATTGCCAACTTTTAGCAACATCTCTGAAAAAAACGCTCCGTTGATGATTCCTCAGCTCTTGCTGAACGTGCTCTTCTGGCGTTCACTGTACTACGACCTATGTTCAACGACGACGTCTTCCAGACATGATTATAATTTTGTACAAAATTTATTACTCAGTATTTCTGAGTAATACATTTTATTAATAACCTTAATATTAGTAACCTTAAAACTATATGTATGATTATGAACAAATTGCACAAACTATTAGTAAGTGCTGCAGTTAAAAATATTTTACTTACTATTCTTTCGACTAAAAACAACAGGTAATCAATAATTATATTATCAACAACAAATAAAAATCCCTATTTTATTCAGTTATTTTTTTAACTTAACTACAATTTTCGATAATTAAGAATACTTGCCCTAATACTAAATTGCCTTAAATCTAAATTCAAACCAAAGGCTAGAAGAAATACCAAAAATATGGTTTTAAGCTAATCCTATCTAACCTAACCTATTTAACCTAATAAGTAGGTACTTACTTATTATAAGTGCGGTTTAAAAATAATCCTAACTACGTTTCAAAGAACGAACATACAATTTCGAAAAAAATGTCGCGCTGAAAAGCACATTTTGTCTTAAAAAATAAATCACTTTAATATTTAAATACTATTATAAAATTTCTAATATATATTTTTTTATTTATCGTAACGTAAGTTGTCGCACCGAAAAGCACGTTTTTATGAATTATTATTTTACTCGCTGGAGAGCTCCGATAAACGCGTCCGATCGCTGCTAATCCTAAAGGTACCGCCGCACGGTGGATCGAAAATGGGCTGTAGAAGACATAGGATCTCGATTTCTTAAATGTTATTTTTTTTGCTGGAAATGACTTCTGCTGATCATTACTGTTCTATAAAATGTCATATGAAGTAAATGTGTGCACAAATGGAAGAGTTATAATTTTTATAAGAAAAAAATGTATGGAGCTAGTATGAAAAATCGAATTATCTCCTAAACGGCATGTTTAACCGTACCATCCTTGGAGGTGGTCATAGTGCTAATTATTTATAATTTTTTGGTTGCGGATTTGACGAAAAATTTAATGCCGTTTTTTTAAAAAAAATCGTCAAAATATTTTTATTTATTTTTACATGTAAAACGATCCCTTTTAGTGTCCAAGTTAAAAAGTTCGATATGTTATTAACCCAAATATTAAGAACACACAAAACAAGAAAAATTAAATAAAAAAATTGCTGTTTTTTGACACATTTTTATTAATTTAAATAAAAAAAGATTACCAAACTCTTATTTAAGTAACATATAAAGTTATATTATACACAAAATAATTTAATTGAAGGAATTAATACTAAGCATTTGTAAAATAAAGTAAAAAAATAAAAAAAAAGACAAAATATCATTAAATATTACAAAAAAAAACCCAAACAGACTCAAATACAAATTTACAAATGTATAATTTTTTTACAAATTTTCCTTATCACTCTCGTTGTCAGACTCCAATTCTGAGTCAGCATCCAGATTGGATATGTCCAAAAACTCGAACTCAGTTTCCTGAAATTGAATTAAGTCGAGAGTTTCAGCAAAAAAGCTCTGCTTTTTCTTGGCATCTAACTTAGGCCTTTGTGCACTTAGCAAAGGATCCGAAGAAACAACAAGCATATTTAAAATGTCTTGATTGGAATCCTGCCTGCTTCTTTTCCGCGAATGATGTTCTCGAAACCTCCTAAAATCTTTGTTTCGAGACTCTGAGGCTTCTTCCGAGAGAGTCCCAATCGGCACAATATTATTTTTCTCGATTATGTCAGCCCCATGGATTAATAATTTATGAACGGTTGACGACATGTAGTACCAGTCGTATAATAATACGTACTTTTCTGCTGTTTTGCGGGCATAATCTCTAAATTTTATTATATCGACCTGCTCTCCAGATGTAATTGCTTGTAAAATTACAGCAAATCTTTTGATGAGGTCTTCATCCAAACCGGTTATAGCTGCGGTTTTATTAGGAAACTCAAAGAATTTTCTTGCAGTATTCCCGTCATTGGTGGTTCCCGAGCCTTGTTTTACTATACCAATCAACAGATTGAGTTCATCTTTGAATTTATTTTGAATTATTTTCTTCCTTGTCTGTAGCATTTCTTTGTGCTCATCACTTCTCGCTGCCCACCGTTTGAAGTCGAGCCTGTATGCAATGTGTAACAGACATTCCATACAATTTATACGGGCGTGTAGGGATGACAAGCCTAATTCATAAAGGTCAGAACACACAATTTTTGATGTTACAGCATCTAAGCGGTTCATTTCTGTAGGCTTTGCTAAGCACAGGTAGCACGATGCATTTGATCTAGCTTCAGAAAGGTAAGTGCAAACTTTAGCGTCGATCATCGTCATCATTAGTTCATGAGTCACCCTATTATTATTATTGCACTCTGTGGGGATAAGGGCCTCAATTTCTTCATCCATTTGTTTTTTCAGCTCAAGGACAACTGCTTCACTCTCCTTTACAAAAGTAAACTGAACTGGACGACAATACAAAACTGAGCATGGTTTTGGGTTCGTCCATAAGATGTTGTCTCCATCTGTCAGTTTAAGTGGCACCAAGGAGGTCATAAAAATGCTCGAGTCATCTTCCTCACCCTCCATTTTCTGCTTGTATCGGCTTTGGTTAGAAGCACCATCAAATCCCCACTTGGATATCAGCTTCAACTGCTTGTTATGCTCTTCCTTAGAAAGGCTTTGAAGGATTCTTGTAACTGTGATATCAAGTAAAGCTTGAAGTGTAATCCTAGCCGATGAATCAGTAACTGTCACTGATTGCTTCGGAGGGTAGCAATCAAGCTTAGTTTGTTGCACTTTATAGTAAGATGGATAAATATCCTTAGCACCTTCCCGAATGGCAGCCTCTCGCAACGTAATATATTGCCACTTTGAGAGTTTTAGCGAAAGAAGCAATCCAAGCGCCTTTTCTGACGTAAATATGATTGTTTTCGCTGGTTTCTTAAGCGTTTCATTTAATTTAGCGGCTGCTTCAGGATTTTTCATCATGTATTCGATGACAGAGGCGATATCTCCATGCCCTTCTTCTTTTAAACGTGCTGCAGCTGCATATGCCAATTCACTGGAATCTTCGCCTGTGTGTTCATCAGATCTTCTCTTTTTTTGTTTACTTCCCAGATCTTCGAATGGTTTACGGGATCTTTTCGTCATTGTTCCAATGGACGTTGATGTCAACGGTTCTGGAGAGACTGAGGGCGCTCTTGGTATCTCATCAACACTTGGTTCTTGATTAACTAAAGTTTGCACAAAACTCGGCCAATCAATATTTGCTCCCAACCAATTCTCGTACTTTCTCCTGAAATTATCAAGGAATCGGTTGGATTTCTGCCACCTTTGTAAAGCGGCTCGCGTAAATCTCCGACAAAATTCTTTGAGAACAACACGATCTTCGTCAGACAGGCAATCGCCTATGCGGGATACAACTGCACTGAACAATACTTCATGATCAAATGAAGTACTCTCACTTCGTAGAAGAACAAACAAGTCTAAATTCGTGATTAAACTTTCCATTCTAAGATTTTATAGTCGCAGATTTAGTGTTAGCAGTTACACAGTTGTGAACAAACTAAATTATAAAACAAAACTTTAGCCCTTTTATTGCAAAACGCCAATAATTAGGTAACTACCCTCATTCGTTATCTTCTCATTAGCTAATGAAAATTTATAATTGTCACTAACTATTCTTAGAACTCATAGCACTGCTAATTAACAAATTAGCTTACTTATCAAGAAAAGTTGAATGTAATCCATAGTTGGCATTGTCGTGAGATATTGAAAATCATTAAATCACCTATAAAGACTCATTAGAAGACCTAATCAGTGTAGTTACTTAATCACTTCTTTTCGGACTCATTAGAAGAGTAAACAATTGGTAATTTGGTTGTATGAAAGGTTTTAAAACTCATGATGTGTTGATAAATATCTAGCTCAAACATAGTTGTCTACGTGTGGGTGTACTATAAACCTCTGCCAACTCCTTCGGAAATATAGGAGTGATGCTATTTTATGTTACGTGTAGTTAAAAGTCCGTGTTCTTCAACATAAACACTAAAATGAATAGTTTTATATGAAAAAACAAATAAAAATATTTTGACGATTTTTTAAAAAAAAACGGCATGAAATTTTTCGTCAAATCCGCAACCAAAAAATTATAAATAATTAGCACTATGACCACCTCCAAGGATGGTACGGTTAAACATGCCGTTTAGGAGATAATTCGATTTTTCATACTAGCTCCATACATTTTTTTCTTATAAAAATTATAACTCTTCCATTTGTGCACACATTTACTTCATATGACATTTTATAGAACAGTAATGATCAGCAGAAGTCATTTCCAGCAAAAAAATAACATTTAAGAAATCGAGATCCTATGTCTTCTACAGCCCATTTTCGATCCACCGTGCGCCGCACCGTTATGTCCCTGCATTTTAAATCTGTAATATCTTCGGAAATACTCATTTAAATTACATGCTGTAAAGGGCCATCTTGATCTATATTAAATGTACAATGTATTTAAGGTACTTAATTGGATAAGGATTAATGCTGTATTGCTTAAAATCACTTCGTAAATAAGCAATTTTTTCCCGTAAAATGTAAAGGATAAAAAATGGTTATTGTGAGTTATCCTTAAGAGATAGACATATACCATCGCGGACTTTTTTGTTGACCTTTTTAAGGTGTACAATACTATAGTATATTATTTTGATTTATCTCGTGGGGTTCAGCCAGCGTTTGCAATGTAAGCGCAAAAAAATGAGCTTATTTACGACATCACATTAGAAACCTCTAAATTTATCAGTGTTTCTTTACAATATTATGCATGTATTATGCATATAAACCTTCCTCTTGAATCACTCTATCTATTAAAAAAAACCGCTTCAAAATCCGTTTTGTAGTTTTAAAGATTTAAGCATACATAGGGACGGACAGCGACAGCGACTTTGTTTTATACTATGTAGTGATTTTTAAAATCCCTGTCCGATCCGTGAGGGTGTTGTTAGGTATCGTACTGAGCCTATGTGGAAATTTTCAGGAAATTCTAAAAAAAAATCCTCATTTTTTTTCAATGGAGAATTTTACGGTGTTATTACATGGGGCGCGGGGGGGTCATCGTTTAGCGGGTGTACAAGTCATAACTTATATGACTCCTGTTGAAAATTTGCAAATTTTTAATGAATTTGGGGTAATTTTCGTACTATTTTTTTCATTTTAAATACTTATTAGACTTTTTATTACTTTTAGGTAATGTTATTGCAGCCCTTTCAGATCGGACAGGTTTTTTAAAAATATATTGTATAATGAAGATTAATTTTTCCGGGATTTATTACAACAACAGTTACAGAGAAAAGTGCTTGCGATGTACCTCAAGTACAACACAACACATCTCTTTTCCCCTTAGGCACCGGCCACACAGAACAGACGCAAGGCACGGACCCGTCGCAGTCGCGGCGCCCGTTTAATCTACTTGCATATAAAATGTATACAGCCGTCGCGACGTAAAACATACAGAAAAGACGGGACGCCGTCACGACGTTAACTCGTCGGCGCCCTATTGGAAAACATATAGAAAGGACAGGGCGCGGGCAGGGCGCGGGCCTGCACGGGCGCAAGCGGGGGAGCGGAAAGGGCGCGGAGGGCAGGTTCTCACAGCGCTCGCCCGCCAATTGCTAATACATCTTCATCTTCAAAATCGGACGGTTGAATGCCGGGAAAAGCTTCTAGTGCGCGCCATAAAAAGTCGTGACGGCGCCCTGTCTGCGACGGGTCCGTGTCTTTTCTATATATGTTAAAAAGTCGTGACGGCGCCCTGTTTGCTACGGGTCCGCGCCCCGCCCTCGTCTTGCGTCTTTTCTGTCTGGCCGTTGGCTTAAAGTACCTACTAAGACACAGATAATTTTCTAACGTTGACGAAAAGGAATAAGTATTAAATATTACACCGCTGAACACTAACAACGGCAAAACAAACATTTCCACAGATTACAGAAATAATTTACTCAACGTTACGGACGTGTTTTTGCTATTAAATAATTTACATACCAACGCAAACTAAACCATGTTACAACTGTAACGTTATTAGAAGTTGCACGTTAAATATTTAAACATTGAAAATGTTTTGTGAAAACGGAGAATGTCAACGTTGTACAGACGCCAGCACAACAACCTACTACAATATGTCAAATTTATTTAATAGATTTTCAAATTTATTACTAAAGCATAAGGTTCAAAATATATTGGGAAAATTTTACAGTTTCGGGTAGCTTGACCTGCTGGCGTCTGTACGTAGCTTGAGTTTGACGCTCTAAATACTGAAACTTTGTATAATGCAGCTACTTTGCTACCAAATTGTCATAAGGAACAATCAAAACATACGCAAACTAAGCTCCTCACTGTTTAACAGAACTACCTACCATATTTAGTCCTACTTTTCTAAGCAAAGGGTTTCATACAATAGGGATGATGACTAAAAAAATGTGTTTTGTCCGTAATGTACCTAGATTATGAAAAAATAACGTACACGTATTTTTTCTTTTTTTACGTTATTAAAAGATTACGGCGATACACTCATTTATAATGTGCCATGACGTCACTTGTATGTAGATTTTATACATACTTGTGACGTATCAACCCTCACTCCCCAACTTTAATGTGTTGTATCTGAGTCATTTTTTATTAATATGATAAAGCAAAAAATACGTGTCTAATATTTTTTTTATTATCTGACTGACGGACTAAATAGAATTTATTTGTTTGACCCAGGCATTATCCCTATTCAGCCCACATACCGACATCTCCTTAAAAAAAAAGAATTATTTAATGTAGGTGTAGATTTATTTCTACAAAGGAACTCACACAGTTCCTTTGTGATAAAACAGTTTTGTAAATTCTTTGTACACGCGCAGTGCCACCATTCTTTTGTACTAGATTCGCTTTAATTCTTTCATGCGATGGCGAATTTTTTTCGTGTTTGCGGCAGGTACCTACGCCGTACGACCTAAAATAATTGTCATGAATGGGAAATAACAGGCGGCCTCACTCGATTTGCAGCTCCCGTCACTTGTTGTAGGCCTTTAGTCGAATCGAAACATGTAATGTACAGCGACACGATTAAAGCTTCGTGCAGACTAGCGCGACGCGACCCAGTTAAAGTTTATTGTTATACCGTGAAGTTTTCTTAGAAATTGTATTATTCGAGTCGCGCTAGTCTGTACGAGGCTTAACAGTGTTTGAATAAGTTGCGATAGCTACGTAACGAGTAACGGTTGAAAATTTTCCTAAATCTAGAAAAAATTGATGAAGATCTAAAAGTGAAAGGCGGCTGAAAAGATATTTGGGAAATAATGTAATGTATATAGAACTGTATTGCCGTCCCGCTTTATTTACTAAAAGTTACGAAATCACCAAAATAGTGGTTTCATATTTCGATAACTTCTCTCTTCCATCATTCGCTATGAAATACTGGAATTGTCCATAGAGAAATTCTTAGCGCATTTCCTAAAAGCTATCCTATCATACGTTGTTGAACTAAACACGTGTGTGCATGCGTTCAAAACCAAAGAGCACTAAAATAGTGTGTAGTGAAAAGTTTAAAATGAATTCGCCACTGCAGCAAACGTGATATTTTGTAATAGTTTTAACATAAAACTCATCTGTAGGCTACTTAATTTCATGACGCATCGATCAAATTGCACTGCGGCAGGGCGGCAGTGCGGCTGCGTCAGTGCTAAATGACCACCAAGCTAAATAATCGAATAAAATCAATTACTGCGCGCCGTGGTTTCGGGATAAAAAAGCCAAATTTCATCCAAATTTGTTCAGCCGTTTTAGCGTGAAAGCGTAACAAACAAACAAACTCACTTTTGCATTTATATTATAGTTAGGATATCCCACTAGTGGTTTAGTGCTTTTTCTTACCATATAAACACATAATGATGTTATGATTTGACTCCAGAAGATCATAGGAGAATATCGATCTAGTTCGCGGTCGCGTGGCTGACGCGAACTTGAGTCGAACGTATCTGACGCCGATCGCCAAAGATACGAAAAGTGTCGTTTTGATCGAGACTCAACTGCAACTGTACTGAAACTGAACTTTTATAGTTATGTTCAGCCCTCTGACCGCTTTAAACGTTACCTATTACAAGTCAAACAGCGATGAAATGAAGTGAGCGCGATATTTAGCAATAGCGACATCAAAGGGGATGTTTTAAATGTTGATGATAAATGCATATTCCTGCGAATTCAAATTAAAACGTTTTTCGATGTTTGTTAAATAACATCAGTAATGTTTTGGACGTTCAAGCGTCAGGTTGCGAGCGAACAACATAGTTCTGAGGTTTCCAAACTACGTGTGTTACTAAAGTATTTATTACATTTAACATCAAAGGGCGTGTTTCGTTCCGAAGTTGTCTTCTCTGAAAGGCTGGCTCATTGGCTACTTTTACGTTAGCAAATCGCTTTGTATCTTGCATTGGCTTGTTACAAAAACTTGCTCGGGGTTCGCGTCCGCCCTAGTCGTCTGCAGTAGCCATTGCGTACCTACTCATTGCCGATTTGGCTTGTCACTAAAGCTACGGATTTTCCAAGGGAATCAAACTGTAGAGCACAGAACTGTAGCCTGAGCCATTAGGTTGCTATAGCAATTAGACTTTATAAGTCATGCTACAAATATCAAGTATGTTCGTCGCTCAAGCGATAGTTATCGATGTGCTGCCAGCTTAACCTAGGTACCTTAAGTATACCTATGCAAATGCGAGTAACTAGTATTCGATCCTAAAGGAAGAACTAGGCTATTATGTTACTGAATCTATACCTGCCTAAGATTTTGTAATGGATGCCTTACATAGGTACGTAGGTAAATGGATGTATTTACCTACTTACCTTATAATATACGTTTTGAAGGCAGAACTTAGGGGGTCTGTGATAAGTCAACGGAAAAAGTAGTATCTACATAAGTAACTACGAAAGGTGAATCCTGTCTTTTTCATTTGTTTGTTACGCCTTCACGTTAAAACTGCTGAACGGATTTGGATGTAATTTGGCACATGGGTAGACCATGACCTGGATTAGGACATAGGATACGTTTTTATCCCGGTATTCCCACGTGTGGGTGATCTCGCGGGGCGCAGCTAGTTTCTTATACTTCTCAAAAAGTGTATAAATTAATTTAACAATTGTTCAAAGTTCTTCAGAACGTCTCAGAATTAGAGATAACTTTTTCAATGAGATTAGACGTAACTGACGAAGGATAATGGTCTCACTCGAATTACATGAGAGACAAGGGCCCGACACAGGTAGTTGTAGGCACTGCAGCTGCCGAGAATCCGGGATACAATATCTTTGTGTAGGAGATGGTCTATTCACATTTGTGTTATGGTATTGTGAGCTGCCTTGCTGACGGCATATCGCTACTGTTGAAATTATTGTAACTTACGGAATAGCTCAGTGCTGTTTGGTTTATGTTGTGGAATAATCGATCATTCATTTTGTTTGGGCTTCGGTAAAATCTTTATAAATAGAAATGAAATGCTGTTCATTGAATGTAAGCGCATCAATTGAGAGCGGCTGTACCGACTTGGTTATTTTTATTTTGAAATGTTCGTAACAATTAGGTTTTTATGGAAAGAAAAATTGGAAAAGTTTCCCGGAAAATGTTCAATTCGGGAAAAACAGATTTTTTCTATGGACTTTTTTAATAATCTCAAGACAGGACAACGTCTGTAGGGTCAGCTAGTCTTTCATAAAAAAGAACACCAAAGTCAATGTAAAAAATAAAAGGTTTGAAACAAACAAATGGAGGGCTAAATATTATTTGCTGAACAATTCAAAACTGCACGATTAATTCAATGAGATATAAAAAGTGTCTCCAGACACTTTTTGTCTAAACACTTTAGACCAACATAATTTTGTTAAAAGTAAGTAATATTACTTCAAATAAAATTATGAAAACTCAACCTGTAAAAGTACATCAAAATATTTAAAAAAAATGATAACTGGCTTTGTTACAATTAAATGAATTATTTATGCATCAGCGCCATATTTTGGAGGGAACATCGAAATTGATAAATCTAAATCTAAAGCTTTATACAATAGGTTTGGGTAGAGGAGTACCAATATTACACCCACATTCCACCAGTTATGTTTAGTCCTATCAAATACAATTTAAAAGAAAAAAAAATGGGAAAATTCGTTTTCTCCGTATTTTCACCCGAGCAGCGGCGGTCGCCCAGGTACTATTGAACTTATGTTTAATACAATACCTATTAAACTTACATTTAATAAAGAAATCTCGAATAATCTCGATGTTTTGTAAAGTCGTAAAAACCGTGCGAAGCAGGGGCGGGTCGCTAGTATAAGAACAAGGAAAGCCAAGTGTACAGCAATACGCCATATTATTATGTCAAGTTTTTCGTTCTTTGTACACTTTGCAAAATCGTACGATTTCATAAAATTTTCTCGATAGTAAAAAAAAACTAAAATTGCCTCCAAATCGAACGAAAACCGCTGGTATTCAAAAATACTTCAAATTAGATCATGTTTGCAATGCATAAAAACTGAACTAACTATAAAACAGCGACTATGTGTTTTTCTTTTTAAATTACCATTATAAAAATCTAAAGCCAAAACTATTGTCGCCTCAGAGCCACCAGCACCCCACTTCGACTCGCTCTCACTCACTCCGCGAGCAGTATGGTGCGAGGCAGATAAAAAGTGAATTTGAGCTGAGTATGGGCTCCTAATGGAAATACAGTGGAATAATGTAAAATAACGGAAATGGGTCGCGGCAGCCGCATCCATAGTGACCGCTGGGAAACAGTCCAAACGGTGGGTGTTGAGGATGGACGGCGCCGCCGAGACTGATCCAGGAAGAAGTGGCGAGACGACGTCGAACGTGCACAAAGGCTAGTTCGAAGTGACTCAGGAAAATTATACTTGTTATACAAGCAGTGGGACAGTGTCGTTGAAAACTGATAAACCCTGTCGTATATAATACCAAACTGTTTCATGGCTGCGGCAGCGCTGAACTCAAGGCTGTATCTTAGAAAACAGCTTTACTGAAACCCGAGGTGGTTGCCTCGACACTAATTTAGTTTTAATAATTATTTAAAAGCACCAATAGAAGCCCTGCAACGCATAGAATATAGAATTTTGTGCAATCCCGGACCGTCCACTATCATATGAATTTAGGCTCCCGCAGACAGGCGCGATGCGACTCCGGTAGAAAACTGTCCATGAAGTTTTCATAGAAATTGTTCCACGAGTCGCGTTGCGCCGTCGCATCGCACCTGTCTGGAGAGCCTTTTAGCCAGAAGTTCAATACATAGCATCTGTCTGTGATTAAATGGAGTGCATATTGTTGTGTATCGCACAAAGAGAGTTGATGACAATCATTTACGTATCTGTCACATCTGTCATCGACAGCGTGAAGATTGATATTCGCCAGTCCACCTGTCGCTGTTGTTATAAATGCTCTATCGGTAGTATTGATGGTGATTGAGTCGTCTGCCTGAGTGGCTGCACTATTATAGTTATAGAACAGTACCGCTTCCGACACATGTCAGTAACGCGCCATGCCAGTTTCCCGATACTTTGAAATAGATCGAGGACGTCAGATATCTTCGCTTGTATAAATAACAAGCTGCCGGCCCCGGCTTCACACGGGTAGCACTAAGTACTTATCTACGGCGCACCTACCTATCTACCCACCCTACCCATCCTACTTACCTACCCTACCTAAAACCTTCTCCTGACAATAACAAACACAACAACAAAATAATTAGCGAAATCGGTCCAGCCGTTCACGCGTGATGCCGTGACCAAGGCAAATAGGTATTCATTTTTATATACATACATACTAGCTGCGCCTATGTTATTTAAAGAAGACCGCGATATCGGGTAGAGCTCTGGGGCCCTACCACCACCTCTTTTAGGAGTATTATTTTAATCTTACTTGAGCGTGGTAAAGAGATGGAGCTAGACGTCCTGTATAGCTCCACTTCTTTCTCGTACTGATGTAACATCAAAATAATACTGCTTAAAGAGGTCGTGGTTGGGCCCCTGGTCTAATCCTGCTTTCAGCTTACTTCACACCAACTTTACGGCCCCGACCCACGGGTCCCATCGCCCGCCCACACAATGACTTTGTTTTCGCTTAGCGATCTTTCTGACTTTCTTTCTTTTTGGTCGGCTTCTTAGGCTCGTAGCATGATGTTACATAGCATATAAGCTTCCTCAAGAATTGGGGTAACCAATGCAAACCTATTTTTTCAAATATGTAGTTCCGGAGATTAACCCCTTCATACAAACAAACAAACAAAACCTTAGTATGACTGACAGCTAAAAGCTGGAAAAATAGAAGTTGAATTTTTCTTAGAACCTTTTTTCCATTATACCGACCTTGTCACAATTGCGGATCATGACGAAAAGATGATGATTAATTTCATCAAACATTATAAATTATTTACCTATTGTAAATTATATAATTTTTTTTTACTGCAATATTTTCTTTCTTGTGTTTCAGACGTATTTTATTTTTTTCATTTCTGTGCGCATACAATCGCCGGAATTGTATTATGTCAAATATGCGTTGTCCATTGGTCGGGACTCGTGATACTGGCAGGATATGTAGCTTACATTTTCCATTTGAAGTTCCATAGCGTTCGTGCAGGAAATCAAACTACTCTATGCTACTAGTTGCCGTGCGTGTAACCTTACACAAATAATAAAAAACAGGGCAATTTTATCTCTGTGCTCATTATGGGAAACATAATAATAGATTATTATTTTCTATGCAATACATGTCATAAACATAAGTATTTTTTCATGCAACACAACAATCAGTTTCACTACCTAGTCCCTATTACGTCGGTAGTACATACTAGAGATAGGGTGCATTTAAGGTTTTAAACCTAGATCAGCTACCTATCTAATTACGCAACACATTTTCGTAAACGATTACGACTAATCTGTTTAAATTTGACAGTTTAACACCATTAATTGCGTTAAACACGTTGTGGAGCAGATTTTTTTTTCGAACTTATAATGCCTTGGTTTAGCAGTCTGATTCAAAACTATTAAAATTCTGATTGATCGTGTATTACGTAATTAGGGTACCGACTGACAAAACAAAAACTGGTCCGATTATTGTGGTGACTTAAAGAAAGAAAATGATATCGCATTGCACCTCCTAAGTATTGTTTTTTATTTGTTACAGGTATCACCTACCCCAACGGCTTGGATGTTCGTGTGAAATCTTCACTGAATTACAACGGAAGGAGTCGTGAAGAGGCAAGTAGCTTGGACACTAAAAATATCTTTTCATCCCACCATCTCGGAAAGAGTATTTTTAATCTTCAGTATCTGAGTGGAAAAGCCGTTTTTATTCTCTAGAGGATAAAGTAAATTGAATTTAGAACATCGTGTGCACTAAGTTTGTGAATTAAAAAAAACATTAAACCTATTTACTGCTACCTCTATGGTGCCGAATATATCATACAACTTTTTTTTAATTTGTTAAAAACTCAGACTCGGAACCTTCTTGGTGTTCTTTTTTCAATTTGCTTTGTACGCGGTTCTTTACGCGGCATTTTTTCACGTCATTGTTAAACCTTAGGTATATTAAAAACAAGAAACTTGAAAACAAGTGAAAAAACTAAAATGAGTGATTCTAGCGACGAGGAAGTTTGCTTGACGCCAACAGAATTGACTGAAACTGTTAATAATGCGCAAATGAGCTTTCTCCCTCAACAATCACGCGAGAAGTATTTAAAACAGTACGATATGTTCAACACGTGGCGACTAGCAAAAGGAGCCAAAACTTTCTCAGAAAACGTTTTGCTGGCATATTTTATAGAATTATCCGAGAACAAGAAAGCAAGCACTCTATGGAGTACGTATTCGATGCTAAAAGCAACAATAAAGATGAAAAAAGACAAACATATCGATACCTATCCTAAATTAGTGGCATTTTTAAAAAGAGCCTCATCTGGTCATCAACCAAAAAAATCGAAGGTTTTCACAGTATCTGATATTGAAAAGTTTCTTAACGAAGCACCCGATTCCGTATATTTGGCGGCAAAAGTAAGTCAGTTGCACATTCAGTATCTACTTAAGTATATTAATCTCAATTAAATAGTATACTTAGTAGATGTTGATAGGCATAATTATGCGTTCATATCAATTTTATTCATTTATCTACTACAATACTCTTTACGTTACAGGTTGTTCTTATTATTGGAATAAACGGAGCATGTCGAACTAATGAACTAACACAACTTAATGTCAAAAACATTGAGAAACATTCAGATGACTTACTATTAATTAATTTACCTAATACAAAGACAAAAAGAGACCGCAACTTCGTCATTCGCAAGGAATACGTAACGATTGTTGAGAAATATCAAGCCTTACGCCCGCCTAACACTCCAATCAATCGATTTTTTCTACAGTATCGCAATGGAAAGTGTGTTAGACAGCCTATGGGTACTAATAAAATTGGCAGTATCCCACGAGAAATAGCAACATTTCTTGAACTTCCAGAACCCCTGTTGTACACGGGTCATTGTTTCCGACGAACTTCAGCCACACTTTTGGCTGATTCCGGAGCTGATCTGCTGTCCCTTAAGCGCCACGGAGGCTGGAAGTCCAATGCAGTTGTAGAGGGATACATAGAGGATTCCATCCAAAATAAGTCTAAAATATGTGAAGGCATCGTAGGAGCCATTACACTGAAAGAGCCTCAATCGGATCCTTGTACTGGCCCTTCTACATCAAAAATAAGCCGTTATGAAACACCTAACCATCTCCCTCTCTCTCCAACATTCACGCCAAGGGAATCCGATGAATCGGTACAACTATTAAGTATGACAGATAGTTTACCGAAAAACAGTACACAAGTGACTAACACCAATATTACAGTACCAAACAAAAATATTACACTCAATTTAAATAACTGTAGCAACGTTACTTTAAAATTTTCTTAATTATACCTTAGTATTATTTTGTTATAATTTAAAGATTATTCTGTAATACTTACCTGTCATAATGTAGTAATTAATACCTAAACTGAAATAAAAGTGTACCTATCTTGTGATTGTAAACGTTTTTTTTTTTGCATTTAGTCATTTCCTCGCTGAGGTGGAATGAAAAGTTACGTGTTGCACTCGAGTGCAAAGATTTTTCACCTCGTGCTCTTTTGATTCCCTCGCTAACGCTCAGGATTCTAATTTTGAATCACTCGCTGCGCTCGTGATTCAATTTTAGAATCCTTCGCTTGCTCGGTCATCAAAATTGAACACGCGGTTAAAAAGCAACTTTGCACTCTTGTATAACAAATAACTATTATTACTGCACCGTCTATAAATATTATAAAACAAAGTCGCTTTTCGGGTTTGTCTGTATGTCCGATGTGTTCTTCTAAAATACGAACGCGATTTTGATGGGGTTTTCAACACAATTTAGACTTAGAGAATGTATTTTGGAAGGTTTATGTGTATAATACATTAATAGTAAACTTACTTTTAGATAATTATAAAATCTCGATGTTTTGTCTAGTCGTAAAAACCTTGCGAAGCAGGGGCAGGTAGCTAGTACTATAAATAAGGGTGTAATTTTCTTTCCGACCTGTAGTTTTTATAACATAACGCTTTATTTAACTAAGGTAGCAATTTAAAGACAATGCACGGCTATAGCGACTTTTTAAATGTGTCGCCAAAACAATCTACTTAAGGCGACCATAATCGACTTTTAATGATTTTATACTAAAGATTGATTTGGAAAAAATATGTGTCAAATTAGAGCATTTTCTTTATAGATTATGTTTACATTTACATAGTGAAATTAATTTGTAGCGTATTTAGAACGTATTTTTCTGAAACCTTCACTATTTTAATTAGATCTTTTATTATACGTGTTTTATTATTTAATAGTGCGTCTAATTTGGGACAGCGCTCCTTGATAGGCGAGTCCTATTACTGGACGACGTGTTGCGTGAGTGTAGTACGAAACACGCAAGCTAACCACTCAAGGTCACTGGCATATATCTGCGTCTTAATAAGAGTCCTTAGTTCATTAATTAATTCATTTATCCACTGACAGACAACGTGCTGCCTAAACCACTGGGTCTAGAAGCATGAAATTTTGCACAAGAGTTCCTAAGAAGAGTTCCAAGAGTTAATTAGAGTTTAAACTTTGTATGGCAGTCCGTCATTTTTGCCACACTATAAGACGTGGTTTGACTCACTATAAGATTAAAGCCATAAACTCCAGTGTGAGTCTGTGTGAGTGTGACACTCAGCGAAGTCAATAAATAAAAGTCTCCGACCCTGCCTTATTAAAGTGTGCCCCTAAATCGGCGCTTGAAACTTTATTAGATCTTGTAATAGACCTTATTTATCACAAAATTCTGATGAAAAATCAAATTACGTAAATTCGTTATGAGAAGTATTGGTAGGTCAGCAACCTACCATCTTTATTGAAGCAGGAATAGCCTGGATCTAAACAGAAATACCTTGTATTATTTATTGATGCAGATTTACAAGCAGCTGGTGACACAGTCTGTGTGTCTCTGTATTGAAGGCAAATATTGAGCATGCTGACACATAGGTAATTTCAGGGCATACAGTTGCAAGGCGGCCGTTACGCTTCGTGTGTACAGATTACCGTAGGGAAATCTGACGGTTTGTCTTTTGAGTAAAAAAAATATATTTTAAAGACTAGTATAGATTCAGAGACATTTTTTTAATATCTGGCTGTTGATGAGTTTTTAAGAGGGAACAGGGCCTGCGAGGAATTTGAAAAATACGTATTTCAAGAAACGATTTCCGTCGTCTTACCTCAAGTCTGCCTCCGTATAGTGCGATAGAGACAGCTGAAGCTCAGACTGATTATATCACAAAAAAATTGACGAGATCGACGTTCTGTATTCCCCTTTTTTCTCCTCTAAAACTGAGCCAATTCAATTATTTTTTACATTAAAATCTTAAGAATCTTAACAACAAGGAGTAGTAACATAAAAGAAAATGATAGGAACCTAGACGTTCCTATCATTTTCTTTTATGTTAAAAACTTTTCGAATTTGTGTGTTAGTCCTCTAATCACGGCGGTACAAATGGGGCAATTTTGTAATTTTTGGAAGGTTATATTTCTTTACCAATAAGTAGCCGACCAAAAAGGAAATAACAGGGACGTGTCTACAGAAGACCTTGATTTTATGAGAAAAAAAATGCTCTAGAGGCATACAGGAAGAAAAAACGGGAATACAAACATATGGAGAATCGCAGGCCCTGTTCCCTCTTAAGGCAGGATTCGGTAAGGTATTAATTAATACCTGCTAAGATCACGAGAAATATATACTTAATTATAAATTCTACACTAATGATGTAATTAATATTTTGTAACAATAGGAATAAGGCCATGAATTTCCTTGACTGTTTTTCTTCGTAGGAACCTACTACGCTTTTGAATGGGCAACAAACTAGTTTCGCTTCGGAATGACCGACGCCATTGACAATTTCATTCAAAAGTGCCTGTAAATGGTTCAATTGAATAGCTTCCTTCATGATATACTTATATATGGTACTATACGTATGAAAAGAAAAGCAGAAACCGTATTTTATTTATATAATTTTTTGAATACTTTAAAGTATTACAATAATAAGGAATTGCCCATAAAATTAATTCTCTATTTCCTACGAATTGCCCAGAGGAGCTTATAGATTTCTCGAGTTTTTCACTCGTGTTTTAGTTACATGAAGTTAACAGAATCGAATACTTAGCATCCGATTTCCTTTCTTTTTAATGACATGAAATATTCTATACATGAAAGCTACCCAACTATATTGCTATTGTCATTCTAGGAACTGTAAATATTTATTAACCACACTTAAGTTTTTCTGAATCCTGTTGTACAATTCTGAGCGCCGCCGACTTATCGTAAGCGTCCTTTTAATGAAAATACGCTATTTTTAATTTATTTAAAACTATCGTCGTTGTTTACAATACAAAATCGAATTTTAGTAAAAATGTCGCATCTAGTACCTAAGCCGGCGGCGTTGGCTCGTTGTGTAATAGGATTTAGGAATCGCTGCCATACAAAAGTTTTGTCGTCGATTTGACCTATTGTGTAATTGTTTGACAGCCGACGCCGGATCAATGCCCAGTGTTGAAGGAAAGCGTAGCGGACATCGACACCCTCGCCATATACCCCACTTTCGAGTTTCAGGTACGTAGCCATTATTAATTATTAATATACAGGGGATTTTCTCTATCTATCTACCTACCTTACTTACCTACGTACCTATATACCTACCTACCTACCCAACCTACCTACCTACCTACCCTACTCTGCTAAATTCACATTCATCAAACGCACGAACTGTCAAACGCGCGAAGTTAAAATAGTCGTTATGTTTTTTTTTAATTTTCCTTTTTTCTGCGCAATTATTTTATCTTTTCTTTCCGTAAGAACCTTCTAGAAAGTATTAGAAAACTTTAAAAAAAGTATGAAATCGGTAAAGTCGTTCTCAAGTTATGGCGTGACCAGAAAAATAGGGATTCATTTATTTATATACATACGCATTTTTCCGATTTTACCCGTAGAAGATTAGAAAAATAAGGGAAAACCCATAGGTACAAAACGAAACTAAACTAACGATTATCTACTTCGAACTAGAAAATTTAATAAATTATTAAGGTCACACTTTTGAATATCTTTCACAATAATCGAATACTGAATCGGAAAATATACCCAATGTTTTACAAGCCATACTGTATAATTTATCAATTCGGCATTATATTAATAATTTGATTCGGCTTTTTGGTCGACACGAATCAAGGCTCGTGCAGACCAGCGCGACTTGTTACCGGTAATTGTTCTACGGTTTTGTTAGAGTCGCGACGCCCTGATGCGTCGCGCCAATCTGCACGAGTCTCCAAGTGGGATTTCGACGCTTTCAACCGAGTGTTGATTTGTGAATACCTACCTGAAGCGACTAAAACCCGACCTTATTACGTTTTGAGTTCACAGAGGTCCTTCATGCATATTCAAAACGAAACAACTTCATTATTTCACTTTAAAAGTTTCCTATTGTTGGGGAAAAATTGCAAAGCCAACCCATCAGCTTCTATTTCGAATGAAAGTACCAATTCTGAAGTAAATATGTTATTGAACTATTTACTATTTATTTCTTGTATTTCGATTTCCACGAATAAATCCATTTTCCCAATGAAAATGTATTCGTGGAAAAACCACCTTTTCCAAGAAAATACCGTTTTCCTGTCTCTAAAATTTTACTACTTACTCTTGGTTCCTGAAAGCCATGAAGGCTTGCTCTACGTAAATAGTTTCAGCGTTCGCCCTGAAGATCCATCAGAAAAAATTAACCCCGTATAGGCTGTATAACATATATAATCAGTTAAATATTATTGAAAGATTACGTATACGAGTTTACAATAGTTGCTTTTCAATAATATATGAGTCGTATGCTCGTACGCACCTTAAAAATACGTTAGTTACGCGAATACGCGTCCTACTATATATAATCTCACGCATCGCCTCCTTCCTACAATAGATTTGTAATTACTCAACAAAGTTTGTTTTGATTAGTTCAGTTTACGCTGACGTTAGTGTTTGTGGGCATCGAGTCTCGAGGTGTAAACAAACTCCGCTTACGTTTTAGCGTTATAGAATGGAATTCACATAACATCATTAGTTATATTTCTATGATCACGCATGTATTCCCCGAAGGGTTAGGTCTTCCTAACCCTACATACACCTATGGGTATTCAATACCTTCAAAATAGTGAGTTAGTGAGGTGTGCTAGATTTTCTTCGTTTATTGGTTTTGTTTTGGCTCCATTCATCCAAAGTCTGAAGAAACGTGTTAGTAGATCATTAAGAGGATCCGCATTCAGAAAATAACGTCGCAAATAGCTGTCAAACGTTCTGCTGTTTTTATTAATTTGTCAATATTACACAATTAAATAATGGAATATGGCACTAATTAATATCGTAGGAAATATTGAACTTGGATCGAAATGTCAGTGTTATTCATTATAATTGCTAGTTAAAATTTAATTTATTTTGTATGGATAGTGTATTTAAACATCAAAATACGCTAGTACAAAATAAAAGTGGAGAACCAATGAATGTTAAAGTCCACAGTGTAGAAATAGGGCAATCATGTAAACCATGTGTGCCTATATAAAAAAAACGAGCTTAACAATATATTGATTTAACATGTTCTAGACGATAGAGTATACCTAAATAATTGTTCAGTGAACCGTACATCAGTGGAAACACTTGGTAGTGTGAGTTTTCGTAGTGCTCTACAGAAACCGCTGCTACGACTTAAAGGCGCCAGGCCGAATTGTTACCACCGAATGTGCGGTTGACAGTACACTAGAACTGTAACACCGATACCGGACAGGTGGGTCAATAGGTAAGGGTAAAATGCACTTTTCCATAAAAGAGGAACCAGTAACAATTTTCAAAAAGAAACAGACTGTCCTTCTATTAAATAAATGTTACTACTCCGTATCGGATTTTCTAGATGATAAATTTTAATTGTGTATCCAGTGTATCAATATTTCAAAGTTTGATTTATTTATTTATTTGTTTAAATGCCTTAAAATGTGAACATTAAAATCCTTGACGATGAACTGCATCAATGTTTGCATGCCAAAATGGTAGAATGTAGAAGGATTCTTCAATATTGTAACCATCCTATTGTAAATACCTACATTCTGAGAAAATAAATGAGTATGAGTATTTATATGATTATTTATATCAATGCCTTCACGACCGATAATTTGCTTATATCGATCAAAAGGCAAAAAATATATTTTTCACATATCATGTCTGTTTGGTGAGACTGATTGGTCGGCTGAGGAATGACGTGATAAAGCAACAACGGTACAGTTTAAAAGAAGATGTAGTGAAAAACATGAAAAAGAGTATGCTAAGATGGTTTGGTCATGTTGAGAGGATGAATAGAAGGCGACTAACAATAGTAGATTTTACAACAAGTGCACAAAACGAACCATTTTTATCCGAGACTTTTAGCAGCCCGAGACGAAGGCGAGGGCTTGATAGTAATGTCGAGGATAAAATGGTTTTGTGGACGAGTTACAAACTCTGCTTTTCGCTTCGATTGCGAGGAAATAAAACAGTAGTATAACATAACATTCTTTAATTAAAAACGAGAGCAGTATCCCGCCGCTATGTTTTTTTAAATCTTACGACATTGATATTAGGCTTGGGCTGCAAACCTATACAGCCTACTATTAAATTAATTTTGTAATAATAATTATCTTAAATTAATTAAATATCTTACCGTACTTGAATTTAAATTTTAATATCTTTTATGTCTTAAAAAACACTTAAGGAAAATAAATTAAAGTAAATAATTATTTAATATAAAATAACAAATTCTATCTATGAACTTCTTATTGTGTTTGGCTGTATAGCTCATTTTCTTTGCCATAATATAGGCACATTTATGAGTAGATACGTTAATGCACTAGTGCACAAAATTTTGTGCAGCCTATATCCTGCACAAATAATCACTTTCAGAGCATGAGAAGTGAAAATATCTTTTTCACTTCTCATGCACGTCATGCATGTTTTGTGCACTAGAGCATTAACGTATCTACTCATAAATGTATCTATATTAAGGCAAAGAAAATGAGCCATACAGCCAAACACAATAAGAAGTTCATAGATAGAATTCGTTATTTTATAATATTTACTTTAATTTATTTGCCTTATGTGTTTTTTAAGGCATAAAAGATATTAAAATTTAAATTCAAGTACGGTAGGTTATTTAATTAATTTAAGAAAATGATTATTACAAAATTAATTTAATATTAGGCTGTATATGTCTGCAGCCCAACCCTAATATCAATGTCATTTAATTTTACTTTGAATTTTAATTAAAGAAATGTTATGGTATACTACTGTTTTATTTCCTCGCAATCGAAGTGAAAAGCAGAGTTTATAACTCGTGCAGAAAACCATTTTATCCTCGACATTACTATCAGCCAAAATCTACTATTATAAGGCAGATGGCAGAGAGACCTTGTTGGTGATGTTTTTCATAAACCTAAACGAGGGAAAAGATAAGGTTTTGGAGTTCTGTGGTGCTGCATACCCCCATAGGAAGAAGGCGTGAGTTTACTTACTATGTATATATTTATATCATGTCTGAAGGTTCCTGCGACCTACGTAGATACATCATTATACAATGATAGGTACATAACTGGTAAAACGTTTTCAATCGATTCTGAAAACTGATAGTACACACTACACCCCTGCGTTTTGTGGTACGACTAGTTTTATGATCTACCCGCGACTTCATCCGCGTGGAAGTCATAAGACACCACAATATAATTATTTAAATAACTGCAAGCACAGTTGTATTACTCCCAAAGCAGGATTTGGAAACTGTACTAATGAAAGGATTTTGAGACAAAAATCCCGCCAAGGGCCAGTCGGGTTTGCAAAATTAGGGTTCCAACCCGAAATACACCGAGCAGTCTATATAACAGTAAACTATTATTACACGCAACGTTACCATTAATAGTTTAATGCCAAAAGCAAACATAGTCACGTGAGCGATGCCGCAGGTAGAGCTAGTACTTATTTATGCAATAAAATACAAATGAAAGCTAAACACTAATTAATAGTATATTTTCAAAGCGGCGTTGTCCTGACAATATTCTTTTTCTATCCCACATGGTTCCCCGTGCCGCCGCGTTGTGGTCGATTCCTCTGAAGGATTATCATAATCTGCTAACCTTTCCCAACTATGTTGGGGTCGGCGTCGAATACCAGTATTTTACGTGTACGTTACCCCAGCAGGAAAGTGTCTCCTAGAGTTATATGAGTGGAACGTTTAATTGATGCCTTATCTGCTATAAATGTGCCCCCACATAAAAAATTGTGCCCCCTGTCGTTTTGGAAAAAAACGGAAAAAACTATTCCTGCTGGGGTAACGTTTTTCTAGCAGGAAAATTCTAAACGAATGATCGAAGCGAGAAAAATTGTGCATGGCCAGAGAGCTTATATGGGTGCCAAAATGTGCCCCCAAAAATAAAATCTGTGCCCCTTCAGGTTTTCGAGATATTGCATTTACTGCTGGAGTGACGTTTTGCAGAATCGTATATCTCTAAAACCATTGCATGTGCCCCTGTTAAAAAAACATACACGAGTAGCTTTTAATGTGTGCCCCTTAGTGCCCCAATTAGATTTAAGAAAATATTTATAGTTTTCAAGTTATCGCGGTTTTATGAAAACCCGAAAAAACATCGCAGTGACTAAATGAGACAAGGTATAAGTTCGCTGAAAACTGTATTCGGTCCTTCTTGACGCTAATGATAACCATACAAAGTTTTAAAACTGTTCATGCATGCGTTTTTGAATAATCTTGCTAAAAGTCAAAACGATGGTGTCATAACTTTGACGGCAAAATACAAGGAACCGGCTCTATACCAGATGTCTATGAGTGAACCAAAAACTTGTGCCTTTAGTCAAAAATATATGGTGAAAATATTCAGCTTGGAATGTTTCGCATTATGTAAATATTAACAAAAAACCAAAATATGTAAACAACGGCTGGTTATTCGACCAAATTCGAATGACTACTAAAAAGCGATGGATTCATACATATACTCATTCGTTTAGAATTTTCCTGCTAGAAAAACGTTACCCCAGCAGGAATCGTTTTTTCCGTTTTTTTCCAAAACGACAGGGGGCACAAAATTTTTATGTGGCACATTTAAAGCAGATAAGGCACCAATTAAACGTTCCACTCATATACCTCTAGGAGACACTTTCCTGCTGGGTTAACCTACTATTTTACGTGGAGCAACTGCCTGATGTCGCCAACCCAGTTACTGTAATACGATACCCCTTGATTCTTTTGAAGTATTATAATAATATTTGCAATACCGTGTTGAAAAGAAAAACATCCCTCAGTAGTTGTGTAAAGCTCATAACATTAATCTTTCTAATACTCCCACATATTCTCGTTTTCCATTGTTTATTTTCTACTTGTAAGATTATACGATTCAACTAAATTGATTCACATTAGTGGAAAACCACAATAATGAAAGGTAATGGATAGCCGACAATGAATCGTCGTGAGTGTTAAAAATGTTCTTTCATTTAATTTCATTGCTGCATCCCAAATTCCCAATTAAAACGCTGCGCTGTTAGGATAGCCAGCTGTTAGCTCCACCCAGAGCGGGAGGAGTCATTTGATGATTTCCCCACACAAAAAAAAAAGAAAAAAAAAGGATAACCTGCGAAATTAAAACTTTCTTACGGTTTTTGCAATTTGCAGATTCGCGGCCATAGCAAATTAATATTTATTTATAGAATTATAATCATAAAAATCATCAATACAACTATCTAAGTTCATATTCTGTTGTTGATTTTATTGAATGCCTATTCTATGAAATCATGACATTTGATGCCAATTCTAACTTAAGGAGTTGTATTGCTGATTCTTATGATTATAATTCTGTAAAGCCACATTTGTTACAGTCGTGAAATATATTTTAATCAACATAAGTATAACGTAACATTATCGCGACAATTTTTCCTAAAATTTCGCGGACCACCTGAGCGCATCCCTTTTAAAGCGTCGTGCAGACCAGCGCGACGCGACTCTAACGAAACAAGTTCTAAGAAAACTTCACGGTTGAACAATTACCGGTGTCCTTTAGTCAACCGTGAGATATTGGTATGCCAACTCTAGTGTTATAAATGATATAACACTATAGTTGGTAGATTATTTTATTTACGATATATCACCCTAATAAGGTTCCGTCAAGGTAAATAGGGTTATTCGGGAGTTGTGATCAAGTTATTAATTCATGTGACACATCTGCCCACGTTCCCCGAATTCGATCCGTCATCAGAGTGCACTTTCCGAAAAACTTCTTGCTCCAGCCGAACTAACACTTTGAGGTTTATTAAGGTCTTCTTTCCCGTTTCGGCTAGTTGACAAAGTTTGTTCTCAGACTGGGTCAGCACTTCGTTGTTTCTTATTTGTTGCTTGATTGATGTGAGGTTCAATCATACTTTCAGTTTAATTGCTCCAGTTTTTATCTTATCCTTTAAAGTTAACAAGTACCTAGGTAAACTTAAAAGCAATCAACAAATTTATGCCCTCTGGTTTTTCGTTAACCTGCGTAAATGTTGATACATAGGTATGTAAATACCAAGCTTCTGAGAAAAACAGGAATAAATAAGTTTGTTGCTTCTTGATAGTACTAGATGTTGTTATTACATCAATGAAGCAACTGTTGTGGAAAATTGTTTACGAGAAAACTGATGCGGAACGCTCGACGTATACAAAAATGTTGATACCTTTACATGTGCGGTGTGAAAGGGCCACAGGGCTGTGAACTGGTATACACGCAACATTTACCGAACACAATGTGGTTTCACACAATATAATACCAATGAAAAGAATTTGGAAACCATGCAATTGTAGAATCGAGTACAGTACAAAAATTTTCACAAAACTGTTTCGTTCAACTCGAAATTCCGGCGAGTTATTTGCTGGTCTTCGCTAATTTGAACGGGATGTACTGAATCGAATGTACTGAAAAATGAGCTAAGTCATTTGAGACACGTGACGTGATCGAGTAGGCATGTCTTTTGAGACTTTACTGTGATAATAAGTTCGGCGAGCTGTTACGTTTTTTTACCTTTGAATGTTTGCTCTCGAATATTGTATGTGTGGATCAAAGTATTGATAACAGCAGTGCTATTCTGTTACCATCTCACCGTGAAAACTTAGGTGAAGTGAGTTGTCATTCCAACTACTCAAACTCAAAGCATTTATTTCAATTAAATCATATAAAGGCACTTTTGAATTGTCAAGGGGTCGGTCCTCCGTGGGTCGGTCAGTCAAAAATATGAAGCTAGTTGCCCATTCCAAAGCGTAGTAGGTACCTATGGAGAAGAACGGGCAAGAAACTCCACGGACACTCTTTTAAATAAAATAAAAAATTGATACAAAATATTGGTTACATCATTCATTTTGAAATTATGCATGTGAGAACAATGTAATAAGACGTGCACGTTCGTAAAAGCGTCCGTAATAAAAAGAAAAAAAGAATCATTCAAAAACTTAAAATAAGCCATGGCAGCTAAGAGATGACCAGTCCCAACTGACGGCGCCCGTTCACGAACATGACGCATGGATTAGCACCATTCAGCTCAACCATTTTGAAGGGAGCTAAATGATCCAACACACGCCACCATCAGCGAGACATTTGAGTGAGCATGACATACTCACAGCCGCCAGGGCACATTCAAGTCAATGAAATACTACATATTACCCGGTAAATGGTAGCTCTTTAGTACATAGTACTCACACCTGTGCTATGCAATTATATAATACGAAGGAAATTGAGTTTATACAATACAAAAATGGTCTTACAATCTTCAGCAGCTCCATCAGTATTTTCAAAATGTTAATCAGTGTGTATGTCAATTAGTTGTGGAGCAGGACCAGCACTGAGCCAAGCATTTTTATCAGTGATGTAATCCCCCAACTTATAATATGCCTGCCTACATAGTGTGCGTTTTATACAAGATTTGAATTTCGTCTCATTAAGTTGAAGTATGTGGGGAGGAATTTTATTATAACATTTTAAACAGTATCCCATGAAAGATGAGTCTACCTTAGCCAGTCTGAAACCTGGTTGTACTAATAGGTCCCTATTTCTTGTACTATAATTATGTCTATCACCTCTTTTACTAAAAAGATGTAAATTTTTTCTTACCCTACATGATGTTTTCATAGATATATTGACAAGGTACCGTCATGATGTTAATATCCTTAAACAGTTCCCTAAGAGAGTCGCGCCTGCGGAGATAATAAATCGCTCTGATCGCTCTTTCCTGCAGAATAAAAATAGACTCGAAAGTCTGCAGCCCGTCCCCAAAGCAAAAAACCGTAAGACATGATACTATGAAAATAACTGAAATAGACCAGCCTCGCGGTATCTACATCAGTAAACTGACGGATTTTTCTGACAGCATATGCTGCTGAACTTAGCCGTCCTGCAAGAGATGTTAAATGAGGACCCCATTGTAGCCTTGAGTCGAGCGTGATCCCCAGGAAAACAGTTTTATCGACAAATTCTAGTTTCTCTTGATTCATTACTATCTCACAATTACTACTTATATGTAGATTCATTTCTGTTTCCAGCTTAGGCCTTATCTCAAAGACAGAGATAACCAATTTGGGAAATAGAGGGTCTCCCTGTTTTGCCCCTCTAAATATTTTTAATTTCTGCACCTAATCGGTCCAGCTCCACTCGACTTGTACTGCTGTTGTAGGTATATGTCTTTTAAAATAATTTTTATTGGGCGTTGAGGATTTTTTCATAATTTATATAATCAGCTTATAACGTTCCCACTAAACTAGCTGGGACACAGGCCTCCTCACTGTAAGAGGGAGATTTGATAATTTTGTGTTAGCCATATACTTTTATGTGATATGGAGTCAAAAGCCTTCGGAAAATCAACTTAGCTATTCACCGTAGAGTTAGAAACTACAGGGTATTTCACCGTCGAAAATTAAGTTGTTTGTAATTCAGATGTTCTAATTAATCATATTAACAAAATGCGCTGCCCCCGTCTCAGAAATTGAAATCGGTTTGTTTAGAAGGTCATAAGCTAAGCAGTAAGCAAACTTTACCGTTCCCATTTACCCAAACGAAACAGTAATTAAATTATGCCAATCTGCCCGAGAGTGCACCTAAATACACACCCGGACCTCCTAAATAAGCCACCATGCACTTGTTGTGTAGAAGTTCTATAACTTTTTATCTACACCCATGCTTATTGCATGGATAATTGACGACATTAAAACAACATAATCATCCAAACGAGTGTTATAATGTTGGACTAAATTTCATTATGCAACTCCAATTTAAAAAAAGAATATTGTCATGCACGCACGTTTTGAATTTAGAAGAGTTCTTATTCTTACAACATTGTACAACACCCTATGGTTTCAGAACATTTTATAGAGGATTCATATCATAGTCTTGTATGCAACTGTACATAAATAGACATTAAAACACTCATGTGATACCAAAACTCATTTAAACCCATATTCGTGTTTTACGAGTAATACCCCTTATCATACAACAGTTAAATAAATAACTATTAGATGGCCGTGAATTCAAATTCGGAACAATAACGACACCAAAATGATAGCCAGTATGTCTTCGTATTAGGACTTTTAAATTTAAATAAATAACGCAGGTTTATTGCATCCCATTAAATAAGATGAAACACACAGAGATCAATACAAAAAAAAAACACAGGTTCAAGTCAGGATCCATTTTTGAAGTTTATTTTTTTTAGAATTTTCGGTATCTCACTGCGATGAAGGCTGCACTACGGGCTAAAGTTGAAATACTATTAAAGTTATACGTGCACTTTTGTTGCCGAGTTAAAACTTGTTTGCCCCATTGAAACTTTACGCGATTAGCAGTGGAGGACGTTAACAGCGCTAAAATGGCGGCTATGAGTTCATGAAAGTTTGTGCTGATAAATGGTTTAATTTGCCCATTATAGAAAATCTCTTTAGGAGTCATAAGTCAGTCAACGTGGCGTTGCGGGATATGTGGATTGGACTGTTTCGTACAAATATTTTGTACAATTTTATGCCTTAGGAATGTTCTCCCAAATTAAATCCTTTTAATTTTCTACCGGAGTCTATCTCTCGTAAAAAATCGAATTGCAGGATAAGCTTCAATCCTCGATCATAGAGGCTCCCTTTTACATAAATGGTCATTTGTAATCAAGCTAAATGAATTGAAGGGATAAATAAATAATGTATGTGACATCAGAGAAACATTTGGGTCGGATACGGCGGCTACACGTTGGGTTCATTTGAGTACTTATAAGGAAGGTGCATTGACTTCACTTTCAATAGTCGTGATCAACATCCTTCTTTTCGTATGAGATACCTATTTCTTATGATGTTTAGGCAAAGTGCGCACTGGGTGTGTGATGTGATGACTGGATGAGTCTATGATGCCCAGTGGCGGATTAGCCTTAAGGCCGACTAGACCAATCTGCGCGATATGTGCTCGGCAACAGTGAGAACTGACTACTGAGTATAGAACACTATTACTCCTAGCGGATAGGCTACTCAGTTACTGAGCGAACATGGTCCGGGGCGCGACGTCTATTTCCGAGAACTCTTGCAAAAAAAGTCTTTTAATCTATCTGTTGAAACACCAATTTATGGGCCGTATAATTTCTCGTTTTGGCGATTTGAACTGGCTGGCCCAGTTGACTTCTTCCTTTGGTGCTTTTTGAGAACCCGTGTTCACCAACATAAACCACAAATCTTGTCAGTCTTGAAAGCCAACATTGAACTAGAAATCACCAAATTGGAGCCAGTTTAATTCAAAATGGCGTAAAACGAGCACAAATGTGTATCAACTCAGGAGGTCGTTTGACCGATATAATTTTTTGATTTATATAATACCGAATGCAATGGTTATTTAATTTCATATTTCTACAACGCTAAATTAGTAGAAAATGTAGAAAATAAGGGTCGGCTGGTACTAAACGGCCTATGGCGGCCAATACTGCTATTCCGCCTCTGATGATGCCATCTTTTTCTCCTCTTATCTCAAACCTATTAAGTTAGGGTCTGTAACTTTATCAAAAGTATCATGGAAAAATATCAAAATACAGGAGGGCGCAGACAACAGTTAATTTTCCGACATGCATGTAACCACTGTAACACAATATCATTATGACACTGTCAGAAAAAAAATCAGCAATTTTTTGAAAAATATTAAATTTTCATGATAAAAAAATCCCAAATTGAACAGTACGAGACGCAGGCTGCAAATAAAATGATCCATTCCATCCACGATGTTCACGTCCTGCGGTGTCAGTATAAGCACGTATGCGTCGTATTAATGGCGCGGAGTTTTCAAGCGTCCGCGTATCTGTTGACGTGCATCATACGCATACACGCTTCGCAGTTTCACGTTCGCTTTCTGAAATGAAGTGAAATGTAAACCAATGAAAGTTACAACCGTGCGACCGTACCGCTTCTATTTCGCATCAATGTTTAATTACTTAACGCTACGTCAATCGTGTATAAATTGTTGTAGAAGTCACCTTCGATTTTATATTGTTTTTAACTTTATTATTATTTATCATTGTGGTTTTGTTACACTAAATTTAATTTTGTTTAACATGAATAATGATTTATTTTTTGCTACTAAAGCATTAAAACTTACTGAAAGGGCCAATAAATTACATTTTTTTTTACTTTCAGCCGAGCTGGTTGCGCACAAAGGAATTTTGGGACAAGTCCTTTGAGGATCGCTATGAAAAGATACATAACGATACCACACGGCCCAAATTGAAGGTAAGTTCGATGACTATACAGCATCCATCAACTCCGAATTCTCAAACGCTTTATGACATAAAGACATCTTTTCTCTTTATGAGTATTTCTTATTAAGTGACCGAAACATAAGACTTAACAGCAACTCAAAATTGAGTTCTGTTTGAGAATTGGGCCGTGACTTCGATTAATAATGTTTATTAAACTTGGTCTGTAAGTTAGGCCACGCCGCCGCCGTGCACTTCTCATAAGATCGACGGTCGGCCATGTTGCCCATAGATAGTGTCAATAGGTATACGACGGCTAGCTCACTTGTAATTTCTATTAGTTTTGCATACATATAATTTTTAGAATAGAATAGAAAATTATTTCTTGTTACTACAGGCATTAATTGATAACGATTAGTCCAATCGTATATATTGGAAGTTAACGTTGCATTTCTGAATAAACTTGGAAACTCGTAAAACCAGTTAGTTTGACCGATACATATGGGAAGTCGCAGATTTTCGTAGTAGACGGTACATCTCGACTGGCAATATTGGTGACTTATATTCCGATATAATACATATCTAAAATATATAATATATACCTATAGTAAATTCCGGTTGCATTTTTGATTGCTATCATAATATTGGAAAGAAGTCTGCCCTATGTCAATGCAGTTATTGTACTTTGGCCACTGGTTTTTATACATACGAGTACATTCATACATTGTCAATATCAAATCAGTTATTTCAAACAGGTCCTTGTATAACACTTGAACGTCAAAATTTACATAAAATAATAATTGATTCTAGTCACCCCTTCCAAAAGTTCGTATGGAGTATAATGGGAAAGAAACTCCACCGTTACTCTTTTGAAATGTTTTACAATATTTTTTTGTAGGTACATTAGTTACTTATATAATTATATTTGAAGATGATGCACCTAGAATAAAATGAATATACGTAAAAAGAATTTAAAAAAGCTCTGACGGTGTCCGATATATTTATCGGGCACAAATAGTCGGCAGAAAAGACCATGGAGCTCTGGGCTGTCGATACGTCCCCGTAAGGTCTTACAGGCTACAGTGAGTTGATCAAGGCCTCTTCTCACCTCCAATGAGTTAAAGCCCAACATCCCTAAAAGATAATTGGTAGGGTACATATACGGGAAGAAATGGTATAACCTTTGGAAGAGGCATCTAAGGAAAGTTTTCTGCACTTTTTCCAGCATCAGAGTTTGGGTCGCGCATAATACTGTGGAAGTAGCTAAAATAGACCAAACGCGTGGTTTCACATCTGATAACTGTCTTGTCTTTCTAACAGCATACGCGGCCGAGCTTAGCTGCCCCGCAAGAGATAAAAAACAATAATTAAAATTATTGTTTTTTTTTGTGTAGTTTGTAATTTTATTTTATTATATTGGGATGTTTGTTACTCAATCATGCAAAAGCCGTTGAATGGATTTGGATAAAATTTGGCACACATACCTACAGCTAAGCAAAAAAGAGGGCGCCACTATCTTACTTAGGTCACACTACGAATGGGAAATAAATTGTTAAAATCAATGTGAGACAAAAACGCTGCTTGTAGGTGACTCAAATCATAACCTACTAGCAATTGTCGACAAAGTAGTGCCATCATGCAATTTCATTTGTCACCACGTCAGACTCTTTTATGTTGACCAGCCGGTCGATTCTGTAAAAATCTCACCGTGAAAACTTAGGTGAAGTGAGTTTGTTTTTGCTTGGAATTGACACTATTGACAGCTCACTCCACGCTCACTTCACCGCAGTTTTCACGGTGAGATTTTCACAGAATAGCACCGATGAAGTTTACTTTTTATTTCGGTAGTATTTTCCCGTAATTCTTAACGTTCCCCGTTAACGTTATTATATTCTATTCTATTGTGATATTTTCCGACCTCCACGTGGGCGAAGCTGCGAGCAAAAGCAAGTTTACAAATAAAAATGGTCAGAATGAAAAATGTAATATAGGTACCCCTTAGGTGTTGGGGTGGGCTGCACGTCAGTGGTAGCCAAACCAAGCTGACCTCTTAGGGCGCGTTTCCACTGAAGCGGAGACGATCGGAGACCAGCAGGAATCGACCAATCACAATGGTTGAAATCCTCATCGCCTCTCTCGTCTCGTATATGATTGGACGATTCCTGCCCGTCTCCGCTTCAGTGGAAACGCATCCTTAGTGATCTCGCGATCAAGACCAATACTCCACGACTCGTGTCGTGTCCGTCTAGTAGTATTGTATGACCTGCGGCTAGTCGGCCGTTGCGACCAAGTGCGCGATTCATATCGGTTTCTTATAGTTTACCTGGTCGCTGCGACCACTGTTCGTAGTGGTGGCGGTCCAGAGCGCGACATCCCTTATTCTATTGAAACTACGTACTACGCCAGGCCTACTAGGCCAGTTCGTGTTACAATCTGCAAAGTATTAAGAAACTAAAAATATAAAACTTTTCTACTCGACAAAAGGTTATAGTGGTCCCTCACTCCCACAACGACCCAGGATGGCTGAAGACCTTCGAGCAGTACTTCGAATGGAAGACAAAGAACATTATCAACAACATTGTGGCCAAACTGACTCAGTACCCGAACATGACCTTCATTTGGACGGAGATATCTTTTCTGAACGCCTGGTGGGAAAGGTCACACCCCGTCAAACAAAAGGTACATTGAATTGTTAAACATACCTACCGTTGTCGTTCACCTATCATTTTCAAGATCGATTAATTCTCGTGATTGCGTTTTTGGTCTAGTTTTATAGTCTCCCTTTAGATAAGTCCACATACATAATAGTAACTAATGGGATGACGATATGTTCCGCTTTAAACTTTGTATATCCATAATATATCTATGCATTTAATATCTACACAGCGACAAGTAAGCCCCTTGATAGACCTGCAATCTATCTGACGTACGTAAACATCCAAACCATATGAGTTTATGGTATCTGTTCTATAATGAAAGGGAAGCAATTTTCCATTCGTTGCATATTAAAGCATTCAACGCAGTCCACAATAGGATTACAGTACACTGAGAAAACTGACAATCATAAAAGAGGTGAATTCAGCTTAAAGTATGATGAATTCACTCAAAGGACGGAGCATAGTGATTCACCAAAAAGAACGATGATAATACTGATGTTGATGATAACAGTATTTAAGATGATGTGTCACCATGGATTTAGTTTTAGTTACCTACTATTTTTCGATGCCTTCCTCATATATCCAGTTATATCCTATTAGTTTTCCTACAATTTTTCGGTGACTTCCTCACATATTCAGTTATGTCATACAATTTTTCCAACTATTTTTCGGTGCCTTCCTTATATATCCAGTTATATCCTATTATTTTTCCTACTATTTTTCGGTGACTTCCTCACATATTCAGTTATGTCATACAATTTTTCCAACTATTTTTCGGTGCCTTCCTTATATATCCAGTTATATCCTATTATTTTTCCTACTATTTTTCGGTGACTTCCTCACATATTCAGTTATATCATACAATTTTTCCTACTATTTTTCGGTGCCTTCCTCATATATCCAGTTATATCCTATTATTTTTCCTACTATTTTTCGGTGACTTCCTCACATATTCAGTTATGTCATACAATTTTACCTACTATTTTTCGGTGCCTTCCTCATATATCCAGTTATATCCTATTATTTTTCCTACTATTTTTCGGTAACCTCCTCGTATTTTAGGTTAGGTCCTCTTACTTTTCCTACTATTTCCTCATATCTCTGGTTATAGCCTATTATCTTACGGAGGTCGCCCTCAATAGGAGGATTGTGTATTTTAATAAACCAATTAATATCTCTATAATACACCAGTGATTAGCTGTTGTAGTTCTACTCATTCTCCATCAGTAGGACTACAACTAAATACTGGTGGATTACACAGAAATTGTTTGGATTATTAGAAATCACAATCCTCCTATAATTGAGGGCGCCACTGGACTTACATGATCCCCTTATTTTTAAGTATCCAATATTGGTTCTTTCCTTTTAAATATTATTAGGTGTGAGCTCAACATTAAAAAAAACTGAAGAACCCTAAACTTGAACCTTAAAAAAATGGAGAGTAAGTAAAAAAAATAGAAAAAAGTACCTTGGCAAGAATGGTAAGAAGGTGAAAAGGGATGTATGTATAAATTAAACAGAAAATTGAATGGTATTTTTATTTCCATAGTATGAATGAATAATTATTATATACTCTAAACATTTATATTCAGTATAAAAGAAGACTGTTTTGTTTAGAAACATCCTCGCCTTAATGATTACAGTATCTATTTGTCGGTCATTATAAAGAATCATTATATACATTATGTTCAATAATTCTAGTTTTTACAAATTAAAATAAAGGTTGAGACGAGTAGAAATTTAATTTACAAAAAATAACAAACTTTACATTAATGTACCTATAACTAAAACATTTTTGCCCTTAAGGTGATTGCTTCAGGGTAGCCGTTTTTTGCAATTTGCAGGCCAGTGCTAGGTTGTATGTTAATTAAATGTTGCACGCGGGTGTAAGTACATAAGTTGTACTACATACGTCTTACACCCGCGTCTAACATTTCAATCAAAACCTAGCACTGGCCTGCAAATTGCAAAAAACGTAAGAAAATTTGAATTTCGCGGGCTACCCTGACGCTTTCACCTTAAAGCTGCATACAATAAATTGGTTATATTATTATAGTAAATATCTATTTTCAAGTAAAGTGCTACTATAAACACTCCGATGAGACTAATCTATCCCTCATACAAATACTTTACTTTAAAATCTATTACTAAAGGTGAACGCACACTTTTCAGAGCCGAAGGAGGCGAAAGAATCGAATTTTAGAATTACTTGTATGAAATCCTATGGAACCTCGCACACTTACCGAATCGGACGAATAAGGTCGTACGATTCGGTGCGGATAAGTGTGCGAAGTTACATTGGACTTCATTTAAGTAATTCTAAAATTTGATTCCTTCGCCTCCTTCGGCTCTGATAAGTGTGCGTTCACCTTAAACCAGCTATTGGTGCTGGCTCATACCATTACTTTATGCGGACACCGTTATCGGGCCGTCTTTATAGGATATCCTAAAGGGATATCCGATAAATACCGTAACTAAGGGTAGATTACTAGTTGAGCGCACTCTGCTATAAAAAAATAACTGCCCTTGGACTCTGCAGTGCCTCAAACTAGCAACGCCGCGTACGCTATAAGTACATAATTAATAATTATGTAAACGTTTCCAAAAAAAATTGATATTACTGGATTCAAAATAAAAACACCTTAAAAATGAGCAAACGAGTTAACTCGTTTGCGCATTTTCAAGGTATTATAGCAGCGACCGTAAGCCGTTAGAATACCTACAGAATTTTGAAATTTTTACTCTAGGTACCATCTACTTGTAATATATGACGTGTTACCTCGCATTAGAGTGAGCGTGTTAGGACACGGAGAAACGGCATTTTGGCAAGGAAAGCACAGATAATCATTACCACGTTTAACTTCATAAGAATTGTAATGAGAATTAAATTCAATAGTTTCAAACATACAGCAACGGAAAAAAACCTCTTCAGTATCTGTCACCAAAATTGCATCAATTTGGCCAAAAGTGGGTAAGAATTGTTCATCATCTATATCTACAGTAACAATAGAGTTCCGCTGCCATATAACACCAGCTATTGTAGCGGAAGTAACCGAATATTTGAGGACAACGCCAGTGCCGAGAGAAAACTTGACAGTGTCTCCTGAATTTAATGCAGATTTTTTTCCTAGTATTTTTGTTGTAGGTATTGTATTTTTCACAAACAATTCATTGAGCATAAGTTGACATTTTATTGCTAGAGTCTTGCAAACATTGACTCGATTAAAAGATGATCTAGCCACTAACTTAGATACCCTGTGCTTGGCTTCAAAACGCATAGCCCACATGTTACGTACGGGGCCGAACTTCATTAGCATGGTAGGATAATGAGTCAGAAAATGAAACTTTGGCTGCAGGGGTGATTTTGTTAGCTCCGTGTACAATTGATTAAATTCTGCTATTATAACCCGGAGTTGAATATTGGTGTCACTGAAGACCCTATGACTTAATAACCTGTCGGTGATTTGCCGCAACATAATGTATAATTTCCATACTTTATTTTCTAAAGGAATGTAAAACCCGGCTATTAGGCTGAAGTATCTAATAAGGGTAAGCATTTCTGATGCTGAAGTTTTTAATTTTACTTTCGAACCTTGGACAACTAAACAATTACTTGGTTTTGAATTCCTATCTGGTCCATAATCAAATGAAATTATTCTTTGTTGCAATACTGAGATCTTTAAAAGACCTTCGGCAAGGAAGTGGTTTATGACAAAGGTCATTACATAACGAGCTACACCTTCTAATATATCATGCATTGGGTCTACTGCTACATTTTGAAATAAATCAAATCCTGTCACCTTAAGCCAACAGCATGATTCTTTAATGCCCGTGTTAGGTGTATCGTTTTCTTGCAATTGAGCGTGGTATGAAGTCATATTTCTAAGCAAGTTACTGTTTTCATATAGAGCAGTTTGCAAACCTTTCTTGTCAATGTTACAGATTCTGCAACACTTGTTAGCTGAAAAACTTTCAGTAAACCCGAGAATTGAATTCAGGCCTAAATTATCGCCAGTTATAGCAACAACCTTCAATTTTACGGTTCCTTTAAAAAACTTATTTTCTATAAAAATTCCTTTGTTTTGCAAGTAATTCAATTCCTCAATAACAGGGTCAAAAATAGCTTTGTTTCCATATTTAGTTTTGTCAGCAGAATGGCAAATGGCAATGAAAATAAATGTGGTGGGAGTGCTGGCAAGGAAACGTATACACCACCAAGCTTATGCACCCCAGCGTGGCTCCCCAAAGGATTTCCAATTTCAAAATCATCATAGTATACTACTAAAGGAAGAATAATGTCCGACGCCTGCGGTGTACACATTGCCAGCCATACAGATCCCTGCATTACATTTTCTAGACACATTGGCCTCATCGGATTTTCTTCACGGATTATTAAATTACCCCTTAGGTGGTTCAAATAATCCGTTACATCTTTCCAAATAGTGTCAATGGAAAAAAAATTCTTCAAAACCTGGCGAAGTTGAATTACTTGCATTGTACGTGGCTTGGTGTGTAATGTTAAAGTGTTACTCCTTTGTGAAATGTCAGGACAATAACCAACGATTACTTCATGTGGTGGTATAAAAGAACCTAATAAATTCAATTCTCGGAATCTCAAATATTCTGAACGAAACGGAAAAAAGATGCCCTTCAAAGCTGTGTTGAACTTATGAAGTCGTTTATTAATTTCGCTTCCAGACATGCTTTCCTCATCAGCTAGCACAGGGCCGAATACGGACATTAAAGACGGTGCGATATTGTCAAGAAGGGTTTGCAAATGACTAACCATAGCTTGTACAGACGATCGAGATACAGAGGGATTTACATAGAGCGTTGAAATAAATTTCAAAACTTCTTTATGAATAATACTATCAGCATTATCAAGGACTTCCGGTTCACTATCAGCTTCAATGTATATGTGCTCAGTTGCTACTTTGGTAGTCTCTGTTTCACACATAGGAACTACGCAAGCCTCGTTTGAGGTGGATGGCAAATAACGAGTGTTTACTTTATTCAAATGTTTTAAGTTAACATGTTTTCTAAATTGTCTAACGTCCGTGAAATACCGGTAGCATGCGTCTTCACCACATTTATAAACTCCAGTAATATCAATTTTTTCACATTCTTTCCTTATGTGGGTAATAAGTGAAGAAAACGTGGGAAAAGTCCTTTTACAACTGTGACACTTCATCTTAATTTAAATTGTGACTCCGAGAGTAACTAATATCTCCTTCACAGATTGTGACATACGATCGTACGATGTTTTGACTTTGTAAAAACCAATTTGGATAATAAGCCAAATGTTATAGCTTTCAGTAGGATATTTAGCCGCAGTAGCATGAAATATTTTAAAAGTCACATCAACAGCCTCAGTTAGTGTTGTGAACTTGTAAAACGTATTGTCACATACTGTGAAGGAGACACCTGACTGGCGGCACCAAATTATAAATGGTTGGAGGCTAATACCTAGGTTTTGAAGCTTTTGGCGACGCTCCTCAATTACCACTTGCACGTCTGCGTCATCATCCACGATGGTCACAAATCCACCCAATATCTCCGCTCGTGAAGCTTGCCAGTCTTTTCTAGATCGACGGGCAGGAGGAATATTAAAGAGACAGCCGAGTAGCAATATCGCTGCTATTAATTTTGTCTCCGGTTGTTCATCTGGAAAGAAAATAATAATAGTATATTTGACACAACACATCATCATTAACTGAGCAAATAGGGAAAAGTATCAGAACAAAATAAAATCTATCTATATAAGTAAAAATGAATTGCCGAAATGTGTGTCCGCCCGCCCGTTACTTCTGAACGACTGACCATGTTAGATAATTTTTAAATTCTTTTTTGTCTATATATTTTATAACGGGTTCACCGACCCAGGGAGGTCGAGCACCTAGAACTATATAACAGAATCATTTCCTTACCGTCACAAATTGCCAATGTATCAGCTATTTTTCGACGAAGAAACGAGTCCTTTGTGGTGTTAAGCTTCTGCTGAGCAGCTTTTAGTATGTTTTCCGATGAAGCATCCAAGGCGTCGAGGCCCCCGGATTTATCAGGGAACAGTGCTTCGTAGTCATACGTCAGGAGTCGCCATCCATCACTTGACTTCAGGATAGGATACTTATTGAAGTACTCCTGTAATGTCCCTTCCTCGTAGTACAAGTACCGGAGGCGAGCTCGCACCGTCTCCCGCCACAGGGCACTGACCTCCTGCCACGGACCAGCTGAAGGACTTGACAGCTGCTCTAATGCTGACGCTACGTCCTCCACTTCACCTGACAACAAAAATTAAAACGATTAATAATTAGTACAATGACAATAACGGTTCTTAGATTCAGATATTTTGTAATTTGTAACGAAAATTTATACTAATTCAGATATTTTTCTCAATAATTTTGTTCTTGATAATTTAATTCAATCTGAAAACATAAAATTTCTTGAAAAGGAGTTACCTTCTTTAAGTCCGGTCAGGTCGATTCCAGCGAGTGGAGGGGTGTCTAGCCTAGGACTGGACTTGGAGCGAGAACGTGACTTGGGCTTTTCAATAAGGCCCAACGAAACCAAATGCTGCCGTCGAGCCCTTCTGGCGGTGACTAACCAGCCAGAGATATTGCGCTTAGCCTGGTAAGCATCAGCCGGCAGGTACGGCGCGTAGTATAGGGGTGGTGACTCCTCTTTAAATAATCTGCCAATGTCGTAGGATAGAGCAAGCAGCTGCGAATCTGTCAGAAGTACCGGGTTTTCGGCCGTAATGAGCTTCTCCATAAGCAGCTTGCATAAACGCCCACGCACGTTTGAGGGTAAGGTGCCCGTTTTCTGCCCAATTGCTATTATTTGTTTTCCCTCGACTGATGAATTCAGTATGGTATTCACCTGAAACACAAATAGTATAAGTATGGCATTACAAACTAAATATGCAAGGTAAAAGTTAAAAAAAAAAGTCACTAAAATGTTGAAAATACAGGTTCAATACCTACCTTCCATTCAGTATAATGATCAGTTGGAGTCGGTGCCAGTCTAGGCATCATGCATTTAGTTGTTAGTTATAGCTGTCACCAACTCCAAATATATTACTGATCTTTGTGACATATAGTATAGCTCCTAAACGGCCGTCCGTACACACATACAGGACAGGACAGGTACAGACGTTAAACTTATCTGTTTACGCCGGGGGTTAACAATATTGAATGTCAATTTAAATTCCTTATCAAAAGTACAGGATAATAGGCAATAACTTACTAAATTGCTCCCGGTGGACTCTTGTCTAACTGCTTCACCCACTGACGACGACGAGTCCAGTGGTATCACCAGTATGTCACCATCCTAAAATAATATTTACTTTGAGACAATGTTATAATAGTACATGTAACAAAAAGGTGTGATAATATGAGTATGTACGGTCAATTAACCTCAATAATCGTTGAAATAATCACTAAATGTGTCCGAGTGCGACCGTTAACTAACAGGCTATAGCTAGTCCTAGCCGGAGATAACTCAAGGGAAGTGTTATATTTTTTTACTAGTAATCGGTTCAGCATTGCAGGTGTGAACGGTCCTGCCCTCGTCCCTTGATCCGGCCCTGATAAAAACTAATCGATCAAGATCAGGACTGATCCTGGTCTCAAAGAATGTCTATACCAAATTTTGCATCGGTTCAGTGTCTTAGGTATGAAAATGTGAAAAGGTCCTGCCCCAGCCGACAGATAGACAGACAAACTTACTTTCGCATTTATAATATTAGTATGGATGTAATTACAAATTAATACATATTGCTCTTGAACCAAAAAACAGTAAGTACGAGTACTTTTCTACAATTTTGCAGAACTTACCAAATTTTCCTGGTTAAGTCCTGCTTCGCAGTCTTGGTTGAGGATTGAGCTTTGCAGTCCTTCACACGGTGGCAGAGGCTCTAAGTTACAAGGTAGACTAGTTAACAAGTCATTCCTCAGGACCTCTTCAAAGAGTGATGAATTGTAGGAGTTATCCTGAAATTTAACAAGAAATTTAAAAAGGTAATAATAATGTACTTAGTTGGTAAACTAACAAGACTGATGAAAAGTTATGATTTTATTCCACTTTTTAAATAAATACTGCACCGGTTAAATTGTTAGGTATCTTAAGAAGACTTTAAAATAATAAAAGTTAATAAGTAGGTACCTACCTACATGCAAGTAGGAGAATGTGCATTTAAGCGACGCAGGGCATGTGTAAGCAAAAAGTTTAAAACAAAATTTACTTTTTTGAAATACAATTTAACATGAAAACAAACCATATCTTTTGGTTGGTCGCTTTTTAACATGGCCAGAGCTGCTTCAAACCGGAGTCTGTCCCCTATTTGAGGGAACATACTATGTATGTCTTGTTTACTAAGCATCTGCATTGTTGCGATATCAATTCTTTCAGCTGAAAAAAAAGGTAAATTTAACAGCGCCCTGATTGCAGCTGTGAAATGCACTACGTCGCATCGACTTTATAAAATGTAGGTTGGTAGAGCTCGTCTAAGCTGAAATGACGCGCCCCACTACTTAAATTTGTATACGTACACTACGGTAAATGCGGTAGTGGGGCGCGTCATTTTAGTTTAGACGCACTCTACCTATTTGTTTTTTTTTGGGTTGCAGTTGCACATCGAATCTAGTGTATAATATAAATATGAACGTATATCTAGGTAGGTGGGTAGGTACCATACGACAAGACTATTCTTGGTTGGAGTGTACAGCGGCCAAAAAAGTGTTATTTTCGCAAATCGTTTATTTTCTCGATTCTATAGTATGTAACACCTAGAAAGGCTAAAAGTGTCTGGGTGTTTTTTGTCTCCGACCAACCGTTTGTCGTAAAAACGATGTCGAAGGGATCCATAGGTAAGGTTATGTTAGAACTGTGACCTTGAAATTGGTCGCGAAATTTTTTTAAGTATTTTTTCATAGTGCCTCTAAGACGACACTCTGACCCTATTCTTGCTAGAAATTAGAATGTGTGAATGTAATGTGTGAGCTCATGCTAGCAACTTACTAGGTAGGTTTGTCAACTTACTTTCAAAACGATCGATGTAGCGTTCCAAATTCCACTTCTTCAAAAGATCACGCGTAGCCATATCCATTTTTGCACTGATCAAACACGTTCACTGGCACTAATGGAATTGTTATTGCTATTAATTAAACGAGTCGTGAGTCGTGACTTGCCGGCTGTAGCGGTGAAATACAAATGGCCGACCGAAATGGCGCGGCGGCGGAATGAAGTGAGAGAGGGAGACCTCATTATATAATGCCGTCACCTTAAATTTGTAGGACATCATTCAAATGCTACTCATAAATGGGTCTCTGTAATAATAATTTAGTAGGATACACATAAAATAATATGACTATATTATTGAACTTTGATGCTTACTCTAAAAATATGAGATTATTTAATCGTATTATCATAGGATTCACATAAAATAATATGACTGTAATATTAAAAAATGATGCTTACTTTAAAAATATAAGTTTAAAGCATTATAATTTAATATAGTACATTAGGGGGAGGTCATCGTATTTTTAGAGATACTTCTTCATATTAAACTATGAAATCTATTTATATTACGGTGACTGTCATTGTGTTTTTTAATTAGAATCTTATTTATAATTATCATACTAATTTATGGGACAGTGGACCATTTTCTATTACATTGTGTTATTATTTGAAGAAGACAATGTTATTTCATAATTACAAATTTTTACGATGACAAGTATCATAATATTGCATTATTTACCCAAAAAATTCGATTCCATCTTAACACATTTCAGTTCTAGCGTAATATTTACTTATTATCAACATATTATAAGACAACGCATCTATTTTAAACCAACGTCACGATATTTTAAGATTATGCCAAAATGACATTTTTCTCAGTGTAGGCAATGCAGTAATCTGTTCGCTAATTTAATTATACCGCGATAATTAATCCCTGGACTTGGCGAGCATTGTGGTTAAATTTTGACCGCGACGACCGACGACGTACGATATAGGAAGCTTGTTTGACTCAACTTTTATTAATTATTCCCACTTACCTTCCTATTGAGGAGCTACCTATAGTTTACGAAGTAACAGGAAAATTGTTAAACAAACTAGACTAGGCTATGCTATATACAGGGTGTTTGGCGCATGGACCGACACAATTATTTGGGGGATTGGGAGCGTCATTTGGGAGGTTTCACCCAAAGACCCCATGTCCTAAGTGTCACGGTTATTGAGATGTTTTTTTTTGTTTATTGTTCTAATTGCACGAAATAACTTTTATTGTATTCTGCAATGTATTCTTATTCTAAATAAATAAAGAACTTTTTTAAATAAAACTATGTTCATAATTTTTGGAAAAAATCTAAAAAAATCATATCTTATAACCGTGACACTTAGGACATGGGATCTTTGGGTGAAACTTCGCAAATGACCCTCTCAACTCCCCAAAAAATTGTGTCGGTCCATGCGCCAAACACCCTGTATATGATTATTATAATAATGATTGATCTCATTACAGTTATTGAAAAAGTTGATCAAAGAAGGTCGTCTCGAGATTACCACGGGCGGCTGGGTGATGCCCGATGAAGCGTGCACGCATATGTATGCGTTAATTGACCAGTTCATTGAAGGTAATATACACTTCTTTTGCATATTTTGATTGAAAAACTCACGCTTTAGGTTTTTACTATATTTTGATCTATTCTTTAGGCCATCACTGGGTAAAAACGAAACTCGGCGTCATCCCGAAGACAGGCTGGTCCATCGATCCATTCGGTCACGGAGCAACTGTCCCTTATCTTCTGGATAAAAGTGGCCTTGAAGGAACCATCATACAAAGAATCCATTACGCGTGGAAACAATGGCTGGCCGAACGACAGATCGAAGAGTTCTACTGGATCGCGGGCTGGGCAACCACGAAACCCTCTATGATAGTTCACAACCAACCGTTCGACATCTACTCGATAAAAAGCACATGCGGTCCACATCCTTCTATTTGTCTTAGCTTTGACTTCCGGAAAATCCCTGGCGAATATTCCGAATATACCGCTAAACACGAAGATATAACTGAACTTAATTTGCACAGCAAGGCGAAGACTTTGGTGGAAGAGTATGAGCGTATCGGATCCCTTACTCCACACAACGTGGTGCTGGTGCCGCTGGGAGACGACTTCAGGTACGAGTTCAGTATGGAGTTTGATGCCCAATACGTTAATTACATGAAGATGTTCAATTACATCAATGCGCACAAGGAGATTTTCAACGCTGATGTGCAGTTCGGAACGCCACTTGATTACTTCAACGCCATGAAGGAAAGGCATCATACTATACCGACATTAAAAGGAGATTTCTTCGTTTATTCAGACATCTTTAGCGAGGGCAAACCGGCTTATTGGTCAGGCTACTACACGACAAGACCATATCTGAAAATTCTCGCCCGCCAATTCGAACATCAGCTCCGATCCGCAGAAATATTATTCACTCTTGTGTCGAACTACATAAAACAGGTTGGTAACCAAGCGTTCGGAGCTTCTGAGAAGAAATTAGAAAAATCCTATGAACAGCTCATCTACGCAAGGAGGAACTTGGGTCTATTCCAACATCACGACGCTATAACTGGCACATCAAAATCTAGCGTGATGCAAGATTACGGAACTAAACTGTTCACCAGCTTGTATCACTGCATCCGGTTGCAAGAGGCTGCGCTCACCACTATAATGATCGCCAATCGCTCGTTGCACACGCAGAGTATTCTACAAAGCGAAGTGGAGTGGGAAACATACGGCGAACCAGCTAAGAAACTGCTTGTATCTTTTATCGACAAGAAGAAAATTGTACTTTTCAACCCTTTAGCAGAAATCCGAACCGAAGTTATCACTGTGACGGCCGACACCTCGAACATCCGCGTGTTTGATACCCACAAGAAGCAACACGTCTTATACCAGATCACACCAAGCATCGAAGTGCAGGACAACGGCAAGCGAGTCGTTAGCGACACCATGTACGACGTGTTGTTCGTGGCGACCATACCACCTCTCACGTCGATCTCTTACAAGCTGGAAGAACACACCAACACCTCTCATCACAGCGTTATATTCTGCAACAATTGTGAAGACTCGCAAAAAAACAATGTATTTTCTATCAAGAAAATGATGCCTGGTGATATACAATTAGAAAATGCGGTGCTGAAACTTCTTGTCAATAGGAACACTGGGTTCTTGCGGCAGGTTTATAGAAAAGATATTAGGAAGAGGACCGTTGTTGATGTGCAATTTGGGGCATACCAAAGTGCGCAACGTCATTCGGGAGCTTATCTTTTCATGCCGGATTACGACGCACCAGAAAAAAATGTTTTGCATCCGTATGCTAATCCGAATAATATGCAAGATGATAACATAATCATAGTTTCCGGCCCAATCTGTACTGAAATTACGACAATGTACATGCCGTTTTTAGTTCACACCGTGAAAATATTTAATATAGGAGACCCAGTGCTGTCACGTGCTATTCTCATCGAGAACTTTGTAGATTTCGAGAGTCCTCCCAAAAATAGAGAAACTGAGTTGTTTATGAGAATACAGACTGATATACAAAACGGAGACATTCCGGAATTCTATACCGACCAGAACGGATTCCAGTATCAGAAGAGAGTAAAAGTGAACAAATTGGGCATCGAGGCGAACTACTACCCAATTACGACAATGGCGTGGCTGCAGGATGAGGAGACCAGGTTGACCCTGTTAACAAACCACGCTCAAGGTGCGTCAGCGTATGAACCTGGACGCTTGGAGGTGATGCTTGACCGACGGACTCTCTATGATGACTTCAGAGGAATCGGCGAAGGAGTTGTGGATAACAGACCAACAACTTTCCAAAATTGGATTTTAATCGAATCAATGCCAGGCGTCACGCGAGCCAAAAGAGATACCAGCGAGCAGGGATTCAAGTTTGTGAACGAACGTCGCTTCGGACCCGACCAGAAGGAGAGCCCTTACCAATTACCGTCTCAAACCGCGGAGTATCTGAGCCGAACGTTCAATTACCCCGTCAACGTGTATCTGGTGGACACCAGCGAAGTCGGCGACATCGAGGTCAAGGCATATCAGTCGTTCCTACAGAACTTCCCGGCCGGCATACACTTAGTGACTCTACGAACCATCACTGACGACGTACTTGAACTTTTCCCAAGTTCCGAAAGCTATATGGTGCTGCATAGACCAGGGTACAGCTGCGCCGTCGGAGAAAAACCAATCAACAAGTCCCCGAAGTTTTCGTCCAAAACCAGGTTCAATGGGTTGACCGTTCAGAACTTAACTGCAGTCAGTCTTACGGGTCTGAAGACGGTCAAAGCTTTGACCGGTTTGAGCGACATTCACCTGGATGCGATGGAGGTGAAAACATATAAGATCAGGTTTTAAAGACTGTTAGAAGTAATAGGTAGGTGTAACACATTTGTAATTTTATAATAGTTTACAACTTTATTGTGAACTTACTTGCCAGAACATGCTTCGGCAAAGGTTAAGATAAGTAAGAGGAGTAAGTAGGAAAATCCAATTTTGAAGATTTTAGTATAGCTGCATTCTATCTGACCGCGTAATAGTATACTCGTATTAGGAGAATTATTTTCCATTCATGTTTTATGCACTCTCACTAAGTCATGGTAATTTGCCCTGTCTAATCTTGATATTATTTAAATTGTATAATAATTTATTGTCGACCCAATGGCTGTTTTAGTTCAACGGTAATTTCGACTACTAGATAAATCTACCTCAGGACCAAATGTTATACCTGTTCATCTATTGATTCTATTGCAAATGATTAATTATACTAGTTCAATTAATTATTATAGTCTATTTGAATCTCCTATTATTAATGTTCTTAACTTTTATCACTGACTTTTGTAAAATTGTTTTCTTCTATTTTAATGTATTATAATACCCTAAAGTTTATGTTATATTAGCACTTATTTTGGGCAGACGCATAACTTCTTACATAATAGGTTGCTGTGATAGGATTCATGACATACTAAATGTATTTTAGTTACCGATAGCTAGTTTTGGGTTTAATAATTTTAATAAAATATAAAATTCGAATCCTCCCTATTGAGCTAACGACGAGATTAATACTCGTACAATTGAATCCTTCCTTAATAAAATTTACCAATAAAACACTATGTTTGTGACAAAGGCTTTTAGGTTGTGTTTCTTATGTTTTGAAATGATTTAAGTATTTTTAAGTTTGAAAGTGATATTTGAGTTACATTTAATATAATAAGTTTTAATTTAATCCAGATGCTAGGCATACATTTTAAATGTAAGGGAGGGTGTAAATGTCTACATATTATAATGAATTTTGACGTTTATCTTCACCCTTGCCTTAGTTATTATGCCTTATTAATAAAAATTATGCAGTTCTAAAAGAACAAATAAGTGAAAATAATAAAAACTGAATTCTCTCAATATTTTTAATGATTTAAAAGATCTGTGTAGGGTTTTTTTAATAAGGCTTATTTTTTAATTGCATTTGATGGACCAAACATTTTTTTTTTGTTTATTTTTTAGAACTTCTTAGCTTGTTCCTGTAACAGTATAGTTAATTTAATCTTGCAATTTCCACTTTGTTAATATGTTTTGTATATAATTGTGAAAATGTATATTTAATTATTTTTTTATATATTTTGCAATGGCCACTATTAATTTAGACTTGATAGGTACAATTAGTTTAATCAACACATTTTTATTATTTATACGGCTTGTTGTATTGTCACCTCAAACTAGTTGTTTTGGATTCTCATTTACCTAATGATAATAGTAATTTGTACAATATTATGATTATGTACCAAAATCAATTTTATAAATATATTATTGCGATGAGTATGATGACTTGAAATCATTACCATCGATAATCTTTAGTCAATAAAAGTTAGGTCTAAAATGGATGTAAAGATGACAATCAATGTGTAAGCTGACCGTGTTTAGTGTAAACAATCTGTTTCTCACTTAGTAGAACTGTCATATTTCGTTGTATAATTTGGTTATACTTGACGTAATTTAATTATAGACATAAACTAGCCACCTAAATTGTGTGTACAATTTTATCTGGAAACTTGTCGTAGAAGAAATAAAAATAAATAAAATATACAAGAACATGTTTATTTATAATAATATATCCCATTCATTCATTCAAAACAAAGGACAATGATCCTGATAGGTTTCTCTTTAGAATATATTTATTTAGTAAACATTAATGCAAACAGTAAGAGATTAGAATTTTATGTAACTTTAACAATAGTATGTGTATATATTTATTTATAAAAATACTAATCAAGGGTGAACGTGGTGTCATTTCTTCCTTATTCTACTCGCGATCCACTCTAGCCCTAAATGTAATCTGAAAAGAGAGAAAAGTTAATTTACTTTTTTTAAAGAATATTTAGCAGCAGAATTGAGGAACTGCAAGTTCTAATAGAATTGCAAGTTCTGCAAATGACTCGAAAAGTTCATTGAACCAAAATCTTTTACGAAAGAATATCACGAAATTCTTCTAACCTATTGATCGCTTCAGTCGGATTAATACGACAAAATGATTACGTGTCAGTGCCGTCTCAGAAACTATGTTCGTTTTTTGTTTTTTATTTCACTGCACGACCCACGACCATAATATCTGAGCTGGACACTGGGGGCACGGTAATTGATATAAAACCCAGCGGTCAATAGGTTAAAAAACAAGCTCATGTACACGATTATCAAACGAAAGTGTAACTTTGTAGTTAGAATTGAGATTTGAAAATAAACCACTTTCGATTCCATTCAAATATATTGTAAAGTCCGCCAGACGACCTACCGTAAATGAATATCTAACTAAAGCTTGAATTTCTATCAAACCTACACATAAAACAGACTTTTTCACGTAATTAAACTAGAATATATAATATTAGCAACTAAATTGCATCGTCAAAACCCGAAAAGCCTTCAAAATATAACTTTAACGGGTACTTGAAAAATACGAAATAAGTTACTCAACACAAAACTTTGTTTATGACTCGCAGATACACCTAAAGCCATCTAGTGGACTTGCATCAAACTAATCGACGCATGACGTTTGCAAAAGGGCGCGAAATGCAGATGCTATATGAATGTATGATTGTGTAAACCAATTTATATAAGCCTCGAGATATCTCTCAAGTTTGTATCTCTAGGTGTGTAGATGGGTTAGAAATTAAAATGCATTAGTACATAAACCATACAAACTTTATTTAAAATAACGATTAAAGAATGATTAAAGTTTTTGGAAATAAGCACAATGGAACGTATCGCAAAAATATCAATTTATTCGTAACAGCAGTACCTATATTATTATTTTTGTGTTAGGTATAGACGTACATTAAATAACTTTATCTTTTTACATACCTACAATACAATGTTAGTAGGTATAGGTACAGATTAAGTATTTTTTCGCATACATAATATAAATAACGTTATTGTACAACATTTTATCTTTTGTTTATTACAATAAAGTTTAACACATTATTTTGTGCAATTTAACGTAATTTACTTCACAATATACAACAATTTTCCAACACAAAATGATTGTAACACTTTGGAATACACTTTGAATACAGTGTTAATTATCGTTAGGGATTTAAGTTTCAAGAAAGTAGGCACGTACTGTATGGCCAATAATACACCTAAAGAGGATTTATGGTAGGTACATACCTGAGCAGATAAGCCTTACTATTTCTTAAATTAATTATGACTACACGCATGACCACAATAGAAACGGGTTTTATCGACCGAAGAATAGACAAAATAAGAGATAAACAATCATAATCTGTCATTTTGTCTATTCTTCCATCGACAAATCCCGTAGAAAAGCCGTTTCTATGGTTGTCATGCTACGCGTGCTGGAACTATTTCGAGGATTTTCTGTTAACCCTTGAGAATGGTAACCAATACAAACATGATATTTGTTTTCTTAATCTTAAAATGTTATCAGTGTCACCCTGAGTTCACGTGACCTGGAGGTATGAGATAGCGAATGTCAAATACAGTAAATTTATTAGTGACTGAGGTAATGACCGATCACTTTTAATATAGCTAACATGTATGACTGCTAATTTAAAAGGGCTTTGCAAAGGTCAGATCAATCATTTACACGAAACAAATTATTCATAGAACTTGGGAAAGATCTTTGCCCGGCAGTTGTACAGTCTAGGCTTAGAAACAACGGACAAGAACTTATATCGCTATGAACTCTCACTGAGCCACCGTGGTGAGGAATCTTCAATTGTTATTGCATAAGAAAAAAATCCCACAGTGTGTCAATACCAGCAATATGTTATTGTATTGTACTATCAACCATATTCGAACTATCCATACCTTATCTTGATCGAATTTGAAATGAATCGAAACTTTAAATTAACTTAATGAAAAATCAAAAACTGAAGAAGATTATTTTGTGTCTGGTAAAACGGGATATCGACGATAAAAATTAATAAAATGCCAGTTTATACCGCCGTGATTAGAAGACTACCAGAAAAAATCGAAAAGTTTTTAAGATAAATGAAAATGATGATTTCAGCCGAAAGACGTCCACTGCTGGACCTATATCCAGCAGTGGACGTCTTTCGGCCTCCCCCAAGCACCGCCACTTCGACCGATTCTGTGCCTCCCGCATCCAACGGATTCCTGCGGCCTTCACAAGGTCATCTGTCCTAGACAACCACACAACACAACAACAACACAAATCTTTCTTAAAATTTTAATGTAAAAAAATATTGATGGGCTCAGTTTTCGAGGAGTAAAAAGGGGAATACGAAACGTCGATCTCGTCAAAAGTTTCGTGATGAAATCGGTCTGAGCTGCAGCTGTCCCTATCGCACTCTACGGGGGCAGACTTGAGGTAAGACGACGATAGTATAGTAGACAATAGTTTCTTCAAATACCTATTTTTCTAATTACTCGCAGGCCTTGTTCCCTCTTTAAGTATTTGTGGTAGATAGGTATACAACATGTCCCGGAATTGACGCACACCACCAAACACCCCAATCAGAATATTATTTTATTATCATTATACATACATAAAATTTATATTTTTTATTAATATGTATAAAACATTGTATAAATATTAATATAGTTATACTGATAACTGATTGTAGGAGAAAATTGTGGTCACATCACAAATATATGCACTCTATGCACCCATACAGTCGCAGAGGTATAGCAGCTTAGTAAGTACTTCGTATATTTTTTTGTTTTGACTAGTGTTTAATAAGTTTTGGGATACAAATTACATAAATTAAAAGTTACAGAAATCAATTCAGTAAATGTTTCTGAACGATCTGCTTTCATAATGTGAATTAATTCAATTCCACATTTTTTAAGGATGTAACAGTAGTTGTGTGTACATTCAACGATTTTATACCGGCATGCTCTATTAACATTGTTTTCATCGGGAGCTTTAAAACAGGACTTTCTTTGAAAATTGTGATTATAGGTACAATTATTATGATTTGCAATCATAAAGTTTTCAAAAGGAAATATGTTTTAGTTTACCTTGTCCTAAACGTGCTCTTTTTCAACGCAGCTCCAAGCGTGTCTTTTGCAAAGTTACTTTTGCAGTCGACAATTTTAATATTCTATAATATTTCCTTGTATATCATCCTGAATAGATCCCGCTGCAAAGCAGAGGCCTCCTTATACAGAGTGCACATGCAATGATCACCACGCTACTCCACTGTGTGTAGGCAGGCGGTTTCAGGCCTTATCACAAGTGTAATCACAATCTTTTCTTTCAGCGGCGTCCAAGATTAACTTGAAAAGTTGTTCCTTTAATTTAGAAAGTCGCATCGGTTTCGACTTGCCATTTTTCAGTTCAGAATTTCACTGCGTAAACGAATAAGTCCGAAGAGTAACTAAACTTAAGCGGCATATTGTTTGTTGAGGAGAGGGCTAATTATGTAGAATCGTTTGCAGGGCGACGCCGCGTACGACAAGGTAGAGCTTATAAGCTCCACACCAAGTGGATACCAGGCCTAATGAAGGTCGTGGAATTTGCTGGATGCGGATTGTCATATGTGCAGCAGGAGAAATCTTTCAGCAAGAAGGTACGGTATGTAATGGTAAACGGTATATAAATAAAATACTAAACCTTCGGTAATAGTCGAGTTTTCCTTTATCAATGAACAAAACGTCCGAGCTTTCAAGTCACTAGTAAATGGTTGGCCTTACGCCCCAAGTTGCGAGTTCAAACTCAAACTCAAAGCATTTATTTCAATTAAACCATTTACAGGAACTTTTGAATTGTCAATAAGGGTCAGTCAGAAATAGGAAGGTAGTTGCCCATTCCAAAGCCATAGAGAGAAGAACGGGCAAGAAACTCCACAGGCACTCAAAAAACAAAAACGTTTGATACAAAATAATGGTTACATCATTCATGTTGGAATTATACATGTGAGAACAATGTAAAAAGACGTGCACGTTCGTAAAAGCGTCCGTAATAAAAAGAAAAACATAGAACCATTCAAGCAGCCAAGAGATGACCAGTCCCAACTGACGGCGCCCGTTCACGAACATGACGCATGGATCAGCACCATTCAGCTCAACCATTTTGAAGGGAGACAACAGTATGCAAGACAATTTACAATATGCAAAAAATAATTTAAATTATAAATTAAATAGCTATAATTAATAGCCATATGACAGCTAGAACACGCCAATATACCAACCAAAAGCATCGAGAACTATACTCAAGCAGAAATAAAAATAACTAAAAGTAAACAATATCTAAAAAAAAAAAAAAAACCTCCAGGCATAAAGAGCGTGCCCGCTTACATATACAGGGTGTTTGGCGCATGGACCGACACAATTTTTTCAGGGATTTGGGAGGTCATTAGCTAGGTTCTACCCATATAATAATAATAGCTTTTAGTTTTTTTTATAATTAATTTAGAAGTTGTAAAATTTCATTCATTAAATACAAAAATTAACTTTGGAAGCTTGTAAGGAATTTTCTTGAAACCAGTTGTATAAAACAAAGATGTTTTTAGATTTAAAGGACTTTGGAGAATGCAACAAAATTTGTTTTGTGCCACTACACCCACAAACAAAAAAGTTATTTCAAATTAAAGGACACATTTTGGGAATTTTTTTCATTTTAAAAAAATAATCATATGTAACCAACCGTGACATTTGGGACAAAGGGTGTATGGGTAGAACCTAGCTAATGACCTCCCAAATTCCTGAAAAAATTGTGTCGGTCCATGCGCCAAACAGCCTGTACCTATAGCTGTAACTAGAAGTTACAATTGATAAACTAGGACCATCGAGGTAAAATAAATAATCAACCACATATTGCAATACAACTCATAAAAAAAAAACATTGTAATGAGTAGATTATGTCAGCACTAAATTAAAATATAATTAAAATAAATTGACTTATAAAGTAAAATTATAAACAATTATATAAACTCATATAGCCTGTCAGTAGGTAAACTAATTCTGGAGAAAGAACATTTAAACATTGTCTTGAGTTAATCACAGCGACCATCTATTCTTATCATTTAAGTAGTCGTTGATAGAATAGTATGCCTTTGAACAAAGGTTAGACTTTAATTTAGTTTTAAACGCATTAAAAGGCAAATCTAGCAAAGAAGAGGGTAGCTTGTTATAAAAGGTTATACCAAGCCCAACAAATGAGTTATGAACCTTATGAAGCCGGTGAAAGGGAGCACGTAGTTTATTCTTACTTCTTGTGTTAACATTGTGAATATCACTGTTTTTAGTGTATAAGTGTATATTTTGCCTAATATATAAGATGTTGGCGAAGATGAATTGTGATGCCACTGTGAGAATACCGATATCTTTGAAAAAATCTCTCAGGGAAACTCTGGCACCTAGCTGGAAAATTGCTCGAATAGCTCGTTTTTGGAGGACAAATATATTTTGAATATCTGCAGCTTTGCCCCACAGCAGAATACTATAGGACATAACGCTATGAAAATAACTAAAATAGACTAACCGAGCTGTATCAACGTCAGTGTATTGTCTTATTTTTCTGACGGCGTAGGCGGCCGAACTGAGCCTTCCCGCTAGGCTCGATATATGTTGGCCCCACTGAAGTTTGGCATCTACTGTTATGCCCAGAAAAACTGCCGAGTTTACAGTTTCAAGCACCTCTTTATCTAAGACGATGTTGGGTCCTAGATTTCTAACATTTGGAAGGGCAAACTTTACACATTTCGTTTTTTTGGCATTGAGAACTAGGTTATTTGTCGTAAACCAATCCGTAACCATTGATAGTGCACTGTTTACATCGTCAAAATCTTGTCTATTCCTGTCTACTTTAAAAATAAGAGAGGTATCATCTGCAAACAGTACAACTTCACAGATACCCTTTAAATAGAATGGTAAGTCATTGATATATACTAAGAACAAGAATGGACCCAGTATTGATCCTTGAGGTACACCTAACTGAACTGGTAGCCCGGAAGATTTTACACCATCAACATCTACACATTGACTGAGCATGACATACAGCCGCCAGGGCACATTCAAGTCAATTAAATACATATTACCCGGTAAATGGTAGCTCTTTAGTACATAGTACTCACACCTGTGCTACGCAATTATATAATACAAAGGAGATTGAGTTTACACAATACAAATATGGTCTTACAATCTTCAGCAGCTCCAACAGTATCTTCAAAATGGTAATTAATTAGTTGTGGTGGTGGAGCAGGACCAGCAATGAGCCAAGCATTTTTATCAGTGATGTAATCCCCTAACTTATAATATGCCTGCCTGCATAGTGTGTGTTTTATACAAGATTTGAATTTTTCTCTCTCATTCAGTTGAAATATGTGGGGAGGAATTTTATTGTAACATTTTAAACAGTACCCCATGACAGATGAATCTACTTTAGCCAGTCCGAAACCTGGTTGAACTAACAGGTCCCTATTTCTTGTACTATATTATGTCTATCACCTCTTTTACTAAAAAGATGTAATTTTTTTCTTACTTACAGTTAACAAGCAAATACAATTTTGATTGTTACAAATGTTTACGTGTTTTCTTAGTTGATTATCCTTAGACACCACTGGCTGACGGTGAAATGAAACATCGTAAGGAAGAAATTACCAACCCGCACTGAGAATTCTGCGCTGAGGAATTCACGGATAATTCTCTCTGTATGAGAAGTGGTATTAGAAACTACACACCCGGGACAATCAAATAATTGTAAATACCCTAGCGAACACGCTTCGCTAGGGTATTTGTGCCATTGTCAACCGCAAACTAGAGATGTTGCGGTTTAACTTTATGCCGATATAAAATGCCTAGTATGCCACACAATATACAATGTGGATCTGGACTTACGACATTAAATTAAAACGAGCACAGTACTAGTCTATAGAAACATTTTAAAATACGAAGATTAGTAGTTAATGGAAAATTGAAAAATTGCTATTTTCAAACAAAATAAATAGCAGAATCGACTGCATAAAAAGTAAACACGCTTTATCTACGAAAAGTCACTAACCTGTTGCGCGGCCCGATGCGGGTCGCGGCGGGGGGCGGCGCCTGCGCTGCGGTGCGGGGCGTAGGTGGACGTGGGTAGGTAGTTTAGTCGGAGAACAACAAATTAGCGGCATAAACTCACTAAGTTGCGCGTTGTTAATTAAAAGATCACTGATTGAATAATTAATCACATAATATCACATCACAATCAGAATTTACATCAATAGTCAAATTTATAAATTTTCAAGGTTTCCACCGTTGTTCATTATGCACAAGCGACATCGATACCTAATTAACTAACTAATATTAAACTAACACTGAACAATAAGTCACACTAAATCGTCTTTAATCACAAATAACAACTAATTTTTTCGCAAAATCACAACAATGCGCGCACGGCTCGTCTCGTGATAAAAAAAGTAGCCGTGTGCGCTCTTCAAAGGGCGCCGCTGCACTGACTGTGACCGAGTCCCGAGACTGCCGAAAAAATTCCGCTCACACACACACTCGCAATTGTCTATGCACCACTAATGCATAATTTGCGTAAGTAATATTTCTTTTTCTTTTTAATTGTAGTATTATTTTGTGGGACTGGGCGGGGCGCGTCAGAGTGGAATCGTATGACACCTTTCTCTGTCTCTCAAGCATATTGAGACGTAGAGGATAGAATCGTACGTTTTGCACAGGTTCTTGACCTTACAATGTTTACCTATTATTACGGACTCAGATCTACATCATGTTGAAAAATAAGAAAATGAAAAATAATTTCCTGTGGCTAAAGTATTCATTGGATTTGATTGATTTTTTGTATACGGGTAAAGAACATGACACTCTTTATGTGGTTTTGAGGAATGTCAAGCATCCTGCTCCACATTGTAGATTCGACGCTTGTCCGACATATTATGTTGGCCATAGTAAAATAAATCTTATGACTAACGCATATATCTGTATCCCGATCTTTGTCTGTAACCAATCAATGGCCGAGATTTTCAAAGTGTGTCTTTGAGAGTGATAACACACGCAGACTGCGTGTGATTATCACATTATTGATCAAAGACCGCTGATCGAGAATGGGATTGAAAAACAAGATTAATTTTGATCGTAAGTCTGCCGTCCAACGCTACGGAGGATGTGCACGGAGAAGTTCCCCACGGTAGCTGCACGGTTCATTTATTTGCCAGCCACGTATCCGTATCTTCTTACACACTATCTTCTTTCTGCTAGCGGTTTTCAGGCCATAACTGCTGCTCCATTCCAGTAATGATCTTTTTTCTCCCACAATGCCTTGTACAAATCACCTGGAAAAGAAATGGGAATTTTATTATTTCACATTTCGTGGCATCAAAAATACGACTATGTATGAATAAATAAATAAATATAGACTGTGTTTTTATGTGATAAAATAAATAAGCAGTACTTCTTAAAATAAGGAAAAAGAAAAAGGACACAACATACTATTAAGTATTAAATATCATACTTACGTTAGCGCTAATTGAATGACGTACTGTCTCGGCCACAAATATTGCTCTTGAGATCGTCAAATCACATTTTAAGAGTGCAAGGGAATAAAGCGCTGGTCTCTTCTTAACACTACATAATATTCGGCATAAATCTGTTTTACTACATACCTGAAAAATGCTTGCTGTTTGCAAATATATAGTTTCAAATCTATGATACTATTTTGAATGGTAGGCTATTATCTAATAAATCTGATAAATAAGATACTGATCAAATCTATATGCATTGAGGTTTGATAATGAACGTATTCATGTGGTTCTTAGCTTATTTAAATCCATGAGATACTAACTAAATCTTTTATTTTATCGATAAGTATACGTAGAGATAAGAGAAACAGTAAACATGTTGTGTTTTGTGAAATATTATTTTATGTCAAGAAGAGACAAAACGTATTTCATACTCGTGTAAAAAGGTATTTTTAATATAAGTAAGTATAATCGTTGCAACGCCACACGGACAAATCAAAAGCACCTTAAATACGATATATCATAATCAAAGCGTTAAGCCACGGTACACGGATCAATTTTACTGCCCAAAATTTGCCATAAGTTGTGCAATAAAAAAATTGCACCGTCTAAACAGTGTTTAATCGATGCAAGTTATTTGTTGTTTCAATTTTATTATATACCACAGGCAAACTAGGATCGTGTAATTAAGGCTTTAGGAGTAACAACAGTGTCCACTACTGCAGGAAATACAAAAAAAATATAGGGTCATACCAAAAAAATATAGAATACATCAGCACACATCATCGCAAACGTTTTTCTAGATAAAGCAAATAAGATTTTAATACCTGTTTGATGCTATGAGTTAAATAAAAAAACTTAATGATAAGATATTTTTAAAATAGTTACGTAAAATGAGGATTAACATAATTTACTACACACAGATAGTAATTGGTGCAAGTAAATATATGTATTTTCATGCTGGTAAAGACGACGACGTCATGAAAATGATTTTACAGGCTGTGAACGTCAATACGTCTAGATCTGTTTGTGTTGTTTGGACCTCGTATCGTATTTGATAGTTTTAAAATACTCCTATACACTAGAATTGCTAGTTTATTCATTAAATGTCGTACTAGCCGTTGCCCATGACTTCGTCTGCGATCCAAGTTGAAAAGGTGCCTATGTCCGACTCCAGGTCATGGTCTACCTATGAGCCAAATTTCATCCAAATCCGTTCAACCATTATAACGTGAAAGGGTAACAAAAAACTCACTTTCGCATTGATGATATTAGTTAGGATTGTCGTCCCGACATGGTATAACAAAATTCTAAAGCATCTATTCCACTAATTGCTTCACGGACGAAAACATTAGTCATACGTATTTTCGGATTAAAATAAACTTATTTATCTTGTTAGTTTTATCGGTACAAGTAAATCGTAACTCTAAATAAGCCAAACAACATTCAGTTAGTGTTCTACATTTATTGTATTTCTGAGGAAATTTACTAAAGTAAAAATATTTAACAACACAACTAATTTAAGTAATATATTAGGAAATTTTCAGTAGCAACATGAAGTCTGGGTTTCTGCCTGATTGATGGCAATAGGCTCGCCCCCTATTACATGGGACTTGAACATAACTGGCGAAATGTGGGTGTACTTAAGGTACCCATCGGGTATTACAGGCGTGATGTTATGTTATGTATTTAAGTAAATAGGTATCTATGTAATGATAGTCTATTTCTACTGACTAACAAGTTTTCACGTAGTGTGTAGACGCTAGTTTAAACTTTCCGTCCTTTTCTTGATAGCCTGTCTGATTATTTTAAGGAACAATCCTTACGTACAATATTACGCAAATGATTACCTAAGTCCCATTTACACGGTGCAAGTTTATTGCCTGCGGCATACACCATACATTTCAAGCAACAATTGACTGCCACCGTCTAAACAACACGTACAATTGCTGCACGATACGGGCAAGTTATGTAGTTGCCATCCAAAACTGGTTTAGCTGTGAACAGCACATAACGGGTGGCCAATTTGGATGTATATAACTTTTAGACCCCATTCTGATTTGACGCCAAATTTTGCAGTTGTTTGCTGTCTTTTATTTAGTTAAAATGTGACGAATTCGTTATGCACAGTCTATCAGACCATGTCCACCGCAATACTTTCAATAATTTTATAGTTAGTTCTTAAACGAATATAAAAAACTACGCAAATTTTCTAACATATCATTAAGAGTAACGAATACCATACATGATCACTGAGGATTTCGGGACACTTCTTCTTTTCTGTGGGGTTATCTAAAGGGACTTGAATACAAAAAGATTCAAGCTTGAATACAAAATTTGTTAGTGGGATCAGTACCTAATAAAGTATGCGAAAATTTAATGAAAAACACGATGAAAAGCGATCGCTTTTTTAAGAATATATCGGAGCAGATTAGGGAGATTTTATTCACCGTATAAAATTACCAAGCCTGAATAATATAATACCTATAGAAATAATTTTCGTTTGTAATAAAAATAATCTTAATTTAAATTTGTGTACTTCCGAATTGGCCATATAATAAAATCACATTCAATTCTGGCATGTAAATTTTCTATCATTAGAAGTAAAAGAAAATCTTGAGAACGCTCAATGAAATTGAATGAAAAATTTGGCAGAGCAAATACTTGAATCAATTGTACAGGGATGTACAATTCTTTGTCTAAACACAGACTTGCACGTTCTTTTACAATTGAATGACGAGGCAAAACTTCCATGCCATAATCGCCTTTCAATCCAGTCGCATGCAATTATTCAATAGCAAAACTTGCATTCAATTATTGTATGCCATTTTACGGAAATCGCACGCGTGTAAACACTTGCATCCAATTCATGAATGGTTATAATTGAACGTGTTTTAATGGCATGCGACTATTACTCTTAAACGTACCAAAAACTTGCACCGTGTTAATGGAGCTGCAGTTATGGTTCGAGTTTCGTAAGCAGCATTGCAGTTTACCTAAACTGCAATGCTGCTTACGAAACTCGAACCATATAGACGATTACATTTCTCAAATCGAAATAATCGTCTATAATCCTGAGAATTATTATCTTCCACTAACAGGCAGTTCAAAAAAGAGTCCGTAATGGCTTGCAACAAACCTACCTGCTGCAATTATGCACACATTTCCCACTTGCGAAAAAACTTTACAAAACTACGAGTGCTCTAATAGTATTTTGCAAAGTATACGTAAATGTTCTGTGTGTTTATTTGTGGCTATAACAGTAGGGAGATAATGGATGGACTGTGTGAAAGATGATATGGTTTGAAAGGGCGTGATTGCCGAAATGACGACTAACAGAGAAGTATGTTAGAAAGGGACATGTTGTGCCGACCGTAAATAAAGGATAAGGGAATGAGAATGATGTGTTTACTTGCAAATTATTATCGGACAGTCAGTCTGTTTTCTTGCATTTGAAAATGCGGCTTAAACTGCCAAAATAACAAGTTTATGAAGGTTCAGCTCACTCATTTGAAAGTTGAACTTATTTTCTTCGGGCTCTAAAAAAAGCAATTAACCAATTAGTGTCATTTTGCATTGGTCAATAAGTTTATTACACTACTCTGAATTTATTCATTTAGGAATCCTAATCATGATTAGGAAAAACTGAGTTGCGGTAAATAATTCAGTGGTTTAGATGCTTATTATCCAGCCAGAGTAATTCTTACCATTCCTAAGGCCCGCTTGCATAACTCTATGTATATCTATACCTCCTACTAATAAATTAAGTGTCATTTCGTAATGTCAACATAACAACTTTTTACCAAATGCATATGAAAGTGACACTAAAAAACCCTATAAATGGTAGTTATTAGAAAAAAAAAACCTTTTTTAAATTTATCGTCTGTCCGTCTGTTTGTTTCGGCTAATCTCCGAAACGGCTGGTTAGATTTTGACGGAACTTTCATTGGCAGACAGGTGTTATAAGAGGTAACTGAGGCTACTTTTAGAACAAGCATTAGGGTTCACGCGGGTGAAGCCGCGGGTAATGCCTAGTTACTAATAGCGATAAACAATTTTAAAACATCGTCGTTCTGTTTGTAAGCCATTTGAAGATGACAGAAACAGAATGATGGTTAAAATATAACATAACATAACATCACGCCTTGTTTCCCCGAAGGGTTGGGCAGAGGTGTACCTGTAGTACACCCACATTTCGCCAGTTATGTTCTAAGTCCCATGTGTGATTAAAATATGTCTAGTAATAAACTTTTTTAAGTTTTGTGGTGAAAGTAGGCCTAAGCCTTCCTAAAGACATAATAGTATAATAAAGCCTCTAGGGGTATTAATATATATTAAATAGTGAACCGTACCCTTCGCCGGTGAGCGCACAACAGGCCTGTATGTGCCACGGGTGCTGCTTTATCGACGTCAGGTCCAGCTGTTCTGATATCTCCGCCGCCGTCATCGAGCCTTTCACGTCCTGAAAGCAAGGAAACGAACTGGTCTTCATCACTGACATACATTGTATCGCTTCTGTGCTCCCCGAAGCTATATGCAGGGGCATATAAGTTCAGTAAACCAAGTAATTTCGGCCGAGCCCATTGCCAGACACAGGCCTCCGAATAAGGCACAACGGCACAAATACAGACTCCGGGCTGCTAAAGAGATTTAACAAAGGGAAAACCCAAAAACACTACTTTGCAGTCGTGGTGGTAAAATTATTTCAACATTTCTTTAAAAGCTGTACTCCACTGTGGAATCCCTGGAGAAGTGTTACAATAGCAGAATGTAATAATACTTTTTGCGTTAGACAAAGGATATGTTTACCATATTATGGATTACACAATTGATTGAATATTATGTTCAGTGAACCAAAAAATAAATGAGCCAAGTAGATATTAACTCTTATTTACTACAGCTTAAGATATTACTTTGTTCAGAACGGTATTATTGAGACTACATACAAATCTCTTAACACGATGCATTTTAGTAACTACACGTACGTGCAACACGTTTGTTTTCCCAGTCATTCACGTGTTGCAAATTGCAAATTATGCGACACACTCTATATGTGATAACGAGCAAATTGGACCCCTGTGCAGCTCGACCTTCCTGCCAGGACCATTAAGTCTGACGACCGGCAGCCGGCATCCTTGTCACATATTAGATAAACATCGCTCGCTATGTGGGTTAGTAGAGTATAAACCATCTGTGTAGGGTATAGTCTATATAATCAACTTAAACTACTGAAGATAGAAATATGGAATTTGGAAATTATGGTCCTGAGGGTCAAGTCTGGTGACGCAATTGTGTCAGGATGGCCGAGCATTGAACCCTAATTGATGATTTTGACAGTTTTGTAAATCTCCTAAATGAAAGGCATCATTTTCCACTAAGCACGGCTCGTTATCTACTATACATATATAGAAAGATCGGATTTCTCTCCCTATAGAAGTCAGACGGGATTTAAACTTTCACTTTTATCATATTACGTAGTCATTTAACTTAAGAAGTTTGACTGCCTCCATTTAGTATATATTGTATTTATCTCGGAGAATAAACACGCTTTCAAGGATACCAAACAGTTTGGTTAACACTGTGATTCGGATATAAATAACGATGACGCGGTAATATTAACACAGGTGGCTACACGAGACATATGTTGGCAGTTTTATTATATCTTGTAAAATATGTACCTACTGCACAATAGCGATTATTTATATTTTAATGTGGTGTTAAAAATGTGTTTTGTTGTAAAGTTGTTTAGTTATATATGTCTGCTCAATGACTTTTATCATAACGGTTTGTCTCACTATCCGATACTTACGCAATGTCTACCAGATTTTAAATGTGAAAATAATTTCTATGAAATTTTATGTGCCTGATAAGTAGTGATAAGTTAGCCGGAACTTATACGGAGGCCATAGTCAGTGTTTTCTTTTTAGGTGACTGGTTGACCTTTGTTTTTGTTACCGAGTTACTTCCGTCTTAAGAAATTACGCATTTCAATACCTACACAAATATTTAAATAAGTATTGTATCTAATTACAGAGAACGAAAAACAAAACAGCGATCTACTTTAAATATCACGCGTCTAAATTACCCTCATACTTTGTCATTGTGAGTTGAAAGATTATCTGAGTACTTTCACATTCCGCAGACAGATTTGAAGGTTTTATAATATGGCTTACAGCGACAGCTACTAGGCACTTTTGAATACATTGTTACATTTACATAAGTAGCAGTGTTCGGCTATGCTCGCGTGGCCTCATATAACATAACATCACGCCTTTGTTTCCCCGAAGGGTTAGGCAGATGTGTACCTATAGTACACCCACATTTCACCAGTTATGTTTAAGTCCCATGTTATAATGGGCTAGCTTATAAATATATAGCTACATAATATATGTATGTCTATGTATACTACCAAGTGTAAGGCCCGTATTACAGATTCTCGCTCAAAACTCAAGCATTACTTAAAACTCTTTTAAAGCCTTTTGATTGGTTGGAACTAGTTTTAAGTAATACGGGCCTAAGAATATTTACTTATATTATAAATGCGAAGGTGAGCTTGTTTGTTTTTATACGCTTTCACGCTAAAACGACGGAACCGCGGAACAGATTTGGATGAAATTTGGCACATGGGTAGACCATGACCTGGATTAGGACTTTTTATCCCGATATTTCCACGGAATCGAGACTTATTCGGGCGAAACCGTGGTGCGCAGCTAGTCCTATACTATATGAGCAATATTTGTATAGATAGTGCAATACTAAAGTACTGCTTACAGTCCAGTAATCGCGGAGTGGGTCGCGTCGTCGTGGATTGCACTATCTATACCTAGTCTTGCCATAAATATTGTCACGAAGAAAAAACATATTTTTTATTGCAAATAATATTTATTACTTTTACAGTGTGTTAGTTTAATACATAAATATAAAACAATTTAAAATATAAAAAGCTTATTCGAAGTGGTCTCCATTGGCTGCAATACAGTCCTTTAAACGTTGAGGCCAGTTATCAATAGAAGCACGCACTCTTTCCATGGGAAAATTCTTCACTGCCAATCGTATGGATTGTTTTAGGGACTCCAAATTATCATGGCGTTTAGAGCAAGCCGTACTCTCTAAAACTGACCATAAATCATAATCCAGCGGATTAGAATCGGGACTAGAGGACGGCCGTACCGCTTCAGTAGTTGTTTCGATTTTACCACCCTATTCTTTTTTAAATTATCAGTTAGAAAATGACCAGTGCGCCTCTTATAGGCTGCAAGTCCTAAGTCATCTTTTAAAATACGCGACATGGTTCTGGGTGCTATCTTCATTTCCCGAGATAAAATCTTTTGCTTTCGGACAGGATTTCTTCGAATTCTTTCCCTTACTGCTTTGACCACCTTTTTCGTACGAACACTACGTGGACGGCCAGATCTTTTTCTGTCACAAACAGAGGAGGTCTCATTGTACCTATTAATAGCCCGGTACACAAACATTTGACTAATACCAAGCGTATGGAGAGTTTTAAATATTGCATTTGGCTCCATATCAACTTTGTGTAATGCAATCACAGCGATTCGGTTCTCTTTATCATCCCACTCCATTTTAATATCGCAAAATATTATACAATGTACTGGCGCCAAAATTAGAAAACTCAATGAACAATCGTATATAAATGAGAGATTCCAAATTCAAATGTAATATCTTTCTTATTTTTAATTGGAACAGTATTTATGGCCAGACTAATTATATAGATTGTATATTATTTGTAATCACGTTCTCGAATACGGCTCTAACGATTTCGATGAAAGTTGCTATATAGGGGTTTACGGGGGCGAAAAATCGATAGCCAGGTCTCATATCTGGGAAAAAAATTCTGCGTATTTTCACCCGAGCATAGTTCGGTCGCCTAAAGTTTAGAACAAGATAGCTAACTTAGAATAATGAGAAGGCAGCATGGAATTAGTATGTACCTAATAAACGTCGCGAGGGGAGGGTGGCGTCATTACAATCACAGATCGTGCGGATTTCTCAGTCACGATGCCGCAGTGGTCGGGTGAGCATCGCGCGTTCGCCATCGAGGCATTTTTCAAGAGTAACGATTCTTACGTGATTGCTCGTCGACAATTTTGTTCACGCTTCGGTAATCGGCGGATAAGTGACGGACCGAGTGTGAATTTAATTCGTTCCTGGGTGCAGAGGTTCCGCGCAACTGCTTCGGGTTTGAACACCCCACGGCCAGGGACTAGTTGATCTTCAAGGACCCCCGACAACATTGAACTGGTGGAACGGAGTTTACATGAAAATCCACGACTTTCAATACGGAAAAGGGCGGCATCATTGGGACTTCCAAGAGCCATCATTCACGAAATTTTGAAAAAGGATCTGTAGTTCCATCCTTTTTGAAATTAAGATTGTTTTCACTACTGTTTGAACTAAAAGAAAGTGACTTTCTTTGTAATTTTTTTTGTGAAACGATGTTGGAGCGTTTTCGCACGGTGAAATCCATTTTTTGGAGCAACAAGGCTCATTTTCATTTAAACGGGCACGTCAACAAGCAAAATTGCCGTTACTGATCTCCAAGAACCCGTAACCCTCGACTGAAACACCAAAAACCATTGCACTGCCCCAGTGCCCCCTGTTTGGTGCGCTTTATCCACGAATAGGATAATTGGACCTTTTATTTTTAAGCCAGGCGACAAATGTCAATAGTGAGAATTATGGACGCATGATTACGGATTTCTTTTTGCCGAACCTGCGAGCTCATCCATCGTTCTCATCACACACGTGGTTCCAACAGGATGGTGCGACCGCACGCACGGCCAGAGCTTCGATGAATTTGCTTCGAGAAGCTTTCCCTCACAAACTGATTAGACTTGAATCGAACGCTTTTGAGACATCCCGTGGCCACCGAGATCGCCCGACTTGACCCCAATCGATTTCTTTTTATGGGGCTACCTCAAAGAGAAAGAATACACTAACAATCCGCGAACTGTTGCGGATTTAAAAGAAAACATTCGTGAAGAAATCGGCGGAATTGAACCGAGCTTACTGCAGCGTGTGGCGCGGAACACGAGGCTCCGTTTTGAACATTGCGTGCAACTCGATGGAAGACATCTGGAAGATGTTATCTTTAAAAAATGAAATCCGCACTTTTACACTATCTACCGTTACTTTTCACTAAACCATATGTCAAATAGTTATTTTTTATATTAATTTTTGAAAATATAAATCTTCCGCCAGACACCCTGTGCTATACATAGAATTAGTATGAACTTACCTGTACTATTAAATAAGCATTCTCAATTTTCACCAGAAAAGAGGTCGGTTGCCCAGTTACCCTAATAAACTAAAACCAAGTCAGAGAACATAATTATTATCTATGAATTTCACAATAAGTGCTTCTTAAGTTATTTACTCGTTTCTATTCAAGAACTGAATCTACTGAATGGAAGGTGAAACTTTTTGTTTACCTATTTGTTTGAATTATTAAGAGAAGACTGAATAAACGGGTTTCTGTTTTGTTTAGTTTAAATTCAGTGTAAAGGTCTGATCGACCGCGTTTTTTAACACGTAGGGAACGTGTTAATCCAATCTAATCCTATCATCGAGTTTTTGCGATAACACGTAAGGGGTGCACCCCTTACGTGTTATCGCAAAATAGTCAAATCATCAATGATCATACGTGTATGTCGATAAAAACTAATAAGCTCCCACGTGTATCCTCACTCATGTATACAGACAGACTCATGCCCCATGGATGGGGCTTGCACGTACGATATGAGACTCAAATGCACCATCGATGGGTCATGCACAGGTAACGTGTTAATATTATGTTAGCACAGAACACGGAATCGGCAGCGACCATAGATGGCAATGCTAATAAAATTCGTGGCATAACTTTTGTCACGGACCACCTTTAAGGCGGCACTGTCTATACGTCATTTGTCATAGTTGCGAGTTAACTGTAACACGCTTGGTTTGTATGGAAACTGTTGACAATGCCGGCTCTAGCAGCAGCGTGTGAGGCCCCTCCGTGCTCCAATATATAAGGCAAGAAAGGATAATGATTACCTGTTTATTCGCGTAGACCAAGAGACAAGCTCTGGTCAGTTCCTCGTGTTTCAGCATCTGATGCAGCTCCTCACGACTTATACTCAGCCGGTGGCGGTCCGTCGAGTCAATTACCATTATCACGAACTGAATAGACAGAAAATATAACAATTTTGGATCATCACACGCCACAATAGCATAGAAGTGCCTTCCCCATAGAATAAATAGAATTTATAATAATTATAATTTGTATTGTACTTATTGTTGTCGCTTATTAAAATAAAATTGTTTTTGAATAAAACTTGTACACAAGAATATTCAAAATAAAAAAGATTGTACAAAGAACAGTTTGGGCGGTGACCCCAAAGGTGCGTTAAGCCTGTATCATGGGGATCGGAAATGCGAAATTTTCGTAGTTTAGGGGTAGTACATAGAGATTTACATTTGTGGTAGAATGTACAGAACTTATAAAACTCTTGACATCATATAATGTAAAACTACATTGTTACAAATAAATAAATTGTGAATTAAGTAGGTAATCGCAAGCAGTTTAATAAAATTAAATCATCAACATTCAATATTCATTTATTCAAACTAGGCTGAGAATCAGCTCTTTTCGAACGTCAAAATTACATAAGACAGTCCCCCAAAACGCCCACCCTTCATCGCCTTGAATGTGTCGCGAAGCTGGCCTAAGCTTTGTGTACAGCTTAGCATTTGCAAGGTATAGTCGACCTCGTTACAAGGTTGCCTGTACCTTGCACGTCATAAAACGACAAGGTCTATTTATTTGTCAGTTAGATAGGTTCAACCTTAGCGTAGTTTCAATTTAGTGGGAATAGTTGTCAAAACTGATAAGGCAATTACGAGGTCGACTATCTGTAATTGCTTTATCACTTTTACTACCAGTCATATTACTTTGTACTATCAGTCATATTATTGAGCTTCTAAGTTCTTAGTCGAGTTACACGTTATCCGACACATGCTTGCACTGACTGGACAGGATTCCTCGAGGCCTCTTCAGATATTGTACATATATGGTTCTTATAATGATCTGACCATTACAAGTTATTGTACGGTCATTCAAAAGAGACTTACATCAACAGGCTGCGAACCTAATTCTATTATCATTGCCCGATCTGGGAATAAAACCCAGGACCCCACCACGCTCAGCAATTGCGGCAAACTAGGCAAAAGAGGCGGGCAATATTTTATCTTATGACAATATTTGCACATTAAGTTAACAATAGCAAGGCGAAAACAATCTATAAATGCATAATCCAAACATAATATAAGGAAGTCGCTTTTCGTCGTCTGTGTGACCGCGTTGTTCTTCTAAAGTTCAAATTCAATTCAATTCATTTTATTCGGTAACAATCTACATTGCGTTCGAAATAATCCAACATGAAACATACACAAATATTACAAAATGACGATAATACAGATTACAGATTATTATTATTAAGAAACATGCATCAAAACGGATGTTGATGCCGTTTTCGCCATCATTTAGTGAATTAATTCTGGACACTGAATTTATGCACTAATATTTAATTTAGATATAGCACAGGAATTTCGGGGTTTAGACATATCGCCTCATTACTAGATTACACTCGTGCGAAGCTAGGGCAGATCACTAGTAGGTACTGCTCGGCAAAACGTTAGCAGATTATAAAAAACAGACAATGGCATTTTGCTAAGTCGACACACAGCAGACATGAGGCTGTTTTAATTAGATGTAACTGATGCAAAAGTCGCTTGATTAAAATTTTATGAAATAGCATTCGCGAATTACAATCTACATGACTATACGAAAAAAAAATCAGCATTTTCATACATTTTGGTCGACCTAGGTATTGAACTTGTGTATGAAACAGCTGTTTTTTTTTTCGTGATTTCAGAGATAGTCCCATGGTGAAAGTTGTTCACATTCATGGGTAGAACACCCTGTAAAAATTTGCGCACTGAATAAAAACTTATCCTGTATACCTACGTATTATAAATTAAAGTCGCTTTTCGTGTTTGTCTGTATATCCGCGTTGTTCTTCTAAACCACGCAACAGATTTTGATGACGTTTTCACCATCGTTTAGAGAATTTATACCGGAAGGTTAATGTGTATAATTATTAAAGTTACGTAAAACCAAGAAATCTCGATGTTTTGTCGAGTCGCAAAAACCTTGCGAAGCAGGGGCGGGTCGCTAGTATAATATAATTAGAAGATGCATAAGCATAACATTAGCATAAACTGCCTATAATGTGCCCACTGTTAGGACACAGGCCTCCTCGCTGTGGAGGGGGTGTGGTGTGGGGTGTGGTGTGGGGGGTGTGGTGGGAGTGGGCCGTAATCCACCACGCGGGCCCAGTGCGGGTAGATGTCACATGTCTTCGAATTTTTGGTTCTACGACATGCCGGTTTCCTCACGATGTTTTGAACTCCGGGAATCGAACCCGGGATCTTACGCTCCGCGACCACTAGACATAATTTATTAGGTACTGAGTTATCTTTTTGACTTGTCGTCGCAGATTCGACACGATGGATTGGAGTTATCATTCGCCATGTAGCCAGTAAACTATAGATAAGACAACACTTCCTAATATTATTTTCAAATCATATGAATGTGTTCGAAGATGAACTCGAACTAACACTTTACTGTTACTATTAGCCTGCATCATCCCACAGCTGGGCATAGGCCTGTCCCCATGACTTCCAGCTATATAGATCCAGGGCTAACGTGGACCACGGTCGATTGTTTTGTCCACCAAAACTTTACAGATCTATACAAAATTTTACTAAGATTTATCCTGATATCGCTTAATTTAGACGATTCCGTTTGATTTCAAGTATATAACTCGGAAGTCATAATTCATAAAGCATAGCCACAATGTATTGTAATTGGTAATTAACAACAAATGCAAACAAGGAAAATATTCCCTTATCACTTAATTACTAGTCATAATATTGAAACTACAAAGGTATAATAAAATGTATAACTACACTCAGCAGGTAGCAGGAGCAGGTACTCATCCACATAAGGAAGGACATTGTTCTACACATCGGTATCATGTGTATTTGAATATTTTAGGTCGGCTAAATATGGACAATATGCTTGTTTGTTTACCCAAATTGATAATTATAATGACGACACATTTTATAGGAAAATTATGTTATCGAGTGTATTTGTACTTAGATGACGCGCAGCGTCTGTCACTTTGATGTCTCTTGAGTTTCTGCTCTCAGGCATATCAATATTAAAAGCGAGAGAACTCTGACTTTTAATATTACGGTACTATGCCTACCTAAGAAGTCATTATAATTACCATATTTACAATACTTACTACCTACTTACTTACAATAATTTTGGTAAATTCTAATTCCACAAATTCGATTATCCAACTGAAGGCGTACAAGATCGCAAAACTTCGTTAACAAGATCGAATTGTCGCCGAGCTACTTGAGGGTAAAAGTTAAAGAAGGATTATGAACGACATTGTAAGAACAGCTAAGTATTGTGTTTTAAGACATTATGAAAAACTATTAGGCGCTGAGCAGACGATGGATAGCGCCTTAGATCTATCGTCTGCTCAGCGCCTTAGATGTATTTGTTTACATTAATTTAAGAATTACGAAGCATACATACTTAGTACCTATAAACATTGCTAATATCCAGCATAGCTTCATGTCGTCATGAGCAAAACCAACTAAATATTGAATCACATTAGAAAACTAGAAGCATTAAGTATATGACTGCACACAGCAAATATACACTAATAGTTACACCATTATATTCTGATGTCAATTAAAGATTGTGTCAAAAAAAAACATTTGTTTGTTTGAACGCGCTAATCTCTAGAGCTACCAGACGAATTTGATAGCCATATTTTTGAGGCTAATTAACATCACGCTACGACCCTCAGGAGCCGAGAAAAAAGAAAAGTCAGAAAGAACGCCAAGCGAAAACGATGTAAAAGCGCGGGCGAGCGATGCGATGCGACGCACTGGGTGACGAGAATAATAAACTTCTCGCGGACAAGGTCGCTGGCAGAAACTAGTTACTTAGTTACATAGCGCACAACAATAGGTAAGAATCGTGGATTTTTCAAACATTACTATAACAATACACTGTTCTATCATGATCTTGCAGATGCTACTATGATTGCTTTCTTTTTACTGAATATTATGTAGTTTACCTTCTTCTTGATATTGATCATATTGATGGTAGTTCATTTATCAACTGCATTATTTATAGCCAAGCCTTTATCTTTAAATGGACGATTTAAAGTTTAAGCTCAACTCTGTGTCCAGTCTGCGTATTTGGCACATCATGTTTGATTGATAAATTGATAGAATTATTGTAAGTGAATGATGATAAACTTTAATAGAGATGGTGCCTAAGGTAGCTGCGCGGTGCGGGAGGGGTACTCGCGACACATCACGCCCCCTACCCCCGGACCTACCTCAGGCACTGGCTCAATTAAGCAGTAGGCCTGTGCTTGGAATCTTAAAGTAATTATGTAGTTACCTCACTGTTAGTGTAGTATGTATTCCAGGCTGATCTCAGGCTCTGCTGGCCGCCAAGGTCCCACATGACAAAGCGAAGGTTCCTCCACACCACCTCCTCTACATTGGAGCCTATGGTCGGCCTGGTGTGAACAGCTTCACCGAGGAGCAGCTGGTATAGTATTGTGGTCTTGCCGGCATTGTCGAGACCAACGAGGACAAGCTTGTGTTCTGTGGATGGGTGATGAAGAAGAAATATAAGATTTAAGAATCCAGGTTGATTCAGTTCATGCATCAAATTCAGTATTTTAAACTTTTTTAGATTAATCAATTAGTTTTGGCAGTATCATTTTCAATTTAATTACTTGGTTACTTATAATCCAGTAATAATTTATAATACTTCTCTTAATTAATCTAGACCTGATAATTATCAAAATGTATTTCTAAGTGTTAGATTGTTTCAATCAAATATTTCAAAACAATCCTAGATAGTAATAATATCAGTATCACTGGTGTAACATTGTAACATTGCAATATTATAATGACAGAGTGAACAGTAAATGTGATAGGATGTAATATTTTGAGAACAAGAACTCACAACTTATTGAGTTGCTTATCATCACTTTATTGAAATTGTTTTTCTATTAAATTAAAAAAAAAAACAATAAAGATTATTAGTTTCTTGTAGTTAGACTGATCACAGAGTATATTTTATATAGGGAGACTGATCAGCATGCGTAGCATGAAAACCACAGTAACTGGTTTTGTCGACAGAAGAATAGACAAAATGACAGATAAACAATCACTCTCTGTCATTTTGTCTATTCTTCTGTCAACAAAACCCGTTTATATTGTGGTCATGCTAAGCGTGCTGATGAAGCTGGAAATAGCTAACAAATATTTAGGAAAAAAATATCTGATAACACTAAACCTAACAAGGAGTCTGATGAGTGTACCGTAAATAGTGAAATTTATTTGAATAAGAAACTACAGTAATTAATTAGTCGCAAAAATTACAAGTATCATTTTATTATAAGGCTGTGTAGAGCTTCCAAAATTGCTTATCCATGGACTATTCAAAACACTTACCTACTTTTGTATGTATCTATAAAATGTATGGTAAATAATTAAATACATCCCACCTGTATTCCCCGAAAGATTAGGCCACATTATAAAATAAATAAATAGGAAATACCAAATAGGAAACATAAGAAACAAAGTACCTACACAAAACAGTTAACTTGAAATTAACATATTTGTATTGTTACAATAAGCATGCAAATAACTGATAAGGTACAAGTTTATAATACCTAACGCAATTTCGGAATTCTGAACAATTATTATGTTTGAAAACAACTGAATTTCATTTTAACTACCTTGTCTTGTTACATCTCACAAATAAATTGGGTCACACTACTGGAAGTACTGGACAAGGACCATATGCTTTATCAGTAGGAATTCTTACTATAAACATGAATTTAGGGGCCTCGTAATACATCTCACATTATCTTATCGCCAACGTCAAACTTTAATTGTACAGTTACTTACCCTCATTCCCAAACAAGCTCCAGATCTTTGATATAAGTAAACCCATTTCGGAAAACTTTGTGGCAGTTTGCACTCTAAGGATCAAGGAGACAGTGACTGTAAGGTAAACTACTTATTTATTCTCATTGTCGAAACCGTTTGCACAAGTACACACAATGTTATGACTTAAAAATCCACTGCATACTACATATGGAACTCTTTTCACGCTCTAGTTCACTTTATAATTTCACTAAATCGCATTTTTATTAATATTTGTAGCAAAAATATGTTGGTAAGCGTCTCCGTACTTTTCTTGCGACGTTACGGTTACGCGAACATTGGAAGACAAGACAGAACAGAAACAGTCACCCACTGTAATCAACTGTGACAAGTTGTGACACTACCTACCATACCACTACACACACAGTCACACAGACAGTCCAGACATCAAGAAAAGGGTTGCCATGGCAATTTTTCAAGTAGCTACTACCGTTGGTAAAAGCTCAAAAGTCAGTTATTAATTGTAAAACCAGCTGCTTTAAATAAAATATGTATACATATCTCTTTATTTTGCCATTGACGGCATAAAAATCAATCAGTTAGGTGAATCCACAGTTGTAGCCCGCGAAATTCAAATTTTTTGAAGTTTTTTGCAACTTGCAGGTCAGTGTCAGGTTTTAACTTGATCAAAACATGAGTCCCGACAATACCAGTTAAGTACTTACAGAAATAAAATCATTGAAATTATTCATAGATCTCCCTAAGTTAGATTAAAACCAACATTGGGATAAACTTTAGTAAATAAAAGTAGATAAAAAGGCGGTGTGTGGGTGTGCATGAGGGGGAGTGTCTGTATGTGCTTGTGTGAAGTGTGGGGTGTATGTGTGCGTGAGTGAGAGTGTAGATGTGTGTAAGTGTTTTAACTAGTTAAGTTTCCAAAAAAAAAACAGTTGCGTCATAATGACAATGATTTCAACCACTCGGTCAACTTCCTTCTCAAGAAACTACGGGGTAAATGATAAATATATAAGGTTTTATTTGTTGTTATAGAGCCTGGGGCTGATAAACCTGAAGTGTCTTCACGCAACTGTTGTTCCACAGGGTAAATGTTTGCAAACTCTTTTAGAGAGGCGTTTTGCAGTACTATAAGTTATGTCTTAGTGAATCAGTTTGTATTTTCTGAGAACAGTCTGTAGTACGAAGAGCTGCCTAACTGTGAGGACCTTGCGTAGTGAATAGAGGTCAGATGTCGGAAAGCGGATTGGTTTCTTTGATAGGACCTTTAGTACGGCTCTCTGCTCCCTTTCCAGACGCAGCATGGTAGTTTTGTGCGTTCCACCCCACTCGGTCACGCAATATCCAAGGACTGATTGAGAGAGGGCAAGGTAAACATCATCATCATCATTATATCAGGCATTTGAAATCAGCGTCCCCCCTCAGTTTTTAAATATATAAATTAATCTTCGCACTCGTTTCACAGCAGTCGAATCTGTTTTTTCCATTTAAGGAGATTGTCGATGATTACTCCAAGATATTTAATATCGTCAGTTCGTTCGATAGGTGTACAGTTGCAAGTGGAAAAATCAGTAAGTGTGCAAGCATGAGCTCTGATTTTGAGGGAACGGGGGGGCTGGCTTAAAATGCCCGGAGTGAAGGGTATGAACTTGCTTTTGGTGTTGTTTAGCGTGAGGAGGTTTGTGTTTAACCAGTACATGACCTTGCTGCTTGCAACAAAGCGGAGATGGCCCTCAGCAAGGCAAGCAACCAGTCATTGCTGTCAATTATTAGCGCTGTGTCATTGGCATATGTGATGGTTTTACAATTTGGAGGACAGTTGGCAGAGTTCATTCACATAAATGAGGAAGAGGGTAGGTCCAAGGACACTACCCTGGGGCATAGCGAAAGTAACGTTCTCCTCTCTGCTAATAAATGATTTGATTTTTACTACCTGCTGGCGGCCAGTCAGGTAGCTGCGGAAGATATTGTTAGCAATACCGCGAATTCCAATGCTATCTAGCTTGGAAAGTAGTAAGGGGACAGAGACGGAATGACAATGATACCGAAGCACTTCTGAAACCTTGACACATTCACACCCTCACACACATGTATTCTCAGTCACACCTACAGGCTGCACTTTCACTCACAATACACACACACATACTTACACCCACAACATACACACATTTGATTTAATTTAAGTTCATGTTAATTTATGTAGTTTTAGCATAAAAATTAAACGTTTTGCTTCTCATATAACACGTCTTGTATAAAAATAAAACATTTACAATACTACAAATAAACGACATAACAATGCAGCCAACTTCTTAGAATACGTACTTTTTGACTAACTAAGTCTTATTACAATATGTAAATCACAGATCAATTAAATAATATTATCAAGATGCTTCTGCTACTTACAACAGGTACGTAAGTAGGTACCTACCTACCTACCTCATCGATGTAAAAGGTAGGTATATGAAGAATGGCATAGTGGACACTACTTTGGGCACTATTAAAGCATATTTTCTATTTACTAAAATAACTTCAAAACGGTGCATTATAGTGGATTCGTCGAGATACAGCAATCGTGCAAACGTTACTCCAGCAGGATTTTAAATATCTTGGCAACCATAGCAAATACCTACAAATACAAATTAATTGTACCATTTATTTCAAATTGATACTAATTATTTAGATAAGATTTATTTCAAAATATCCATTAGAAAACAAAAGATCTGGCTGGGGTAACCTTACTCCAGCCGGAAGTGTTTTTATCAAATAATTAAAAGACTATCAGCTTACCAAATTTAAAAATCTGCTTACCAATTACAATAATCTGTATTTCTAATAATTATATATATTGCACTTAGATTCTATGACGATTTTCGACATTATCTGGCTGGTGTAACGCACACCCACTATCTGCCTAACTAGGATAACTCAGTGAGCGAGACCGGTGTAACCGAGCGGGACACTAATAGGCACAGTGTTGCGCCAGGTGGAAATCAACGTGTGTCGATGTCGGGGGCAAACAGCTGAGAAGGTACGTGCGACTGTACCGGCTGTGGAACTGTACCAGTTTGTACCATGACTACGCCTTTTGAAGTGTCTGAAAATACATTAACTATGGCAGAAATCGTAAAAAGAGATGGTGATTTCAAGACAAACAAACCAGTACCCTAATTACGTAATGCAAAATCAATCCGAATCTGAATCGTTTTGAAACAGATTGCTAATCCATTGCTCCGAAAGTTCGAAAAAAAAAACTGCAGAGCAACGTAAATAACGCAATGAATGTTGTTGAACTGTCAAAATGAAACAGATTTGTCTTTATCGATTACGAAAATATGTTGCGTAATTAGAAAGCTGATCCTGGATGGACTGTCGTTCAAAGAAATCGACTACAAAATCGCTTTGTGAGTCAGTTATGGAAGGCGACCTCGGAACCTCTGAGTAATTTTAAGGCAGCTGACACTACCCTTGTTTGTGTCCAATGTACATAAAGACAATGTGGAAGATGACATATCGCAATATATTTATAATAAAACGCAGGAAAGAGTGACCCTTACTAGAAATAAAATGAAATACGAAAAATAAATGTTGTTATATTTAGATACAAACAATTTAAATATTAATAAATTAATTTAAATATTATTAATTAAATAATAAACAATTTAAATATAAGTTTGTATCTAAATGTTGTTGTAATAATTTGTATCTTGATGACAATCTGTGACCGGACGGAATAAAGTTCTGATTTGTGAGTATGAGAAAGGAGCCAGATGAGCCAAATATTAGGGGTTAAAGTTTGAAATTACCGATTTGTAGGTACTGAATTTTTTTTTTAACATAATTATTTAATCAAAATAATTACCATTATTATCTATAAATTGCTGCCATCTAATAGGAAGGCCATTTATGCATTTCCGATAGAACTCTCATGATCTAGATTCGACAAATTTTGTGAAAGCATTTTGTACTGCCTCCTGAGAAGAAAACTTTTTATCACGTAGAAAATTGTCCAAATCACGAAAAAAATGGTAGTCCGTTGGAGCAAGGTCTGGCGAATACGGAGGGTGACGAAAAGTTTCTTATTGCAGTTCCAAGTGCAAGTTCTAAGTGCGGTGTTAAAACGGTTTCTCGTGCTGTATGAGGACTCGCGTTATAATGGAGTAAGAATGATGAAGATCGATTCACGAGTCGGGGCTGTTTCACTGCTAGTTTTGCTATCATTATTCGGAGTTCGGCACATTAGACATCTGCCGTTATTGCTTGACCAGATCGGAGAAAGCTATAGTAAATAACACCATGCTGAGACCACCAAACAGTTACCATTACCTTTTTATTGGTAAGCTTTGCTTTAGGACACTGATGCGGCGTTTGACCTGGGGTCAGCCATTGCATTTTTCGCTTACGGTTATCGTAAAGAATCCACGTTTCATCACATGTCACAATTCGATCCAATATTCCTTCATTTCTGTATTGATTCAACAAGGCAACACAAGTTTCAAGTCACGCGTTTCTTTCTGCAGATCGGTCAAATCATGAGGCAGCCATTTCTCATATTTTTTTATTTTATTTATTTGACGCAAATGAGTCAATATTGTTGGTAAGGTAACGTTAAACCATGCCGCTAATTCCTGGGAAGTTTGGCTCGGATGAACTGACGGCCGATGGGGCAGAAAGGTTCTGGAATGGAGGCCACGCACCGGCTAGCGCAGCGTAGGACGCCTTGGACGCCCACCCACAAGGTGGACAGACGATCTAATAAAGGTCGTCTGTCCACCTTGTGGGTGGAAGCCGCTGGATGCAGGTCGCTTCCAACCGGCCAATTTGGAAATGATTGGGGGAGGCCTATGTTCAGCAGTGGACGTCCCATGGCTGAAATATGATGATGATGAAATATGATGGCTCGGATCGGCCTCCACCATCTCTAATCCATTCATTGTTATTCACCTCTGTAGGCGGTCTTCCACGTGGTTCGTTCTTCAAATCAAAGTTTCCATCACGAAAGCGTTTAAACCAAAATCGCACGGTGCGTTCATTATCAGTCCCCTCTCCAAACGCAACATTGATATTGCGAGCTGTTTCTGCCGCGTTAGTTCCGCGTCGGAACTAACGCAGAATCGAATTTTCGAAGTATCAATCTTTCTTGTCTAAGCTGAATATAAAAACAACTGAAAGTCGATAATCGAATGTTGCACATTTTTTAAAAGAAGAACTTCATAATATGAAGTAGTTAAGTAATACAATGTGAAAAAAGTTTCACTCAAAAATCTCAAACCATGAAGGTTCTATGTCAATTCGAAGTACCTATTACAATAAAACGGCAATTTCATACTTTAACCCCTATTATTAATGGAACACACCAAAACAGCATACTGGTTAGTTTTAATTGCAAAAATGTGAAAAGGAGTGTGGAATGTGTGCGATCACGGTGCAAGCGCGCGGACTTGATAGCACTTCAGGAGACGTGGCTGGTGCCGCAGGACCTGCCTTTCCTTGGCAGCATCGATGATAAATTTGGTTATGCCGGAAAATCGGCGATTGACATCGTCCGGAGTGAGGGGAGGGAGATCATTCGGTGAGGTCGCGATTCTGTGGCGTAAAAGTTTGTTTACGAAAGTGTCAGTTGTGAACTGTGAAAGTGATCGTATCACGGCAATTAGAGCGAATACAGGTAATAATCGTGAAGTTGTAGTTATATGTGTGTACATGCCTACCGACCAGTCTGACAACCTATCAATGTTTACGAATTGTCCAGGGGAGTTATGCGCTATTGTTCAACAAAATAATGTGGAATCGGTATCTATTCTGGGAGATTTCAATGCTCACCCTTCAGCTCATTTTTGTGACGAGTTATTTGATTTTTGTGACGATAGTACCTAAATGGATTTGTGCTGACACAGCTAAGCTTGGTAGATCGTCGGACACATATTACATTCTAGTGATGCACACCGTTGATCACTGCTTAGTCACGGAATCAGCCTGGCAAACAATAAGTAGCATTAATGTTGACTATAGTATTTTAATACGTCATAAATCGTAAACCGCAATTGACCTTTCATTAAATCAACTCAAATATAAAAATAAACATATAATTTCAAATTAATAAATTTTGGGGGTTCCCCATACTTATAACGTTTTTTTTTTATATTTTTGTGTGAAAATCTTAATGCGGTTCACAGAATACTCGTTCTTATAGTTTTGGAAAAAAGTGGCTGTGACATACGGACGGACAGATAGACAGACAGACATGACGAATCCATAAGGGGTCCGTTTTTTGCCATTTGGCTACGGAACCCTAAAAATTGTATAAAATAAATATTTAAGGGGGCTCCCATACAACAGAGATGATTTTCTTGCCGTTTTTATAGATAATGGTACGGAACCCTTCGTGCGCGAGTCCGACTCGCACTTGGCCGTTTTTTTTTAAAGTATAGGATAGGATAAAGGTAAACAAAAAGACAGAACTTCACTTTCACATTTATATTAGTACTTAGGATGGATTAGGTGAATGTAGTTAGTTAGTACTTAGTAGTAAGTACCTCAGGGCTTAGGTTATCAATTAAAACAAACATTTTCATATTATGTATATTTTCAATTTCTCACATTTCATACAAACAGATTTGTTGCAGTCAACACGATTTTTTTTTAAACATAAGTCTCTCATTTTCTTGTCGTATCAAAACGGCCAAAACAACAAAGCGTAGTGGATACCCATCATCAGAAGATTTAAAATTGACTTAGTAATGTGAACACAGTTAAAGTTCGATTCAAACTTAATGGCGGCTCGGAAGTTAGTTACTCGCTGCGCAGTACCCCACCCCTCACCCCCGCTGACCCATAAACACGTTACTGCGCAGCGACTCGCCTCATGTTCCGAGCCGCCATTAAGTTTGAATCGAGCTGTACCACTCAGTTAGGTTTGCCAAATAAAAATAAAAAATCTAATACCTACCTATAGTATTTTCGAAGCCACTGCCTATAAAAATATAGAAGACTAGCTGTGCCCCGTCGTTTCACCCGCATAAGTCTCGATCCTGTGGTAATATCGGGATAAAAAGTATTAAATGTGTATCCTATGTCCTACTAATGTGCCAAATTTCATCCAAATCTGTACAGCCGTTTTAGTGTGAAAGTGAAACAAACAAACAAACTCATTGATAATAAAAATAACTTTGTACAATTTAAGGCATAGGTAATATTTTGTTATTTGCTCAGATTGGGTTTGTAACCATAGCTATTGGGTACAGTTGACTGTAACCCTCTTGCACTACGAAAATCGCCCTTACTGCTTTAACATAAAAGCGCTGTCAATGTCAAATTATTGTAACTAAAGTGCTGTTGATTGTAGCTTATTTTATGTATACGTAAAATGAAGGGAAATTATCATTAATTAGGTACTTAAGTAATCGACGTTTGTAGGTGTAGCAGCAAGAAATGACAATGGTTGGAGCAAGTTGAAAGGTTTTTTTAATACATAATACTAACTTCCAAAAAAAACATTACAAAGTGAAAAATAACTTTAATTTCGGAAGTCGGTGGCAAAAAACTAAAAGGCAGTGTAGAGTGCCGCTAGCGGCACTCTGTCCCTATCGGGTAAAGCACCGCTAGCGGCATAATAGAGGCGCTGCCGCGGCCCGGCTAAAGTGCCGTAATCATTTCGTTGTCACTGTCACTGAGTCATTGTTACTTGTTAGTTTGTTTTATTGTTGAGGTTAGTTCGCTGTAAAAGACCACATTCCACAGACTACAATTTTAGATAGGGTAAGTACCACATTCCCAAAACATTACATTCTCTTGTGCCTAAACGTACCCAGGCATTCGCCAGCCGCTGCCGCGGCACCGCTTGCTTTGCTCGCTCGGCTGGTGCATTGTGTGGTCACAATTCTAACCTAACCTAACCTTTCAGCCATTTTCATATGCTACTTAATTTTTGTAAATTCTTCATTGTAGTGAATTTAGATATAATTATCTAAAACAAATACGATCAATCAATACAAAGGGCGGCGAACTAACCGCAATAATCAAACAAATAACAAGTGACAGTGACAATGACAATGCAATGCTTACGGCACTTTAGCCGAGCCGAGACAGCGCCACTATTATGCCGCAAATAGGGCACTTTATCCGATAGGGATAAAGTGCCGGCAGCGGCACTCTATACTCTTACATTTTTTTTTTTTTTTAGTTTTCATTGACCACTTGTTAGTTGTGGGGTATCTACCTACCTCAAACAAATTCGAATACCACTAACTGCTATGTAATTAACAGTGACAGGAACTTATTATAACATCATCCACATGTGGGAAAAATATGAATGATTGAAGCTAGCTGAAAACTACCGAAGCAAAGTTAATAAAAGAAATATGGGACCTCTGAAGTGACCTACAAAATAAAAATCATCATCAAAATCAGTTCGTAATTGGTGGAGTAATCGCGTAAAAAACATAAAAAAAGAAAAAAACATGCAGTCGAATTGAGAACCTCCTCCTTTTTGAAGCCGGTTAAAAAAAGAGTCACAATTTTTAGGTACCGCTGCATTTGTATTGCATCTATTGTTGGCCAAACCATTCGCTTGGTGTAGGTACTAACTTTAAAGCCACTAAGTAAAATTAAGCCTTTCCTGATATGCCCACCGCGTGTTACATCAAGGCTAAAATTTTATCAAAACACGCAGTTTACTTTCCCACCATACAAGGAAAACAACTTCAGGTACAGGTACTCCAAGTCCATAGTGCACACTGCTGGTGATTGCATGTAACTTGCGTTATAAATAACAATTCATCGATGTATGAACAACGTACATTTAAAATTGTATCCGCAAGGTTGTCAGCTCCATTGGTGGAAAATTGCCATGATTCAGTTCAAATGATTCAGAACCTTCGTCGGTACCCGGCAGATTCGTTTGATGCACAGACTTGGCAGTACGTAGTATCTTCATTAAAGAGAAATTAGGGTCTCCACTACAGTGTAGATTTGCAATGTTATTAATTTGACATGAAAAGCTTTGCCGATGCAGTGTCATAAGAGCAGTATTTGGAATCGCATGTTGTAATTTACTTCTGTGTAAAACCACTCTGAAATTCACAAGGGCAACATCACATGGAAACGAAGTCTTAACTAATGGTAGAAACGTGTAGTAGCAAAGGTTAGTGTGATTATTGTCGATATGAAATATATCTAATAGATAGTCCAAGGTGTTGGCGAGATAAAATGCGGATAAACTAGGTAACTTTAATTCATCATATTGCTGATACCGAGTAAAAGTATTATAACCGTCCCCGAAGTTTTCTAGCAATAAGAAATTTCTATGACACGTGTTTCTACTATCTGCCAATCCTTCATGAGTTCCTCGTTCATCGTTAAATAGGACCCGTCGGTCTAGCATAACCAAAATCTGACCTTCCTGTAGAGCTGTGACACCTTGAGCATGATCTGTAATAAAAGTTAGCCGATTTCTTCGGTCTTGTATATAAGCCATACTTGTAATCGGGTACATATTAGATTCAATACGTCTACTAATATTTAAAACTCGCGATGTGTATTGAAAACCGTTGTTATCTGTGAAAATCTGTGGAGGATTACCATTTCCTATATCTGTCTGTATGGAAAGAAAAAGTTCTAACTCCCTGTTCTTCGGAGATATTTCATAATCTACTTTACTTTCAAAATATATAGCACTTGACAAAGGACTTTTTAGTAGATTGAATATTTTTGTTGTATGTTGTAATAGTTGACCGTAAACACAAGTCAATTCCGTCGTTACTAGTCCCGATACTATAAACACTACTTTCTTCTTGGTTCCTAATCTATATCCCGACAAAATATCTAGCAGAGGTTTGGTGACATTTGTGTTGAATAAAAACATTCCTGAATTAACATCAGAAACCCTGAATGCGCCGTAGTCAATAGAAACGGTTTTCTCGATGTTTGTTTCTTTCTCAATGACGCTTTTCATGAGGCCGGTAAATTCGTCGAATAAAAGTCGATGTTTGTAACTTTCAAGTTGTATATCACCTGATTGTATTGGTTGAATTGCAAACGGAAATATTGAGCCGTTATTCACAACATCTTCAACATGGCATGATGAACAATATATCGCAGCAGCGTTTTGCGAAGCGTCATATGTTTCTTTGATTTTAAATAACTCAAGCGCCATAGGAGGTATCATTACTGCAAATATTATTTTGAAGGACTTCCTAGATAACTTGATCATATTTTCCGAACTATATTTCCACACAGGATTTATTTGAACTGTTACGTCTTTTTTCCTATGGTCTAATATTCTAATGTTGGGATTTCTAGATATGAGTTCCACAACTTCAGTCCGCTCATGACTTAGGGAGTTGAAGATATAAATTTGATCTCCCGGAGAAACTGTTTTAAATAAAGAGATGAATTCACCATCTCTGTAGACATACTTTTGCAGGTATGGTACGTGTTGTTCGGGCTTTAGACTCAAGAAACTCGCTGCCAGTTCTTGTATATACCAGCAGTCTTTGACGGTTGCCAGAATCTCTTTATGAACATATTTCAAGACGTTAGCTGTGACTGTTCCGCTTACAACATTGCGATCAACTAGTCGTGCTACTGTTTCCCTCGCTTTTATTAAGAGATCATAAATTTGAGTAATATTCGTGTTTCGAAAAATGTTATGATTTAAAGCAAAAGAAAATAAAATCTCTGTCGTTCGTAGCGTTGATTGTAGTCGTCTTAGTAAAATTTTACTGAAAGGTCTGGATGTATAAAATCCAGTCCAATACGCGGGGCTTCCCGAGCTTATATCCGCGAAATTAAGAAAATCACCTTTTAAACTAGGTAAGTAATTATATTTGTGTTTTATGGTTTTGAAATAATCTTTTACTGTTCCGAATTCTATTGTAGCTTTATAAATATCTTTGTTAGCTGTTACAAAATTAACAATTTTCTGATAATTATTGTACTGGAAATCAAATTCAGATTGCATTTCATAATGATATGGACCACCTAAAGGTGCAATTATACTGTTGTGAGACGATATAGTTCCTGTTTTTGAATACTGTTCTAGAAGCAGCTCTGATTTTTCTTTTACATTATAAGCGCTGACATCAAGGTTTTTATGGTTTGTGGCGAAATTATATTCTGCAAAACAAAGAGGGCCATTTGGTCCGCATGCTTCAAATCCAGCTGAGTTGAATTGAAGTAAATGTGTTAAAACCGCGTGTCTTGGATACCGATCATTACCCATTCTGTTTAATGCTTCATTTAGATTTGTTGGATATGATTTATCATCGTCCCAATTTTGTATCCAAATAAAGTCACTGTATTGATACTCGGCAAAAAATTGCTCCCAAGCGTAATGAACATTTGTGATAACCAGTTCATTTATGTCGGATGCAGAGAGGAGATAGGCCATTGTGGGACTATGAGTAACGCTGCTAGTTAACCAACCTACTTTCGGTGCATAATTTAGATGTTGTTTCAGCCACTGATGTCCTGAAAAGGATTAGGCTTATTTCATGGAACTTTTATGTCTAAGAAATCTCGAATAATTAAAATGAATGTTCTCAGAAAATACAACTGAAGTCATTAATTTACCTTCTATGAGTTGATGAACGAGTCCAAATAAATGCGTTGTTGCTTCGTCTGATTCCACCCACCCTCCAGTGGTTATTTCAAGTCTACCAGATTTAAGTAACTTACGGAACACCTAAATCACAAATAAAAAATATTCATTTGAATATTTGCATACTTATGCAGCAACTAAAATATTTAATTTATTTTCCTTCTTACCGATCGATTTCTGTGTGTAGTTGTTTTCCACCAATAACCCAAATGTGAAACTTCATTCCAGGTAAATGTTAAATTATTGTAGAATTGCAATTTCTTCACGATATTCGATAAAATTTTACTAACACTATCTTTGTGATATTGTTCGAATGTTCGTTTCCATATTGTATCCACGTGCGTACGGGGTACTAATATCACCTGGAAAATATTAAGGAAGTCATCAAACTATTTTTTTTTGTAAATTAATATAATAGCTATAAAGAAAGTGCATTACCTTAAGAGGGGGCCATTTCGAATTCAACATCAAAGATTCATAACGGCTATCAAAAATCTGATTCCAAAAACGCTTCTTACTTATCCACAAGGGCTGTGAAATTGACGTGAATTAGCTGTGTAATATTTGTAACGATTATACTTATACCTGCTGCAAATCTCACCTCTATATTTAATTGCGAAAATTTTTCTTGGGCGTCTATGTCGGCTGTCGGTACTTTTATTATTGTGCAAGTGAAAGGATCTGAAGTCAGGTTATAGCTGAAAATTGTACTATCCATGGGCAAACCTTCAATTAGAAAATCAGCCTTTTCATTGTCAGGAACGATGTCTATAATGCTATGTATTGTTTCTCTACGGACAGGCGAAGCTTCAGTCTGGGTTTTTAATTTAGATTTTGGTATCAAAATACTTTTCACTTGTAAACTTTCATTTTCTTTAGGTGTATCTTGAAAATCAGGAATGACTACAGTCTCCTTGCTACTTCCTCGTTGTTCAAAGCCTTGAACGTTTTGTGCATCGTGTTCTTCAATGGGTGGGAAAAACCTGGATGGTGTTGGTATTTGATAATAGTTTTTAATAGCCAATTTTACGTTGTTTGGGTTACCTATTTTGTTTGGTAATTCATTAGGTGGTTGCGAAGCCACATACATATTATAGTCTTTACTAGTATTTGTAGTCATTCTAAGTTCATTTACAGTCTCTGGTTTAGAAATGATCACATTCGAGTACGATGTTTTGCCTTTACTCGTCTCAATTGAAGCCAAGATGGTTGATAGCTTTGGCCTCTGTAGATTATGGTAAACTCTCTTTGTTTGACTGATACCAGAGAAATTAAATGCTTCGTCATGTATGGAATGATGATTGGTGTCATTTGTCCATTTTGGTTGTGGACTATTTATTTCACTGAATGGCCTTTGTACCATTTTCGATTGGTTACGAACGATTTTACGCAAAGCTGGAAAGTAAAGTTTTGTTAAAAAAATTTTTTTTTTCTTTTATGTAGTATTTAAAATATTGTTTTCTTACTTTTGTATATATACACTGGATCGCAAAAATTCCGGGTCGCTAATAAATGGCGTGATAGTTTCTTAAATACATAAGACTAATTTGCGAAACTATTAGAGTATATTGTAGATGACTGATTAATATATATAAAAAATGTGTAACACGTTTTGTAAACTATATAACCTAATTAAATACAAAAAAAAATGAAAATTTCGCTTCTAACTTATGACAACAAAAATACACTTCGCAGTAAATCTTAAAAAATAAAGGATTTTTTGTCAATGTAATACTTTGTGTTTCCACCACGAGCCCGTATCACTTCATTAAGACGATGTGGCATGCTGTAAACCAATTTTTTATACGATTTTGGTCTAAGTTTGCCCATTCTTCCACTAGCGCATTCCTTAACTCGTGTAAGGTAACGGGAGCAGGAGAGCGTTGTCTCATGCATCTCCCGAGCTCGTCTCATGCATGTTCTATGGGATTTAAGTCTGGGCTGCGACCTGGCCACTCCATGCAGGTAATATCGACGTCTTGAACATACATATTGACCAAACGAGCAGTATGTGGTCGCACATTATCGTACATAAAAATGGAATTTGCACCCATATTCACTAAGAAAGGACCAGCATGCTCATTTAAAACCTCTTCTACGTATCTGTCAGCAGTCAGAGAACCGTTTTCTATTATCACTAACTCCGTGCGATCCTCTGAAGATATCCCAGTCCAAACCATTATTGATCCTCCACCGAATGGCACCTTTTCTTCAAAACACGCTTGATGATACCGTTCTCCTGGTCGTCTAAATTCACTTCGTCTCCCGTCGTGCGTAAATAAAAAAATTCTGGACTCATCGGAAAACATAACGTTGGACCAATCTTCATCTGTCCATCGATTGTGTTTTCGAGTAAACCGTGACCTGGCAACTCAATGTTCTCTGAGCAGTTTGGGGCCGTTTGCTGGTCTATAAGGCTTTATATCAGCTTCACAAAGACGTCGCAGAATTGTATCAAAGCTCACATTGTTGTGGTGAATTTCTTGAAGACTGTTTCGGACCTGAACAGCCGTGAGATGTCGATTTCTTAACATAGTGCTCACGATGAATCGGTCTTCTCGTGTAGTTGTGCACCTTGGCCTGCCATTTCCTGGTCTTCTGATGTTTTGAACCGTTGGTAAAGATACTTTTTTTTTAAACGTTGCCCCACACTAGGAATTTATCCTGTATTGTGGGAGCATTTACAAAAATTTAAACTCACATACACAAACAACCAGACCCGGAACAACTACTTGTAGGTCATACAAATATTTGTTCCGTGCGGGAATCGAACCCGCGACACGCAGCGCAGCAGTCAATCGCTTAACTACTGCGTCAACCGTGCTGTCAAAATATACTTACTATATTTCTAGCAGTGCTACGCTGAATTCTTCCTTCTTGTACCATGGTAATAATCCGTGTACATTCTTCAAGTGTTAACGACATGATATTGCACTGAATACTCTGATCAATACAAGGAATCATTTATAATGACAGCTCACTTTGAAACAAAACCAGAAAAATATTATTATCCTAATTTAAAATTTTTAAAATTTTCAAAGAGCAGTTTTTTTTAAATCTGTTACTTGTACATATTAAACCTCTTTATAGATGTAGAACAAGCATTAGTAACCTGCTCGCTTTAGCGATCTAGGTATGTAATTTATGGACATATCACGGTTTTTATTTAGCGACCCGGAATTGTTGCGATGTAGTGTATATAGGATAAACTAGCTTCACCCCGCGGTTTCATCCACATAAGTCTCGATCACGTGGGAATATCGGGATAAAACGTCCTAACCCGAGTCATGGTCTACCCATGAGCCAAATTTCATCAAAATTCGCTAAGCCGTTTTAGCGTGAAAGCGTATCAAACAAACAAACTCACTTTCGCATTTATAATATTAGTTAGTAGTGTGTTAATGTTAAAGTGTTTAATGTTTCTTACTCTTCTCATAGCACACTACGGGCGTCGTCAGAAGGATTACAAGTAGGACGGCTGCGCACGAAACGCGGAGTGCACTGGCCATCGCCGATTATCGACTAATTATGCATCATGCGTGTTATTTCAAAAATATACTTCGATCCACTGTTTGGATACGGATACTTACAGTGTCATGTTATGTTCCGTATGGATTCCTTGTTTGCAAACATTGTTGCATTGAACCTACGGTTTCATGTTTTGACAGAGGGCGAGGTTGTCTTGATTCTCTGTAAGTGCATTGCAGGTTATTGTTAGGGTCAGTTCACACCGAGACGTGACGCGACGCGACGATGCTTGAAGAGGCCAGTGGTTTCGCGCTGCGCAGCGCGACGTCGCGAGGGGCATCGTGAAGTCGCTGGCAGCCCCACACGCCTCGCTGCTTCGTGATGCGTAGCGCTACGCCGCGTGCCGCGAAGCATTTAGAATTATCTCAATTAAAATAATGTGTATCTTTTTGAGTAGTAAATAAAGTTATATTTTCACTATCTTAAAAGTGCGCGCAGCGTCGGCGTTGCTTCGCGTCGCGTCTCGGTGTGAACTGACCCTTATTGTGAGTAGTGTGTTTTTGATTACACAATTGTCATGAATGTCTGCATGGACACTTTGACAGACATGGACATAGTGATTCAACGAAACAGTTGAGTTCCTAGAATGCATCAAGTTCAACACACATTAGGTAGTTAAGTTAATTAGTTCTATAGTTACTTAATTCTATCCTTACTTAATCACCCCACTGTTAGGACACAGACCGCCTCTCTTCAAGAGGGTGTGGTTGTAATCTTATCAAACAACCAATCAACTAACCAACCAACCAACCAACCAACCACCAACCAACTGCCTATTAATTTCCGGAAGAAATTCTAAATATGAAGTCCTCGCAGGCCGAGTGCGGGTTGGTAGATCTCAATTCTTATCATTTTTGGTTCTAGGATAATTAGTTTCTTCACGATGTTTTCCTTTACCGTTTTGAGAGCAGTGGTCGTTTTTTCTTCTTTCTCTTGGCTATTATCCCGATTTATTTGGGGTCAGCCGTCCTAGTACTTCTGCGCCACACCGTAGGTACGTTTGTTGTGGACTGGGTTGCCTCTTTGTTTCGGTTGGGTGATTAATTATCACTATCACTAATATCACATTAAATTATTACCAGTGCTTTACTCTTACTCACTACACTCTTACTTATGGCGGTGAATTATGGAAGTAGGTGATGAAAGATTGAATGAGAAATCTGGAATTTTCAAAGTAAGAAGAATGAAACTAATAGTGGGGCTTCTGGTTAGAAATTAGCGTAGGTACCTAAACGTGTTTGAGCGTTTTATGAAAATACTACCCGACAGAAATAAGGAATGGATGTTCATATAGAAATCTGATTTTGAACCTACCTATTTTTAATAAGAGACTTGGAATATTAGTAATAAGATTAATTATCACAAGTGTGTGTTTTTTGTTTTGTTTGACCCTGAAGGGGAGAGAAAAGGAATGTTGATGCCGCTACGCTACAAGATTGTGAGCAGCTCATATTTTTATTTTAGTTTTTTTACGAGTAACATCTGAGAACTAATGTGTAGAAACAGTACATGAATCAACTCCTACACGGATGGAAAGTAACTCGTTATGTAATGTATGTTTGTTTAGTTTACATAATTTAAATAGGGATGTATGTAAGTAGGTTAGCACTCTATGGAGCAGAAACGCAAATTGAATATTGATGGTATCTCTACGGTCGAAGAATTTTAAATGAAATGGACATAATTATATATATGAATAATGTGGTATTCCTAAGATTTTTCTTTTCTTACGATGCGATATTTCATGTCAGTTTGTCAGTTTGATAAAATCAAAGTAAATTTTCACACCTTTCACACACTTCTTTTAAATACAATATGTAAAAAAAACCTGTCCGATCAGTGAGTGGGTGTTACATTGTATATTATAGCTGGGCTGCGCCCCGCGGTTTCACCCGCATATAAGTCTCGATCCCGTGAGAATATCGGGATAAAAAGTATCCTTTGTCCTAATCCAGGTCATGGTCTAACTATGTGCCAAATTTCATCAAAATCCGTTTAGCCGTTTCAGCGTGAAAGCGTAACAAACAAACAAACTCACTTTCGCATTTAATAAAGAAGGTTTAAAGCTACAATTCTCAAGCGGTGTTGCTGTTAGCCACCAAACCGTGAGAAATACGCAGCATGAATACGGCCTACGACCACGACGCCCAATAAGGTGCCCACCTATACCTACGACCACGACGCCCAATAAGGTGCCCACCTATACCTACGACCACGACGCCCAATAAGGTGCCCACCTATACCTACGACCACGACGCCCAATAAGGTGCCCACCTATACCTACGACCACGACGCCCAATAAGGTGCCCACCTATACCTACGACCACGACGCCCAATAAGGTGCCCACCTATACCTACGACCACGACGCCCAATAAGGTGCCCACCTATACCTACGACCACGACGCCCAATAAGGTGCCCACCTATACCTACGACCACGACGCCCAATAAGGTGCCCACCTATACCTACGACCACGACGCCCAATAAGGTGCCCACCTATACCTACGACCACGACGCCCAATAAGGTGCCCACCTATACCTACGACCACGACGCCCAATAAGGTGCCCACCTATACCTACGACCACGACGCCCAATAAGGTGCCCACCTATACCTACGACCACGACGCCCAATAAGGTGCCCACCTATACCTACGACCACGACGCCCAATAAGGTGCCCACCTATACGCCATGGGAATCGCGCCCGTCGAAACAAATGGTGTAGGGAACAATTGACATGAACACAAATATCACCTATTAATCATATATTCAACATATCTACCCCTGAATCTCCTGAAATTAATCCTAATAATTCTGAAATATTGCGACAATTTGAAGATATACAGAAAAACATTGAGATCATGAAACAAACTGAACAATGGAGTGATAAAATATCCTATCACGACGTACATCTTTACAGCGTCTTGTATGCTCTAATCTTTGGAATCCTGATAACTGCGGCGGTATACTGTTGGCGGCGTCACAGGCGGTCAACACGTCGAAAACCCTCGGTGCCTGCTGGAGAGGCATCTACTGCTACTGCGATCTCTTCACATCCCGGAAATGAGAGTGTTATAAGTGAGTGTAGTGCGGTTAGGGAAAAAAGGCAATCTTTAATCAAAGTGAAAACTGCAGTGAGTGAGTGTTGTGATCTTAGGGAAAAAAGTCAACTTAGTCAATCCGTGAAAAGTGATCCCAAAAATCTAGCGAGTGTTTACAAACAGAAGATAGGTCCTCGTTCCCTGTATTTCGCGTATTTTCCCTTCCCGATATAAGATAAGTAGTTGCTAGACTACTTGTAACTGTTCGAAATATTGTTAATCACTCACTAATAATCCTTAGCCCTGCCATATAGTTGATAAGTTGAATATTGTTTAGCATCTTGTAAATCTCATCTCCATCTTTATCCTACTAACCGCGTCTGCGCAGGCCATATATTGCTCTGATAGCTCTTTTCTGCAGAATAAATATCGATTCGATATCTGCAGCCCGTCCCCATAGTAAAATACCGTAAGACATGATACAATGAAAGTAACTGAAATAGACTAGCCTCGCGGTATCTACATCAATAAATTGACGGATTTTTCTCACAGCATATGCTGTTAAACTTAGCCGTCCTGCAAGAGATGTTAAATGAGGACCCCATTGCAGCCTTGAGTCGAGCGTGATCCCCAAGAAAACAGTTTTATCGATGAATTCTAGTTTCTCCCTATTCAATACTATTTCACAAACACTACTTTTAACATTCGGTAAAGCAAATCTTATGCATTTAGTTTTTTTCCCATTTAATACTAAATTGTTAGCAGTAAACCAATATTTGACCTGCAGTAGGGCGTTATTTACGTCGTCAAGATTTGATGCACGTCTATTTATCTTAAAAATTAGAGAAGTATCGTCAGCAAATAACACCATTTGTGCTTTGTTTTTTTAATAAATAGGGTAGATCATTAATATATACTAAAAAGAGGAAAGGACTTGGGTCCTTTCCTCTTTTATATTGAGCCTTGTGGAACACCCATTTTTACTTTTAGACCGAGTGAATTGACGCCGTTAATTTGTACTTGTTGTTGTCTATCATTTAAATAAGATTTTACCAAACTGAGCGCAAGCCTAGTCCGTAATGCTCAAATTTCAAGAGTAAGGTTTCGTGATTTACGCAGTCAAATGCCTTCCCATAAAGCACTTTTTGGTCGCAGATATGTTAAAGATGTAACAAGTCGCAACAGTTTCGTAACTGTTACGAAACATGGTGACTGTGTGGGATTTGGTCTCTATGTGTGGTAATAGTTCGTACAAAATTTGACCGGAAAACATTTCAGTAACTTTAAGTAGTCTTTGTGTTCACACGTAACGTAAACATTTGTGTAGACTTATTTTTAAACACTTGGTGTTTAGTTTGTAACATGTGTACAATCGAGTAAAAATGTGTGGTAGCGGTGTGGTCACCATGTTACTAGAATAATAACTTAAAATTTATATTTACACGAGGTGTCGTAATGTTACGTCATTATTACTCAACAATATATTACTGAAATGTGAATAAAAAAGTCACAATAAGACACTGTTTCTCAAACTGTTTCGAGAAGTGATCAAATGATTGCAGTTGAAAATGAGTAAAGAACCGAAAAGATTCCGTCTCACATCGACTTTCTACAGAAAAGTTAACAAATTATTGGTTCCACAAAATCTATCTCCAAGTAAGTACATAATTTTTCAGACAGTATATTTATTCGGTTTACATTGTGTTTCATAAACGAAATCTTATATTGTTTACTTGAAATTTTATCAAAATTAACTATTTATTTCCATATTTTTTAAATGTAAGAAAGTGTTACTGAGTGGTTATCAACCTGAAATATTTTTTTAATCGCAGCCTATAAGATTAAATAGGTCTTTGTTGTTTGCCTACTGATCATAATACAAAAATAATAGAAGCCCATTAATAGAGCGCACGTGCACAAGCATTTTATTATTTGTTTTAAAATTAAATTGTTTGAAATGAAATTTTGGTGGGTATTTTAATTAATAACTTAAGTTTAGGTCAGCATTAAAATTCAGAATTAATATTTTCCAGACCACATACCAAATGCATCGTCTTCATCATTTAAAATTCAAGAAAATAGTTCTGTAATCCCTGATGCCGTACAGTTTAGTTTCAAACAGCCTAGTGCCGGTGGACCAACTTCCGAAGTGTCAAACGTGCAATTAGATGCAGTTGTGACCTCTCATAATATATGTGATGTCAATGAGGGGCTGGATACCAGCAGTTCCGCAGCAGAAGCTGAAGAATCGTCTGATTCTGACAGCTAAATACATTCAATAAATATAAAAGACCAAATTCAGCAATGGGCATTAGAGTACCAGATTCCTCAAAATGCCTTAAAGGAATTACTTACTATATTGAGAGACAATTAAACACGGATTTCAATAAATTTTTACCAAAAGACAGTAGAAGTCTATTAAAAACGCCAAAATTTAATAACATAGTACCAATGGGAAATGGAAAATATTGGTATAATGGCATAGAGAAATGTTTAAAAGAAGTTTTGTCTCAAATGATCTCAGAGATGCATATTTTTGTCTTTTAACATAGACGGCTTGCCAGTAGCCAACAGCACAAAAAATGAATTTTGGCCAATTTTGTGTAAAATAGACGGCATGGATGTTGCTCCATTAGTTATAGCTATATTTTTCGGAAGCACAAAACAGTGTTTGGAATTATTTTTGCGTCCATTTGTAAAGGAGCTCATCAAGTTACTTCAAGGTGGATTACTCATTCAAAGGCAAATCGTTCCTATCAAAATTCGTTGCTTCATATATGATACACCTGCGAGGTGCTTTATAAAAGGTGAGTGCAAAATTAAATATAGAATATATATATAAATAATATCTATTTAATAAAACTACCTAACCTATACCTACCTACATGATTTTCTTCTGCTGTACACAATAATGCCAAATAACTGCTGTAGCTACACCCACGGGTATTCTCAGCATGTCGTTTCATATACTCATAACCAGCAGTCCACCAGCGGCTATTGTTTCGTTTCGTGGTAAAATGTAGAGTATTTCCTTCTTCAGAATGCAATCTATCTTCTTGCCAAATTTTATCGAAATTTGTTCAACAGTTTAGGCGTGAAAAGGTAACTGAGAAAGACAGACAGAGCTACTTTCGCATTTATACTATTACTATGAATTTTGGTAATGTAAGTAGTTTATCGTACCCCCGTGCATTTCAAATATAATGTATCTTATTTCGTGATATTTTTCATTTTAGGTACTGTGGGGTTTAATAGTTACCACGGGTGCATGAAATGCACAGTAATCGGAGAATACGATAGAAAAGGTGAGTTTTCCCAGAACGGACATGGCTTTGCGTACTGACCATTCATTTAGAAATCGATTAGATCCTGATCACCATAAAGAAAAAAGTCCAATCGAAGATTTACCCATAGATCTTGTTAACGATTTTACGATTGCAGATGCTCTTCATTTGTTAGGTTTGGGTGTAATGAAGAGATGTTTACTGGGATGGACTAATGGCAGTTTTAATTTCCGAACAAAGTGGTCGGCAAAGGAAATTCAGGATGTTTCAAGAAAACTAATGGAAATAAAATCAACTACTCCATCTGAAATACATCAAGGAAGACTGAGAGAATTAGATACCCTTCACTTTTGGAAAGGACTTTTGCTGAATTTAAAAACTTTTTGTTATACTTTGGTCCAGTAGTGCTAAAAGAACACTTATCATGTGAAGTATATCAACATTTTTTAACATTGTTCTGTGCCACCACTATTTGTTATTCTGACGTTTATGTATGTTACCGGTACATAGCTGAAAACCTTTTTGTTGATTACATCGAAAAATTTGCAGAAATTTATGGTCATGATTCTGTGAGCAGTAATATTCATAATCTTTGTCATATTGTAAATGATGTCTCCAGGTTTGGCTCTCCGGACTCTCCGTCCGCTTACCGGCCCATTGTGCTGCTCGACGAGGTGGGCAAGCTCTTTGAAAGAGTAATTGCAGACCGCCTTGTCGGGCGGCTGGTGCGGGTGGGGCCGGATTTGGCGGAGAGCCAGTTTGGTTTCCGCAGGGGGCGCTCCACGGTGGGTGCCATCATGCGCGTGCGAGCCCTCACGACGGGGGATGCGGTGGCTCGGGGTGGGGTCGTCTTGGCGGTGTCTCTAGACATCGCCAACGCCTTCAATACCCTGCCCTGGAGTTGCATCAGGGAGGCACTCCGGTATCATCGGATGCCGACCTACCTCTGTCGTGTGGTCGAGGCCTATTTGACGGACAGGGCCATCATCTACCCCGGTCACCAGGGAGAGTGGAACCGGCGAGAGATGTCGTGCGGTGTCCCACAGGGATCGGTCCTGGGGCCGCATCTGTGGGACATCGGATACGACTGGGTGCTGCGCGCAGACCTCCCCAATGGCGTCAGCGTCGTTTGTTACGCTGACGACACGTTGGTCCTGGCGCAGGGGAGGTCACACCAGGCGGCGGCCGAACTAGCGACACACGGGGTTGCGACAATCGTGGCCAGAATCCGGCAGTTGGGACTCGAGGTGGCCTTGCACAAGTCCGAGGCCATGTGTTTTCATGGTCCTCGGAACGCGCCACCGTCGGGTTCCCAAATAACGGTAGGAGGGGTTCACATCGGCGTCGAGTCGACGATGAAGTACCTGGGACTCGTCCTCGACAGTCGGTGGAACTTCGTGGAGCATTTCCGACGTTTGGCTCCCAGACTGGAGCGGGCCGGGGCTGCATTGAAGCGGCTCCTGCCCAATCTAGGGGGTCCAAACGCCTCCTGCCGGAGGCTATACGCGGGGATCGTGCGGTCCATGGCCCTGTACGGGGCACCGGTGTGGGCGCGTTCGTTGAGGCGGCGGCCTGCCCGCAGGTTGAACGCGTCCCAGAGGGTCATGGCCACCCGGCTGGTCCGGGGATACCGCACGGTCTCCGGTGAGGCGGCAAGCCTCCTTGCTGGATTGCCGCCATGGGATCTGGAGGCAAAAGTCCTCGCGCATATTTGGGAGTGGCGCGAGGAGGCGAAACGCCGGGGCTTGACTCCGATGCCGCGAGAAATCGCGGCACAGCGGACAGAGCTCCGACGGGATCTCATGGCGGCATGGAGAGTGCGATTGTCGCAACCCAGTGCTGGGCACGCCACTATTGCGGCGATAAGTCCCCTCTTTGAGGAGTGGCTGGAGAGGCGCCACGGCGTCCTCACCTTCCGCCTGACGCAGGTCCTCACCGGACACGGCTGTTTCGGGAGGTACCTGTTTCGGATAAGGCGGGAGGAAACGCCCGGGTGTCATCACTGCGTGGATCGCCCGGAGGACACGGTGGAGCATACGGTGGAGGTATGCCCGGCTTGGGCAGAGCACCGCCGTGTCCTCGTGGAGGCGATCGGTGGCAGGGATCTCTCGCGTCCGGCCCTGGTCCAGGCCATGGTACGGAGCGAGAGGGCATGGGAGGCCGTCACCTCCTTCTGCGAAGCAGTAATGCTCGCAAAGGAGGAGGCGGAACGCGTGAGGGAGAGGCAAATTTCGCGCCCTCACGCCCCTAGCCGCCGCAGGAGGAGACGCCCTGGGCGTCGGGAATCGATTGCCGATTCCCGGCCACCGTAGGCGCGGGCTTGCGGACGGTGAGCAATGGGTAGCTCGCCGTCCGGTAAGGACCAGGCCCGGGTCGACGGCGCGTTGTGTTCCACGCGCGCCTCAAAGAGATGTCAGCAAGTGAAGGGGTCCGATGAGACCATTGCCTGCCGGGGTTGCGGGATTAGTCCGAAAGGGATACCGTGGCCCCCTGGCATTGCACAGGCAACAGAAGGAACACGGGTGGGTTTTAGTCAGTAAGAGTCTGACACGCCCTCCCGCTCCACCCAGAGCGGGAGACGTCATTTGATGATTTCCCACCCAAAAAAAAAAAAAAAAAAAGGTTTGGCTCTCTACCTTCTTTAAGTGCATATACATTTGAAAGTATGTTGTTTCGAATTAAAAACCTTTTACGAAAAGGCGACCAACCCTTAGCGCAAGTAGCAAATCGCATATAGGAATTGTCAAAGCTAAACATCAAGGGCCACAAATCCAAACGGATGTATCCTCTTGTCAAATATGAAAGTTTGTTGGATACGGGTGAAAAAGTATTTACTACTGCAAAAATGAGTGAGAATTACCAGCTTTCAAAATACATTAAAGATAAATGGTTTTTAACTATCGATACTATTATCGTAGAAATGAAATTCGCAACTTTTGATCAAGGAAACATACAAATCGTTGGAAGGAACATAAAAAACAAATGTAATTTTTTTGAGTGACCGTTTAATTCTTCCCATATAAATATTTATGCAACATTACTTCCTTACGAACTTGAAGAATTAAAGAAATACAATCTAAATGATGTCAAATGTAAACTTACATCTATGGTTTCCAACTCTCAAATGGTGTTTATTCCAGTATTGACAACATTAGGAAAGAAAATAAACAAATAAAAACAATAAAACCAATCATAATAATTTGACTCTCAAACAATCAAATAAATCTTTAAAAAAAATTAACACAAATTATCAAAAATATTAAAAAAACAGACAAACGTAACTCGTCAGTTAAAACTTTTCGAAACAATTACAAACTGGCAGTTACATAGGTATAATTCTATCGCGTGCAGAAGACAGTCACCTGCTGGAGACGCTGACGTCATCACAAATTTCACCGATTTTTTTTGTTGTTTTTTTCCCTTTGCTAGATGAATATAAACAACTTTTCGTAAAGAACCCACTATCCTACTTGAAAAAAATCTGCTGTTCCATACATAATTCCAATACCTAGGTACTACACCAAAATGTATGGGACAGCTGATTTTTTTCGTGTTGGAAGTTGGTCCGATACAAAAAGTTTTTTATATTCATAGGTACTTTCATCTAGCAAAGAGAACAAAATAACTAAAAAAATTCGGCAAAATTTGTGATGGCGTCAGCGTTTGCTGCAGCTGACTGTCTTCTGCATGCGATGGAATTATACCTTTCACCATTTTTAACTTTAACTAACTTTAAATTATATCAATAAAATTTTAAATAAATGATTAGTCTAATCGCTGTTTGTAATTTTGTTGCACTCCGCATTTTGTTCGAAAACTTGACATAGAAGTAGATCGTCAGAACTTACATTCATCATTTTAGTCTCATGTTTTGAATCGGTCGTCTTGTTGTTTATTTTTTACATCAGAGAGTACTGTCACTGTTTTCGATGCTTTAATGGAACGATTTTTTGTGTCTGGCGTATCATCTGTTAAAATGTACAATGACTAGAGTTCATTTATTTTCATTAAAGATAATTAGATAAAATGAATGGAGTTATTCTCTAAGTAACATACCGATTTTGTTTTCCTTGTCATCTAACCCATGAAACCCATCCCGCAATCCTTCATTTGTCTCTTCTTCATGAATTTCTTTATCTGAAGTATATATTATTATAGTTTCTAAATTGTTTAAAGAAGGATCCTCAATCTCAAGAGTAGTCTTCTTTTCAGTTTCAATTTTCTTTTTTTTTGTGATTATTTTCACTGCAGAGCTAAAAGCAAAACAGGACGTTTTAATTTTCGCAATTCTCCGAAGACATACTTTTTTCATCTCTCCTTAATAGTTCAAGGTCGCTGTTTTTTCTCGTCCTTGGCCAAAACAGGACAGAGTCTTTGTTGTTGCCCAGTACCCATGTACTAGGCACAACCGATATAAGGTGAGACGAGCCCTCTTTAGTTAGTACTATACTAAACATAATTTGATAATATGCAGGCCTGTCCAAACGTTTGAGAATCGCTGGAAGCAATAAACCATTTTGTGAATTCGGTAACTTTGTAACTACTTCTGGTTTCACGTCGACATATGTCGACATAATCTAGTAACTTCCTGACCAGTTGTGACTAGAATATTTTCTCTAAATAAAATTACGTTTTTTAATTATTTAACAATTTTGTGGTTCATTTTTGGTTCCATAACATATAGTTACTATTCCAGCAAAAGCTTCCAAGCTCTGGGAATGTAAAAACTTGTTAGTAAAACTATTAATGGTTTTTACAAACTATTGTTTAAATTATATTACACAGGTTAAATCACAATTTTATGGTGGCGCATTGAAAATTTCAAACTATATGAACAAATTACACAATGAAATTAATTTCCCATATAGATTTGAACAATATAAACAAATTAAAATATGAATAAAAATTTACCTTGATAAACAGTGATGGCTGATGTTTTCTTCTTATTATTTTGTTACTTGTCAGTCACAGAACAAAAAGAGAACGAAAACGAATGAACGAACGAATGATTTCTGAGAAGTGGTTGCAGACTAAGAACAATGTTACCACACAGCAACGTAACTTTAAAACCAAATGTTACTGTGTCGACTGTTCCCCATTTTTAGTCGTAGCGACGGAACTAAGTACACTCAGCGACCAAAAAGTGGTACTAGAATGAATAAGTGTGGACACATAGTGTCGATTTATTTCGTAACGGCTACCACAAAGCGCTATATGGGTTGGAAAGGTCACAAAAGATTCCTATGGCATCTTGGGCCGCCTCCCATGTTGTAAATTTAATATTTCTGTGGGTGAACCCATATTGCTGATCGTGTAAGATTTGGTTTGGTTGTGATTTGGTGTTAGAATGATTAAGCATTTGATTGAGCATTACCTTTTTGAACACCTTGCTGAATACCGGCAGCACGGATACTGGTCTATAATTGTTGGTGTCTTTACTGTCCCCAGATTTAAAAAGTGGTATATCCTAACTGTATTTCATTAAATCCGGGAAAACTCCTTGATCCACGCTCAAATTAAATATTAAAGCTAAATATGGTGCTATAGTCTCGATTATGGATGTACAAACTTTGATAAATAATCCCCATAGATCTTCAGTCAGTTTGATTTTGATTTGCCGAAAAGCTTTTATAACTATCATAGGTTTTATATATGTTTAAATTGAAATTCAACCGGGCAGCCCCAGTCTGTAACGTTCGCTTTTAATTAATCAATTGAGATATCGGGTGAGGAATTTAAAGCTTCCGTCATTTTTGATGGTATATTAGTAAAGAAATTTACAAATTCTTGAGCTACTTCTAAGTTAGAGCTTATGGGACCACGTGCAGTCTCCAATGTGTACTCAGTGTTTCGTATTTTTCCCTAGGAATTGTTTACAATTAATGAAATTACAAGGAATAAAGAATTTACAAGGAACCTAGAGGTGTACCTATAGGTACCTAATAAGGTGTACACTTCTGTCTGTCCCTTCGGGGAATACAGGGTGATTGATTGTGTATCACTTGTCCCTCGTGGTCGTGACCACTAAACATATCTTATACTATTAATTCATTTTTTTTGGGTGGGAAATCATCAAATGACTTCTCCCGCTCTGGGTGGAGCGTGAGGGCATTTCAGACCCTTACTGACTAAAACCCACCCGTGTTCCTTCTGTTGCCTGTGCAATGCCAGGGGGCCACGGTATCCGGACTTTCCCGCAAGAATGTACCCACCTACTACCTATGTTGTATAATTTATAAATGCTTCCTCTCTCCTAACTCACTTATTTTGCTGTGCCCGACAGGGCCCATGTGATCTAATTATAAGTTTTACCACCTAAGAATACCTACATGTAGAATGCAATAAAAGTATTGAGTACCCTTTCAAACGCGGCGAACTCGGTTGTCAGACTCTACTTACAACCTTATGATGTTAAAGGCGTGATGTTTCAAAAGTATATTCATTTACGATCACGTTTATTTTATGATAAGCAGCCAAATCCCGGTAAAACATATTAAGTCATATTACTACAACAATAAAATAATAAAATTAAATAAAATATATTTTAAAAAAATCACCTTCACTACAATAGTCTACTCAAAATTTTGTAATCCTAAACGCATGCGCGACTGTGAAACATGAAGTTAGCGACCATTTGACTACCAACATACTACGGTAAAATGGGCGGGTTGGTTTATTGATCGACTCCCTATCCCCAATGAGGGGTGAGACTGCCGGGTCGACACGAGTTCAACTACTGCCAAATATAAATACAGTTTAGTATTTTTTCTATGAAGTGACAAAAAGAAATGGTAAGTGAAACATTGTATGTATGGAGTGTATTGTTGTTTTATTTATTTCAGTTGTTTATTTTTATGCCCTATGAGATTATTTACACTGATTTTATTGTGTTGTGTAGTTGTTGACATAAGATAAAAAGCGAATATACATTGCGTTGCTAGTGCTTCGTCCTACTACCTGCATACACCCAAATAGTATCTCTAGGTACTTAGGTTCTCGGTTTTATGAGAATTAATTAAGATAAATTAAATAAGAAATGAGTGTTAATGTAAATAATCTTCTCCTGAACGAAAAAAAGACTAAACTCCTTAGATTTTCAACGCCAAATGTCAGGCAGCTAACTACCAATGTTCAAGTTAATGGAATACTGTTGGACCCTATTGAGTCAACATTTTTTGGAATAACGATTGACGGTAAATTACAATGGGGCCTACACATAGAAAAAATGTCAGGAAACCGTAGTTCGGCTGCCTATGCTGTTAAAAAAATTAGACAGATAACTGATGTACCTACTAGATACCCACAGTCAGAATTGTTTATTTTAGGTATTTTCATAGTCTTATGTCGGGATTCTTCTCTGGGGAACCTGTGCGGACATTACCTAATACTTACTATCTTTGTTCTACAGAAAAGGGCTGTTGGAGCCATTTACAACCTAGGTCCAAGAGATTCTCTACGAGAAAAATTCAGAGAAATAAATATTCTGACTGTAGGCTCCCTCACTATATATTTTTGAAAACCTATTGTAACAAATATAATAATTTAGCAAATTTTAAGAAAATGTCCGATATTCATAGTTTAAATACCAGCAATAATCAATGTACCTACACTTTTACAATAAACATCCCATTGACATTCGAAACTTACCCATTAAACGATTTAAAAGCTGAATTAAAACCAAACTTTGTAAAAAATGGTACATACTATAAAATTTCAGATTATTTGAGCGTGGGATTGAGCTGCTCGCTCTGCTAAGCCTAGGGATGAAACCATAAAATTTGACTTTTTAATTATTATGACGACATGTTTGGCGCAGTGGATTGACTGCTGTGTTGCGTGTCGCGGGTTCGATTCCTGCCCGAAACAAATATTTGTATGACTTACAATTAGTTGTTCCGGGTCTGGCTGTTTGTGTATGTGAGGTTAAATGTTTGTAAACGCACCCACAATACAGGAGAAATTCCTAGTGTGGGGCAACGTTTAAAAAAATATATATGTAAAATCATTCAAATGTACCAGTTTTATATACATATGCACTGACTGGACAGGTCCACTCAAATCTGTCCTCAAAAGAACATTTCAGACACTAATCTACATGGTCCTCATATGGCCTGACCAAGATTATGCCTGGACTTTAAAAGAGACTGTAACCGACTTTGTTGCGGTCTTTCTTCTCAGAGTAGTCAGATAGGAAACGCCGAACTCACCCAGCTATAAAAAAAAAACTTAAATATGACGTGTGAAAGTGATTGCGATATCCTATTTACAGAATAAACAATTTCATTTCATTTCATTATATTTATACTAGATAGATTCCATACTCTTTAATACATGCAATGTTGTTGATCAATGTACATAGGTACCTAGTAGTAGTAGACACATAGTTATCGGTAATCTTGGGTACTTAGGAGCATTTCTCTTTTTTTGCCATTACGCATTTTTGTGGAATGTCCCATGATATTGTACGTGAATAACTTTGGTTTAATCTATTAAATTACTGATACTGTTTTGCTTAGATTTGTTATTAAAAACAGAAAATATTTTACCAAATCATAAATGCAATGAATGAAAATTCGTATGTCCCAGTCGACCATTCGCAACTTCAAACTCAATTATTTTGATAGGGTTCAAAGAAATTATACTGAGATTTTGCTTTTAAATCGTTTTACGAGGTAAAAAGGTCCACGTTGTATTGCCTTTTTGGTAATATGATTAAAATTGGACGATTAAAATTAATTTTAAACTTGTCCCAGAGAAAGTTCCAAAAATGGATTTCAGTTTTTGTTACCCATTTTATACATGTGAATATTAAAAAAGCTTCCATTTAGCTATTTTTTTTTGAACAAGCAACACTGCAAGAATGCTGCCATAATGATGTATTGAGTCAAGTCAGTTTTAATGACTCCTCTTTTTGTTAGCAGAAATGACCACTATTTGTTTTAAAACTTAGCCAAAACTTAAGTGGCATAATTACGTTACCTTAGTTTTTAAACATTAGTGCATAAAAGTTTAAAAAAAACAGTGTATCCATGTATAACCATGAGGTTGTTAAATAAATTAAGAAAATGTTAGTATGAAAAATGCAACTTCTTTAAAATTCTCCATGCAAAACGCTGATTTCATGGGGGGTACCTAAAATTTTGAAAAAATCAAACATTAGTTTCGTTATTTTTTTTTTGTTACTTTGGGGTAGTAACGTATAAAACCGGAAAACTTAAGTAACAAAAAGGGAATTATAAAATGTTTACATTCAACAGCACAAGAAAATTCTCTAACTCCGGCAGAAAAAATGAAACGTTATCTAACCTAGGGCTGGTAACGTTGGACTTAAAAGTTTATTAAACGTTGATTATGATTTAGCACTAATCCGTCTTTTTATTAATTAATTTCTTTAATCCGTATAATAGGCATTATGGACCCAGCCTTGTATTTCTTTTTGTTACTGTCTCCTTTCTCCACTCACTTTTATGTATTTATTATAAATCAATACCTACAATTATTATAGAAATTAAATTTTGTTCAACATTTTTATGAGAAGTAAACAAAATCTTTCTATTTTGTTTTTTTGAAAACTTTAAACTGACTACCTAGGTTAAAAGTAACAAAAAAAATATGAAAGAAAAATGTAAGTAGGTAATCAGAATTTGCAACTTTTTTTTTTTTTACAATTAAAGAGTAAAAAAATAAGAACGAAACTTTTTACCTATCGTGGTATAGTAATCTTATTCTAGGTGCATCGTCTTCACATATAATTATATAATTAATGTATAAAATACATTGTGAAAACATTTTAAAAGAGTACCGGGTAACGGGTTCTTGCCCATTCTTCTCCATACGAAAACTACCTTTTGGAAGGGGCGACTAGAATCAATTGTTTTTTATAAATATTGACGTTCATAAGTGCTTTTTTTGTGCCTAATTGAAATAAATTATTTGACTTCTACTTTGAACGTTTAGCCTACCTTCATTTAGATTTTTATTATATTATATAAAAATCCTAGTTCAAACAGAATTCCTTGTGAAACATATTCATGAAATAAACTGTCTGATTTCAAGACAAAAAAGCTATTTATTGATATTTTTATTTTAGGCGACTTTTTGAAAATATGCACAAAAAGAGAAACGCTCTTAAAATAGTGACGACAGTTATCGAGAACCTGCAATTATATAAATTTTATTATGTTCTTAGAAACTGCCCCATTCCGTGGAGCTAATTAATTTCATACAATGTTACGAGTTCTCATAGGTAGACTATTCGCACTCTTGGCCATTTCATTTGAATGAGGTCTCCGATTTTTTATGGGAATCTTTTTATTAATAAAAGTGTTTCTTTTTTAATATTACTTTTTTTGATTATTTACATATACATTTATTTAGTGTAAGTGGGCAGAAAGGCTAGAATCGATAGCTTTTCTTATTCTTTAAATATTTTTTCTATAATTCTAAATGGGTCTCGCTTGTAATCAATGTTATTTTCTCATTTTTCAGGATCCGAATGTTATGACAACGTCTGGTCTCCTGGAATGGGAGTTTTCCTTACCATCAGACCAGATCATCTCCCACGGCTGGTACCACGGAGCACTCAGCAGGACAGCGGCCGAGAGCCTGCTCCAACAGGACCGGGAGTTTCTTGTGAGGGACTCGTCTTCACAACCAGACAACTACGTGCTCAGCTGCCGATCCAATGGACAACATTTACATTTTGTCATACAACGGGTAAGTAATCACAGCAGCTGCGTTCTCTTTTTAATTTGAAACTGAAATATGACTAAAGAAAGCTCCATTTCAGATCATCGTCCACCCGGACACGGTGTATGAAAGACACCAATATCAGTTTGAGGATGAAGCCTACGATACAGTCGCCGATCTCATCACGTCCTACGTGGGATCTGGTAAACCTATATCAGCCGCATCTGGAGCCAGGATCCAATATCCAGCCAACCGGGTGACGCCTCTGACGAATTATATTCAGAACGATGACATTAATCTTGTAATTTCACCGGTTGGAGATGGCTCCTACGGCAACCCATATAGCCTATACAGCCATTTTGCAGCAAAGCCAGGAATGCAACTTAGAGTGCCTTTCAAGAAGCAACGATCTCACTCACTGACCCCTATCGACATGGGACAACATGTCACTCACGGCAAAAGCGCCAGCGCTGATGGAGTCATTCAGAGTCAAACACACATGCACGGGAAAAACTTCTGCAGCGAATCGAACTCCAGTTCGAACACCTGGGATGCCAATCTTCCAACTAGTCCTCCAGCAAAGCCAGCCAGATACGATGGACCAAAAGCAGATGAAAGACGATTAGAACTCCAGCGACTCTACCAAGTTTCAGGATCAGATTCAGGCAATGGATCCGGAGATTCCACTCAAAGTTCTGCGCACAGTGATCCAAATAAATCAAGAATGGAATCCGATTATAATTTGGTGACACCGACCATAAAACAGCAATTTGATTACGAACTCACTGAAGCAAAACTTTTGCAGTCAGAAAATTTAGATTACGTGGTAGATTCAAGAATTAATCTAGAAAACTTTCAATCGCAAATTATACCGAATGGATTGTCAAAACCGCTTGAATCTGAAACGCTACACACGATCAAGCTATTATTACGTACGTCTGGGCCAAGGATTTTGGCGAATCACATGACGAAAGTAGATTTGTATTTCTTCTTTGACGATGCCATTCAAATTGAAGGTCTTGAGAAAACCGCATCGGGATTGGAACTTTTGTTTTTACCTCAAGGGCGAACTCTGCGCTTAGATGTTGTAGAAAGGTATACATAAATAAACATGACTGATAGAAATTCATTATTTTGAAGAGACGAGAATTTATAATTTCCATTTTCAGGCTCGAGACATTTCGTCTGCTGATAGCGGTGACGATATTGACCTGCCAAACAGATAGGCAGCGAGCGGACACCATCAACGACTGGATCCTGTTAGCAGTTGAAACAAAGACTGCTTTGGGAAACCTGTACGGGTTTTCAGCCATTATGTTTGGGTTGTGTATGCCTCAGGTATAGAGCGTGCCATTTTCGATAAAAAAATAATAACTTATCCGACTTCCTACGAGAAATGATTAAGTTTTTTCCTTATATTCAAAGGTGGAGTGCCTGGAGAATGCATGGAATATTTTGAGAAGGGTTTACACGGACAACGCGTTTATGTTCGAGGCTAAATTGAGGCCTTGCTTTAAGAGTATGAACGAAGGCACGAATCCTTTACCTCCCAACACAACGACGCCGTACATCCTGCCACAAGTACTGTGCTTCCATTTATTTGGTGAGTACCAAAGCCCGTTCATGCTGCTTTTAAGGTTGACAGAAGGTAGAAAACGTTAGATACGGAAAAATATGCAAGTCTATAAAATGATTATTATTATTTTGACGCCCTGATTCCATTTTTGATTTGAAATTATTTTTGCAGATGGCGAAGGCGGAGGTCTCATGCAGCCAGACGACACGTTCCCTGGTAGCCTGATGAACAGCCTGGAGTTTGATTTCAACGCGACGGCAGCCCATTTGGACGCGGCCCGGCATTTTCCCAATCAAATCGACATGTTCAAAAGAAACGCTAGAACTGTAGTGCAGGAGATGTCTTCCTTAGGACCAGTTTTAGACCCCACTCTCCTCGAACTGTTCAGAGCAGAGTTCCACATAAACTTCCTATGGGGAGAAAGGGGAGCTCTAACCACGCCAAATCAAAGATTCGCTCGACTTACGGATATTCTAACTGCAATGGCAAACAAGTTAGCCAGTCAACCGCCTGATACAGATGATAATGTTTAAGTATATTTTTAGAACCCTTTACCATATCACCGAAATAATCGAAACGCCACTTTATAGAATTATATTTCTTGTTTGAAAATAGACGCGATGCTAATTATGTAGGTACCTGTGTATGATATTGCGAGTTATTCTTGCTGCGGCCGCATTTGCGTTTATCGTGACGATGCTATGCGTGCCGAAACTTCGTATGTTTTGATTATATGATGCGACTTTGATTATGTACCGCCATCTGGGCGATAAGTGCTACGCAGTCTAAACTATCGCAGTTTAGGCTGCGTAGCACTTATCGATTACGATGGTTGGTCACATCTGCGTGTATCGTATCACTGTGTGAAGCTTCGTCACGATAGACGCAGATGCGGCCGGAGCATAAACAACAGCCGGTCTATTCTGTAACCATCTCACCGTGAAAACTTAGGTGAAGTGAGCTCGGAGTGAGCTGTCATTCCACGTCCTGCTGCTAGGGACTGACAGCTCACTCCGAGCTCACTTCACCTAAGTTTTCACGGTGAGATGGTTACAGAATAGCACTACTGCCGGTCTATTCTGTAACCATCTCACCGTGAAAACTTAGGTGAAGTGAGTTTGAAGTGAGCTGTCATTCCACCTGCTGCTAGAGACTGACAGCTTACTCCGAGCTCACTTCACCTAAGTTTTCACGGTGAGATGGCTACAGAATAGCACTGCTGGTATTGAATCGTGACCAGCCCACTTTTTATGTCTTGTTAAAAAAACCTTATCTTTGGAAACACCGGTTTATGATTTTCTTGTAATAAAAAGACCCTATGAGTATTTATTTCATAATGGTAGGTAGGTATATACCTAACTTGTGTGAGCTCTAGTCCTAGATATTATAAAGATGCGAAGCGAGTAACTTTAGTCCTAATTTTATAAAGACGTGTGTACCCTTTTAATGATCTCAAATGAATTGTACCTATTACGATATTTGTTATACATTTGTAAAACGTGAATATTATACCAATATAAACCGTCAACAGTGTTTTATTTTTATCAGACTACGGCGAAGCAAAAAGGATTATGATTTTGATAGGTATGTACATACCTAAGCTATGTACATAAAAAAAAAAACTTTTGGATATTATTAATAGACGCATCAGAAAACTATGCCCGATGACATATCATGAATATATGAGCCGGCAATCCACTGCTGGACATACGTTTCTCCTTAGCATAGCCAGAACAGTAGGTCCTAAGCCACCAGCATCCATTCGAATACCGGGACTATCCGGTGGGCCTAAATATCCACGCTGAGCTTTCCGTTACGTTTGTAGAAATCAGGGTGGCAAATTAAACAAAAATGTAGGTAAGAAGATAGTTGCTTATATTTCTAACACAGTAGATACACTTATTAAGCTACGTCCGTCCGATTCGACGGTCTGTCCGCGAATGCCCGCCTTCTTTTTTGTGTAGGGCATCTCGTAGCTCACCTCTGAGGTGATGACTACTTAACCGGACAATTCGAGCCCGTCTTCTGTTAACTTGTTCTTATTTATACAATCCATTAACAGTACCTCTTAATCATAAACAAGATAAATAATAAAAAAAATAATAAAAAAAAAACAACAAATATGATTCTTACAATTTTAGGCTATTTCTACATTTATTAAACATATTTTTACTTCGCTTTTAATTGTAGTCAAATTACATACTTTTTAATGTATTCTAATAAAAGTTTCTAAATTAAACATAAATAAATGAATAAGCCTAAGTGAATATAGTTCCAAATAGTTACGGTGTAAAATGTATGATTACCCTTTATTCTAACACGTTTAACCATGCTCACGGGCGCAATGCCATAAGTGCACGATTATAGATCTGGGCTAGCTTTGAAAACATTGGCTATCATTGAGATAGAAACAATCCGCGGTTTCATACAAGAATGAAGTACTTACCCAATGAAAGAGTGTGAATCAGGTGCCTCTTTTTTCTGTTTCAGAGATGGTCCCAGAGTTAGAATTGTTCATGTTGATGAATACTTTCACCTCCTGAAAGATTAGCTATGACTTCAAAATCAGCATATAAGTAGGTACAGATAGTGCAATCCACGACGACGCGCCCCACTCCGCGATTACTGTACTGTAAGCTGTACTTTAGTACGGCGCGGAGCGGAGTGGGGCGCGTCGTCGTGGATTGCACTATCTATATAATGGTTACATAAGATTGTGTATAGATACGAGTAGTGCCACCTACGAAGACGCGCCCCACTATTCTTCCTAATCGCTAACTGTACAGTTATCGCGTTTAGGAAGAAGAGTAGGGCGCGTCTTCGTGCATGACACTATCTATATGTAAGAACAGCTTTGTAGAACCTTTTGAATTTTACCTTGCTCAGCTCGGAAGAGAGAAGGGTGGGGAAAATACATACAAAGGACGCGTTTTCGCCCGATTTCTGAATTGAGAATTTGAAGTGTTTGTCTCTTTTCTAAATTCTCAATTCAGAAACGGGGTAAGAGATAGTACAACGGACAATACACATCTATAGCCATACCCACCATGACTGTGATCTATGTATCCGGCTGTTTATATGGCACATGGATTTGAGAAAAACCTTGGCTATGAAGTGTGCCTTTGTCACTCGTTCATAGAAAGCACATGAAGTTTTAGAAAGGGAATGTCACACACAGGCCGTCCCGTTCTAAAACACCATGTACTATCGCGGACACGCATTTCTGAACACCATAAGGACTATTCTTGCTTGCAGCGCTCGATCCCTATACTTAATGCTTACCTATAAAAAAAAAAGGTCCGGTAAACAGATGTGGACAAGTGGTCATCGTGTGCACGAGATTTTGTTTTCAAAGTGGTTAGATATGCGTTACCGCGATGGTACCTTATCATACAGCCGAATTATATTAATTGCAGGTGAAATGATTGAAACAACACTTGAATAATAAACTAACTTTAATCATGAAAACATATAAAATATCAACTTAAGTTAGATACAAAATTATCTCATACATTTTTTTTAAAGTTGTATTTTCGATAAATTACATTCCCTATAAAACCATTGGTTACCCAGAAAAGAAAGAAGATAACAAAAGCTAAGAAGAAACCAGACAAATAAAGAGTGTGTCCCACAAAAAAAAGGAGAAACTGACTGACTGACATATCAGCGCACAAGCTACTGGGACTAGGAAGTTGAAATTTCGCACCAAGGTTCCTTCTATAATGTAGACAAACACTAAGATGGGGTTTTTGGACATTTGGTCTCTAGGGGGTTAACATAAGTGGGTGTTAATAGATTAAGATTTTTAATAGAAACGAAAGGGGGAATTCGTTTGTATGAAAAATCATATTCCTTGAGTTAATAAACTAGAAACTTGCCTCGAATACATTCTTAAAAAAGATAAAGGTTGTCATAGTTAGTTTTTTTTAAACTACCCCTCAATATGGAGGGGGATTTTAGGGGATGTTAAGGTTTGTATGGAAGAATCTTAACGCGTGGTACGATTAACCCGATGCTGGGTATTAATACTTTTGACAGAAAGAAAAAGCAATACTAGATTTTAGGTTTTCGAAAATCGATCCCCATGGGGCAAAAAGTTTGAGGGTAGGATTATACTACGTGGCTTGATTAACTCAAAAGTTGGTATACAATATCTTAAAATTAAACAATGAAACACATGTATGCAGATTTTTCAAAAATCCACCCCAGTTGTAAAAGGAAAAATATATTTTCCTATAAACTGTGGCGGATACTTAACATGAAAAAATATTTTTCCTTTCATCAATAATCTTGAATACTTCTCTATAGAAATAAGATCGTAATCCTTGAACCAATTTTTTTTTTCAATAGGTTGGTACGAAATACTCTCGGGCGATTGGCGGGCGAAGTCAATCTGTCTAGTCTTTTCCTTTTCTGTGAGATACTAGTAAGGCAGGCACATGTTTCAAACTTAAATATACTTACTATTACAGTATAATATAAATTAAATTCAGTAATAGCAAGCTTACTTCATATTAAATGTATTCCGTGACTTATAAAATATTGTCAAGTGAATAGGATGGATGCATGATCCCTATGTATTCTAAGTCTGAGACAATCTTAATATTAAACGCAATTAAAATCAGCATTGTAATTAATACATTCATTAATTCATGTCAATAAAAATTACACCACCGTTTATCAAGTGTAAGTCTCTGATTCTTCAAGCAGGCACATATAAGCTTGCGGTTGAATTGATCAAACTATGCCCAATATTCTGCGTTACTATATAAGCAAGTCTTATTACACCCCAGCTCAAAGCAGTAATATTTAGCATCAGTCCGTACACAATATATTAAAGTCTGTACAAAATGTGATGATCAAAGAAAAGTTTTTAATCACCAGTGTCGACGTCGCACTATCGTTAATATTATTCATAAAAAACAAAAATATATATTTTTTAAACAATCTAATAAACAATTTTGAAACAATCTAAAATAAAATCCTGCAACGATCTAAATTCTGGCTGTTTACAATTTTTTAAATGATCTAATAGTAACATTTCATCATGATAATGGTTGTCTAAAATTTTTGAAATAATCTAAAATTAACTTGCCACAAAAATGGTTGTTTTTTTTTACTACAGTCAAAATGTATTTATATGTTATTTGTGTCTTAATTAGGTTAAAGGTCATCAATAAGTTTGACGACAGGTCGACAGTCTGTCTGGGGCTTAATAGCGCACTCGTGGTCCATCAGAACTTGAGAGACTTGGCAAAGAGCGCCATAGTAGCCTGGGTCTTGTCGCCGTTAAAGCGCCGCAGCTCCACGACAGCCTGAAATGAAAACGAGTAAAATTAGTAAACGTTCCACAAGTCTCACTACTTCTTCGGTAGATTCATGAAGAGAAATTAGGGGTGTTAACTCTGAAACGAGTTTTGCTGTAGTTTCAATAGAATCTTAAAGGATTTTGTCTTGTACTCGGTTATGTTAATCCAGGACAGGGTCCATTTGTGTGCCTATCATCCAAAACAGTTCAGCTTTTTATGCGTGGTTGGGTTACAAACATTCATACTATTAGTAAGGAAGGAACATAATATGATACTCAATACACAATTCTTTATTGCATTCCACAATGTAGGCTTAGGTGGTAAATATTTGCCAAAAGAAACAATCATGGACCCTGTCGGGCACAGCAAAAGAAAGATATATGGAGAAGAGGACTTATCATTTACATAACTTATAATCTAACTTATTCTCAACACACTTATACAAAATAAACAGCACTTAAAGTCTCCTGCAGACAGGCGCGACGCGATTGTTGGAGAACATTTTCTATGAAACTTAGACATTGTTCTACCAGAATCGCGTCGCACCGTCGCGTCGCGCCTGTCTGTGCGAGCCTTTACCTGTTCCCTAGTGAATCCAAGGGACATAATTTCTTCTACTTCTGGTTCGCCAAAGTTGTCATTCGGCATAATGGTCTGGCTAGGATCACCAAGAACTGTAAAGATATTAGAAAAAGTTTTTTTTTAAAGTTTATTTTAATAATACCGGCTGACTACAAATGGTCCGTTGAGGAGGGAGATAATTTTGCCCAATACCATACTAATTCTGTGCCTGGATAAATAATGTGCTATCTACCTATACTATGCTTACCCATTCTCTGGTTATTGATTTGCATTGGCACTGATGTTGATTGGCCGCTAGTTGTCGGCCTAAGTAGGTTGCCGCCGGATTCTGTTCAATGTCAAATATGTTACATAATTGTCATAAACATCACCAACCCAGCTCTGTCCAAGTGTGCTTATAAGTTTAGTGGGACGTTTTTTACGCTACAGAATGCAGGATCACCGTACCCGGTCCACTTAGCCCAGACTCAATTTGAAGATGCAAACGTACAATGAAAGTATTGTGCCTTCAATATATCACTATTGTTGCATACCAAATTGAACCTCTTTTGTTATTTAATATGTGGACGTAACAGGTTTATTTACGGTAGGGACGCGAATACAGAGGTCCTGTTGTTGTGTCTTTAATATAGTAATTTATAACTAATGGAAAATATACATGATAACAAGCAGGCAAGTCTACAATTTAGAAAATTTCTCTCCATTGTGAGTTTTTGACTGATTTGCCATATGTCTGTCAAAAACTCACAACCAGACCACAAACCATTGGTAGTTGAGACCATTGCAACGTTCGTAAATTAGCAGGCTTAATACAAATCCAGGAGAGTCACTTTATTTTTGGTAAGTTCTAAACAGCCTTCATTTGCAAACACCCAACAAGCAACGGAAATTTCTTCAGAAAATATTTCTTGTCTCCAATATATGACAATATTATCAAGTAAAATGTTGTTTCATTGAATGCCCTTCTATCAAATAAGTTTACTCAGAAGCCAAAAAATTTAAGCCAACATGTTAACAACCCAGTTTACCATGACCTCTACTTACTCGAAAAAGTACAGTCAATGAAGTTATGACATAATAAAACGAATAATAACAACATACCGGAAATAAGGCAAAGTTCCATAGCTTATTAACACAGTTAAATTCTTCTACAAGGTGAACATTAACGAAATTATCAAACTAGTAAAATCCCCATGCATTGTCGAGTTGAGTCCCATTGTTTCATTAATTTCTCAACTTGGTTTCATTACCGTTTCCATTCACTGACCCAACTTTCCCGACAAAAATGCACACGTTACCGACAAGCTGTTAGCTACTCCGCACATGCAATCAACTACACAGAAACAAGGGATTAGTTTTACGTTTTTTATTGTTTTATAAGTATTATTACGTTACTATTTTTATTACGGTGCAAGCACAAATGACATCTCCACAACTGTTCACATTTAATCGTACATGTTATTTCTTTTTGGCACGCCCACCTTGCTTTGACTTCTCCATTGCTTCTTTGACTTGTCGCTCTTCGTGGTCCCTCATAGACTGGTTGACGATTTCGTCTTCAGAGTAGCCAGACAGTCGGGCGCATTCCGGCAGGTCTGACTCGGGCAAGAAAGGTGTCTCGGTTCCGGTCGTGCCGATGCGAAGAACGTTCCGTTTCAAATCTATGTTGCACTATGTAAAAAGTCGTCAATGTGTAAGTGAAGCTGAGTTCCCATAGAAAAATAAAGTCTACAATCAACTAAGTAACAATTAAATTATTTGTTACCTGATGTCTTTTGAGCATGTCTAAACCAAGCAGCATGTCCATGGGCTGCTCCTCAAGTACGGAGAAAGATGTTGTGAGGAAGTCTTTTTCAATTCTCATCTGCACCATATGGATTCTGCCTATGATTCTCTGAACACCGACGCCCTTCGCGATGCCTGCCCATCTAGGGAAAAATGTAGGATGTATATCGCGATGTGTATTTATAGAATGATAGACAGCGCAAGCACAAAGTGACCTGCGTCTCAATGAGCTAGCTGCGTGTGTCAATGAAAACGTTGGGTACACTTCGCTGGACACAAACGCATCCTTTAATTATGTGATAACGCGAGCTAATAATTTTCAAGTGGTCTTTCTATGGGTTTTGGGAGGAAAAATCAATATTTTGACTTATTGATTTTCATAAATTCTAGTCGTCTATGTTTATACAAATTTTAAGGCAAGAGGGTGAAACACGAATTTGATACAGGATGTTTATAAGTTAGGAGATTACCTGTCACCATTATTAATTAAAGGTAGATACAATTGCAAACCATGCCTTGCAAAAAGCATACCTAATAAAAGAAGTTTTAGAAGTGCGGTTGAGCAAGTTGGTATTTTCAAAATGGGGTTTTAGTGAGTAGCCCGCTATTTTAAGAGCTCGGGCCTGATAGTGCTATATAATTATGATAACAATTAAAGTAAGTAATGTAAAGTAAATAAAGTAGTAATGTTTTTGATAAAAAGGTAGCCAAGTGCGAGTAGCTACGAGTACATTATCAGTGTGAATAAACAAATGATTGAGTACTTACATAAATAATAAGATAGTCTAGTTCGATCTATTATTGTTTTTTTTTTTTTACTTTGAAGTATTTAAAGTATGGAGTCCATAGCAAAATGTCGTATCAATTAAGTTATGATAAGATATGACACAGAATAAAATTCTTCTCGAGAATTATTTGGGGGATCACACGTCATTGTGAAATACTGTGTAAGAATATATTAGAATGATCCTAAAAAAAATATTATTTCTATAAAACGAATCTGAAATATACTATTTTTGCTCTAGAATATTGAAAGAAATCTTGATTTATTGTTGTGGAGGTATTGGCTTGCTGTATGGAAAAATACAATACGACGGGATACGGGTGGGGTACCAAAGAAAAATATCACATAATTCTTCTATAGTAATAATACTCCTACAAGGATTAATGTCGCTAATGGGGGTGACAATAAAATGTGTAACAGACAAAAGTAGCAGTTGGCCGGCCATGTTCTTAAAATACGTACGGTTAGCTCATGTGTATGTGTGAGGAATTAATTAACCGCTGAGGCCGAGAGAGTGTCGGAGAAACCCAAAGCCCGAGAAAAGTAATATAAAGAAAAGTGGGACAGAATACGAGAGAGTGGGAACCCCAATAGTAGAACTATAGGGTAGAGAGAAATAAATATTTTTCTTAACATTTTAAAATAGCTCTAAGAAAGGGCTACAGTAAGTTTTCATAGCTTCACAATATTTTTATCATTATGTTTGTGTTTAGACGTAAAATATGTAATTTTTAGGGTTCCGTAGTAAACAAGGAACCCTTATAGTTTCGTGTCGGCCTTGTAGTCCATGTCCGTCTGTCCACGGCTTAGCCCAGAGACTCTTAATACTAGAAAGCTGTAATTTGGCATGGGTATATTATACCCATGCCAAATTACAGCTTTACGATTTTATTTTACGACTTTGTCGGCGTGATTAATATGTATTAATCACGCTGACAAAGTGGTAAAATAAAATCAAGAAAAAAAGGGTTTTTGAGGAACTTTACGTGTAAGGGAATTTTACCCTACACGTAAAGTGATGATGTAAAAATATTGTGGGTGTGTGAAACCATTTTTCAATTCAGGGATCCGTTTGCGAAATATTAAGCTTGAAATTTGCTAGTTTTTGTTAGAATCAAGTGTCCCCCCCAGGCAGCTAAATGGTTGTACTTGGATTTGTGAAAACAATCACAGCAGTAGTATATAAAACGTATTTAAAGGAAAACTATCACAGCTAAGAAGGCTTTACAGGTTATGTACGTAGAAATGACGATGAGAAATGATGTACTTATGTGAAATGAAATGTAGATTGTTATACAAGGGTTGAGTAGGAATTGATGACTTTCAAATATTTAACATTAATTGAGAAGTTAGAACAATTTGTGAAATTTAAAGTTAAATATGGAACACACCTGCGTCACCGCCGCCTGAAGGTATTTTTTAAATTCACACTGGCTGTTTATACACTCACAAGACAAGCATTTAAAAAAAATCGTAGAAATGGTGGTACTATAGAGAACGAAATTTCCCGCTAGTACCACCGGTAGTACAGTTCGGTGGTACGAGTGAGAACAAAGGACCTAACCAAAGGACATTGTCCACTTTGTATTGGAATTTGGCTCGGTATGAACAGGCACGTCTATACCTATTACCTACGTATTTTATAAAACAGTCGCTTTTCGCGTTTGTCTGTATGTCCGCATTGTTCTTCTAAAATACGCTACGGATTTTGATGAGGTTTTCAACACAATTTAGAGAATTTATTCCTGAAGGTTTATGTGTATAATAAATTGATATTGTTAAACTTATCTATAGATAATATTAAGAAATCTCGATGTTTTGTCAAATCGTAAAAACCTTGCGAAGCAGGGTCGGGTCGCTAGTTAAGTAAATATGTGTTATATTTACTTAACTAGCGACCCGACCCTGCTTACTTGCTTGGTTTAATACCTAATACCAGAACGAAAGAGAATATTCTAATAAGATTTTATCGTGATGTTCTAAGATTTGTTTTACATACCTAATTGTTTTTTTTTTAATTAAAAGACTTTTTATTTTATGCATTGTCATATTATTCTGACTCATAATTATGTAGTCTAGTAACTGGGCAAATGGATAATGGATATTTATTATCTTGGTACCTTGCAGAGCTTAAAAAATAAAAACCAAATTATCGTCAATACATGAGCGCAGCAACCCACTGTTCTTCGGCTTATTATGCAGTTGGAGCAATACTGCTTGATTGAATTTCATGTAATATGTTGACACGTGGGTCAAAACCATTTTTTTTTTTACCATTTCATATTAATTTCCTGTCCACCGACTTTTCCTTGTTCCTACAAAGTTTCTTTAATAGTAATGCTATTTTAAAAAATGGATTTCATAGCGGCATACTACCTTAAATTCGATATATATTAAAGTAGCAGCCATTATTTAGTTTTTATAATTCCTTGCATTTTGAAGCTCATCTAATATAATTATTGCTAAAATATTTAATCGCTGCCAAGTAATTTTTTTAGTAGCAAATAGTTAGGTGCCCTATAAGTTGTAAGTCGCCTGGAAAATAAATAGCCCTTATTAAATACACTATTCGTGAGCGCAAGTTGATACAAAAGTATTGAATAAATAAGCGTGTAAAAACTAAACTTGATTTTTGATTAATATGTTTCTTTTCGAGCATCGTGTCCACACGAAGCCGAAAATAGTTATTTGTTATACAAGAGTGCAAAGTTGCTTTTTAACCGCGTGTTCAATTTTGATGACCGAGCAAGCGAAGGATTCTAAAATTGAATCACGAGCGCAGCGAGTGATTCAAAATTAGAATCCTGAGCGTTAGCGAGGGAATCAAAAGAGCACGAGGTGAAAAATCTTTGCACTCGAGTGCAACACGTAACTTTTCATTCCACCTCAGCGAGGAAATGACTAAATGCAAAAAAAAAAACGTTTACAATCACAAGATAGGTACACTTTTATTTCAGTTTAGGTATTAATTACTACATTATGACAGGTAAGTATTACAGAATAATCTTTAAATTATAACAAAATAATACTAAGGTATAATTAAGAAAATTTTAAAGTAACGTTGCTACAGTTATTTAAATTGAGTGAAAAAATGTAGCGTAAAGAACCGCGTACAAAGCAAATTGAAAAAAGAACACCAAGAAGGTTCCGAGTCTGAGTTTTTAACAAATTAAAAAAAAATTGTATGATATATTCGGCACCATAGAGGTAGCAGTAAATAGGTTTAATGTTTTTTTTTAATTCACAAACTTAGTGCACACGATGTTCTAAATTCAATTTACTTTATCCTCTAGAGAATAAAAACGGCTTTTCCACTCAGATACTGAAGATTAAAAATACTCTTTCCGAGATGGTGGGATGAAAAGGACCTTTAGTACTATTTTAAAAATTCGTTCCCGCTTTTGGGAGGGAAGCAATTACTATGAGTCTTTCCCGCCCAAAGGTGGGGAGCAGCGTCTTCCACCCGCTACTCGGATCAAACAAACACTACTTTCCGAGTATGAGAATAGAAAAATTAAAATATTATATACCTAGTCTTGCCATAAAATTTTAAGGATTTTTTTTTTTTTTGCAAATTATTTTTATTACTTTTACAGTGTGTTAGTTTAATACATAAATATAAAACAATTTAAAATATAAAAAGCTTATTCGAAGTGGTCTCCATTGACTGCAATACAGTCCTTTAAACGTTGAGAAGCACGCACTCTTCCCATGGGAAAATCTTCACTGCCAATCGTATGGATTGTTTTAGGGACTCCAAATTATCATGGCGTTTAGAGCAAGCCGTACTCTCTAAAACTGACCATAAATCATAATCCAGCGGATTAAGATCGGGACTAGACGACGACGGCCAGTCTTCAGCTCTGATGAAGTCCGAAACGTATAATTCCAACCAAGACTGCGTGGACCGAGCTTTATGACCCGGCGCCGAGTCTTGTTGGAAGGACCATACTTGGTTATTGAATATGGTGTTGTTAACTTACTTAACTACCTTCTCAAGAATGGTATCTTGATACACTTATGTTTTGATACCTTTTTCTCAAAAATATGGCTCTGTCACTCCTTCATAGCTAACACCCCACCAAACCATCACTGAAGTCGTATAATGCCCACGTTGCACTCTGTCGACTAATTGGGAAGCTTCCTTAGAGCTTTGAGCATTACGCATTTGAGCATACGGTCATTTTGTTTGTTAAAATGTTGCTTAATTGTAAAGATTTTCTCATCCGCTTCAGTAGTTGTTTCTATTTTACCACCCTATTCTTTTTTAAATTATCAGTTAATAAATGACCAGTGCGTCTCAAAAAGGCTGCAAGTCCTAAGTCATCTTTTAAAATACGCGACATGGTTCTGGGTGCTATCTTCATCTCCCGAGATAAAATCTTTTGCTTTCGGACAGGATTTCTTCGAATTCTTTCCCTTACTGCTTTGACTACCTTTTTCGTACGAACACTACGTGGACGGCCAGATATTATTCTGTCACAAACAGAGGAGGTCTCATTGTACCTATTAATAGCCCGGTACACAAACATTTGACTAATACCAAGCATATGGAAAGTTTTAAAAATTGCATTTGGCTCCATACCAACTTTGTGTAATGCAATCACAGCGATTCGGTTCTCTTTATCACCCCACTCCATTTTAATATCGCAAAATATTGTACAATGTATTGGCGCCAAAATTAGAAAACTCAATGAACAATCGTATAAAAATGACAGATTCCAAATTCAAATGTAAATATCTTTCTTATTTTTAATTGTAACAGTATTTATGGTCAGACTATGTATTTATATGAAATGTTTCTGTTGTGGATGTGGAATGAGGGTACAAAACTGTCAGTATCTTTCATATACTTAAACACTACTATTGCTTTGATACTTTAATTTACAAAGGTCTACAAATGTGGTAAAAAAACCGGATGCTTGGACTCAAAGAAATACAAAGAACATTCTAAGACTTTTTAAACGAGAAATTACTTTTAGTTCAATGTAGGGGATGGAGTGAAGGCTATTGTAACATACATTTCTTAAAGTTATCTTCTTAACATTTTGAGATAGCTATGTTATAAAACATACTCTTTGTTAATGATTTCCCGCTATACTTCAATTATAGCAGTTGTCAACAAATATTTAAGACATCGGAAGAACTAACCATTCCTTCTTCAACAATCTACAAACATAGCAAATAATTGAATATAAGACTTAAAATCATTTGAAATTCTAACTTCTGAACATGTCTGATCCATGTGCCTTAAGAGTCCATAATACCTCAGCTCAAATTCACTCCTTATCTCGCTCGTACGATACGCTCGCGGACTGAGTGGAAGCGAACTGAGCGGCGGAGAAGGCTCCAAGGCGCCAATAGTTAAGGTTATATCTTTTTACGGCGAAAATAAAAGTAAGTATCTTTTTTTAATCATTATAATAAAAATTGTTTAGCTATTATGCAGTTTCATGATCTAATTTAAGCATGTTTTAATACAATTCGGTTTGGAAGTAACCTTGGATTGCTTTTCTGCCGAGGAAATTTTATGTAATCGTGTTTTCGTCAAACATTCTTAACATTAATCCTCATTTTCAACCGACTTCAAAAAGGAGGAGGTTCTCAATTCGGTTGTATTTTTTTTTTGTATGTTTGTTACGCGATTACTCCGCCAATTATGAATTGATTTTGATGATTCTTTTTTTGTTTGGTAGGGCATACTTCAGAAGTGGTCCCATATAAATTTGGTCAAGATCTGATGAGGGGTTTTTGAGTTAGCTTCAATAATACGTATTTTTCCCATCTAGTATATGTGGACGATATTCTAATAGTTCCTGTCACTGTAATTTACATAGCAGGTAATGGGTATCCAAATTTTTGGGGGGGTTTTGTGTAGGTACCACAACTAAAAAGTGAAAAATAAAAACTTTTTCACAAAAAATAAAACCGACTCCAAAAAAAAACACTACAAAGTGAAAAATAACTTTGATTTCGGAAGTCGGTGGCAAAAAAACGAAAATAAAACCCCAGACACCGACTTCCGAAATCAAAGTTATTTTTCACTTTGTAGTGTTTTTTTTGGAGTCGGTTTTATTTTTTGTGAAAAAGTTTTTTTACGATATAGGTATTTAATACAAAATGAATGCTCAGTATTTTTGATATAAAAGAGGATCATGCTAAGCTATTATAGACTATTAAATATGAACGTTTAAAGCCGCTACTGTATTGTGGCGCACGGACGCGCTAAGTACAGGAAGGATCGCTAACCAGCATCACACAGAGACGCTTCGCACGGATGCATGGCCTGCTGACGTGAGTCACACCACATTGTACTGCATTTGTTTTTGCAGTATAATGCTAGGATCAAACAGTAACATTCACTGTTCATCTTCCACATTCCAACTTTACCCAGCAATGGGTAAATTGGCCACAGCCTAGCTGCGCACCAGTGCCAGTCTTATCGAAGTTCTACCCCCGACAGCAATAACTCCTCTGTTGATAAACTTAAAATGGAATACTGTTGAAAAAGTGCCGTGTTATATCAGCATAATTTGCAAAAAAAAACGTGCAGTACAATGTCGCGTAAATGGCCGGTCATTGACAGCTTCCTGGCCTCCTGCCAGGTGTAGCTAGCTCCATAAAATTTTGCTACAGACATGGATAAAAGTAAACCGTTGCTGGGCGCACTTTGGACTGTAGAGGAAAGGTCGCAGCTAACGTGCGTATCGTCTCTGTGCACAGCCTAAGCCGCTGTCGAGCACAGACTTAACATTCTATTAAATAATGTTGTTCCGCTCCAATAACACATCGTATATTGACCATGTAGTTACTTTTATATATACTTTTAATGTAATGAAATTACTCAGACATTCATAAAAATTTAGGGAATTAATTCATCATGGCAATCATCATACACATCCTTAAATAGGAGTTGTACTCTACAAAACAAGTTTAGCAGAAACTTATTGGAAATAAAGATATGTTAATAACAAAAGCAAATATGTGGATCATCTGAGATCCTATCAAAAATTTGCAATGCAGCTAAAAATTGTTGGTCAAATTGTCGCTTTGCTTCAAATATAAAAAAAAAAAAAAAACAAAAAAAAAGAAACCAAAAGTTTGGCTATCATGATAATTAGCTAGTAAACACACTAAATGCCTGCGCAGACGACGGACTTTTCTCCGAATAAAGTACGCTCCGCGAATATAAAGTCCGCTGCGGATTTACCGCGAACTCAACGGTGTGCGATTTGTTGCCCGGAAATGTAGAGAAGTGCACGCTATGGAAGCAAATATTCAGAGGTTACGTTGTGTTGCAATTTCCATGAAGTTTAAGAAAAAGAGAAGACATTTTAAAAGAAAATACTGGGTCCATCCCCTTTAAATATCAGTTGGACCTCACAACGCGGACTAAAGTCCGCCATGTGCGTTGCTTCGCCTAGTCACACGAGTTCTATTTTTTTGGTGACTACCCCGTACTTTTGTCCGGTCCGCTCTCTGCATGTCCCCGGTTATTCGGGGGACTTTTTGTACGCGGTACTTTTAATCCCTCGTTTGCGTTACTCGATACAGTTGTAAGCGATCTATTTTTAGCGGATAAAAAGTCCGCGGACAAAAATCCCTCGTCTGCGCAGGCCTTAAAATAATGGCACAGTGGCAATGTTACACAGTTCAACCAAATTGATTCATTATGATTGAAAGACTCAGAATTTAAGGGTATGTTGGCTGACATTCAATGATTCGCTTTTATAGAACTACAGGCATTTTCGCATGTGGCCTTAATCGGGACTAAAGTAACATTTCATAAAACAATTGCACAAATGTTTACCAACAACACCTCCCAGTGAAAGTCATTCGAGCACCAAAAGATCCTTGTATATTATTCCCTTTTATTCATAAACGTTTAACCACACATTTTTGATGTTTAAACGTCTCTTAACTTTAATCATCGTTTTACGAGTTTACTGTTTACATGATTCTATGTGGTTGCTTCATTCAAAGTGATAGGCATAAATGAAACCACATACATACCTGGTGTCCACCAGCCGCATGATGTTACACCGCTCAGCGCAGGCTGCTGACATGATTGTTGTCTGAGCACCAGAGTCAATAAATGCCTTCACCGGAAATCTTGAACAAACCAACAGTGTGCATTAATTACTCTCATCATTGACATAATTACCTTGATCATGACAACAGAGGAATAACACTAACTGATTTGAATAAAGTAGGTTTGAATGCAACAAACATGTGTTCTATTGACTACTTATTTTATAACAGTGAAGATATTATACTTACTCATAACTGTTAACCACTAAAAATGAGACACAGAAGAATGAGAGCAGAGCTACGAATACTACTAATACAAAAGAAGCAAAGAATAACTAGTGTATAAATGATAAACTTACCCGTTCACATGGCAATTGATGTACAGCATCACCACAGTGCCGAATGTTTCAGGGTTGTACTCCATGGCCGCCTCCATGTTGGCTTCTATGTTCTTCTGACGAATCTCCTCAGCAATCATACGCTGCGCTTCTGTATCAAATGGATCTGAATTCATCATCCTGAAATAAGTCTAGCTTTAAGTCATGTCTCCCTATTTACACCTATCTCACGAAACTAATCTGTAATGTTTTTCACCTTATACGCTGTTGCTGTCGTTCCGTTCTAGCTAAGATTTGTTCGCGAAGCACAGAAGCGAATGTATCTAAGAAACAAGATTTAAATTTTCAACATTAAGTTTTTGTTACGGTTAATATTATTGGTTAAAAATCATCAATAATTCCTTGTCATTATTAAGAGAACCAACTTTTATTATTAAAGTTGGTTTTCTCAATATTAACTTTTAATATTATTCCAATCACCGTTATTATAAATTTCTGCCTTAATTATACCCTTATAAATTCAATTATTTTTGCTACGAAAGTTGTACCTTAGACCCTCAAAGATTTCCTTTTTAATTTGGTTTTAGTGCTGTGGTTACTTGCCTAATCTACTAAACATAATTTTGTGCTAACTTCAGAAGATGACTAGTTTTGCTAGACTGTTTAGTATCACAAATATATTTATGAATTCTAGGTTTTATAATATATAAAACTGATAAAAACCTTGAATCTATACTAGACTTATTTCGGAGAGAATCTTGAAAATGGTTTACAAAAAAAATAAAGGAAAGCACTAGATAGTGTAAGTGTAAAAAATGTATGATTTCAGCCTTTTAATAAACATTGCAGGAAATATATACCCCCAAACATAAAATTTAAGCTATAATATTATCTTACAAGAATAACCAAACCACTACCCTACTGCAGATATGAAACTTATGCACAGGAAATTAAGAACATGCACTATTAATAAATTTAGGTATAATATGTACTAGTAACCTCCATATTTTTCTTTAAGTAAATATGTACATACCTAAGTTTCCACTGAGAAGTGCATCAGCTAATCTGGGGTTATTTTGCTTTAGAAGAGCGAGTTGATCTGGATTAGCCAAGAACATTTCCCGGATGATGCGTGGGTCCTCTTCAACAGGTGGGTTTCTAGCTGCCATTGAAGTGCTTGCACTGGCTGGTGGGACTCTGATGCCGCTGAAGTCTAAACTAGCTAAGCCAGTTGGCAAAGCTGCAAGGATGATGAGATTTATAATTTATTTACAAAAAACTAACTCAACCTCTAAATATAAAAAAATATTTATTGACATTAACTGTCACATTTTTTTTTTATGACTTTATTAGCTCTCTTTGTTTATAGCTTGGCTGCCACTGCTGCCAGTAAAAAATTTGACGAAAATACACTGTCATCAATGACAATAGGCATGACAATGCACATTTATAATGCACAGGCAAATGAAGTAAATTGTGATATCAACATGTACCTTGACTGGAATCAGTTTGGTTGAGGTTGGAGGCTGACTGCATCATGTGGAGAAGCACGATGACGTCCCCGTCGTGAACACCGTGCTCTTTTAAGGATTTCTTATCGTCCAAAAGCGGCTTTCCATTGTAATTGAGGATGATATCTTTCGCAGGGAACCCGGATTCGATTTCACAAAATGCTTTAAAATTTTCCAACTCCAAATCTTCGGATACGTCCAAGATGAAGATTTCATCGTTCAGAGTTGTAATTGTGACTTTCATTGTGAAATTTGGGTGATGCGGCTACTGCGAATGAACTGTGTTCACTGAGGTAAATACGTGTTGTTTAATTTAAACTCTGGGGATGACTGGCCAAAACATTTTAAATTTTGTATACGCCCCTTGAATACACTCGTTTTGTGTACACTTACACAAGCACAAAATAACTAATACTCTTGGAAATGTTCCCTGCGCTAAATAAATAAAATTACAAAAGTAAGCTATTCACAAAGGTGGACTCGGTTGCGGCTAGGGTTGTATTTCGCTTTCGCTCACTGGCTTCATCGTTCCTCTCCCTATGCTTTGCGCATGGTTAACGGTATTTTTATTGTAACATCATGGATGTAAATTATATTTTTATTAGCTTTATTTACAATTTTATTTTTTTAATTAGTACTTATACGCTCAGGCATTTGACATATCACTTTTTTTTTTAATAATTACAAAAATGTTCGGTTTTGCGACTCGATTCCGATGTCAAACTGAAATGTTGATTCGGTTTACTATATCTGTGGCAGTTGGCTGGCACGCAGCGGACAACAACACTAACTAAGGTAGGTAGTCGAAGAGAAATCTTGGTGGAAATCAGTGGAAACGTCTCCTTTGTTACATTATATTTTTCTTTTTACGTAGGTAGTCGCGAGTGCGGAGTGTTGGCTTTCGGGGGTAATTCGTGATCCTTGAGTGAAAAGAGTGTTCCGGATTTTTTAATTTACAATGAGAAATCGACGACACATGACGTAGATTGGTGAGATATTTTTTATTACTTATACTATATAGTTTCTTGTAAAAATAACAAAATACCTGTTTTAATGGATTGTATTCTTTGTACATTATATATATTTGTCATTGGTTTATTCATTTGCGATTTTTTGTTCACACAACAAAGCGAAGCAGTCGATGTCTAAGTAGAATCATGTTTTTGTTATTGACTCATTTGGGGTAATATCTCACATTTTCTTAATGGTTTCTGCTGAGGCTATGCATTCACTAGTGTCACATACGATTACTGAGGGAAATAGTAATACCCCGAAGCATTTTAAAAAAATACTGTAGGTACACAACTAGGTAAGAAAAGTGTAAGTAGTGGTAAAGTAGGCAGGTATCATTGTTTTCAATTTACCATTTGCATTTCCACGACAATGTAAATATTCTAATTTGAATTTCTCTAATTTCGAAAATATTGACAATAATTCGGTAGGTACCTACCAATTATTGTAAGAAAAATATTCAATCAATGGATTGATTGAATGATTCATGAGGACAGGTCTAAAGCAGTAGCATGTTATAACTAAAATTCAACTTAATTAATCTGCATGAGGATTCAATTTATCTAAAACTTAGTTTCATTGGTTTCATGTGAGTAAAAAGCAAAGCAAAAATTCATAAAGAGGAACATAGTTCAAGTTTCTTTTAAGTTTCCTTCAGAAGTTTATGATAGACCCATTTATCGTTTTATTAAATAGTATATTAAGCTCCATTGTCAATGTACACCAGGCATAATATTTTCCTACTTTTAAAAATAACAAGTGTGTGCTAGATCCATTCTATCTTCCTAAAGTGATTTAAAGGTACTAAGAATGAGTAAACTAGACATACTTACAATAAAATTACATTTTGTATGTTGAAACTTGTATTTAATTCAAGTGCATATTTAACATACTTGTGTACATAAATTATTAAAATCTTGTCCTCTGTCATGGTATTATACAATCAAAATTATATACTTAGTTGATCATTTAAAGTATCCTGTGATCTCCTGTAATTGAAGGAGTGGTCTAGAGACTCAAGATTAAAATTTAATCTGTGTAAATTGTGTTTTTTTTGTGTACAGACGCCAAGCACATCAACCTACTACAATCTGCCAAATTTATTTAATAGATTTTCAACTTTAATACTATAACGTAACGTTCAAAGTTGATTGGGAAAATTTGACAGTTTCGCGTAGGTTGATGTGCAGCTGGCGTCTGTACCTATCTCTTTAGTTGTTGTTGTTTAGTTGGGTTGCCAAAATTAATAAAAAAATAACCCTCCTTTTTGCTTCATCATAGTCAGGTAATAAATGGTAAACAATCAGAGAGTTGATGCCATTATTATGACAGTGTTGTACAAATGTGCTGCATTCTGACTGCAATTGAACAAGTCAGGCCATCACAAAATTTTGGTCGAAATCAGTAACCCCCACCAACTCCAACTTTCTAATCTGAGGTCCCGGGGAACTTTTATTACCAATATTTGTTGGCAGCCATTAAGTAGGCAACTACACCATTTCCATGTTCGGTATTGGTTGGACCAATACTATTAACCCCAAGGGTTATAGTATCTGGAAATATCTCTCATAACATAGAGTCTGCCCAGAATCTCTCCTATTGACTCCTACTAAGAGGACTAGTCCCTTTTGAAACAAGTAGAAGTGTGTAGGAAGAGTAACTGCCCTGCAGATAACAGAATATAGACTGAATTATCTACTAATAACAAAATCTGTACAACCTGTAAGTCCATGACATTATAAACATTTTGATATTATAATACTATGTCATTTTATAAAGTTACATATACAACAAATGTTCCTTTTGATGTCCTATAACTCCTAAGGTTACAAGTAAAAATAATACAAAAAAACCTAGAGCAAGTTTTCCAAAAATACAGTTTCGAAGGTAACACTAGACTCAATGTGTGTTTCATTGATAAATATTCAAACCAATCAATCTGCCTAGCCTTTTCTCAACTATGTTGGGGTCACCTTCCAGCCTAACCGGATGCAGCTGAATTTTACATGGAGCAACTGCCTATCAGACTTCCACAACCCAGTATCTGGGTAGTACAATACCCATTGGTAACACTGGTTGTCAGACTTTCTGGCTTCTGATGACCCGTAACGACTGTCAAAGATCCACGAACGACAGCCGGGACCAATCATACATATTTAAAGCTAAAGAAATGCGACGTAATTTTTTTTTTATGGACAAAATTTGTCTGAAAAATGTTTTTTTTTTTCATTATGGGTGTTTTACATACAGTGTGTCTGGTCGCCGGTGACCGACCCATTAAGGCGAAGCAATATGATAAATTTTATCGACACACTCACAATAATAAGACACAATGTATTTTTCATATTTTTTTGTTTTGCAAAATCGCAGATGTCATTTTGAACAACTAGTGCGTTAGGACGCACTGACATGTGACAGTCGGACTGGTCCATAAATTCATGGTAGCTCAGTGCGCTATTTAGCGGGCTATGTTCGGTGTTCAAGGATACAATCAGAAATTAAATTATCCGGAAAATATACCGGAGTTACCGACATAGCTTGCAGATTAAACAAGCTGAAGTGGCTGGCCATGTTAGTCGAAGAACCGATTGTCGGTGGACAGACGAAACCTGGAGTGGACACCGCGTATCGGCAAACGTATTGTGGGACGCCCCCCAGCGAGATGGACCGAAGACTTTCAAAAGGTTGTTGGGTGGGACAAACGGCGGAGGACAGGGTGCAGCCTGGGAGAGGCCTATTCCCATCATTGACTGATTGAACTGCATCAGACTACTTGAAAAGTGAGCTTGTTGTAAACTTTTTTGCTGCAGTCGGGATTACGATCAATAAAAAAAAATGTGTTAAAAAAAAAACTAAGATTGTTCTCTAATACCTAGTCTATTTTACATTATGTTGCTGTTCTCTTCAATAACATATCATGAACGATTTCGCAAACTGAACCATAGCCAAAGTTATGGGATCTGTTTAGCATCGCCTCTATTTTCAATATTATTCATCTCGACTTCGACAGTATGTAGAACAAACAGTTGTTTAAGATTCGGAACTATTTAGTACAACAATGCATTCCATAGATATAAACCAGTCTCTAGAGATTTTCTGAAGTATGCTTGGTATTGCTATAATTTTTCTGTAAACTGGTAAGTAATTAGCCTCAGCAATGTACTCTCGGACAACACTGATCTTGAAGACGTTCGTACAAGTTTTTTTGTCGGTATAATACACCTGTAAAAGTGACAGAGATAGCATGACATTTATCGGAGCTATTGAGAATTAATTCAACCATCAAACTGATAACACCTACTTTTCTTACAGAACTTCACTTACTCCAGTCAATTAGAATTATTTAGCTACCAGTGAGTTAACATGACATCAGTGGGTCAGTTAGTCCCTCAGGTGACGAGAAGCCCCCCAAACATGACGGTCAAATTTAACGGCCCCCACGTCGAGGGGTCTTTCTGTACCTCAATTGATTACAACTATGACCCCGTAATAAGCGTGCTATGCGCTATGTACATAGCATTCGGCATAGTTTACACATTGTTTGGTAAGTGATGTAGCAATGTGTTTTTTCTTTTATGGGATGAAATCGCGAAAAATTTCAAACAGCAACTATGTCTTTCACACACTTCTTCTTCTTCTTCTTTCTTTGGCACTTCTGATGGAAAGTCATAGTTGCAAACTCGAAGTTAAGAGCTGCATGTCGATTCCCGTAACCACTTCACCGTGAAAACATGTGAAGTGAGCGTGGAGTGAGCTGTCAGTGTCATCTCACCCTGTTGGAATGACAACTCACTTCACCTAAGTTTTCACGGTGAGATGGTTACAGAATAGCACTGCAGGTATCCATCTGGCATAAAAATAAAAAGTTAAGGCACTTTGCAGCTTTAATTTAACGAAGGTTTAAACTCTGTTTTTTTCCTTAATTAATCCAATCAAATACCTACGTCTAATGACACCGCTACACAATATTTAAATCATTAACTTTCGCGTTATGATAACTTACACTGATATTATTATCACTAGCTTCTGCCCGTGACTTCGGTCGCGCTCTTTATGACCTTTGGTATTATTGCACGGTTTAGCGTGATGAACCTTCCTCAAGAATTGGGCTGTCAAATGCTAGAAGATTTTTTCAAAACCGTGTGGTAAGTTCCAGGGATTCGCGTTCAAAGTTCAAACAACCAAACAAACAAAAAATAAACTCTTCAGCTTTATTATTAGTAAGACGTTGCTATTCAAATACATTATTAGGCCATTTGCATAATAAATCATATCTCTACCGAAACTTGTATGGTTTTGCATGTAAAGCTATTAATTATAATAATTATAAATATATCACCAAAATAACGCTTGTTCTTGTTTAGCGCGAACACATCATTAAATTATTTTGACCTTAAACTTGTAGAATTAATTATAAAACCGCTAAAAACTTTTTTAGACGTGATCAAACTTGATATGGCTATAAAGTAATCCATAATGTATTTATATGTATATCGCACCTGTTTGTATGAGTAGGTATAGAAATTAAACATAATTATGTTCTATATTAATGTGGAATTTTAAATGCTACTTAGGTTATTGATAGGTATAATCGCCCTCGTAATTCATTAGTCATATTAAGGAGACTACAGGAGACGAAAGCAAGTTTCATAATGCCTAAAAGTACCTATATGATCCACTGCAGTAAACAAAATCAGTAAAATGTATGATATTCTTCAGGATATATACTAGTTAGATAGTGTTGAAAATATAACAACTAATTTGATACAAAAATCACGAATATACGAGGGCTGCCTTTTAAGTTGTGTCGTTTGAAGTAAGTCTAAACAATCTAATAGATTTATAATATAGAGAATTTCAAAGAATTCTCCGCGATATTTAATAGACTTTTGCATGCGTTAGAACCAGTAAAAAAAAAAAAAACTACTCCGAAGTGGGGGTAGTCAAAATGGCCGATTTGTATGCGTCAACAGCTTCTTCGGGTGAGCTGAAACTGTTGACCATGAAGACTGCTTAATTTTGGGGAACGTTAAAAAATCGTTAGGGGTCAAGTCAGGGCTGTTAGGCGGGTGATCTAAAATTTCGACATTTTGGGTGCTCAAAAACATCTTTGTATCGCGGGCGGTGTGCGAACTTCATGGTGCAGTATCATGACGTCTTGAGTTGTTTTTTAGAAACTCTGTGATGACTTGTGGCAAACAAACAGCGCTATACCAGTCAGCGTAAAGCTTCGTGCAGACTAGCGCGACGCTACAGCGCGACGCGACAGTGGCTATTGTTATACCGTAAAGTTTTCTTAGAAATTGTATTGTTCGAGTCGCGTCGCCCTGGTCTGCACGAGCCTTTAACCGTCTTGCGATCTTCTAGTACAATAGTGGCGACGTGACCACCCTTTGCCATAAACGAGGCAACCATTTTTTTTTAAGTGCTTTGTGAGCATTTGACTTTGGTCGGTTTTGGCTCATCTTGGAAGACCCAGAAAGTTGACTGCTGCTTGGAATCTGGATCATAATCATATATCCAAGACTCCTCACCACTAATCATATCATAAACGTGTTTTGACTCTCCTCGGTTGAATCGCTGCAGTTTTGCGACACCATCTAACACGGGCTGCTTTTTGGTCGTCGTTAATCAAATGTGGTATCCAACGAGAGATCAACTTTCCTAGTTCTTCGTGCAGGATTTTTTGTATAGTAGTTCTTGAAATGCCCACGGCTGCCTCTATTATGTCACATGACGATCTTCGACGATTAGCTGCCGCACGGCGTCGATACCAGCTTTGTATAGTCCTAAGACATCGTGCTGCATCACTAAACACAGAAGTGATCTCCTCAAAGCACTGAAGTCGCGTTAATCCCCTTTGAAAGTTGTAGAAAATTATAGCACCCATATTTTCCTTTGATATTTCTATTTGTACAACCGACTTGTATCACCTTTGAATAGACGCTACAATAAAACTATTCGACCGATCAAAAAACATTCTTTTGTTTTCGAATTCTAAATTCAATAAGATGAAAAAGCCATTTTTTTTTTTAATAAATGGCAGCTCTCGTACCTCTAATAATTCATTTTAACGATTAAATACCATATTAACGTAATAGTGTTTGATGTTTTTTGTCCATTCAATAGATTTTTGTAAATTGATAATTGCTTCATATTTTACAATAAATTACCAGCGTTGTGTCATCACGCTTCTCTTTTTATTCAATGCAGTCCGACAGTGAACGCGCTTTAGCTGCCTGAGCTGCTGTCAGCCTCTTAAAGTTGAATGTCACTTACACGTATAAAACGTCAAGAATAGAATAGAATACTCTTTATTATGTACACCGTACAAATTACAGATATGAATGTAGAAACTTTACATAGGGTGACACAATGGGCGGCCTTATCGATAAAAGCGATATTTTAGAGATAACAGACATCTTTATGTCTTCGTACCAGTTAGATAATATCTCAGAACATAAAAGTAAAAATATACTGGGAGTTGTAGTCAAAAGTGATAAAGCAGTTACGAGGTCGACTATACCTAAATATTCTCAAAATAACACCTAAATGCGTTAATAAAAATTAATAACTAAAATGTACTCGAGATACTCAATTACAACAATAATACAAAGCACCGTTTTTGTGTGTTATGCACACAGTTAGTTACGTTCTAAAAACATCGCAAAGTAGGAAACGTACGCGCAGATAACTGACATATCATTGTTATTTATGAGATGAATCTGCGGATAGTCAGTGTGCTAATATTGCTTCAATAGAATTTGAATAATTTATTTGTGAAGCACATAGAAACTAAGATCTTAAAAAAATTGTTACTGCGCTATGTTCTGCCAATAATGAAACACAAATGATTAATTATTTAAAACGATTGAACACGAACTGTTTAGTCTTAAATCCTCGGATAAAAGTGCAGTGTGAATTTTGAGATAGGACTTTAGAGAAAAACCTTTGGGAACTGCGGAAATGATAAAAAGAACGAAAGTGAAAGTGGTCAGAAGAGTCAACAATGACATCTCTCTTGCAGACTACAGACAAACTAACACTGCATTTAAAATTTTATTCATCCCGTAAAAGAAAAAGACAGCTTGAACTGTTATTGCTGAAATAATGTAAAATATTTTTGTTCTTTTAGTCTATGTATTAATCAGAACGTCGTATTTCAGGCTATCGATGTTTCAAAGCCAGCATGTTCCTCACGGGCTTCACTTTCGGCTCCGCAATCGTTTATCTAATTTGCCTCCAGGAATACCTGATGCCTCCGTACGGTAACGTTGGTAAGTCAATTTTCATCCCAATTTACTTAACCATGCATGGCAAGTATACCCAAACAGTACGTATTATCCAGTAATTCTGCAGAAAAAGCTCGTCTACGATGATGGTCTAATAGAATATTCCCTGTGTAAAATATTCATAATTTCCAGGATGCGTCTAATAGCAAGTTTCCAGTATCTAATAACTTATTTACTTAATTTTGTAGCGTACTGAGCGTGTCTGACGGTGCATTCACGTCGGACCGTATTAGGTACCTATGTCTTTACACCACTACTAAACTACTGTTTTAGGTGCATTGCACTAAACAGAGCGCTTTCTATTTTTATAAAATCAATACACTTAGCTTAACGAAAAATCTGTTGGTGTCGTTCGATTCGACATCTGGTAATGAAATGGATTTTTACTTTGTTCGTTTGATTGTAGGTGTGGCTTTGTGTGCCGGGCTTCTGTTCGGTCTCATCACTATGCTGATCCAGTACGTGGGGCTGTTCATGACGGGCTTCCACACCGGTGTGCTGCTCGCTATTGCCGGCCTGGCCATCTACGACCATTTCCTGGAGGCCCGCCCGACCACTGTACGTATTTGCATATCCCCACACTTGTATGTGTATTCTACCATGCTTTGTGCGTGATCATATCGTGACCATGCTTATGTAGGTCGCAATCGCGGAGAATACCAATTCGACGGACGCAGTATCTTTCCGATTGACGGATAATATAGTTGCTTCTTAGATTGTCGCCAAATAGAACAGTTATTATTGCAAAATGATAAAACATTTCACATAGGAACATTAAACATCTGATAAATGATAAGTACCTACTAATGATTTAATGATACTTGTTGTGGTAAAATGTAATTATAAAATTTATATTGTAGGTAATTTACTAAAGTTTATGACGAGTGTCGAGGAAGGATGTCTCGACTATTTTGAGAATGTTGGTTAGTCGTACGTAACGCGTCATCGAACTCATCGATTCGGTGTAAAGTGATTCATTGTTATCTCGTTTCCGTAGGTGCGAACTCGGCCGTAGCTTGACTGACATACATTTTGTTGCTTTATATAAAACTTTTTGCTCCAAAAGAAATGAGTCATACGGGACACCGGCCCTGCAACTGGCAATGTTTGTTTTTAGGTCATGCATGATGAGCTGATGACACAATTATCCTGATCCTGAGTGATCCTTCAAAAATTCAAATAACTAGTTGGGAGCTCCTCCGAAGAACTATATTTAATTATATTGAACTATAGGTACAGGGTGGAAAGGACATCGAAGCGAAAACGGATACCATGGATTCAGTATATGATTCTGAAACCCCCTCCGTTGTAATTTTTCGTCGTCGTAGTATCAGTTTTCGCGTCGATGTCCCTTCCACCCTGTATTTTATTATTAGATATTATTTCCTGCACTGAACTATTTTCTTGCAAGCGAGCGGACTATTAAAATTAAATCCAATATCGCAGTTCTGCGAAACGATGGAATACTGCTTCGTAAAAGTGCATAATATTTTTCCTAACTTGTAAAACGCATTTCTGTATGTGCCGCAGACGACTGCTGACTGCTCGGAACTAACGATGCTGCTTTGTTACTTTTAACTTTGAAGTGTCAACTGTACGCTTTCGGAACCACACGTACGCGTCTTGTGCTTTGAGTAAGACACTGTTTAATAGTCAAAGGTCTTATGGTTAGGTATGAAACTATCCTCGGCCTCAGCAAGCGTGTTGAGTAAGTAGGATTATTTACACTGCGCTAACAAGCTGAACTTCGTAAAAAATATGATCTTCTTTGCGCATCGATGGCTATCTAAATGGCTTCGGCCCAGAATCCGGCTTCGAGTTTGGCGCTGTCAGTAGCGTCCACCTGCGTGTCCATAACACGATATGAAGTGCCCATCGTTTGTAGAACAGCACCACATTTACACTCTAGGGCCGAGTCAACTATGAATTTCCTGAACCTGAACAGGCTTTCCTTGCAGGCGCGGATCCAGCCCTCAAAAAAGTTTGTGGTCACACATGGGTCACACTCACAGCCACCCGAAAATCGGCCAAGTGCGAGTCGGAGTATGAACTCGCTCATGATAGATATAGTGCATTCCTACAAAGGAGATTTTTACAAAATATATGACGCCCTGACTAAGATTTTATACAGTTATGTGACTTGATTAAGTAGGACTTCGCTGTGTTCCGAATCACATACGATTCATTGTTTTATTTTATTTTATTAAGGCAGTGGATATAATATCATCAGCCTGTCGATCTCAATAGACCGTGAAAGGGTGATGTCACAAGTCTATTAGGGTTGTGGGCATGCCCACCGTGCCCCCAACGGTGGATCCGCGCTTATTTCCTTGCGCTTTCGGCCAATCTTGGTCGGGAGTCAGAAAAGATTTTCAGCAGGCGGAATTTATTTTATTTTACTGGAATCATTTTTAAATGTTATCAATTCGCAATAAGGCAAGACAGGAAAGCCTGCGTGGTAGGTACCGTAGGATGATTTATTTCAAGAGATTTCGTTTAATAAGGGCCCGAAAACTTCTTCCATACTCAGCGCTAAGTGTAGTGCCTAGATTATTTTGCGGGCCATCCACAATGTCGATTCAATTCCTTTTCAAACATTCCAATCCTAAACACAAGAACAGGCTGAGTCCTAGGATAGTTTCACAATACGCGCCCCGTACGTGACATCACGCAGTTTCATAGTATCGCAACGAAACCGCTAAGATTTCCTGAACGATTCAGACTTTAGCGACAAAATGTGCCTCGCGGAAAATATCTATTCCCTATGAGCAATCTGTCACTATGTGTAACCTGTTGCAGTATTCTATCTGCTCAAATAACTGCGATAAATGCATTTCTTTCTGTGCATAGCTGAGAAATAACTCAAACTCGAAACTTTTTGTCGTGCATCTGACATATTTAATATTGAATATTAGGAACTGCTTCCCCGTGAATGTAACAGCCGTTAAATCGATAGGATGAGACGGATCTCTAGTTGCATCTAACAATATAATGTGAGTATGTGACCTCAATTGCATGCTCCGATGTGTTTTACTCTCAGACGCACAACGCACATCACCGCTAGCTATGCGCTCTCCGACTATTTACCTATACTGGTTATCTGTGTAATGCAATCGTAGCCGGATTTCTTGTAAGTTCCAAACAAAAGCTTCGATGAAAGTATAATGAGTTAAACCTTATAGAAAAGTTTCAAACAGGCCACCTGATTTAGGCAGTTGATACTTTCCCAGAAATAATATTGAGTGGAAGGATACACATAGGTTGTTGAGAGATTCTGTACGGATAAATAACACAATGGAAATTCACAGTATTTATAATAGTCACAAGTGTATTATTGTGCCTTTTTATATGTACTCATTTCAGAAGTCATATTATTAAATACTTTTGTATAGGTACCTACTACACCACTGATCACTGTGGTCGGTCAACGGTTCTCTGAACAAGTACTCTTCACAAAATTCCGCTTGTCTTCTAGACTTGATTTCAATAGCCAGATTTAGTATTTGATTCTGATTTTATTTCTTTATTTGGAGACCGTTTAGTTAGCAGAATAAAAAATAAATAGAACTGTCAATTGTCATACAACGTCACACATGAACGGCCATGATATTTGATGATATTGAAGTGTTGAATGAAGATACACAACGGGTATTAGTATGCAATAAGTTCCTTTTCAGTTAGACAAAACACTACAAAAGGTCAAGTTTCTGTGCAATATTTTCGTAGGTAACTGTTGAAACCGGTTTCAGTAACTGTGAGGAGGATTAAATGATGAAAATGCAATAAAACTTGTTCTTTTATGTAAGCGGTCGTGTAAATCCGTAACAGATTCTACAATATTAAACACATGCCGATCTAAATACGTAATTGATACATACGTCGTGTTCGCCTAGATACGTGATTGATTCATTTAGTAAATATACACGTAACTACTGATTAGCGAAAGTATTGTAGGTACCTGTAGTTTTTGTAAGAAACAATTGATTGGCAGTCACAAATCACAATAGCGTATGCAGTTGCTTGTAGCAACAGTTTTTATTTGTAACTCTTTTGAACAAAAGCAATTTAAAGGGGATTATTAACAAAACATTGTGTGTTTGCTAGCTACGATTGGAAATACAAACATGATCCAGTTACTATAAAAAATGAAGCAGTAGGAAATGATATTATCACTTTTGACAAAAACTCCTATTTAATAAATAATTGAAATTTCTTATTGTCACGGTTGAAAATATCTTAAATCACATTGCACATTGGTATAAGCAAAAATAGACCGATGTTTTATGACGTTCATGTGACATTGAACCTTAGGTTGGTTATACTAAATAAGACAAGTAAAGAAAAAAACACTTTATTTATTGTCTTTTCTCAAGTCTAGACCAAGAATAGATTAATCTACGGGTACATGACACAAGAGGTGACTAAAGCATTACGACATGTATATAAAAAGCAAGTGACCGTATCGTACCACATCACCAATAATTACTATATTTAGCCTGCAGAAAAGGATTAGGTATATTCAACAGGCGGAAAAGGCTTTTAATCAATTTTACTAAGCTTGCAAATATGTTCAGCCCCATGGACGGTCCGACCTATAAAAATATAATAACATATTTTGATCCTGGTCTTTTGCTGGAATTTAAATTGAAAAGTGAAAGTAGTATAGAGTTGATAAAATAATTAGTATAAATGAGAATATTAATCATTAGGAGAACTTCACGCGTCATTCAAACTTTTAGCCTACCTAATGTGTGTTCCAAAAATATTTGATGGATAAAAATGTAAAGAAATGGATCAGACAACGTACCTGTGGATGCCAATTTGTAGTGCCACTACAAATTAAGTGCTTTGGTTTGATTATTGGAGTAATTAAAACCCGAAATTCTAATTTTAAATCTCCTCAAAGATGTTTTTCATTTGACAATTAATTTTATAAGCTAAATTTTCTATGTATGATTTTAATTTTTCAATTACTATTTTATTTTGTGGTCGAGATCGGTCAAGAGCAGGCTTAATGCGTAATAAATAATAAAATAAAGTTATTCAAACAAAATTTGTTGGAAAAAGTGGTGAGATATCAAGTTGAAACCTTTGAATGTGTCACTAATTCCCTTTAGTGAGTGTTTGTGTAAGAATTTAACCTGAACAGGTTTTGTTTACACTTTAACGTAATACTTTTGGAACAGATCATACATCTGGTATTACAAAAAGTATACAAAAAGTAAAGTGTAAAGTAGTACACAAAGTAACAAGAATGGATTTTAAAAATGTCTAGTAAAATGGTCTAAATGGGCAGTCATTCAGTCGGCCTCAGGTTTCCAAATGAAGCCATGCATAATTAGTATGAATAGTACCAATCATGTACCTACCTACGTACGAGTATTATATTATATAGCTGTTAGTAACCAATATTCAATTACGTAGACTGTTTAGTTTACCTTTGACGACTCGCGTGTCATATTCAGACATATTATTATACAATGCATGATCATCATCTTCCTAGCCTTTTCCCAACTACGTTGGGGTGAGCTTCCAGTCTAACCGGATGCAGACCTCCACAACCCAGTAATTTGGTGATACGATACCCCTCGGTAAGACTGGTTGTCAGACTTTCGGGCTTCTGACGACCCGTAACGACTGTCTAAAGATCCAATGGATGATGTTGTTATGAAAAATGTTGCCTACATTGTTTAGAACGGGACCCCGAAATGCATTGTAGTACACTCCGAAGAACTTTGAATATCGAAATTCAATAATGTGCTTCCTATTATTTAGAAGTTCCATCGTTACGTATTTAGTAGGTACGGCAAAGGAGACTAAAAAGAGAGAAAAAAAATCCTTTCCCGCATCGAGGGCGCATGTCAATTCAAAAAATCAAAATGTGACTAGCAGAGTCGGCAAAATAATAAGGAGCATTTATTCCTTGACTACGTTTTGATTCTTTGTTGTTACGTTCTCAACAAGGTGGTTTAAAGTGGTCCGCTTATAGACAATTTAAGTCTATATTATTCACGAGTGCGTCTTCGTACCTAAGTGGCACATGAGTCGTTCAACTGGGTCCAGTATGTTACTTAGAAATCGTGTAGGTAACAACAAAAAAAAAAAACGACTTACAAAAACCCGAAACGATGTGAAAACTACATTCGGAAATTGACAAATTGAAATTCGAACATTGGCAGACTATTTTATTGTGATTTATTTTTATTTTTATTTGATACACATTAGTAGATAGGTAAGCTTCCACTGGCCCATGGTGGCAGACGCATTAAATCACAAGTCTTATTTAGTTGCTGCGTGAACACGAGGACCGCTTTATTTTTCCCGGCCCGTGCATCCGTTAGTCTTTTTCTTATACCTAGGTACTCGGGAACAATTTAATTTACAATCGGCAAAAATCCAGCATCCTAATTGCGTAACACACGATCAATCACAATCTAAATCATTTTGAAGAATATTGCTAATCCATTGCTTCATATGTTCATTTGTCTGCTCAACAACGTAAATAACGCAATGAATGTTGTTGAAATGTCAAAATGTAACAGATTGTGATTGATCGTGTTAACCATAGAGAGTGGTTTTATAGTCTTTGGTGTCTGTCTTTGGACCCACAGACTGCAATGCAAATATGAACCTGTTGCGAATTCTATGAAAACTGTTTCCTTCCACAAGCTATGCGAATGAACGACAGATGACTGAAATGTTATTTACAAAAAATGTTTTTCCCAGTTATACCAACTTGCATTTCCAACTAATAGAATGACATTACAGTTCTGTACCCTAATTACGTAGTACACGATCAGTCGGAATTTGAATCGTTTTGAAACAAATTGCTAATCCTTGCTTCAAAAGTTCGGAAAAAAAAATCTGCTCAACAACGTAAATAACGCAATGAATGTTGTTGAACTGTCAAAATGAAACAAATTTGCCGTAAAGTGTGTTGCGTAATTGGATAGCTGTTTGAATATTTAAGATAAACGTGCTGGGCTAGCTCACCGCTGTACTTGTATTGATCATTATAAGTTTCTTTGCACAACAAGGTAAACAATACGTATTGCAACGAGTAAGATTTTCGAATTATTGGTGATTCGCCATAATTTACTCGACCGAAACGGGCGAATCGACTCTTTTAAATATAATATTTCTTTTCTTGAAGCGATTTTCACGAAGTTAATTTATATGTAGGTAGGCTAATCGACAACTCCAGAAATCGATTAGCCTACAAAAAAAAACAACTGTGAGAATCGCTTGCAGTAAATTCGGGCGAAACACCAATATGCCAGATTTTATACGATTCTACGAATTGTAAATAAAAAACCCTAATAGCAAAGAACTGACTCACCACTGTTTAAGGCTCCCGCAAACAGGCACGACGACGTGACTCTGATAAAACAATTTCTAAGAAAACACAGTAGAACAATTACCGGCGTCGCGTCGCGACTGTTTGCGGGAGCCTTTAATTTAATTGATGCTCTAGGTATCATAACTGAAGATCCATACATATTAGGTGGATTTCTACTACGTGATAATTATGTTATGCACAGATACCAAACAAGTTATTAGAAAGAAAAAAAAGTCTCCATCTGTACCATAGAGCTGGGCCTTGATAAAGGTTTATCAATCACGTCAGGTGAAAGTAAAGCTAGCGATAGTGAAAACCAAATGATGATTAATTAATGAACACGTTTTAGCGACGCGAGTTGCCGGATAAGCTAATGCAAGCGAAAGTATTCAATGCTACAGCGAGCGGTTGCACTTAGAAGATTAACTAAACTCCAGTTAGTAGTTATGGAAACAAAATATAAAGCAAATGGATTAGACGCAACGCAATCAAGTAAAGTATTCTAAGTAGTACCTATGCAATCGGGACAAAAGTAGAATTGAATGGAGCAGTAGTGGCCTAGTGGCTACCAGTAGCCAGAGTTGAGGAGCTCGTGGCTAAGTAGTAACTGGTCGATCCGTCAGGTTAAGCTACGCTTGCCGGGGTTGGTCTGTGGATGGGTGACCATCTTTACATACCGAGACTCCTCCGTGCCTCGGAAAGCACGTTAAGCCGTTGGTCCCGGTTGTCATTCGTGGATCTTTGACAGTCGTTACGTGTCGTCAGAAGCCCGAAAGTCTGACAACCAGTCTTACCAAGGGGTATCGTATTACCCAGTAACTGGGTTGTGGAGGTCAGATAGGCAGTCGCTCCATGTAAAATACTGGTATTCAGCTGCATCCGGTTAGACTGGAAGCCGACCCCAATACAGTTGGGAAAAGGCTAGGCAGATTGAGTAGTGGCCTAGTGGCAACGGCCCCCCGACTTACAAGTTGCAGACGTTTTACTTTGTGTAAATAATTTCGTCACTGCTGCACTGCTCTCAAAACGGTGAAGGAAAACATCGTGAGGAAACCGGCATGTCCTAGAACCAAAAATTCGAAGACATGTGACATCTACCAACCCGCACTGGGCCGCGTGGTGGATGACGGCCCACTCCCTCTCACACAGAGGAGGCCTGCATCCCAGCAGTGGGGAAATTATGCTATTTATGTATGTTAGGTGATCCAGTATTTCAGTCCCAGCGGATCGATTGGTCAGCATCTTTAAAACTGATTGACTTTACACTAATAAGTTAAGTACTATCGAAGAACTTCATATCTAAGCAGTTTCCCGTGGACACGATGACCACATCTGTTACCGCCCCGGTTCTATAGCGGCCAAGCGCTGCAAGCAGAAATAGTCCTTACAGTGTATAGATATGAACTTCTTCGATGGTACGTCAATTGCTCGTTGCAGCGAATTGTATGTCATCAGGATTGGTGGTTAGCAATCAAATGAAGTTTAGCCATCAAATGAGGTTTGTCATGTCTCAGTCCAGTGGGTGGTTAGTAACTGATTCGAATGTCTGAGATTACTGCCCCGGCGCCCACGGCGTCGCTGCGGGTGATAACTTACACAAGGCAATGAGGATGAAATACATAAGGACACCTATGTATTTTACCCTCAAATCACTGCGAGTAATGACTGCGATGATGCCATATTTAAGGCTCCCGCAGACAGGCGCGACGCAACTCTGGTGGAACAATTTCTATGAAAACTTCACGGAAATTGTTTGGTGTTGCGTGTCGTCGTAACGTCGCGCGTCGTCGCGTCACGCCTGTCTGCTCGCCATTGTCGTAAAAAGGGGATGATTCATACCTAATTATTACCAGGGATATTGTTAATTGTAGTACGTCGTAGATGTGCAAGCATTTGTAGGGTTCCCTATTAAACAAGGAACCGTTATATTTTCGCCATATCTGTCTGTCTGTCTAGAGTTTGTCGAAACCATTTTTAGATTCAGGGATCTGTTTGCGAAATATTAAGCTTTAAAGTGCTCATTTTTGTTAGAGTCAAGTGCCCCGCCCCCCCTCTGCCAGTTAAATGGTTGGTTTTAGATATGTGAAAAAATTCACGGCAGTAGTATATATAACGAAATTAAAAGGAAAAACTCACAGCTAAGTAGTAGGCTTTACAAGTTAACGAGTAATAATCGACCACATGTTCTCCCGTACATTCCGTATGGGAGAACATGTTTGTCAACTACAAAGTTAGGTTTAACTACGGAACCCTTCATTGTGCGCGGTCTGACGCAATTGGCTGGTTTTTTAAATACATAATATGACATAATTATTGTCAACATCACATAATTTGCACATGTTGTCTGACAACTGAAGATAGATATAAGCTAATGCGGCCACCAGCCAGTATTACCTATCTTCAAAATTAATGTCATATTTATTGTTATAAAACACTTTTTCTACTAAAATTGTGTATTGTTTTCTCATAAAACGGATGCAACAATGCATGCATGCGGAAATTGTTGCATGAATCGTACACAATTTGGTAGCCACAGTCCACGGGACATGAAATGCCACATACAATAACAATGTTACGAGCCGATGAATCCATTTGTGTCACTCAGAAAAACAAAAGTTTTTAAAAGTCATATAGTTCATTGGTGTCGATTATTGTTGCATGCAGTGTGCGAGTATTGTAGGCTCAAAACAATAAAATACAAGTACCTACACTGTATCATCATTGTATGCTTGCGCAGCGAATACTTAGCTATTTTCAATGCGGTAATATAACCACAATATTTCGATAAGTCTGTTTATTAATTTTGTTTCATAAACTTGAGCTTGTAAGATTACCAATTCTAAATGAAAACGAATTAAATTAAGTGCGACGCATCTATAAGCTTTCATAACAATAATAATATATTTCTTAAGTATTATATCGAGCCATTACCGCTGACTTATCGTAAGCGTCATTTTTACCCTAACAGCGTTTCTTATCGCAAACAACATTTTAAACTATAACGGACAATGGCTCGTCGAGATTTCCCGCCAAAATACAATCAATAGAAAATTATAGTTAGTGCTAAGTTTATTGATAGCACAACAGTTTTCTATATTTTAGAGTAACCGACATAATCAATATCATAGTAAGTTGCGAAATTATCTAAGAATTGCAGACTTGTTACCGCAACAGACACAGTACATCGACATTTTGTCGTTTACTATAAACAAAGTGGATAAATATGTGTTGCGACGAGAGCATTTCGGTAAAGATTGTGATGCAAGCACTATCTCTGCACTGTATTTAGTGTAAAATTATAATTAACTAATAAATGGCTACCTGTACCTACTCATTATAAAATATATATATATATATATATATATATTTATATCTAACATTTACAAGAACACTAGATCAAATAATCAAATTGCGACTAAAATGAAACCTTTAACTCTCTTTATCACAATCATCTGCATCAGTTTCAGGTAACACATCAGGAACTACTCCATCATGCCTCATATTTACATACTCTTCATGATACCTGCATGGAATAATATTTTTATTACATACTTCCACAATATCGTTGTAGGTACTTAGTAGCTGAAATGTTTAGTTCAGCATGGTTTAATAAAATTGTTCTGGTCTATTAATTATAATGTAAACGCCAAAAAAGGCTCAAAGCGGCAATTTTTTTTTAACTGTTACACCTGAAGCTTCAAATAATAATTATTACATATTATGTTATTAAAAAAAAAAAAAAAAACTGTAAAATTTGGTTTTTCTGGGTTACACTAAGTCGGCGGTAATGGCTCGATATTTCTAACTCGTGAAACGATGTTATGATAGTAATCACATAGCTATGCAAGCATTTCTCGTCAGTTTATGCGTATATGTGCTGGTGTCTGGTGTCCATACCTTATCTCGATCTCTGTAGTATATCAAGCAACAGCGGTATAAAAAGGGGTTCTTCTATTTTTAGCCCCAAATGTGGCGTACGGTTTTACCTCTGCCTCGCGAATTAAAAAGAAAACGTTTTTCAATTGTTTTTGCTGTTTCTCGGTTCATCTAATGTCTTGTGAGTCATTTTACTTAACCGATTACTTAATGGCGTTGGATTTTAAGGGTATTACCTTGCCCGTTGACCTTAAAGATTTGACCTCTGTACTAGTATTTGTTTATTTGGCGCCACCTACCGACCAACGACCATACTAAAATAAAACGGACTGAAGATTAAAGAAGAACACAGATGTGTCGCAGAGTTGTCATTGTTTTTGCCTATTTTATTCGCTCTCTAAGAGATTCTAATACATATTTTTGTTCCTCTAGTTTTTATAGTCTGGTACGAGTATCTACCACATCATAATTTTATAATTTATTTTGTACTACACGATGCACTATGCCTGCTGACATAGCTTTCATTCAACTAAATGATACATTCTGAAGGTCTGATGATGACCTGGTAAGTACTTATCGGTTCTCGGTAACGGGAATAGTTAGAATGATCTAGTTTTCAACATTTATCTAATTGTGCACGGGTGCTATTACATGATACATTCTGAAGGTATGATGATGACCAGGTAAGTACTTATCGGTTCTCAGTAACGGAAATAGTTAGAATGATCTAGTTTTCAACATTTATCTAATTGAGCACGGCTGCTACTACATGATATATTCTGAAGGTATGATGATGACCAGGTAAGTACTTATCGGTTCTCAGTAACGGCAATAGTTAGAATGATCTAGTTTTCAACATTTTAATCTAATTGTGCACGGGTGCTACTACATGATACATTCTGAAGGTCTGATGATGACCAGGTAAGTACTTATCGGTTCTCAGTAACGGGAATAGTTAGAATGATCTAGTTTTCAACATTTATCTAATTGAGCACGAGTGCTACTACATGATACATTCTGAAGGTATGATGATGACCAGGTAAGTACTTATCGGTTCTCAGTAACGGGAATAGTTAGAATGGCCTAGTTTTCAACATTTATCTAATTGAGCACGGGTGCTACTACATGATACATTCTGAAGGTATGATGCTGACCAGGTAAGTACTTATCGGTTCTCAGTAACGGAAATAGTTAGAATGATCTAGTTTTCAACATTTATCTAATTGTGCACGGGTGCTACTACATGATACATTCTGAAGGTATGATGCTGACCAGGTAAGTACTTATCGGTTCTCAGTAACGGAAATAGTTAGAATGATCTAGTTTTCAACATTTATCTAATTGTGCACGGGTGCTACTACATGATACATTCTGAAGGTCTGATGATGACCAGGTAAGTACTTATCGGTTCTCAGTAACGGAAATAGTTCGGATGACCTAGTCTTCAACATGTACCTAATTGAGCACGGGTGCTACTACATGGTACATTCTGATGGTATGATGATGACCAGGTAAGTACTGATCGGTTCTCAGTAACGGGAATAGTTAGAATGATCTAGTTTTCAACATTAATCTAATTGTGCACGGGTGCTACTACATGATACATTCTGCAGGTCTGATGATGACCAGGTAAGTACTTATCGGTTCTCAGTATCGGGAATAGTTAGGTGTTTATACCCCCCTATTCTTTATTTGTAATATCATATGTATTAGGATATAGGTATGTATTGGTATATTTGTATGTGAGCCATAAACAATATTATCTCTGTGAAAACAAAATATTTAAAAAAAATAGCAGTTCTGTACAAAAGTGAAATAGGTACATGATCATAATAATTATATGGGACAGCTGTTTTTTTTTTAATATTTCAGACTTGGTCCCATCCATGGTAAAAGTTACTCCTATTCATGAGTACTATGTTTTATAAAAGTTTGTCCGGGTATTTTGTTTACACCTTATTCACAAGATCAAATTAAATTAGCTGGCAAAACTTCACAGACGTGATGGGTATCGCCAGCTAATTAATTTGACCATTTTTTTACATCATTCCCACCAGTAATAAAGTTGGATGTCTGATATCGACTGGTATAAATAAAAAAATAATTTAAGTTTTGATTTTGTTTTAATGTTGCCACTGTGACTGTTCCTAAATTGTTTAATTAATTGTACAAAAAATCAAAAGTCATTTATTCAAACTAGGCTGAGAATCAGCACTTTTCGAACGTCAAAATTACATAAGACAGTCCCCCAAAACGCCCACCCTTCACCACTTCCTAGTGCTTTTGCTGGGAAGAAGAAGTGGCGCAACAAACTCCCCAGCAGCACAGCTGTCTGTTCAGTTAGAAAAAGAAAAGATTCTATACAATAGTATGCAAGATAATTTACATTACGCAAAAATCTATTTAAATTATAAATTAATAGCCTTAAGACAGCTAGCACACGCCAATATACCAACCAAAAACATCGAGAACTATACTCAAGCAGAAATAAAAATAACTTAACTTAAACAATATCTAAAAAAAGAAAATAATGCCACCAGGCATAAAGGGCGTGCCCGCTTAAATATAGCTGTAACTAGAAGTTATAATTGATAAACTAGGACCATCGAGGTAAAATAAATAATTGTCGAGGTCGCTAGCTAACCACATCTTGCAATACAACTAATAAAAATAAAAAAAATGAATAGATGTCATGTTGTGTTGATGTGTCAACGATAAATTAAAATAAGTAAAATTATAAACAATTATATAAACTCACCTATCCTGTCAGTCGGTAAACTAATTCTGAAGCAAGAACCAAGTCCAGGTTATACCAAGCCCAACAAATGAGTTATGAACCTTATGAAGCCGGTGAAAGGGAGCACGTAGTTTGTCCTTACTTCTAGTGTTAACATTGTGTTTTTAGTGTATAAGTGTATATTTTGCCTAATATATAAGATGTTGGCGAAGATGAATTGTGATGCCGCTGTGAGGATACCGATGTCTTTGAAAAAATCTCTCAGAGAAACTAAATACAATAATAACACAGCCTCAAACTCTTAATTCTCGTTAAAAGTCACTGAAATTCAAATACCGTGAACAGGTCGGTTGGTCATTTATCGGGATTGGTGTTGGTGATGATGGAGCATGTAGGTTTTCTTGAAGTACGCACATATTTTCGTCTTCTGGTTTTTGTTGGTTATGCACCTTTTTGCGGTTTTCTTTGTTCTTTATTGCCTGTAAAATATATGGCGGATTTCTAATTGCCATATTTCGACTATGCCGCGGATCCAAAAGACCCGGCAAAATACAATTTAAATAAAATGTACATAATTTTAATTTCATTTTATTTTCAAAAAAATCATCGTCCCTAATAATTGTTTCTGTTTTCAGAGGCTTTGACTCACTGAACCATACTCCAAATAAACATTTTGTTTTGCGAGTCACATGCAATTGCCCTTGAACTTGGTAATACCAATTGTGGGTTTTATTAACCTGCAAAGTGCCCGAATTATTTTTAACCCAAAAATTTACTTTTTTCTGAGCAATGGCTTCGTCTAGTCCTATCTTGTGCGCTGAGATTGGACATTTCACCTCTACTATCGCTTCTTCTCCAATAAGCCCATCTGGTGTAGCTCCTAAATATGGAATCTCGGGATCTATAAAAAGTCCGCATGGTCTAATTTCAACATCTTCTTGTATAGATAGCTGATCTAGTGCTTTTTTTTCGTGTTCTCTTCCATGCTGTAGAGGGGCAGCATCTATATTTATTTTGTAGAGCAGTCGCTTAACTATGCTGGCACAACTAGTATCAGGCCTCATTTTAACAACTCTTCCAAAGTTTGAGGCTGTCAACAAGGAGCGCCGGAGTTCGAGCCATTCGCTCGACTCGCTCTGCAAAATTGTTTGCCTTTCAATTTGACTTCTTTCTTCCTCACTTTTATCTAAGTTGGATAGAAAGTTCTCCTTCATTTGTTCTAGCATCGCATCGCTCACATCGGGCTTTAAGGTTTGTTCTCCATAATCTTTATTTACGGCGCCATGTGTCTGTCGTTTTTTGTAATTGATATGTTTCAACAAATTTCTTTTTCTGCGATACTTGTTATCTAAGGTGCTCATTTTGCCCTTAGGACTTTGCCCGACAATTGTTTTATACAACATGGAAACAGGTTTTCTTTTAGTATTAAAATTGACTGCAGACGCTGAACATCGAGTTTGGTATCCACGCCGGCACGAGTAATTTACTCTTTTACCACCCACAAATTTGGCTACCACGCTATGAAAACTTTCCACGATGTTACTGTCAACATCATGAACGAGACTTCTGGAATGCCCTGCAATAGTGTTAATGAAAAAACATATTTTCTGCCATAAGGAACTTGTAAAAAAAGCTTGCGGTAAGATTTCAATATTTTGTGGACTGCTACAGAAATGGCTTTTACATTTAGTATGGTTCCCAAAGGCATGTAAATGTACAGTCTGAATGTCCTCAAAAAGTCTCTGAGTACTAAAATCTAAATTGTCTAACGAGTCGTGGTATTTTTTGCTGCATTTTCGTATTGCTGACCTAATGCTCATGATGCGTTTTTTTGTGATTAATTTTCTAAAACATATAAGATATTTCGTATCAGTGGTCAGGTTTTCTAATTTGTTGCACAAGTTTCTTAGAAGGTGGTTCCTACATTCTACCTTTTCAACAGTAAATTGAGGATAAGGTCTTGCTTCCAATATTTTCGCATACGTGCTAGAGTCCCCGTCAGAAATGAGACGACCATAAATCAGACCATACATTTCGATAGATGCTTTAAACCCTTCCACAATTTATTGTTGACTCCATGGCAGTCGATGATCCCGTAAAATTCTTAAAGCACTGGTGAGTTCTCGGATTTTGATTTTTATTAAAGTCCTGCGTACATATATGCTACAGTATTTATTTTTAATGCCAAGAAACAAAATCTTTTTTGTGTGTCTTCCAATTATTGCAGCAGCTCCTGACAGTGCTGAGTAGTTCTTTTTGTAAGACCTCTTACTCCAGCATCCGTCTACAACCACATCTATAATAGGTATCCCCTCTTTGCTGACACGACCTTTTTCTAAAGCAATTCTTTTTTCTTCTTCAGCAGCTTCATTCATAGATTTACTGAGTGCTTTATCCCAGGCGTTGGAAACAATGTCGTGCCGTTTCTGGTATACAGGCTCAGTCATCACGGGCAAGTCAAATGCTGATAACAGTTCCTCTAATTGCGAATACCCTATACCAACTGAAACTGCACCCGCGACCGCTGCTGTATTAATATCTAAGTCACCAGTGACATTACAAAGAGAAAACTTCTCTTTACACATCAAACATTCTACTGTAAACTTAGAAGCAAGTCCAACACGTTTCTCTCCTATAACTTTCAAACTTTGTATACCACAGTTAAAAGTACCATGGCCGCCTATTTCTTGTATTTTGGAAAAAAAATAAGCTATATCTATAACTCGTCTTCCAGATATATTTTTTGTTTCTGCTTGTGATTCTTCTTCTTCAATAATCAAATCTGGTAAATGTTCATCTTCTTCAACCTAAAACAAACGTTTTAACAATACGGGGTCAAATCAAATTAGCTAGGGAAACTATCTAATAAATACCGCAGTGTAAGCAAACAGAATAAGTTACCGGCATAATTTGCTCTGCCCCTTCATCGACTGCCATACTAGACAGACCGTAAGTTTCTGTTAACGGCTGAAGTTCCTGATTTTGCAATTCGGAGTTTTGCTGGTTTCTTAATTGCCTGAAAAATAATAACGAAGCAATGAGCAAAGCGTGAGTGAGCTAAGGTAATGTTTTTGCTATAAGTCTCGTAAAAGCATATACACCACAAAAAAAAACTAAAACGTATTTTATCTAGGTATGACATCATGAGTGAACAAGGTCTCCAAGATACCTTTGAAATGAGTCCAAACACGATGGTTCTACGTAGTGCCGTCAATGAGATCCTATACCCACCTTCGGAGTCCATCATCAGGTAGGTGACATCATCAGTCACCAAGGTCTCCAAGAGACCTTTCAAATGAGTCCAAACACGATGGTTCTACGAAGTACCGTCAATGAGATCCTATACCCACCTTCGGAGTCCATCATCAGGAAGGTGACATCATCAGACACCAAGGTCTCCAAGAGACCTTTCAAATGAGTCCAAACACGATGGTTCTACGAAGTGCCGTCAATGAGATCCTATACCCACCTTCGGAGTCCATGATCAGGTAGGTGACATCATCAGTCACCAAGGTCTCCAAGAGTCTTTTCAAATGAGTCCAAACACGATGGTTCTACGAAGTACCGTCAATGAGATCCTATACCCACCTTCGGAGTCCATCATCAGGAAGGTGACATCATCAGACACCAAGGTTTCCAAGAGACCTTTCAAATGAGTCCAAACACGATGGTTCTACGAAGTGCCGTCAATGAGATCCTATACCCACCTTCGGAGTCCATGATCAGGTAGGTGACATCATCAGTCACCAAGGTCTCCAAGAGTCTTTTCAAATGAGTCCAAACACGATGGTTCTACGAAGTACCGTCAATGAGATCCTATACCCACCTTCGGAGTCCATCATCAGGTAGGTGACATCATCAGTCACCAAGGTCTCCAAGAGTCTTTTCAAATGAGTCCAAACACGATGGTTTTACGAAGTACCGTCAATGAGATCCTATACCCACCTTCGGAGTCCATCATCAGGTAGGTGACATCATCAGTCACCAAGGTCTCTAAGAGACCTTTCAAATGAGTCCAAACACGATGGTTCTACGAAGTGCCGTCAATGAGATCCTATACCTACCTTCGGAATCCATCATCAGGTAGGTGACATCATCAGTCACCAAGGTCTCCAAGAGACCTTTCAAATGAGTCCAAACACGATGGTTCTACGTAGTGCCGTCAATGAGATCCTATACCCACCTTCGGAGTCCATCATCAGGTAGGTGACATCATCAGTCACCAAGGTCTCCAAGAGACCTTTCAAATGAGTCCAAACACGATGGTTCTACGAAGTGCCGTCAATGAGATCCTATACCTACCTTCGGAATCCATTATCAGGTAGGTGACATCATCAGTCACCAAGGTCTCTAAGAGACCTTTCAAATGAGTCCAAACACGATGGTTCTACGAAGTGCCGTCAATGAGATCCTATACCTACCTTCGGAATCCATCATCAGGTAGGTGACATCATCAGTCACCAAGGTCTCCAAAAGACCTTTGAAATGTGTCCAAACACGATGGTTCTACGTAGTGCCGTCAATGAGATCCTATACCCACCTTCGGAGTCCATCATCAGGTAGGTGACATCATCAGTCACCAAGGTCTCCAAAAGACCTTTGAAATGAGTCCAAACACGATGTTTCTACGTAGTGCCGTCAATGAGATCCTATACCCACCTTCGGAGTCCATCATCAGGTAGGTGACATCATCAGTCACCAAGGTCTCCAAGAGACCTTTCAAATGAGTTTAAACACGATGGTTCTACGAAGTACCGTCAATGAGATCCTATACCCACCTTCGGAGTCCATCATCAGGTAGGTGACATCATCAGTCACTAAGGTCTCTAAGAGACCTTTCAAATGAGTCCAAACACGATGGTTCTACGAAGTGCCGTCAATGAGATCCTATACCCACCTTCGGAGTCCATCAGCCCACCATCAGGTAAGTGACATCATTAATCATCTAGACACGGTCGGTCTCCATCCTCCGCCAAACGAAATTCTCAAGATAACTAAAAACGATAAAAAATAAACACACTAGAATGTACTCAATAGGTTAGGTACTTACCAATAGTTTTGGAGAGCTCGGCCACGCTTCACCTTACATTTATTCTTATATTTAGGCATAGTCAGGCTTACTCTATGACAGGTTCAAAAAACAAAACGAAATTACAAACTGCTTTACATATATTTACAAACTTAATTTGTATGGTTGATTTACGAAATATTTATATTTGTACTATTTAAAATATGATTTCATTCAAAAATAATTCAAAACGTAAACTTTTAGATTTTATTTGGAAAAAATAACGCGCGTATAGTCCTTCCGTCACAAGAGTCATCAGGACACTGACGTGTCGCGTCCCGAGTACGCGTCACAGGCCTTAGCGGGGGTGCTCCAGTGGGGTACTGGTGAAGTTTCGGGTTTTTGTTCAATAGTTAAAAATATTAAAAGAAATAACAAAAAAAAAACAATACAAATTGTCCAATACGTCATTATATATTTTTGGTAGAAAATTCATGCCGAACTATTCAGCCGTTACAGAGAAAATTTACAATTTAGGTTGAAGAAGGACCTATTTAATAAGATTTTTTCCCAAAATTTAGGAAAGTTTATTAAAATTTTAAACAATACAATGTATTTGTGATGACCTTAAGTATAACATATATTTTTTACATGGAAAACGCACAAAAGGATTCATCTACAATCTTCTTTAAACCTACAGTATATTTAGGATTTGAGCGAGGTAATCCCCTTAATGAGGTAACATCGATGCTGTGTGCAGCACTGCTTTAATTTAACACCTTGTTGTGCTTGCCTACCTCACACGTAACACACTTTATGCATTGTTCAGAGCTCTTATTACGTTCAACAACGCGGAAGAACGCCTGTTGAATTCGATACGTTCAAATGAATATCATGTAGAATATTATCTATTAATGAATCTCATCTGAACCATGTGAGATTGATCGGTCTGACATTAATGGCATACCATCGCTTGTAATTACCAGTTCTAAAAACGATGATCAGAGGTATTTTTACGATTTTTTGAGTAATTGTGAAAAATGCTTTTAATTTAGATACGTCAAGTGTCGGTTTAATTAGGAATTCAACTGACCTGACATTAGGTAAACGTAAAATGTTGCTGAGCATTATTTAGTTAGCTATGCTCATTATGCCAATTTCCGCGAATGCTTAATTGGGTCAAATAAAAATCTGGTATACCAGATCTTTGCAATCAATTAGCGCCAATGCACTAATGGATTTATTCCGATGCGATTGAAGCCTGAAGGTGTGGGTCTATCTGGCAGGCCCCAACGAGATTTATCAACAGGCGATAGGTTTACATAAGGACAGTATTTTGTACCTATAGAAAATAAATAAGATATAATTTGTACCTGGACAGTTTTTGATTAAATGACGTTTCTATAAAGTGTCTTGCTAGCGGGCCCCCTATGATTATTTTTATTGTTATTATACTTTCAGATCGCCCAGTAGTGCTCGGAGTTAGAAACTATTATGTACCTTACAAACCCAAAATTTTGACTTTCTGTGAGCTAACACTTTAGAAGATATTCGTTAATTAGGCAAACGACCAGCCAGCGGGCCCCTTTTTTAAATACTACTATTTTATGTCATACAATAGCATTAGGAGCTTGATACTATTATGTACCTTACAAATCCAAAAAATTCAAGTTTCTGTGAGCTATACTTTAGAAGATATTCGTTACTTAGACAAACGTCCAGTCAGCGGGCCCCTTTTTTAAATACTACTCTTTTATATCATACAATAGCATTAGGAGCTTGATACTATTATGTACCTTACAAACCCAAAAATTTCGACTTTCTGTGAGCTATCCTTTCGAAGATATTCATTACTTAGACAAATGTCCACCCAGCGGGCCCCTTTTTTAAATACTACTCAAACTTCACAAGTACCCTCGTAAATTGTTTATAAGTTGCCAACAAAATGAACACAAACTAGACACATTTATGTTATTATACTTACTATAAAGTATTTATTACATTACAGCAAATTAATACTTATTTTGTCCTTTTCCTGTAAAAAAATCCGCAAACATACAAATTATTCAGTAATGCAATGTACGTAGCCAAACGCAAATTTAACTAGGTCCGTTTTGGTTGAATACTTATTTTTTTATTATTTTTTTTATTATCACGAATTTACATATTTTGTCAAATAACAATTTACTCGCCAAACTAAATAGTTTTTTGGCAAGAAGCGCCTGTTTTTAGTCATACATATTAACAAGTAATCTAGTGAACAGATAACCATAAAACAAAACTAACAAATAAGTAGGTACCTAACGAATAACTGTAACCTATAAGACGTGAATTTATATAACGAATATCTTCTAAAGTATAGCTCATAGAAAGTCGAAATTTTGGATATGTAAGGTACATAATAGTATCAAGATCCTTATTCTATTGTATGATATAAAAGAGTAGTATTTAAAAAAGGGGCCCGCTGGCTGGTCGTTTGCCTAATTAACGAATATCTTCTAAAGTATAAGCTCACAGAAAGTCGAAATTTTGGGTTTGTAAGGTACATAATAGTTTCTAACTCCGAGCACTACTGGGCGATCTGAAAGTATAATAACAATAAAAATAATCATAAGGGGCCCGCTAGCAAGACACTTCATAGAAACGTCATTTAATCAAAAACGGTCCAGGTACAAATTATATCTTATTTATTTTCTATAGGTACAAAATAATGTCCTTATGTAATCCTATCACCTGTTGATAAATCTCGTTGGGGCCTGCCAGATAGACCCACACAGCCTGAAGCGAATAATGTTGTTTTTTTTTTTGTTGCGGTTCTTTTCACTATTTGTAGCTCGATGCCGATATTCCTTCATGTTATACAAATGTTTCTAATTAATATTATTTCATTTGTTTCAGTACTGGCTCTGTGTAGTAGTGTTGCTCTGTTCAGGAATATTCTTCGCTGTCATCAACCTGTATTGGAAGAAAGGTAACGCCGCTATCTTATCTCAACAGATAACATTGTGATAGTACTCACACTTTATTATTATACCTATTTGTTTTTTATACTTGTGTAGAAAAGAAGTAATATGCAGGTTATGCTATCATTTCGTAAAATGTGATCGTCATTAGTGGTCTGTGGAGAGGACGTAGGTACCCAGTGTACCAACCCAGTTCTAAACAGACCGCAATATGGTTCCCACATATTGGGGTGATGATCCACAAGATGTATGTAGACTGGAATAAATTAATATAATTACTCAAGGAGTGACCACCGTATTCATGGAACATGCTAACTTGCTAACCACTGAGAACTTAGGACTAAGTAAATGCTAAATTTAACTAGCTAACGTTTTGCAACGTCGCGTCTTTAGACCAAATTTGCAATAGTTTAGATTTAAGTTTTGTTTGGCTGTTGAACAAAAAGCTCAGAGTTAATTCCTATCGTTAAGTTGTACTGCCATTATTGTCATAGTGGGCTTTGATCATACGAACGCTCACATTTTTAGCTCATTTGGATCCGTTAAAAGATGCCCACAAAATTTAAAATTTCTTACGTTTTATGCGAATTACGATGGCGTTTTACGTTGTCTCTATAGACATTATAAATTTAATGTCGCTTTTTATGTCTGTGTGATCGCTTTGATCTTCTAAACTGCGCAATCGAGTTTGATGCTGTTTTCACCATCATTTTGAGAATTTATTCATACATTTATATTTCACTTATACATTATTAAACAAATCTTTATGTTTGCAAGTCGTAAAAACCGTGCGTGGGCGGATCGCTAGTGCTATTTTCAGAAAATAATAAATAAATACCTATTGGGTTGAGATCCGTGCATACATTGATGGTAGTAGGTACCTACACCATCAAAAAATCTATAGATATTGTAGAATAAAGTCGCTTTTCGTGTCTGTCTATGTGATCGCGTTAAATTGTTCTTCTAAACTACACAACGGGTTTAGATATTTTTCACCGTTAGTAGGTACTAACGGTGAAAAATATCTAAACCCGTTCGGAATTAATTCTCAAAATAAGTAGGTACTTATTTTGAGAATTAATTCCGAAACCTTTGTATGAATAATACATTATCTAATAATGAACAACATAATTATAATAAGATGTTTTGTCAAGTCATAAAAACCGTCCGAAAAAGGGGCGGATCGTTGTAATATAAAGAAGGAACCTAATGTCCAAACTGAACTGAACAATGTTCACTCTTCAAAATGCAGCGAATAATTTATTAGATAAGTTTTAAAATCCCTTGAACGTGGTAAATATTCATTTAAAAGAGTTGAGATACATGATCATCGCGGTTAGTAGTGAATTTTTACCTTCATCCACACAGAGACAGATACACCTGGGGCCTTATTATGAAGTATTCATGCCATCACAAGTCCACTGCAAAAAAAAAATGGTGCTAGCGGCCTCATAAAGCAATACGAGGGGAGGTCCAAAAGTTCGTGGAAAGAAATGGTTTTAAATAAAAAGAAACAATAAATCTATTTTTCCTTTTCTATATAATCACCCTTAAGCTGAATACATTTATTAGATCAATGAATTAATGTTTCCAAACCATCGTATTTTTTTTTTCATTTTTTTTTTCATTGCTTTTGGATCCATGTCAAGTTTTCTCTACATCATTCGTTTCGACGGGCGTATGGCGTATAGATGGGCACATAGATACTAATTGGGCATTTTGCTTGTAGGCCGTATTCATGCAGCCTACTTCTCACTAGGGATGGGTCTAAAATTAATAAGCTGCTAAATTAACACTGCAATTTTTTTTAGTGTCAACACCTGTTAAATAAATTCTGGGATAGCTGTTAAATATAGCAGTCACAACTCACAACAAAGCAATAATGGTCCTGCAGATTCAGTCACAGTTAGATTGTTAAGTTTGAGCGAGTTGATTTAAAGTGCTAACTGCTAACTGCTGAATTCGGAAATGTTACATTTAACTAGTGTTAAATAAGACTGATCTTCGTTGCGAAGGTTTACGCGGGTTTGTTTGTGGTAGATGGTGTTGTGAGTGAAAATTCCATTTGTTTGACTGTTTGTATATTGTGTATACGCCAACAGGAAAAGTTGACAGTCCTAAGACTGTGAAAAGTATGAAGGAAATGAGAATTAATTACGTTAACAATCTGTTTGTGATTAAATTTAACAGTTGCTAAAAATAACTGCTAATTTTAACTGTTAATTATTGTTAGCAGTACCATTTAGCAGTGTTATTATTTTTTAACGTTTAAGCCCATCTCTACTTCTCACGGTTTGGTGGCTAACAACAACACCGCTTGAGTATTGTAGCTATAAACCTATCTCCCAAGCGGTTAACATCAGCTGACGTCTTGCAGTCAGTTGTATGTGTAGCGTTTACATCGCCACATACGAATTACGCATCAAAGACATGACGTCACACAAATCCTGCATCGCGCAATTAGAGTTTACCGCGCGAACGACATATATAAGACTATCCTACATCAACAGTAGGGCAGTCGGCCCGCCAGACACAACACCCGTCTGGTCGGAGGATCCTCCCTTTTCTATGATGGATGAGTGAACTTTACACCCTGTCCCTCATACCCCTAAATTGGTGACCCCGAATATGAACGTCAGCGCAGCCTTCGTGCAACTACTTCAGCGTGACGTCATCATCATCACTCCCGCAAGCTTTCGTGAGGCGAGTCACACAGACAGCCAGCACCCACGGCTTCAACGGGTATCCTGACCACCAGCATGCAGAGAACGCGCATTCCTGGTCATCACCCTCAGCCTCATCAGCAACCTTGGCACAGCACCTGCACTTTCGGCCGTTCTCACAAGCAGAGCTCTTTCTACCGTCTCTTGGTCGACGCTAGCAGTCAGCCACAACCTGGCGCTATACCACATCCGACTCACTGGATCGTGACGCAGCGCCACCCCGACACACTGGGGAATCACCGCAGACAGTTCCGACTCACCGCGAACTATGCGGCATCCGGTTCCGACTCACTGGAACCTCCACTGGGACTGTGAAGCATCGCAAGATACAAGACTCAGCCCACTATCGACCTCTGGTCTCCGGAGGGGAGTGATGTAGCGGTTACACCGCCACATACGAACTATGCGTCAAAGACATGACGTCACACAAATCCTGCATCGCGCAATTAGAGTTTACAGCGCGAACGACACATATAAGACTATCCGACATCATTAGTAGGGCAGTCGGCCCGCCAGACACAACACCCGTCTGGTCGGAGGATCCTCCCTTTTCTATAGTGGATGAGTGAACTTTACGAGGGCTGCACTAAAAGTATCGGGAATGGAATATTTCCACTGTTCCTGTCATATTAAAATCTTTTTAATTGAAAACTCCTTGGTTTTAAAAATCGAATACCATTTACTTATTTTAAAAAAGATTCTCGGTCTTGTCACAAGGTTTGGTCAAACTTGTTTAGTCGTTGAAAAAACTTTTTCACAAAAAATAAAACCGGCTTCCAAAAAAAACACTACAAAGTGGAAAATAACTTTGATTTCGGAAGTCGGTGTCTGGGGTTTTATTTTCGTTTTTTTGCCACCGACTTCCGAAATCAAAGTTATTTTCCACTTTGTAGTGTTTTTTTTGGAAGACGGTTTTATTTTTTGTGAAAAAGTTTTTATTTTTCACTTTTTAGTTGTGGTACCTACACAAAACCCCCACAAAAATTTGAATACCCATTACCTGCTATGTAAATTACAGTGACAGGAACTATTAGAATATCGTCCACATATACTAGATGGGAAAAATACGTATTATTGAAGCTAACTCAAAAACCCCTCATCAGATCTTGACCAAATTTATATGGGACCACTTCGAAGTATGCCCTACCAAACAAAAAAAAGAATCATCAAAATCAATTCATAATTGGCGGAGTAATCGCGTAACAAAATACAAAAAAAAAAAAAAACATACAACCGAATTGAGAACCTCCTCCTTTTTGAAGTCGGTTGAAAATGGAATTAACTCGAGAAAATTCAAGATTCAAAAATCGAATACCATTTATTTATTTAAAAAAAGATTCTCGGTCTTGTCACAAGGTTTTGTCAAACTTGTTTAGTCGTTGAGAAAATGGAATTGACTCGAGAAAATTCAAGAGCGATGATTTATTATGACTTTCGAAGCGGTTTAACACAAAAACAGTGTGTTGACCGGATGATTTCTGCATTTGGTGATGAAGCCCCATCCAAAACCAAAATTTATCGCTGGTTTGCTGAATTTCAACGTGGACGTGTCAAGCTCAGTGATGATCCCCGTCAAAGTCGTCCAAAAACTGCAGTCACCCAAGAAAACGTTTATGCTGTGCGTAAGCTGATTGAGGAAGATCGACATGTGACATACCGCGAAATTCAGGCAACTTTAGACATTGGCATGAGTCAAATACAAATAATCTTGCATGAACAATTTGGTGTAAAAAAGTTGTTTTCCCGATGGATACCGCATTCGCTCTGTGAAGAGCAAAAAGCGGCTCACGTTACTTGGTGCGTCAGAACTCTCGAAAGATTCCACGCAGGATCCTCAAATGCTGTATACAACATCGTATCAGGTGACGAATCCTGGATACACGCGTACGAACCCGAAACAAAAAACCAGTCACGAGTTTGGGTGTTCGAAAATGAATTAAAGCCAACAAAAATTGTTCGTTCACGGAGTGTTGCAAAAAAATGGTGGCCACGTTTGTCTCCAAAACCGGCCATGTTACGACTATTCCTCTTGAGGGACAAAGAACGGTTAATGCAGAATGGTATGCTAGCATTTGTTTGCCACAGGTCGTTTCTGAACTCCGAAAGAGAACTGAAACCGCCGCATCGTCCTCCATCACGACAATGCGAGTTATCACACCGCGCACAGACCAAAAGAGTTTTTAGAGCAAGAAAAGATAGAATTATTAGACCATCCGCCGTACAGCCCCGACCTAAGCCCTAATGATTTCTATACTTTCCCTAAAATAAAGAATAAATGGCGTGGACAAAGATTTTCATCACCTGAAGAAGCTATGGACGCCTACAAAACGGCCATTTTGGGCCATTTTGGACCCCAACTTCCGAATGGAATGGTTGCTTCAATGATTGGTTCCATCGTATGGAAAAATGTGTCAAATTTCGCGGAGAATACTTCGAAAACCCTCGTACACCCTGTTCCTCATACCCCTAAACGAAGTATCTACGTGCTGATTCGAAAACACGAAGATTACCAAAGCGCATACCTTATCTGGTCTAGCTGTGCGCTCTCTTGCAACATATATATCGCGAATTATGCAGTACGCCTACGCTACGGGCTAAGGCGGGGTGCATCACGCAAATAATCATACGGAAGGTATGTGATGTGTCTTAGTGCAATCGGTAAACACATACTAACAGTTATAATAAATAATATTATTTTCATTTAATGTCTAACAGATGAACAGTCGCCCTACCAAGACTAAACCATATACCTACCTAGAACTGTATCATATTATAAATGTATACAACTAGCGATCCGCTCCTACTTGGCACTATACATATTATATAAATAATAAACTATATTATAAACTACTGACGTGGCGGAATGTGGCCATAACATCAAGATTTCTGTGATATGTATGTTTAAGTTAAATATTTATATTTTATACACCTTCCGGAATACATCCTCTAAAATCTCTAAATAATGATGAAAACCGCATCCAAATCCTTTGTGCAATTTAGAAGAACTAAGGAAACGCTAACACGAAAAGTTACAATAAGATGATAAATAGTATCGCCGATATAATATATTTTAGCATCTAAAATGTGTAAATAATTCAGATATGCACATTATGAAAGTAGTTTGTTCAGAATCGTTTACTGAATCGATTTCTGTCATTTTTGATATAAGTAGTAGGTATCTAAATCATTTTTATCCCAAAAATAATTCAAACTGCGTAAATTACGTGGCAGTCACACTTTCGCTGTAAAAACAAACCAAAATGGACCAACTGCCTGCTACACTAGACCCTTATATTATGTATGTGCGACTGTGTGCGTGCGTAAATTTGTGTAAAGTGACCTGAGTGAGTTTTCTCCCACAGTCAGTATAACTAATTTAATAAATATACAATGTTTTATACGTAAAAGTAAAAAATCTGTGTACGAGTATGTACAGATAGTGTAATCCACGACGACGCGCGACGCGCCCCACTCCGCGATTACTGTACTGTAAGCTATATTTTAGTACGGAGCGAAGCGGAGTGGGGCTTGTCGTGGATTGCACTATCTAATCTATACAAATAAATATTTTTTATTTTTATTCAAGTATAAAGTAAGATAATGATTTACATTAAAATAGATCATTCCTAGAATTAACGCACACCCTAATTAAAATACAGATAGTGCAATCCAGGACGACGCGCCCCACTCCGCTCCGCTCCGTACTAAAGTACAGCTTACAGTGCAGTAATCGTGGAGTGGGGCGCGTCGTCGTGGATTGCACTATCTGTATTCTAATTAGGGTGTTTGGTGGTGTGCGTTAAGTCTGGGACATGTTATAAAGATACAATAAATAGCGACGTCACAAATGTCGCGTGATCGTCAAAGTTGAAAAATGATCAACGTTATTGTAACCGTACTTATGGTAATCGTACTTAGCTCTAACTCAAATAATTGCGTCTACAAACGGAGACTAACTTTCAACGTTTATTTGTAATATATCGAGTTTTTGTAACGCGTTAGTAGTCAGTGCAGCGAGCCGAGCTGCTCGTTGCGAACATTGCGAGCGAATGTTAACCTCTACGTCCGCTATACTGAATAAAAATGGAGCACGCTTGAATCAAGTGTTCGCCACGAAATGGATCGGGCTTGAGCTATGTGCTCAAAGTGAGCGTTCGCCGCATCTTGTGTATCGCCGTTTTGTAACCAACTTCGCCTCGAATGATACATTACAAACAAACATTGCAAGTCAGTTTCCGCCTGCTGTGTCTATATTATCTCCATATACACCGTGTTCCTCATTTTTCAGTTCTAACAATCTTCGGCACGAGCGTGTACGGCGGCGCTGTGATTGCGACGTCCCTCGACTATTTCTTCGAAAGAATGATGATGCTTAAATGGGTCAGTAGCTTTATATTGTATTTAGTGTTTGTTGCTGCTTTGTACTGTATGACATAGTTTAATTATAAGAAGCGTTCTTCAACAGGTCATAATCATCCATCGGTTCATCATCATCATTTCAGTCAAAAGACGTTCAGAACATAGGCCTCTTCCATGCGTGGCTACATCGACCCGGCTTCTCGCATCCAGCGGTTTCCCGCGGCCTTCACCAGATCATCGGTCCACCTTTTGGGAGTCCTACCAACGCTGCGCCTTCCTGTACGCAGTCGCCACTCCTCCAGAACCTTTCGGCCCCATCGGCCATCCGTTCCGCAAGCAATGTAGCCACTGCCACTTAAGTTAGTAAATTGCTATGGGTCTCCTTTGTAGCCATTTTTTTTTCAGACTCCATACGTCATTTCTTTGGGCTTCTCCTGCTCTTAAAGTTGTCCCCATTCATATTCAAAACTTTCATCACGACATCTTTCTCATTCCTCTGCATCACATGCCCATACCATGGCGACCAGGTTTCAGTGCCGCGGGTAATTGCACTGGCAACACGCACTGGTCAGAGACTTTCGTCTTGACACACTGCGGTATGTGAGAAGATATTGCGCAGCATGCCGAACACTACCCAGCCGAGTCGAATTCGACGAAAAAATAGTCATTAAAACAATGTTGGACAGTAATCAAAACTGGACATTTTGTTCTACGATAATGTTTACACGTCCAACTTCGAGAGTAGTCTCAGATCTTCATGGGAGTCGGCTTTACGTGGGCATTTAACATTGACTATTCTCAAACATGGTTTTATTTTCAATATAAAAACATGATACTTGGCACAAATACTTATCTATAGTTTGACCGGGACCGCTGTTCCGCGCCTTAGGAATGTGTGGGTAGGCGGGGGCAGCGTTGACCAATGAGCGGCTTGCACTGACACATCGCATCTCGGTCAAACTATAGGTAAATAATGAAGATTGTAATGATTAATTATTCAAATATCCTTTAAAGAGGGTGGAGAGAGTGTTGTAGTTCGTAGGGGAAAGTACGAAATCCGCGCGTAAAAGCAAGCTGCGTTTCACGTAGTCTGATTATTTCACGGGAACGTTCTACCGGAATAAAAAAGCTCCTTAATGTATCCTATGTGTTATTGGAGGTTATAATTTGTTATAAACTATCTGTGTCAAATTTTATTCAAATCCGTTCAGCCGTTTTTGCGTGATTGAGTAACAAACATATCATAACGAAACATATAAACATTCCCATTTTTTTTTATCATCCTAACTATATCCATACTAACTTTATAAATTCTAAAGTAACTGTCTGTTTGTATGTTACCTTTTCACGGCTAAACCACTGAACGGATTTCGATATAATTTGGCAAGGAGATACCTATCTCCTTGCCAAATTATTATTAACAGAAGTTGGGGTCTCCAAAATGGCCGTTTTGTAGGCGTCCACAGCTTCTTCAGGTGATGAAAATCTCTGTCCACGCAATTTATTCTTTATTTTAGGGAAAGTATAGAAATCATTAGGGCTTAGGTCGGGGCTGTACGGCGGATGGTCTAATAATTCTATGTTTTCTTGCTCTAAAAACTCTTTTGTTCTGTGCGCGGTGTGAGAACTCGCATTGTCGTGATGGAGGAGGATGCGGCGGTTGCAGTTCTCTTTACGGAGTTCAGAAACGACCTGTGGCAAACAAATGCTAGCATACCATTCTGCATTAACCGTTCTTTGTCCCTCAAGAGGAATAGTCGTAACATGCCCGGTTTTGGAGACAAACGTGGCCACCATTTTTTTTGCAACACTCCGTGAATGAACAATTTTTGTTGGCTTTAACTCATTTTCGAACACCCAAACTCGTGACTGGTTTTTTGTTTCGGGTTCGTATGCGTATATCCAGGATTCGTCACCTGATACGATGTTGTATACAGCATTTGAGGATCCTGCGTGGAATCTTTCGAGATTTCTGACGCACCAAGTAACGCGAGCCGCATTTTGCTCTTCACAGAGCGAATGCGGTATCCATCGGGAAAACAACTTTTTTACACCTAATTGTTCATGCAAGATTATTTGTATTTGACTCATGCCAATGTCTAAAGTTGCCTGAATTTCCCGGTATGTCACATGTCGATCTTCCTCAAACAGCTTACGCACTGCATCAACGTTTTCTTGGGTGACTGCAGTTTTTGGACGACCTTGACGGGGGTCATAACTGAGCTTGACACGTCCACGTTGAAATTCAGCAAACCAGCGATAAATTGTGGTTTTAGATGGGGCTTCATCACCAAATGCAGAAATCATCCGGTCAACACACTGTTTTTATGTTAAACCACTTCTAAAGTCATAATAAATCATCGCTCTTGAATTTTCTCGAGTCAATTCCATTTTCTCAACGACTAAACAAGTTTGACAAAACCTTGTGACAAGACCGAGAATCTTTTTTAAAATAAATAAATGGTATTCGATTTTTAAAACCAAGGAGTTTTCAATTAAAAAGATTATAATATGACAGGAACAGTGGAAATATTCCATCCCCGATACTTTTAGTGCAGCCCTCGTAATAATAGTAAAATGAATAGTTAGTATTTTAAGTAAGGCATTTCGAATCATACTAGTATAAACCTGTTTTTATTTATTTTTTTAAACCAGGACAAGTGTGAGTGGCGGCCTGAGGGTTCCGTCTCAAAGTTGTGCTTGTTCGGCTGCCCCGATTTACAAATCTGGATTGAAAGACAAACTTAACTTTTCAATTTAAAAAAAACTTTAAATAGAGTAATCAAATACAGACTAAATGATACTTCAAGACACGGCCTATGAATTTTTGATACCAGATTGAAGAAAAAACTTAACTTTGCAGTTATACATAATATATTACCAATTTTCGAATTTTCGTCTGTACATGACCTTGCTACTCGCCAAACTTCATGCTGCTGGACAAACGGGAAGTACCAAATAGACTGACTATTTTGACAATTGCGAGTGTCAAAATATGCGGCATAAATGGCCGTATTTTTTTATTGCGTTGACTTGGAAGTATGATTTTCATTACAGTTCCAAGGGACCGTAGATCTAAGTTTTTGATATCTATTTCAACTTGATGCCATCACGTGTTCCTGAGGAACAAGGTCTTGACAGACAACGAAGTGGGTTAAAGGTTTCAATTTTTCATTTTGAGGTACGGAACCCTAAAACAGATTTGTTATCTGCCTGTTACCTTTTCGTGTCGTAACGGCTGAAGGGATTTAGATGAAAGGCATGCAGTATCCATATGACATAGGTAACTCTGAATCCCGGTAGCACATGCCTGTGGGATATTTTCCGATATCCACTAGTAATATTATAAATGCGATGGTAAATAAATAAATAGATAATAACCATGTTTTTTTTGGAAAAATACAGATTGGTACAGGAAATGATATGCGGATTTGTTACAACAGACATGTAGAATATTATGACTATGTCACAAGATCTGTAAAATAGATTAACCCTGCCTCCTAAACTAGGGTGTCCTGTATCTTAGGAGACACATGTTCGGCTATGAGGTTTATTCAAAACATGATTTAAACAATTAAGAAAGTTAGTAGTAACGTCGATCTAACTATATCTAGCATATTATTACTTATTTTTCCTATTTAGAGTTTGTGTATTAGTGAAGGGGTTTAATGCATGCAGTGGGTTGATGTGTGTGCGTGTGTGTGTGTGTTTGTGTGTGTGTGTGTTGTATGTGTGTGTTATGTATGTAGTAGGGAGATTTTGTTATATTAAGTGATGTAAGTGAGTAGACTCCGTATATAGTCCTTCTTTAGTAACCACTCTTTTACTTTAATTTTAACTGTGTGTGAACTTAGATCAAGTAGGTTTGTGTATATTTTCGTAAATGTGTGTGCTTAATGTATAATACTGGTGTGCAGCGAAAGTGGTTTTGTGCTGAATTCGTGGGAAAAGATTTGTTCGTTTGCTCGGGTCTGATTTTGGCAGGGTAGTGTGCTTTCTCAGAACCGATTTGAGCACAAAGAGCTGACGCACCGTGAGAACCTTGCAGTTAGAGTACAGTTCAGTTGTTGGATATCTGTAGGGCTTTCTTGTCATTACTTTAAGTATGGCTCTTTGTGCTCTCTCTAGTCGAAGAAAGTTAGTTTTAGTGGCACCACCTCACACGGTAACGCAGTCCCCAATGACAGACTGGACTAGGGCATAATATAGGTACCATTTTTAGTGTGCTAGGAGTAAGTTTATTTGTTACGCTTTCACAGTAAAACGGCTGAACTAATTTGGATGAAGTTTGGCACACGGGTAGACCATGATCTGAAATAGAACATAGGATACTTTTATCCCAATATTTCCGAGGATCGAGACTTATGCGGGTGAAATTGCGGGGCGCAGCTAGTTTATAATATTGTTTTATAACGAATTATTAAGAAATAAACAGTCAAATAAACGAATAAAATTGTAAAGGAGCATAATACTGCCCTCATAAGACGAAAGGCGCTATCTCAATCGGAATAAGTTATGAGAAAACTGACTTTTTGTAAATTGTAATCTAAGGATATAAAAACTTCTGAGTGGTTTTTTAAATGTTTTAAGTTAGATGGCGCCTTTCGGTTTAGCAGGGCAGAATAAGTCCTGTGGACAATACAGTATTTTTTGATAGTAACAATCAATTTTTTAAATTCCTGATTATTATTTAACTTGTGATTTTTTTTAAAGTCTAGATTAATTTAAACCTTCCATTCCACTCCATCACTATTTTGAGAATATTCGGCGACGTTCTGGTTTTCTAATGTCGGAGAGTCGTCGTGATTAGCAAAAAGAACAAAGTTAACTTAACATCAACCAAGGATTCATCATAATCTGCAGTAACTAAAATGAAGGAACGAAATATTTATTTGAAATGAAATGTAATAATTAAATAGCTGATGTTTATTAAAATGTAATGAATTGTAATAATTAGAATCTTTAAATTCGTGTAATTTAATCATAATATAAGAAACATTTGCAGTGCCCTTACAGGGTGCATGTTATGTACTGTGTCATGAAATTTTAATGCATGCCTACTAACCAGTGTTTAACATGTTAGCAAATAAATAAAAAAATAAATAAATAAATAAAATAAATAAACGATTACGATGGTGATAAACTCACTTATCACATGAAAGAAAAAATATTTGACGCAAAGTATAATACTATAGACATCAAATATATACACTTTTATAGAGTAACCGTCGCCCTGTATTAAAAAGACTGGCCAAGTACGATTCGGAACACGCACAATAAAAAATATAAAAAATCTTTATTCAGATCTTGCCGTCCATATGATGTTAGTAATACCTGTGGTAATACATACTACTCATAGCTATGTTAATAAAAAATGTAATACAACATTTTAATTCATAAATCTGTTGCACTCACCATGATCTGAGCACCAGACGCACCGAGTACATGGCATGCGCCTTAATGGCGCTACACGGCTTATCACTAATGACAACGAAGGGTTCCGTAGTTCGGATCAATTTATCCCAAAAACAAACTTAACATCAACATGCCTACGTCACGTTCAATTCTCCAACTGCAAAAGAAAAATGGTAAACGCAAAAAAAAAGAAGTGAAACTACAAATGAACGATTAACATTTTTTTTCCTTTACGTGTGCTGTGAGACCTTGCTTCTTGCCAAATGCATGATTCTTGGTCAACGGGAAGTACCCTGTAGGTTTTGCTAGTATCAAAATCTATAAATAAAATAATGCCTGTTATATTTTGAACTCAAACTCAAACTCAAACCATTTATTTCAATTAAACCCTTTACAGGCACTTTTGAATTGTCAAAGAGTCAGTTAGTCAGAAAGTTGAAGCTAGTTGCCCATTCCAAAACGTAGATCTCTATGGAGAAGAACGGGCAAGAAACTCCAAGGACACTCTTTTAAATATAGAAATTACAAAATCCTGGGTACATTACTCTTGTTGATTCTATATGTGAGAACAATGTAAAAAAAATATATATATATATAAATCAAAAACGATTAAAAACAAGCCCTGGCAGATAAGAGATGACCAGTCTCAACTGACGGCGCCCGTTCACGAACATGACGCGTGGATCAGCACCATCCAGCTCAACCATTTTGTAGGGAACCGAATGATCCAACACACTCGCCACCATCAGCGAGACATTTAAGTGAGCATGACATACTCTCAACTACCCTGCTCTTTCAAGTCAAAATCAACATAATAACATAGTAAAACGACTCCATGGAACTCACATTTACAAAAATTGAAAATAAAAATGCGTCTAAGTTATACAAAACTATAGTTTGCAAGAATTTTACCACCAAAAGAAAGAAAATCAATATTATCTATTGGAGTATTCAATAATTAAAACTTAGCTAATAAAAAAAACAAAATAAACAAAAAGTTCGTAGTCAGAAAAAATAAAAAAGGGGAAGCAACTCTACCAATTTTTTTCATTTTTAACTAGTGAGCCCAAGTGGCTGTGGAGCAGGACCAGCATTTAGCCAAGCATTTTTATCTACGATATAATCATCCAGCTTATAGTATGCTTGTCTACATAGTGTGCGTTTAATGCAAGTTTTAAATTTCTTCTCATTTAGTTGAAGAATATCGAGTGGTATTTTATTATAACATTTTACACAGTACCCCATAAAAGAAGTGTGTACTTTAGACAATCTGAAACGTGGTTGATCTAATTTGTTCCTATTTCTTGTGTTAAAATTATGCCTGTCACTTATCTTACTATAGAGATGTAGATTTTTTCGAACATACATAATGTTTTCATATATATACTGACAAGGTACCGTCATGATATTAATTTTCTTAAACAGTTCCCTAAGAGATTCGCGTCTGCGGAGGTTGTAGATGGCTCTAACAGCCCTCTTTTGCAGAATAAAAATAGAGTCAATATCTGCGGCCCGTCCCCACAGCAAAATACCGTAAGACATGATGCTATGAAAGTAACTAAAATAGACTAGTCTCGCGGTATCCACGTCTGTTAGTTGGCGGATTTTCCAAACAGCGTAAGCGGCTGAACTTAGCCGCCCTGCAAGTGATGTTAAGTGAGGACCCCACTGTAGTTTTGAGTCAAGCGTGATTCCCAGGAAAACCGTTTTTTCGACGAATTCTAGTGTCTCCTTATTCAGTACAACGTGACATTCACTACTTCTAACATTCGGTAACGCGAATCTTATGCATTTAGTTTTCTTCTCATTTAATACTAAATTATTTACAGTAAACCAATTATGGACCTTTAGCATAGCGTTATTTACGTCGTCAAGCTCCTGTGCGTGTCTGTTTACCTTAAAAATTGATTTGATTCAGAGCTCTAAAAACATCAAGTTTCTACTTGAGGTGTTTAGAGCTCCAAGAGGCCGCAGACCTACGTATTTCATATTCATTTCAAATTATACCTCCACACGTTCCTGAGAAAAAGGGCCTTGACAGACTTACCGATCACTTCGTAGTCCGTCAACACCTCAAAAGGAAAAAATGGAACCGTTATAGGAACACTCGTGTGTCTGTCTGTCAGTCAGTCTGTCACAGCCACTTAGTTCCGAACTTAATGGACCGATTAAGTCGAAATTTGGTACACACGTGTATTCTGTAACCTAAACACGGACGTGTAACGTAAATAAATGAATTTTGAATATGGGGGTCACTTTTAGGGGGCAAATTCCAAAATGTACAGTGGCAAATGAAATGGCTTGTTGCGAGGATTTCAAATGTATTCAATTATATTTTTATAATTTTAAAATACTTTTAAAGATATTTAAGAAAACAGACGAAAATTTCCATCACCCCCTTATCTCCGAAACTCGAGCCTAAAATGTTGAAAAAAAAGAGAATGGTTGTTTACTCATAGACAACAGGAAGCCCTTTATGAAGTATATGATACTAAAATAACATGATAAATCTCTCATTATTGTGCGTACAAACTTACAATTGCAATGGAAATGTATGGGAGAACATGTTTTTCAACTACATGATCTAGGGATAAATTAGTTTTTTTTAGTTTAATAGTTCATTTCAAAATGGGATTGCAAAGTTTACAAATGTTGTATATTTATGTAATTTTTTAGGTACATCTATATAATAAAGACGGGTGATGTACTGTTCTTCTAGATAGGCTAGAATGTATCCTGTGTTAAGGAGAGACGGTGCCGAGTGCCGATCCCTTAATTGGCGGATTATTATATCAATATGATGTGTTTAAAATTTAAGATTTGAAACTGCATCTGGACATAAGTGTAGTTACTGTACAATATCTATCTATAACAAATAAATAGGTTTCATTTCATCCACTTATGTAAACAACAATTTACAGCAACAATACATAAACGGGATAAAAGACAATAAATTCAACCAAAATTAAAACATAAACACATTCAAATTCACAATCAATATCAAAATTAAAAACAAAAACAAAATAGAATCAAAAACCAAATTAAAAACAAACCAAAATTATTAACAAAGTTAAAATCAAAATCAAAAAATTAATCCCAACTACGGAACTCTTCATTGTGCGTAGTCCGACACGCACTTGGCCGGTTTTTTTCTTTTGAGGTACGGAACCCTAAAAAAACAAACTGATATTGGACTTTTACCATAACTGGCGATATGTGGGTTAACTCATACTAGCTTAAACCTCCTACAAATACAGGTAGTGTGATGATAAGTTATGATGATCCAGTCTTGCAAGATGGCTGCTATATGCATATGTCATTGTTGCAAACTACTTTTATTTTGGTCAATTCTATTGTCGTAGTACTATAAACAAATAAATGACGAAGTTATATTGTAATGTTCTAGTTGTGGGAGCGTGCGAAACTGGAGCCAGCCGTGGCCCCACCCTGCCGACTGTCATGGCTGACGCTGGCTGCCTGGCCAGCTGCAGCCATCGTGGGCCTCACCGCGCAGTGTGCTCTTACCGCCACCGGGATCTACCACGAGCAGAGTGAGTATTAAGTTCCCTATATAGTAACATTGAGAAAAACCCGCCTCTGTGGTTCCTTGTTTACTACGGAACCCTAAAAAGGAAACACTGAACAGTTCCTAGGTCACGTGTGTCGCGACCACGTCCCAACGATCACTGTCAATCTATGGTTCATATCGACACTATAATCCTAGACTCCGCACAACGCCAAACAAAGGCGTTTGCATGTGTGCATACTCATGATAACAGATTCGACATATCATCGTCACTTAAGTTCTAACACCACGGATGACAAAATACGCATCGTTTCAGGAGAGAAAAAAACCGTTTCATTTCTGTACAACACTGATACAAATTTGCCTTCCGCGGTGTTAGAACTTAAGTGAAGATATTACGTAATGTACTGACAAAGTAGATTTTCAAGCGAATGCAGTCGTGAGTGCGCGTGCATTCGCTGTACACACAGCTTTATTAACTAGGTTGCTGGGTTAGCAACAGACAAGCAAGATCAAATCCGCAAATGAGCAAATTATTCTTATAGCTGTTGGTAATACTTAAGCTAACAAAGACTTTGTTCTGAAGGTATAAGCGCACAAAAGCGTCACTTGAAGGCCCAACAGACTCGACCGATCACCCGCGAGCAACGAACCGAGATGAAACAACGCAAATACAGGTACCTGTATCAGGTCCGCACTGCACATGGGGACGTAATTTCACAGGTATGAAATCATTTTAAACAGACACATTAGGACAAAAGATCTCGTTTGCTTGGTCGGAGATTTCGTTTGGCATGATGTTTTTTAAGGTACAGACATACCAGAAAAGGTGTGCGCTTCAATAACTTTTGTGGTTCTCAGTGGGATAATACTCTGTGGTCGCACCTCGTTACCCGTCACTCATAAGTTTTATCACAGATTAATACAGATGGATCACTCCGCAAAATCATTTAAATAAAAAGAAATTCTTGCTACGACACAATAAAGCTTAATTCAGGTCGCACAGCGCTAACTACCAACAGTTATATTCACCTAGAAGTTGTCTCTCTTTCTATCGCGTAACTCTTATATTTTCTGACTAAGTTCCGCTCACTGAATTGGCCCGACAAGACGGGCAGCTGCATACCTAAAATGCGGAGTGCGCCGTGAACGGGAAATGGAACTACTATTTAAAAATAACAAATTTTAAATTTCTAGCCATGGTCACCCATTACCAATGCTTGTGAAATAATCTCCATGGTTGGTACTGTCCGATTCAAACTTAATGGCGGCTCGGAATATGCGGTGAGTCGCTGCGAAGTAACAAATTCATGGGTCAGCGGGGGTGAGGGGTGCGGTACTGTGCAGAGAGCAGGTAACTTCCGAGCTGCCATTAACTTTTAATCCAACTAACAACCTTTGTAGCAGCTCTACATTAGATTTCATCATCGCGCGTTCGTATTTCCGATAGACGATGTTCGCCGATGCGCATACTTTTTCTGGTATATTAGTTATCTCATAGACATGCCTTTAAAAAAAAAAGAGGTAATGAGAAAAGATTTCCACTTGTACACTGCATGCATTACAACGAGGATCCTTACGCCAAATCCCGACTACTTGTTTCTACGGGCAGATGTTAATAGCTCAAGAAAATATTATAATTTTCGAATTTACCGTGGGAAAAAAAACTACACTGGACAGCAAATAAACCGAGCCACCCGCTACCTAGGCACTCTAATTCGATTTTCTCAAAAACTAAAAAACCTACAATTATCAAAGTTGTACCTACAGAAAGTGCGTTTCATGGTGATTAAAATGAAAGGAAACTCATTGGGTTTAATCAATATTTCTGTGTTTATTAAGGATTTTACAAAGAAGAGTCGTTTTCCAGTCGTGACAATCGTTAGTAATGATAAAGTGAAAAAAAAAATAAAGCCAAAAACAACGATAAAATAAAAAAAAAGTTTTTGATCAATATTCGGTATTCCCTCCCCTTGCTCGGACAACTGCCAGCATCCTTGTATTCATCGACCATACGACGCCGCATTACGACGCACGACGGACGATTTTGTCGCATTTACGAGCCTGACGATAAAATCTTGAGGAATTGTATTCCACTCCTCTTCAATTGCGATTCGCAGCTCTGGAAGCCTTGTTGGAGCAGGTACCCGGGCTCGAACCCGACGTTTCAGCTCATCCCATAAGTGTTCTATCAGATTCAAGTCCGGGCTTCGAGTTGGCCAGTCCATCGTACGAATGCTGACGTCGCGTAGATACTGGGTCACCACATGAGCAACATGAGGCCGTGCATTATCATGCATCAATTGCATATCCTGTCTGATATATCCTGCGTAAGGTACCACATGATCTGCGAGGATTTCAGTAATGTAGCGATGAGAAGTCAGTCCACGTGTACGGCGGCCCGTCGGTTCGATGAAAACTAACGCTGTATGTGCTGTTAACGAGATGCCGCCCCAGACCATTACAGATCCTCCTCCATAAGCAACAGTTTCCTCGATGCAACACTGAGAATAACGTTCTCCAGGGCGACGATATACTCTCTGACGTCGATCACTTCCAGTAGTATCAGTGGAGAGTACATTACTCCACTGCTCTAATGTCCAATCCCTATGCTCTCGAGCAAATTCAAGTCGTGCTCGACGGTGTGCTACCGCTAATACTGGGCCTGTTGCAGCTCTTTTTGGGGTCAGGTTCCGTTTCCGTTCAGCAAGTCTCCTTCTGACGGTATCTGAACTTATGACCACTTTTTGTTCGTCACGCAGACTTTGTTGGACTTGAACTGCGTTGAGGTGGCGATTTCGCAGAACAGTAAGGTGGATATAATGATCATCTGCTGCTGATGTAGCCCTAAGTCTGCCCGTACCTGGACGGCGATCGAATGCTCCAGTCTCTAGGTATCGTCTGTAAACTCGTTGCACCGAAGATCTGCTGATTCGAAGCCTTCGAGTGAATTCACGTTGCGCAATGCCTGCTTGAAGTAATGCTACAGCTTGAGCTGCTTCCTGAGGTGTTGTATCCATTATTAATCGAAAAAAGTAGCAAAAACACACGCGTCTGAGCAAACGATGGACAAAAACTAAAGAATGATAAGAAATATCCGACTACCCTCATTGTAGAGAAAAAGAACGCTAATTTCAAACTCTGGTGAAAACAGAGCAAATCGTTAGCATTGTGTTTGTTGCTTGATTACAATGTTTACGAGTTGACGGTACTTTCGAATTAATTTGTAGTCATTTTAATCACCATGAAATGCACTTTTTGTAGGTATAACTTTGATAGTTGTAAGTTTTATACTTTTTGAGAAAATGAATCAGAGTTCCTAGGTAGCGGGTGGCTCGGTTTATTTGCTGACCAGTGTATTAGCTGTCAACAGTCCCGAAAACCCTTTTATTGAAAAGGATTCATCAATAATTCGTTTTAGGTCATTTTATGCTACCACAAGTTTATTCCTCATTAAATTCTGCACAAAAAGTTCTTTACAAATACACATAGGACCAGTAAATTCTCGATTCACTGATTCGAAATATTTCACAATACAAAATCGCCTTTAAGAGAGTTTATCTTAAAAGTTGGCAACGTAGCAAACAGCAGTCAAAAATCTACCCGTTTTGATTAATTTGGCAATATTACTGTATGGAAATATGAAATATGGCTACTAACTAGCGAACTAGAATATTAATAGTTAATTGAAATTATAACATAAAATTTCATATTGCACCCGTTTTAGGTGTAAAAAAGGCATTTGGAAAATTCCAAAATTATTTTTTTACGTCTAAAGCTAAATGTTCGATATTACAATATTAATTATTGCATTTCATAATTAATATTCTAGTTCGCTGGTTAGCTACATTTCTTATTTCCATACAGTAAACATTGCCAAATTAATCAAAACAGCGAAATATTTGACATCTGTTTGCGACGCGACGTTGCCCACTTTCAGAATAAAAGCTCTAAGTGAGAAATAAACTTGTTATAGCATTCAATTAACGTAATACCAATATTCTACGAATATTCACAAAACACTTTCGTGACCTTAACGGCCGATTTTTTTTGTTGCACACAATATCTTAAGAAAATCCATGACCACAAGTGACAAATCTTCACTAGAACTTATTTCGCAGATTTGCATTTGCGGCTAGAATGGTTACCTTAACGCATTCCCCTTGCGCTAAGGTAGCCGTTCTGAAAGTTGGTAACGTCGCAAATAGCTGTCAAATATTTCGGTGTTTTTGTTAATTTATTATATGAAATTATGAAATATCACTACACATATGTGTACTAAATTATTAAGTATTTCATAACTATTTGGGACTTTGCCAACTTTAAGAATTTATCTTTCCTGGGCCATAAAGTTAATTGCTACCTTAACGCATCCTCCTTGCGCTAAGGTAGCCATTCTGAAAGTTGGTAACGTCGCAAATAGCTGTCAAATATTTCGCTGTTTTCATTAATTTATTAAATGAAATTATGAAATATCACTACATATGTGTACTAAATTATTATTATATTATTAAGTATTTCATAACTATTTGGGACTTTGCCAACTTTAAGAATTTACCTTTCCTGGGCCATAAAGTTAATTGCGATTTTTACTACTACTCACTACGTTGTTACTTACTTGTTACCAAAATTTCTTCTACGACAGTCGTACGTACAAGCGCTGCAGAAAAAAGCCCAATGCGGGAACTGGAGTGGGGAGTGCAGTACTCTTCAGAGCGACTCGACTCACCTAACAGTCCTAGCAGGATCCGAGGCCGCCCCACCTACCGACAGCGACGATGATCTGAATCAGATCCGAGCGGCTCATTAAATACGGGTGAGTAACTGTTATTTTAAAAAAAAAACATTGAGATCCCTGGGGTCCCGGACCTTTGGAAGGCGTATGAGGGGCCGAAGCCAACTCGCAGGAGCAACCCGTTAGATGCTAATAATGAAATGAGGCACCAACAAACGATTATCCCTGTATGCATTAGCAAGTACCCCAAGGAAAATCTCCGGTTGGTGCTAGACTATAGCTAGATATCTAAAGTGTGTTGTTTAGGCACTGAGAAAGACTATGGCCCCTGCCGGAACAAAGTTATAACATAACATCTCCCCTGTGTACATGTATAGTACATTTTGGCCAGTTATGTTAAAGTCCTATGCAATAGGGAGTGAGCCTAATCATCAACCGCGCACACATCCAGACTTTGGGCTGCTGCTGCTTACTCCCACTGCAAGGTAAATTACTTTATTCTCTCCTTCCTATTCTCTCAGGCTAGGCTACTTGGGACAAGTATTTAACAAAACAGTCCAGCGCACCCCGCCTTCCGGCTGGGCCTGCCGTTATGTCGCATGCCATTTATGGCATGGCAAGAAGTGTCTTTTACTACTAACTATTGGCCCATAGTTCGGATAATTATGTTATAACTAGTATAAGTCTCGATCCCGTGGTAAAATCGGCATAAAAAGTATCCTATGTCCCATTCCAGGTCATGGACTACCGGTATACCAAATTTCATCCTGATCCATTCAGCCGTTTTAGTGTGAAAGCGTAACAAACAAACTCACTTTCACATTTATAATTTTAGCTAGGATAGTTCATATTATATCAGAGTATTTTCAGGAAAGGGCTACACATCAGAGCTCTCAAATACCAAGTCCGGAACCCATACATTGCTGTGATCATAATCGATTGCATCAACAGCAATATTTTATAATTATATTACCCTGTCGTTTCCTACTGAGCAAATACCAAGTCCGGAGCCCATAGAATGCTGTGATCATAATCGATGGCATCAACAGCAATATTTTATAATTATATTACCCTGTCGTTTCCTACTGAGCAAATACCAAGTCCGGAGCCCATAGAATGCTGTGATCATAATCGATGGCATCAACAGCAATATTTTATAATTATATTACCCTGTCGTTTCCTACTGAGCAAATACCAAGTCCGGAGCCCATAGTATGCTGTGATCATAATCGATGGCATCAACAGCAATATTTTATAATTATATTACCCTGTCGTTTCCTACTGAGCAAATCTCCTCAAATCCGTCCATTTAAAACGCAAATCGTGATTTTATGCGTCTCTTCTTTCTAATTTCTAGGAAAGACAATCTGAGTCGGCCCGCCATTTCCTTCTATCTGGTACAGTTGGTATTATAATAAGGTGATCTATGTTGGGGTCGACTTCCAGTCTAACCGTATGCAGCTGAATACCAGTCCAGTATTTTACATGGAGCGACTGCCTATCTGACCTCCACAACCCAGTTACTGGGTACCAAGATAAGGTGACTAAGATGTCGTTTTGTTGACTCATTCTTTTCTTTTCAGAATGTAACGTCGGAACAAGGCAGGTAATCGCGGGTAAAGCGGATCGCCGTTTGTATGCCGCAATTAAACGTATTTTCTTTTTTTTTCTTTCCTTCAGTTTATTTCAATTTTATATTATTTTATTCTATATGTTTTTCCAGTATTATTGTAAGAAGAATCTACTCATATAATTATTACAAGTAGTGTTTATCATTACTAGTAATCGTATATTAATTGTATTTAATGTGAATTTATTGTTGTATTATGATTATAATTGAATGAGTCAGTGACGGAGTTCAAGGCCTACATTAATTATTTATTGCCAAATATAGGTTAGTTTTAAGTATACTTTTACGTCAATTTTTGGCTGAATTTTGGATGGATTTATCATAGAAAACAAAACCGTCTCTTTTTATCAGATTTTTTACTAAAGTATTTATTACTGAACATTCCAAAGTTAGCTGATTAAATAAGTTAGTACTAAGATTTAATTATACATTGTTTTGACGAGAATTGCGGGATTATTCTATACTCTGTATATTCATCATCACTGCCATGGTACAATAAATTCTGTCCTAATTATAATATTATGGTCTTGGACTCCTTGCGATATGGTTGTAATAAGTTGACATATATTTATTTGTACATTTCTAATCAAGTACTGATTACGACGGCTTCGTATGTTGGTACCAATATTGGCCTTAATGACCAACATAGTTGGCGCACAAATGCTGGCACAATGGTTGGTAGGAGCCTGTAAGATAAGGTAGAATTTCCAATGGGCTATCTATAGGTCGGTTAGGATGCTTGTAATTTAAATGCAATATAGATGTCGAGGTAAGAGTTTTGCAGAAATAGATAGGTTATTGGCATTTATGTGTAAGTAATACTTCAAAACATCTAATTTACAATGGTTATCTAAACATGCAATAGTTTTTTCGCGGGGCTTTATGAACCCCGCGATAGTAAATGAAACGGAAGTATTTACTTACCTATGCTACAGGAACCAAAACGTATTACAAAATCATAGTCATCACAATATAAAACAGTTGAACATCACATAAAGTAACTTTGATAAGGGTGGAGTCGTCGGCTCATTAAACGCGCTCTTCCGAAGACGACCGCCACGGGTTACATAGAACCAGTGGTGTCGCTGCGGTCTGTCGTTGAGATTGGCCGACGTTGCCCCTTGGGGTTTGCAGTTGCGGTCGCCTTCAGAAGAGCACCTTTCGCATCAGCTTGTGATAACCAGTCAAATTTTATTATTACCAAAATCTAATTCGCGGGAGTATGAACATGGCTTCAACTGTCCAATTCTTATAGTCGTGTTTATATAATTTGTACGTGATTATTATTGATGAGCACAATGCGATTTGGATGTGATGAACGGGTATACTCTTGTGAAGAGTCTAGCCTTAAGTTAGATTACTGATTATTACTAAAAGTGTATAAGTAGAGATCGAATTTCTTATAAAATATCTTGTACTAGATTTATTTTGATTTGTTGAACGGCTTTAGACGCCAATGCAAAGCATAAATTTTTGTAACGTAACGCTAAATTTTAATGTTTTATTTTTATTTAGAACTATATACCAACTGGATCGTTTGAGCATAAGCAGAAGCAAATGCTGAAGAAATGTGATAATTTTAATGACACGTAATGTTTTGTTCAATATATTTACGGTGACACCAGTTTGCTCAAAAAAGAAGCGCAAAACAGTAGATCTGCTCAGATGATCAGTAATATTGTACATTCTATGCACAGTGTGATAATTTAATATTTTGGCCAAAGTTTATTTTAGTTGTTACATGGCTTAAAGCGTAAGTTTATTTTATTATCTTGTATGTTGTTTTTTTGTCATTCTACGCGCATATTATTGTTAAAACAGGTATTTAACATATGAATTGTCAAGATTTAAACTTTGTAATATGTAACGGTAATAATAGTCGTTGTACTGAAAGGAATGTGAATGTTTTGTAATATATGTGATCAGGTCTAATTGCCTGAAGTGTACATTTTGGTGCATAGCCTTGAGGTTGGGGAACTTTGTGGAAAATAATCATTTTTCGAATAACATTGAACTGACTTTAGAAATAATCTGAAGAATTTGAAGTTAAATGCATGCACGGGGTGTAAAACATAAAACGATCACTGGGTAGCTAAGATAGGTAATGTTAGAGAGTCAGAATAATCACCAAGTCAATAATCTGAGATCACAACAGCACGCGTGGGATGACCACCACAGAAACGGGATTTGTCGACGGAAGAATAGACAAAATGACAGCAGACAGATTGTGAATCTGTCATTTTGTCTATTCTTCCGTCGACAGCTGGTAGCTGTGAACGAAATGTACAGGTTGTCAATAAAAGCTTTATGAGAAACTCAAGCAGCTAATAATATATTGTACGATAAATTAACATTTTGAGTGTATAGTTGTAAAGATGTAAGTAGTGAATTTTACATGGTTGCGTGTGTTGATTAAAACATTTATTTCTGGCCTCAAGGCTATAGCTCTGTCGTAAGCATGTTTGAAAAATATAAATGTATATATTGTAGACATAAATTAGGATTTATATTATTAGCTTAGGACATGTGGCGCGTTTAAGAGATAACTACTATTCTTTGTCCCTCTCTCTAAACATAGTCTACTTTAACGCTCAATTTCTAGTCTGTATGTATTTTATTTCAAAATTATTTTACAATGTCGTTTAAATATTCTTACGTATATATTATGTTCGTTTAGTTGGTAGTTTAAATATACAATATAATTATAATAATTATTTATCGACATTTAGTTTTAATATGTAAAGACTCCTAATTTGTTCCATTTTATTTGGTTTGATACAAAATATTTTATTTCTGTTATGTTTTCTAATATAATTTTGTAATCAAAAATCTATCATTGATATGAGTTGTTTTTGTTTTTATACCCAACCCGTACAACACATACATTATGTAGGTATATATATTTAGGTCCTGTGTATATTGTCCTGGGTCATCCATAAATCACGTGAAACTCGAAAGGGGGGGAGGAGGTTCGGAAAAATCATGAAATATCTCAAGGTGTAGTGAGATATATATATATAGTGTATTTATTTTTTGTTTAACGCGCATTTCTAAACCGAAAAGCAGCGTCCAATATTTTTTTTTTCTTTCTATTTAAAGATAAAATATTCAGTATTTTTTAAGATACTTTGAACAAATAAAAATCACGTGACTTCGGGTAGGGGGCAGGGGTTAGTCTAAAAACTCACCACGTGTCTCCTGGGGTTAAAATAGGTATTGCTAAAAAACATCACGTGATTAATTGACGCCCCCTGTAAGCCTGTACACACTGTAGTAACTCAACACAATTGAGAGCCTTCACTCACTTTAATCTTTTGACCACCACGGTCATCCAATGATGATCAAGAACTATACGTCATCGTGCGGTGACGAATATTTTTAAATACACATTAATTAAACAATAAGTCAATAGTAATGTAAATGGTATACCCAATAGATTATGAATTTTGAAGCATTCAGCTTTTATGCAGTAGTAGTAGGAAGCTGCTGTTGTTTCTCAGTTTTCCATTATTGTGGCGGTCAAAAGGTTAATTATAATTTTTATGTTAGACACAGTTTGAAATAGTTCATACGTATATACATAAGATTAACAGTAATAAATAAATACCTACTTGCCTTCTCTGTGTATGCCCGCACTCTGTGGCGCAAATTAAGCTGTACTTTTAGAAAACTGTCTATTTCATATTGTGAAAGTAATTTCTAAACAATAATATACCTATTACTTAGTCACTATAGTCTTACCAGCTGGTAGTTTCAGACTCATGAACAGAGGCCTCTCAAATAACCATCTCATCAATATTTATAAGAAACCGTCACATTACGAACACTGCCGAATATCTACTGAACAATAAAACTATGTTACCTACAAACGAGGTTCGATCTAGACTGAGTTAGCCATGCATTTATGTAGTTATAAATGACTCCGTTTTATAAATTCCGTTAAAATCCCACCGTGTCCATTTTGGCACGGCAAACTAACATATTTAGATCATAATTAAGTATTCAGGAATCGTTTAATTTATAACTTAACTTCAAAATCAGCCTGAGGCATCCGTTCTTCTATAAACTGCCCGATAAACAAGTTCGCACTATTTTGTTTGGGGTTATTCTCAGCTAGGACGCTAGGTTAAGCTATGTAGGTAAGTTACCACATAGGTGGGTTTGGTGTCCTTAGTTTCAAGTAGAATATCGCACCATAAAGGTTAGTATACAATGCTAGGGTCAGTACTATCGGAGGAGCTACTGCACGACGTAGCTTCACTGGACACCAAGCTCATAGGAAATAGGATCGGTGGTACCTCGGACGTCTCTCGATTTTTTTACCTACAGTCAGTTTAAGGATTTTGTTACGAGAACTTTTTGGATGAATCGGCCTGACGTAGTATTCGTATTAACTTATTAATAATATTATAATTGTAATCCCTTATATACTCTTCACTTAGATATTTTGAATAAGTATATTTAAGATGTATATTTTGCATTTAAACTTTTAACCTACGTATTATGGTGTGTCCAAACATTGATCGGCAATCGTGCTCGGCTGCCGCGCCCGGCCTGCAGCGCTGTGTTTGGACATTTTTAGGAAACATTCGTCACTAACTACTACGACACTAACTTGTGTCTGGACGTATTAAAGGCTAGGCAGATTGGTATTGCCAACTGTCCCATCAGTTTGCTCAAGGTACTCGGCAAAGTCTATGAGAGGCTTATTTATAAGCGTCTCAGAGACTATGCCGAAACCAAGGGCCTCATCCCCAACGAACAGTTTGGGTTCCGAACCCAGCACTCTAGCGTGCATCAGGCCCACCGGATTATTGAAATGCGTATTCATGCATATGCGCTGGCTTCCAAGGCGGTTTGATAACCGGTGCAATATTCTTCAATATAGCGAAAGCGTTCGACAAAGTCTGGCACAACGGCTTATTATATAAGCTCTACAAACTCTGTGTGCCAGATCGTCTCGTGCTCATCTTACGGGACTTTTTGTCAAACCGCACCTTCAGCTACCGTATCGAAGGAGCAATATCCTCCCCCCGGCGTCCCTCAAGGCTCTGTGCTCTCCCCCGTAATCTTCACGCTTTTCACCAGCAATATCCCAAAGAGTAGAAGGGCGCAGTTGGCTCTGTTCGCAGACGATACGGCCATCTACTACAAGGGTACCAGCTCTGACTCGATAGCCCGCACTCTCCAGACCTCAGTGGACATGCTCGGTGACTCGTTTAGAAAGTGGAGGATCGAAGTCAACCCGGATAAAAGCCAAGCGGTTCTCTTTTCGAAACCGCGTACAAAAAAAAAAAAGGTTCAAACCCCCCCGACCTATCACCATGTTCGGCAAGCCTATCCCCTGGGAGAAGCGAGCCAAATACCTAGGTGTTGTCCTCGACCAGCATCTCTCCTTTAGCGATCACGTAAAGCAGGCCCGCTCGCGAGCCGCTTTCGTTCTCGGTAGACTTCACTCTGTCCTGAATGCACGTAGCAAAATGTCACTAAGGTGCAAATTGCGTACGAACACGGCGTGCGTTCGTTCCATAATGACCTATGCGGGAGCCGTATTTGCACACGCAAAGCCCCGCCATATCCATAGGATGCAAACGCTCCAAAATAGATTCCTCCGTAAAATCACCGGTGCCCCCTGGTACGTTAGGAACGAGATCCTCCATCTCGACCTAAAGATCCCCACAATCCACCAATTTCTCAAACGCAATTCCACCGCCAAACACCGCAACCCTCTGGTTGTCGAGGCCGCCAACTATGTCCTTAGTAGAATCAGTAAGATCCTCCGCCCGAGGCAAATCCTTACCGACCCAGACGACCCCATAACCCTCCTCCAGAAGAGCAATAGGGCCACAAGTATAGTGCACAGACACCGACCCGCATTCCGACCTCGCCGCCGAGGTCCTCCGCGATCGCGACCCGCCCGAGTAAATAATACTCCCCTAGCTTTAAATTCCCCGATTAATAATAATGAATTATCTTTGATCCAGCCTGTCCCAACTTGCTGTCCTGCCCCCAGCGACGCCCTAAGCCGAAGTCGGTACCCCACAGGGGGAGGTGCCCTTAGCGAGCGCTCGCCTAGTTTTAATTATATTAATAGTTTTGCCCCTGGCTGGAGGCTTTGAGTTTAGTAGCTTAAGGCAGCCGCAGGATTGTCCGGTTAAGTAGTCACCTCAGAGGTGAGCTACGAGATGCCCTAGTTAAAAAAAAAAATGCCAACTGTAGTGCGCGGCGTGTCTCGGATGAGGCGCGCAGTACCTACTGCCGCGCAAATATTCGTCGGTTTGGTCCTAACTAAAGCGCGGCAAAATTATTGTGTCCTGCAAACGCTGTGTGTAGCTGCCGCGCTCTTGCCGCTCAATTTTTGGACACACCTATATGATAAGTATATTCATTTGGTCGTAATTATTTTCTTTGAGGTGTTCGAGAGGGCCTATCGCTCACACTGAGCTCATCGCAGGACTTAATGATAGAATTTAACATGTAATGCTATTTTTGTACATAGGAAAGATAACGAACCAAAAAATTCTATTTTCGAAAAATTCGGGCAAGAATTGCATATTAGGTCCAAACAATTCAATTTAATTTGGAATGATGATGTATCGTATCATTAAAATTTGCTTTTGATGACACGGACTTTTTTGCCAAAAAATGAGAAGGTATTCGAGTTATTAGGGTTGAAAAATTTAACTCGATTTTTATAACTGATGCGCTGGGAGTTGTCAAAGGTTGTTAGTATTGAAGTCACCTACTCCGTCACCTCCTCAGCGCCCCGACCCCGACCGTGTCGTCTCCACAGTTCCGTCATATTATTCGACAATTTTGATATTTTTAATAATTAAACCACATAAACTGTAATATTTTAACGTCGACAGGCAGATATAAAAATCGGGTTATACCTACTCATCAGCATTCACTCGCAACATTTTAATGCTGACAAGTGTAGGTCAATCCTTACTTTATAAGATGTCCTAATCCAGTGTCATTGACGGAGAGACCCTGTGTGGGTCACAAAAATAAACCTTCGTTGTTTTCTCACCAGTAGCGGATCCAGGGGGGAGGGGGCTAAGGGGCTCAACCCCCCTTCAAAAGCATCTGAGTTCTTATGTGACAAATCTTAGAACCTGATATTATTCTATTTAAACTTTCTAGCAAGCATTACACTCCCTAATGTACAATTGTCATCAATTATCCATAACTTAATAGGTATTATGTTTTCAAGTTTTTGTCTTTATGATGTTTTGTTTACTTGACGAATTTTGAGCGCCACTCATTCTGCTACTCAAGCTGCCCGTTTTGGCCGCCATGTTTATTCACCGATATATCTCTGGTAGTCTACCTAACCTCACAGTCAATAAGGAATTTGCGAAAAGTAATCCGAGGAGGCTTGCTATGCGTTAAGCAAAATAAAATGTTGTGTGCTTTTTTGTATTAACTTTGCTGGTCAAGCCCCTCCCAAACGGCAATCCTGGATCCGCCACTGATAGCTACTCCTTACAACAACTCATTTCGCTCAAGTGTTGTTCTAAAGACGTTCTAGACGATTTTTGCAAAATATATCATTTGTGGTGTAAAATTGTTCACATTATTCTTGAGTAGCATATTATGCAAACCAGTCCGTTCCAATACACGTCTGGATTTATTTATAAATGATAAGTATTAGATACATAGATAGGTGTCGTAGTATTCAAATGTTTGTATAAAATACGGTAATCGGCTCAAGCCGCTCTAAAGGTAAGCAGATGTAGTTATTAACAAAATTGTCTCTCAAACGGAATTGTGGTTTATGTTTTGGTTTGTCTGTTGGTCTATTAGTTGGTGTAACTTTGGTCCGGGTATGGTATTTCGGCTTGCCTTCATCTGTTATTTGAATGGGCGATGTTTTCTGAGAGGATAATGATAATATCTACCTGTCGTTTGGTACTTTACTACCCACTACTTACCGCATTTTACGCACACGATAATGAGGTAGTGGGGTGATCGGGTGCGCCATTTCAGAGTGGACAAGCTTAGTATACCTACACTAAGATGAAGACAGCTAGAGCTACCTGACGAGGATAAGTAAGGATCAGTTTTAACAGTGTATTTTATAAATCATAATTATCTCTCATTTAAATAACAGATAAGGGTAGCTGAATGTAAAGAGCAGATCTTAGAATATATCTGTGCAGGATTCGATGGATAGGTACATATCTATAAATAGAAACGAATGTATTTTGTCGTTTAGCGGCCGGTTTCTTCATCAACAGCTAAAGTAATCAGTAAAAGTTATAACTTTTATTTGACTATAAGGGGTAAGTGCACACGAGCCACCGGCCACAACTACGGGTGGCTGTCGCCTCTTGCTGCGGTGTTGAGTACTGCTGTAACGGGTAGCCCCCACCGGCCACAAGTGTGCGACGAATCCATACAAAACGTGTGAAATACCATGTGAACTGCTTGTCGCTGGACTAAGGGTGGCTGTGGCCGATGGCTTGTTTACACCTACAATGCGTTTATTATAATTGGACCCCTGAAGCTATTGGTAGTACCTACTGTTCTGTCAGTCGCCATTTTGAACTCTATTAGTACTACTTATTGAAACTAAATTTGACAAGCATTGGTGCTAACATGACTTGGGAATGTTGGCTAGTGTATGGAGTTGTACACGAGAATCCCGTAGGTTGTTAAGTAAACAGCACAGTACGACATAATATATTGTTGTTCGACAAATATATCAGATAAAAAATGGAAAATAACGGACAATATCCTTTTACACTTGACAGATAAATTTTTCTTGTCTTCTATTCCTGAAAAAACCAGTTGTCTTTAAAAATCCCATTTAAAAATTCAATCAGCCTGTCTTATAAATCAATGTGATGAAATTGTTCTTTAAAGCTATCCAAGCCTCCTTAGCCGTATTTGCTTGACGGACATGAATTAGGCACTCTGGTTTTATCATCAAGCACTTCTTGCTTTTTGATTTCTCTTTTTATTGCCTATCTCATCAACACGGGCGTAATATTTGTATACTCTCATAAATCGTCGTGGGTTAAGTACTCGTATAATTCTATCACAAATTTCCATGAACTTAAGTTAGTGGCACCATCTAGTTTTTCATTTGATGTCGTGCCCAGAGAATCTTGCTTACTCACAGCTACTGCTGAATGTTTTCGCCGTTTCCATTCATTTGTGCTGCAGCTCATAACCTTTGTTGTGAAAGCGCAAGACTACAAACTGAAATTGAAAAGATGAAGAAGCTTATGCCACGATGCGACGTCGCGTCGTATCGTGTGTACATGTTTTGGCCCTTACTTTTGATGAAGAAACTGGTTGTAAAACGTGTTCAATGCTGAAATACTGATAGATGTGATTGTGACGAATCCAACTATACCTATTACTATATTTTTTAAGGCCATGAATTCCAGTAGGTACTTTTGGTCATAAGTATAACATTAGATAAATTATACCACCCTTAGCTACTTTTTTATCAGCCAATGTTCGCTAGTAGTTGAACATACGGGGAACTTCCTAGCATTCAGAAAACCGAAAACTTTGTAGATATTGATTCATAGGAGTTTGATCTATCAAATCCTCATTTTAGACTTCTAACGACTTTAAATTTCAAGGCAAGAATATCTCGTGGAGCAATGTATTCGGAACAAAATTAGGAATGTATAGTGAGTCGATACACATTTAGTACCTAATGTAAGATAAAGAATTTGTGGTGCATTTATTAGCAGAATAACTTTGGATTCTTTAAAAATGTTGTTTTTGTGATGGTGAGATTTTAAGTTTGGATAACTTAGGAAATATCCTTCATATCGAAATCATTAATTCTAAAGTTTTAAAGTTGCCTCCCCTAAATCCTGGTAATCGAAATTAAACCTTTGGTCTCGGGTAAAAGGTATATTTTTCAAGACTCAGTAAAGTTATTCTGTTAGCGTCATTATGGATGAAATTAAGGTCTATTTGGTCTCCTCAAATTTCTGAAGACGATAATAAAGGTAAACATAACGTGGATGATGTAAGTAATAGATATTTTTGGACTAAACGTCCCTTCTTGCCAAAATTGTAATGTAAGAACGTTATTTTGAATAAATAATTTGTTGTCATCTCACGACAATTGGGTTTTATTTTATGAATGTTTCACTGATACGTTATCCCTAAAAACCTGACAAAGATCCTAATGATCATTGCTCGTATAGACCTATCGCTCTATCGTTCATACTACCTACCTAATAAAACTTAAGTTTCTACAACATTTAATGAAGAATCTTTAGACTCGTTGGTGGAGAACAGCTCAGTTCGACTTTATGAAAGTCCTTGGGTGCAGTTGCATAATGCATATCTTACATAGGGATAATCGTCGGTTGGTACTCCATTCCATTTAAAATTGTCTCAGGGGCTTCCAGTGGCGGATCCAGGTTTGTCGTCTGGGAGGGGCTTGACGGGGCGTGACCGCGCTGGCGATAGGTTTTAGCAAAGTAGGTAGGTACTTAAGGGGCCTGCGAAGCATGCGTAGTTCATACAAACGTAATACCAAAATAATTTGTAAATCAAACATATTCTTAAGGTACCTAGTGTGTATTTATTCCGAATGGATTACAGAATATCTAGGCTTCCAAATATATATTTTGAATGGACACTGATATAAAGACGAGATATGAGGAATTTAAAATTTCTATAGAAAACTTATTTTTCTCATAACTCGAATTTAAATCAGTGTCCATTAAAAATATATATTTGGAAGCTTAGATATTCTGTAATCCAATCGGAATAAATACACACTACCTTAAGAATATGTTTGATTTACAAATTATTTTGGTATTACGTTTGTATGAACTACGCATGCTCCGCCGGCCCGTTAACGCATATAACAAGCCTCCTCGGATTACTTTTCGGGTTGTAGAGTTTATGAGATATCTCGGTGAATGTAAGTACATGACTCAAACTAAAAGCATTTATTTCAAATAAACCAATTGAACAGGCACTTTTGAATTGTCAAGGGTTCGGTCAGTCAGAATGATAAAGCTACTTAGATGCCATTCCAAAGCGTATTATTAGTCGGTGAGACAGATAGTACCTACCTACCTATATTTTGTCAGTCATTTCCTCTCAACCAATAACTTGTGAAATGCTTCAGAGAGTTGTCTTCTGAGAGCTGCCGCTCCGTGGGTGGGTGGGGCAGCGGCAGCCTCTCAATCACGTAAAATAAAATGTTTTCAATCATTTCCTCCCGTCTGAAAATTGGTTAAATTAGAAGATAAAAAAGTCAGCAGGCCGTACCGTGGTGGACTATAGGTACGTCAGATGGTCACACGACCATGCAAAAAAATTTTTTTTCGTTCATTGATGTTTTCTCACTTGAAAATGTGTCAGGCAAGAGATTATCAGTCCCTACTGACGGCACCCGTTCAAGAACATGACGCATGGATTAACACCATTCAGCTCAACCATTTTGAAGGGAGCTAAATGATCCAAGACACGCGCCAACGTCAGCGAGACATTAGAATGTCCGTGACTATCTACTTGACTACTACCAACGCCAATCGCTTCCATATTTGGTAAATAATTAGTGCTCAATTGGTGCTAATTTCTGCTCGTCGAACAAAACTGGTACCCTAGTACCTATTTTCCGAGAAAATAGACTTTGAAGGTGGTCCGGCTGCAGTCACGCTCCCTTCAGCAGGACCACTATGAGCTCAGAAAAAGAGGGCATGCTACAGCTATTCTAAGTAAATATGCAATGCAAATAATAAGTGCCCCAAGATGTGATTAATTTTGTAAACATAAACATTAGGGTTGGCAACACTGTGTCAAAGACTTCAGTGCTGCCAACCCTATTGTTTTAACAGATCTACTGTTTTTTCACTGGCATCCAGTTTTCTCTTTTAGTCCATATTTCTACTGTTTTTTATACTAGCGCCATCTGAAGCAAGAAGTCAATCCAAAATGCTTGTTTCTTGCTTTTAGTGAACTCCAGAATCAGTAGACGGTAAACCTAAACAAGGTTTACCGTCTACTGATTCTGGAGTTTAATCCACATTTTTATATATTATTTCTGAAGGTATGCATTTTAATGGCATTGGAGTCGGTAATGCAATTTAGTTACGCATGTTTACGTTCTGGAAAGAGGGATGCGGAGGTTTACAAACATGTTTATTCATTATCTAATGCTTTAAAGCAGTAGAATTTCTTTTCTGAAATGACTATTTACCGTTTTCTACTTTTTTGATTTGCAGTTTCTTAGTTTGGTAGGGCTGGCAACATTGTTTTGACACTTAAAGTTTGACTTTGACAGCAATGACAGAATAAAGTTGATAGTGCTAAACTTACTTTGTGAGTCTGCTGTTCGTATTATTTTTAAATTCATCAAATTTAGTAGATTATTATGCTTGGCTATTCTAATGCTGGTATTCCTGATAAATCATGGCAGCCACCAGTAGCTGTGGTAGAAACAACGTAAGTATTATGTTATTTCATTATTTAATCAAACAAGTTTCATCTTTTGTAACCTTATTTGTAACTTTTTATAAGTACTGTAGACTGTGCCTTTAACTCCGTCAGTATGGAACCTACCTAACCGAAACACGCATCAAACTGCCTCATTTATTCGAGTAGTGGTAACTGATGGTTTGGTTATTCAAACAAAATTCGACCAGAGGGTGTTGATTTTCGGTAAATTTCGGTCGGTGGGTCTTCTTAGGGGCGGAGTTTTAGGAGTTGGAGTATACGCTTCGGGGCACTATGAGCAGCAAAGAAAACCAAAAATAAAAAATTCTGTTAGAAAAAATAAATTGTTTTTTTTTTTTCGGATATTTCTAATTTTTTTTTGCGGTCTCGGGTTGACCTTGACCATAAAAACCATTTAAGTTCTCAGAAGCATGGCCCTATGACGCACCGTTTCCGAGTTAGGAGCTTTCTAATTTTTTCTTTTTTTTTATAAAACACTATATTTCCAAAATGGTAAATCAGATGAAAATCTTTTCTGGAAAGAAATTGTTGCTCTAGTCAAAAACCATGCGATGACGTAAAAATACCGCGAAATATTGAGTTTTTTTTTTCTAAGTGTTGGTTGATCTTTCAGCATTATTCTTAGGGGCAAAGGACTTATAAATTTTTCTTAGAAATTCCTCGCGCCATAGCGCCCCTAAGGCTACACTCCAACCTAAATTTCTTTTAAATTACAATGCTAATGTATGCATTTCAATTACTGTTTTCAGAATGGGATCTATGGTTGTGGAGATGTATTGGAAACATTCACCAATAACATGCAGAAATTTCATGGAATTAGTTCGCAGAGGTTACTACAATAACACAAAGTTCCACAGAGTTATCAGAGATTTTATGATACAGGGCGGTGATCCCACGGGCACAGGCAAGGGTGGACAATCTATTTATGGGCCACAGTTTGACGATGAAATATCCCTGGATTTGAAACATACTGGAGCTGGAGTGTTGTCTATGGCAAATGCTGGACCTGACTCAAACGGATCTCAATTCTTCATCTCCCTGGCACCAACACAGTGGTTGGATGGAAAGCATACAATCTTTGGAAGAGTTCAATCTGGAATGGCAGTTGTGAAAAGAATAGGTTTAGTTGAATGTGACAAAAATGATTGCCCAGTTGATGATGTTAGAATAGATAAGGCATATATCCCCAAGTAGATCATAAATCTTAGTAATATTTTGTTTTAAGGAAAGGTTGCTTACATATTTTCAATAATGACAATGTGAATTTCAAGTAACATAAAAATACCAAACGTAATGAAGATGCATGTTTTGCAGAATCATTATCAAAACAGTAAAGTTGTAAATACTTGAATCAGAATTGAATTAATGCAGCACTGTATTCAACTGCTACCTAGGTTTATACATGGCCCTTACTACCCCGAAATGGTGTTTATCTGGTATCTAAGTTAAACAACTGTTGAACACGACTGTTGAACTTAAAAATAGAATATACACTCGAGAGCAATGAATCCGGGTCACTTAAAGAATGTTAAAAATCTCGGAAACTAAAAATGATAGGTTAATGCAATAAATTGTATTTAATAGACAATGTAATACTCCTTAAATGAAAGTAAAAAAAATATGAGTCACCATACATTTTATTAACACAAAATTACATAAAGAAAAAAACTGCTGATCTCTCCTTAAAACAAAAATAGGAAACATGAAATTTTTGAACTTTATTACGATTTTCTTGAATTTTAATACTTCGTATTGCCTCCTCGTGCTTCCATTACTGCGTTTACGCGGTTTGGCATGCTGTACACCAAGTTCCTTATACGATTTTGGGGAATATTCTCCCATTCCTCTGTGAGAGCAATTTTGAGCTCACGAAGCGTGATTGGGGGAGGGTTTCGTTGTTTTACGCATCTGCCTAGCTCGTCCCAAGCATGCTCGATCGGGTTGATATCCGGGCTGCGCGCTGGCCACTCCATACGAGTAATGTTCATCTCTTGAAGGTAGTCATTCACAATCCTACCTGTATGAGGTCGGGCATTGTCATGCATAAATATAGCATCCTCACCTAAATTGACCATAAATGGACCAACGTGATCATTGAGGATTTCTTCCACATATCTTTCGCTAGTTAAAGAGCCGTTTTCTATGATCACCAGCTCTGTGCGACTTTCAGAAGAAATTCCGGCCCACACAAGTACAGACCCACCACCGTAGGCTACTTTTTCTTCGATGCATGCTTGCTTGAATCTTTCCCCTGGTCTTCGATACACTCTGTGTCTTCCATCGTGCTTGTAGAGCATACATTTTGATTCGTCGGAGAACATAACTTTTGACCAATCTTCAATACTCCAATTTACGTGGCTCTGGGCATATCTTAGTCTTGAAATACGATGCCCACGCTCCAGTTTAGGGCCGTTTGCAGGTCAAAGGGGTTTTAAGTTAGATTCAGCAAGCCGACGTCTTACTGTCCATGCACTTGGGTTACTTCCTCCGAGGCGTCGAAACTGATTTGTGAGTTCAGTTCCTGTAAGAAAGCGATTTCGAAGCATGGTGTTCACCAAGTATCGGTCTTCTCGTGCTGTGGTACACCTGGTTCTGCCCGTTCCTGGTCTGCGTAGGTTAGAACCAGTTTCTTCGTAACGTCGGAGAACTCTTTGTACTGTTGACAGCGACACACCGACAGTCCTGGCTGTATCGCGCTGACTCCGGCCGGTTTCCAGCATTGTAAGTATTCTGGTGCATTCTTCAGGCGTAAGCGACATAATTTCAGCTTGAATAATGAATATAGAGCACTATCAACATGGTTTATGTACCCACATAAATGACAGATTACAAACAAAAGCAAAACCAAATGCTGTAATTTCGTAGTTCCATCTTCGAAAGTGGCCCTTTTTCAAATTTGATTTTTTTATGATATAACTTTACAATAACTAAGAAGTTTTAATACCTTCATTTAAGGAGTATTACATTGTCTATTAAATACAATTTATTGCATTAACCTAGCATTTTTAGTTTCCGAGATTTTTAGGATTCTTTAAGTGACCCGGATTCATTGCTCTCGAGTGTAATATAATTAGGGTCTAGTTACAGTAAGCATACAATATCATTATTTTCTGAATTTTATTTTGTAACAATGGACCAATAAATTATTCTTATTCTAAATTGCATCTATCGGGCTGCTGCCTACCTGTAACGACTGTCAAATATCTACGAATGACAGCTGAGACCAACGGCTTAACGTGCTTGCCGCGGCACGGAAAAACATGGTATATTAATAGGGTTATGAACTACATGTTGCACTATGGACTGGCATAGAAATATTCTAAGGAAAACAAGCTATGATTATGTACCTAGCTTCAATAATAATAGTGTAGTTAAACAGTCAATATACCCTACTATTATTACAACATGTGTACAACCATTTTTCAACACTATTACAAAATACAAATTCTAGAACTCTTACTTTTGTCTGTAACATGAACAAAAAAAAGTCGGATAGAACTCCCCAGTTTTTTGGAAATTTGCTCCTGCCAAAGAGTATAGTAATATTGGCTCCCGGAGACAAAACTGAGTCCCGTTTATGTGTGTGTTGATTGACTTTTGCGCGAGTAATGACTGACTAATGTGTGAAAGTGTGCGTGCCTTTACGTACAGTGAGCTGGCCAACTGAATGACAGTTTTTTCTTAGCGACAATCTTTCCGACTTTTTTCTGTTCGTGCATGGTCTGTAACTTGTTTTAATTAAATCTAAGCAGTACCTAATTAAATATCAGTAAATCAGTTACAATATTATCACTTACTAACTTTTTTATCAAAAAAAATCCTTTACACTAGGTATAACAAGCAATTTAGATATCAATATTTCAGAGGGAGTTCCCTAATACCTTTTGGAATAATGAAAAACTGCGAAATTCTGGCACTTTAAATAAAAATATGTCTTAATGACGCGTTTTTAGGTATCTTTGTTGTATATTCTTTAAAGCAAGCTAAATTTAATACAATCTGAGCCCAACCCAAGCACTCTAGGTCTACAGGTACCTACGTGTCTTGGCAAAGACCCTAAAGCAATAATTTTTCATTTTTTGGAATAAAATGCTCATCTTTGACTAGCTGTATCTTCGGAACCAATAGACAGTGCTTGGGTTGGACTCAAATTGTAGCTTAATTCCCAAAAAGGTAGAACAAAGATACCTAAAAACTCGTCATTAACCCGTCGTACGCGCAATTAGCAGACACAATAGAATTTTATTGTCATTTGCACACATGGGGTGCAATCGACATTTCAAGAGATAAGTGAACGCATAAAAAAAAATCGTGTCAGAATTTCGAGCACCATGGGAGTAGCACAAGGTTTTCAGGATTGCAATTTGCAAACTTGGGTAGGTATACAAAAACTAAAAGTTTTACAGTTTGTCTCATTTCCCACGAAATGTATGGGAAAAGTATTTTTCGATTTCTCTCTTTTCTAGTACTCAGTTGTTCCAATAGATTTTTTTGATCCATAACGAAACGAGATCGATTGCCATCAAAAAAAGTTTTTGTTAAAACTGTCAATTTTCTTGTGACTGTACATTTATTCAAAATCTGTGAATGCAGATCAAAATGATTCAAAAAGTTATGGACAGGCTCCTAAATATCGTTCCCCCTGCCCTTACTGCCCCGTCTCAAAAATCCACCGTGTGTATTGTTAACTTGAACAACCAGAAGCGGCTCTAACCATATCTGTTATAAGGGCAATTTTAACAATTAATGTTATTGTGTAGAGTAAAGGAGCCGCTCGTGGCACACCTTTGCTACCGCGCCCGGCGTTGGCGTTGGCCATAACACGGGCGCAGGGTCTTGACACAGGCTCTTTGTAGGTGTCGCGAGCAGCGCTCGGCGCCCCCTAGACCCTGCGCGTGTGCGCTGCAGGGTGTGCACCATAGGTAAAGGCGTCTGAGAATAACGTAGCTATAAGTCAATGTAAGTAATGAAAATAATACCTACTACCTACAGGGTCATGTAGGTACTCTAAGTTTTAGCCTAGTCATAGCCTGTGCTGTGTGTACACACGACTACATAATCAAGCTATACATTTCCAGTATAAGCTGATCGCGCATTGGATTTCCGTACAATGAGGTCAGCTTATACTGGAAATGTAGATATAGCTTGATATGTAGCCGTGTCAACATTGTGCAAATAATTTAAAAAATAATCTTTCGTTTAGTAAGTAGATTACGAAATAAAAGATCTCCGTATTGTTCGGATTAAATATAAGTATATACGTGAAGATTGCGAAATCAAACATGAATATTTAATTTCTTAATAAATTTTATTTTTTATGAAAACATTACTTAATTATAAGGTTCATCTCTCAGACTATATGTAATAGGTATGTAGTACGTGAATTTAAATTCTAAGCTCTTAGGGCGTTTGCACACTTATCCGTATCCGGTTCGTATTCGATTCGTGTGATACGGATAAGTGGGCAAACGTCCTTACACGGTAAAGCAAAATTATGCCTGCCTGTAGATCGACGATCCGCATGTATGAAGGCGACGTGTCGCTAGCTACTAATATATTTCATACAAACCATTCGTGTCGCGGCGACACGTCGCCTGCTGTTGCCGTCTGCGGTCGGCTACGGAATGTTACCTTTAGGAACGAACCCTTCTCTACTTAGGTAGGGTCATTAGAGTGCGCGCCACGAAAGAAGGCCCGCGGAAAATTGTTTTTTTATTTTATGAAATGACAGACACTAAGTCACTAACCCCTCGTCAAATGGACTTCAGTGGTGGCGTGGACTACAAACAACCTGATACTGAGCTGCAAATAGCAAAGACAAGTGAAGATTGGTAGAACAGAAATTTAAACAAATACTAATGCTAAAAACGTTGAATAAAACTCACGTAAACAAAGAAATTTAAGATAGGTAAGCTTCAGGCACCTACCCCACCGCCGCCGCGCCGCACTATGGATCGAAAAAAGGCTCTACGAATATTGTTTTCCTTATCTCTCACTCACTCATACGGTCTGGTGATAAGAAAACAATGGTTTTTTCACACTCACAGTATATTATTGGCAAATAAATTTCGTTTGCCTAAAATTAAGTAATAATTATTTAGATTTAAATTATCTACTCAGGTTCGTTCAATTCAAAACAAGTCTTATCTTACAAGTACTGATCCCGTCAGGTAAAAAGAACGCTGGCCGTTTAACTGCGCACTGAGCGATTAATCGATTCCAGCCTATTCCATAGTACTAAGTAGCTAATAAAGTACCTATGATGATTCTACAATATAATTGCACTTATAAAAACATCTAATACTTTAGGGCGCGACTGTGCCCGTGCGCAGACATTTATCCCTTGCACTGTCGCCCAGCGTTGTTTTTACGTGACAACTATATCTTCATAAATATAAAATTCTCGTGTCACAATGTTCGTTCCCGTACTCCTCCGAAACGGCTTGACCGATTCTCATGAAATTTTGTGAGCATATTGAGTAGGTCTGAGAATCGGCTAACATCTATTTTTCATACCCCTAGGTAGGTAGGGTAGGTAGGTAGGGTAGGGTACGTAGGGTAGGGTAGGTAGGGAAGGTAGGGTAGGTAGGTAGGTAGGTTGGGTAAGTAGGGTGGGTAGGTAGGTAGGGTGGGTAGGTAGGGTAGGTAGGTAGGTAGGGTAGGTAGGTAGAGTAGGTAGGTACTTAGTGCTACCCGTGCGAAGCCGGGGCGGACAGCTAGTTTTCCTATAAAAAGCTGTGTTTGTGTCAATGTATGTCACTACCTTCAAATACATTCGTCGCCAATACGCGACGCGAACGTTCGAAATTTAATAAACTCGGAATTTAACCTGTCACTATCCACCAACAGAGAGAGAGTACCTATAACTGCTGTACTGCGTTTACACTGGCAAAACATTCATAACAAAACATGTTGAAATCTTTTGTTTCTGTCAATGTTATGTGTTGTAAGATTAATTTAATACCTATTTACGTGTATATAAACATAATATGGCTCCCTGGAAATGACGTGAGGCGGACCGCAAGATGAAAACATTTCAGAACATAGAATGAAAATGAAAAATCTACGCGATAAAATTGAAAACTAAAACTACAACTAAATACAATCGTTTATTATTATTTTTATACAAAACTTGCTAGTTTTAGCTTTTAATCGTCAATCAAACTAAATATTTGCAAACACTGCGACTTTCTCGTTCAAGAAACGTCTAAAAGATTGTAGGTGTAAATAAAAGAGATACATTGATCGTTGACTGTTCAAAGTATTCGTTTGTCGCAGCGACAAGGGCTATCAAAGTATGCTCGCTCAGCGACACCCGCATGGCGGACAGAACCCTCGCTGAGCTGAGAGAATTACGCTCGCGCGCGTTTATACGCATACCAGCCAGTAATTGCTCGGCGCTGTCGCGCACTCATTACTCCGTGCTCGCCATCTCGTTTTCAGTTGCTATCTCTACTCGCTTCTAGTTAATCGCCAGTTACCGAGAGATAAGGTGCCTCAAGCCTTTAAGCAAAAGTTAAACTTCTTTGTTTTTATAAGTTTATAGCATTATTTTATAATTGAGATCAATGTAATGTGTACTTATTTCATTTGAATTATTTTAAGTACAGTCCTGATAGTATCCCTCATCATCTGCGTTTGACGGACCGCGCGGCGCCTCCCACTCTGGCGCGGCGGCTAATAGTAACTTCGGTGGCGCTTCCCCGCCGCGGATGTGCAGAGCGTACATCGCCATCTCCACCTTATTCACGTTGGCGCGAGTTGTG